>JASFAX010000035.1:10000000-11262500 GCA_030737875.1 Allium sativum
AAACTGAGCTGTTTGAATTTAAATTTGATTCTGAAACTTCCGAAGGCCATAACTCCTTCATACGGAGTCCGATTGGCGCAAACTCGGACTCTATCTTAAGAAGAATTTCGAGATGAACGCAATTGCGTAACCCGTTTCCCTTAATTCTTTCATTTAGAATTATTATACTTTAATTTGTGAAGCTTAGCGTTATAGAATTCATGGGGTGTTACATTCTCCCCCCTAAAAGGATTTCGCCTCCGAAATTTTCAAGTTAGGAAGAATGTATATCCTACCATCCAATAGTCCATCTACTCAACCAACAAACACAGGCATCCACTGTCCTTAAAAGACTTCTAATGCTTCATGATCATATGCATAGTGTATGTAAATGTCCTTATCTAATGCAGAAATCAGGCGGTCTACTGATTCAGTTGACCTCCTTAATGTGAATCATGTAAGTGTCATGAATCCATTATGTATGCAAATTTTCCTACTCATAATTCTACATGAGGACACAACTGTTCATACAAATGCGACAACCATATGGCAGCATATCAAGCTTCAACCATATACAAATGAGAATACATATATATGCATATGCAATATGAAGTAACTGAGCCGATCTATACCCTAGGGTGTGTGTGTATATGCATCCACGAGCAACCACTAAGAACCATTTGCAGCCATCATCCATAACATGTTTTCAAATACATGTTTGCATCCATTTGTTTTCTACCTAAGGAGTTAGGAAAAAGACCGAGGAGATATACCTAAAAATATAGATAAATCATAACTTAAGGAAAAAGAGAGAGATCAAAGATGTACCCTCAAAAAGAAGAGGGTAGGAAGCAGGTATTCTGTCCTCCGTTTCCCAAGTAGTGTCTTCCTCAGTGTCGCTCCACTGAACTTTAACGAGTTTCACTTTACGGTAGCATAGCTTTTTCACTTCAGTTCCTAAGATGGGGTTGGAACTTTCCTCACAGTTGCTTCACGTTCCACTTCGGCTTCTTCAAGAATGCTAGGTTCCACCACTTCCGCAGACTCATGCAAACACTTCCGGAGGTGAGAAACATGAAAGACGTTGTGAACTCCGGCCAGTCTCTCGGGTAGCTCTAATCTGTAGGCCATCTTCCCAACCTTCTCGATGATAGGAAACGGTCCTACAAATCTTGGTGCTAGCTTTCCTGCGGATCCAAAACGAACGACGTTCCTTAATGGAGATACCTTAAGGAAAACCCTGTCCCCAACTTCAAACTCAAGGTCGGTCCTTCTTTTGTCGGCGTAGGATTTCTGTCGGTCTTGGGCAGTCTTCAATCTCCTATGTACCAAGTCCACTTTCTCCGAAGTCTTTCAAATCATATATGGCCCAAGTTTAAGCTTATCTGTAGACTCCCACCAACAAGTTGGTGATTTGCACGGTCTTCCGTACAAGGCTTCGAAGGGTGCCATACCGATGGTAGCTTGGTGGCTGTTGTTGTAGGAAAATTCCACTAAAGGAAGTTGATCCTCCCAAGTCCCTCCAAAGCCAAGAACGCAAAGTCTCAAAAGATCCTCCAAAACTCTATTCACCCTTTCCGTCCAGCCATCGGTTTGGGGGTGATAGGCCGTGCTCAAACATAACTGCATGCCTACAGCTTCTTGCAGACTCCGCCAAAAGTCGCTTGTGAAGATAGGGTCTCGGTCACTAACAATGCTGGAGGGTATCCCATGAAGTTGAAATATTTCCTTGAGATAAAGAGATGCTAGAGATGAGGCAGTCCTTCTACTCTTGATAGGGATGAAGCGGGCGCTCTTAGTAAGCCTATCCACTATTAACCAAATGCTAGTTTTGCCTCTTCTCGACCTAGGCAGTCCATCAATGAAGTCCATTGAAATGCTATCCCACTTGCACTGTGGGACCTCTAAAGGGTGAAGTAGTCCTCCAGGTTTCTTCTGTTCCGCCTTGACCCGTTGGCAGGTCATGCACTTAGAAACGAAATCTACCACATTTTGTTTCATGTCGCTCCAAAAGAAAGTCCTTTTTATATCCTTGTACATCTTATCACCGCCAGGGTGTATGGTCATCTTGGAATGATGTGCTTTCTCGAGAACCTTCTTTGTCAACTCCCTTGCTTGTGGGACGCATAATCTTCCATCTCGCCTCAGCCAACCCTTATTATCGATGGCGTATCTACTGAGGTGACTAGAAGCCTCATCCCTAATAAGTCTATCAATCACATAAACAAGCTGGGGGTCTTCACGTTGTGCAGCCCCTATTGAGTCTAAGAGAGTAGGGCGTACATCGAGAGATGCTAACAAACCCGGTACAAAATCTGAGGAGGGCCTAAAGTTAAAACTGGCTATGTACTCCAGGCTTTGCCTTTCCACAAAGAGCGGACTTAAGGTCAGTTTCTTTCGGCTCAACGCGTCTGCTACTACGTTGCCTTTGCCGGAAGTATAGGAAATTTGAAAGTCGTACGAGGCAAGAAGCTCCATCCATCTTTGATGCCTCAAGTTAAGATCCTTCTGCGAGAAGAGATATTTCAAGGATTTATGGTCAGTGTATAATTCGAACTTCTCATCTAGGAGATAATGGCGCCAAGACTTAAGCGCAAAGACGATGGCGGCCAACTCAAGATCATGGATTGGGTAGTTCTTTTCATGAACTTTCAATTGTCATCGACCATATGCTACTACCCTTCCTTCTTGCATTAGAACAACGCCTAGTCCCGTTCCACATGCATCCGTGTATACTGTGAACATTTTGCTTCCATCTGGCAAGGTCAGAACTGGGGCTGTTGTGAGAGCCCTTTTTAATCGTTGGAAAGCAAACTCGCAATCCAAATCCCAAGTGAAAGCCAGATTCTTCTTTGTTAGCCTTGTGAGCAAGACTGAAATTTTCGTGAAATCTCTAATAAATTTTTGGTAAAAACCGGCTAGCCTAAGAAAGCTTCGAACTTCGGTTGCATTTCTTGGTGTCTTCCAATCTTGTACTGCCACCACTTTCGTGGGGTCCATGGCCAACCCATCTTTGGACAATACATGCCCCAGAAATCTTACTACTTTTCTCCAGAAGTGACACTTGGAGAATTTGGCTTTTAGTTGATGGGCTCGGAGAGTTTCCATGATTTCTTTCAGATGCTGAGCATGCTCTTCCTCATTCTTTGAGAAGATTAAGATATCATCTAAGAAGACAACCACAAATTTGTTGAGGAATTCTCTGAACACCCTGCTCATTAGGTCTACGAAACAAGCGGGTGCGTTTGTCAAGCCGAAAGGCATGACAAGCCACTCAAAGAAACCGTCTGGTGTTCTGAACGTTGTCTTGTCAATACTTCTTCGGCTAACCTTAGCTGATGGAACCTAGTTGCCAGATCAAGTCGGGAGAAGACCGTCGCACCAACAAGTTGATCAAACAAATCGTCGATTCGGGGAAGAGGGTGCCTATTTTTCTTGGTCAATTTGTTTAACTCCCTATAGTCGACGCAAAGGCGAAGCGAACCATCCGCTTTGGTTGCGAACACCACTGGAGTACCCCATTCGAAAATGCTCTGTCTAATGAACCCTTTTTCGAGGAGTTCTTTAACCTGCTTACTGAGCTCCTTTCTCTACCTTGGAGCCATGTATCTGACAGGTAAAGCTACAAGCCTTGCGTTATCCACAAGATATATGCGAAAGTCTATTTCCCGCCTTGGAGGTAAGCCTTTCACCTCCTCAAAGACATCCGGATATTCCCGGACTACTCTTACTGATTGAAAATTCTCATCAGAAGCATCATGCGACTCTAGATAACTTAGCATAACAGCATTCAAGGGATTACAAGAAATTTCTAGAGTGTTACCAAGCTGAGTCAAGACCCTAACTACTATTTTCTCACAATAAAAAATGGCACTATTACTGGATAACCAGTCCATGCCTAAGATCAAACCATATCCCGAGAAGCCTAAGACAAAGGCATCACAACTAAACTCAACGCTAAGAATAGAGATTTTTAAACCCAAACAAACCATTGACAAGTAAGCGGAGCCCCCAATTGTAATTTGAAACTACTAAGGGATCTTCTACCATACTAGTGTCTAGATGCAAAGATTCTACTAAGGCAGATCAAATAAAAGAGTGTGATGCGCCAGAGTCAAAAAGTGTATGAACTGGATGATCATAAAGATAGACTACACTTTCTACTGAAATATTACTACCTCGTTCCCGCTGAGGTGCCACTAGTGCATGAAACTGACCCCCTGAAGTGGATCTGGCTTTCTGTCCCTGCCCTTTCTTCTTTGGGCAGTCGTTAGCTTGGTGCCCAGTCTCTCCACAATGAAAGCAACCACCCATCTTCGCCTTTCTTTTCCAGCAATCTTTTGATATATGGCCCACAATGCCACAGAAATTGCACCTTCTCTTATCACGGGGCTTATTGTCCTTCCCTCCTTTCTTAAAGTCTGTTTTCTTTGCTTGTAGACCTTCTTTCTTCTCTTCCACCTTAGTTTCTTTCTTATCGTGATCTTCCTCGTGCAGCAATGCCATGTCCACCAAGCTTTCATAAGTCACTCCCATGGATACATGGGTCATGGCAATGCTGTGTAGAGGCTCATTCAAACCCTTGACGAAGCGAAGTGCCTTCTTGTGTTGGGTGTTTACTAAGTCTAACCAAAATCTGGCCAGCTAATTAAACTGATTAACAAATTCCCTGATCTTCATGCTCCCCTGTTTCAGAGTTAAGAACTTCTCCATTTGCAGGCTTCTTTTAGCTTGGGAGAGAAATTTCAGTTCAAACCTTATCACGAAATCTTCCCATGTTTCCATCGCCCTTTGAGCATTAGTAACTTCCCACCAATAGGAAGCTTCATCCTTAAGCAACCATACCGCTAGTTGTATCTTTTGCCTGTCATTAACCCCGAAGATGACAAACAGATCCTCAGTCTCCTTTAGCCAGTTTCTTGCCCCTACAAAGGATTCTGTCCCATAAAAGTCTTTTCCACCCGTAGCCTTAAAGTCTATACAGGTTTTTGCGAAGGCATTTCCACGAGGAGGTAGAGGAGGAGGAGGAACCGCGACCATTGGAGGAGGGATGTCAGCTGGGCCCACGCCATTGGCCCTTGCTTCTAAGTACCTCCTAAGCCAACTGGGAATCGGCACTCCTTCCGGGAGGTTAAGGTATCCAGACATGCTAAAACAGAAAGGAAAAATTCAAAACGAAGGATAGAGAGAGATAGATAGGGCACATGGCTTTGGGGGATTTTGTCTTTTTATAAATATAACACTTTTTCTTGAAAAATGCTTCTTTAAACTTTTTTTTTGAAAACAATTTCAAAAACTTTTATCTTATCTGGTAAACCTATGCTCTGATACCAAGTGAAACACCCCACCTCTGTTAAGGTCACTCACAAAGGGAATGCCTTAATTTTGGTGGAGGTTTATAAGTAAAACCCACAGATAAACTATAGACAGATATAAATACACATATTTTAAATAGCGGAAACCAAACAAACTTTTGTTTCATCAATATGTGTTCAAAACCAAACATTCCATAATTGTCTCAAAATTCTTCCAACATTACAACATCATCACTATCTTGATAATTAAAGAAGCAGAAAACATAAATAAAGTGGCAAAATCCCCATAGTGATATCCAAAGCCACAGTCTGAGCAAAAGAGACCCAAATCATACATCTACATTCTTGGAGCTTGTACAGAGCCTGACTGAGCTGAGTTGTTTCCTCCCTGTGGACCTGAGGGGAAACGAAAGAAAAGAAGACAAAAAGAAAATAGGGTCAGCCATAAAGCCTGAGTAAATCTAGTAACTCTTCAGTAAATGAATAAGAAAAGGGCATGATAGATATATACTGAAAATTGGATGGCGTCACAAGCTAAGGGAGTGTAGAATGTACTATCATACCCATACTATATCTCTACATCTACTTGAGTTTACTGGAACCCCATGGTGAGGGTGAAGTGATCCCCAACTTTATTTAAAGATCGGCTCCTACTCGCGTTAACATGTGTCATACGGACCCCAAGAATTGTAGATACCTATGCTAGTCCCACCATGGGGTGTATCAAGATCCATAGTGGCGGCCCCGACACAAATTCTAGAAGACATAGGTTATACTACTGGTGTCCCCAGTGCCCTGGTTCTCTGCTCTGGAGTGTGTGCATGCCCGCACCCCGTTAGACCTGCACTGTGCACCCACCGCCATCGTTTGACCGCTTACAATCAGCCCAGTAATCGTGCTCCACCCTGCCCAGTTTCAGGGTACCTTTGATACCTAACTTGGGTTACTTCTGAAACAGGTCCCTCTTTACCAGGATTTTCTAGTCAAACACGTTAAGTGGTTAAGTGTCTGTATTTACCTAACCCCACCCATCAATGTTGAATTTGGTTAAGTGTTATAGTTGACTTAAGCCTACCATCTGTCCTTAGCCTCTTAGGAGCACCTGACCACTCACATTAGACAGGTATTGCTACAGTTACTGGATATGCCGGTCGGCTCTGGGCAGGTTTGCACCGTAGCTCAGTCTAACCTCGGGTCATTATTGGGCTCAATGCTTAACCACCCACATTGGATAGGTATTGTTGTGACTACTGGACAGCTGGGCGGTTCCGGGCAGGTTTACATCACAACTCAATCCAACCTCGGGTTAAGCATATCGTGTTTTCTAAATTTACATATTTTATTACTTCTCAAATATATATGTAAATGTCATATCTTTTATTTTTGGGTATAACAATACATACCGTTTTAAATGTCATTGTCGTTGGCATGTGCCAAACATGCCAACATATATTTTCATGTTTTACACCCAACGTTATTACCCCCGTTTATACGTTCGCAACGTTATAGCAAGTGTTGGGCTCGACACAATTCAGCCCAACTTTATAAGCGTAAGAAAAGGGGAAATCAATAACATGTAATAGTTGACAACATATAAGGGTGTGTGGCGCATGAACTTGCAATTTAGCGATATTAACATAGGTGATGGGTCATGTGAACTTGCATTAAAATCAAAGTATAACTAAGTAGGGGACATATGAAATGGCATAGTTTAGGCTTACACAACTTGTGTTTAAATATGTTTAACTTGGCATAAGGTCAAACACAAAACTAGCATGATGTATATTCACCAAAAAGTCCAATTATAACATTTAATCACATAACCTATTTCAACATGAACTTGCATAGTTTCTGAAACCCAAACGATACTTAACATAAATCCAATTATACTTGCAAATAAACATGAACTTGCATAGTTTATGAAACACAAACGATACTTAACATAGATCCAATTATACTTGCAAATAAACATGGAAGTGATATCATAGGCTTGGGTCATGTAGGCATAAAAGGTTTCAAGTCTAAATCTTGTTTACATAAGCTTTAATTTAGGCTTAATGAATGTATAAGGTCCATGTCATAGGCATAAACAAAAAGGGATCAATTTCTAGTTTTTAGTTTTTGCCACAAACTTACAAGTGCCATTGTTTACGTATACAATTGTTCAATAGGCTTGCATCAATCAATTTAGGCCACAAGCATCAATACACAAGTCATGACAGAACCATCCCAATACATAGAATTTATACAATACAATAACACAATTCTATTTTCATTTACATTGAATCACATCATGATTTTTATTCATATTCTGAATGGTCACTGTACTTACAACGAATGCAGAATCTTGAATTCTGGATTCTGAATTCTGAAATTGAGATGCGCTCCTTTGGGTAGACTAACGTTGCGTTGATAAATTTGATTTAAACTTTAATCTTCTTCTTAGTTTGATTCGTCTCTAGGCTTTTCTCTTGACGGCTATGTTTAATTCCTCCCTAGCAGCATGACGACTCCTTTCTCATTTTTTTGTGTGAATTTTCAGTTGAGACTTAGGGTATATTTATAGATTTTTAAGTTGTTTTGAGCCATCAGATGAAGATAGGAGGAATCTAGGCCATTCAATGTTCAGAGAGCCAATCAAGAGGTGACACATCAGCCCTAGAGACACACTGAGCCAAAGAAATTCGAGACAGAGCCAGACATGGCCAGCCAGGTCGACCAAGCAGGTCGACACACAGGTCGACACTGTGGTCGACCTGGGGGGAACCAGTCGACACTATGGTCGACCTGGTGTGTCCAGGACCATATGGTCGACCTGGTCCTTGGGCGGGAATTTTCCCGCCCAGCCCAGTTTGAACATGAATTTTGAATTTAAAACTGAGCTGTTTGAATTTAAATTTGATTCTGGAACTTCCGAAGGCCGTAACTCCTTCATACGGAGTCCGATTCGCGCAAACTCAGACTCTATCTCAAGTAGAATTTCGAGACGAACGCAATGGTGTAACCCGTTTCCCTTAATTCTTTCATTTAGAATTAAATATACTTTAATTTGTGAAGCTTGGCATTATAGAATTCATGGGGTGTTACAATTAAGGTAACGCACAACTTGATTTTAAGTCAAAATCTTTTCAAAGAAAAGGATAATCGTAAGGCCAAATTCACACATAAACATGAACGGTTCTGACCTTATGATAACCCAAACTATTTTTGAAATCAATATCTTTTCTGATATTATAATGTCTAAATACAAGTAAATATCAATCTAGTGGAACGCTTGCATCTCACGCTCCATATATATAGTATACAAACGCGGGCGCTTATTAGAGATTGGATTCCAACTATGACAAGGTATGGGACCAACTGCCAATAGTGTATCTCTAGAGGCTAATACACTGGGTTCAACAAGAACGTCTTGCAACCCGGCCCACACATAACCGACCGCTCATTTCGCTTGAGCATGTCGAATGTATATCACCAACGGTTGGACTCAAACAACTGTTTCCCGAAAAGGGACAGCATCAAAATAGATTAAAGAAGTAATAAAAATTTCTCTAGATAGGTGATTATACACCCTAATGGGAGCGACCTACATAGCTATGCTGCTTTCCCGATTTCTGTCATTTCTCGGTTGTTGAGGTTTGAATTTCCTTTTGGAACACTTGGTCACCACCATTCACTTTGAATGCCACATCGTCAAATCCGCCAGATATCACTAATTGACATCCACAAAAATACTCTAGTTGGGAGCGAACCAACTTTGGTACGTTTGAAGAAATCAACGTACGTGACCCCTTTGGAAAGACTCTGTCAGACCTCCGTCCATACAAGTCATCCAAGAATAGGATGAACCGAAGGTACTCTACTGCATCCTAGGAATCACCCTATAAATCAGTAGCAAGAAGTCCTTGCAACCTGTAGATTCTAGCCACGATAGGAGCATAGTTTATCTCTGGGAGCTAACCAGAGATTATTAGTAGTTCTTCCGTTTAATGTAGATCTATGGTCTTCAATGCTACATCTCGACCATCTTCTGATATCTTCACGTAATTATTGGTCGGAATGGTTTTCAAATATAAATTCGATCCCAGTCTTTCCATACCAACAATCATATGGCCAGATTTGGTAGTCAGTGATTTAACTACCAAAATAATCAGTGTTTCAATCATGACAATCCAATGGGTTCACTGGTTAGTGTTCGGCACCACTTGGCCTTCTAATTAAAACAAATGTAAATTCAGACACTTAAAATATTTCGATATTATAAATGTAACATATCGCTTCTTATTTAACATAGATTATACTTTAAACAAATTCGTCTTTTATATATCCAGTTTTCTATTTTTCACCTCCAAAAACATTTACCACATAATTATCTAATATTCGAAAAATCAATTCAATTTATTACTCGTAAAACATTATTACGAAATATCTTTTATTTTATTACTTGAAACAAAACCACAATGCTTATTGCAAAAACCAACTTTACGTTCCCTATCTGGCTCGAACGTATCATTATATTTCCGCCAAACCCTTATTATTTCCCTTTTACTTTGGAACTCTTGTTATAAATAATCCCCACCTTTCCATTTATCACTGCACTGTTATTTCCCTAATGGAAATAATACATATTTACTAACCTCTTTTACCATTACAATTCATATCATCTGCAGATAATCCTAATGTCGTTCAAGTTGGGGTATTTTAGTTACCTCTCAGACCTTGATCAACAACGTTCATATCCTAAGATACATACGAGTTGTAATCTAACCCACATTTCATTATAATATAATGACAAATTTCATTTAACTATTTTTGATCAAAATATGGTTTCATACAACCTTCTTACTCTTTTGAAAATCTCTTCCTTATTACTTCTTAATTTAATAATTAAATAATTTCCCATCAAATACCACATTTTAACCTCGACTTCTTTAAACAAATCCATTTTATAATTCGGATTTTCTTACACAATCCTACGACCCACTTCTCTTATCAAATTCCCTTTTTCCCAACTCCTTTTCAAAACCTTCCGACCATTTCCCGCTTGAAATTCACATTTCAATTTCTCACTTTTACATAATCCCATTATTACGTAACGTTAATGTAAAATTGACACTTTAACACTTTAAACCTCATTTACCTAATTCTGGTTTAATATAAACCATTTTATCCCAGTCTCCTTTGACTTAATTCATATATTAAGTAACATTCATTTCAAGCTATTTTATTCGCTTGAAATTGTTTTTATAACTTTGTTATACAAATTTGGGTTTTAAATACAAACCCGTGCATAAACGCCTTTCATCATTCAATTGGTTTTCTTTCCCATTTCGAGTACTTTTTAAATGAAATTCAATTTAAAAGTATTCCCTAAATTATTATTAATTAAAATAATAATTTGCTTTGATTATTTACTACTTCGGTAGTTAATGACTTATTTAACTAAAATAAATATTAATTCCCTTTTTAAAGATCTTATTAAAATTAAAACAACATCCATTAAACTCTTCTATTGTTTAATTCAATACAAACTAATTTAATGGTAAATTCCAGTTAATACTGTAAACTTAGTCAACTTAAATTTGGTTATCTCATTAACCGATTCAATTCATCTCTCCTTTTTATTTATTTAATAATATAATAAATTAAGATAATTCCATTAAATTGTTTCTTAACAAATCACTATCCAAATCTAACTGTTAGGTTAATTTCTATTCTCTTATTTCTAAATCCGATTTTCATCAGCACTTGTCTTTATAAAATCAATTATTAACTTAAATAATAAATAATATATATTATTTTATTTTATAAACTTTTATTCAAAATATATATTTAAAAATCTATCATTAATTATAAAATAAGTACTATAACTTCAGTTCTATCAATTTACCTAACAGTAAATCAATATCATTTCTTTTAGGCCATTTACTGCCGATTTCTCAATCAATATAGCCACTGGTTAAAACACAACACGCGTTGACTTTCAAATCAGAAATCAAATCCATCACACGAAACAGTATAGTTCATGATAATATGAAAATAAATAATATATTGAGGAATCCCATTGGATCCCTCCAACCTGTTCTTCCCTGTATACTAATGGTTACCTCAAATCAGATCATTCAACCATTTAACTGATAATAATAAATAACGACCATTTTATCCAACCATAAGAAATTCAAACATTCAACCAATTAAACACGTTTATTTTATAAACGTGACCAACAAGGTAAGTTACCTTATATTGGAACCAATCGTTAGAATAACGATTTTGTATTTCACTGAAATTAAACAACGGTTTAATTTCATCAGTTAAACCAATAAATAAATTTATAACTTGCAAACAGTCAACCATTGGCAAACAGAGCACACAAAACAAAAAATCCAATTTATATAAAATATAAATAGGAAAGATACTGAGTGAGTTTAACTCACCTGGATTCCATTCATCGTAAAATTGGTTTGTTTTAATTAAATTAAACTGACATTTAATTTAATTAAATTTCCAACCGCGTCCAGCTTTGTCCATACCAATTCCAAAATGTTCGCTCATTGGTATGGTACCAATGCTTCCGACCTTCTCGAATTCTGATAACAATGAATACATTACAAAACCGGTACAGTTATGGTTTTAATTTGAACTATTAAAATTTTGATTAAATCTTAAATTGACTGTAATTATGTTATTTAATAACGTCGGCCATGTTCATCCTGAGTTGGCCATATTTACTTTAAATTAGGTAAACACATTATTATAATAAAATAAGAAACACTTGCTGGGTATACTTAAACTAAGTTTCAAAATAAATGGCGTCATTGGTACCTTACTTATAAAATATAGCACTTCAAACTAGTATGCTGGACCAACCTCAAAATGCCCTTCCTCCCTTTTTTTTTCTTTGAAATTCCCTTTTTAAAAAAAACAAAAACCCACAGCCCACTACAGTCACTCCCCCACCCCTACTGCAAGTCTGACTTGCACTGCACCGTTCCGCACAAGGTCACTCCATTCATCACCGATCATTCCCGCTCCAGCGAGCTCCGAAATGGCCTCACTATTGCGCTTGGTCACACAGCAGTATATACTCCGCAAGCTACAAAAAGTAGCAACCCGAACACTCCTTCCGAATATTGATGTCAACACACCATCAGGTTTCAGCAACTAAACTTGAACCCCCTCGCATGCCCTCATCGAACCCATTATTCCTGTAAAGAAACACCTAGCATTCCCCTTGACACCACATGCAACCCATCAACTTTTATTTTGCAGTTTGAGTTAGTATTGTAGAAAAAGGCAGTTTTGGGAGTGGAGGCTCGCAGTAAAATATGGAGTTTGCATTAAGATTCGAAACAGAGGGGAGAGGTTTGTTTCCTGAAGAGAATACGAAGGCCAGCTACATATTTATAGGCGAGAAGCAGAGGATTAGAACAACGTCAGTTCATCGCGCTACAGTCTAATGGTGGTATGGTAGAATAGCTGCTTTGTATTTTCTTTTCATGAACATGGTAGCCATTCGTTGATTTGAGAAGAGGAGACTGGTTAGCTGTGCTGAGTTGAAATTTTAGGGGAAATAGGCATGTTAAAATAGGCTGCGGTTCCCTTGATAAGATAAAAGTATGGTTGTGAAGAAAATAAAGACAGGGGATGTACAGTTAAGCATGTGAAGATTTCATAGGTTAGAGTACGTTCTTTAGTGAATGAACGAATTGTCTTTTCCACTTGGAAACTTCATGCCGACTAGGCTTACTGAAATTTTTATTTTAGTTTAAGTCTGCGTGTTTCCAGTGATAGAATGGTTCGATGGGATTTGAGTATAGGGCACGTTCGGCTATAAACGATATTAAATTCAACCGCAATTTACGTGGTCAGTTAAACATACGAACCACCAAATATCGACTTCTGTTTTCTGATAAAAAAGCTAATCATAATGTAAAAAGGTCGGACCCAATGGTACAAGTTTCGTCGAATTCCGACATCGTTTGAAAAAAATTCCTTTATAAAACCAGAAATTAACACGCGTTTAATTTTTTCACGATCACCAGATAAATCAAATCAACTTGAAACCTTGCAATCCTATAATAATTCTTCAATACGAACCCAACGGCACTAGTTTCGTCGCAATCTGAAACTGTTTCCCCGGTAGGCTGTTTTTACGCGCACTACAATGCCATTTTGGACACCAAATTTCACGGTTTCTAAAAATAACAAACTATATACCTATCCTAACTCTAATCGATGATACGAACTCAATGGAACTGGTTTCGTGGCTTAATTTGATCGTCTGCTCAAGTTACACTTGAGTATCCCTTTATTAAGTTAAATTAAATTAATCGCTCGCTATAAAGGATAACTGGGCGTTTACGGCTACCGTGGTCACATACGACATCGGTTTGCCACGTCATTTAACACCGTGCAATAATTTAACCTTACAATCCCAATGAAACTAATTGCATCGAAATCAAAGACCGTTTGCAAAATGACCATTTTAAAGGCCTATAAATTAAATAACGATTTTCCATAGCGATTATTTTAAAATTTGATTCAACCATAACTTACAATCTATAACACAAAATCTAGATTTTTCTTTTTTATATAAAAATTATAATCGATACGGTTCCAATGTTTCTTGTTTATCAGAAATCCGACCTATATCGAATCCTGTATTCTCAGTTGAAGTTCAAAATTCCAAATTACGAAGTGCAGCGCCATTTCGATCTCGATTTATAATTATATAAATATATAACATTCAAACTTCATTTTTAATAACGAATTAAATATTAAAATTCATTAATATTCCAAATATAATATTTAAAATAATAAATTAAATTAAATATTTGGTTGCAAGAACACGGGTCATTACAATCCAAGTACCAATGCATAGGTGTTCATGTGCCAACATACAGATGTACAGCCGAAACGAGGGTGGCTGCAACACCGAGGTAGCAGCAGCGTTTGTACAAATATCAAAAGGGGCAAGACAACATTTCCACACTGCTAAACAAGGGGAATAGGCCAGTAAACAAATATGTCCAAACAAGTGTGACACCAAACAGTAAGTGCCAAGAGGTTTAAACCACCAGGCCAAGGGCCATCCAATTTTCAAATAAGATAGTGCCGCCTACAATAGACAGTCGGGTTTCAGGTAAACAGGTAAGAGTTTTAAGGTTGAACAGAGGCAGGTACTTCCATACGTTTCTCAATTCACTTAACATGGTGTCAAAAATAGAGAATCATTAAATTATACGTTGCCAAATGGTCTTAACGTAAACTATTGTAATATGACATGATTGCAATTGAAACCATACATAAGTCCTA
The DNA here is from genome assembly GCA_030737875.1 of Allium sativum. NCBI lineage: Eukaryota > Viridiplantae > Streptophyta > Magnoliopsida > Asparagales > Amaryllidaceae > Allium > Allium sativum. The sequence continues at coordinate 10,014,611 of JASFAX010000035.1, forward strand.
ATTAATCAACTCCTGTAGAAAACCAGAGCTCACGTTAGTGATTTCTGGATACCTAGAAATGGATATTCTCTACTGTTTTACCATGAGATATTTCAGATATCTTCCTTTTGTTATTCAAGCATGATCAATATGTAATTAGGATGTTATACACTCAATGAATATATATATATATATATATATATATATAAGAATACAATACTTGTACAAGCTCTACATTAGCCTTTAAAGGAAGAATATTAGAACATGCCAAAAATCATTCTATGAATTTCAATACAATTATCATTCGGCATTCGAACTATGCAATTATGTTAACAGTCTGTGTTGAAGTTTACAGGTTACATGCGTAGTTTATCACTTCTTGTCCAAAAATATAGGTATTTATGAGGCCAAATTGTAAAAGAAAAGGTTGTGCAACAGGCTATTCGCACATCCGATTCACATGTGAGTACAGGGAAGTCATTTAACAGTGGGGGCATTCAGGGACTGTGTAACAAATATGGCAACAAGAAAAACAACAAAGGTGAATATATGTAACACTTACGGTGCTTTATCCACTGGTATATTTATTGTTCATTCTCATACCAATGTTTCCAGGCTTTTTCTTGTATTGATTTCAATGACACACTTAGTATCATCCATACATACATACATACATATATATATATATATATATATATATATATATATATATATATATTCCAAACCATCAATAAACAAGGGCGATGATTTATACTCACACATTGCTCAGTGTCAGGTTTCCAGTTTTTATGCACAAGTATTCACACAGAATATAATAATATATTAATCTGGAAACAAGGTTTACTCACATATCATTGCTTATATGCACATAAAGATAGTTTTAAATCAGATAAAAATGGGTTTGTGCTCACATATGTTCCCTAATCTGGTCATTTAAGTTTCCATGTCTACACTAGTCGAATCCAGTACATTTAAAACCACATATGCCTGTATACATATGTTTATATGCAACTATATGCAAACATAAATAGTATAAAAGGTATTAGGGAAGTTATAACCACCAATGATATATACTGTCATATGTTTCTAGTTTAAGGTTTTTTATTGATCACAGGATTTAGACTGATATATTTTGATATACATATCTATCTATATTTTATATTTAGGATATGCAGGGATACTCAACAAATTTGGTAGAGGTGTCAAAAGAATTTACTGAGGCATCCCAAAATCTCAATGATAGGTAGCAAGGTACTGTTAAATATATAAGTTATGGGTGAAGTAATACATACGAACATGTATACATGGTTAAACATCTAGCAACATTTACTACAACTTAGGAGCAGCAATATATATCATGGATTACAAAATTTAAGCAAACAAGAAAAAGATTATAAATAAACTGGAACTTCTATTTACTAGTGTACTATAAATTTTGTGCCAATATGTTCATCAAGACCTGTAGAATCAACCAAATTTCCAGAATAGTTTAGTCTTCAACCTTTCGATACTACCATTCTCTTACACTCCAAACATAAATGTAGTAGGACTTTATAATAAAATTAATTAAAACACTGGAAATTCCATCGAAAGTAAACCTAAGGCAGTGTAGCTTACTAGGGCAGCGACACTCATGTACACAGTCAAGGCAACCCAATAAAACGAAATCAACTATATATTTAGTTTTAAATCAAAATCAGTCTAATTGAAACAAGTTAATCGTAAGAATCATAGGAGGATTCTTACCTTAGACGGTGGCAGAAGAACTATGCGAAGGCCTCGCTTCGGCGTTGATATCGAAAACTGCTACTTCGAATAGGAGGCGGCGCGACACTGTTGGATTTGCTCACCTTGAGGTGGACTGGTGCAACACTTAAACGAAGATGGCAGCAACCGAAATGAGGCGCTGGGGTTTCGGAACAAATTGGAGGTGGTGGCGGCTTGAAAGTTGCTGTGGAGTTTTTTTGATTTTGGGGTAAAAAGAATTGATTTGTGAGAGAGGGTAAATCCAGCGGTTGTAAGAAAAGGGAAGGATACAAATTAAAGGGGGAATTCGGCCATTGAAATTTAGAGGAGAAAGGGATGAGTTTGCTGAAGGAAGTAGAACAAATGCGTGGATTTTATAAAGGAAGAATTTTGAGGATAAGATCAACGTAATGTCGCCAGGCTTTAGGGTAGTGCATATTTTAAGGAGGTAGGTTGGCGTAGAATTTACTAGGGAAGGTATCGTTCAGAGTAGGATATATATCAGGGTATAATTATCTAGGAAATGTTTATTTACAGTTAATTTCTACCGCAAATACCACTAACCGTTCTAAATTGATAATGCTGACACGTTCTCCAAATGTGACATCCTTCGTTCCAACATTCTATATTCAAGAATTTATTTAAATAATAATCCAATTATGTTTTTATACGATATTATTTTATTTTAAAATTCAACCATCTATATTTTCCAAATTGAATTTCAAAAAATCAAATTCGAATATCCGAACTGCTTCAATTTAAATATTCTACAATAAATATCTGATTTCTAATCAACCACTCTGTATTAAGTATCAAGTTCAATTCATACACAGTACAATATATTAAATTTTAAATTTCTAACTCTAACATCGATATAAAAATTAGTTGTCTGAAATCAAATCCTTAATTATTTTCTCATTCCAGTTGTTGAAATTTCTGGGACGTTACAGATAAGATTATAATTGAACGGTTATGTAACTAACCAATCAAAATTCGTATAAGTGTTACGAAATGAGTTAAATCCGAATTTAAATCTAAATTTAAATATAAATTTAAATTTAAACTTTGGAAATTTGAATAAGTGTTTGTAAATGGAATTGAATTGAATATATGAAAATTTTAAAATCTTGGGAGATTTTAAATTGTTTACAAAGCATTGTGAAGGATATTTTGAAATAGATTTCAAAATGGAAGTATTTAGAAATGGTTTTAAAGGTGATATAGTATTGAACTCACTTCGATAAGTGGGAAATAACCCTGATGATGAATCACGACATAATTTCATTTTCGAGTTGCTAAGTGACGAATTACTACCAAAGATTTTGTTTTTGAATTGTTTTGTGGAAAGCAAGTTGTTTTGAATCCTGAAAAGGGATATCCGGTTTTAGGAAAGCTAAACTGTTTGAAATTCCCTGGGAAAGATTATTTGAATTAAAACAAATTAAATTAGAATTTTTAAAAGAAAATAGAAATAAAAATTGAATCGAAACCAGTTAAGTGGAAAATGAATTGAGATAGAAAGTATCGAATTAGATTGGATTAGAGATAATCCGAAATGGAATTGGACTGGTAAGTTAAGAGTTGAATTTAAAAATGGAATCTGAGTTAAGAACAAAATTCGGCTTGGGTATAACCGAATGATTGGGATGACATTGGTATATGCAGAATTGGTAACACATGGAAAGGATATATTGATATGCCTGATAAAAAGGTACCAGTTTATATTATATGGGTTTGAGATTTTGATTTGCCGAATTGGCAAGCCGTTTGGCTGTTTGATTTTTTTTTTTTGGGTTGAAGAAGGCCCAGAGAGGCGAGTTGGAGTTTGTGCTATCGACCAGTACAAAGGAGGTGCTGGCGAAATTTTTCGAAAAGTTAAGGTGTTAGAAAATTTTCCAGATTTTTGAAAATTTTAGTTAGTAGGAATGAATAAATATTTAATTAAAATTAAATTGGTTCAGTTGAAACTGAAGTTAAAAAGTGAATAAATAAATTTTACCTAGCTAATAGGGTTTGTTTTCTACCTTAGCAATTTCGAGGACGAAATTATTTTAAGGGGGGAAGAATGTAACATCTCGTATTTTTACAGGATTATAATTAATTTATTTAATTATTTAAATAGAGATTCAGAGATTGAAATAGTCGTTTAAATTAAATAACTTTGAATATTTAATTAATATAATAATTAAATAATATATTTAATTCTGGAATAATTAGAATTAGCTGAAATGGCAATATTGTGTGAACTGGGCAATTCAAAATATCTAATTCAGTTTAGAATTGTATTAGAATAACGAATTTATTATTTAAATGAAGTTTGAACGTATAATTATATTATAATTATAATCGAGCTCGAAATGGCACATCAGTTCATAATTTGGCGATTTGAACTTTAAACGAATATACAGAATTCGTTTTAACTCGGATTTCTGTGAAACAAGAAACGTTCGAAGCTGGTGGGAAAGAGAAAAGTGGGGATTTCACCGTGTAGATTTTCATTTGTGTCCATATCAAATTTTTGAAAAGTTACTATGGAATTCCTTTATAATTTATAATGATTTATTTATATTACAAATGGATTTTCAATACAAATGAAACATCGATTTAACCCGGATTTGAAATATCAAGTTATTAACCCAGAGATGAATATTATGGAGCTGTATGATATTATATTTGAATATACAGGATAATATTTATTTTTATTTAATTTAATTATTTTTAAATATTTAAATGGGTTTATTTAGAGCTTTAAAAATAGTCAGTTTTGCAAATGACCTCCGTTTTCAACGAAACTAATTTTGTTGGATCTGGAATATTAAATTATTGTTAGATTTCAATTTTCGTGATTTTTAGGGTTTGTGTGTGGCCGTATGGATTTTTAATGTTAAAAGTAGTCAGTAGTTTGACGGTTAAAAATACGCTGTGTGAGCAAACGGAGTCAGAATTTGATGAAACCAGTTTCGTTGGGTCCGTAATGTCGAACTTTAGCTACATGTCCATTTTCGTTATTTTTGGATATCATGTGTGACTATAGGAATTTTTAACAATAAATACATATAGCGTTTGCTTAAAAATAAATAAAATAATCAATATAAAAATATATAAATTCTTCCTATAAATAAGCTAACTTTCCCTAAATCCTAGAAATTTCATTTCCTCAGTCAACGAAAATTTTCCCCTGTCTCCAATTCTTAGAATGTGAAAAATATTCATCTTCTAAATTCAAAATCAAATGGAATAAATTGCTAAAAATCATGAGATCAGTTTATATTGAATCCCCGTGTATTGCTCTTCATTTCTATACTAACATTAGTGGGTTCGACAAAAATCATAAGCGTGCAAATTTAGGTAGGATCGGTGCGTTGTAAAGTCGCGACCTCCCTATGTTAGCTGTTCGAAGCTGGGCGATGCAACTAAGCTGATGGGTGCGAGTTTCATTTAATGGTGATGGAGAGAATGATCTCGAGAAAAGAAGAAGGGTGGCGAAAGTTGTGTGTTGAAATGTTGAGAGGAGAGGGATCGGTCGGTTTAGGAAACGCGGCCATAGGAGTTGGAACTGAGGATCAGAGTTCTGTGTATTGAAGGAAGAAAGGGAAGTTATTAAAGCGGGTTTGGGGTTTTCCTGGGCCTTATTGTGAATTTTAAAGCCCAAAGTAAATTTTAATTAAGTTTAAATAAAAATGAAATAATGCCTTAGTTTTAAAATATCGTAACTATCTCATATATGATCAGAATTTGACAAAACAAGATCCGTTAGGATCGTATGGATGGTGGTTACGCAATGGAACTGACTGGGAGTGAATTGGAGCTCGTTACAATTTATAGTGTAATAAATTGGAGGATCCAAATCAATTATTGTTATTCATTATTTGAAGATAACTGTCCAATGTGAGTAAAACTCACCTACTCTACCAGTTCATATTTTTATAATGTATTTTTAGAACTGATAAATGATGATTGATTGCTGTGTGTTGACTATTTTGTTGAACTACTGATTGATTGGTTGAAAATATCAATATAGTTATATATATCGTTAATCAAATATTGATTCTGTTTATCAGAATATTTCTTATTAAAATGAAATTGATGTGAATTATATTGTGTAACATCTGTGGATGCAGGGAAATAGGTCGGAGGAATCCAACTGGATTCCTCAACATTCATTTTATTGTTTTTTCATATATTGTAATATATGATGTGATATATAATCTGTTGTTGATTATGTGTGTTTGAATGATATCGATCATTATTATTTGGTATTTTAAATACCATATAAAATACAGGAATATAAAATGGGAATTTTCAATGTGTATGTTGAAAATAAAATATATTTATATAAAGTCAAATGATTTAATAAAAAGGAATTTCAAAGTGGATATTGAATATAAAAGGAAATATTTTAAAATAAATAGAATTATAAAATGAAATATTTATTTACGAAATAAATAGAATGTTATAAAGGAAGTATTTTATAAAATAAATAGAGTTAATTTAATCGAGTAATCGAATATAGTTTATTCGAAAGGAGTTAATCAAATATAGTTTATTCGAAAGGAGTTAATCAAGTATAGCTTATTCGAAAGGAGTTAATCAAACATAGTTTATTCGAAAGGAGTTAATCAGATATAGTTTATTCGAAAGGAGTTAATCAAATATAGTTTATTCGAAAGGAGTTAATCAAATATAGTTAATCGAAAGGAGTTATCAAATATAGTATATTCGAAAGAGAGAATTATATGTTGAAATTCGATTATATCGAATTCGGGAAAGTACTATTGTGACGACCCCCAAACCCCGATAAGACGGTGCAAGGGTAATCTTTGGAATATAACGCATAAACAGATAACAGCAAAACAGAAATAAATAAATACACCAGATAATGTACAATAGAATACACTGGATAGACGTAATCATCAGAGTTACACAGTATATAGGATCATACTTAGTACAAATATAGTTCAACTATAAATAAATATCTATAGCGGAAAACAAACATAATATGTGCACTAGGAGCTGAACAGCATAAAAAGAGATAAATGATATGATCCATCTTCAGCTCCAGCTATCCCGAAAGATCCTACTAAAACCTGAATATAAGGCTGGTCGTGTATAAATAGGGGCACCCGAGTTTGCAAGTGAAACAAACTACGAGTCAGTCATGGGACAGGTATGAGAAATCTACTTAACACATCTTACAATATGGCTAATCACAGGACCACGCCACTTTCGCGGAACGGGTTTACTCCATTGGATTGCCAGTGCTTTAAAACAAATAAATCTTTTAAACATCACAATGTTTTTTTGTAAAAATGAAGCCATTATAAGACTCAGTTCCCATCACACAATGCAACACAAACCGGAGGATAGAGTTTTACCTTATAATGGACAAAATATGCTTGATATGAATAAAACAAAAGTATTTGATATTATTACTAGTGTTTATATGCTTCAAAGACAATTTCAATCATAAGTATCAATCATAGACGGCATTAATGTCCTATACCACTATGTCGCTATATATAGGTATACAATCAAAATCGAAAAGCGTCATATTTGGAAATTGGATTTCCGTCATGAACCGAGGCAAGGGATCGTCCTCACCGAATTTAAGAATGCCTAGCCCGAGCCTTAGGAACAGCCGCAATTGCCCCTTGGATCGTCAGGGCCGGTCCACCGATGTGGATTAAAATGTCTCAACACTACGTTTCCCTGCCCTTTGGGGTGTAAATGAGTCCTACGACTCCATCGGCTCCACATAGTCACCGATATATCCGAGGTGCCTCGCAACAGCAACAACCACACAGGTGAAAACAATATAAATGTCAGGGCTGGTAGGTCACTTACACCACCCTAGCTAGAAATAAACGCATGCCCTCCCTGATGTCCTCTCCCGTTTCTGGTCCATACCGGGGTATGAGACTCGCGAATCAACGTTATACACAAAGCTATGCCACACAGGCCGTGCTTTGATTATCCACCTTAAGACTTTGCTTTTCAACAGAAGCCTTGATCATATGGATAGCTTTGTGTAACCTCTGAATAGCCTTGATCATCTGGATGCCACACATGCAATTCACTCCATGCAACTGATTTTTATCCATATATAACCTCTGAGCTCGTACGTCTCAGAGAAGGGCGTTAAGCAAGAGAATAAATTCTTCGCTGCCAAACAGATATATATTTAATAGAGATTAATCAGCACAGAACAAAATCCAATGTCAGATACACAGTCCATTTACAAGTTCGTTCTGGGTCTGAACGAAACTGCAGGCACTCAATACCTCGCATATCCGTACAATCCACAAGTACGTCCGGACGGCTACTACTTCAGCCCCTTCAAGGTAGCTACTCCCGTCATGAGTGTCAGTAGCACCCCTCCATTCGACGTGCAGATCATCGGTCTTGCACCATGTAAGAACCCGTAACTTCCCCGTGAAGGAAAGAGCGGATACTTTGAGGACAGGACAAAATAGAACGCAAACAGAAGAACATTTCATTGTTATTACAATAATTCCATCATATACAAGAATATATAGAGTATAAATGAATAAATTACATTCAACTAATATCAGAAATTTAAACTACATTTAAATACATTGCAGCGGAAAATAATACAAAAGCACAACTAGAAATAATGCACGGATACAGAGCTTTCCGAGCATCGTTCCAGCTGTAAATCAGGACCCTGTGAATATAAATCCGCAAAACCAAAAACTACTAGCTGCTCGTGTCGAAAATAGGGGCACCCAGAGTTTAGGTTAAAATAATAAACTCCAGGTCAGTCATGGGACTGGTATGAGAACTAAAACAGTTATTTAAAACTTTATTTTAAAAGATAGTAATTCAAGGGACCACGCCGTATAACACGGAAAGGGTTTCCTCCCAAGAATACTAGTGCATATAACAAAACAGCGCAATGCTTTTTGGAAAAATGAAGCTATTATAAGACCTAGGTCCCATCACACAATGCAACGCAAGCCGGAGGATAGGGTTTTCCCTTATAATAGCCAAATAATGCTTGATACGTTTAAACAAATCATTTGATACTATCATAGGTGTATAGTGTCAAAACATTTTCAATCATAAATATCAATCATAGACGGCATGGGTACCATATATCATGTCGCCATACTAGTTCTACAATTAAAACAGCAATATCACGTATTGGAAATTGGATTTCCGTCATGAGTCGAGGCAAGGGGCAAGCTCCTCTCTGCGTTCAAGACAATCTAGCAAATGTCCCAGGACCCCACTCTGATCCTTGGATCTTCAGGGCCAGTCCTCACCTAACTTTGGAGGATTAATTATTCCCGAACACACGTTTCCCGGTCCTTACAGACCTATATCCGAGGCGCCTCGTATCCAACAACCACACAGGTGAAAAGTATATAAATGTCAGGGCTGGTAGGTCACTGACACCACCCTAGCTAGAAAGAAACGTCGTGCTCTCCCCGCAGTCACTATCCCGTTTTTGACTCATACCGAGGTGTGAGGCTCGCGAATTCACGTTATACACAAAGCTACGCCACACAGGCCGTGCTTTGATCATCAACCACAAGACTTTGCTTTTCAACAGAAGCCTTGATCAATTGCCACTTACGCGTGCCACACTGGCAATTCACTCCATGCGACTGATGTCCATCGATATACAACCCCTGAGCTCGTACGTCTCAGAGAAGGGCATTAAGCAAGAGAACAAATTCTCCGCTGCCAAACAGATGTATATTTAATAGAGATCAATCAACACAGAATAAAATCCAATGTCGGACACACAATCCATTTACAAGTTCGTTCTGGGTCTGAACGAAACCGGAGGCACTTTCTTCGCATATCCATCCATCTCCAAGTACGTCTGGACGATCACCAACTATTTCCCTCATCTTGGGTGTACAGCCCAATCAAGATCATCAGTAATCTCCCAAACGATGTGAAGACTTCCGGTCTTCAACCACCATCTTCATCTTCGACATCTCGTCAAATCGGTTATTCAGAATGGGTATAAACCCGGCCTTTCTGAATAACCCACGTATATGATAAACAAATGTTACACAAACACAACAAATGCCTCATTCCAATTCAGAATATTCTTTTATTCACAAAATCACATTCTTAGGGAAAGGTTCCCATTAATTTTATCCAAGATAAATTCTTCTAAATTTATTCTTTAATCTTCCTTCGGATATCATTTCAAACTAGTCGGGATTAGCGAGCCACACCGAAGTAATTATTTATTTTATTTCCCAATCCCAACCTATATATCCCATTGAGAAAAACTGGTAATACTCCATATCTAACACCACGGTGTTATCGGTAATATTAATTACCATTTCACGTTCAAATCTAATTAAATATTTAACTATCGCTTTGGAGCAAAACTGGTGATACTCCATTCTCGATCACCTTCCAAATTTGATAATTTAAATTATCAATTCACATTTTTAATCTAATTAAAGATTCATTAAAACTCCACTTAGTTTTAATCTTTTCAAAAATCAACATCCTGCCTTTAACTGGGTTAAAGAACCACTGTCATCTAAAACACGATTCACGATAAACCCAAATCACATTTGATATTAAATACAAGGCTCTGAATAGAAAATATATCGGCTTATATTCAATATCAAATTCTGAAACCAACATATATCGTATTGGAAATAACGATACAAAACATATCTTTCAAATTCCCATAACAATATCTGTATAGTCACGAAATCCAACATCGAAATATCCCCAAGATAATTTCGATTCAACTCCAGTCCAATTCACATATTGGGAATATTGATTATTTTTAAAATCACTTTCAAATTCAATTTACTTATTTTAAAAATAAATTGATTTTAATTCCAGTTCAAAACTAGTTCATTTCGATAGAAATCTATTTTTATCTTTTCAAATATGGAATTTTTCAGTCCAATTTTTCCCAAATCATTTCTTATGATTTTACACAAATTATCAATATTTTTAATAATTTTATGAAGGCCCGTACAGTCGATTTCCAACAACGGCCATCGAACTGCACTTACAGCGACCTTTTTTGAATTTGATTTGGACATAACTCCAAATCCAACCGCTATATTTCAAATTTCTAATATTCGTTGGAAAGCTCTTTTCGATGCGAACCCAAAGGTTCCAGTTTTAGGAGAATCCGACGGTCGGATCTCTTGCAACGTCAATTCGAAGTTAATGGTCGAAATTCACGAACTGCCGCGGCGCGGCGCGTTCTATTCAGACCATTATATATATATATATATATAATATATATATTATATATTTCGTCGATTTCCTTTTAAAATGTATTTTATAAATAGTTCTAAATTCGTTTCAAAAACAATTTCAACTTCATCTTCAATCTAAAATCGATTTGATTTCAATTCAATTCGAATTCATTTCTTATTTAATTCGAATTCAAATTCGTTTCTATTCAATTCAAATTCTAATTCGTTTTAATTTAATTCAATTTGAATTTACCTTCTATTTACTTCAATTCGAATTCATTTCAAATTGATTTCAACTCAATTTCAGTTCGTTTTAAATTTCATTCAAAATGATTTCAATTCGTTTTTAATTTAATTTCAATTTAATTCAATTTGAATTCATTTCTATTTAATTCGAATTCAAAATTCACTTTCTATTCAATTTGAATTCAAATTCTTTTTCTATTCGATTCGAATTCATTTCAAATTGATTCAATAAAATTTCCATTTGAATTTTAATCTAATTTAATTTGAATTTCATTTCAAAATATTAAATTTTGAAATCACTTTTCAATATTCATTGTAAAACGAATAAAATCGATATAATATCGTTCACGTCAAAATAGCGCAACTCTAATCAACACGGCTTTATATATTTCAATAAATTCGTTATTCTGTTCAACAAATGAATATATATATTCCATTCAACACATGAATCTATATTTCTTTCAACACACGACTAATCTCAACACATGAGTACTGTCAACACATCACTATTTTTGGTTATGTAAAATATTTTATAAAATTATGGTATCTATCGTTTGATTTTTAAATCAAACTCCACCGTGAAGTAGTTCTAATTTTAAATATGATGAAGATGTAAATTTTATTATTAAAATATTTTACTCAACACATAAATAGTTTCAACACACGAATTTTCTTTTATGATATTCATTATTTTCCCGATTGGAATGAGGCCCAATAAATCACCATATAATGTTAATTATATGGATTCCATACAACACATGTATATAATAGCAATGATAAACAATCACTCATCATCCAAGGTGCACCACACAACTGTATAAGCATCAAATATAAATAATCAATGCTTACACAGTCTGTCGACCCATCGATCGACATACAATTAAATAATTGGGATTAGTTTACCCAAATATCATCCCAACACCCGTGTGGGGTTTCAAATCAACAAACAAAGATTTTTATTTGTACAGTTGGGCGATGTGTAAAATTTATCGACCCAATCAATATCAGTCAAATTAGTGTATATAAACAAATCGGCCGATTTGTTTATAAATATTCATTTATTCACATTCACGTTAAAAATTATATTTTTAACAATAATTTATTTATTTCAACCATCTACATTTTGTTTTCGATTTCACATCAACAGCACAAACATTTTCACAACACATCAAACAGGCATACAAGCCGTCCATGGTCTGTGGACAACGGGTGTCGGGTGCTACTAAGCACCGTCTGCATCCTAGTATATATATAACTAGAAAAAGAAATTTAGAGTGAGAAGTTCTCACCAATAGCTATCCAATCATCTCGACTCTTCTTAAGTAGAAATCTTCGTCATTCTCGCCTTTCGTCACTTTCGTTGCCCGTAGCCACTACATATATAAAAATCGAATTTTTACTTCGCTATTCAATATATAAAAATCATATTTCTACTTCACTATTCAATATATAAAAATCATATTTTTACTTCGCTATTCGATATATAAAAATCATATTTTACTTCGCTATTCGATATATAAAAATCATATTTTTACTTCGCTATTCGATATATAAAAATCATATTTTTACTTCGCTATTCGATATATAAAAATCATATTTTTACTTCGCTATTCAATATATAAAAATCTCGCCTTTTCAAATATAAAGATTTCGCCTTTTCTATTATAAGAATTTCTCCTTTTCTATTATAAGAATTTCGCCTTTTCAAATATAAAGATATAATCTTTTATATTTTAAAAATCTAATCTTTTCTATTTTAAAAATCTAATCTTTTCTATTTTAAAAATCTAATCTTTTCTATTTTAACTAAAAATCATTTTTTTAGCTAAATAAAAATCTTATTTTTACTTCATTCAAAATCATACTTTCACATATGAGATTTACAACTAAAGATCACATTTTTAGAATTCAGTTTTGCATATAAAAATCTCATTTTTAAATTCAGTTTTTGCATATAAAACTCTAAAGAAAAACAAAATAAAAACTATGTCGTTTATATGCAAAAATAAAATAAAACCAACGTATTATAATTAGACATTAAATAAAACAAGATAGGATGACAACTTACTGCTCAGATCGGAAGGAAGGGGGTCGGTTGCGTCGGAATCAGGGGGAGCTGTGGGCCACGGCGGCGGCGCGTTGTGGGGCTAGGGTTTTGGCTCGGGTATCAGGGAAGGGGTGCGATTTGAACGGAGCAGGGCTAGAGGAGGAGGGGAAGAAGAAGGGAGGGGGAAGAGGAGTTAGGCGGAGCGCGGGGGGGGGGGGGGGGGGGTCGTCGGGTTGGCGATCGCCAGGGGGCTGCGCGATTCGTCTTTTAGTTTTTTTTTCTTTTTTCCTTTTTGCTTTTGATTTAAATCGAATGGGGGGGAGGCAGAGAAGGTAAAGGAAGAGGGAGAGAGGAAATTTTATTTTTATTTATTTATTTATTTAATTTCTAAAAAGGTACTTTTTATTTTGACCTCGAAAAGAGGCCCACCGCCTGTCGTCCATAGCGTGTTACCCCCATTCCGAACACAATGGGATATGTATCATAGGATGATTCGATCATTTCGATCAGTTTTCGTCAAAATCAACATATAACTCTACATATTGAATTTGAACGCGCATTTCATTTTACTGGGGTCACATACTAACTCTAAAAATTCTCAAAAAATATTTTCTAGCTTCGTATTGACGATACGGTCCTAACAAAACTAGTTTCATCGAATTCTGAGATCGTTGGAAAAGTGGCCATTTTCCAGTCGATTAAAATCAACTAAAACTGGTCAAACGCGTTTTCCTTTGCCACGCTCACATATTGAATCGAAAAATTATGAAATTTGAAACCTAGAAATAATTTGACATCGCGGACCCAACAAAAGTGGTTTCGTCGAAATCCAAGGTCGTTTGCAAAATGTCTATTTTTAAGGGCCTGAATTCCATAGCGACTATCCAGAATTTTCAACTGGACATATCTTTTGATTCCCGCTATGAAATCTCGATTTTTCGGATTCGTTGGAAAGATTTTCTAAAATAGATCCTAATGTTTTTGGTTTCACTAAAATCTGGATTGTTTTGCACCCGGTACATTCAATTGAAGTTTGAAATCGAATTATCGAACTACCGCGCCATTTTCCATTCTATTTATAATTATAAATAATTATTTATATTCTAATGACGATCTATATAAATATATACGTTCGATTCTATTCAAATTAAATTTCTCGTCGATATTATTTAAAATAATCTATTTTAAATATTCAAAATTCGCTAATATTGCCAAAATAAAAATTTTAAACTGGCCCAGATTTTACGGGTTGTTACACACCATCTTCATATCTTCGAATTTCACTCGTCGATCAATTATTTGAAATGAGAATCAACTCGGCCTTTTCAAATAATTCACGTATATTTAGAATTTCAAATCAATTCATTTCAGTGGTTAAATTATTCGATACCACTAGTTCTGTTCTTTAATGTAATTTTCACGCCAAACACATTCAACCATCAAATATCACATAAACCGAGCAAATTCAGTTTATTTCCATTCCATATCGTTTATAATATTTTATCACTATTTATCGCTATTTTAATTTTTTTAAAATAGCCAATTCATTCAAATGACGCTTTAGGCCATAACGCGGCCGTGACGCTGTTTTTCATCAGATTTGATTTACACATATAAGAAATCTAACTGTTGGATGTTCACAAATTTTATATCATTAGAAAGATCTTTTCAATACGAATCCAATGGTTTGAGTTTTGAGAAAATCCGACGGTCGGATCTCCCACACTAATCGTTAGAAATTACGATTTCAAAATATGAACTGCAGCGTCGTTATTCGATTTAATCTAATTATATATATATATATATATAATCGACTCTGGCGCTGTTTTTCTTCAGATTTGAATTAAACATTCCAGACAATCCAACTGTTGGATCTTCACAAAGTGGGTGTCGTTGGAAAGATATTTCCAAAGCGAACCCAACGGTTTCGGTTTCGGGAAAATCCGATAGTCGGATCTCCCGCACTAATCGTTTGAAATCATGATTTCAAAAAACGAACTGCAGCTTCGTTATTCACTATATTTTAATTATATTTATATATTTATATAAATATAATTCTTCGATTTCAAAACCATATCCACTTTATATATTTGTTAAAAATGATATTTTTATCATCAAAAATATTTGTTTCACACATCACCATTTTTTTTTACATTTCATACTCACAATAAAAATGTAGATTTTATTGTTCAATCAATATATTCAACACATGAACGTTTTCGACTTCACACATATGATAAAATATGATTTTTATCGTTCTAGTCCTTTATTCAACACATGAATGTTTTCTATAGTTGATATATATAATAAAAATGTGATTTTTATTGTAAAACTATTTATTTCAAAACACGATTATTTTATATAGTCTATACATAAGGTAAAAATGTTATTTTTGATGTTAAAATAATTTTTTTTAAAAACTAATATTTTATATAGGCTATATATATAATAAAAATGTGACTTTTATCTTTCAAATAATTTACTCAACACATGAATTCATTCAACACATGAATTTCTATTCAACACATGAATTTCTATTCAACACATGAATATAGTTTCAACACATGAAAATAATTCTAACACCTGAACATTATTGTAAATTTCGGCAGCATAACGGCAGGGTAGTTAAAACCGGGACTGTCTCTAGTACGACTCCTCGCTCTATCTTAAAACCTCGTGGTTTTTGACAATGGGATTTCATGCATCTAATTCGCACGTAGGAGAGCATGTTTATTTTTCTTTTCCACAAACTATTCCTATGTGGTTTCATCCAAAATAATTCTCAACCACAAGCAGGTATTTTTCAACCACAATCAATCATGAATTTCACCAAATTTCACATCAATAATCCAAACAATATCACAACCAATCCATATCATCCATGGTCTGTGGACGAGGGGAGTGTGTGTGTGTATATATATATATATATTCGTATATAAATATATTTCGATTTCACTTCAATATCATTTCAATTTATTTCAACGCACGTATAATTTTTACAACGCATATATAATTATACATCGAACGTACAACTTGTACGATGTTTATACATGAGGTGTACAATGCTTATATAACTCATACATCGATTATATAATTTACACATCGTCGTTTTCCATATTGCTTATATCATAGAAATCTCACATTGGGTTCCACTCCAACAAAAATAGCAGATGGATCAGAAAAATATGCGGTCTCTTCTAAAATGTAGAAGGCGTCCACACGAGTCCACTCTCTCGTGTTTCACTGGATTTCGATAACATAGCAAAAAGTTATAATTTTTATACTAAAATCATGCTTTACGATGGTTTTTAGAAGTTGAAAACTATTTAAAGAATCTCAGGCTGTTACCTTCAGTGTTGGTTCGAAACTAGGTCTCCACTTTTTGCCAAATCCGTGCAACGATCGAACAATCGGACTTGACCATAGTGGAGTGCCTCGAGAGTCGCACCTGACCAGGGGGACGTTGTTGAACTCACACGCCGAAGGATAGAGCACGGCACCGCCGAAGTCGTCCACTTCAGGCGGTCGGTTCTCCCCTAATACACTTCGAAAAAGTGCAAATTCTATATGGATTTAAAGCTTGCACAAATCTCTACAAAATTGCCAACAGGACCATTCGATTTCATTGCGTGGATGTGGGGTTTTTGAGGAGAGAAGGTTTTGAAGCTTTCCGTCGTGCATTTCAGGTGTTACGGGTTTGGGAAGAAACTGGGCTTGAACGTGATTGGCCGGTTTATTTTATATTAATTTTTATTTCCATTAAATCCGAAAATACCCTTTACCATGAACAAACTCCAATCCAAACCCAACGACTGTCGCCCCTAGCTAAATACCCTCATTCCGGACACAATGGAATATGTTTTGTAAGCCCATTTGACTGTTTCAGTCAGTTATTCTTCAAATTAAAATACAAAACATTCAATTTTAGATTTGAACGTACATTTCAATTTGCCGGGGCCACATACTGATTCTAAAAATTCCAAAAAAAAAATCTAGCTATGTTTTGATGATACGGTCCCAACAAAAATAGTTTCATTGAATACTGAGACCGTTTGAAAAATGGCCATTTCCTGGTCGATCCAATTTAACTGAAATTGACGAAACACATTTTCCCTCGCCACGCTCGCATATTAACTTCAAAAATTATGGAATTTGAAACCTAGTAATAATTTGACATCCCGAATCCAACAAAAGTGGTTTCGTCGAATTCTGAGGTCGTTTGCAAAATGTCTATTTTCAAGGGCGATATATTCTCTATAGCGACCTTTCTGAAAATTCATTTGGCCATAACTTTTGACTCCCAATATGAAACTTCGATTTTTCAGATCCGTTAGAAAGATATTCATAAACAGATTAAAATATTTTTGGTTTCACTAAAATCCGTTTTATTTTGCACCCGGTACAGTCAGTCAAGGTTTGAATTGAAATTTTAAAACTGTCACGCCTTTTCAGGCCTTGTTTATAAATCAAAATAATTATATTTATTTTCAAACATCGATTCAAACATACTTTTCGTCGTTATTATTTAAAATATTTTATTTTAAATATTTTAAATATTTTATTTTAATTATCTAAAATCCACTAAAATAGCCAAATTAAAATTTTTAAACTGGCTCAGATTTTCCGGGTTGTTGCAATCTCCCCCACTTAAAACTTTTTGTCCCCGAAAAGGAACAAAGTCGAAAGTGGTTTGATTAACTAACTCTACTTTCAATCTGGCTTCCATTCTTCAACTTTTCAGTTTCTAAGAATTTTCAAATTCTTCAAAAATTTGGCTAACACCCTAAATTTTTGAATTTTTTTGCCATAACCTTTTTTGTACGGGAAGGGGCTTGGAAATTTATTGGGCTGTATTAGGTACCCAATAAATCCTAATAAGCATGCACATATTTATAGCGATATATTCTGGTGTCCACAGGGGAGTGTGTATAGATCATAACTCCAGAGAATAAATTCTCGTCACTCTATAAATGGTTTTTTTGTGCCTTAATGACTAGAGAGACGTGTTTATTATCACCTCTGGACCCGTGTGGGATTTTTTTATTAATCTTGCAATTTACCATTACATTTTATATAGTTCAGATTAGTCATCAGTTCAACCTGTAAAATATAGTCATCGCCATACAAGCCTCTCACTCGTATGGTAAATCTTCAACCTCGTCACACAAGCTCCAAATGCTTATGTGGTATATGATGAAGTATGCCTATCTTCAAGAAGTATGCCATGTAGTGTAGTTCAAAATTAATTATTACTATCCTATGGCGACATTTATTATTACACATAGAACAACCAGCACTCCGCATCCAATGGCATTCACAGGAGTTGATATAATAATAAAATTGCACATCCAACTCATTAAGGTTTACCTATTTGTCGGGCACGCAAATAAATTCTTTACTCAACAGCTAATCCATTTTCCTGTTCAAACATTGGTAATGCACATGTATATATTTCTATCTATTTTTAAACCAGTTCAATGTGTGATTTAATCGAATAAATTCTACCATTCATTCTCTTATTTATTAAATTAACTATCATTCTAATAATTTAATTAATCAAATTCACAATCACACAGCACAAACAAAAATCAATTTGTTTTTAACTTTCAAAAATATACTAATTTATTCATATACTCTTTTAACATCATTTAGACTATATAATTAAAAAGTTTACATCCATGCAAAGAAGACAATAACAAAGTAGAGAGCAGAATGGAAATGCAAAATATGGTAAATGTACCTTGAACCAGAGTCAATTAGAGACATCCACCCTGCACTTAGGATAGGCTTTCTTAATACTCTCCTCAGTTTCCCAAGTACAATCTCGCGGATCTCCACTCCATTGCACTTTGACTAAGTGAACATTTTTGTTCCTCGGCTCTTTGGTTTCTTTGCCAATGATCTTCATTGGCTCTCTTCTAACTTCCAATTCTGGAGTGATTTCCAAATCCTGTTGTGTGGATTCTTCTACAACGAGATCTGGATCATGCACATGCTTTCGTAGTTGAGATATGTGAAATACATCATGCACTCCAAACAACCAATCAGGCAATTGAACCCGATATGCGAGAGTTCCGATCCGTTCAAGAATAGGAAACAGACCAATAAATTTAGGTGCCAATTTCCCCGTTTTACCGAATCGGATGACTACTCTCACCGGAGATACCTTCAAATATACATAGTCGCCAACAACAAATGATATATCTCTTCTTCTCTTATCTGCATAGCTCTTCTGTCGGCTTTAGGCGGCGAGTAATCGTTTCTTAACGAATTCGACTTTGTCTGTAGCATCGCGAATCATATCCGGCCCCAATACGAATCTATTGCCAGGTTCTACCCAACAAGCAGGGGATCGACACGGTCTACCATACAATACTTCGAATGGAGACATTTTAAGGCTCGCCTGGTAGCTATTGTTATATGAGAATTCGGCCAAATGTAAATGGTCTTCCCATGATCCACCAAAATCAATAATACACGCCCACAATAGATCTACAAGAATATGATTCACCCTCTCAGTTTGACCATCTGTTTGAGGATGATATGCGGTGCTCAAGTTCAGTTTCGTTCCCAATTCTATTTGGAATGCTTCCCAGAATTTACTAGCAAAAATCGGGTCATGATCACTTACGATGCTCCTGGGAGCTCCATGCAGTCTAACTATTTCCCTAAAATAAATCTGCGCCAGACTCTGAGCAGTTCTATTCGATCTGACAGGTATGAAATGGGCGGTCTTCAGGAAACGATCTACGATCACCCAAATAATGTCATTTCCTTTCCTGATTCTGGGCAAACTATTTATGAAATCCATAGAAATATGTTCCCACTTTCCACCTGGAATTTCTAAAGGTTGCTACAATCCAGCGAGCTTCTGCTGATCGCTTTTGACTTGCTGACAGGTGGAACACCGGCTAACATATAGAGAGATATCTCTTTTCATTGCCTTCCACCAGAAAGTTCGCTTGAGGTCATTGTACATTTTACTTACCCCGGGTGGATGCTCAGTTTGGACTTGTGGCACTCGTCCATTACTCTTTTGAGCTCAAGATTGTCGGGAACACAAATTCTAACTTTCAATCTTAGAACTCATGCGCCATCCACTTGGAAACTGGAGACTTCGCCCTTTTGAATTCTTTTGATCATCTCCTTAATAAAACCATCGTCTTTCTGAAGAACAGCTATTTTATCAATCAACGATGGTGTAATGATAATACTGGCGATGATCATATTCTTCCAGCTGAGTGCGTCAGCTACAACATTGGCTTTTCCCGGAGTATATAAAATATGTAGATCATAAGCTGCGAGAAATTCTAACCAACGCTAATGTCTCATATTCACATCCTTCTAGGTGAATAAATACTTCAATGATTGATGATCAGTGTATAATTTGAACTTTTCACCCAATAGATATGCCTCTAGATTTTCATAGCAAACACAATAGCTAGCAACTCAAGATCGTGAGTTACATAGTTCTTTTCATGTGGTTTCAATTGACGGCTAACATAAGCGACTACATGGCCTCTTTGCATTAACACTGTGCCAAGGCCTTCTTTAGAAGCATCGGTCCAGACTTTTAAATCTTGATTGCCGTCAATAATTGTGTGCACTGGAGCAGTCGTCAATTTTAACTTCAACTCCTGGAAAGCTGCCTCACATTCGGGAGTCCAGTTGAATCTCGAATGTTTCTTAGTAAGCTTTGTTAAGTGACTGGATATGTTCGAAAAATTCTTAACGAACTTCCTATAATAACTAGCCAATCCGAGAAAACTTCTAACTTCTATGGGCGTATGAGGTTGTTCCCAATTCTGAATAGCAGTGATTTTACTGGGATCCACATAAATTCCTTGTTTTGACACGAAGTAGCCAAGGAATTTAATTTCTTATTGCCAGAATATACATTTGGAAAACTTTGATTTCAACACATTCTTTCTCAAAATTACTAACACTTGTTCCAAATGTTTTTCATGCTCACTTTCTGATTTAGAGAAGATCAATATATCAACAATGAAAACCAGAAAAAATTTGTTCAATACTTCTCTGAATACACGGTTCATTAGATCGACAAATTAAGCAGGAGTGTTGCATAAGCCGAACGGCATTACTAACCATTCGTAGAATAAGTCTGGACCTCTGAATGCCGTCAAAGGAACACACTCTTCGGCAATTCGAAGCTGATGGAAACCTGTAGCAAGGTCCATTCGTGAAAATACTTGTGCTCCATTCAAACGATCCAATAAATCATCAATTCGCGGCAATGGATATTTGTTTTTCAGTGTTTGCTTATTCAGGTCATGATAATCCACACATAGTCTGAGAGTACCGTCTGACTTTGGGACAAACACCGCTGCTGCTCCCCAATCAGAGAAACTAGGCCTGATCAGACCTTTCCATACTAGCTGTCGTGTTTGATTATCCAACTCTTCTTTTTCCTTTAAGGTCATTCATCGAAAAGCGTGAACTACTGGCCTTGCATTCGGAACTAAAGAGATTTTAAAATCAATTTCTCTCTGTAGAGTTAAGCTAACAACTTCCTCGAACACATCCGCATAGTTCTTGACAACTGGGATATTTTCAATGTCGACCAGAATATTCTCTGGAACGATAGGAACATGATCTATTTGAGCAGGAGAAACATCTAGAGCTGCCCAGAAGTCCTTTCTATCAGAATTTGAACCTTCAGATGGAATGGTTATATAATTGCCTGATTTAATCTTCGCTCTTACGACTCTGTTGGTGCATTTAACCTGAGCTTCATATTTGGTTAACCAATCCATTCCCAGAATAAGATCAAACTCTATAAAATTCATGACGATCGCGATAGTAGGGAATCGAAGTAGGAAAAAGAAACTAGAACCCCACAAACCCAACTAAGATCGATAGAACCCCCAACCGGATTATGAACAGTCATGAGGTCTTCGAGCCTTTTCAAATTCAAATCCAGTTTCTTAACCGCATTCTTTGCAACAAAGCTTCGCGACACGCCTGTATCAAACAATACTTTAACTGAGATATTTTTGACAGTAAGCGTGCCTTCTAAAACATCTGGCCTTTCCTGACTAGCTGAGGGTTCAGAAGTTTCCGCTACTTTATTTACCTGAGCCTCAGATTTCTGATAGTCGGCAATCTTGCTTTACGTGGCCAACCTGATGGCAAATATTGCATTTTTCTATCTTCCTTAACCTTGTTCTTGGATTTAGATCTTTTCTTCTTCTGCATTTTCAAAGATTTACATTTCCTTGATAGATGGCCCTTTTTATTGCAGTTAAGGCATATGGCGGTCATTACTGGTTCTTTTTCAGATTTAACCTTTTCCCGGTCGAATCTAGGCTTCTTTCTGGACTCAGACTTCGTACTGGCCTCAGGCTGTGTACTGGTCTCTGGGCTTTCAGTTTCTAATTTCCTTTTGTTGTTCGAACCGACTTCCTCTTCATCGACTAAAAAACCTCGCTTATCTAGATCTTCATATTGGTAAGCCATGCATATCATTTCAGAAAAAAGAAGCTTCACATGCCCCATTACTTTATTCTGGTATTTTCTTTGTAGACCATT
Source organism: Allium sativum (assembly GCA_030737875.1). Classification (NCBI taxonomy): domain Eukaryota; kingdom Viridiplantae; phylum Streptophyta; class Magnoliopsida; order Asparagales; family Amaryllidaceae; genus Allium; species Allium sativum. Next base: position 10,037,393 of record JASFAX010000035.1, read on the forward strand.
AGTAATCCTCAGATTCTTCCTCTTTGGATCCTGAATTAGATGAGGGAAAAAATGAGAATGTTCATTGAATCTGTTATGATATTCTGGGATATTCATATCACCTTGTATCAAATAGTAGAATTCATCACATAACCGCTCAGTTGCTTCCGGAGGAGTAAATCTTTCTATGAAAATCTCTTTGAATCTATCCCATGTGATATCACCTTCTGGATTATCTTTAATAATTGTTTCCCACCAGATTAAAGCTTCATCTTTGAGCGCCCAAGATGCCACTAATCTTTTCAGATCATCTCCCAACTGGAAACGCTTAAAAATTCTTTTAGCAGAACTCATCCAAGCTTGAGTTTGAATAATAGATTCATTGCCCGAGAATGGTACTCCACCCATATTTCGATATCTCTTAAATAAAGCCTCTACATCTGGTTCTGCATTCCTTCAGTTGCTGACACTCATTTTCTAGTACTTCTGTGTAACGAAAAGGAATTACGCTCGATCCAAATCAGTCGCTAAACCGACCCAGACCGTTCAAAACGCCTGATTGTTTTGAGAACACGACAAAATAGAACGCAGACGGAAGAACATTTCATTGTATATTACAACAATACATTAGATTACAAGAATATACAGAGTATGAATGAATAAATATTAAATAGAAAATATCAGAGATTACAATACATTACATAGCAGCGGAAAATAATACAATACACAACTGAAGGAGATATACGTATACAAAGCTTTCCGGATATCATTCCAGCTGTAAACCAGGATCCTGTGAATATAAATCTGCAAAACCAAAACTACTAGCTGCCCATGTCAAAATAAGGGCACCAAGAGTTTAAGTCAAAACAATAAACTCCAGGTCAGTCATGGGACTGGTGTGAGAACTAAAAACAGTTATTAATCTTTAATTTTAAACTTAGGTAAATCAAGGGACCACGCCGTATAACACGGAACGGGTTTCCTCCCAAGAATACCAATGCATAAAACAAATAGCGCAATGCTAAATAAAGAAGAAATGAAGCTGTTATAAGACCCAGGTCCTATCACATAATGCGACGCAAGCCGGGGGATAGGGTTTTCCCTTATAACAGCCAAAGAATGCTTGATACGTTTTAAAACGAATCATTTGATACTATTATCAGTGTATAGTGTATAAAACAACTTCGAATCATAAGTATCAATCATAAACGTCATGGTTACCATATATCATGTCGCCGTACTAGTTCTACAATTAAAATCGCAAAATCACGTATTTGGAAGTTGGATTTCCATCTATGAACCGAGGCAAAAGATAGTCCTCAACCGATTCGAGAATCTCTAGCCCGAGCCTCAGGTCAGAGCTCGAGTGACCTTGGAGTGACAGGGCCGGTCCACCGATGTGGGTTAAACTTAAATCCTGAACACTGCGTTTCCCCGCCCGTTGGGGCGTAAGTCTAGTCCTTTTGCCGGCCAGAATGCATCGGCCGAAACCGATATAACCCAGGCGCCTCGCAACAGCAACAACCACACAGGTGAAAAGTATATAAATGTCAGGGCTGGTAGGTCACTGACACCACCCTAGCTAGAAAGAAACGCATGCCCTCCCTGAGGTCCTTCTCCCGTTTTTGGTTCACAACCGGGGTGTGAGGCTCGTGAATTCACGTTACACAAAGCTATGCCACACAGGCGGTGTTTTGATCATCAACCACAAGACTTTGCTTTTCAATAGAAGCCTTGATCATTTTCCACTTAGGCATGCCACACAGGCAATTCACTCCATGCGATTCATATCCATCAATATATAACCCCTGAGGTCGTACGTCTCAGAGAAGGGCGTTAAGCAAGAGAATAAATTCTCTGCCACCAAACAGATATATATATATAATTGAAATCAATCACACAGACTAAAATCCAATGTCAGACACATAGTCCATTTACAAGTCCGTTCTGGGTCTGAATGGAACCGGAGGCACCTAGTACCCCGCATATCCATCGATCTCCAAGTACGTCTGGACGATCATCAACTGTTTCCATCTTCTTGGGTGTACAACCCAATCAAGATCATCTGTAATTATCCAAACGACGTGAAGACCTCCGGTCTTCATTCACCGTCTTCATCTTCGATACCACGTCGAATTAGTTATTCAGAATGGGATAAACCCGGTCTTTCTGAACAAATTGCGTATATATATAATAAACACGTGTAACACAAACACAACATACGCCTCATTCCAATCCAGAATATTCTTTTATTCAAATATTTTTATATTTTGGGAAAGGTTCCCTTTTATAAATTTTATCAAAGATAAATTCTTTAAATTTATTCTTTAATCTTCTTTGAACATCAATTCAAACTAGTCGGGATTTTGAACCACACCGAAGTAATCATTTATTTTAATTTCCCAATCCCAACCTATTCATCCCATGAAGTAAAACTGGTTATACTTCATATCTAACACCACGGTGTTATCGGTAAATTCAATTACCATTTCACGTTTAAATCTAATTAAAGATTTAACTATCGCCTGGAGCAAAATGGGTGATACTCCATTCTAACACCTTTTCAATCTAATTAAAGATTCATTAAAACTCCACTTAGTTTTAATTACTAACTGGGTTAAAGAATCAGTGTCATTTGAAACACGGTTCACGATAAACCCAAAATCACATTCCATTAATTATCGGGTTAAAGAACGAGTGTTATTTAAAAACACTGTCCACGATAAACACAAAAATCAATATCAATTCAATTCCAATTAAATATTATTTAATTGGTACACTTCATTAAATCTAAATAAAAATATTTAATCTTTTCTCAACTGGGTTCAAGAACAGTGTTAGTCAAGACACAATTCACGACAAACCCAAATCACATTCGATATTAAATACAAGGGTCTAAATAGAAAATATATCGGCTTATATTCAATATCAAATTCTACGACCAACAAATATCGTATTGGAAATAACGATATATGTACATATCTTTCAAATTTCCATAACAACATCTGTATGATCACGAAATCCAACATCGAAATATTCCAAAGACAATTTCGATTCAAATCCATTCCAATGCAATCATTGGAAATCCTGGTTATTCTCAAAACCATTTCAAATTCAATTTATTTATTTTAAAAATAAATAGAATTATAATTCTAGTTCAAAACTAGTACATTTCGATAAAAATCTATTTTTATCTTTTCAAATATGGAGTTTTTCCTTCCAATTATTTCTAAATCATTTCTTATGATTTTACACAAATTATTACTATTTTTAATAATTTTATCAAGGCCCGTACAGTCGATTTCCATCAACGGCCATCGAACTGCACTTACAGCGACCTTTTCCAAATTTGATTTGGACGTAACTCCAAATCCAACTGTTAGATTTCAAATTTCTAATATTCATTAGATAGCTCTTTTCGATACGAACCCAACAGTTCTGGTTTTAGGAGAATCCGACGGTCGGATCTCCCGCAATGTTCGCATGAAGTCAATGGTCCAAATTCACGAACTGCCGCAGCGCGGCGCGTTGTATTCAGGCCATTATTTAATATATAATATATATTTCGTCGATTTCTATTTAAAACGAATTTTTATAAATCATTTTAAATTCGTTTTCAAAACGATTTCAACTTCATATTCAATTTCAAATCAAAAATTGAATATTCCAATATAAATTCGTTTTAAACTAATTTCAAATTGATTTCAATTCAATATCAATTTCATTCGAATGCAATTCCTTTCGATTTCAATTCGAATTCAATTCTATTCAATTTCAATTCAAAATCATTTCTATTAAATTTAATTCGAATTTCAATTCTTTTCAAAATTTCAGATTTTGAAATCACTTTCGATATTCATTATAGAATGAATAAAATCGATATAAATATCGTTCACGTCAAAATGGCGCAGATCTAATCAACACGGCTTTATATATTTTATCCTCAAATATTTCTATTCAAATATTTCTATTCTCAAATATTTCATTCAAATATTTCTATTCAAATATTTCTCTTCTCAAATATTTCATTTCAAATATTTATATTCAAAACTGGAATGAAGCCCAGTCAATAACCATATAAAGCGATTTATATGGATTTTCTACAAAACATGTATAAAATAACAACGATAAATAATCAACCATCATCCAGAGTGCACCACTCAACTGCATAAGCATTAAATATAAATAATTAGCGCTTACACAGTCTGTCAATCCATCGATTGACATACAACTAAACAATCGGGATTAGTGTACGTCAAATCTCATCCCAATACCCGTGTGGGGTTTTCAAACAATCAAACACAGATTTTATTTGTGTAGTTAGGCGATGTGTAAAATTTATCGTCCTAATCAATATCAGTCTAATGTGTGTATATAAACAAATCGTTCGATTTGTTTATTTTTATTTCATTTCATATATATTAAAAATTCTATTTTTAACTATAAAATATTTTCAACTATATAAATATTTTATTTCATCTATATAAATATTTTATTCCATTCCACATCACATCACACAATCAACTTCACATCAAAATCAAACAAACAAGCATACAAGCCGTCCATTGTCTGTAGACGACGGGTGTCCGGTGCTACTAAACACCGTCTGCATCCTAGTATATATTTATAACTAGAAAAATTAATTTGACAGGTGAGAAGTTCTCACAGATTAGCTAATCCGATTCCATGACTCTTCTTTGTATAAATCTTCGCCGTTCTCGCCTCTTGTCACTTTCTTTGCCCGTATTCTCTACATATGTAAAAATCACATTTTTGAAATTTTTTCTTTACTATTCAATATATAAAAATCTTATTTTTACTTTGCTATTCAATATATAAAAATCGAATTTTTACTATGCTATTCAATATATGAAAATCGGATTTTTACTATGCTATTCAATATATAAAAATTGGATTTTTACTATGTTATTCAATATATAAAAATCAAATTTTTACTATGCTATTCAACATATAAAAATCAAATTTTTACTATGCTATTCTATATATAAAAATCGAATTTTTACTATGCTATTCAATATAAAAAATCGAATTTTTACTATGCTATTCAATATATAAAAATCGAATTTTTACTATGCTATTCAATATATAAAAATCGAAATTTTACTATGCTATTCTATATATAAAAATCGAATTTTTACTATGCTATTCTATATATAAAAATCGAATTTTTACTATACTATTCTATATATGAAAATCGAATTTTTACTATGCTATTCTATATATAATAATCGAATTTTTACTATGCTATTCTATATATAAAAATTGAATTTTTACTATGCTATTCAATATATAAAAATCTAACTTTCAAAATGATGCTTACTTTATAAATAACGTAATTAGCAAAGTTAAAAAAAGAAATCACCTTGTTATTATTCCTATAGAAATTCAATTTGTTGATGGAGGAAGGTGTCCACATCGGAGTGGTGGTCAGAGGAGGGTCGGGGGTCTCTGGTGGTGCGGAGGCACCTCTAGTGGTAGGCGGCTGGCCGAGGTGGGTCTGGAAGGGGCGGAAACATCATAGGTGGCGGGAATTGATGGGGTGCGTGGCTTTTGAGTAGAGGACGAGGGAGTGAACTAGGAGGGGGAGAGGAGCTGCAGCCTCGGAGGTCGGCGGCGCGTTGGACGGTGCGCCCTGAGTGGCGGCGTCGCACAGGAAAGGGGAGGGGGGCGATTTGGGGGAAAGCGGGGTTGGAGTGGGTTTTACTGAATGATGGGTTTAATTTGGGGGAGGGAGTTTATAAATATTTTATATTTTATTTATTTGATTTAATTAATTCCATAAAATAACTTTTTATTTCGAACTCGAAATGAAACCCACCGTCTGTCGTCCCTAGCTAATTACCCCCATTTTGAACACAATGGGATGTGTTACATAGGCTGATTCGATCGTTTCGATCAGATTCCGTTAACATTTAAATCATTATATTGAATTTTAAACGTACATTTCAATTTACCGGGGCCACATACGAATTAGAAAATTTGCCGAAAAATATTTTCTAGCTTCGCATTGACGATACGGTCCTAATAAAACTAATTTCATGGAATTCTGAGACAATTTGAAAAATGGCCAATTTCCAGTCGATTAAAATCAACTAAAACTGGTCAAACGCATTTTCCTTTTCCATGCTCAAATATTGATCCGAAAAATTACGAAAATTGGAATCTAGCAATAACCTGACATCACGGATCCAACAAAAGTGGTTTCGTCGAAATCCGAGGTCGTTTGCAAAATTCCCACTTTTAAGGGCCGGAATTCCATAGCGACTATTCAGAATTTTCAACTGGGCATATCTTTTGATTCCCGCTATGAAACTTCAATTTTTCTGATTCGTTGGAAAGATATTCTCAATTAGATTCCATTATTTTTTATTTTTCTAAAATCCGGTTTATTTTGCACCCGGTACATTCATTTGAAGTTTGAAATCGAATTATCGAACTACCGCGCCATTTTCAATCCCTTTTATAAATACAAATAAATATTTATATTCTATCGTCGATCTATACAACTATATACGATTGAATTTTATTCAAAATAAATTTCTCGTCGTTTTTATTTAAAATAATTCATTTTAAATAATCAAAATTCACTAAAATTGCCAAAATATAAATTTTAAACTGGCCCAGATTTCCGGGTTATTACAATCTCCCCCACTTAAAACTTTTCGTCCCCGAAAAGGAACAAAGCCGAAAGTTGTTTAACAATCAACTCAACTTTCATTATTTTGATTACGGCTTAAGTTCTTCAACTTTTCAGTTTCTAAGAACTTTTCAAAAATTTGGCTAACACCCTAAATTTTCGAAAATTTTCGCCATAACCTCCCCTGCACCGGGAGCACGGGAAAATCCCAAAATTGCCATACAGGCCTGCTGATCTCAAAAAGAAAAAGAAAAAGCCAAGCGGCTAGCCAATCGGCTCATAAAATCATCATCACCCAAACAAAACAATAAATTATGGTAAACATGTACCTATTTGTCGGGCAAACAATTTTATTCTTCTTCTCTAGCCTCTTTGTTATGACCTGTTCAATGTAAGTACAAGTATATGAAAGCAAATGCGACCAATTTTCAATACAATTCACTATTTGATACAATTTGGCTAAAGGTTCAACATTTTAATTAATCAAACTATAATCAAACAACCCAATCAGCAATCAATTAGTTGATTAGCTTTTCAAATTCATAACTTTGATATATAGTCTAAAAATCAAATTTTTGATGCAAAATCACATCTATAAGCCCTATCTAATTTTGGTTCTCACAACAGTCAATAGAAAATATATAGATATTACACGTTCGTCACTCGAATATAAATTCTGATGATGATATATCAATCATCAGAATCACCCTCAGGCGACTAGAGTGTAATTCTATATCTATCCAGTATATTTAAACTTCAAATACACATTTGCAAGGCATATATGCAAAATCCTTATATATTAGACTGTCCTAATCAATATAAAATAAATATTCAAATACGTATACAACGATTTAAAGTTTCAAAACAAAAATTGTTTTCATTTTAAAAATATACTCTTCACACTCGTTCTAGGATACTACTGATCCTATCTCTAACGAGTCATTCTCATTGGATATTACTAATCCAGTATCTGATGAATTCTTTCGTATCGTTCTAATGTGCCTTGTTCTCTGAGCTTTGTAAACCAAAGCTCTGATACCAACTGTAACGAAAAGGAATTACGCTCGATCCGAACCAGTTGCTAAACCGACCCAGACCGTTCGAAGCGCCTGATTGTTTTGAGAACACGACAAAATAGAACATGGACGGAAGAACATTTCATTGTATATTAAAACAATACATCAGATTGCAAGAATATACAGAGTATGAATGAATAAATATTACACAGAAAATATCAGAGATTACAATACATTACATAGCAGCGGAAAATAATACAATACACAACTGAAGGAGGTATACGGATACAAAGCTTTCCGGATATCATTCCAGCTGTAAACCAGGATCCTATGAATATAAACCTGCAAAACCAAAACTACTTGCTGCCCATGTCAAAATAAGGGCAACCAGAGTTTAGGTCAAAACAATAAACTCTAGGTCAGTCATGGGACTGGTGTGAGAACTAAAAACAGTCATTAATCTTTAATTTTAAAGTTAGGTAAATCAAGGGACCACACCGTATAACACGGAACGGGCTTCCTCCCAAGAATACCAATGAATAAAACAAACAGCGCAATGCTAAATAAAGAAAAAAATGAAGCTGTTATAAGACCCAGGTCCTATCACACAATGCAACGCAAGCCGGGGGATAGGGTTTTCACTTATAACAGCCAAAGAATGCTTGATACGTTTTAAAACAAATCATTTGATACTATTATCGGTGTATAGTGTATAAAACAACTTCGAATCATAAGTATCAATCATAAACGGCATGGGTACCATATATCATGTCGCCATACTAGTTCTACAATTAAAACCGCAAAATCACGTATTTGGAAGTTGGATTTCCATCTATGATCCGAGGCAAAAGATAGTCCTCAACCGATTCAAGACTCTCTAGCCCGAGCCTCAGGTTAGAGCTCGAGCGACCTTGGAGCGACAGGGCCGGTCCACCGATGTGGGTTAAACTTAAATTCTGAACACTACATTTCCCCGCCCTTTAGGTCGTAAGTCTGGTCCGTCTGCCGGCCAGAATGCATCGGCCGAAACCGATATAACCGAGGCGCCTCGCAACAGCAATAACCACACAGGTGAAAAGTATATAAATGTCAGGGCTGGTAGGTCACTGACACCACCCTAGCTAGAAAGAAACGCATGCCCTCCCTGAGGTCCTTCTCCCGTTTTTGGTACACAACCGGGGTGTGAGGCTCGCGAATTCACGTTACACAAAGCTATGCCACACAGGCGGTGCTTTGATCATCAACCGCAAGACATTGCTTTTCAACAGAAGCCTTGATCATTTGCCACTTAGGCATGCCACACAGGCAATTCACTCCATGCGATTGATATCCATCAATACATAACCCCTGAGCTCGTACGTCTCAGAGAAGGGCGTTAAGCAAGAGAATAAATTCTCCGCCGCCAAACAGATATATATATATAATAGAAATCAATCACACAGACTAAAATCCAATTTCAGACACACAGTCCATTTACAAGTCCGTTCTGGGTATGAACGGAACCGGAGGCACCTAGTACCCCACATATCCATCGATCTCCAAGTACGTCTGGACGATCACCAACTGTTTCCATCTTTTTGGGTGTACAGCCCAATCAAGATCATCAGTAATTATCCAAACGACGTGAAGACCTCCGATCTTCAACCACCGTCTTCATCTTCGACACCACGTCGAATCAGTTATTCAGAATGGGATAAACCCGGTCTTTCTGAACAACTCGCGTATATATATAATAAACACGTGTTACACAAACACAACATACGCCTCATTCCAATCCAGAATATTCTTTTATTCAAATATTCTTATATTTTGGGAAAGGTTCCCTTTTATAAATTTTATCAAAGATAAATTCTTTAAATTTATTCTTTAATCTTCTTTGAACATCAATTCAAACTAGTCGGGATTTCGAACCACACCGAAGTAATCATTTATTTTAATTTCCCAATCCCAACCTATTCATCCCATGAAGTAAAACTGGTTATACTTCATATCTAATACCACGGTGTTATCGGTAAATTCAATTACCATTTCACGTTTAAATCTAATTAAAGATTTAACTATCGCCTGGAGCAAAATTGGTGATACTCCATTCTAACACCTTTTCAACCTAGTTAAAGATTCATTAAAACTCCACTTAGTTTTAATCGTTAACTGGGTTAAAGAATCAGTGTCGTTTGAAACACGGTTCACGATAAACCCAAAATCACATTCCATTAATTATCGGGTTAAAGAACGAGTGTTATTTAAAAACACTGTCCACAATAAACCCAAAAATCAATATCAATTCAATTCCAATTAAATATTATTTAATTGGTACACTTCATTAAATCTAAATAAAAAGATTTAATCTTTTCTCAACTGGGTTCAAGTACAGTGTTAGTCAAGACACCATTCACGACAAACCCAAATCACATTCGATATTAAATACAAGGCTCTGAATAGAAAATATATCGGCTTATATTTAATATCAAATTCTACGACCAACAAATATCGTATTGGAAATAATGATATATGTACATATCATTCAAATTTCCATAACAACATCTGTATGGTCACGAAATCCAACATCGAAATATTCCAAAGACAATTTCGATTCAAATCCATTCCAATGCAATCATTGGAAATCATGGTTATTCTCAAAACCATTTCAAATTCAATTTATTTATTTTAAAAATAAATAGAATTATAATTCTAGTTCAAACCTAGTTCATTTCGATAAAAATCTATTTTTATCTTTTCAAATATGGATTTTTTCATCCCAATTCTTTCTAAATCATTTCTTATGATTTTACACAAATTATTACTATTTTTAATAATTTTATCAAGGCCCGTACAGTCGATTTCCATCAACGGCCATCGAACTGCACTTACAGCGACCTTTTCCAAAATTGATTTGGACGTAACTCCAAATCCAACCGTTAGATTTCAAATTTCTAATATTCGTTAGAAAGCTCTTTTCGATACGAACCCAACAGTTCTGGTTTTAGGAGAATCCGACTATCGGATCTCCCGCAATGTCCGCATGAAGTCAATGGTCGAAATTCACGAACTGCCGCAGCGCGGCGCGTTCTATTCAAGCCATTATATTATATATATATAATATATATAATATATATTTCGTCGATTTCTATTTAAAACGAATTTTTATAAATCATTTTAAATTCGTTTTCAAAATGATTTCAACTTCATATTCAATTTCAAATCAAAAATTGAATATTCCAATATAAATTCGTTTTAAATTCATTTCAAATTGATTTTAATTCGATTTCAATTTCATTCGAATGCAATTCCTTTCGATTTCAATTCGAATTCAATTTCATTCAATTTCAATTCAAAATCAATTCTATTCAATTTAATTCGAATTTCAATTCTTTTCAAAATTTCAGATTTTGAAATCACTTTCGATATTCATTATAGAATGAATAAAATCGACATAAATATCGTTCACGTCAAAATGGCGCAGATCTAATCAACACGGCTTTATATATTTTATCCTCAAATATTTCTATTCAAATATTTCTATTCTCAAATATTTCATTTCAAATATTTCAATTCAATTATTTCTCTTCTCAAATATTTCATTTCAAATATTTGTATTCAAAACCGGAATGAGGCCCACTCAATTAACATATAAAGTGATTTATATGGATTTTCTACAACACATGTATAAAATAACAACGATAAATAATCAACAATCATCCAGAGTGCACCACTCAACTGCATAAGCATTAAATATAAATAATTAGCACTTACACAGTCTGTCAATCCATCGATTGACATACAACTAAACAATCAGGATTAGTGTACGTCAAATCTCATCCCAATACCCGTGTGGGGTTTTCAAACAATCAAACACAGATTTTATTTGTGCAGTTGGGTGATGTGTAAAATTTATCGTCCCAATCAATATCAGTCCAATGTGTGTATATAAACAAATCGTTTGATTTGTTTATTTTTATTTCATTTCATATATATTAAAAATTCAATTTTTAACTATAAAATATTTTCAACTATATAAATATTTTATTTCATCTATATAAATATTTTATTCCATTCCACATCACATCACACAATCAACTTCACATCAAAATCAAACAAGCAGGCATACAAGCCGTCCATGGTCTATGGACGATGGGTGTCGGGTGCTACTAAACACCATTTGCATCCTAGTATACATTTATAACTAGAAAAATTAATTTGAAAGGTGAGAAGTTCTCATAGATTAGCTAATCCGATTCCACGATTCTTCTTTGTAGAAATCTTCGCCGTTCTCGCCGCCTCTTGTCACTTTCTTTGCCCGTATTCTCTACATATGTAAAAATCACATTTTTTTACCGCTACTCAATATATAAAAATCGAATTTTTTTCTTTACTATTCAATATATAAAAATCTAATTTTTACTTTGCTATTCAATATATAAAAATCGAATTTTTACTATGCTATTCAATATATGAAAATCGGATTTTTACTATGCTATTCAATATATAAAAATCGGATTTTTACTATGCTATTCTATATATAAAAATCAAGTTTTTGCTATGCTGTTCTATATATAAAAATCAAATTTTTACTATGCTATTCTATATATAAAAATCGAATTTTTACTATGCTATTCAATACATAAAAATCGAATTTTTACTATGTTATTCAATATATAAAAATCGAATTTTTACTATGTTATTCTATTTATAAAAATCGAATTTTTACTATGCTATTCTATATATAAAAATCGAATTTTTACTATGTTATTCTATATATAAAAATCGAATTTTTACTATGCTATTCAATATATAAAAAATTAGCTTTCAAAATGATGCTTAATTTCTAAATAACGTAATTAGCAAAGTTAAAAAAAGAAATCACCTTGTTATTATTCCTATAGAAATTCAATTTGTTGATGGAGGAAGGTATCCACGTCGGAGTGGTGGTCAGAGGAGGGTCGGGGGTCTCTGGTGGTGCGGAGGCACCTCTGGTGGTAGGCGGCTGGCCGAGGTGGGTCTGGAAGGGACGGAAACATCATAGGTGGCGGGAATTGATGGGGTGCGTGGATTTTGAGTAGAGGAGGAGGGAGTGAACGGGGAAGGGGAGAGGAGCTGCAGCCTCGGAGGTCAGCGGCGCGTTGGATGGTGCGCTCTGAGTGGCGGCGTCGCACAGGAAAGGGGAGGGGGCGATTTGGGGGAAAGCGGGATTGGGTAGTGGGTTTTACTGAATGAGTAGGGTTTAATTTGGGGGAGGGAGTTTATAAATATTTTATATTTTATTTATTTGATTTAATTAATTCCATAAAATAACTTTATATTTCGAACTCGAAACGAAACCCACCATCTGTCGTCCCAAGCTAATTAGCCCCATTCCGAACACAATGGGATATGTTACGTAGGCTGATCCGATCGTTTCGATCAGATTCCGTTAGATTTAACATTTAAATCATTATATTGAATTTTAAACGTACATTTCAATTTACCGGGGCCACATACTAATTAGAAAAATTCTCGAAAAATATTTTCTAGCTTCATATTGACGATACGGTCCTAACAAAACTAATTTCATCGAATTCTGTGACCGTTTGAAAAATGGCCAATTTCCAGTCGATTAAAATCAACTGAAACTTGTCAAACGCATTTTCCTTTGCCACGCTCACATATTGATCCGAAAATTTACGAAAATTGGAATCTAGCAATAACCTGACATCACAGATCCAACAAAAGTGGTTTCGTCGAAATCCGAGGTCGTTTGCAAAATTCCCATTTTTAAGGGACTGAATTCCATAGCGACTATTCAGAATTTTCAACTAGGCATATCTTTTAATTCCCGCTATGAAACTTCAAGTTTTCTGATGCGTTGGAAAGATATTCTCAATTAGATTCCATTATTTTGGTTTCGCTAAAATCCGGTTTATTTTGCAACCGGTACATTCATTTGAAGTTTGAAATCGAATTATCGAACTACCGCGCCATTTTCAATCCCTTTTATAAATATAAATATATATATTTATATTCTATCGTCGATCTATACAGCTATATACGATTGAATTTTATTCAAAATAAATTTCTCGTCATTTTTATTTAAAATAATTCATTTTAAATAATCAAAATTCACTAAAATTGCCAAAATAAAATTTTTAAACTAGCCCAGATTTCCGGGTTATTACATTCTGTAAATAGCAGATCAAGTGTCAGGTCAACAGAAAAGGTAATTTTAAAACATAAAGACATATACTTGAATGTAAATGCGTCTATCAAGGTGTATTTCATTCTGCTATACTCATACTAGGATATTACTGATCCTATCTATAATGAGTTATTCGTCCTAGAACACTACTGGTTCTATTTCTGATGAGTTCGTTAATATGTTATATTCTAGAACTAAGCTTATCCAAAGCTCTGATACCACGTTTTTTATGACCCCAAACCCCGATAAGACGGTGCAAGGGTAATCTTTGGAATATAACACATAAACAAATAACAGCAGAACAGAAATAAATAAATACACCAAATAATGTACAATAGAATACACTGGATAAACGTGATCATCAGAGTTACACAGTATATAGGATCATACTTAGTACAAATACAGTTCAGCTATACATAAATATCTACAGCGGAAAACAAACATAATATGTGCACTAGGAGCTGAACAACATAAAAAGAGATAAATGATAGGATCCATCTTCAGCTCCAGCTATCCAGAAAGAGCATGCTAAAACCTGAATACAAGGCTGTCCGTGTAGAAATATGGGCACTCGAGTTTGCAAGTGAAACGAACTACTAGTCAGTCATGGGACTGGTATGAGAAATCCACTTAACACATCTTACAATATGGCTAATCACAGGACCACGCCACTTTCGCGAACGAGTTTACTCCATTGGATTTCCAGTGCTTTAAAACAAATAAATCTTTTAAACATCGCAATGTTTCTTTTATAAAAATGAAGCCATTATAAGACTCAGTTCCCATCACACAATGCAACACAAATCGGAGGATAGAGTTTTACCTTATAATGGCCAAAATATGCTTGATATAAATAAAACAAAAGTATTTGATATTATTACTAGTGTTTATATATTTCAAAAACAATTTCAATCATAAGTATTAATCATAGACGGCATTAATGCCCCATACCACTATGTCATGATATATAGGTACACAATCAAAACCGAACGACGTCGTATTTGGAAATTGGATTTCCGTCATGAACCGAGGCAAGGGATCGTCCTCACCGAATTTGAGACTGTCTAGCCCGAGCCTCAGGAACAGCCGCAACTGCCCTTTGGATCGTCAGGGCCGGTCCACCGATGTGGATTAAAATGCCTGAACATTGCGTTTCCCCTCCCTTTGGGGCGTAAATGAGTCATGCGACTCCATCGGCTCCACATAGTCATCGATATATCCGAGGCGCCTCGCAACAGCAACAACCACACATGTGAAAATAATATAAATGTCAGGGCTGGTAGGTCACTGACACCACCCTAGCTAGAAAGAAACGCATGCCCTCCCTGATGTCCTCTCCCGTTTCTGGTACATACCGGGGTGTGAGACTCGCGAATCAACGTTATAGACAAAGTTATGCCACACAGGCCTTGCTTTAATCATCTACCTCAAGACTTTGCTTTTCAACAGAAGCCTTGATCATTTGCCACTTAGGCATGCCACACAGGCAATTCACTCCATGTGACTGATTTCTATCGGTATATAACCTCTGAGCTCATATGTCTCAGAGAAGGGCATTAAGCAAGAGAATAAATTCTCCACCGCCAAACAGATATATATTTAATAGAGATCAATCGGCACAGAACAAAATCCAATGTCTGATACATAGTCCAGTAACAAGTTCATTCTGGGTCTGAACGAAACCGGAGGCACTCAATGCCTCGCATATCCATATAATCCACAAGTACGTCCAGACAGCTGCTACTTTAGCCCCTTCAATGTAGCTACTCCTATCATGAGCATCAGTAGCACCCCTCCATTCGACGTGCAGATCATCGGTCTTGCACCATCTTCATATCTTCGACTTTCACTCGTCGATCAATTATTTGAAATGAGAATCAGCTTGGCCTTTTCAAATAATTCACGTATATTTAGAATTTCAAATCAATTCATTTCAATGGTTAAATTATTCGATATCACTAGTTCTATTCTTTAATGTAATTTTAACGCCAAACACATTCAACCATCAAATATCACATAAACTGAGCAAATTCAGTTTATTTCCATTCCATATCATTTATAAAATTTTATCACTATTTATCGCTATATTTATTTATTTAAAAATAGCCAATTCATTCAAACGACGCTTTAGGCCATAACGCGCTGTGGCGCTGTTTTTCTTCAGATTTGATTTACACATATCTGAAAATCTAACTGTTGGATCTTCACAAATTTTATATCATTAGAAAGATCTTTTCAATACGAATCCAACGGTTTCAGTTTTGGGAAAATCCGACGGTCGGATCTCCCGCACTAATCGTTCGAAGTTACGATTTCATAATACGAACTGCAGCGTCGTTATTCGATTTAATTTAGTTATATATATATATATATAATCGATTCTGGCGTTGTTTTTCTTCAGATTTGAATTAAACATTCCAGACAATCCAACCGTTCGATCTTCACAAAGTGGGTGTCGTTGGAAAGATATTTCCACAGCGAACCCAACGATTTCGGTTTCGGGAAAATCCAGTGGTCGGATCTCCCGCACTAATCATTTGAAATCACGGTTTCAAAACACGAACTACACTTCGTTATTCACTATATTTTAATTATATTTATATAAATATATAAAAATATAATTCTTCGATTTCAAAACCATATCCACTTTATATATTTGTTAAAAATGATATTTTTATCATCAAAAATATTTATTTCACACATCACCATTTTTTACACTTCATATTTACAATAAAAATGTAGATTTTATTGTTCAATCTATATATTCAACACATGAACGTTTTCGACTTCACACATACGATAAAATATGATTTTTATCGTTCTAGTCCTTTATTCAACACATGAATATTTCCTATAGTTGATATATATAATAAAAATGTGATTTTATTGTGAAACAATTTATTTCAAAACATGATTAATTTATATAGTCTATACATAAGGTAAAAATGTTATTTTTGGTGATAAAATAATTTATTTAAAATGCTAGTATTTTATATAGGCTATATATATAATAAAAATGTGACTTTTATCTTTCAAATAATTTACTCAACACATGAATTCATTCAACACATGAATTTCTATTCAACACATGAATTTCTATTCAACACACGAATATAGTTTCAACGCATGAAAATAATTCTAATACATGAATATTATTGAAAATTACGGCAACATAACGACAGGGTAGTTAAAACCGGGACCGTCCCTAGTACGGCTCCTCGCTCTACCTTAAAACTTCGCGGCTTTTGACAATGGGGATTTCATGCATCTAATTCGCACGCAGGAGAGCATGTTTATTTTTCTTTTCCACAAACTATTCCTATGTGGTTTCATCCAAAATAATTCTCAACCACAAACAGTTATTTTTCAACCACAATCAATCATGATTTTCACCAAATTTCATATCAACCAATAATCAAAACAATATCACAACCAATTTATATCGTCCATGGTTTGTGGACGAGGGGAGTATATATATATATATTCGTATATAAATATATTTTGATTTCACTTCAATATCATTTCAATTTATTTCAACGCACATATAATTTTTACAACGCATATATAACTTATACAATGAACGTACAACTTATACAACGCTTATACATGAGATGTACAATGCTTATATAACTCATACATCGACTATATAATTTATACATTGTTGATTTCCATATCGTTTATATCACAGAAATCTCACATTGGGTTCCACTCCACTAAAAATAGCAGAAGGCTCAGAAAAATATGCGGTCTTTTCTAAAATGTAGAAGACGTCCACACGAGACCACTGTCTCTTATTTCACTGGATTTCGATAACATAGAAAAAAGTTATGATTTTTATACTAAAATCATACTTTGCGATGGTTTTTAGAAGTTGAAAACTATTTAAAGAATCTCAGGCCGTTACCTTCAGTGTTGGTTCGAAACTAGGTCTCCACTTTTTTCCAAATCCGTGCAACGATCGAACAATCAGACTTCACCATAGTGGAGTGCCTCTAGAGGCGCACCTGACCAGGGGGACGGCGTTGAAATCGCACACCGGAGGATAGAGCACGACGGCGCCGAAGTCGTCCACTTCAGGATGTCGGTTCTCCCCTAATACACTTCGAAAAAATGCAAATCCTATATGGATTTAAAGATTGCACAAATCTCTACAAAATTGCCAATGGGACCATTCGATTTCATTGCGTTGAAGAGAGAAGGTTTTGAAGCTTTCCTTCGTGCATTTCAGGTGTTACGGGTTTGGGAAGAAAGTGGGCTTGAACGTGATTGGCCGGTTTATTTTATATTTATTTTTATTTCCATTAAATCCAAAAATACCCTTTACCACATACGAACTCCAATTCAAACCCAACGACTATCACCCCTAACTAAATACCCTCATTCAGGACACAATGGAATATGTTTTGTAAGCCCATTCGACTGTTTCAGTCAGTTATTCTTCAAATTAAAATATAAAACATTCAATTTTAGATTTGAACGTACATTTCAATTTGCCAGGGCCACATATTGATTCTAAAAATTCCATAATAATAAATCTACCTATGTTTTGACGATACGGCCCCAACAAAACAAGTTTCGTCGAATTCCGAGACCGTTTGAAAAATTGCCATTTTCTAGTCGATCCAATTTAACTGAAATTGACCAAACACATTTTCCCTCGCCACGCTTACATATTAACTTCAAAAATTATGGAATTTGAAACCTAGCAATAATTTGACATTCCGGATCCAACAAAAGTGGTTTCGTCGAATTCTGAGGTCGTTTGCAAAATGTCTATTTTCAAGGCCTATATATTCTCTATAGCGACCTTTCTGAAAATTCATTTGGCCATAAATTTTGAATCCCGCAGTGAAACTTCGATTTTTCAGATTCGTTAGAAAGATATTCATAAATAGATTTAAATATTTTTGGTTTCACTAAACTCCGTTTGATTTTGCACTCGGTACAGTCTGTCAAAGTTTGAATTGAAATTTTAAAACTGCCGCGCCTTTTCAGGCCTTGTTTTTAATTCAAAATAATTATATTTATTTTCAGACATCGATTCAAACATACTTTTCGTCGTTGTTATTTAAAATATTTTACTTGAAATATCTAAAATCCACTAAAATAGCCAAATTAAAATTTTTAAACTGGCTCATATTGTCCGGGTTGTTACAACTATTCACTTTTCGTTTTTAATCAAGATTTATTTATTTATAAATTAGTTGTTTGTTTATTTATCTAAATAAATAAATAAAAGTTATAGTGAATTTATTTTATTTCAGAAGCATGGGATTAAAACACTATTGTTAAGATCAAACGATTTCTGTAAAAAAGTGGATTCGTAAATAGAATCAGAGAGTTATGTAAGGTAGTTTTTTAAAGATAAAAAAGGTGAACTTTATCTATTTCGAGGTTTGAAATGTTGTTCAGTTAAGGTCCGAGAGGTAGTTATACCCCAACTTGATTGACTTCATTTTAAACTAAGGAATGGTTATGGTTCAATAGTGAAGGTTGGTTAAGTGAATTTAGTTAATGAGTGTAATGTTTTGATTTGGCATAGCGATGATTTATTTAAACATATGTTTAAATTCAAATGTAATAGTTTTGGAAATGTTTTCTAAATAAGAATCAGAGGTATTTTCTAATATAGAAAATAAGAAATGGAAATGTTTTCCAATGCTAATAACGTATATTTTAATAATTTAGAAAATAAGAAATGTTGGATATACGGAAACAGGAGATGAAAAATGAATAAATTAATGAACTAAAGAGATAAATGTTAAATGATGATTGTTCGATATAATATCCAATTGGAAATAATATTGTTGTTTGCGCACGTGTTTTTCTTTGATAGTTAACTCACCAACTATCGAAGTTTTTGACCTTTTCCGTTGTCAATACGGAGAGACCGGGATCAGATATATTATCTAGAAACCACTCCTTATGGCATTAGCGTTGTGAATCAAATATGATGAAGATAAGTGAAGACGAAGTTATGCAAGGGCTGTCCTTTTTACAGAATAGTACCTTCAGTCTATCCAATCCTAAGATAGCCTGTATGGAAAAATGTCTGATGAAGTATATTTAATAGATCGCGTAAGTTGATCTCTTCAAATGTATTTACGTTTGGTGGTAGAGGAATTCGTTTCTCTTAGCTGTATACCGGTGGTATTTTTGTAGAAATCAATTTGTGATTTGGCGGGTATGACTATGTGACATTCAAAGTGAATAATTGTGTGATCTGTCAGAGATAAGCATGGCCTCTAGCCTCACAACCGAGAAATGACAAAAATCGGGCAGGCAGCATGGCTATGTGGGTTGCTTCCATTAGAGTGTATTATCACCTATCTACAGATATTCATTCATTCTTTAATCTAATCGATGCTGTCTCATTCGGGAAACGGTTGCTGATCCCAACCGTTGGTGATATACATTCGATACACTCAAGTGAAATGAGTGTTCGGTCATGTGTGGTCGGGTTGCAAGATGTTCTTGTTGAACCCAGTGTATTCCTCTCTAGAGGTACACTATCGGAAGGTGGTTCCATACCTTGTCATAGTTGGTAATCCATTATCGAATAAGTGCTTGCGGTTTTGATTGTATATTATATATGTAGAACGTGAGATGAAAGCATTTCTACTAGATGATTATTATATTGTGGTTGATAGACACTATCATAATACCAAAAGAATATTGATATAAAGACTATTTTGGATTTTCATAAGGTAAAAACCTGTTCCATTATATGGCATGGTCTTATGAGATATTTTTTAATTGCTCAAACTGTTTAAACTATTTTACTCGCACCAGTCCCATGACTGACCTAGAGTTTGTTTTTTTCCCCTAAACTCTTGGGTGCCAAATTTGTATGGGTAGTCAAGTAGTTAAGATTTTTCAGATATACCTGGAGAGCTTGGAGCAGGAGGCTTCAGGATTATATAGCTATAGTTATTTCCACTGTGTTGTAAGTGTTATACTATGATAATGTTACTGTATACATATACTGATTTTGTTTAAAAATATGTATCCATTATATGTTGTTCGTTTCCCTGTGAGATTCGTATTTACTCTGATGTTGTTTGTTCTTCTTCTTCTTCTATTCTAAGTTTCTATCTTATCTATTCTCACCCTTTAATTTCTTTCATGGACTATCCGGTATTTCTGACGCTTGAATTGTCGACATTATGGTTTATGTCAAGCACTCAGGATTGCGAAACTCCTGGTTGTTACAGGTTCTGAGTGAAGTAGCTACTCAAAGGATAAACACAATATAACATGGTTGTATTGGTCCATCAACTGTTCAGCAAAAACAATGGCAAGGGACAGCGGCTACAAAATGTGCAAGATTCAAGTGTGAAGTGCAAGAGAGATCTAAATAAACAAACTGGCATATGACTTTGCAAACTAATAAATATGTGTCCCAGTCAAATTTTGTTTCATATAATTGTTCATGTGTTAAACAGGGTTTAGATTTTTCCAAATAAAATTTCAGGTTCAGTGAAGTAATTGTTCAATATTTCCAAATGCAATAATGTCTGATTAGATTTTTCTGCTAACCCCAATTAGCTTTATAAGAACACACACCCCACTAATTTTCTTTCACCAGCAACTATTTTAAAATACGGTTGACATTGGATGGTAACAAGCCATGCTCAACCCAAAAATGATTATTTGAAAATCACGCCTAGCCTAAACTCTGGACAAGGCAAAGAATGCCGAAGTGTTTACAGATTCACAGTAAAACTTGAAACAGACAAACGTGTATGTCTACTAATTAGTTTATCCAGCTTTACTAGTTGCAGTATCCAACACCTACTCAATTCTTTTATTTTCCTAACCAAGTAAAATAATATTTCTATGAGCATATGCTTGTTCAAAAATTTGAAAGAAACATAGCTGCTACTACATAATATATGTATATATATATATATATATACATATATGTATACACACACACACCCCTCGAGTTTCTTGGTTTAGATTTAGGTGGTCAGTTCACAGCAAAAACCAAGTATCAACAATTTATCTGTTTTATGGTCCATACTCAAAGCATCGTAACAAGTGACAGACAGCGGATGAAATGCCGTGAGCCTTAAGGTTAGCAACAATTGCAGGAAACAAATCAAAACCCAAAATCAACCATCATAATTTTAGTTCGAATTGATTATTGAAATATTCGAAACCAAGAGAAATTGTGAGCAAGGCTCACCTGCAGCAACAAAGAAGGCGCAGCAGCTTCAACCTAGGACTAACGAGATAACCTCGGCTCTTCAATAATGGCAACGATGCTTCAATTGTGGTTCTGAGGCGGCACAAAATTTTGACTTGGGCGTAAGGCTTCAATGTGGATCTCGATTTTTGGAGTTGGTGGCTAGGGCAGTGACTTGTCGGCAACATCTGACTCGATGCGGTGATGGAGAGAGACCAAGCCGTGGCTTTGATTTGAGGAGGGTGGAGTGACGTCCAATTTAGTGGAAGCCATTAACGAATTGGGTAAGGCGCGATTTAGAAAAGAACTGATTTGGGGAAACCTAATTTTAGGGGGGAAATTTGGCTTCGGCCATTAGAATTGGAAGGAAATCTTGCTGAAGAAAATTCTGGGCTATCGTGATTTTTATAGAGGAAAATGATGGAGATAAGAATTGTGTTACGTCGATAGGTTTTAGGTAGGTTAGCGATGTAGGTCGGTGTAAATTATACTGAGGAAGGTGATAACTGTGTTAAATAAGTATTAATCTTACCGCGAATACCCTGAACCGCTTTAAATATGCAGCACTAATACAATACCCAATTGTGACAAAACTTATATGTACTTCATCTTCGCAAACTGATCTTAGTAAAATTGGATTGGTTGTAATTCGACTCCATTTACATATGGCATTAATTTATTTTTAAATTAGATCATTTATATTTTCCCAGTCGAATTCCAAATTCAATTTAAATACTAAACAATACATATTTTATTTTCACCAGCCATTCTGAATTAAATTCAATTCATACACAACAATATATATTCGACTTTTAAAACCCAAGTTATCAATAGAAAATTGATCGTTAATAGCTAAATCTTGATCAAATCCTGTATATCGGTTGTCGAAATTTCTGGGACATTACAATCTCCCCCTCTTTAAAACTTTTTGTCCTCGAAAAGGAACGATCGTTAAGGTTATACCCGTGTTTATTTCAAATTTTTATATTTGTGTGAAAATCTTCCATAACTAATTTAAATATCGATATGTAAATCATTGATCATCATTGCTTATCTATAATATTCAATTAACTTTGAAAAATCAATTTCCTTTTCTTATAGTTGGAGATCAACTTTAGTCAAACACGATTTTCTTAGTATTTCAAATCGGTTTTTTAATAGTTCATGCTTTTTAAACTATACTCGATTTTCTCAGACCAATTTCTATCTCAAATTATTTTGAGATATTTATCAATTTCTAAACCTCTAAGAGATTCAGAATTATATAATTTCTTTTCGAAACTATTCTCTTTATATTTCAAAGTCTACATAAGTTGGATTTATACATTTTAAATTATTTCAAATTCCTTTTTAGATATCATCTGTCAATTTTTACTTATCCATTGTTGAATTTTTTCTTTACCATCCAGGTTCAGCCAAAACCCCTTATATTCAATCCATTAAATTTTTCCAAACACTCATTGAAGAGCGTAAATGACGTCCCTTAAGGTACAAATTGTTGACATGAATTTTTTTCCAAAATCTATTATGTAACACAAATATGTGTAGAAAATACTTAAATTATTACCCCGAAATTCTCTTACTTATCAAATTTCGTTATGTATATTTTAAATTCAAATTATTTATTTGAAAATACTTGATAACTCGAAGTTTGACAAGTCAATTATCATTCTCAAAGATGTTAGACATACGCTGGCCAGGAACACGGCTAAAATCTCTAAGTACTAACTATCCTTTCTTCAACTCCTAATAAAAATATTTTAAAAATTCTTTTTAAAGGAAAATATATACGGAAGTACCAATGTGAAATTAATATGTTGATTGTTAATGAATAGCATGTACACGATAGTTTCGTCTGGTTCCCCCAGAAAACGTCCATATCCGTAGGAATTCACTTTCCTGCAAATTTCGTCATGGACCAATCAGCGGAAGATATTTATAAGTCAAAAGGAATCTGAGGTCATTGAGCGTTGACTGCTCTATTTCAGAGTTGCAAACAAATTATCAACGATGAAAATAAATCATGTCACAAGAACAATTAAAGACAAATCAAGTCATAAGGACTAAGCCACGAAGACAAACTGCTGCATCAACAGGTGGCTCACTATCACAAAGATATCTTAGCATTGCATGACTCCATTCTACCTTTAGTAACTCTATTGGTTACATCTCTTTCATGTGTAGATATGCCACGTGGACCGCATGTATACAATGGTTATGCATAATTCCCTTAGGAAACATCTATACCCGTAAGCTTTCATAGCTCTCCGGATTACGCCATCATCACGACTGTAAATCGCAGCAGACACAATGGTTACGCTTGGTTCCCCCAAGAAACATCCGTCAGCCATAGGCCATCTACAGCCCTACGAATTACGCTACATGGTCGTGTTGTTAAAGAAACAATGACAACTCATGAGTTTTACGTCCGAACAACCTAGTACCACCGGCAGCGCATTTCACTAAGCTCGAAATTCAAAGGACAAGGAAGGTACTTTTCTTATTTGGCTTTGGAAACATATAATATTATGCACATATAGTGCTTCTATTACGTTCTGCATATCTCGTGCATATAAATTTTTCTCAAAACATTTTCCAAATCATATTTTTCAATCCTTCGTTCTTATATAAATTCTACTGTATAAGATTTTATCTCAAACCATTACCTTTCAAATTAATAGCTTCCGAATTTGCTATATTCTCACATATAATTTTTCATACAAGTTTCAGAAACTTCTATATCCAATATATAAAATCATATATCCTCAAAGTTCCATTTAGATTTCAAAATATTAGTTTTGATCTCATAATCAATTCGGATATTTTGTATCCTTTCAAACTCAAATTTATGAATTTATTGGATATAAAACCAATTTTCTTCTAATTTTTCAATTCTTCCCTCAATTCAAAACCTTGTACACTTAAAAGTTCCAGAATATTTCTTCTTATCACAAATTTCTCCTGCACGCATTATCGCTCCTTCACATTCATAAATCTCGACTGTAAATTAGCAAGCGAACAACTCCCTAAGTATCGACCCCGAAGGCCGAAACAAACATCAGATCAACACTTAGAAAATTATTCAACTTAACAAATCTCCAGTCAAATTTTCAATTTCCTTATATCCATTTCTTAAATTTTTTTATCAACACATTCTTACGTAACTCTCGGATTCAGTTTACGAATCCACTTCTCTACGTTCTGTCGCTCTTCATTCTCGTCATGTGGTTTTTATTCTTCAATTCTCGCCATTTTGATTTATCAGAACCCGTTAGCCTCTCACAGTCCTTTTTGAAAAACATTTCCAATTATCAGATTATTATTTTCTATAATTCTAGAAAAACAATTATTATCATTGGAAAAATTCTCATGTATTCACAGATCTTTATTTTCCATAGAAAATATATTTTACTCATCCTAGGAAGCATTTCTAAATTCGTTATTTGGATTAGAACAAATGTAAAATAAAACATCGTTATCCCCACTCAACTATTAACACTCATTACTTACTTCACTTAACCAACTCTAGTTATTGAATCTTAACCATTTCTTAGTCGATAATGAAGTCAATCAAGTTGGGGTATATTTACCTCACAGACCTTAACTGAACAACATTATTAACTTTGAAATAGATCTAGTTCACAACTTCGAATACCAACAAAATATTTATTCACATAACTTTCGAATTCAAATTAAGAATTTACTTCTCTTACGAAAAACATTGATTATGACCATAATTCACAATCTTCGAAATGTTTAACTTTAAATTATTCCTTACTCCTTAATCTTAATACATAAATAAATAATTAATATTATATTAAATTTAATTAGAACATAAAGTATATGGTATTTTCCTGAAACTCAACATAATTGTCTCCTATAAATAACTTCATTTCGAATAGTTTCTTATTCGATAATATAATCCGAATTTTGGAAAATCACATTTGACTTATATTTTGAACTTTAGAACAATCTTTGCGTACTGGTTAACTCTATTTCCTGTTTTATTTGTAATACATTTTCTTATAAATGGCATTCCTTTAAAAATAATATCATTCTTTTTATGGGAATCTGAACTCGTCACATCAAATCAGTTTTGATTCCATTAAAAATTGGTTTGAATCTCTTCACAATATATATAGTTTCATTTACAGTTCTTATTTACCATTCCCTTCTTGTTAATTAATTAACAAGTTTATAATCTACTATCGAATTCATATATCTGATTATACATTACTGGTTCGAAACCAATTATAAACTATCTTGCTAAATCCTAAATAACTTAAATAAATTAATAATACAATTCGATACAACCGAATTCTAATAATACCCTTTTCGATCTTTATTTCATTTTTATTATATTTCGAATAACAATATAAAATTCATCGTTTCATTTTTGAAACAATTCCAAATTTCGCCTTTTCATTTAAACTTCCATCAGAATTCTTATTACCAATCATTTTCTGTTATCCATGATTCCTAAAATACACGATAGAGAAATTTGTTCGTCGATTATCTTGTACTTCTCTTTCTTATAAATCATTCGATGTTGGATTCGAGATTCAGGTCTAAGGGGGACTTTATCGTAGATTAGTTCTCGCAAGCCTGGATCCGAAGACTGGGAGTTCCGAAAATTGAAATCTTAACTTTTTTCCTACTGTATCATTTTTAAAATACCAAATTCAAAATAATTTTTGAAATAAATTTTCTTTCAAACTTGTACTTAAAATTATTTATACTTTTAAAATTTTATTTTAAAACCTTTTTATTTTCAGAATCTGCTCTTCCTAGCGTCGTTCCTATTTATTTAAATCCGATAAGCTACACTATGAATAAACCAAAGCTCTGATACCACTTGTAAGGTCCCGCCATTTTGACCACTTCAAATTGGTAAGTAAACCAACTTAAAATGACCAAAACGACGAATCCTTATTCGCTTACGGGGTTTAAAATACAGAATCCACATATAAAAAGAAAAATTGAATAAGTAAACAACACAGCATTGAATAGAACTTTTATATATAATCAAAATTTTGAAAGATTTTTCTATATACAGTGGAATTTTAAAACAACTTAAATACATGAAAATATTTACTGTTTTTGGAACTTCAGAATGCGCATCTTTGAAACCCCAGCTTCGCCAATCTTCAAATCCTAATCTGTGATCTTTAAATTTGTAACGCTCGGGTTTGATCCGAGCGTTTCATGCAAAAACACTCGAGTCAAGATTAATCATAGTTCAAGTAAATCAATTTTCAATAAGAACTGAAATATAATAGTTAATCCTATAATTTATATAAATTTCAAGTATATTGAATCATGTCAGTGGGTAACATATGTATGCCACAATATGTATATACATATACAAATATATATATATATATATATATATGTATACACATTCTATACACATTCATCAGCCCCCACAGATGTATACCCAGTCGTAACTCCGCTTATGATCAAGCGTGCAAGGATAATAAACTGAACAGCCTATATATATGTATAAATTTGATCTCTACATGGCAACACATTATAATACATGTTATGGTTCCAACATCAATATAAGTGTATATATATAAGAACATACATATGCAGCTCAAACAAAGGTCATCTAATTGGTCCAACGTTCATGTACGTAAGAATATACATATGAAGCTCAAACAAAGGTCATCTAATTGGTCCAACATTCATGTATATGAGAATATACATATGCAGTTCAAAACAATAGTCATGCCTACTATCACATTGAGACAATTATATATGCATATATATACTGGTTTCACATATTCTACGGTTCCAAGTCAGTCAATTCTACACGCATGTGTTCCGAGTGAAGCAATAACTCAAAGGATAAACACAATATAAAGAAATTCAAGGTTGTATTGGTCCATCAACTGTTCAGCAAAAACAAAGGCAAGGGACAAGGGCTACAAAATGGTGCAAGATTCAAGTGTGAAGTGCAAAATAGATCTAAATAAACAAACTGGCACATGACTTTGCAAAATAATAAATATGTATCCCAGTCAAATTTTATTTCACATAATTGTTCATGTGTTAAACGGAGTTCAGATTTTTCCAAATAAAATTTCAGGTTCAGTGAAGTAACTGTTTAATATTTCCAAATGCAATAATGTCTGATCTTAGATTTTTCTGCTAACCCTAATTAGCTTTATAAGAACACACACCCCACTAATTTTCTTTCACTAGCAGTTATCTTAAAATGCGGTTGACGGTGGATAGTAACAAGCCATGCTCAACCCAAAAAAGATTATTTATAAATCACGCCTAACCTAAACTCTGGACATGGCAAAGAATGCTGAAGTGTTGTACAGATTCATAGTAAAAATTGAAACAGACAAACGTGTATATCTACTAATTAGTTTATCCAGCTTTACTAGTTGTAGTATCCAACACCCTACTCAATTCTTTTATTTTCCTGACCAAGTAAAATAATATTATATGAGCAAATGCTTTTCAGGAATATGAAAGAAACATAGCTGCTACTTTACAAAAAATATATAAATATCTACCCCTCGAGTTTCCAGGTTTAGACTTATGTGGCCAGTTCTCAACAAAACCCAAGTACTAACAATTTATCAGTTTTATGGTCCATACTCAAAGCAGCGTAACAAGTGATAGACAGCTGATGAAATGCCATGAGCCTTAAGGTTAGCAACAGTCACAGGAAACAAATCAAAACCCAAAATCAACCATCATAATTTTAGTTCGAATTGATTATTGAATTATTTGAAACTAAGAGAAATCGTGAGCAAGGCTCACCTGCAGCAACAAAGAAGGCGCAACAGCTTCGACCTAGGGCTGACGAGATAACCTCGGCTGTTCGATGATGGCAGCGATGCTTCAATTGTGGGTCTGAGGTGTCACAAAATTCTGACTTGGGCGTAAGGCTTCAACGTGGATCTCGATTTTCGGAGTTGGTGGCTAAGGCAGTGACTTGTTGGCAACGTTTGACTCAACACGGTGATGGAGGGAGACCTTTTGATTTGAGGATGGTGGAGTGACGTCCAATTCTGTGGAAGCCATTAACGATTTGGGCAGGGAACGATTTAGGAAAGAACTAATTTGGGGAAACCTAATTTTGGGGGAAAAATTTGGCTTCGGCCATTAGAATTGGAAGTAAATCTTGCTGAAGAAAATTTTTGGCTATCGTGATTTTTATAGAGGAAAATGATGGAGATAAGAACTGCATTACATTGATAGGTTTTAGGTAGGTGTGCGATGTAGATCGGTGTAAATTATACTAAGGAAGGTGATAACTGTGTTAAATTAGTACTAATCTTACGGCGAATACCCTGAACCGCCTTAAATTTGTAGCGCTAACACAATACCCAATTATGATAAAAAAATTATGTACTTCATCTTTGCAAACTGATCTCAGTAAAATTAGATCGGTTGTAATTCGACTCCAATTACATATAGCACTAATTTATTTTTAAATTAGATGATTTATATTTTCCCAATCGAATTTCAAATTTAATTCAAATATTAAACAATACATATTTGATTTTCACCAACCATTCTGAATTAAATATTATATTCAATTCATACACAATAATATATATTCGATTTTTAAAACCCAAGTTACTAATATAAAATTGATTGTTAATAGCTAAATCTTGATTAAATCCAGTACTTCGGTCATCGAAATTTCTGGGATGTTACAAGAAAGATAGAAGAAGAGTAGCAAAGTTTGAATCATAGATCTACACTTGAATCTATAAACGTGATTGCAGAAGAAGACATGCTTCCTCCGGTAGCTTATCCTTTAGAAAATCTGGACTTTCTTTCTTCTTTTGCCCAGGCTTGCCGCATTTAAAGCAATTCCTTTTAGCTTTTGCCTTCTTACAGTCCTCAGCATAATGGCCCTTTAGCTGACAGTTAAAGCAAATGTCATTCTTCTTGGGTTTCTTCATTTCCCTATTTAGCTTTCTTGTTTTACAGGGGCCAGCAAAAGTTTCTTCATGAGGTTCATGTCTGTTTCTATAAGCCTCGCCCCAAGAAGCATTGATCCTCGCTCCTTGGCCCAATGTCGAAGTTTTTATAAAGATATACCTCTTCTTAACTCAACTTCTTCATCTGTAGGAGAATAATCCCTCTGTCTCTTAGCGGAATCACCCCTAGGTACATGTACAGGAATGGCACGCCTTGTTGCTGCTTCTGGAGTGGGCATGCTTAGCAGGACAGTGGCCATCATGGCCCCAAACATAACTAGGCATTCTGGCATAACAGCGAAAGCTTCCAACTGGTGGCCATTGCCCACCCTTCCAGTCGCAGGCTCATGCCTAGTAGTGTTTCCTAATGTTTGACGACTCATTCTAAATCTGAAAACTAGAATGATTAGTCCACATAGAAAATAACTACTATAAAGTACAAATGCTACTATACTATATAGTATCATATAGTATGCATCCTACTGTAATCTGCAAGTATGTCTCTCATACACGATTACGTCCTCAAACTTTGACTTAAATCGTTAACCAGAGCTTTGATACGAAATGTGACGACCTCCATAACCCCTACTCTATACATAAAGACTAATGCGCTAAAAGGTGAGCACGAAGGATATGGACGATCATCAAAGTAGGTAAACACAATCGGAACCTATCATAAATCTCATGGCGCAAGGATAAAATATAATAGCACATAACAACAGGAAATATTAGTGAAGCATATTTGAGCAGAAATCTCATATATTCGGAACAACAAGAAAATATATCCTTACACCAGAATTTCAACATATGTATGTACAAATATTCCGCACTACAGCACTCAGAGAAGAATAACAAATAGAGGAAACCCAAATACTATATAGTAAGAGGTATAGTACGCCATCCTCCTACTCGTCTCCGAACTGCTACATCGTCCTTACTAGGCTATTACCTATCACCTGCCACCTTGTCTGCACACCCAAAAATGGATGAATAACCCAAGGTAATAAGAAGGAAACATAAAACCTTGAGTCAGACAACAGTCTTAGTGAGCATAAAACAACTAACAAATTTCATTAGTAAAATATATGAGAATAGATAGATTTACCAACCACTACCCAATACCGGAGAAGAACTCACACTTACCTTTCCCACATCCGACAATGATAGCCATTACAATCCACAACATCCAAGATAACAACAATTCATCCATGGAAATCAGAACAACCATTGATAACATTCATAACATCCACATTACATAGGTCTCACGTAGACAATCCTGATCGAGTTTAACATCCCTTAAGCACTATCCCCAGAGGCCTAAACAAATATCAGTCAAGTACTCAAGGAACATCTCCCTTGACGATGGATAATCCATATGAGATGGTATAAACAAAACATCCAGGCATTCAAACATCCATGACAGACTCTGGCTATCACCGCCAATCTTCTTTGAAACCATTGTTAATCATATGACAGCCCATCATGACTGCCATGTGTCAAGGGCTAATGGTAACCCCAGTTCTAGAACAACTCCATATGCCATCATGACTCGTATGTTTGTCTTCTCAAATCTAGACAGCTAGGCCCTTCATGACTGCCCAAGGTACGAGTCTCTTCATGACTCCCCAGAGTACCCCTAATTTGAGTCTGGTAGAGCTTACGATAACGATAATCTCTTGGCCTTCACATCTCTAGTCGTCATCACCAGCGACTAATCATAAGCTCAAGTCCCACTTGAGAAACCATTATCCACAACCCAACAACTTTGAGTTGTCCGCTTATTCATTGCTTTACACTGATCAACGAACACAACTCTTCGAACCTTCCCATCTAGATAAACATCGAAGCCACATCATTGCTCATGAACCAACAATATCATTGATTAACCCATCACTGACCGATCCCTCACTAACCAATCCTTCACTGACCGATCCCTCACTGACCGATCCCTTAGTGACCTGTCCCTCACTGGACCGATCCCTCACTGACTGATACCGACTGATCCCTCACTAGACCGATCCTTCACAGACCGATCCCTCACTAGACCGATCCCTCACTGACCGATCCCTCACTCGATCGATCCCTCACTGATTGATCCCTCACTAGACCGATCACCTTGTCTCATATCCAAGCTGGACCGACCGACCAATTACTCCACCAGTAGGTTCGCTCGACCGACCCAATTACTTCACCTGTAGGCTCGCTCGACCGACCCAACTACTTCACATGTAGGCTCGCTCGACTGACCTCACTACTTTACCTATAGGCTTGCTCGACCGAGAATAAGTTGCTCGACCAACCCAAACTAAACTGTGTTGACCAACCCTTCCAGTCCTCCCACGTACGACCGATCCCCTTCCTTTCTTGTTCCCTAAGAAATCCACGCCCTTGTGTGACCAAACATGTAGGACCAGACATGTGCGACCAGACATCCAGGACCAGGCATGTACGACCAGACATTTATGACTAGACATAGAAGACCTGATAGGTAGGACTAGACATGTATGACCAGATATGCACGACCGGACATGTAGGACCAAACTTGTACTGCGCTCGACCCGTGGCCTATACGCTCGACCAGAAACTTGCATAGCTCCAATTCAAGCCCAATTTCAACTAAAACTTCATTAATCGACTATCTCGATGAAGTCTATTCATCTAATTCATCAACTACAACCAAAAACATGTTATGAAACCACTATCAACATGAATATGGCGATTTTCACCAAAATTATGCAAACCACTCCCAAATTATGATAAATGATCACATGAATAAAAATGATAGATCTAACTTGTATAAATGCATGAAATAGCATAGGAATTACTAGTTTTAACTTACTAAATCAGATCCTAAGGTGATTCATATGAAATACGACTTAACATGATGTAGATCTATGGAAAACATCTTGAATTTGATGAAAAACATGACCAAACATTCATATACTTCATTGAATCCATGTGAGAGATGAAAATCACACACCGATTCTCCATAACAAGCTAAAATTAATTTAAATAGATTCCGGACAGCAAGCACTTCACACAAAACCCCTTGATCCAATGAGTTCCCACTTCAATTGATGTAGATCTAGCTTCCAATGGTATAGATTTAATATTTTCCTCTTTAGATTTTTATTTTTAATGGTGGAAAGCTGTTTGAAAAAGGAGGGACACAAGACCACCAAATGAGAGAATGGGAGAAGTAATCTATTCTCCATACCCCTCACCCCATATTTATAGTTTCCACCAGCCCACTTATGGGCCTTCCCAATTCAGCCCATTATGGCCTTATAAACCTGGACAGCCTATTTGAAAAACCTTAAAATGGAGATTTCTCCCAAACCACTGAGACAAATCTTTAATGTAAACACTATATGAAAGGAAATCATCAATTCCTTTCCAATGGCACAGGACTAACCCTCTGATTCGACCTGAGTCAAAAGTTATGCCCTATACAAGAGTGATATGGGATAAATGATCACAAACAAAATCGGTAAAAATTATGGACATGTCTCACATCCCCATAAACAACA
This sequence comes from Allium sativum, assembly GCA_030737875.1. Lineage (NCBI taxonomy): Eukaryota > Viridiplantae > Streptophyta > Magnoliopsida > Asparagales > Amaryllidaceae > Allium > Allium sativum. The sequence continues at coordinate 10,070,891 of JASFAX010000035.1, forward strand.
TATTAAAAGATGAGAACGATCCAATCCTTAGGGAATAAAATAAAAATATTTTACCATCTTTCGACAAGTAAAATGCGGGTTGTTACATAAGGTCTGAGAGGAATTAAAATACCCCAACTTGAATGACTTCAGGATTATCGAAGGATGATATTAGTTGTATTGGGGGATATGTTAGAAGTAAATTATTTTGAGAAATAATAATGTAATGCGGTTTGAAAATTTTGGGAATATATATGATATGATTCCAGATTAAGAGGGATAGAAAAGGGTTGAGAATATGATGATATTTCCATAATAAAGGAAGTAAAAGAATATCTGAAAAAATATAATGATATTTTCAAAAGTAAGGAGATGAGATTTGGAATGAGTTTATTCTGAAAAGGAAAGTGACATTGTATAATAAACCAATGGATTTATTTATATTTTATGATTGTTTATTTTGATAGTTAAATAACCGACTATCAAAATCATACCTAACGCGTTGTGGTATAGAAAGACCGGAATCGAATTTATATTCGAAAAACTATTCCAAATCAGCAACTACATAAATGAAGAAAATATCTGATGATGATCGATATGGAACAATTGAAGACTGTAAATCTTCAAGAGCGGGGGAACTAATTTGTTGAATTTCTTTAGCTGATCCATAGAGATATATATTTGACAGTGATTCTGTCATGATTGAAATCTATGGATTGCAAGGAATACTCGCTACTGATCTATAGGGTGATTCCTAGGATGTAGTTTGAGGGTGCCTTCGGTTCATCCTGTTCCTGGATGACATATATGGATGATGTGGGATTCAAAAGTAAATGGTGGCCAGATGTTCTAAAAAGAAGAATTATAACCTCAACCCTCAACAACCGGGAAATGAAAAAAATTAGGCAGGCAACATGGCTAAGTGGGTCGCTCCCAATTAGGGTGTATAATCACCTATCTAGAGAAAATTCATTTCCTTCTTTATTTTATTCGATGTTGTCCCTTTTCGGGAAACGATGGTTTGAGCCCAACCATTGGTGATATACATTCGATACACTCAAGCAAAATGAGTGGTCGGTCATGTGTGGTCGGGTTGCAAGATGTTCTTTTTGAACCCGGTGTATTCCCTTCTAGGGATACACTATCGGCTGATGGTTCCATACATAGTCATAGTCGGAGTCCAATTTCCAATAAGGGCCCATGGTTTTTGATTTTATATTACATATGTAGAGAATGAGATGCAAGCGTTCTGCTAGATGGTTATTTATTTGATTTAGAAACTATTATAATATCATAATAAGAAATGAATTCAAAATGTTTTGGGATATCGTAAGGTAAAAACCATATATGTTTATGTATGGATCGGTCTTATGATTATCCTTTTCTTTCAAAAATGATTCGTTAGATTTAAAATTAAGTTGGATGTTGTTAATAAAGCTTAGTGGATTTCTCACTCTGGTCACCAGACTGATTCGGCGTTTGTAATGCTCGGGTTAGACCGGGTTTTACAGGTTTAGGTTATCAGACATTGTGAAGTCCAGAAACAAGTTGAAAGTATTCAGATGTATGATATTATATATTATTATTCCACTATGTGTTGTATATGAGGATAGGTTATTATAATTGTCTAGATGTGTTGATGTACTCTGATGGTTGCAATTTTTTATTTCAAGCTCTCAGTGAAGTCTATTTATATATTATATTTTGTTCCACTGCGATGTGAGACATTAATTCTGTGTTGTTTCTTCTCCTTATTCTTTTATTCTAATATTTCTTTCTTATTTCACCCTCTTATTTTTTTCTCCTTGCTTTCTAGGTTTTCGATACTTGAGTTGGACATGGGATGTATAAATGTCTGGATTCGAGTGTCGAAAATTTCTGGGATGCTACAATAAGTCACGATTGTTTGTGAACGTGATGTAAACCCCACATGGGTATTAGAACGATATTTTTTTACATACCTCCCAATTTTTTCGTTGCATATATGTATATATGTGTGTGTGTATGTGTGTGCGCACGCGTGTGTATTGATTTATGAGGGCATAGAGAGGCGAGTTATGGTTTTATCGATCACCCGTACAAAGAAGGTTATGGCGAGTTTTTTCAAAAGTATAAGGCGTTAGCCAAATAGTTAATGAACTATTATGGAAGTGACAAGATTCGATATACATATATACGTATGTATATATGTACATATATACGTCGAATATAAATTAAATTAGAATGCGTCGCGCAGTGGTAGTTCGCATTTTCGATGCGTAACTTTAAACGAATATCTCGAGAGATCCAGCCATTGGATTTTCCCAAAATTAAAACCATCTGATTTGTTTCGAAAAGATACTTCCAATGATGGTACGTATGTTAAAATCCAATGGTTAGATCTTTAGAAATGCTTAATTCAAGTTTGTTTGAAAACTACTCCAATGCAGTTGAATGGCTAGAAATGTCATTCAAGTGAAATGGACTATATATATATATAAATAAATAGTGTAAAATCATTATAAAATATTATAAATGATTTGAGATGGGTTTAAACCAATTTCACATGGTTATAATGATAAAAGTGGTTAAGTGAGATTTGGTGATTTTGCATAAAAGCTTGTATAACCAATTTTTGGCGATGTTTGGAAATAAAAATTTTAATTCATGAATTGAATTAAATTCTTGAGAAAACCTTTTAATATAATGTAATGAAATGATTTTCGAAAGACAAAAGACTTAGCCAGATTTGGGGATACTATTTTAAATCTTACGAAAGGAACCAATTAAAAGGAGGTTTAACTGGTGAATTAATAATTCAAATACGAATTTGATTTGATCTATGTAGGCGTGAATTGTTCGAAAAGACCGGATTTAACCCATTTGAATAATTGAACGACGATTAAAAGTCGATGATACTGAAGACGGTGCCAGACCGACAATCTTCACATCAAATGGATTATTGCTAATGCCATGGATATGGGTAACTTGCCTAAAGGGTTTATAGTGGCAGTTGTCCGGACGTATTTGTTGATTGTACACATAAGTGAGGGCCTCTCTCCTGTATTGGACATACGAGATGAGGAATAAGGTGCCTTCGGCTTTGCTCAAACCCAGAACGAACTTGTAAATGTATTGTGTATCTGACTCGGTATTCTAAGCTGTATTAATTGATTTCTGCTAAATATATATCTATTTGTTAGCGGAAAATTTATTTTCTTAGCTTGACACCCTTCTCTGAAACATATGGGCTTAGAGGTATATATTGGTAGCTATCAGTTGTATAGTCTGGAATAACTGTGTGGCATGCTGAGATGCAAGGATCAAAGCTTTAGTTGAAAATCAAAGCTTTGTGTATGATGATCAAAGCATGACTGATATAGTGTATCATTGTGTTGTAGCGTTAATTCGCAAGCTTCACACCCCGATATGAGTCAAGAACGGGATGAGGTACCATAGAGTGGACATGTGCTTCTTTCTAGCTAGAAGTGATGCGATGGTATGGATCCCAGAAAATTTTACTCATATGGATGTTGGAATCGAGTTACTCAGATATGGCCGCACTAGGCCTAAATGGTCGACATTACTGACCAAGAATTCCAATAGGACTAGTAAACGTATGTACCAGGCATTTGTCCAATCAGCTTTACGACAAACCGGCCCTGCCGCTCCATAGGGATAAGTGCTTCCTTGGGGCATTTTGCTAGATATGTTCCGAATTCAGTAAGGAAGATCCCCTCATGATGGAAATCCAAATTAGAATACGTGATTATACAATTTTAGTTGTTACTATCGACGACATAATATGATGGGGTATTATGCCATCTAGGATTGATACATTTATTTTCAAATTTGTTTTAAAGCACTTAGACACTAATAACAATACCAAATGATTTTATTTTCCTCGTATCAAGCATGTTTAGCCATTATAAGGTAAGATTGTATCCTCTGGCTTGCTTTGCATTTTGTGATGGGACCTGAGTCTTATAATGGCGTCATTTTTCAAAAAGCATTGCGTTGTTCTGTTTCGTGTTTAATTTATTTTTAGTGCACCATATTCATGTGGAGTAAACCTCCATGACATACGGCGTTGTCCCATTATATGTTTAATTTTAAATAAGTCAAGTTAACTAGGATTTCCCATACAAGTCCCATGACTGAATCGTAGTTAATTTTTCCCTGCAAACTCAGGTGCCTATTACTTTTACACGGGAAGCCAAGTAAACAGATTTAGCTTGCTTTCTTTTTGGGATGTGTATTGGAGCATCTATATATATTTTGGACTAGGAACTGAAGATAGAGCTCATATACACACACACACACAGGAACTTATGCAGACATTCTCTTATGTTTAGTTATGTTTAATTATGTTTGATTCCGCTGCAAACTTATTATCTTAAAGTTGAAATTGTATTTGCACTAAGTATGATCCTGTATGATGTGTAACTCTGATGATGATGTTTATTTCCGCTACTATAAAATGATGTAAATTATTCTTTGAAGTATTATATTATGCTATGTTCTATGATCTACTGATGTATTTAATGTGTTATATTCAAACAATTATCCTTTCCTTCGAGATCGGCGGTTTTGGGTCATCATAAAAAGTCTAAAAGAAAATTTTGAATTTTTGATAATGAACTGATTTATGATATGAAACAATGAAATTGAGTTTATAATTTAATATTGCATTGATTTGAGAAAGTGATAATGTGAAATGGAATTTTAACTAAATTGTTTTATGACTCAGAATATGTTATTTATTTAACCATAAATGGACATGACATGTGAAATGACGATTGGTTGTTAAGGAGGCTAGGGCTAGATATTGACATACTGTCTCTCAATACTGGAAGCACTTCAACAGCTATATACGTGGAGGATGTTCCAAAATAAAGTAGCTGATTAGGTGAATGCTTACTGGAATGAAGAAAGAGAACGATGATGGATAACCTTGATATATGTATCATAATTAAAATGACCAAACGTGAGTCTATAACTGGACGATGAGGTTAGCTACTTTTAGCAGACATACATCTTTGTATTACTCACTTGACTTGTGATTTGATTAGTTCACCTTCACTTGATTGTAGGCATTGGACGCATTAACGATCATATTTTAACGATTGGAAATTGAAATATTTTGTTAAATATTATTATCCATGTGACGACCCGGCTTTTCGAACCAGTCAAACCGCCGAAAAATCTGTTTGTTTCTAAAACTATGAATGAGAACTACCAACTTAATACATAATATTTTATACATATTTGAGACTACTAAATGTATAGGATACAATTTTTATTAACAAACTATAAGATATCTTTTAATACACTAGGCGTACTATAATACAAGAAAATTTAAATAAATAAATCTACCGTTGCACTACTCTAATGAGTAGATAGTAATGAATAATCCTACATACTCAACAAACAAGTTAAATGTGGAATAATATAGTAAACAAAAAATGTAAAACATTACAAGATAAATAACAAACAACAAACATAAAAATATTATGTTATTTAAGGGATTGCATCACTACCACTTATGACTGTCTACGTAGCATTATCTAATTGGGTACCAAATTAGAGACATTATCATGCCAACGTAGTTCTCATATTCACAAATAGGATTCATGGATACTATGATGCACAAACAACAATGCAGTCCCCAAACTACCATTTAGCATAATATTTAAATTTTGATTTATTAAATTTAATCAACTTTGTTATTTTCAAAATCCATTCTTTTTGACAATAATCTCTTAGATTTTAAAATCCTGGTTTCATTTCAAATCATTGAAATAATATATATCTTTCATATCAAATCATACTTCACTCCGGGATCTAATAACAAATCACTATTGAAAATCTCAAATATCTACAATACATGCATATCAACATATATGCCACTAGGTTGGAAGGTTTCTCTCGACAACAAGGCAACTAGGTCCTAGCCTTCTCATCTCATCTAATTACGCACCTCTTATCTCAAGAGCGAACCATACCTTCACAATGCCTACTTTTTAGTTATGGTTTACCCAAATCATTGGTATAATAATAAATCATTTTTATCCCGAAGTGATAAATTGTTTCGCAATAAATTCCTAATTTGGAATTAATGAATAAATAGTTTTCTAAGGTTAATAAACGGTTTTAATAAACCCGTTAAAGTGGAAAGAGACTTGTTTAACCATACTTTTCCATATGGTTTTAAATAACGATTGTTATTCGAAAAGATCGGTATCAGATTCCTATCTGAATACCATTTTAAACAATGATGTGACAAGATGGAGCAATTGAAGATAATGGTTGATGACTAAGAATCTTCAAATCATAGGGCTGTTTGTTGATGTAACAACCCACTTTTCTTAGTGATATTGAATTGGAAATCAACTAATTGATTTGGTAATTTAAAGGAAAAATAAATATAATAATGAATAAATAAATAGATAAAAGCAAAACATATAATTTTGGTATAAGAGGAAAATACATGTTTTATGAATTATTGGGCGTATGTAGTTAATGTAAAATGTTGCACTTTTTGTTGTAACAATAATAAAGTTTTTGATTTGATTAAATAACAATTTTAAAAGGAAAAAAAAGATTTCTATTTTTATGATTACATAATGAAGTTTTTCCTTTATGTATGAGAGGTTTAAATAACAAATTATTTTTTTATGTGTGTGTAAGTTTTCAAGTGTGCATTTGAAAGAAAAAAAGAGAAGTTCACATAATGTTGAAAATGTGTGCAATGTAAAGTAAAAAGAATTTTATGTCCATATAAAGAAAATAAAAAGAAAATATTATAAAAGATAAAATGTAAACGAAATAAAAATAAAAATATAATATACATTTTTGATGAAAGCTCTAGAATCAAATTTAATAAGATGGAAAATTAAAAATATCTCATGAGGAGACAAAGTGTAATGATTATGTTGCATAAGAAAAAGAGAAGAAAAATTAAAAAAAGAAATAAAAGGGGGCGATATTTGATAAGAAGAATCTAGAGTGGGGCTTTAGAATAAAAAGACCACACCCCTCCTTTCTCCCGATTAAGAACAGTACGTATTTTCCTCTTCATTCAGAAACAACCGTGAAGAAAACAAAAAACTAAAATCTTTCTCTCATCCCTGATCCTGCTATTCAATCAAAGTTTTTATACAAATTGAAGATAAGAAAAGATTCCCAATTCAGTAAGTATTCCCTAAACTTATTCAATCTTTCTCTGGTTCTTTCAATTTTTGCAAATAGAGATCTTAGGATTGTTTCCTATTTAAATCCTTTTTGTAGAGGGCTTCAATCGAGAGATTAGCCTATTTCAAAGCTGAAAGATTGCATTTTGGAGTTGTAGGTGAGTGATGTTTCCATCTTTTTCCTCGTTAAATCATGGATTTGTATGCATGATGGGTAAAAGGTGAAATTTTGATTGTAAATTAGCTCCTTCCCCTATTTATGATTTATTCTTGGCATGTTTGGGGCAATTAAATTAGATTTACGGTAGTATTGCAAAATTGAAGACATTATACCTTAAAATTGGTTGCATGTATACAACTTTTACTGCATGCAAGATATATGTTTCATTGCCTTATAGTTGTTGCATGCATATAATTTTATTGCATGCAAGGTGCTTGTTTAATTGCTTTAAAGAAAAGCAAACTGATAGTCCTTGAAAGGCAAATCTTTATGCCTTTTCGCTAATTTTCTGTTTAAAAAAAATTGCTGAAAAAAATTTCAGCATGGGGGAGGAGCTGCAGCAACAGTCCAGTTCTGGGCTGCATTTGCAGTCCAAAATGGGCTGCGCAGGCAGCCCAGAAGGGATGCCCAGGCGGTCGGGCCTGGGCCTGGCAGCCTAGGCGGCTCGGCCTGGGCCGACCATACAGCCCAGGCGGGCTGCCCAGGCGGCCCAGCTTGGGAGCCCGGCCTGGGCTGGCTGGTAGACTAGCCTGGACTGGGCTGGGAGCCCAGCTTGGGTTGGCTGCCAGACCAGCCTGAACTGAGCTGGCCGCCAAGTGCGGGCCGGCCCAAAAAAAAAGATTTTTTTTAGAAGTTTATTGTTTTCCTTTAAAAATTTTGAAAACAATTTTTTCTACCTATAAGAGAAAATTTTGTTAATATATTAATTAAATGGTCAAGTAATTGTATTAATTCTAAACAAGTTAAACATGCTAAACAATGCTTATGTTTCGTTATGATATACAAGTATTATGGGGTACTTGTGTATTAAAGCGAAAAAGTAATGTAATCATCTATGGACATGCGTTGTTAAGCTTTTTGCAAAATATACTGTGTTTTATAAAACTTACTTTTATAAATATTGCCATGATTGGTTTTATATAGTGTTTTGGTGTTATAAACACTATGAATCTTTAAGGCATGAATTTACAAAATAATGTTGTAAAAATACTTTTAATTTTGGGATTGGGATAGATTGGACTCTTTTGTACCAATGGGCCAAAACTCCATCTTGGTCGACCTAATTCAATTTCACTACCTGAATCACGGTGGTTTTAATTTCCGCTCATCTACCACCAAAGGTCAAATGGTCTGCTACATTGGTCAATTTTGTTGCTTTGATCGGGATTCCCGATTAGCGGGTCACGGACTACATCATATGGAGGCGTGGGGGTGCCATGTGTAGTGCCGTGAACGGGTAGCATACGGCCTTCGCCTTAGACCATCTTGGTTATCCTGGGTTGATCGCCAAGTGTCGTTATAGCGTTATGAGTTGGTTATGGTGCTGATGTCTCCGCGCGCACTAGAGCTTTACCACTGTGATTTTACAATACTAGCGTATGTTTATTTGGTATCTGTTACGAGTCAAATTATACTTATCCCATAGTTCCTATAATTTTTTATTGCCTTCTTATTTGTTTGAATAATGTTGGGAAATTACCCAAATTAATTTGAGAACGCAGTATTTTAACTAACATTTAATTATTATATTATCATATTGTTTTATATATGATAATTGTTTTGGTATTGTATTGAGTTATATACAATACCTATGCCCTCTAATCTTACTTATTATATTATCATATTGCTTTACATATGATAATCATTATGGTATTGTATTGAGTTACATACAATACCTATGCCTTTTTATCTTACTTTTTATATTGTCATATTGCTTTACATATGATAATTGTTTTGTTATTGTACTAAGTTTCATACAATACCAATGTCTGAGATTATGGCATATTAATGTGATGATAATGCTAAATTATTGATATATTGTAACATTCATATGCCACATGTTGCCTTATACATGTGGAACCGTTACTTCTTTGTTAAATTATTTAATGTCCATAGATACTTACTTCACTCATACTAGACATAGTCTGACCTGTGTGATTTGTTTTGTTAAAACAATCCTCGGGTCAGGCTGAGGATTGTTAATAGGTTAGGTTTGCGTGGACTACAACATTACTCTTATTCTTTTCCACGTTTTGAGGTTTTGAACTATGCAGCTTCAAACTATCAGTAGCTAATAGTATTATGGTATGACACTATTATGTATTTTGAAGTTATATTATGTATGATGGACTATGTATTTGGACATCTCTATTATGATATGTATTATGTATTCTGCTGTTGTTATTGTGCTGCGCTTGATGCTATTATATTTTGTACTATGTAACTTGGGAAATTTTCTTGTAACGTTGCTTTGAACTTATACTGAGCACGAATGGTAAGTTGAGAAATTTTAAAAATTCTCGTGCCAGTGTTTGTTCAAGGGAATGAGTACAACTTTTAGTCCTATCGAGTCCCATTCTCCGTGCTTTTCGACAGTAAAACTTAGTGTTGCTCTTGGTTGGCATAGGTCTAGGTGCCGGGCGTTACAGTTGATGTCTTTAATAGGCGACCACCTATTATGAGGTTATATTGTGATAGTCGTCCGAACGTACTTGGAGATTTTCCATATTTGCAAGGACCTCTATCTTTTACTAGACGAGGAATAATGTGCCTTCAGTTTCATTCAGTCCAAGAATGTACTTGTATAGATATGTGTCTAACATTTTATTTATAATTTATTAGTTGGTTTTTATTAAACATATTTTAGTTGGTAGTGGAGAGGTTATCTCAATTTAATACCCTATTTGAGACGCTCGAGCTCAAAGGTTATATATTCAGTTATTATCAATTATATGTTATGGGATGACAATGTGGCATACTAAGTGATGTGCTATTGATGATCAAAGCGTGGCTTAGAAAGCATAGCTTTGTGTAATGAGACTTCCACAAGCCTCACACCCCGAAAATGGCCAAAACAGGAAAGATGTGGGAGGGTATGGGTTATCATCTATTTTTAGATAGAAAGATGTACCATTGTATGTAGTCCAGGTATTACCTTATTGGAGATTTCTACTTTTTACGTGGTTGTTGATGTTGCTGGGCCCTGGTTCATAGGTTGGTAATGACTGGGAGATGATGTGCTCAGGGTTGATCTTGGTAAGGAGATCCCGCCTTGTGTTGGCAGAGAATGGATTTAGTGTTCATGAGTTCTTGGGGCATCCCTCTAGAGGTGTTCCAATCTTTAAGAAATTTCCTTAGCCCGATCATTTCATGGAAATTCATTTTCCACTATGAGTTTGTATGTTTTTAGTTGTAAACTATATAGCGACATAATATATTGTACCTATGCCATATAGGATTGATATATTTATTTATGAAAGAATTTTCCATATTTAGACACTAATAATAATATCAAACGAATTTTGTATATCAAGCATGTTTTGCTATCATAAGGAAAAACATTTCCCATGCCTATGTTAGCATTGTGTGTGCGCTCAGAGTCCTTATGGTAGCTTCATTTTCCCAAAGCATTACAAGTTTTTATGCACTAGAATTCATATGGGTAAAACCCATTTTATGTTATATGGATAGTCCTATGAATTATCTTACTTTAAAAATAAACTTAAGATAACTATTTTAGTTCTCGCACCAGTCCTTTTTGGCATGCCTGGTAATAGGATGTATCATGATAGGGTGTTCTCCTCGTGGGAGTGTGGTAGCGAGCAATGGAATATTACCCCTACATGTCCTTTTTTAGGGTTGGTTGTGAACTCGAAAGGGTGGTCATGAAATAAGTGTTTGGGATACTGTTATGATGCCACAGTGAGGGTGTACCCACTGGATGATGGTTGAAAAAGGCTAGTTCCATCACAGACTGGTATCAGAGATAGGATTAGTAATATCATATAAGAGGAACTCATTAGAGATAGGGTTAGTGTAACGACCCGACATCGAATTTCGACTCTCGAATTTCAACAATAATACATAATTCCATATTACTTGCCAAAACCCAAGTATCGAACCTACCATATAATCAATAGAAAGAAATTTAGAGTGTGAGAAAAGAAAGAAAAAAATGCTAGAATACAAGAAGAAGAAGATCAACAACACAGAGTCTAGCGCCACAGCGGAACGAATATAATATGGAAATAAATTTTTATAAAAACTTGTATAGAGTACTTATATTCATCAGAGTATAGTTGGCAACCAATACATCTGGAAAGTTACAACGATTTGTCCTTATATACAATACAAAGTGGAATAAAAATTAATACATTTGGACCCTTTCAGCATGTCTTCGGGAGTTTGTAGCATTCTAAATTGGACTTGTAAAATTCGGTCTGACCCGAGCATTGCAAACTCCATGGATCAGTCTGGTGAACCAGCGTGAATAAACTTACTAAGTTTAAGTAACATCCAATTTGCTTAACTTTAGAAAATCCTTTGAAAGAAAAGGATAAACGTAAGACTAGTCCACACATAAACACGGACGGTTTCTTCCTTACGATAATCCAAAATCAAAATCCAGTGATATTATTATAGCGTGTCATGCCCCGAATTCGCTCTTCCTCCGAAGAGACGGGAGAACGTGGATTGTAATGAGAATACGATGCATCAGAACACAAACATGAGAATATTCATTACTATTACAACAATTTACATCAGAGTACAAGATTTATCAGAGTATGAATCGATAATCTACATGGCAAAAATACAAATATCAGAGATTTAGATTACATTTAAATACACAAACATAATATGCTGTGGAAAACATCAACTACCACAACTGAAAGAAATACACGGATACAAAGCTTTCCTAATATAGCTCCAGTTGTAAACCAGGATTCTGGAAAAAGAAATATCTGCAGAACCAAAACTACTAGCTACCTATGCGGAAAATATGGGCACCCAGAGTTTAGGTTAAAACAATAAACTTCAGGTCAGCCATGGGACTGGTGTGAGAACTCAAAATAGTTATTAAACTTTTACTTTAAAATATGGTAAATCACGGGACCATGCCGCATGTCACGGAACAGGTTTTCTCCCATGAGTACCCTGAAATAAACAATGCAATGCTTTTTGAAAAATGAAGCTATTATAAGACTCACGTCCAATCACACAATGCAACGCAAGCCGGAGGATAGAATTTTCCCTTATAATATCCAAACATGCTTGATACGCTTAAAAACAAATCATTTTGATATAACTATAAATGCATAGTGTCAAAAAAACTTCAAACATAAATGTATCAATAATAGATGGCATAGGTACCATATATTATGCCGCCAATATAGGTTTACAATTAAAAATAAACAATTTCCTATTGGAAATTGAATTCCATCCATGAGTCAAGGCAAGGGATCTTCCTCACCGGTTTCAGATCACCTTTAGCAAGATGTCTAGGATCACACCTATGGGAAACCCTTGGTTAGCGTCAGGGCCGGTCCACACCTAATGTTTGTGGATTGGTTATTCCTGAACAATACATTTCCCGGTCCTATCGGACCTATCGCTCGGCCATTGGCATCACCTATAGCTAGAGAGAAACGCATGTCCTGCCTGAGGTCCTCATCCCGTTTTTGACTCATACCGAGGTGTGAGGCTCGCGAATTAACACTATAATAAAGCTATGCTACTTAAATCTGTGCTTTGATCATCATCCACAAGACTTTGCTTTTCAACAAAAGCCTTGATCATTTTCATTTTAGCATGCCACATTGCCAATCTATACCATACCATTGATTTTTGCCAACATATAACCTCTAAGCTCTTACGTCTCGAAGAAGGGTGTTAAGAAAGAGAATAAACTTTTTGCCACCAAACAGATATATATTTAGCAGAGATCAACGAATATAGCACACAATACAATGTCTGACATAATCCACTTACAAGTTCGTTCTGGGTCTGAACGAAATCGAAGACACCTTATTCCTCGTCCCATATGTCCAATACAGGAGAGAGGTCCCCGCATACCTGGTCGATCTCCAAGTACGTCTGGATGATCACCACTTATTACCTCTTCTTGGGTGTAAAGCCTAATCAAGACATCAGTAATCATCCAATCAATGTGATGATCTCCGGTCTTCAACCACCGTCTTTAAATTTTCGACTTTTAGTCATCGTATTAGTTATTCAAAATGGATTAGACCCGGTTTTTTCGAATAACTCGCGTATTTCATAATCAAGTGCTACAAAAACACATCATATGCCTCATTCCAATCTAGAATATATTTTTATCGAAATATTCTTCGAAGTCATCCCAAAAGATTTATGATATCTTTTCTCAACTTAAACCAAATTAAGGTTTATCAACTAGTCGGGATCAGCAAGCCCTGCCGAGGTAATCATTCATTTTATTAGCCTACTCCCAACCTACTCATCCCATGGAGCAAAACTGGTGGTACTCCATATCTAATACCCATTGGGTTATCGGTAAAATTAATTACCATTTCATGTTTCAAGTCTAATTAAAGATTTAACTATCGCTTAGAGTAAAACAAGTTATACTCCATTCTCGAACATTCCTTGAATTTTGTAAATTTAGTTATTTTATTCACATTTAATTTAATTTAAAGATTCATTAAAACTCCAACTTGGTTTTAATCTCAAAAATCATTAAATCATTAGTTAATGATTATTCAACTTTAGGAAAATTAATCCTATCTTTAACTTGGTTAAAGAACCAATGTTGATAAAAACATAGTCCACGATAAACCCAAATCATCTTCATCAAAATGGAATCTTCATGGAAATCATAACCATATATAATCGATATAAGTTTCTGTATGGGAGTAATAGTATAAACATAATAATGACAAAGCCTTTTAAAATTCCATAAATAGTGAAGGCCTTCCTTCACAGAAGCTCATCTCGATTATCACTAAATCGAATTCCATTCAATTCCTATTTCTTTCATTAAACTGGAAAACTTTACATTGGAAAAATTCCATTAAATCTTAATTAAAAGATTTATAAGTTCCAAATCATATCTTCACTGTTAATTGGATTTAAGAGTTAATGTCGTTTAAAACATCGTTCACAATGAACCCATAACCGACTTCCACTTAATTCCAATTATATTAATTAATTGGAAAAATTCATTAGATCTTGGTTAAAAGATTTATTCTTTTCTAAACTGGATTTAAGAACAGTGTTATTAAAGACACATTCACGACAAACCCAAAATTCAATTCTCGATATTCATTATAAAAATAAATGAAATCGATAGAAAACTCCGTTCGAGTTAAAATGGTGTTTACTAACTTAACTCAGCTTCATTTTTTATTATTTTCGTGTCCATCCAAAATCAGACATCAAAAAATCATATTTTGCTTCTTCATTGAATATAATATCAAAATATCCATTTATATTCTGTACCGGAATGTGACTCAATCAATTACCATATAATTTTTATTTATATGGATTCCATACATCATCCTAATTCAAAAATAGTGATGAACAATTATTAAACATCCAATTCACATACAACTGTATAGGCATTAAATAATTAAATAACACTTACTACGGTCTGTTGATCAGTCGATTGACATACAACTAAATACAAGGGAGATGTGTGAAGTTTTTATCTTCCCCAGACCTGTGTGGGGTTTACAGTCAACATCCAATTATTATTATTTGCATACTTAGGCGATGTGTAAAATTATCGTGCCAATACCCATGTGGGGTTTACATCACAATCCACGTGAACTCGTATATTATTTTTACAGTTTAGTAACGATAACATTAAAACTGTAACATCCATCAATCACCAAACAACTATTGCAATCGCACACAATCAATATATATTTAGTCACAGATATAATAACTGTAAAAATAATTTGAGTACGAGAATTCTCACCATTGGTTTCCACTCCGCCATTCATTAATTGATGATTTATAAAAATGATTTCGCAAGAATCGGGCTGTTGAAATCTACGAATTAGTGAAACCGACAAGTCACAAATGAAGTCGAAATGGGCTGAAACTCGGCCGGGAAGGAGCCTAGATGGATTAAAACTGTTGAACATCGTGTCCACCAATCAAAAGTTCAAAGACAAGATTCATAAGTCTGAATGAAAAACTTAAATGTTTGAATGAAAAATTCGGACGTTTGAGTTTGCAATTTCCGAAACCAACAAGGATTTAGTTCATTTTTAAGCTATTTCAGATGTTTGAATTAAAAATTTCAGATGTCTGAATTCTTATACTTGATTTTATAATTATTTGAAGCAGGTCAGACATCTGACCCAAAATATTCGGACTTCTGAATCCTGAACCAGAGCACAGTTTTCGTAGAAAACATGCTCAAAATGATATCGACAATGCCCAAAGGCCTAAAATGTTCTATATATGCAAATGAGGCTTCAAAGACTTGCCGAAACAACTTATAACACCCAAATGCTCATAAACAAACATTCATACAAGAGGTTTGCAATGATTCGGCTTATAAATTCAAATGTGAACTAAATTCCAAACCAAAGCATGCAAAAGCGATTTAAGCGTTTTGTGAAGACTTAAGACTTTGCCGGAGCAACAATGGAGCTTCACAAGATCACCAAATCAACTAGTAGCATATGAATTAGATCGTGTGGACAATCCTCATCAGAATTCTCAACTTAATGGAACATGAATACTTGAAATCAACTAAGTTATACTAGCCTATCCAATTAACAGGCACATGCAAACTCAAATGAATACTAATTACACTTTACAAGCCTCTAGGCTTGTGGCATGGATGTGAATTCATGAAGCACTCACAACGAACTCACTTTGATGGTTAGAAGCAAGGAATCGATCCAATGACAAGCTAGAACAACCTTTCTTCGATAAAAACACTAGAATCAACAACCTATGTTCATATTAACACATTTCCTAAGAATTAGGTTTAGGAAATCATCACAAATTGAAGAGGAAACAAATTGGAGAAGATGAAGAGGAAGATGGAGAAGCTTACCGATGTCTTAGAATTGGATTTGCACTAGAATTGAGCTCTAGATTGAGGACCCTAGCTTAGGAATTTCTATTTCCCATTCCCTTCCCCATTTTCTATTTTCTTCTAAGTGTTGGAATGAAGTGAGGAAGAGAGGTGCTGAATTAGGGGTTATATTGTGGGTTAGGTTTAGCCAACCCAAGACCTAACCCAAGTGCCAAAACTTCGAAGCTCGAAATATATCAAAATTTATACTTTTCGAGCACATAAACGACGTTTTGAACTCAATGGAAGTGGTTTCAAGTCAAATTCGTCCATATGAAAAAAGTGATATTTTGGTCTTATATCCAATGGAAAAAGACCAAAATTTCTGCGACTCCAAATGTATTGATGCTTATAGTTTTCGAACACGCAAACGAAATTTTGAACTCAATGGAAGTGGTTTTGAGTTCAAATTCGTCCATATGCAAAATGTGACTTTTCTACGGGCTATATATACCTTTTAAAAATATATTAATTCCATTGCGGTTATTCTAAATTTTAATTTAGATATAACCAACAATTTCTTAAGTGAAATCACAATTTCTTACATTCGTTAGAGAATTATAACTCAAAATATCCCAATAGTTCTTGTTTTACCAAATTTTGACTTATTTTGAATTCTGTATATTTATTCAAAGTTTAAAATCAAATTTTCGAACTACCGCGCCATTTCAAGCTCGTTTTAATTAAATTTTAAATTTATACATTCCAACTTCGATTTAAATAAATTTTAATTCATTTATTCTAAAAATAATTCATCTAAAATATTTAATATCTATAGAAATCAACTAAAAATAAATTTAAAATTTGTCCCAAAAATACGGGTTGTTACATAGTGTCTATCAAATCACAAATAAATTACCATCAAGCGGAATTCTTGCATCTTACGCTCTACATATATAGTATATATTCATAACTGCATGGCGCTTACTGGAGAATGAAATTCCAACTATGACAAGGTATGGGACCACCTTCCGAAAGTGTACCTCTAGAAAGCAGTACATTAGGTTTCAACAAGAACATTTTGCAACCCGGCCACACATGACGGACCACTCATTATAACTTGAATGTATCAAATATATTGTCACCTTAAGGTTTTATGGGCCCACGTACTTCCCGGGAGATATAGAAATGAAAGAAGAAAAAATAAAATTTTCTTTAGATGGTGACAATACACCCTAATGGGAATGACCCACATAGCCATGCTGTCTACCCGATTTTTGTCATTTCCTGGTTGATGAGGCTCGAGGTCACGATTACCATTTAGGAAAATATCTCAATATCTTTGAATACCACATTTTCGGATCCATCAAATCACTAATTGACATCCACAAATGCACTCCGAGTGTTAATCCAAGAGAAGTTTACTTCTCTACCACCAAACTTGGTATATTTTTAAAAATAAACGTACGTGACCCTTAGGAAATACTCTACTAGACATTTATCCATACAAGTCATACAGGAACAAGACGAACCGAATGCACCCTTCTACCGCATCCTGTATAGGAATCATCCTAAGGATCAATAGTGAGAAGTCCTTGCAAATCCAAAGATTTCAATAATGACAGAATCACAAGTCTAATAACTCTGGGCGCAAACCAGAGAAATTTAACAAGTAGTTCTTCCGCTCATAAAGATCCACGGTCTTCAATGCTCCATCTCCACCATCTTCTGATACCTTCAACGTTTACGTATTAGTTGGTCGGAATGAATTTCAGATATAAATTTGATCTCGATCTTTCTGTATCAACAATGTATAGGCTAGATTTGATAATCACTTATTTAACTATCAAATAAACAACCATAAAGAAAATAAATTCATTAGTTTGGTACATAGCTTCACTTGGCCTTTTTAATTAACTATTTGCTAAATAAAACCTATAAATCTTCCAATATTTGGAACATAGCATCTTCTCTTCTTATTTTATTGTATAATTATTTTCAAAACATTTTATTTACCATACTAATAAAAATCTCCTATAACCATATCTAATTTCCATTTAATAGCATTTGCTAAAAGCTAGTATTAATTTTTTTAAAATTGGAGACAAAGTCTTCTTTATATGGTTATTAACCAAATCAATTTATTTGTAAAACAGTGATATGAATTCTATTTCCAATATTAACCTTTCTTAAAATTCTCATTTCCCAATAAGCCCATTCCATAGCATATTCATCCACACATTCACCAACCTTTAAAACTTTTATTTGAAAATCTCTTTTATTATAAGAAACCAATTTATGACTCTTTCTATATAATTCAACATATATTTGTAATTTTATTATAACTTTACTTTTGGAAAATGTACTATTTTTATTACGTAGAAAATAGTTCTATATACTTAATCGAATGGTATAAGTATAGTCACACTTAAACTTAGCCAAACAATGTTAATTTATACGTTGTTTGCTTAAAAATCCAATGGTTCCAATTACATTTCAAATCTTTTGAATAAATTACACTATTTCTCTTTTAAACATTTTCTACCACTACAAAACCACTATCGTCCATTGGTAATAGTGAAGCCGTTCAAGTTGGGGTATTCTAATTACCTCTCGGACCTTGATCGACAGCGTTCTTATCCAAACATAGATATGAGTTTGTAATTCTAAACCCAATATTAATTCCAATCTCAAAAAAAAAATCTTTTAACCATTTTATTTAAAATATGTTTTTTAATAACCATTCTTTACTTTTGAAAATCCCCTTTTTATTTCAATCGCTTTAAGTAAATGCTCTTTTTAAAACCATCTCACTTGATTTAAAATTTCTTTTCTAAACCTAGTTTATAAAACTAGGATGTTATTGTAATTCTTTTACAAAAAAACCTTTTTGAGTTTCAACTCAAATCTTATTTACAACGTGATTACTTCCTTACTTTAATTTCAATTAAAAAGGTAATTGCGTCAATTATCATTAATTAAAAAATAATTGACTCCATTATTAACTACCATAAAGGTAGTTACATTATTAACTAGAAATAGAATAATTAATTTCTTTTTGATAGGTTATTTAAATAATAATTTATTTTAATACGATTTCACTTAATTATTTTCTCATTCCAAATCGTTAACCCATTGGGTTAATTTATGACTTTCTTGCTCATAAAACATAAGAAATTTTCTATATAAATAGTGTGATAACATTTTATAAAACTAATTATAAACATTTACAAAACTTCTATTTTTATGACTTGTAAAATAAAATTGAAAATCTTACTTCAATTATAAAGTTAAAGTTTATCACTTAAACTACGTGGATTTACCTGATGGGAATCAACATTAAAAAAGTATAATTCTGAAAAACATTTCAGATTCAATTTCAAATCGATTCAATAATTTCTTATTTTATCATCAATATTAGAGGCCAAATGACTACTAAAATACCCAATTGTGAAATAAAGGTTTATTTCATCCAATTTCTAAATCCAATCAAACATATCCAATAAATACGATAAACATTATCAACATATATGAGGAATCTTGTTGGATCCCTCCAACCTGTCTTTCCTTGCATCCAAATAGGTTACCTCAAATAAAATCATCTATTCAATACAATAATATATTTTCATTATTTCATCTTGATAGACAAAAATAAACAGTTCAACTAATAATTCCAACAATCAATCAATAACAACAACCCAATAATCCATCAAAATTTTTAATACGTTTATACTATTGTAACCAACAAGGTAAGTTACCTCAATTGGAAATAATCGTTAAAACAACATTTAGGTTTCAGTTAAATTAAATGAACATTTAATTTAATCAATTAAGTCAATATATGAATATATAATTAGCACTCATCCAATAATAAACAACCATATCACATAAAAATCAAACCCAACTTATATAAAATATAAATGGGATAAACTATGTGAGTTATACTCACTGAATTCCATTTGTCATTATAGTAGTATGGTTTCCACTAAATTAAATGAGTGTTTAATTTAACTTTAATTTCTAGCTGCTTCCAAAATCATCTAAACTGGTTCCATAAGGTAGTATTTTGCGATGCGGTCCCAACGCAATTGGTTTCGCCCAATTCTGATAATATATCAAAAAGTTATTTTCATTTTTAATTCATGATTTTAAATAAATTAACAATTTCTTAATTACGTAGTTAGTAAAACAATTACTTTACTAAATCAAAACCAAGGTCGAACTGTTTCTTCATCTCGCGACTTCTGCCTTCGTTCTTGATTACAAACTCATGCACACCGACTACGTTCAAACCACCGCACTGCCAATCGTTCATCGGAGGATGATCTGAACCTATTGGTGAGTGTGCCTTGACCTTCTCCCTTATCGACAAAAGTATCCCCTCTCCATAACCCATCAGTTGTCGCTATTCAATACACAACCATCAGTACTTCACAACCAATTTTCATCCAGTAGGGTGCCTCACAGCCCATCATAATCATCCAAATTTTAGAGCACACTGAGTTGGAGAATTTCCGTTGATAGTATTTCAATTTGAAGTGAGGATCGAGGGTAATTTGATGGGAAACGTGGGGAGATTCGCAGCCGTAGAACGATCATAGTGGCAGCCTGAAATAATTTTGACCACGATATTTCTTTGACCGTTGAATTAGGGTTGCGACTATATATTTATGTGTAGGTATATTATTATTTTATTATTACGAAACTTATGCCGCAAGCTTTGCACAAAAACTACCTCATATGACTTCCGATTGGAACGAAAATTGACATGCTAGCATAATTAAATATTTTGGACATGATGGAATAGGTTTTGTCAAATTCCGATGTCATTTGTAAAAGTATTTTCATAATGTAACAATGTGAATTGATATGTGTGTAAATTGCATACAATCACATATTAACTCGAAAAATCTTGTAATTTAAAATCTTACAATAATTAATCATTACGAATTTATTAAAATTAATTTCGTTGAAAACCGAGGTCGTCCGAAAATTGGTTATTATTAGAATTCATATTAAAATGATAAAACGATTAAATAAATATCTAGCGTTTATCGTTGCCACGATCAAACAGTAAGTCCGATTGATGCGAAATCTGAAATCCTATAATAACTTACTAATATTGATCAAATGGCACAAGTTTTGTAGCATTCTGAGCCTGTTCACTCAGAACATTATTTACATGTAAAATGACACTATAATTGAACATCAAAATACATGGTCCCAAAAAATAACGAATTATACATATGCTGACTCTAAACATCAATACAAATTCAATGGAATAGGTCTTACGTCTTAATTCGATCATTGCTCAAGTTATAAACAAATTTCTTCTAATTAAATTTAATTTAATTAATTAATTTCTACGCAAACTAACTACGAGTTTATGGCTACTGAGGTCACATACACTATCGAATTTCCATAAAATTTATTTTAACATAATAATTTAATGTTACGGATCCAATAAAACTAATTTCGTTGAAATCCTTGACTGTTTCAAAACTTCTATTTTTAACTTGATTATATTAATATAAAATTCACCTTTAGCCAAATCAATATTAAACTAGATTTTTAAAATTCTTTTAACTTCAATTATATTCCAATAATTTATATAACTATTTAGAATCTATTTGAGTAGAATTCCAGGATATAACAATATTCAATTTCATTAAAAACCCATTTTTATTAAATAAAATTTTATGGTTTAATAACGATTCCATAGCAACTATTTGAAACTTTGATTTTGACATAACTCAAAATTTACAGTAAGCAAACTTGATTTTTCTCTTTCATTTGAAAATTATAATCAAATAAATTCACATGATTTTTGTTTCAAAGAATTCTGACTTAAAATGGATTATGTATTTTCAATTGAAGTTCATAACGTAATATTATGAACTACCGCGATGTTACGAGCACGATTATGATTATATATAAATTTTTGGTTCAATCCTCATTTTATAATAAATATAAATCCATTTAATATTTCCAAATCAATATTTAAAAAAAATGAAATACCAAACTTAACGGTTAAAAATCTAGGTTGTTACAGCTAGTAATACCCTAGAGCGAGTTGAGAGTATTATTTATACGAGAGAGCGGATTTGCGATATGAAATTGATTTACGAAAGATTACATTTTGAATATCAAAAGAAAAGATTTTGAAATAAATATAGTAGATTAAAACCCAGATGATTTAAAAAACAAGATCATTAAATTTTGAATAAAGTTATTTTGTGATTAGAATTTCACAATCATGGTAGTTATAAAAAATTTGGATTGGAAATTGGAATTATCGACGATTTTGGACAGCTGATGAATTCTAAAACATGTTAGGTAAGGAAATTGGAATGGTAAAACTAATATAAGAATGGATTGGTATTTTAGTAAAGTATGGAAAATAAATCGGATTAAATTAAAAGTGAACTAATTAAGAAATAATCAATAAATTGAATGTTAGTGTTGAATTGGTTTGGAAGTTACTTGGAATTGGGCAAACATATATTAAACAGGTATTGAATGGAAGCTAAGGTGAGGAATAAAATTCAGTGCTCGTTTAATAGGTATATGTTTACTGTATTAGTTGGGTTTGATGATTTTGTGAGCCTATTTAGCAATGTGCTTGGCTTTTCAATTTTCTTTTGATTGGTGAGTTCCTATAGATGTGTTTTGAGGTTGTACTGATTGAGCCATCCAAAGGAGGTTATTCCAAAAAAATTCGAAAAATTAAAGTGTTAGAAAAATTCGAGAAGTGGGATTTTTTTTAGCAAACTAAAAAGCTGAAAACCTTAAGTTATAAATCAATTGGGTTAAAGTAAGAAATCCGAATTCTCAATGATTTTGGACAATAGATAAATTCTTAGGTACGCTTAAGTTGCAGATGAAATATTTTGATAGGGTAAAGAAGGAAAAACCATAGGAATAACTAGTGAGTTTATTTGGATCATTTTCTCAAATAGATTCTATTTGAATGCAGAACTTAGAGGTGTATTTGCACCAATTGGGAAAGGATTAATCACTCGATGACTGAAGACGAACCTGGATGAAGGTTTGTGGTTATTTTCTTAAATTTTCTATCATTGTTGTGAGCTATGCAAGGAAGGATAGAGTTTTCTGATGAAGGGCCTGATCAAAGTCTGTACTAATGGATTGAAGGATCAAAACTAGTTCGAAGATCAGTTGTGTATTCGAATGAGAATCGAAATAGACACATAGATATGTATAACCTATGGAGTTAAGTTAGTTGTTAAGTTTGATAGGACATGGCCTTGTTGGTTAAGTAAAAGACCTTTAGTTCCGTCTTTGATTTCAAGGACGAAATCTTTCAGGTGGGAGAGACTGTAACGACCCATATTTTTAGTCAAATTAAAATATGGATTTTAAATAGATTTTTGGTCGATTTTAAATGGTTAAATATTGAATCTATACTTGAATAACTATGTAAAATGAATTCTAATTTTATTTTATATTTTATTGGAGTAAAAATAAGGTTACTAAATTTCAAAATTGATATAAAAGAAAATATACTAAAATTCGATTGTTTAATATTATTTTAGTAGCCTAAAAATATACATTTTCCAAATGATATCGGATTTCGACGAAATTAGGATCATCAAATGTAGAATGTTAAAATATGGCAAGGACTCAAATTTCATGTCAATCGTAGTTAGTACGTGAGCGTGCGCAATTTAAACGCTTGTTGAAAGATTGATTGAAATTTAATCATAGCCCAAAAATAGGCCATTTTTCAAATGGTCTCAGAATTCGGCATGACTAGTTTCATTAGATCTATAACGTTGGAATATAGTAGGACATCAAATTTCATATCAATCGGACTTACAGTTTAGTTGTACGAGTTGAAAATGTGTAGAAGTCATTTAATTAAATTTAAGAATAAACAAATCAAATCAACTTTATGCAACTTCCTAAACATTCTTCCTATTTGACACCTCATGCATGCTCTTATTGCCTCCTCTTGTTGACTCCTCTTTAAGTAAAGGAGAGAAATGATTTCACTTCACTTTATATTTTATTTTCCTTTTCGCTTTCTTTTCTTCTATTTTCTCTTCCTTCTCTTCTCCTTCCTCCTCTCCTCTGATGCCCACTACCCCCACAACCCACGCAGCATCCCCCTCCACTCCAACTGACCACCACTAGCCCTCACCACCCCTATGTGGGCCCCCCTTGGCCATAAACACCTCCTACCCTCTTTAAAAACCCTTAAAATTTCCACTTTTACCATTTTCTTCACTTTAAACTCCACCACGAGCCACTGCGAGCCACCGCTGCCCCATACCAGTAAAACCAATCCCTAGCAGCTCTACCGATGCCCAAAGCCTCAATGTGGGCCCCAACTCTTAAAGATCTCACCTTTGCTCCAAAATCACATTTTCATGCCTTAAACCACCTTAAAACCTTAAATTCAAGCCAACCGGTCCCTACTTGAGCCACCATTACCCCTACACCCAACCCCTTGCCATGTGGCGTCCCCTACCATCCCTCTCTCCCCTTGTTGCGGGTCCCATACCCCTTAACCAAGCCAAAAACACTTAAAGATCCCACTTTTCTTCTCTTAAATGCATATATGTGTATATGTGTATATATATACCTACATACACCTACACACCCACATACACTTATATGGCTTGAGTTAGTAGCCATGCTGAGTTGAAAAAGGTGTTGACTTGTTTGTTAAGTAGAGTTCAAGGTTGTAGTGAAGTTAGTAGAGTCCTACGCTTAAAGTTTGCGGAGTGGATAAGCAATGATGAGCACACTTCACTCACGTTTGGTTAATTATTGTAGTTAGCGTAGCTAATTATGCTATTTTAGTAATTGCTAATTAGTTGAGTAGTTTTGGGTTTAATGATATTAATGGTTATGTTAGAAAGTTAATTACTTAGTGGTTTAGTAATTAAAGTGGGTAGCTAAATGGTTATAAATTAAAACCATAAATAAATGATTGTTTGATAATGTGGTTGTTATGGATGCTTATGGTTCATTGACGATTGTATGATTGCAGTTAATCATTTGATTGACAAAATTATAAGTGTTAATTGTCTAATGCTTATACAGTATGAATTATGCCATGATATGTGTATATGCATACACCATGTGTATGTGTGTGTATATGCATATATATATATATATACATATATATATATATATATATGTTATATGTGAATGGATGTTATAAATTGTGAAAAATGTTAGTTTAACGATTATGTGTTCACTACACATGAATATGTGGAAGATATCGGAATTATTAAGTCTCGTTTCATTTCGATGATTTAATTGAATATTTTATTAATTAAATAATAAAAGAAAAAATTGAATTTTTAATCCAAAATGTTTTAGAAATGTAGATAAAGTAATGACGAATAGTTTCCAGAAGGGCGGAAATTTTATTGGAATAAGTTTTTAAGTAATTATGGCATGTTTCAAATTTGGATTTAAACATGAATAGTGACTTTAAAGAGTAAAATTCGATTTGGATATCTAGAAAATGTTTTAAATAGATTTCATTATCCAAACTATCTTATTTATTTTTATTATGGGTTTTAGGAAAGTTTGACTTTCAAAAGATGAAGTTTGAAAAATAATATTATTTTAATAATTTTAATAATATTATAATATTTAAATAATGGGATATTTGAATTTAAAGTTAAATATTGGAAATATAGTTTACAACGGTTATTATATATGTTTTATATAATTGATAAATTAGAAAGCAATTTGACTTGGTTTTAAATATAAATCGAAGTTTGGTCTGAATGGGGCTAGTTGCGCAGTGGTAGTTCGTGAATTTCGACAGTTGACTTCAAATTGACGTACTGGGAGATCCGACCATCATATTTTTCCGAAACGAAAAATACCAGGTTCAAAATGAAAAGAGTTTTGAACTGCAAAAGAGAGTTTTATAATCCAACGGTTGTGTCTTGAAATAAGTCCAAATTAGATTTGAATAAAAACAGTGCTAGCTTAGTTCGTGACCTAAAATTGGATTTTATTAAAATAAACTATTTTCAATTGTTAAAAAATAGGAATAAATTATGATAAACCATAATAAACATTTTTAAAGGTATTTTGGACAAGGGAAATGAATTTTTGAACTATAATTTGATTTTTGTGTTTTTCAGCCTAATTTACCAAAAAAGGTAAAAACGACCATATTGGAAATCTAAGTTCAAATGAACTAAAATTTTCAAATCTTAAGTTACTCGAATTAATCATCGAGTATTTGGTGTTAATTTTGCAGATAAGACTCATACTATTAGAGGAATTTAAAAGGTGGATACACCACTGCTATTCCATTTATAGTATCTATAGAATATGCGAAGTTGATATTGGATATGAGCTGATATGATTTCTCTTTAAACCTTATTTTTTTATATCAACTTGTTTTGGGTTGTTGTGAATGATGTTATTGATGAGAAAAAGTCGTCGCTTACTCCTAATACCCAATGTGTATGCAAGTGTGTTAGCAACACAATAATTGTAACACCCCACTCCCGCTATGATCACTCACTAAGGGAATGCCATAGCATCGGTGGAGTATTTTAGTGAATATAGAACAGAAAAATTACAACAAGACAGATATAAATAGTACTTGAAATTTAAAACATCATCTCATAACAGCGGAAGTAAATATGTCTGGTTACATCATAAAACCACAATAAAAGTCAAGTACAATATCCATCAAAATAAAGAAGTACATAATCCCACTCTCTCATACAATAGCCAGGACAAGAGAAAAGATAACTGGGTAACTGGAGCTTTACATCTATCCAAGCTCCTAAAGACTGGAACAGCAATCCGATCAAGCTCCACTACTGCTAGGATCCACCGTAGGACCTGAGGGTTGGGAAAAAGATAAAAACAACGGGGTCAGACATAAGTCTGAGCGAGTCCTATAACTTTAACAATACAATCATTAAAGTAACCAGAGAAGACATAAACTTGACATACGGTAATGTCTGGGGATGAATGGCTACACTAAGCAGCTTGGTAGACTTAGGATAAACTAAGATAACTGTAAAGACGCATCTACCCCCCCCCCCCCCAAGGATAATTACTAACTACACCACACCAGTCATTCCTACTCAAAGATTGATCCCACCCAAGGACTTAAAAGAAAGATATAACTAGTAGTTTCATGTACCCCTAGCTGACCACATAGGTGCCGTCTGCCCCTATCTCCACTAGGTGTACCCCACTACTCCCCAAGCGATCGGCTCCCTAACGTAGATACCCGTGCTGGTCCCACAGTGGGGTGTATCACTCCCCTAAAGTGGCAACCCAATACTATCATCGGTGCACGGCTTATACCTACACGATGCAACAACGGCTTATCTACCAGCCCGGGCCCACACACGCATATGAAACCCGTTGGACTTGCGTTGCCACCGCTAACCCGTTTTGGCCTCTTATAATCAAGCCCAGTACGCGTGTCCCGTCCTCGACATGGGTCGAGCCCACAAAGATACAAATGGGTTACTGGTTGAAATGGGCCCCCACAAGCTACCCACCTAAGCTTGTCACTTATCTAGTGTATCCCACTTAACCCTTTAATCATGTTTAATTAAATGTTTCCACTTGGTTAAGTATTCTAATCGTATTTTCTATTGCCACCCAAGGCAACCCACAAGATTTCCACATGCCACCCAAGGCACCCACTTAACCCCTCGTGTCCCTCTACATGCAATATGGTTAAGTGTTTCTTAATTAATTAATTAAGATCATGACCTCATAAAGACCTCTCACATTAGACCATCTTTTATGACTGCTGGATATGCCGGTCGGTTCCGGGCAGACTTCTGTCATAAAATGGGTCTAACCTCGTGTCTTTACTTTAATCACGTATTTAATTTATGACTAAGACCTCTCACATTGGACCAATCATTTGTAGCCGCTGGATGGCCGGTTGGTTCCGGGCAGACTTCCGCTACAAAAGGGTCCAACCTCGTGTCTTAGTTGATTAATTACACCTAATTAATCACCCCCATATTAATTATCCCTAATTAATATCAAATTTAAAGAATATGGGTAGACCTAACCGAATAGGTAAATTCCCAATTCCATAGCATGGGTAGACCTAACTCAATAGGTAAATTCCCATGGGGTAGACCTAACTCAATAGGTAAATTCCCACTTATGTTCATTCATTTTATTTTGTTAATATGCATTTTTAACCCCATCGTTCCCCACGTAAATCGTTCTCATTTCATGACATAATAAAGGGAAGATTCATCACAAATATCATGGGTGTAACCACATCTTAGCATATAACTTTGTCATGGGTTAAGAGGATGTCAACTTGCATATATGAGCATATATTAACCCAACTACATTTAACCCAAACTTGCATATTTAAGCATACACATAACTTGCATAAGCATTCACATTCTTGCATAAGCATTCATATACTTGCATAAGCATGCATAACTTGCATATCATGTTAAACTTGCATTTAAGCATATACATAACTTGCATAAGCATTCACATACTTGCATAAGCATGCATAACTTGCATATCATGTTAAACTTGCATTTAAGCATATACATAACTTGCATATGAACTTGCATAACAACCTACACATAACTTACATAACATCATGCACATAACTTGCATATGAACTTGTATAACTCACTTGTTAAACATACATAAACCAACTTATTAAACATGCATAAACCCACTTATTAAATATGCATAAACATAGGAAAACATAGAGTAGCATATCATTACAAATGATTCAAACTCACTAATCCGCATTTAAGACCATAAGTCTCATTACACCCAATCTACTTACTTTAGCAATTGATGTTAAAGTGATAGAAACTCACCAAAACCAAGATTAGCAAACTTATGAAGTAGAACTAGTTGCTATATTTGAAGATGGTGATGATTAGAGATTGATTAGAGAGTGATTAGCTTGCAACCCTCTTCATAAATTAGTGGAGGCTCCTTCTAAGATTTAATTTGGCGGCATGTAGCCCTCAATTCTATTTTTAGTATGGATTAGGGTAGGTTTAGGGTGTATTTATAGATTAGGTGAGTGTTTTAGGCCCTTAGATTAACCCTAGATTAGATTAGGACCCTTAGATTTCGGAAATCTCTAGAACCCAGCCCAAGACTCAACCAAAAACCAGATCTGGTGCACCCAGATCAACAGGGCCGACACCCTGTGTCGACACCCCTGTCGACAGGCAAGTCGACAGGGCAGTCGAATCCCCAGTCGACAGGCCTGTCGACAGCCCTGTCGACATGGGTAGGGCGGGAAATTTCCCGCCTGGCCCCCTGCTGGCTCCAATTTCGAAATCTGATTTTTAATTTTTAAATCTGTTTTTAACTTGAATTTTCTGCAAACTTCATTGGGCCTTAACTGGGTCATACAGACTCCGATTTACAAAATTTCGGACTCTATTCCGCGTATTTTTCCGAGACGAACGCAATGACGTAGCCCGTTTCCCCCAATTCTTACATTTGAGATTATTTATTCTGCAATTAGTGAATTTTAGCATTAACTGAAATACGGGGTGTTACAATAATCCAAAATGTAAAGTTAGGTAAAGTAAATGTGGGAGACATATCTTTTTAGAGTGGTTCGGCACTAACGCCTATGTCCACTTCATAGTAGTTATTCATCATATCTTTGTCAATTACAATTTATGTACAATTTTGAATAATATTTGTGTACAAAGTTGTATAAATACTAAACTTCGACAAAATTATCCATCTTATTCTTCATTGAGATGAGTTGACTTGGTTAACCATGCCCAAAATTGTCTTAATGTTCAAGAGATCCAAAAGCGGTGTAATTATGCTTGTTGACGTCCAAAACTAATGTCCCGCCGCTGCCCCCGGACCCGTTGACGGCTCCACTGACGGCTTGCCTTCTATAATAGTTATAGTGCAAAGCATCGTGACAGACGTTCTCGGACCCAAAAGTGGTCATCAAATAGGAGTTTAGGGCCTTCTTATGTTTGCGACGCGACTTCGACCAAATCAGTTTATGTTTCCTAACGATGTTCTTGATGTGCGTTGCTAACCAAGAACTTGATGAGTAACAAATTTAACCAAAAAAGCATGTCAACAAACATCTTAAATAACATTATTCTTTAATCCAGCTATGTAAAGTTATGGATGGAATTCAAGAAGAAAGTTGATATTGAATTCCATAATTAAATTTGTATTGTTTGAGGGATTTGAAAGATATTTATATCGTTATTCCACTTATAATATATGTTGACTATGCAGATTTGGTATTGAATATAAGCTAATATAATTTCCATTTAAATCCTATTGATATTAATTGGATTAAGGGTTTGTTGTAAATGACGTCTTAAATAACATTATTTTTTAACCCAACTATAACTAAGATATGATTTGTAATAAAAAGTAATAAAAAATATTAATTAAGATTTAATAAGTTTTTCCAAAGTTAAGTTTGGAAATAAATCTTCATTAAGATTTAATGAATTTTCGTTAAGGATTAAAGGGAATGAGTTTTATAAATTCCTAATTTGGAATTAATGAATAAAGAGTTTTATGAGGTTAATGAATGGTTTCAATAAAGCAATTCAAGTGGATGAGACTTGATTGACCCTATGTTTCCAGATGGCTTTAAATAATGACTGTTATTCAAAAAGACTAGGATCAGATTCCTATCTGAATACCATTTCGAATATTGATGCGATGATACAAAGCAACTGAAGATGGTGGTTAAGGACTTGGAATTTTGACATCATAGGACTGTTTGTTGATGTCTCTAATAGGCGGTCACCTATTATGAGGTTATATTATGATAGCGGTCTGAACGTAGTTGGAGATTTTCCGGATTTGCAAGGACCTCTCTTCTTTATTGGACGAGAAATAAGTCGCCTTCGGTTTCGTTCAGTCCCAGAACTAACTTGTATGGATGTGTATCTGACATTTTATTTTTAATGTATTGGTTGGTTTTTATTAAACATATTTCAGTTGGTGGTTGAGGGGTTATCTCAATTTAGCACTCTCTTTGAGACACACCAACTTAAATGTTATATGGCTAGTGATTATCAATTATATGTTATGGAATGACAATTTGGCATATTAAGTGATGTGCTATTTATGATCAAAGCATGGCTTAGAGATCCTAGCTTTGTGTAACGAGCCTTCAACAAGCCTTACACCTAGGAAATGGCCAAAATAGAAAGATGCGACATGGTATGGTTATCATCTCTTTCTGTATAGAAAGATGTAACATGGAATGGATCCCATGTATTAACTTAGTGGCAACTTCTACTTTTTACATGGCTATTGATTTTGCTGGACTTCGGTTTATAGGTTGATAACGATCAGGAGATAATATACTCAAGGTTGATCCAGGTAAGTACATTCTGCCTTGTGTTGGCGTATAATGGATCTGGTGTTCTAGAGTTCTCGGAACATCCCTCTAGAGGTGCTCCCATCGATAAGGAAGTTCCTTAGCCTGATCATTTAATGGAAATCCATTTTCCACTGTGAGTTCGTACGGTTTTAGTTATAAACCTATATAGAGACATAATACATGGTAGTTATGCCGTCTAGGATTGATATATTTATTTATGAAAGAGTTTTCGACATTTGGACACTAATAATAATATCAAATGAATTTCTCGTATCAAGCATGTTTGGCTATCATAAGGAGAAACCTTTCCCATGTCTGTGTTTGCATTGTGTGTGTGCCGAGAGAACTTACGCTGGCTTCGTTTACCAAAATCATTCCGGATTTTTATGCACTGGAATTCAAATGTGGAAAATCTGTTCTATGTTATACAGCATGGTCCTATGAACTACCTTACTTTAAAAATAAACTTAAGATAACTATTTTAGTTCTCACACCAGACACCAGTCCCATGACTGACTTGGAGTATATTGTTCTTTCCCAAAACTCTGGCTGCCTATATTTTCCACATGGGAAGCCTAGTAGTTTAGGTTTTGCAGATAGTCCTGCAATTTTTTTAGAGTAGGATTTTGGATTATGGTGGAGCTATACTATGGATCATTTCATAGTCGTCCACTAATATTTTGTGTATTTTCCATTGTGTATGAATTTCCGTGGTACCCTGATATCGATGTACACTGACATTTCTTGTACTCTAATGCAATATTGTAACAGTATTAATGAAAAAGTCATTTTGTTTTGTGACAACGAGTAAGTACCCCTAACAATCCACCTTTGAAAGCGCCTCGGGTCTGCCTAACCGTTGGTTAAGGACAATCCGAAAGGGGGATGTTACATTGGTTGACAACTTATGTGATGTGTGTTAATATTAATTGACAAGATTGGATGTGCTAATAATAGCAAATAAATTATTAACGATGGTTGATAATTTAGTTAATCTGATTTGAAATAGTAATTAAGTGTTAATGACCTTAACGCTTACGATAATGATGCCATTATGTAATAATTGGATGTTGATGATTGTTAATGGATGTTAATTATGTGTTAAACCCATATGAGATGAATTATATGGTGACTGATTGAGTTTTATTCTAAATCAGAGTTTAATTAAATAATAAGTGAAAAATACAAGTTTGAATTTTTAAAAGATAGTTGAAGTAATTAAGAATAGTTTTCATAAAGGTAGGAAAGCAATTTGAATAAGTTTTCAAGTAATTAAGGCACGTTTTAAATTTGAATTTGAAAATGAATAGTAACTATAAAAAATGAAGTGCAGTTTGGATATCTAAAAAATGTTTTAACTAGATTTTATTATTCAAACTATCTTGTTTAATTTTATTATGGGTTTTAGGAAAGTATAGGTTTCAAAAGTTGAAGTTTAAAAATTAACATTATATTAATGATATAAATAATATGATAATATTTAAATAATAGAATATTTGAATTAGAAGTTAAATATTGGAAGTATAGTTTTCAAAGGTTATTATATATGTTTTATATAATTAATAAATTATTTTAAAAAAAATTCGATTCGATTTTAAATGTGAGTCAAAATTTGGTCCAAAAAAGGACTAGTCGCATGGTGGTAGTTCGCGAATTTCGACCATTGACTTCAGATTGACGTATCAGGCCATCGGATTTTCCTAAAACAAAAAACGTTTGGTTTGAAATGAAAAGAGTTTTCAAATGCAAAAGAAAGTTTTGTAATCCAATGATTATATTGTGAAATAAATTCAAATCAAATTTGAATAAAAACAATGCCAGTGTAGTTTGGAACCTGAAATTGTATTTTATTGAAATGAGCTATTTTAAAATTATTACAAAAGAGATAAATTATGATAAATCATAAGAAATAGTTTGAAAGTGATTTGGATTAAATATACCAAGTTTTGGAAAGATAAATAGCTACTTTAAGAAAATGAGCCATATTAGCAATGTTATTTGCAATAGGTTAAAATAAAAGGTTTTGAGACAACCAGTGATATCCAAAAATTTTGCAAACATATCTAAAGGATTATAATGGAAATTTAAGATATTATTAAGATTTGAAGAATATGTAACAATGTTAAGTTTTCCAATTAATGAATTAAACTGGAATTGAATGGGAATCGATTTGGTGATAATTGGGATAAGTCTCTATGGATGAAAACCATTACTATTTAAGGAATTTAAATGACTGTAATAACCCGGAAAATCTGGGCCAGTTTAAAATTTTTATTTTGGTAATTTTAGCGAATTTTGATTATTTAAAATGAATTATTTTAAATAATATCGACGAAAATTTATTTTGAATATAATTCGAACGTATATATTTATACGCGTCGTCGTTAGAATATAAATATTTATATATAATTATAAATAGAATTGAAAATGGCGCGGTAGTTCGATAATTCGATTTCAAACTTCAATTTAATGTACCGGGTGCAAAACAATCAGGATTTTAGTGAAACCAAAAACATTAGGATCTAATTGATAATATCTTTCCAACGAATGCGGGAAATCAAGATTTCCTAGCGGGAATCAAAAGATATGTCCAGTTGGAAATTCTGAATAGTCGCTATGGAATTCAGGCCCTTAAAAATGGACATTTTGCAAACGACCTCGGATTTCAACGAAACCAGTTTTGTTGGGTCCGTGATGTTAAGTTATTGCTAGATTCCAAATTTCATAAATTTTCGAATCAATATGTGAGCGTGGCAAAAGAAAACGCGTTTGACCAATTTCAGTTGATTTTAATCGACTGGAAATTGGCCATTTTTCAAACGGTCTCAGAATTCAACGAAACTGGTTTTGTTAGGACCGTATCGTCAATACGAAGCTAGAAAATATTTTTATGGAATTTATAGAGTTGTTATGCGACCCCGGTAATTTGAAATGTACGTTTAAAATTCAATATAGTAATTTAAATGTAAATTCAATGGAAAACTGATCGAAACAACCGAATTGGCTTACGATACATGTCCCATTGGGTTCAGAATGCGGGTAATTAGCTAGGGTTGACAGTCGTTGGGTCTTGATTGTGATTCAAATAAAAAGTCAACCTTAGGTGGAATAAATAAAATATATAATATAAATTAAAATATAAAATCCCTTAACCCCCCCTTTCCCCTATCAGATCTGAAATCGAGTAAGGATATAAAAAAAAAACAAACGGAATCGAGGCCGCCGTCGAGGATCGTCCCCCCCCCCCCCCTCATCTTCCGCCACCGCGCCGCCACAAGAGGAGCGTCGCCCTCTGATTGACCACCCCCCCTCCTTCTCCCCTCCCTTCTGATTTGTCGCGACGTGAAAAACCCGCCACCCCTTGGTCCATCGCCACCACCAGACCGGAGCACCGCACCACCACCGACGTCGTCCCCAGACCCCCCTCTGTGCCCCCCCCCTCTCTAGCCTCGCGCAACCCTAAAAACCACGAACCCCGAGACCCGAGACCTCCAGGTCTCGACGCGACGACCACTACCTCCGCCTAGCGAACCGCCTGAAGCTTCTCCAGCGCAGCAGCAAGCCTTCGCCCCCTCCCAATTCGTATTGTAAGTTTTTGTTATTCAAATATGTGTTTTTAAAATAGGATTTCCAGTTTAATGCAAATGAGAATGTTATAATTTTAAACCTGAGAATTCTAAAAGGAAATGATGCGATTTTTCATGGATTCAAGAATGTGATTTTTAAAGAAATTAACATTGATTTATAAAATAGAATTGGTTTTAAAAATAGGAAAGCATTGTATTTAAGATAGAAATGGCATTAAAAATAAAAATAGGATTTTTATTTAACATGAAGAAAATAAAAATATGATTTTTATTGCGAAGTTAGCAAGATAAAAACACGATTTTTATATACATGAAAGTGAATTAAAAATATGATTTTTATATATTGAACTTCGAATTAAAAATATGATTTTTATATATTGAACTTCGAATTAAAAATATGATTTTTATATATTGAACATCGAATTAAAAATATGATTTTTATATATTGAACTTCGAATTAAAAATATGATTTTTATATATTGAACTTCGAATTAAAAATATGATTTTTATATATTGAACTTCGAATTTAAAATATGATTTTTATATACTGAATAGCGAAGTAAAAATTCGGTTTTTACATAGGTAGTGAAAGCGGGCAACGAAGATGACGAAGATGCGATAGCAATGAAGATTTCTATCAATGAAGTGCCGTGGAGCTAGGATAGCTATATGTGAGAATTTCTCACCTTTCAATTTCTTTTCTAGTTATATATATATACTAGGATGCAGACGGTGCTTAGTAGCACCCGACACAATCGTCCACAGACCATGGACTTGTTTGTTTGGTTGCATAGATTAGTTATATGATGTGATTTGAAATTGAATTGTTGGGTGAAATAAATTGATTTGATTGATGTGTGAATGGCGTGGGCCTTCACTAGACCGGGGATAAGGCTAGGCCTTGTCCCGTTTCTAGTATCGTGCCGTTATGCCGCCGAAATTTTCTAAAATATGTTAGAAAAATAAAAATATCATTTTTTTGAATAAATGAATTGAATAGAAATTCATAGATTGAAATAAAATGTTTTATCGTTAAAAATATAATTTTTAACGTGAATATGAAAATAGTGAAGTGAATAAATAAATATTCATTTACAAACCAGATGGTTTGTTTATGTACACTTATTTGAATGACATTGATTGGGACGATAAATTTTACACATCGCCCAACTACACAACTAAAATCTGTGTTTGATTGTTTGAAACCCCACACGGGTGTTGGGATGAAATTTGAAGTTCACTCATCCTGATTGATTAAATATGTCGATCGATTGATTGACAGGCTGATATAAGCGTTAGATATCTTTATTTGATGCTTATACAGTGTAGTGCACTTTGGTTGATGGTTGATCATTTTTCAATGCTATTATATACATGTGTTGTGTGAAAATCCATATAATTAATTTTATGTGGTAATTGATTGGGCCTCATTCCAGTTTTAAAATAGAAATATTCGAAATAGAATATTTAAAAATAGAAATTTATGAAGCCGTGTTGATTAGATTGACGCCATTTTGACGTGAACGATATTTATATCGATTTTATTCATTTTAAAATGAATATTGAAAAGTGATTTCGAAATCGAATATTTTGAAATGAATTGAATTGAAAACGATTTCGAAATGAATTGAATTGAAAACGATTTCGAAATGAATTGAATTGAAAACGATTTCGAAATGAATTGAATTGAAAATGATTTCGAAATGAATTGAATTGAAAACGAATTCAAATTGAATCGAAAGTGAATTGAAATGAATTCGAATTGAATTGAAATTTGAGTTGAATAGAAATGAATTTTAAAACGAATTTATAAAGGAGAATTCAATTTTGATTTGAATTGAAAAGAAAGTTGAAATATCTTTTGAAACGATTTTAAAACTATTTATATAATTCGTTTTAAATAGAAATCGACGAAGTATATATTATATATATAATATAATGGCCTGAATAGAACGCGCCGCGCCGCGGCAGTTCGTGAATTTCGACCCTTTATTTCAAACGGACATTACGGGAGATCCGACCGTCGGATTCTCCTGAAACCGGAACCGTTGGGTTCGTATCGAAAAGAGCTTTCTAATGAATATTAGAAAGTAGAAATCTAACGGTTGGATTTGGAATTATGTCCAAATCAAATTCGAAAAAGGTCGCTGTAAGTGCAGTTCGATGGCCATTGATGGAAATCGACTGTACGGGCCTTGATAAAATTATTAAAAATAGTAATAATTTGTGTAAAATCATAAGAAATGATTTAGAAAGAATTGGGATGAAAAACTCCATATTTGAAAAGATAAAAATAGATTTTTATCGAAATGAACTAGTTTTGAACTAGGATTATAATTCTATTTATTTTTAAATAAATAAATTGAATTTGAAATGGTTTTGAAAATAACCAAAATTTCCAATGATTGCATTGGAATGGACTTGAATCGAAATTGTCTTCGGAATATTTCGATGTTGGATTTCGTGATTATACAAATGTTGTTATGGAAATTTGAAAGATATAGATATATATATCGTTATTTCCCATACGATATTTGTTAGTCATAGAATTTGATATTGAATATAAGCCGGTATATTTTCTATTCAGAGTCTTGTGTTTAATATCAAATGTGATTTGGGTTTGTCGTGAATGGTATCTTCACTAACACTGTTCTTGAACCCAGTTGAGAAAAGATTAAATCTTTTTATTTAGATTTAATGAAGTGTACCAATTAAATGATATTTAATTGGAATTGAATTGATATTGATTTTTGGGTTTATCGTGGACAGTGTTTTAAATAACACTCGTTCTTTAACCCGATAATTAATGAATGTGATTTTGGGTTTATCGTGAACTGTGTTTTAAATGACACTGATTCTTTAACCCAGTTAAAGATTAAAACTAAGTGGAGTTTTAATGAATCTTTAATTAGATTGAAATGATCGAAAATGGAGTATCACCAGTTTGCTCCAGGCGATAGTTAAATCTTTAATTAGATTTGAACGTGAAATGGTAATTGAATTTACCGATAACACTGTGGTGTTAGGTATGAAGTATTACCAGTTTTACTTCATGGGATGAATAGGTTGGGATTGGGAAATTAAAACAAATGATTACTTCGGTAAGCGTCGTTAAATCCCGACTAGTTGAATCGAAATTCAAAAGGAGATTAAAGAATAAATTTAAAGGATTTATCTTTGATAAAATTAATGGGAACCTTTCCCTATGAATGTGAAATCAGAAACTAACTGTCGGTTAGCTAAGCAGAATGGTTTTCTGGATATTGATCTGATGTTGGTTTCGGCCTTCGGGGTTAATATTTGGGGAATTATTCTCTTGATTAATTTACGGTTAGTGACTGATGAATTGGAATGAGGCGTATGTTGTGTTTGTGTAGCACTTATTTAAAATATACGCGAGTTATTCGGAAAGACCGGGTTTATCCCATTCTGAATAACTGATACGACGATAAGTCGAAGATGAAGACGATGGTCGAAGACCGGAGGTCTTCACGTCGTTTGGGTAATTACTGATGATCTTGATTGGGATGTACACCCAAGAAGATGGAAACAGTTAGTGATCGTCCAGACGTACTTGGAGATCGATGGATATGCGGGGTACTAGGTGCCTCCGGTTTCGTTCAGCCCCAGAACGGACTTGTAAATGGACTGTGTGTCTGACATTGGATTTTAGTCCGTGTGATTGATCTCTATTAAATATATATCTGTTTGGCGGCGGAGAATTTATTCTCTTGCTTAACGCCCTTCTCTGAGACGTACGAGCTCAGGGGTTATATATTGATGGATATCAAACGCATGGAGTGAATTGCCTGTGTGGCATGCCTAAGTGGCAATTGATCGAGGCTTCTGTTGTAAAGCAAAGTCTTGTGGTGATGATCAAAGCACGGCCTTTGTGGCGTAGCTTTGTGTAACGTTTACCTCGCGTGTTTCACACCCGGTATGAACCAAAAACGGGAGAGGACGTCAGGGAGGGCATGCGTTTCTTTCTAGCTAGAAGTGGCGTCAGTGGTTTTACACGCCCTGACGAGTTTGACTTATGTGGTTGTTGCTATTGCGAGGCGCCTCGGATTGATCGGTCGTTCTCGAACCGATGGAGTCATTTAGTTGGCTCGTTTACGCCCCATAGGGCGGGGAAATGCATGTCCAGGGTTTAAGTTTAATCCACATCGGTGGACTGGCCCTGAGGATCCAAGGGCCCACCTGAGTCTGGGTCCTGAGGGGCGGGCTAGAGCGTCTCGAATCGGTTGAGGACTATCTTTTGCCTCGGTTCATAGACGGAAATCCAATTTCCAAATACGTGACATTTGCGGTTTTATTTGTAAACCTATATATGGTGACATGATATATGGTACCCATGCCGCCTATGATTGATACTTATGATTTGAAGTTGTTTTATACACTATGCACTTATAATGGTATCAAATGATTTGTTTTAAACGTATCAAACATTCTTTGGCTGATTATAAGGGAAAACCCTATCCTCGGCTGCGTTGCATTGTGTGATGGGACCTGGGTCTTATAACAGCTTCACTTTTCTTTATTTAGCATTGCGCTGTTTGTTTTATGCACTGGTATTCTTGGGAGGAAACCCGTTCCGTGTTATACGGCGTGGTCCCTTGATTTACCGAACTTTAAAATAAAGAATTATAACTGTTTTAGTTCTCACACCAGTCCCATGACTGACCTGGAGTTTATTGTTTTAACCTAAACTCTGGGTGCCCTTATTTTGACACGGGCAGCTAGTAGTTTTGGTTTTTGCAGATTTATATTCACAGGATCCTGGTTTATAGCTGGAACGATATCCGGAAAGCTTTGTATCCGTATATCTCATTCTAGTTGTGTATTGTATTATTTTCCGCTGCTATGTATTTAGATGTAATTTAAATCTCTGATATTTCTGTGTAATATTCGTTTATACTCTGTATATTCTTGTAATCTGATGCATTGTTGTAATATACAATGAAGTGTTCTTTGATATGTGTTCTGTTGTGGTTTGTTCTCGAACTATCCGACGCTTTCCTTTACGGGGAAGTTGCGGGTCTTTACACGTGGTATCATAGCTTTGGTTTACAAAGCTCAGAGAACAAGACACATTAGAACCATACGAAAGAATTCATCAGATATTGGATTAGTAATATCCAATTAGAATGACTCGTTAGAGATGGGATCAGTAGTATCCTAGAACGAGTGTGAAGAGTATATTTTTAAAATGAAAACAAATTTTGTTTTGAAAATTTAAATCAATTATTCGTATTTGATTATTTATTTTATATTGATTAGGACAATCCAAAATATAAAGATTTTTGCGTATGCGCCTAGCTAGCGTGTATTCGAAGTTTTGATATATTGGATAGATATAGAATTACACTCTAATCGCCCGAAGATGATTTTGATGATGGAGCTCCATCATTAGAATTTATATTCGAGTGACGAACGTGTAATATCTATATGCTTCCTATTGACTGGTGTGAGAACCAAAGTTAGATAGGGCTTATTGTTGTGATTTGGCATCAAAAATCTGATTTTTGTATATGTATCAAAATTATGAATTTGAGACTCTAATTCACTAATTGATTGATGTTTGTGTTGTTTGTTTATTTGTTTGCTAATTTTTAGCCATTTGGCCTAATTGAATCGAATATTGAATTTTATTGAAAATTGGTCGCATTTGCTTGCATATATATATACTTACATGGAACAGGTCATAGCAAGGAGGCTAGAGCAGAGAATAAAATTTGTTTGCCCGACAAATAGGTACATGTTTACTACATAATTTAATGTTTCGTTTGGGTGATGATGATTTTATGAGCCTATTGGCTAGCCGCTTGGCTTTTTCTTTTTCTTTTTGAGATCTGAAGGACTGGGGAAGCTATTTGAAATTCCCCGATGCTCCCATTGCAGGGGAGGTTATGGCGAAATTTTTAGAAAATTTAGGGTGTTAGCCAAATTTTTGAGAAATTTGAAAAGTTTTAGAAACTGAAAAGTTGAAAACTTAAGCCGTAATGAAAAACAATGAATGTAGAGTTGATTAATCAAACCACTTTCGACTTTGTTCCTTTTCGGGGACGAAAAGTTTTAAGTGGGGGAGATTGTAATAACCCGGAAAATCTAGGCCAGTTTAAAATTTTTATTTTGGTAATTTTAGCGAATTTTGATTATTTAAAATGAATTATTTTAAATAATATCGACGAAAATTTATTTTGAATATAATTCGAACGTATATATTTATACGCGTCGTCGTTAGAATATAAATATTTATATATAATTATAAATAGAATTGAAAATGGCGCGGTAGTTCGATAAATCGATTTCAAACTTCAATTGAATGTACCGGGTGCAAAACAATCCGGATTTTAGTGAAACCAAAAACATTAGGATCTAATTGATAATATCTTTCCAACGAATGCGGGAAATCAAGATTTCCTAGCGGGAATCAAAAGATATGTCCAGTTGGAAATTCTGAATAGTCGCTATGGAATTCAGGCCCTTAAAAATGGACATTTTGCAAACGACCTCGGATTTCGACGAAACTAGTTTTGTTGGGTCCGTGATGTTAAGTTATTGCTAGATTCCAAATTTCATAATTTTTCGAATCAATATGTGAGCGTGGCAAAAGAAAATGCGTTTGACCAGTTTCAGTTGATTTTAATCGACTGGAAATTGGCCATTTTTCAAACGGTCTCAGAATTCAACGAAACTAGTTTTGTTAGGACCGTATCGTCAATACGAAGCTAGAAAATATTTTTATGGAATTTATAGAGTTGTTATGTGACCCCGGTAATTTGAAATGTAAGTTTAAAATTCAATATAGTAATTTAAATGTAAATTCAACGGAAAACTGATCGAAACAACCGAATTGGCTTACGATACATGTCCCATTGGGTTCGGAATGCGGGTAATTAGCTAGGGTTGACAGTCGTTGGGTCTTGATTGTGATTCGAATAAAAAGTCAACCTTAGGTGGAATAAATAAAATATATAATATAAATTAAAATATAAAATACCTTAACCCCCCCTTTCCCCTATCAGATCTGAAATCGAGTAAGGATATAAAAAAAAAACAAATGGAATCGAGGCTGCCGTCGAGGATCGTCCCCCCCCCCCCCCCCATCTTCCGCCACCGCGCCGCCACAGGAGGAGCGTCGCCCTCTGATTGACCACCCCCCTCCTTCTCCCCTCCCTTCTGATTTGTCGCGACGTGAAAAACCCGCCACCCCTTGGTCCATCGCCACCCCCAGACCGGAGCACCGCACCACCACCGACGTCGTCCCCAGACCCCCCTCTGTGCCCCCCCCCTCTCTAGCCTCGCATAACCCTAAAAACCACGAACCCCGAGACCCGAGACCTCCAGGTCTCGACGCGACGACCACTGCCTTCGCCTAGCGAACCGCCTGAAGCTTCTCCAGCGCAGCAGCAAGCCTTCGCCCCCTCCCAATTCGTATTGTAAGTTTTTGTTATTCAAATATGTGTTTTTAAAATAGGATTTCCAGTTTAATGCAAAT
This sequence comes from Allium sativum, assembly GCA_030737875.1. Classification (NCBI taxonomy): domain Eukaryota; kingdom Viridiplantae; phylum Streptophyta; class Magnoliopsida; order Asparagales; family Amaryllidaceae; genus Allium; species Allium sativum. Next base: position 10,113,505 of record JASFAX010000035.1, read on the forward strand.
GAGAATGTTATAATTTTAAACCTGAGAATTCTAAAAGGAAATGATGCGATTTTTCATGGATTCAAGAATGTGATTTTTAAAGAAATTAACATTGATTTATAAAATAGAATTGGTTTTGAAAATAGAAAAGCATTGTATTTAAGATAGAAATGGCATTAAAAATAAAAATAGGATTTTTATTTAACATGAAGAAAATAAAAATATGATTTTTATTGCGAAGTTAGCAAGATAAAAACACGATTTTTATATACATGAAAGTGAATTAAAAATATGATTTTTATATATTGAACTTCGAATTAAAAATATGATTTTTATATATTGAACTTCGAATTAAAAATATGATTTTTATATATTGAACTTCGAATTAAAAATATGATTTTTATATATTGAACTTCGAATTAAAAATATGATTTTTATATATTGAACTTCGAATTTAAAATATGATTTTTATATATTGAACTTCGAATTTAAAATATGATTTGTATATATTGAATAGCGAAGTAAAAATTCGGTTTTTACATAGGTAGTGAAAGCGGGCAACGAAGATGACGAAGATGCGATAGCAATGAAGATTTCTATCAATGAAGTGCCGTGGAGCTAGGATAGCTATATGTGAGAATTTCTCACCTTTCAATTTCTTTTCTAGTTATATATATATACTAGGATGCAGACGGTGCTTAGTAGCACCTGGCACAATCGTCCACAGACCATGGACTTGTTTGTTTGGTTGCATAGATTAGTTATATGATGTGATTTGAAATTGAATTGTTGGATGAAATAAATTGATTTGATTGATGTGTGAATGGCGTGGGCCTTCACTAGACCGGGGATAAGGCTAGGCCTTGTCCCGTTTCTAGTATCGTGCCGTTATGCCGCCGAAATTTTCTAAAATATGTTAGAAAAATAAAAATATCATTTTATTGAATAAATGAATTGAATAGAAATTCATAGATTGAAATAAAATGTTTTATCGCTAAAAATATAATTTTTAACGTGAATATGAAAATAGTGAAGTGAATAAATAAATATTCATTTACAAACCAGATGGTTTGTTTATGTACACTTATTTGAATGACATAGATTGGGATGATAAATTTTACACATCGCCCAACTGCACAACTAAAATCTGTGTTTGATTGTTTGAAACCCCACACGGGTGTTGGGATGAAATTTGAAGTTCACTCATCCTGATTGATTAAATATGTCGATCGATTGATTGACAGGCTGTTATAAGCGTTAGATATCTTTATTTGATCCTTATACAGTGTAGTGCACTTTGGTTAATGGTTGATCATTTTTCAATGCTATTATATACATGTGTTGTGTGAAAATCCATATAATTAATTTTATGTGGTAATTGATTGGGCCTCATTCCAGTTATAAAATAGAAATATTCGAAATAGAATATTTAAAAATAGAAATTTATGAAGCCGTGTTGATTAGATTGACGCCATTTTGACGTGAACGATATTTATATCAATTTTATTCATTTTAAAATGAATATTGAAAAGTGATTTCGAAATCGAATATTTCGAAATGAATTGAATTGAAAACGATTTCGAAATGAGTTGAATTGAAAACGATTTCGAAATGAATTGAATTGAAAACGATTTCGAAATGAATTGAATTGAATACGATTTCGAAATGAATTGAATTGAAAACGATTTCGAAATGAATTGAATTGAAAACGATTTCGAAATGAATTGAATTGAAAACGAATTCAAATTGAATCGAAAGTGAATTGAAATGAATTCGAATTGAATTGAAATTTGAATTGAATAGAAATGAATTTTAAAACGAATTTATAAAGGAGAATTCAATTTTGATTTGAATTGAAAAGAAAGTTGAAATATCTTTTGAAACGATTTTAAAACTATTTATATAATTCGTTTTAAATAGAAATCGATGAAGTATATATTATATATATAATATAATGGCCTGAATAGAACGCGCCGCGCCGCGGCAGTTCGTGAATTTCGACCCTTTATTTCAAACGGACATTACGGGAGATCCGACCGTCGGATTCTCATAAAACCGGAACCGTTGGGTTCGTATCGAAAAGAGCTTTCTAATGAATATTAGAAAGTAGAAATCTAACGGTTGGATTTGGAATTATGTCCAAATCAAATTCGAAAAAGGTCGCTGTAAGTGCAGTTCGATGGCCATTGATGGAAATCGACTGTACGGGCCTTGATAAAATTATTAAAAATAGTAATAATTTGTGTAAAATCATAAGAAATGATTTAGAAAGAATTGGGATATAAAACTCCATATTTGAAAAGATAAAAATAGATTTTTATCAAAATGAACTAGTTTTGAACTAGGATTATAATTCTATTTATTTTTAAATAAATAAATTGAATTTGAAATGGTTTTGAAAATAACCAAAATTTCCAATGATTGCATTGGAATGGACTTGAATCGAAATTGTCTTCAGAATATTTCGATGTTGGATTTCGTGATTATACAAATGTTGTTATGGAAATTTGAAAGATATAGATATATATATCGTTATTTCCCATACGATATTTGTTAGTCATAGAATTTGATATTGAATATAAGCCGGTATATTTTCTATTCAGAGTCTTGTGTTTAATATCAAATGTGATTTGGGTTTGTCGTGAATGGTGTCTTCACTAACACTGTTCTTGAACCCAGTTGAGAAAAGATTAAATCTTTTTATTTAGATTTAATGAAGTGTACCAATTAAATGATATTTAATTGGAATTGAATTGATATTGATTTTTGGGTTTATCGTGGACAGTGTTTTAAATAACACTCGTTCTTTAACCTGATAATTAATGAATGTGATTTTGGGTTTATCGTGAACTGTGTTTTAAATGACACTGATTCTTTAACCCAGTTAAAGATTAAAACTAAGTGGAGTTTTAATGAATCTTTAATTAGATTGAAATGATCGAAAATGGAGTATCACCAGTTTGCTCCAGGCGATAGTTAAATCTTTAATTAGATTTGAACGTGAAATGGTAATTGAATTTACCGATAACACTGTGGTGTTAGGTATGAAGTATTACCAGTTTTACTTCATGGGATGAATAGGTTGGGATTGGGAAATTAAAACAAATGATTACTTCGGTAAGCGTCGTTAAATCCCGACTAGTTGAATCGAAATTCAAAAGGAGATTAAAGAATAAATTTAAAGGATTTATCTTTGATAAAATTAATGGGAACCTTTCCCTATGAATGTGAAATCAGAAACTAACTGTCGATTAGCTAAGCAGAATGGTTTTCTGGATATTGATCTGATGTTGGTTTCGGCCTTCGGGGTTAATATTTGGGGAATTATTCTCTTGATTAATTTACGGTTAGTGACTGATGAATTGGAATGAGGCGTATGTTGTGTTTGTGTAGCACTTATTTAAAATATACGCGAGTTATTCGGAAAGACCGGGTTTATCCCATTCTGAATAACTGATACGACGATAAGTCGAAGATGAAGACGATGGTCGAAGACCGGAGGTCTTCACGTCGTTTGGGTAATTACTGATGATCTTGATTGGGATGTACACCCAAGAAGATGGAAACAGTTAGTGATCGTCCAGACGTACTTGGAGATCGATGGATATGCGGGGTACTAGGTGCCTCCGGTTTCGTTCAGCCCCAGAACGGACTTGTAAATGGACTGTGTGTCTGACATTGGATTTTAGTCCGTGTGATTGATCTCTATTAAATATATATCTGTTTGGCGGTGGAGAATTTATTCTCTTGCTTAACGCCCTTCTTTGAGACGTACGAGCTCAGGGGTTATATATTGATGGATATCAAACGCATGGAGTGAATTGCCTGTGTGGCATGCCTAAGTGGCAATTGATCGAGGCTTCTGTTGAAAAGCAAAGTCTTGTGGTGATGATCAAAGCACGGCCTTTGTGGCGTAGCTTTGTGTAACGTTTACCTCGCGTGTTTCACACCCGGTATGAACCAAAAACGGGAGAGGACGTCAGGGAGGGCATGCGTTTCTTTCTAGCTAGAAGTGGCGTCAGTGGTTTTACACGCCCTGACGAGTTTGACTTATGTGGTTGTTGCTGTTGCGAGGCGCCTCGGATTGATCGGTCGTTCTCGAACCGATGGAGTCATTTAGTTGGCTCGTTTACGCCCCATAGGGCGGGGAAATGCATGTCCAGGGTTTAAGTTTAATCCACATCGGTGGACTGGCCCTGAGGATCCAAGGGCCCACCTGAGTCTGGGTCCTGAGGGGCGGGCTAGAGCGTCTCGAATCGGTTGAGGACTATCTTTTGCCTCGGTTCATAGACGGAAATCCAATTTCCAAATACGTGACATTTGCGGTTTTATTTGTAAACCTATATATGGTGACATGATATATGGTACCCATGCCGCCTATGATTGATACTTATGATTTGAAGTTGTTTTATACACTATGCACTTATAATGGTATCAAATGATTTGTTTTAAACGTATCAAACATTCTTTGGCTGATTATAAGGGAAAACCCTATCCTCGGCTGCGTTGCATTGTGTGATGGGACCTGGGTCTTATAACAGCTTCACTTTTCTTTATTTAGCATTGCGCTGTTTGTTTTATGCACTGGTATTCTTGGGAGGAAACCCGTTCCGTGTTATACGGCGTGGTCCCTTGATTTACCGAACTTTAAAATAAAGAATTATAACTGTTTTAGTTCTCACACCAGTCCCATGACTGACCTGGAGTTTATTGTTTTAACCTAAACTCTGGGTGCCCTTATTTTGACACGGGCAGCTAGTAGTTTTGGTTTTTGCAGATTTATATTCACAGGATCCTGGTTTACAGCTGGAACGATATCCGGAAAGCTTTGTATCCGTATATCTCATTCTAGTTGTGTATTGTATTATTTTCCGCTGCTATGTATTTAGATGTAATTTAAATCTCTGATATTTCTGTGTAATATTCGTTTATACTCAGTATATTCTTGTAATCTGATGCATTGTTGTAATATACAATGAAGTGTTCTTTGATATGTGTTCTGTTGTGGTTTGTTCTCGAACTATCCGACGCTTTCCTTTACGGGGAAGTTGCGGGTCTTTACAATGACTTTTCCATTATTCCACTTATTGTATTAGTCCGATACGGAAATTTATATCGATTATGAGCGGATATGATTTCCGTGAAGATTTTATTGAGAATGAAAGTATGATTTTGGGTTTATCGTGAACGATATGTCACATAATATTTGTCCTGTAACCAATTTAATGGAAAGATGATTTTCCAAGATTAAGTCAAATAGTAATCTTTATTCTATTCTCTTGGCATTGTGCAATTGAGAACTAATTCTGGTCAATGAATGATTTTCCCTAAAAAACACAAGTATAACTCCGGGTCGGTCATGGGACTGGCACGAGTAAGACAGTTGAACAAGTAAACGATATCTCATAAGACCACGCCGTATAACGTAACGGGTTTTTCCCTTATGAGAATCCAAAATAGCTTTATATCAAAATCCTTTTGATATTATAATAATGTCTATCAAACACAATATAATAATCATCTAGCAGAAACGCTTTCATCTCACGTTCTACATATATAGTATACAATCAAACTGCAAGCACGTATTCGGTAATGGATTTCAAACTATAACAAGGTATGGAACCACCTTCTGCTAGTGTACCTCTAGAGAGGAATACACTTGGTTCAACAAGAACATCTTACAACCCGGCCACACATGACCGACCACTCATTTCACTTGAGTGTATCAAATGTATATCACCAATGGTTGGGATCAGCAACCGTTTCCCGAATGGGACAGCATCGACAATAGATTTTTAGAAGTAAACGAAACTCTAGATCAGTTGATTATACACCCTAATAGGTGCGACCTACATAGCCATGCTGTCTGCCCGATTTTTGTCATTTATCGGATATGAGGCTAGAGGCCACGCTTATCTCTGACAGATCACACAATTATTCACTTTGAACGTCACATCGTCATACCCGCCAAATCAAAAATTGATTCCCCAAAAATAACACGGGTATACAGCTAAGAGAAATGAATTCCTCCTCCATCAAACGTAAATACTTTGAAGAGATCAACTTATGCGATCTATCAAATATACTCTGTCAGACATTCTTCCATACAATTTGTCCTGGGACTGGACAAACCGAAGGCACTATTCAGTATATCCATCTTAGGCAATTGTTATCTAAGATTTATACAACAGCCCTTGCACTTTACTCCATCTTCAATATATTCAGCATACTTGATTCGCAATGCTTATGCCAATACAGAGTGGTTCTTTGGATAATAATCCAACCGGTCTATCCATATTAACAACGTTAAAATGGTCGAAAACTTCGATAGTCGGTGAGTTAACTATCAAAGAATAACAAGTGTGCAAACAACGATATTATTTCCAGATGGAAATTATATCGATCAATCATCATTTAACATTTATCTCTTTAGTTCATTAATTTACTTATCCCATGTTTCCATATATTCAACATTTCTTATTTTCTAATTTTAGAAAATATACGTTATTAACAATGGAAAACATTTCCATTTCCTGTTTTCTATGTTAGAAAACATTTCTGATCTCATATTTGGAAAACATTTCCAATGCTCCTTTATTGGATTTAAACAAATGTTTAAATAAAACATCGCTATGCCAACTCAAACCATTTACTAAATTCACTTAACCATCATTCACTATCAAACCTTACTATTCCTTAGTTAAGAAGGAAGTCAATAAAGTTGGGGTATAATTACCTCTCAGACCATAACTGAACAACGTTTTAACTTCGAAATAGTCAAAGTTTATCTTTTAAACATTTAAAAACTTCCTTACGTAACTCTCTTTCGAATAATATCTATTCGATAACTCCTCCCTTCGAATAACTATATTCGATAATCTCTCTTACGAATAACTAGATTCGATAACCTTTCTTCGAATAAACTATATTCGATTAACTCTATTCAATTAACTCTTATTGGATGAACTCTTTTGATTTAACTCTAATCTATTAACTCTATTTGATAACTCTATTGGATTAACTCTTTTCACTCAACTCCTTTCGAATAAACTATATTCGATAACTCCTTTAATTCTATTCGAACAAACTATACTTGATGTACTCCTTTAATTCTTTTCGAATAAACTATATTCGATTACTATACTTCGAATAAGCGATATTCGATAACTCTACTCGATTTACTCCATTTGAATAATTCTAACTGATTAATTCTAACTGATTAATTCTAACTAATTAATTCTAACTGATTAATTCTAACTGATTAATTCTAACCGATTAATTCTATTGATTAATTCTAACTGATTAATTCTATTGATTAAGTCTAACCGAATAACTAATATTCGATTAACTCATTTCGATTTACTCTCTTGATTAATTCCTTTGAATTATCTCCTTTGATTAATTCCTTTGAGTTATCTCCTTTTCTATTTGTTTACTTAACAAATAACTATTCCCTTTTCAGTTCTATTTCTTTAACAAATAAATATTTCTTTTCTCTTTTCTATTTATTTAACAAATAAATATTTCTTTTATCTATTTGTAAATGTTTTACAAATATTTTCTTCCCAATTCCATTTGTAAATGTTTTACAAATGTTTTCCTTTCGATTTCATTTGTAAATGTTTTACAAATATTTCCCTTTTGATTTGTTTAACAAATATTTTCCTTTTTATTTGTTTAACAAATATTTCTCTTATGATTTGTTTTATTTTTTTACTAAATAAAAGATCCTTTTATACTTCTATTTATTATCCCAATAAATATTCCACTTTATAAAATCCTTTGATTTTATAAATAATTCCCTTTTTATCCTTATCATATTTATTTCCAATAAATATTTTCTTTCAAAACCCTTTTGATTTTATAACTGTTTCCTTTTATAAAATCCCTTTTTCCTTTTCTATATAAAATCCATTGATTTTATATAACTAATTTATTTTCAAAATATACTTTGAAAATCCCCCTTCTACATGCCAGTACTTCTTACAGTATTTAACGTACCATATAACAATGATCGGTATCATTCAAACATGTAAAATCATCAACCGATTTCATATCACATTATATAAGACAATATCTGAACAGAACAGTGTTATAAATATTGAGGAGTCCAGTTGGATCCCTCCAACCTATTTCCCTGCATCATAGATGTTAAACAATAAAATTAACATTGATTTCATTTCAATATGAAATATTCTGCTAAACAGAATCAACATTGGATTAACGATTTATATATATCGTTTTCTATAATTTCAACCAATACACAAGCAATTCAACCAAACAGTTAACACACAGCAGTCAATAGATAATTACCAGTTCTAAGAATACATTATAAAAATATAACTATTCAGAGTTGGTGAGTTTTACTCACATTGGCAGTTCATCGTTAAAGAACGATAAATTGTTGTTTGATTTGAATCGAACAGTTTATTTCGCCATAAATTCAAACGAGCTCCAATCCCCTCCCAGTTAGTTCCATTGGGTAGTGTCTGTCCATACGATCCTAACGGATCTTGTTTCGTCCAATTCTGACACCGTATGAAATAGATATACATTTTTAAAGTTTGAACTAATTTAAATTAAATAAAAACTTTGGACTTTATTCTCAAACGAGCCTTGCCCTTTTACCTCAAGCCCAATACCAAACTCCCCAGCCCAGACCCATACCATACCAACTCTTTCTTCCCTGATCCTTTTCCATGCTGCTCCTCCTGTATACCCAAAACCAATGGCCGAACTTCATCCCTAAACCACACCATCTCCTTTCGATGATAAATCACCAAAAAAATACCAAAATTCCTCTTGTCAAAAACTGCTCCTCACCATACTAGTCATATGAAACTTGAGCTCATCGTTTCTGTTGCATCGCAACGTACTGCCCTCGACATCAACCCAGTGCCAAACCAAAATACCACCGGAAATGCCCAAAATATTACACCAGATGCGGTTTTCCCCTAAGATTCCAAGTATGAATCTGAATAAAGCTGTTACTTCTTCAATGGAACCAACCGTGTAACCCTAGTTCCACGCTCAAGAGAATCACCAAACAAAATCACCTTTGCTTCCAACGAAATGCACACAGAATTGAAGAGCAAACCCTCCTAAATTCGAATACACTTGTCTCGGATTTTATTAAGTTTTATTTGAATTGATCAGAAATTTTGAAGATGAGAATTGTTTACTGGAGATGGAAAAAAATAGTGGTGTAACTTCATTTTTGTTGCGTTTATAAAGGGGATAGTGAGGCTGAGAATAAAAAACGTGGATTGTTTAGGTCCAAATATAGGTTAAGATATTTTTTCATATTTTTCTTTTATTATTTATATTCGTTTTAGCCTTCTAAAAATCCGGGTGATCACACACGATGTTCAAAAATCACGAAAATGGTCATGTAGCTACAGTTCGACATTATGGTCCTAATGAAACGGGTTTCGTCGAATTCCGACTCCGTTTGCTCAAATAGCATATTTTTAACCATTAAAATATCGACAGTTTTTCACTTTAAAAATCAGTACGGACACATACTGACTTCAAAAATCATGGAAATTGAAATCTTACAATAATTTATCATTACGGATCCAACAAAATTAGTTTCGTCGAATTTTGAGGTCGTCTGCAAAACTGGCTATTTTTAAAGCTCTAAATAACCCTTTTAAATATTAAATATATTTAAAAACAATTAAATTAAATATAAATAAATTTATATTATCGTGTATATTCACATACGATATCATATAGCTCCACAATTTTCCTGTATGAATTTCTAACTCGATATTTCAAATCCTGATTGAATCGATATTCAATTTATAATGAAATCCCTTTTTAAAATATAAATAATTCCTTTATAAATTATAAAGGAATTCCACAGCGACTTTTCTAAAATTTAATTTGGATGTAAATCAAAATCTACATGACGAAATCCATATTTTTCTCTTCCACTAGAAAATATACTTCACCAGCTCCTAACGTTTCTTATTTCACAGAAATCCGACTTAAAACGGCTTCTGTATATTCAGTTGAAGTTTAAATCGCCAAATAACGAACTACCGCGCCTTTTTGAGCTCGATTTTGATTATAATATAATTATACGTTCAAACTTCATTTATATGATATATTCGTGAATATAATTCAACTCTAAACTGAATTATATATTTTAAATAATCCTATTCACACAATATTGTGAATTCCACTATTTTTGATTATTTCTGAATTTAATATATTATTCTATTATTTTAATTTAATTAAATATTCACTTTATTTAATTCAATGACCATTAGAATTCTAAACACTATTTATACAATTAAATAAGTTAATTATATATCGCAGAAAATACGGGTCGTTACATTCTTCCCCACTTAAAATAATTTCGTCCGCGAAATTGCTAAGGTAGAAAACGAACCCTATCGACCGGTTAGAACTTAATTGCTCACTTCTCAACTTCAGTTTCCCCTAACTAATTTAATTTCAATTAAATTATTAATTTAATTTCAATTAAATTATTAATTTAATTCTATTAACGAATATTTTCAAAAATCCTGAAAATTTTCTAATGCCTTAACTTTCAAAAAATTTCGCCAGCACCACCTTTGTACTGGTCAATAGGTCAAACTCCAACTCACCACTCTGGGTTATCTCCATCACAAACAAAAATCAAACAGCCAAGCGGCTTGCCAATTCAGCTCATAAATCTTATATCCAATAGAAATATAAACTTGTACCTATTTGTTGGCATATCATTATATTGAAACACCCCACCTCCATTAAGGTCACTCACAAAGGGAATGCCTTAACTTCGGTGGAGGTTTATAAGTAAAAGTCACAGATAAAACACAAGACAGATATATAAACACACACACACACACACACACACATATATATATATATATATATATATATAAGCAATGTAAAACAAACAGACTTTTATTTCATAAATACGTGTTCATACAAAACATTTCCATAATTGTCTCATAATGACCTCCAAAACATTAAATCATCATTTTTGTCTTGATTATTAAATAAAGAAGCCTAAAACATAATAAAAGCTGCATAAGCCCCCATAGAACGTGTCCAAAAGCCATATCCAAGGAAAGAGAGTCCAAACCATACATCTACTATCTTGAAGCTTGCAAAGAGTCTAACTAAGCTAGGTTGTTTCCTCCCTGTGGACCTGGGGAGGAATGGAAGAAAAGAAGACGAAAGAAAAACAGGGCCATACATAAAGCCTGTTAAGTCTAGTGACTCTTCAGTATGAGAATAAGAAAAAGGGCATGATAGGTCTAAACTGGAAATAGGAAAGTATCATAAACTAAGATAAAGCAGTTTGAACCGAATATACTATCGCACCCCACACTATATCTCTGCACCTACTTGTATTTTCTCAACTGGCACCCCATGATCAGGGTGAAGTGATTCCCTTTTTAAAGATTGGCTCCTACTCGCAAAATCATATGTGTCATACGGCCCCCAATGAGTGTAGATACCTATGCTGGTCCCACCATGGGGTGTATCAAGTCCCATGGTGGCGGCTCGACACAATCCTAGAATGCATAGGTCATACTACTGGTGCCCAGTGCCCTGTTTGTCTGCTCTGAAGTGTGTGCACGTCCGCACTCTGTTAGAACCCACACTGTTGCACCAACCGTCGTCGCTTTTGACCGCTTACAATCAGCCCAGTAATCGTGCCCCACCCTGCCTAGTTTCAGGGTACCATGATACCTAATTGGGTTACTGCTGAAATGGGTCCCCGTTACTAGAGTTTTCTAGTCAAACATGTTAAATGGTTAAGTGTCTGTATTTACCTAACCCCACCCATCAGTATAATTAACATGTTGAATTGGTTAAGTGTTTTAGTTAACTTAACCCTACCATCCTAACTTGTCTGTCCTTAGCTTTTTAAAGCACCGAGCACTCACATTAGACAGGAATTGTTACGGTTACTGGATGTACCGGTCGGTTCCGGGCAGGTATACACCGTAACTAAGTCTAACCTCGGGTCCTTATTAGGCTCAATGCTTAACCTCTCACATTGGATAGGTATTGTTGTGACTACTGGACAGCCGGGCGGGTTCGGGTAGGTTTACATCATAACTCAATCCAACCTCGGGTTAAGCATACTCGTATTTTCTAAATTTTCATACTTGTCTCTATTACTTGTTATATGTAAATTTGTTAACAATTAAATATTGTGGCCCACTTTCCAAGTTCATCATTTTTGGTATAAGAATTATATGCCATTTAAGTGCCACCAATTATTGGCATGTGCCAAACATGCAAATACATATATTTTATTGTCAAATTTCCTATAATTACCAATTTTTCTCAAGGTTACCCCGTCTAAATATTAGGCTAACAATCTTAGCCTAATTTTTTATCCGCATGATTTTTAACATATAATATTAGGCTAAAAACTTAGCCTAATTTAGTGCACACAAAATTGGCATAAAGAAATTCATAAACATAAACATGACATAGGTTTAAACTTGGCTTTTTCGGCATAGTCAATATGAACATCATAGGTGTGAACTTGCAAAGTAGTCAACATGAATATCATAGGTGTGAACTTGCAACATAGACTAAATCAACATACATATATGTGAATTTGCAACATAGACTAAATCATGGGTTTCAACTGGTCATGAGCACTTGCATTGAAAAGGGAAATCTAACTAAACAGGTGTCACATGAATTAGCATATGATTTAGACAACATAAGCCAAAACATGTTTAGATGTAGGCATAACATCGAACATCACTAGCATATGCAAGAGTATGACATGTCCATAAAGTATGTATAATTTTATCACATGTATGAACTAGATCTGTAATGACCCGCAATGGCAGAGGTATTATAATTAATTTATTTAATTATATAAATAGTGATATAGTAAATTAAATGGTCGTTGAATTAAATAATGGTGAATATTTAATTAACATAATAAATTAAATAATATATTTAATTCTGAAATAAACAGAATTGGCTGAAATGGCGATATGGTGTGAACTGGATCATCTATGATATTTAATTCAGATTGGAATTGAATTCGAATAACGAATATATTATATAACCGACAGTTTAAACATAGAATTATAATATAATTAAAATCGAGCTTGAAATGGCGCTGTAGTTCGTAAATTGGCGATTCGAACTTCAACAGAATGTATAGGATTCGTTTTAAGCCGGAATTCTGTGAAACAAGAAACGTGAGGAGCTGGTGGAGTATATCTTTCTAGTGGAAGAGAAAAATCGGGATTTCGTCGTGTAGATTTTTATTTACGTCCAAATCAAATTTTAGAAAAAGTCGTTGTGGAATTCCTTTATAATTTATAAAGGAATTATTTATATTTAAAAAGGAATTTCATTTTAAATCGAATATCGATTTAATCGGGATTTGAAATATCAAGTTATAAATCCCATTAGAGTTGTATTGTATTCCACTATGAGTATATACAATAATATAAATTTATTTGTATTTAATTTAATTATATTTAAATATATTTATATATATATTTAAAAAATGGGTCATTCAGAGCTTTAAAAATAGCCAGTTTTGCAAACGAAGTCGGAATTCGATGAAACTAATTTTGTTGGATCCGCAATGTCAAATAGTTTTTAGATTTCAAGTTTCGTGATTTTTATTGTCATTGTGTGGTCGTACGGATTTTTAGAGTGAGAAACAGTCAGTATTTCGACAGTTAAAAATACGCTATGTGAGCAAACAGAGTCGGAATTCGACGAAACTAGTTTCGTTGGGACCGTAATGTCAAACTCTAGCAGTATGTCCAGTTTGGTGATTTTTAGGTACTTTATGTGATCACAGGAATTTTTAATTGATTAAAACGAATATTTAAAATATAAATTTCTAACCAATAAAAATATCTAGATATTTATCTAACATTATAAATACCCCCCTAACTTTCTTCTAACCTAATTCCTCCTTCACGGTCAATGCCTTTTCTTGGCCGCCACCAAAAATGGTTTCAACAGCGAAAATGGAGAAGAATAAAATCAAAAGAATTCATATAAATTCCGGTAAATCGGTTTACGCATATGTATGGATTCAGCATCAAAGCAGATTTGATTCTACATACAATTTGTTGGGTTCAATGTCCCTTGCTGTGTTCGACTTTCAACACAATAGGCCTAGGGTTTGAAAATCTGTGTTATATGAGCGGAAATCCATGAATTTAGTATTTTATTTGGATTGAAGATGTGATTTAGTACTTGATTGGAAAAAAGGTGAGGTTTCGGTGGAATTTGTATTGGATGTGGTTACTGTGTTGTGCGGAAATGAAAACTGACGGAATTGGGGAGAGGGCGTCGAGTTGAAGGAGATTTGGATGAGGTTGAAGAGAGTGTAGCGAGGGTCGTTCTGACGGTGGTTTGATGGATTTCCGTGAAGTTTAATGTCGATCATGGTATCGCTCGTGAGATACTGGCACGGTTCCTGTCGCAATGGAGTTCATGTCTTGGGTACGGGAAGATGTGGGAAGCTGTTGCAATTGGCTTTCCATTGAAAGAAGAAGGAAAAAAGGAGATGGTAGAGGAAATGGAGTGTGTATTTGGTAAATGAGGAGCAGGAGTTGTTATGTGGAAGACGACGCTGTTGGGATCGGGTTTGTATGTCTTTAAAGGAAGAGAGAGATGTGCGGTTTGAACAAAGGGGTCGTGGGCTGATATGGGCCGAAATGGAAAGGTGAGGCCCAATAAGTAAATTTATAGTTGAGTTTAAATTGGATTAAATAGTGTATTAACTTTACAATGTCATATCTGGCTTGTACGATATCAGAATTTCGAACGGTTGGATCCATTGGGATCGTGTGGACGGTGGCTATATGCTAAAACTGACTAGGAGTGAATAGGAGCTCGTTACAATTTATTGCAGAATAAATTGTACGTCTGAATCAAATCGAGCGATAGTTATCGTTATTAACGATGATCGTCCAATGTGAGTAAATCTCACTAACTCTGAACAATTTATAATTTCATGTTGTATTTCTAGAACTGTTAAATATTGGCTGATTGACTGTGTGCTAACTGTTTGATTGAACTGCTAGTCAGTTAGTTGAATTTCTATATTGATTATGTTTATCAGAATATATCATACGGAATTGGAAGTAAATGTTGATTTTATTGTGTAACATCTATGGATGAAGGGAAACAGGTTGGAGGAATCCGATTGGATTCCTCAACATTTATTTTACTGTTTTTCATATAGTGTAATATATGATGTGATATATATTCTGTGTTGATTACGTATGTTGAATGATTTTGATCATTGTTGTCTGGTATGTTAAATACCATAAGAAATACCAAAACGATAAAAGGAGATTTTCAAATGTTATATTGAAAAGAAATATTTATAAATCAAAAGATTTTATAAAAAGAATTATTTATTTGTTAAATAAGTGTTTATGAAAAGGAATTAAAAGGAAATTACTTGTAAAACAAGGATAAGGGAAGATATTTGTAAACCATTTACAAATAGAAGTATAAAGGAAATATTTATTTAGGAAACAAATAATAAAGATAAGGATCATTTATTTATAGAAAATAAATAGAATTAAAAGGATATATTTATTTGTTAAATAAATAGAATTAAAAAGAGTTAATCGAATGTAGTTTATTCGAATAGAATAAAGGAAGTTATCGAACAAAGTTAAAAGGAGGTATTCAAATATAGTTTAGCCAAAAGGAGTTATTCGATCAGAATTTATCAATTAGAATTAATTGATTAAAGTTAATCAAACAGAGTTAATCAGTTAGTGTTGATCAGTCCGAGTTAATTAGTTAGGGTTGATCAGTCAGAGTTAATTGGTTAGGGTTAACCAGTTAGAGTAAATCAGTTAGAGTTAACCGATAGAGTTAAATCGAACTAGAGTTATTTAATATAGTTAAATCGAACTAGAGTTATTTAAATGGAGTTAATCGAATTTAGTTTATTCGAATAGAGTTGAAATGAGATAATCGAATCAGAGATATTCGAAGTGAGATAATCGAATCAGAAATATTCGAAGTGAGTTGATCTAATCTAGTTATTCGACATGAGTTAAATCGAATAATATTTATTCGAAGAAAGAGATTATAAGTATTCGAAAGTAAACAAATTGAATATAAGTTATTCGAATAAGAGTTAATCCTGTAAGAGTTATTGAATAAGAGTTAATCTAGTAAGAGTTATTCGAATAGAGTTAAATAAATAAGAGTTATTTGAATTAGTTATTCGAATAGAGTTAAACACATAAGAGAACACATAAGAGTTATTGAAAGGAGTTATCGACTTTAGTTTAATCGAAGGAGTTATCGATTATAGTTTAATCGAAAGGAGTTATCGAATTAGTTATTCGAAAGGAGTTAAGTAAGAAGTTAAGCAAAAAGAGTTAATCGATTAGGGATAAATAAATAGAGTTAATCGAATTTAGTTTATTCGAAGAAAGGTTTTCGAATCTAGTTATTTTTAAGAGAGATTTTCGAATGTAATTATTCGAAGGGAGGAGTTATCGAATAGAGATTTATTCGAACGAGAATTACGTAAGGAAGTGTTAAAGAGTTAAAAGGTGAATCTTATCTCTTTCGAGATTTGAAAGGTGGCTCAATTAAGGTCTGAGAGGTAGCTATACCCCGACTTGATTGACTACGTTTTTAATTAAGAAATGGTAACGGTTCGAGTGTGAAGTGGTTAAGTGAATTTAGTAATTAAGTACAGTGGTTTGAGTTGTCGTCGTGATGTTGATTTAAACATCTGTTTATATCCAAGTAAAGAAAATTTGGAAATGTTTTCCAAATAGAATCAGAAACGTAATCAAATATTGAAATAAGGAAAATATGAATATATATATATATGATCGATGATTGATTGATATAATTTCCATCTGGAAATAATATCGTTGTTTGCACACCTGTTTTTCTTTGAGAGTTAACTCACCGACTATCGAAGTTTTGACCATTTTAACGTTGTTAATATGGAGAGACCGGTTGGATTATTATCCAAAGAACCACTCTATATTGGCATAAGCATTGCGAATCATATAAGCCAAAGATAATTGAAGACGGAGTAAAGCGCAAGGGCTGTTGTATAAGTCTTAGATAACAGTGCCTAAGATGGATGTATTGAATAGTTCCTTCAGTTCATCCTGTTCCTGGATGACTTGTATGGATGGATGTCTGACAGAGTATTTCCAGAAAGGTCATGTACATTGATTTCTTCAACCATACCAAGAGTGGAAGCGGAGAAGGAAACTTCTTTAGCTAACACGTAATGTACTGTTGTAGATGTCAATTAGTGATTTTCGATGGATCTGACAATGTGGCATTCGAAGTGAATCTGATGTAATGATAAGGCGTAACCTCAAGCCTCATCAACCGGTAAATGACAGAAATCAGGCAGGCAACATGGCTAAGTCGGTTGCTCCGAAGTAGGGTGTATAATCACCTGATCTAGAGTTTCATTTACTTCTAAAAACTATTGTTGATGCTGTCCCATTCGGGAAACGGTTGTTGATCCTAACCGTTGGTGATATACATTCAATACACTCAAGCGAATTGAGTGGTCAGTCATGTGTGGCTAGGTTGCAAGATGTTCTTGTTGAACCCAGTGTTTTCCTCTATAGAGGTACACTAGCAAAAGGTGGTTCCATACCTTGTCATAGTTGGAAATCCATTACCCAATACGTGCTTGCGGTTTTGATTGTATACTATATATGTAGAACGTGAGATGAAAGCGTTTCTACTAGATTATTATTATAGTTTTGGTTGATAGACATTATTATAATATCAAAAGGTTTTTTGATATAAAGATATTTTGGATTCTCATAAGGGAAAACCTGTTCCGTTATACGGCGTGGTCTTATGACATATCGTTTACTTGTTCAAACTGTTTTAAACTGTTTTACTCATACCAGTCCCTTGACTGACCCGGAGTTTATTTATTTTGTTTTCCCTAAACTCTTGGGTGCCCAATTTTGTATGGGCAGTCAAGTAGTCGGGATTTACAGATACTTGAAGAGCTGGAGCAGGAGGCTTCAGAAATGATATAGCTATGATTATTTTCCACTATGTTGCAAGTGTTGTACTTTGAAATGATATGTATATTCAAGTACAGATTTATATTTCAAAGATATGTTATCTATTATATGTCATTCGTTCCGCTGTGAGGTTCGTGTTACTCTGATGTTGTGTTCTTCTTTCCCTTCTATTCTAAGTTTCTATCTTATCTATCCTCACCCTCTGTCTTCTTTCTATTAATTTCCTGATTTTCAGTTTAATTTGGGGTTGGACTTGTGTTTTTGGTCAGCTCAAATTGGACAGGATTTTCGGGTCATTACAGTTGGTATCAGAGCATAAGGTTAAGTGAATTACCTTGCCTCTGTGGCATGACTCGGTAGAGATAGGGTTAGTAATACCCTAGATTGAGTTTGAGTGTATGTATACAAGTGAACATATTTATTATTGATATAAAAATTTGTTTTATATTGTTTGAATTTATTGATTGAGTTGTTTATGAGTTCTGGTCGATCAGTTTGATCCATGTATCAGAAGGAGTTTATAAACTCTCGAATACGATGGGTCGACACGATATGTTTTGAAAAAAAGGGTAAATTAAAATAAGTTTACCCAAGGTATATCTTGATATAGAGAAGATATATATATCAAAATTATAATATTGTGGATATATTGGTTGTTATTATAATCGAGTAAGATTATAAATTAAATGGTTATGTAAATAACCAATCAGATTTCATATAGGTGAAATACGTGAAATCAGATGAGTTAAATCTGAATTTAAACCAGAAATTGAGTTAAAACTCTGGAGAATTGGATAAGTGTTTGTAAATGGATTTGGATTAAAAATAAGGAAAATTTAAGATCCTGGGAGATTTTAAATTGTTTTACAAGCAGTGTGAATTATATTTTGAATTGAATTTCAAAGTGGAAATATTTTGAAATGGTTTTATAGTATTGAACTCACTTCGATCACTAGAAAATAGATTCCGATGATGACAGCTGCATCATCAGTATTCATTTTCGAGTTGTAAGTGACGAATTACTACCAGAGATACTGTTTTGAATTTGTTTTGGGAAAGACAAGTTGTGTTGAATTTCAAAATGGGATTTATATAAAGAATTTGAATAGAATTTGATATATATAATTTGAATATAGAAATACAAATGGGATTTATATATAGAATTTGATATATAGAATTTGAATATTAGAATTTGATATATAGATTTGAATAATAGAAGTGATATAAAATTTGTATAGAAATTGAATAGAATTAACTAAGTTGAAGAGGAATTAGTTAATCCAGTTTTGAATTTGAAGTTGAACTTTGAAAGGTGAATTGGATTTGTAAATGGATATTCGAAATCGAATATAGAACTTTAATTTGAAATTTGGATTCAAATTAGTTAATAAGCAAGTTAAAATATATTTGATCATGTCATGTTCAAATATAAAAGTGAAATAGACTAAAGAGTTAATTAACAAATTAATTAACGAATTGAGTTAAAATGATCAGGTATAGTTAAAATGGATTGGGCAGGTATAAATATACATGAGATAGGTATGGATAAGGTATGAAGGTATATAAATAGAATGCTCGACTAAAAGGTATGTATTTAATTCATATATGAGATTTTATGCGCCATATCGGCTAGCCGCTTGGCTTTTTCTTTTTCTTTTTGATTGGTGAGGGCCATGGGAGGCTATTTGAAATATCCCGATGCTCCTAGTACAAAGGAGGTTATGGCGAATTTTTCCGGGAATTTAAGGAGTTAGAATATTTTTAAGATAATTTGATAGTTAGAAATCAATGTATCAATATATATATAGAAGTCGATGAGGAAACGAACTTAGAAATAGAATAGTAAAATAAAAAAGGAAGACTAAGAATAAAATCTAGTAAGAATAGAAAGAGGAAGCGTATACGTGTTTAAAAGTGAATAAGTAGTTGTATTGTATTGATTATTCGAGTAAGTAGTCATATCTATTTTGACGTTATAAATGTTATTCAGTCAAGGTCTGAGGTAGTTATATCCCAACTTGATTGATTTCATTATTAACGAATAAATAGTAAGATTTCAGGCTCGAAGATCAATGTTGAATAAGAGTTAGTTGAATATAATATTTGGGTTGTCGTAACGATGTTTTACACAACATCCGTTTTAACCCAAATAAGTGTAAGCTTGGAAATATAATAAAGAATGTTTCCTAAGTATAAAAATAAACGAGATCGGAAAAGAGATAAGTAATTGGAATATTTTCCAATTATAAATAGCATATATTTTCTGAAGTTTAGAAAATAAAGGAAGGCGATATTCGGAAATGTTTTCCAAATAACATAAAAGGCCAATATGGTTATGGAAAATATTTGTTTAACAAATAGTGATAAAGAAATAGAGAAGTGATTTAACTAATGGAATATTAATTAAGGTCTCAGTGACATGTTCAAAGGAAAATTTAATTTTTGGAAAGAGTAAACTGTTTAAAAACTCCCAGGTAAAGACTGTTTGAATTAAAAACAAATTTAACAGAAATTTGTGAAAGCAAATTTGAATTAAAGTAAAGCCAATAAAATGGTAACTGAGATTGAATTAGAATGATATCAAGACAAATTGGATTGTGAGATTCAAATTTGAAGTGTAATGTGATAATCAAGTTAAGAGTTGGGGATCAAGAATGAAACTTGAGTTTGAAATGAAAATTTGGCTTGGTAAAAAGCGAATGGTTGTGTTGGAGATAAAAGTGATTTTAGAATTTGGTTGGGATAACATTGGTATATGCTGAGTTGATAGCATATGGAAGTGATAGAGTTGATATGCCGAAAAAAGGTACAAGTTTATATTTCTATTGGATATAAGATTTACGAGCCGAATTGGCAAGCCGCTTGGCTGTTTGATTTTCTTTAGGGATGGAGATGGCCCAGAGAGGCAAGTTGGAGCTTGAGCTATTAAGCAGTACAAAGGAGGTGCTGGCGAAATTTTTCAAAAAGTTAAGGTGTTAGAAAATTTTCAGGATTTTTGAAAATTTTCGTTGATAAGAATTAATTAATAATTTAATTGAGATTAAATTGGTTCAGTTGAAACTGAAGTTAAGAAGAGAACAAATATGTTCTAACCAGTCGATAGGGTCGTTCTCTACCTTAGCAATTTCGTGGATGAAATTATTTTACGTGGGAAAGAATGTAATGACCCACATTGGCAGAGGTATTATAATTAATTTATTTAATTATATAAATAGTGATATAGTGAATTAAATGGTCGTTGAATTAAATAATGGTCAATATTTAATTAAAATAATAAATTAAATAATATATTTAATTCTGAAATAATCAGAATTGGTTGAAATGGCGATATGGTATGAACTGGATCATCTATGATATTTAATTCAGCTTGGAACTGAATTTGAATAACGGATATATTATATAAACGACAGTTTGAACATAGAATTATAATATAATTAAAATCGAGCTTGAAATGGCGCTGCAGTTCGTAAATTGGCGATTCGAACTTCAACTGAATGTACAGGATTCGTTTTAAGCCGGATTTCTGTGAAACAAGAAACGTGAGGAGCTGGTGGAGTATATCTTTCTAGTGGAAGAGAAAAATCGGGATTTCGTTGTGTAGATTTTGATTTACGTCCAAATCAAATTTTAGAAAAAGTCGTTGTGGAATTCCTTTATAATTTATAAAGGAATTATTTATATTTTAAAAAGGAATTTCATTTTAAATCGAATATCGATTTAATCGGGATTTGAAATATCAAGTTATAAATCCTAGTAGATCTGTATGGTATTCCACTATGAGTATATACGATAATATAAATTTATTTGTATTTAATTTAATTATATTTAAATATATTTTTATATATTTAAAAAAATCCATCTCTCAGTGGTGAACCAAAGTTATGAATACCGATAACCCCTTTGCACACGTCCCGCAGCAAAGCCCAATCATGAAGTGAACTCATTGGTTCCCAACTGGATCCTGAGCTCTAACTTCCATTTGGACTACCTTTGCATCTCGGGTTATTGGTCATCAACAGATCGGTTCGGATCTCCTCCTAGCCATCGGTTCAGTCTTCAGTGTTCCCCATCAATTCATGCCAAGCTTCTTCGGATCGGAATGGATGACATTCCCCAATCGGTTCGGATCGGATGTCTTCCATCCATCGGTTCAGATCCTTCTTCCCAAGCACGGCAGATCGGGTCGGGTCTCTCAAGCCTCTCCATGGTGCATCGGTTCGGGTCAGAGTAGCTCCATGCCCACGAGGGCGGATCAGGTCGGTGTACCCTTGCTCCATCGGTTCGGATCGGTCTCTTCTAAGTGCTCCTTCCTCGGATCCTTTCCGGATCGACCAAAATCCTGCAACTTTTTCCAACGACTGTTTACGCCATTCGACAGTGTTTTCGACCAATCTAACACTTCTAGACAATCACAAATCATAACATACAGTTATAGCAACATGTATAATCAATCATAAACAGCGAAACAACAATCATAGCATGTAAAATGGATCAAACATACCCAAAACCTATATTTTCCCCTTAAGCATGTTCAACAACAACTAATGATAGGAATAGTAAAACTTAACCAAATTAGCCAAATTTTCTAACAGAGGTCTAAAACAATATTTTAGAATTTTTGAATATTTTTCCAGATTTTTACCATGTTTAAATTCGCTAATTAACACTAATTACCCCTAATTAGCCATAATTAGTGAGGAACTATGCAAATCACTCACCTTTGCCACAAAGTAAACTATAGATCTGAAATAATATCTGATATGGATCCAATCTCTATGTGTTCTAGCAGCTCTATCCCAATCCTTATGCTAATCTGCCTTGATTTGATGTAGATTAGGCTAATATGTGATTAGAGATGACAAAAAAGGTGTTTTGGAGTGTTTTAGAAGATGGAGGCCATTGCTAGAGCTTAAGGAAGGCTTGTGGCAGCTGAGAAAACTGAAATGAAATGATTTTCCTAACACTTCCAGCCCTCTCATAACCCTAATCCCGAAATTCCCCTTTGGGCCTAGCGGTTAATCACCCGGTTAAGCCCAATTAAGCTGTTTTCACTATCTGAAACTTGTTTCAGCCATATCTCCCAAATGGTGAGTCCGTTTGGCTAATGTGACCATTCTACGAAAAGGTAAACCATCAAAAGAATCTAATGGAAGTGGTTTGAAGTCAAAATTCCTTTCCAATCAAAAGTTATGTCCAAAACAATATCATCTAGGGGCAAGATGGTCATTTAAAAATCGGCAAAAATCATGAACATGGGAAATGACCCAATAGTTGCCACCCAAAGTTACACAACCATACGACTTCATACGAAAAAGAAATAAATATTCTACGATCCTAGATACGTAGAATGCAGGCTGTTACATTCTCCCCCCTTAAGAAATTTCGTGCTCGAAATTCCTTAACCCAAAACATACAAAGGATCCCGCATGCCTACCAACCATATACAACAATCAAACATGCAAAACAAACAGAACCATTCTGCCCTAACATGCGGTTTACTAACAAGGGAAGAATCATCGCCGCTAAAATCTTACCAGGCAAAGAGCTTTGGATACGACTTTCTTATGTCATTCTCTACTTCCCAAGTACAGTCGTTCTCTCGCCATCGATTCCCGTCTCTACCCTAGAGGTAGTTTCTAATAGGTTGGGATCGTCCCTCTAACTGGAACCGATCCACTTAATCAAGATCGATCTAATCCTCAAGCTTACTAGCATTTCGGAATCCAATTCACACTTAGGTCCGAAGTCATATTCCGTGATATACTCTAGTTACTTCCATTCCAGAAAAATAGCCTCTAGACTGGCATGTCTCTTACCCAATGCATCAGCTATCGCACCCAGTCCGATACTATGGCATCCGTCTATACTGTATTTTCTTAGGTAATCCAAACCTATATGCCAAATTTTCAACTACATTCCAAATGTCCTTTCAAGTCCAACTTGAGTCCTTCTTACATTCGTATTGCACGTCCAACGTACATTCACTTCCTAGAGGCAGACTAGACACATCCAATGACCCTAGGCACTACACCAACATCTGCACTATACGTCTAACATACATTCACCTTCTAAAGGTGAACTAGATTCATCCAATGAACCTATGTACCCTACCCATATTCATACTGCACGTCCAACGTACAATCACCTTCCAAAGGTGAACTAGACTCATCCAATGAATCTATGTACTCTACCTATATCCGTACTGTACGTCCAACGTACATTCACCTTCCAAAGATGAACTAGACTCATCCAATGAATCTAGGTACACTACCTATGAGTCCAAGTCCAACTGAAACTCCTATATCTGTTGAATATCCAAGACAACAGACGCTCCACAATGCCCAACATACTTCAAGTCTAACGTAAAGTATCTTACACCCGTCATATCACCATGATCAACGAACTTATCTATTTCCATTCAATAGGATCCTACAGGAGATATTCAAGAGAAGAAAGGTAAGAACAAACACAACAGCCAAAGCATCCATCAAACAAATCCTGTCTATCACCTGCTAAAGCCATGAATACATATATATAGCTTTTGAAAACCAAAATAATCACAAATACGTGCTCTCATATTGATATACTAACTCTCCCTGATGAGTTCCCTAGGTTAATTTCGCAACCTAGAGCTCTGATACCAAATGTGACGGCCCTCCCCGCACCAACCGACATTTATTCCAAAAGTGCGCTATACACATGTCCAATTAGCATGGAACAGTCGTCAGAAGAAAAGAAAGAAGAGAACGAACTAACAAGGAACCTGTAGAATGTCTCACAGTGCATGGAATCAAAATATAATAATAACATAATCTTGACATAAAACAGGCGAGACAGTACATAAGCTGAAAACTAAACCAACATAGCAGCAGAAATCCAAATACAGCTTATTACAACTTTACAAATTTACTGTCTCTAAAACAAAAGAAAGCTAAAGTAAAAGATGCACGACTAATGCCCAAGCAGTGATCTTCAACAACACAGGGAGAATACTATATATATCATACGTGGAAGCCTCTTGCTCGTCTCTAAATCAGCTACCCGTGCATACCCAGCTAACCTGTCTCTAGTCTGCTCGTGTAAGCACCCAGAGTAATAAGAAGAGACATAAAATTCTGGGTCAGACAAAAAGTCTGGTATGAGCGATAAGCAACAAACAAAACAATAACATGTATAATCCAATCATACCTGAACCTGGACCTGCAACCAAAGAGTTAGCACTACATACCGTACAATACTCTATGGTGCCACTAACATGCAGTGTAAGAAATACGGGGCTGGGGAAATGCATGTCATAGTGATGTCAAACAATCAAGCATAGCAATCATCCTCACATCCCTCACTTAGTGCGAAAAGCATACGATATCCTTTACTTTGGTCACCTAGTCCTTCGGGCCATGACGGAATCCAATCCCGTACAACTATCACTACAAGCCCATTATCCATTTCTCAGTGGTGAACCAAAGTTATGAATACCGAAAACACCTTTGCACACGTCCCGTAACAAAGCCCAATCATGAAGTGAACTCATTGGTTCCCAACTGGATCCTGAGCTCTAACTTCCATTTGGACTACCTTTGCATCTCGGGTTATTGGTCACCACTGGATCAGTTCCGATCTCCTCCTAGCCATCGGTGCGGTTCGATGTTCAGTGTTCCCCATCAATTCATGCCAAGCTTCTTCGGATCAGAACGGATGACATTCCCCCATCGGTCCGGATCGGGTGTCTTCCTTCCATCGGTTCAGATCCTTCTTCCCAAGCACTCCGGATTGGGTCGGGTCTCTCAAGCCTCTCCATGGTGCATCGGTTCGGGTCGGAGTAGCTCCATGCCCACGAGGGAGAATCGGGTCGGTGTACTATTACTCCATCGGTTCGGATCGGTCTCTTCTAAGTGCTCCTTCCTCCGATCCGATCCAGATCGGCCAAAATCCTACAACTTCTTCCAGCGACTGTTTACGCCATTCGACGGCGTTTTCGACCAATCTAACACTTCTAGACAATCACAAATCATATCATACAGTCATAGCAACATGTACAATCAATCATAAACAGCAAAACAACAATCATAGCATGTAAAATGGATCAAACATACCCAAAACCTATATTTTCCCCTTAAGCATGTTCAACAACAACTAATGATAGGATTAGTAAAACTTAACCAAATTTGCCAAATTTTCTAACAGAGGTCTAAAACAATATTTTAGAATTTTTGAATATTTTTCCAGATTTTTATCATGTTTAAATTCGCTAATTAACACTAATTACTCCTAATTAATCATAATTAGTGAGGAATTATGCAAATCACTCACCTTTGCCACAAAGTAAACTATAGATCTGAAATAGTCTCTTATTTGGATCCAATCTCTATGTGTTCCAGCAGCCCTATCCCAATCCTTATGCTAATCCGCCTTGATTTGATGTAGATTAGGCTAATATGTGATTAGAGATGACAAAAAAGGTGTTTTGGAGTGTTTTAGAAGATGGAGGCCATTGCTAGAGCTTAAGGAAGGTTTTTGGCGGCTGAGAAAACTGAAATGAAATAATTTTCCTAACCCTTCCAGTCCTCTCATAACCCTAATCCCGAAATTCCCCTTTGGGCCTAGCGGTTAATCACCCGGTTAAGCCCAATTAAGCCCAATTAAGCTGTTTTTCACAATCTGAAACTTGTTTCAGCCATATCTCCCAAATAATGAGTTCGCTTGGCTAATGTGACCACTCTAAGGAAAGGTAAACCATCAAAGGAATCTAATGGAAGTGGTTTCAGGTCATAATTCCTTTCCAATCAATAGTTATGGCCAAAATAATATCATCTAGGGGCAAAATGGTCATTTAAAAATTGGCAAAAATCATGAACATGGGAAATGACCCCAATTGTTGTCTCCCAAAGTTACACAACTATACGACTTCATGCAAAAAAGAAATAAATATTCTATGATCCTAGATACGTAGAATGTGGGTTGTTACAGGAAGTTATCGAATAAAGTTAAAAGGAGGTATTCAAATATAGTTTAACCAAAAGGAGTTATTCGATCAGAATTAATCGAATAGAATTAATTGATCAAAGTTAATCAAACAGAGTTAATCAGTTAGGGTTGATCAGTCCAAGTTAATTAGTTAGGGTTGATCAGTCAAAGTTAATTTGTTAGGGTTGATCAGTTAGAGTTAAACCAGTTAGTGTAAATCAGTTAGAGTTAAATCGAACGAGAGTTATTGAATATAGTTAAATCGAACTAGAGTTATTCAAATGGAGTTAATCGAATTTAGTTTATTCGAATAGAGTTGAAATGAGATAATCGAATCAGAGATATTCGAAATGAGATAATCGAATCAGAAATATTCGAAGTGAGTTGATCGAATCTAGTTATTCGACAGGAGTTAAATCGAATAAGATTTATTCGAAGAAAGAGATTATAAGTATTCGAAAGTAAGCAAATCGAATATAGGTTATTCGAATAAGTTATTCGAATAAGATTTAATCCAGTAAGAGTTATTGAATAAGAGTTAATCTGGTAAGAGTTATTCGAATTAGTTATTCGAATAGAGTTAAATAAATAAGAGTTATTTGAATTAGTTATTCGAATAGAGTTAAACACATAAGAGTTATCGAAAGGAGTTATCGATTGTAGTTTAATCGAAAGGAGTTATCGATTATAGTTTAATCGAAAGGAGTTATCGAATTAGTTATTAGAAAGGAGTTAAGTAAGGAATTAAGTAAAAAGAGTTAATCGATTAGGGTTAAATAAATAGAGTTAATCGAATTTAGTTTATTCGAAGAAAGGTTTTCGAATCTAGTTATTCATAAGAGGGATTTTCAAATGTAATTATTCGAAGGGAGGAGTTATCGAATAGAGATTTGTTCGAACGAGAATTACGTAAGGAAGTGTTAAAGAGTTAAAAGGTGAATCTTATCTATTTCGAGATTTGAAAGGGGGTTCAGTTAAGGTCTGAGAGGTAGCTATACCCCAACTTGATTGACTACGTTTTAAATTAAGAAACGGTTACGGTTCGAGTGTGAAGTGGTTAAGTGAATTTAGTAAATAAGTATAGTGGTTTGAGTTATCGTCGTGATGTAGATTTAAACATCTGTTTAAATCCAAGTAAAGAAGATTTCGAAATGTTTTCCAAATAGAATCAGAGACGTAATCAAATATTGAAATAACGAAAATATGAATATATATATATATATATGATTGATGATTGATTGATAGAATTTCCATCTAGAAATAATATCGTTGTTTGCACACCTGTTTCTCGTTGATAGTTAACTCACCGACTATCGAAGTTTTGACCATTTTAACGTTGTTAATATGGAGAGACTAGTTGGATTATTATCCAAAGAACCACTCTGTATTGGCATAAGCGTTTTGAATCATATATGCCAAAGATAATTGAAGACGGAGTAAAGCGCAAGGGCTATTGTATAAGTCTTAGATAACAGTGCCTAAGATGGATGTATTGAATAGTGCCTTCGGTTCATCCTGTTCCTGGATGACTTGTATGGATGGATGTCTGACCGAGTATTCCAGAAAGGTCATGTACATTGACATTGATTTCTTCAACCGTACCAAGAGTGGAAGCGGAGAAGGAAACTTCTTTAGCTAACACATAGTGTACTGTTGTAGACGTCAATTAGTGATTTTCGATGGATCTGACAATGTGGCATTCGAAGTGAATCTGATGAAATGATAAGGCGTAACCTCAAGCCTCATCAACCGGTAAATGACAGAAATCGAGCAGGCAGCATGGCTAAGTCGGTCGCTCCGAAGTAGGGTGTATAATCACCTGATCTAGATTTTCATTTACTTCTAAAAATCTATTATTGATGCTCTCCCATTCGGGAAACGGTTGCTGATCCCAACCGTTGGTGATATACATTCGATACACTCAAGCGAAATGAGTGGTCGGTCATGTGTGGCCGGGTTGCAAGATGTTCTTGTTGAACCCAGTGTATTCCTCTCTTGAGGTACACTAGCGAAAGGTGGTTCCATACCTTGTCATAGTTGGAAATCCATTACCCAATACTTGCTTGCGGTTTTGATTGTATACTATATATGTAGAATGTGAGATGAAAGCGTTTCTGCTGGATGATTATTATAGTTATGGTTGATAGACATTATTATAATATCAAAAGGTTTTTTGATATAAAGATATTTTGGATTCTCATAAGGGAAAACCCGTTCCGTTATACGGCGTGGTCTTATGAGATATCGTTTACTTGTTCAAACTGTTTTAAACTATTTTACTCATACCAGTCCCATGACTGACCCGGAGTTTATTTGTTTTGTTTTCCCTAAACTCTTGGGTGCCCAATTTTGTACGGGCATTCAAGTTGTCGGGATTTACAGATACTTGAAGAGCTGGAGCAGGAGGCTTCAGAAATGATATAGCTATGATTATTTTCCACTGTGTTGTAAGTGTTGTACTTTGAAATGATATGTATATTCAAGTACAGATTTGTATTTCAAAGATATGTTATCTATTATATGTTATTCGTTCCGCTGTGAGGTTCGTGTTACTCTGATGTTGTGTTCTTCTTCTCCTTCTATTCTAAGTTTTTATCTTATCTATCCTCACCCTCTGTCTTCTTTCTATTAATTTCCCAGTTTTCAGTTTAATTTAGGGTTGGACTTGTGTTTTTGGTCAGCTCAAATTGGACCGGATTTTTGGGTCATTACAAGATCTAATCATGTATACTACTATAACATAAAACTTGTATTAAAATGGATCTTGGCATGGATCCAATTATGAACTTTGCAACTTTTGTATAAACATATGAGCATGTATATGAATTTAATCATTTAGGCATAGAAATTCTATTGTACAACATATAACTTTTCATAATCACCTAAACATATAGGTGTAGATATATACCAAATAACTTGTATGTGAATTTGAATAGATCCAACATCAACTAGTTTAATTCACAAACAT
This sequence comes from Allium sativum, assembly GCA_030737875.1. NCBI lineage: Eukaryota > Viridiplantae > Streptophyta > Magnoliopsida > Asparagales > Amaryllidaceae > Allium > Allium sativum. The sequence continues at coordinate 10,143,436 of JASFAX010000035.1, forward strand.
TCTAATGGATCAAACATCAACTCAATTTACCAAAAACATCCCAATACTATTCACAACACAATCATTGCAACACATAGATATGAATTAACATCATCGTTATACAATAGCACAATTCCATTTCCATTTTACAACGAATCAAATTTTAATTTTTATTCCCATTGGAAAAATCACTATACTTACAACAAACGACGAATTTGAATTCTGAATTCTGAATTTGCAATGCTTTCCTTTGGGTAGATAAACGTTGTTTGATTCTAGTTTTTAATTTAGTATTGCTCGTCTCTAATCTTTCTTCAAGTGGAGGCTACTCTTGGCTTCCTTCCAGCAGCATGACGGCTCTAGCTCTATTTTATTTGTGTGAATTTAGGTTAAGACTAGGGTTGTTTATACAGGATTTGAAACTAATTAGAGCCATCGATGAAGCTAGAGTTAATCAAGGCCATCCATCTCAAGAGAAGCCAATCAGAAAGTGACAAGTCAGCCCTAGTGACACACTAGAGCTCAGAAATTCGACCAGAACCCGACCAGGCCAGCCAAGGCCTGACCTAGCAGGTTTCTGCTTGGCCTGGGCGCACTTGGCAGGTGCGCCAGTGCAAATTTGTATTGGCGCACTTCCCAAGTGCGCCAGTGCAATTTTGTTCTAAGCGCACTTCCCAAGTGCGCCAGTGCATTCTGGCCCGTTTCTGGTTTTTCTGCCTAACTTCGTTCGTCCATATCTTCTTCATACGGTATCTGTTTTACGCAAACTCTGACTCTATCTCAAGCAGAATTCCGAGACGAACGCAATGGCATAACCCGTTTCCCTCAGTTCCATCATTTAGAATTAATTATACTTTAATTTGTTAATTTAATGTTAATAGAAAATTCGGGGTGTTACATATCCTTTCCACCTGTTATCAATTCAGCATATACAAGGGTCATCCCAATCAAATTCCAATCTGTTTTTATCCCCAAATCCAACCATTCTCTTACACCTAAGTCGAATTCAATTTCAAATCAAAGTTCCATTTTTGATTTTTAAATTATTAACTCATCAATCTAATACCATTTCAGATTCTATCTCATAAATTCAAAATCTGATTCTACTTGATATGTCGTATCCAATTCAATTTCCAGTTAATTGGTTTCATTTCAGTTCCATCTTTTTTGAGTAGATCATTTCAGTTCCATCTTGGTTTCACAAATTTCTATTTAAATTTGTTTTTAATTCAAATAGTCTCTTCCTGGGAGTTTTAAACAGCTTTTCTTTTTCCTTAAAAATAAAACTTTTCTTTGCAGGATTCAAACACTTGCTTTTCTCAAATAAATTCAAAATCAATGTCTTTGTTAGTAATCCGTCACTTAGAACTCCAAAATGAAAACTAATGATGTGGCCAGCATCATCAGAGTTATTATCCAACTATCAAAGTGAGTTCAATACTATATCACTTTTCAAAACCATTTCTAAATCATTTCTATTTTGAAATCTTTTCAAAATACCATTCACCATGCTTGTAAAACAATTTAAAATCTTCCAGGATTTTATAATTCTCTTATATTCAATTCAAATCTATTACCAACACTTTTCCAATTTCCAGGGATTTTAATTTCAATTCTGATTTAAATTCAGATTTAATTCATTTCGTAACACTTATACGAATTCTGATTCGTTATTCGCATAACCATTTTACTTATAATCTTACTCTGTTATAATCACCACCAATATATCCAATATATTAAAATTCCAGTATGTATATATCTTCTTTATATCAAAATATAATTTGGGTAAAATTATTTCATTTACCTTCTTTTCAAAACATACCATATCGACCCATCGTATTCGAGTGTTTATAAACTCCTACCGATACAGTGGATCAAACTGATCGACCAGAACCCACAAACAACTCAACTGATAAATCATCACAATATAAAACAATTTTTATATCAAATAACAAATATGCTCACTCGTATATATACACTCAACTCAATATAGGTTATTGCTAACCCCATCTCTACTGAGTCACGCCACAGAGCCAAGGTAAAACTTAACCTTAAGCTCTGATACCAACTGCAACGACCTGGATTTTGTCGACTTTGTTTATCGCCATAAATTCAATGATGACTAACCAAACATCGATAAATACTGGAAGGTTAATGAAAGAAATTAGAGGGTGAGAATAGATAAGATAGAAACTTAGAATAGAAGAAGAAGAACAACACAACATCAGAGTAACACGAACGTCACAACGGAACAAATAACATATTATATAACATAACTTTGATATAAAAATCTGTACTTGAGTATACATATCATTTCCAAAGTACAGCACTTACAACACAGCGGAAATAACTATAGCTATACAATCCTAAAGCCTCCTGCTCCAAGCTCTTCAAGTATACCTGTAAAATCCTGACTACTTGACTGCCCGTACAAAATTAGGCACCCAAGAGTTTAAGGAAAACAAAACAAAATAAACTACAGGTCAGTCATGGGACTGGTATGAGTAAAACTGTTTAAAACAGTTGAACAAGTAAACGATATCTCATAAGACCACACTGTATAACAGAATGGGTTTTTCCCTTATGAGAATCCAAAATATCTTTATATCAAAAACCTTTTGATAATATAATAATCATCTAGTAGAAACACTTTCATCTCACGTTCTACATATATAGTATACAATCAAACCGCAAGCACGTATTGGGTAATGGATTTCCAACTATGACAAGGTATGGAACCACATTTTGCTAGTGTACCTTTAGAGAGGAATACACTGGGTTCAACAAGAACATCTTGCAACCCGGCCACACATGACCGGCCACTCATTTCGCTTGAGTGTATCGAATGTATATCACCAACGGTTGGGATCAGCAACCGTTTCCCGAATGGGGCAGCATCGACAATAGATTTTTAAAAGTAAATGAAACTCTAGATCAGGTGATTATACACCCTAATAGGTACGACCTACATGGCCATGCTGCCTGCCCTATTTTTGTCATTTACCGGATGTGAGGCTAGAGGCCAAGCTAATCTCTGACAGATCACACAATTATTCACTTTGAATGTCACATCGTCATACCCGCCAAATCACAAATTGATTTCCCCAAAAATACCACGGGTATACAGCTAAGAGAAACTAATTCCTCCACCACCAAACGTAAATACGTTTGAAGAGATCAACTTACGCGATCTATTAAATATACTCTGTCAGACATTCTTCCATACAAGTTGTCCTGGGACTAGACTAACCGAAGGCACTATTCAGTATATCCATCTTAGGCAATTGTTATCTAAGATTTATACAACAACCCTTGCACTTTACTCCATCTTCAATATATTCAACATACTTGATTCACAACAATTTTGCCAATATGGAGTGGTTCTTTGGATAATAATCCAACCGGTCTCTCCATATTAACAACGTTAAAATAGCTGAAAACTTCGATAGTCGGTGAGTTAACTATCAAAGAAAAACAGGTGTGCAAACAACGATATTACTTCCAAATGGAAATTATATCTATCAATCATCATTTAACATCTATCTCTTTAGTTCATTAATCTACTAATCTCCTGTTTCCTTATATTCAACAATTCTTATATTCTAATTTCAGAAAATAAACATTATTAACAATGGAAAACATTTCCATTTCCTGTTTTCTATGTTAGAAAACATTTCTGGTCTCTTATTTGGAAAAAATTTCCAAAGCTCCTTTATTGGATTTAAACAGATGTTTAAATAAAACATCGCTATGCCAAATCAAACCATTTACTAAATTCACTTTACCATCATTCACTATCAAACCTTACCATTCCTTAGTTAAGAAAGAAGTCAATCAAGTTGGGGTATAATTACCTCCCAGACCTTAACTGAACAAAGTTTTAACTTCGAAATAGTCAAAGTTTATCTTTTAAACCTTTAACAACTTCCTTACGTAACTCTCTTCTGAATAATATCTATTCGATAACTCCTCCCTTCGAATAACTATATTCGATAATCTCTCTTACGAATAATGAGACGACCCCAAACCCCGTACTGACGGTGGCAAGGGTAATCTTTGGAATATAACACATAAACAGATAATAGTAGAACAGAAATAAATAAATACACCAGATAATGAACAATTTATACACTGGATAAACGTAATCATCAGAGTTACACAGTATACAGGATCATACTTAGTACAAATATAGTTCAGCTATACATAAATGTCTACAGCGGAAAACAAACATAATCTGTACAATAGGAGTTGAACAGCGTAAAAGAGATAAATGGTAGAATCCATCTTGAGCTCCAGCTATCCAGAAAAATCCTGATAAAACCTGAATACAAGGCTGCCCGTGTAGAAAAAGGGGCACCCGAGATTGCAAGTGAAACAAACTACGAGTCAGTCATGGGACTGGTATGAGAGATCTACTTAACACATTTCGAATATGGCTAATCACAGGACCATGCCACTTTCATGGGATGGGTTTACTCCATCGGATTACTAGTGCTTTAAAACAAATAATTATTTTAAACATCACAATGCCTTTTATAAAAATGAAGCCATTATAATACTCAGTTCCCATCACACAATGCAACGCAAACCGGAGGATAGATTTTTTTACCTTATAACGGCCAAAATATGATTGATGCAAATAAAACAAAAGCATTTGATATTATTACTAGTGTTTATATGTTTCAAAAACAATTTCAAATCATAAGTATCAACCATAGATGACATTAATGCCCCATACCACTATGTCGCCATATATAGGTATACAATCAAAACTGCACAGTCACGTATTTGGAAATTGGATTTCCGTCATGAACCAAGGCAAAAGATAGTCCTTACCGACTTCGAGACAATCTAGCCCATGTCTCCGGAACAACCGAAACCGCCCCTTGGAACGACAGGGCCGGTCCACACGGAGTGGATTATAGTGCCTGAACAATATGTTTCCTCGTCCTTTGGGGCGTAAATGAGCCAACGAATGACTCCATCAGACTTGGATCGACCGATATAACCGAGGCGCCTCGCAACAGCAACAACCACACAGGTGAAAATAATATAAATGTCAGCCAGTTTAAGCACCGACAACACCTCTAGCTACAAGGAAACGCATGCCCTCCTTGAGGTCCTCTCCCATTTCTGGTTCATACAGGGGTGTGAGGTTCGTGAATTCACGTTATACACAAAGCTACGCAACACAGGCGGTGCTTTGATCATCACCACAAGACTTTGCTTTTCAACAGAAGCCTTGATCATTTGCCACTTAGGCATGCCACACTAGCAATTCATGCCATGTGACTGATGTCCATCGATATACAACCTCTAAGCTCGTGCGTCTCAGAGAAGGGCATTAAGGAAAAGAATAAATTCTCCGCCGACAAACAGATGTATATTTAATAGAGATCAATCAACATAGAATAAAATCTAATGTTAGACACATAGTCCATTTACAAGTCCGTTCTGGGTCTGAATGAAACCAGAGGCAATATATACCTCGCATACCCATCGATCTCCACGTACGTCTGGACGATCACCACTCATTATCCATATTTCGGGATGCCTCCCAATCAGGACATCAGTTACCATCCAAACGAGGTGAAGATTTCCGGTCTTCAACCACCGTCTTCATCTTCGATTTCTTATCGTCGATTCAGTTATCCAGAAAGGGAGAAACCCGGTCTTTCTGAGCAACTCGCATAAAAAAATAAACAAGTGCTACACAAACACAACATACACATCATTTCAATTCATTACTCATTAACCGTCAATCAGTAAGAGAACGATTTCCCAAATATTAATCCCGAAGGCCGAAACCAACAACAGATCAAAATCCAGGAAACCATTCGACTTTGCCAACCTCAGTTAGTTTATAAATTTCACATCCATATCATTTATAATATTTTATAACGATTTATCGCTATTTTTATTTATTTTTAAAATAGCCAATTTATTCAAATGACGCTTCGAGCCATAACGCGGCCGTGGCGCTGTTTTTCTTCAGATTTGATTTACACATATCTGAAAATATAACCATTGGATCATCACAAAATTTACATTATTAGAAAGATCTTTTCAAAACGAATCCAACGGTTCCAGTTTCAGGAAAATCCGACGGTCGAATCTCCCGGTATAATCGTTTGAAGTTTCGATTTCAAAATACGAACTACAGTGTCGTTATTCGATTTAATTTAATTATATGTATATATTTATATAAATATAATCGATTCTGGCGCTGTTTTTCTTCAAATTTGAATTAAACATTCCAGACAATCCAACCGTTGGATTTTCACAAAGTGGGTATCGTTGGGAAGATATTTCCAAAGCGAACCCAACGGTTTCGGGAAAATCCGATGGTCGGATCTCCCGCATTAATCGTTTGAAATCACTGTTTCAAAACACGAACTGCAGCATCATTATTTGGTATATTTCAATTTTATTTATATATAAATATCAATTCTTCGATTTCAAAACTATATTCTTTTCATACTTTTGAAAAAATGATACTTTTATCCAACCGACAATTATTTCAATACTTTGCTATTTTTAACCATTTATGTATATAATAAAAATGTGATTTTTATTGTAAAACAATTTATTTTGAAACACAATTATTTTATATAGTTCATATAGGTGATAGAAATATGATTTTTACTATAAAACAATTTCTTTCGAACCCGAATACCATTCAACACAAGAATTTCTATTCAACGAAGGAATTTCTATTCAACAAATGACTGTTATTCAAAATTCGTATATATACAATAAAAAGGTGATTTTTATATTGTTAAAACAGTTTATTTAAAACGTTAATACCATTAAACACATGAATTTCTATTCAACAAATGAATTTCGATTCAACACATGAATGTTTTCTATTGTTTGTATGTATAGAGCAAAAATGTGATTTTTATTGTTAAAACAATTTATTTAAAACACAAAAACCATTCAACACATGAATTTCTATTCAACGAATGAATTTCGATTCAACACACGAATGTTTTCTATAGTTTGTATATATAGAGTAAAAATGTGATTTTTATTGTTAAAACAATTTATTTAAAACACGAATACCATTCAACACATGAATTTCTATTCAACGAATGAATTTCGATTTAACACATGAATGTTTTCTATAGTTTGTATATATAGAGTAAAAATGTGATTTTTATTGTTAAAACAATTTATTTAAAACAAGAATACCATTCAACACATGAATTTCTATTCAACGAATGAATTTCAATTCAACACATGAATGTTTTCTATAGTTTGTATATATAGAGTAAAAATGTGATTTTTATTGTTAAAACAATTTATTTAAAACACGAATACCATTCAACACATGAATTTCTATTCAATGAAGGAATTTCGATTCAACACATGAAGGTTATCTATAGTTTGTATATATAGAGTAAAAATGTGATTTTTATTGTTAAAACAATTTATTTAAAACACGAATACCATTCAACCCATGAATTTCTATTCAACGAAGGAATTTCGATTCAACACATGAAGGTTATTCAATATATGAAAATAATTCTAACACATGAATATTATTCAAAATTTTGGCAGCATAACGGCAGGGTAGTTAAAACTGGGGTCGTCCCTAGTACGGCTCCTCGCTCTACCTTAAAGCCTCGCAGCTTTTGACAATGGGGAATCATGCATCTAGTTCGCACGCAGGCGGCATGTATATTTTTTTGTCATTTCCACAAACTAATCCTATGTGGTTTAAAACAAATATTTCTCAACCACAAACGGGTATTTTTCAACCACAATCAATCAATTTCAACCACAAGCAATTCTAATCAACCATTCGTAATCAACCAATTTTCACACCAATCACAACCAATAAATATCGTCCATGGTTTGTGGACGAGGGGCATATATATATATAAACATTTCACTTCTATTAAACACATATATAATTTTTACAACGCATATATAACTTATATATCGAACGTACAACTTAAACAATGCTTATACAAGAGGTGTACAACGCTTATATAACTCATACATCGGCTATATAATTTATACATCGTCATTTTCCATATCGTTTATAATTTAGAAATCTCACATTGGGTTCCAATCCACCAAAAATAGCAAAAGGCTCACAAAAATATGCTGTCTCTTCTAGAATGTAGAAGACGTCCACACGAGTCCACTGTCTCTTGTTTCACTGAATTTCATCAACAAACGAAAAAGATGTGATTTTTACAGTGAAATAAAAAACCGTAGCGCTTTAAACTGCTATAATATAGTTTTAAATAAAAATAGCCGTACCTTTTATTTCTGTTCGAAACTAGGTATAGATTTTTCGCTCGATCCGTTCAGCCTGGAGGGGATCGTATTCCACCACGACGTGGCGCTCGGAGAGGCGCACCTGGGGTGCTAACGGTATCGAACTCGGAGGTCTGGGGAAGGAGCAATCGGCCTGCGAACGGCGAAACTTTGGAGAGCTCAAACTCGAGAATTACACAACGATTTGAGGTGGGTTTTTTTTGATTTGAAGAGGGAGAGGAGGACTTCAAAAACCCTAACTGGAGCTAGCGATTTTGGTGAGTGGATTGATCAGAAAATGAACGGGAAGATTTGAACCATAACCGTCGTCGCCTAGAAGAAAACACGGGGAGAGAGAAGATGAAGTCAACCAATGATATTTTTTTATTTATATATTTTTAAAAATTCGAAAATACCCCTTATCTCACACGAACTCCAAACCCAACGACTATCGTCCCTAGCGTTTCACCCCCATTCGGAACACAATGGGATATGTTTCGTAGGCCCATTCGACTGTTTCAGTCAGTTTTCCTTCAAATTAAAAAATAAAACATTCAATATTCAATTTGAACGTACATTTCAACTTGCCGGGGCTACATACTGATTCGAAAAATTCCAGAAAAATAAATCTAGCTATGTTTTGATGATACGGTCCCAACAAAACGAGTTTCATCGAATTCTAAGACCGTTTGAAAAATGGCCCTTTTCTGGTCGATCCAATTTAGTAGAAATCGATCAAACACATTTTTCTTTGCCACGCTCACATACTAGCTTCAAAAATTATGGAATTTGAAACCTAGCAATAATTTAAAATCCCGGATCCAACAAAAGTGGTTTCGTCGAATTCCGCAGTGGTTTGCAAAATGGCCATTTTCACGGGCTATATAAACTCTATAGCGACTTTTCTGAAAATTCATTTGGCCATAACTTTTGCTTCCCGCTATGAAACTTCGATTTTTCAGATTCGTTAGAAAGGTATTCACTAATAGATTTAAATATTTTTGATTTCACTCAAATCCGTTTTGTTTTGCACCCGGTACAGTCAGTCAAAATTTGAATTCAAATTTTGAAACTACCGCGCCATTTCAGGCCTTGTTTATAATTCAAATTAATTATTTTCATTTTCAACATCGATTCAAACATACATTTCATCGCTATTATTTAAAATATTTATTTTAAATATTTAAAATCCACTATTTTAGCCAATTTAAAAATTTTAAATTGGTTCAGATTTTCTGGGTCGTTACAATCTCCCCCACTTAAAACTTTTCGTCCCCGAAAAGGAACAAAGTCGAAAGTGGTTTGATTATTCAACCCTACGTTCGATCTGGCTTCCATTCTCCAACTTTTCAATTTCTGAGAATTTTCAAATTCTTCAAAAATTTGGCTAACACCCGGAATTTTCGAAAAATTTCGCCATAACCTCCTTTGTATAGGGAGGGGTTTGGAAATTTATTGGGCCGTATTAGGTACCCAATAAATCCTATAAAGCATACACATATTTATAGTGATATACTTTGGTGTTTACAGGGGAGCGTGTATAGATAATAACTCCAGAGAATAAATTCTTGTCACCCTGTCAAAGCCTGAGGGAGTTTGTATTTTTAATTGCTCCAGAGAATAAATTCTCGTCGCCTCGTCCCGTGTGGGAAATAAATATTCCATGTGCCGTATCTAATGACTAGAGAGACGTGATTATTGTCAACTCCAGACCCATGTGGGGTTTTTATTAATCTGGCAATTTATCATTACAATTTATATGGTCCATATCAGTCATCAGTTCAACCTGCAAAATATAGTCATCGCCATACAAGGCTCTCGCTCGTATGGTAAATCTTCCACCTCGTCACACAAGCTCCAAATGCTCATGTGGTATATGATGAAGTATGCCTATCTTCAAGAAGTATGCCATGTAGTGTAGTTCAAAATTAATTGTTACTATCCTATGGCGACGTTTATTATTACACACAGAATAACCAGCACTCCGCATCCAATGGCATTTACAGGAGTTGATATAATAATATTTCGCATCTAACTCATTAAGGTTGACCTATTTGTCGGGCACGCAAATAATTTCTTTACTCAACAGCTATCCATTTACCTGTTCAAACATACATTATGCACATGTATGTATTTCTATTTATTTTTAAATCAGTTCAATATGTGATTTAATCAAATAAATTCTATCATTCATTCTATTATTGATTAAATTAACTATCGTTTTAATAATCTAATTAATCAAATCTACTATCACACAACACAAACAAAAAGCAATTTGTTTTTAACTTTTCTAAAAGGCCTAATGAATTCTTATACTCTTTTAAAATCCTTCAGACTATAGAATTAAAAGTTTACATCCATGAAAGGAAAATAGCAACAAAGTAGAGAACTAAATGGTAATGCAAAGTATGGTAAATGTACCTTGTACTGGAGTCAATCAGAGATATCTACTCGACACTTAGGATAGGCTTTCTGAATGCTCTCCTTAGTTTCCTAAGTACAATCTCGCGGATCCCCACTCCATTGCACTTTGACTAAGTGAACCTTCTTGTTCCTTAGTTCTTTCGTTTCCTTGCCGATAATCTTTAGCAGCTCTCTTCTCACAGCTAATTCTGGAGTAATTTCAATATCGTGTTGAGCTTCTTCTTCCACGATCAAGTCTAGATCATGAACGTGCTTTCGAAGTTGAGATATATGAAATACATCATGCACTCCGGGCAGCCAATCAGGCAATATAACTTTATAAGCGAGGCTTCTAATCCGTTCAAGAATAGGGAATGGACCAATAAATCTGGGCGCCAACTTTCCAGTTTTTCCAAATTGAATCACTCCCCTCATCGGAGAAACCTTTATATACACATAATCACCAACAGAAAAAGCCAAATCCCTTCTTCTCGAATCTGCATAGCTTTTCTATCGGCTTTGAGAAGCGAGTAATCGTTTCTTAACGAAATCGACTTTGTCGGCAGCTTCTCGGATCATATCAGGTCCCAATACAAGTCTATTACCGGGTTCGACCCAACAAGAAGGTGATCGGCACGGTCTACCATACAATGCTTCGAATGGTGACATTGTCAGGCTTGCCTGATAGCTGTTGTTATATGAGAATTCAGCCAAATGCAGATGGTCTTCCTATGATCCACCGAAATCTAGAACACAAGCCCGCAATAGATCTTCTAAAATACGATTCACCCTCTCAGTCTGACCATCTGTCTGAGGATGATAAGCAGTGCTCAAGTTCAGCTTCGTTCCCATCTCTACTTGAAATGCATCCCAGAATTTAATAGTAAATATTGGATCTCTATCACTGACTATACTGAGTGGCACTCCGTGTAGTCTAACAATTTCCTTGAAGTACATCTGCGCCAGACTCTGAGCAGTTCTGTTTGATCTGGCAGGTATGAACTGGGTGGTCTTCATGAAGCGATCTACGATCACACAAATATTGTCATTTTTTCCCTGGTTATGGGCAAACCATCTATGAAGTCCATGGAAATATGTTCCCACTTCCAACCTAGAACGTCCAGCGGTTGCAACAATCCAGCTAGTTTCGGCTGGTCGCTTTTGAGTATTTGGCAAGTAGGACATCGGCTAACATATATTGAAACATCTCTTTTCATAGCCTTCCACCAGAATGTTCGCTTGAGATCGGTATATATTATGGCCACACCGGGATGGATACTCATCTTGGATTTGTGACACTCGTCTAACACTTCCCTTTTTAACTCTGGGATGTCAGGAACACAATTCCTCCCTTTCAATCTCAGGGTCCCATCGTTATCTATTTGAAAACACAAGGGTTCGCCTTTCTGAATCATTTTGATCATATCCTTAATAAAATTATCATCCCTTTGAAGAATAGATATTTTGTCAATCAAGGAAGTCGTAATAATAAAGATGGCGATCATTACATTCTTTTGACTCAGCGCATCGGCAACGACATTGGCTTTCTCTTGTGACGGCCGGGAATTTCGCTCGATCTGAATCAGTCGTTAAACCGATCTAGACCGTTCGAAACCCCTGATCGTTTTGAGAACAGGACAAATCAGAACACAGACGGGAGAACATTTCATTGTATATTACAACAATTCCATCAGATACAAGAATATACAGAGTATAAATGAATAAATTACATTCGATAAATATCAGAGATTACAATAAATTACATGGCAGCGGAAAATAATACAAAGCACAACTGAAGGTGATATACAAATACAGAGCTTTCCGGATATCATTCCAGCTGTAATCCAGGATCCTGTGAATATAAATCTGCAAAACTAAAACTACTAGCTGCCCGTGCGGAAAATAGGGGCACCCAGAGTTTAGGTTAAAACAATAAACTCCAGGTCAGTCATGTGACTGGTGTGAGAACTAAAACAGTTATTAAAACTTTTCTTTAAAAGAGAGTAATTCAAGGGACCTCGCCATATAACATGGAACGGGTTTCCTCCCAAGAATACCAGTGCATAGAATAAACAACGCAATGCTTTTTCGAAAAAATGAAGCTGTTATAGACCCAGGTCCCATCACACAATGCAACGCAAATCGGAGGACAGGGTTTTCCCTTATAATAGCCAAACATGCTTGGTACGTTTAAAACAAATGATTTGATTCTATAATAAGTGTATAGTGTCAAAACAATTTCAATCATAAATATAAATCATAGATGGCATGGGTACCATATATCATACCGCCATACTAGTTCTACAATTAAAACCGCAATACACGTATTGGAAATTGGATTTCCATCATGAGTCGAGGCAAGGGGCAAGCTCCTCTCCGCGTTCGAGACACTCTAGCAAATGTCTCAGGGTTACGCACTCTGGGCAACCCCGGATCCTCTAAGGCCGGTCCTCACTTACATTAGAGGATTAATTATGCCTGAACACACGTTTCCCGGTCCTTACAGACCTAAAATCGAGGCGCCTCGCATTCCAACAACCACATAGGTGAAAAGTATATAAATGTCAGGGCTGGTAAGTCACTGACACCACCATAGCTAGAAAGAAACGTCATGCACTCCTTGGGTCCTTATCCCGTTTTTGACTCATACCGAGGTGTGAGGCTCGCGAATCCACGCTATACACAAAGCTACGCCACGTAGGCCGTGCTTTGATCATCAACCACAAGACTTTGCTTTTCAACAGAAGCCTTGATCCATGCAACTCAGCGTGCCACACAGGCAATTCATGCCATGCGATTGATATCTATCGATATATAACCTCTAAGCTCATACGTCTCAGAGAAGGGCGTTAAGCAAGAGAATAAATTCTCCGCCGCCAAACAGATATATATTTAACAGAAATCAATCAACACAAAATAAAATCCAGTGTCAGACACACAATCCATTTACAAGTTCGTTCTGGGTCTGAACGAAACCGGAGGCTCTTTCCTCGCATATCCATCGATCTCCAAGTACGTCTGGACGACCACTAACTGATTCCCTCATCTTGGGTGTACAGCCCAATCAAGATCGTCAGTAATTATCCAAACGATATGAAGACTTCCGGTCTTCGACCACCGTCTTCATCTTCGACATATTGTCGAATCGGTTATTCAGAATGGGTATAAACCCGGACTTTCCGAACAACCCGCGTATATTAAAAACAAATGTTACATAAACACAACATACACCTCATTCCAATTCAGAATATACTTTTATTCACAAAATCACATTTTTAGGGAAAGGTTCCCATTAATTTTATCCAAGATAAATTCTTTAAAATTTATCCTTTAATCTTCCTTTGGATGTCATTTCAAACCAAATTTTGGTTTTCTAAACTAGTCGAGATTAGCGAACCGTACCGAAGTAATTGTTTATTTTATTACCCAATCCCAACCTATTCATCCCATGAAGCAAAACTGGTAATACTCCATATCTAACACCACGGTGTTATCGGTAAAATTAATTACCATTTCACGTTCAAATCTAATTAAAGATTTCACTATCGCTTTGGAGCAAAACTGGTGATACTCCATTCTCACTTATTTGCCAAATTTGATAATTTAGATTATCAATTCACGTTTCAATCTAATTCCAGATTCATTAAAACTCCTTTTACTAGGTTAAAGAACTAGTGTCATTTAAAACACAGTTCACGATAAACCCAAATCACATCCTATTTATTTTCGGGTAAAAGAACTAGTGTTATTTAAAACACCGTTCACGATAAACCCATTTCAAATCCAATCAAATATATTAGAAATTCCAATTATTTAAAACCCCTTTTTAAATCTAATTTATTTATTTAAAAATAATTGGGTTTTAAATTTAGTTCAAAACTAGTTCATTTCGATAAAAAACCTTTTTTACCTTTTCAAATATGGAGTTTTTCACCCCAATTTTTCTCAAATCATTTCCTATGATTTTACACAAATTATTACTATTTTTAATAATTTTATTAAGGCCCGTACAATCGATTTCCAACAATGGCCATCGAACTGCAGTTACAGCGACCTTTTTCAAATTTGATTTGGACGTAACTCCAAATCCAACTGTTAGATTTTGAATTCCTAATATTCATTAGGAAGCTCTTTTCGATACGAACCCAACGGTTCCGGTTTTAGGAGAATCCGACGGTCGGATCTCCCGTAATGTCTGTTTGAAATAAATGGTCGAAATTCACGAACTGCCGCGGCGCGGCGCATTCTATTCAGGCCATTATATTATATATATAATATATATAATATATATTTCGTCGATTTCTATTTAAAACGAATTTTATAAATAGTTTTGAATTCGTTTCAAAAACAATTTCAACTTCCATTTCAATTCAAATCAAAATTGAATTTTTCCTTATAAATTCGTTTTAAAATTCATTTCTATTCAATTCAAATTTCAATTCAATTTGAATTCAATTCAATTCGTTTTCAATTCAATTCGTATTCGTTTTCAATTCGAATTCGTTTTCAATTCAATTCGAATTCGTTTTTAATTCAATTCAAATTCGTTTCATATTCAATTCGATTTAATTCAAATTTTATTTCAAAATATTCGATTTCGAAATCACTTTTCAATATTCATTTTAAAATGAATAAAATCGATATAAATATCGTTCACGTCAAAATGGCGTCAATCTAATCAACACGGCTTCATATATTTCTATTTTCAAATATTCTATTTCAAATATTTCTATTTCAAATATCTCGTTCAACACATGACTAATCTCAACGGATGAGTACAGTCAACACATGAACCTTTATATTATATTGATAAAGATGTAAATTTTTATTATTAAAATATTTCATTCAACACATGACTAATCTCAACGGATGAGTACAGTCAACACATGAACTTTTATATTATATTGATAAAGATGTAAATTTTTATTATTAAAATATTTCGTTCAACACATGACTAATCTCAACGGATGAGTACAGTCAACACATGAATCTTTATATTATATTGATAAAGATGTAAATTTTTATTATTAAAATATTTCGTTCAACACATGAATAATCTCAACGGATGAGTACAGTCAACACATGAACTTTTATATTATAATATTCTTTATTTTCTAAATTGGAATAAGGCCCAATCAATCACCATATAATGTTAATTATATGGATTTTCATACATCACACGTATATAATAGCATTGAAATATAATCAACCATCAACCAAAGTGCACTACACCGTATAAGCATCAAATATAGATATCTAACGCTTATAACAGCCTGTCAATCAATCGATCGACATATTTAATCAATCAGGATGAGTGAACTTCAAATTTCATCCCAACACCCGTGTGGGGTTTCAAACAATCAAACACAGATTTTATTTGTGCAGTTGGGCGATGTGTAAAATTTATCGTCACAATCAATGTCGTTCAAATAGGTGCACATAAACAAACCGTCCGGTTTGTAAATGAATATTTTCTTTATTCACATTCACGTTAAAAATTATATTTTTTAACGATAAAACATTTTATTTTAACATATGAATATCTATTCAGTTCATTCTTTAAATAAAATGATATTTTTATTTTTCTAACATATTTTAGAAAATTTCGGCGGCATAACGGCACGATACTAGAAACGGGACGAGGCCTTGCCTTATCCCCGGTCTAGTGAAGGCCCACGCCATTCACATATCAATCAAATTCACCAAACAACCAAACTCAAATCAAATCATCTAACTAATTTATGCAACCAAACAAACAAGTCCATGGTCTGTGGACGATTGTGTCGGGTGCTACTAAGCACCGTCTGCATCCTAGTATATATTTATAACTAGAAAAAGAAATTGAAAGGTGAGAAATTCTCATCGAAAGCTATCCAACACCACGACTCTTCATTGATAGAAATCTTCACTGTTCCCGCCTTTTTGTCGCTTTCGTTGCCCGTAGCCACTATATATATAAAAATCGAATTATTATCTCGCTATTCTATATATAAAAATCGAATTTTTCCTTCGCTATTCAATATATAAAAATTGAATTTTTACTTTGCTATTCAATATATAAAAATCGAATTTTTACTTCGCTATTCAATATATAAAAATCGAATTTTTACTTTGTTATTCAATATATAAAAATCGAATTTTTACTTTGCTATTCAATATATAAAAATCGAATTTTTACTTTGCTATTCAATATATAAAAATCGAATTTTTACTTTGCTATTCAATATATAAAAATCGAATTTTTACTATGCTATTCAATATATAAAAATCGAATTTTTACTTTGCTATTCAATATATAAAAATCGAATTTTTACTTTGCTATTCAATATATAAAAATCGAAATTTTACTTTGCTATTCAATATATAAAAATCGAATTTTTACTATGCTATTCAATATATAAAAATCGAATTTTTACTTTGCTACTAAATATATAAAAATCCTATTTTTATAACGATGTTATATAGATAAAAATTCTATTTTTATAACGATGTTATATAGATAAAAATTCTATTTTTATAACGATGTTATATAGATAAAAATTCTATTTTTATCTCGCTATTCTTCATATAAAGATTTCGCCTTTTCAATTTCAAAAGTCTAATCTTTTATAGTTTAAAGATCACTTCTTTTATATTTTAAAAATCACGTCTTTTATATTTTAGAAATCACGCCTTTTCTATTTTAAAAATCACGTCTTTTATATTTTAAAAATCACGTCTTTTCACTTTTAAAAATCTCGTCTTTTCACTTTTAAAAATCTCATCTTTTCTATTTTAAAAAGAATGTTAATTTCATTTCAAAACTATGCTAAATTAGTAAATTAAATAAACTAATAAAATTAAATAGACAAAGACAAATAAATAAATAAATAATTTATAATTACCTTTTTTTCCACTGTTTATCACGTGGGGGGGGGGGGTGGGTCTCGACTGGAGTTGGCGGTCGCTGGTGGAGGCGCAGGCGTGTGGGTGGTCCAGTGGGCGGAGCTCGGCGGATTGGGTACGGAGTGCTGGAGCCAGGGTTTTGGGCGTGGTTCACGCTGCTCGAACGAAGACGAGGGGAGAGGGTGGCGCTCGCGGAGAAGAAAAGGGTAGGGGTGGCTCGATGAGGAGGGGGTCGCCAGTCTGGGCGGCGGCGCGACAGGGTTTGTCGAGATGAAAGAGGCGTCGGTTTTTTTTTATTTAATTTTATTTTGATCGAATGAAAGAGGGGGGGGCTAAGCGGGTTAAGGGGAGAGGAAAAGATATTTTATTTTTAATTTATTTATTTAATTTATTTTCAAAAAGCAACTTTTTCATACGACCTCTAAACGAGGCCCACCGCCTGTGGTCCATAGCGTTATACCCCCATTCCGAACACAATGGGATATGCATCGTAAGCTGATTCGATCGTTTCGATCAGTTTTCGTCAAAATCAACATATAACTCTATATATTGAATTTGAACGCGCATTTCAATTTACCAGGGTCACATACTAACTCTAAAAATTCCATAAAAATATTTTTTACTTCGTATTGACGATACGGTCCTAACAAAACTAGTTTCGTCGAATTCTGAGACCGTTTGAAAAATGGCCATTTTCCAGTCGATTAAAATCAACTGAAACTGGTCAAACACGTTTTCCTTTGCCACGCTCACATATTGATTCGAAAAATTATGAAATTTGAAACCTAACAATAACTTAACATCCCGGACCCAACAAAAGTGGTTTCATCAAAATCCAAGGTCGTTTGCAAAATTCCCATTTTTAAGGGCCTGAATTCCAGAGCGACTATTCAGAATTTTCAACTGGACATATCTTTTGATTCCCGCTATGAAATCTTGATTTGTCGGATTCGTTGGAAAGATATTCTCAATTAGATCCTATTATTTTTGGTTTCGCTAAAATCCGGTTTGTTTTGCACCCGGTACATTCAATTGAAGTTTGAAATCGAATTATCGAACTACCGCGCCGTTTTCAATTCCTATTTATAATTATTTATAAATATTTATATTATAACGACGACGTATGTAATATATACATTCGAATTATATTCAAAATAAATTTATCTTCGATTTTATTTAAAATAATCTATTTTAAATATTCAAAATTCGTCAAAATTGCCAAAATAAAAATTTTAAACTGGCTCAGAATTTCCGGGTTATTACAATCTCCCCCACTTAAAACTTTTCGTCCCCGAAAAGGAACAAAGTCGAAAGTGGTTTGATTAATCAGCCCTACGTTCGATCTGGCTTCCATTCTCCAACTTTTCAGTTTCTGAGAATTTTCAAATTTTCAAAAATTTGGCTAACACCCTAAATTTTCGAAAAATTTCGCCGTAACCTCCCCTGCACCGGGAGCCACGGGAAAATCCCGAAATTGCCATATAGGCCTTCTGATCTCCAAAAGAAAAAGAAAAAGCCAAGCGGCTAGCCAATAGGCTCATAAAATCATCATCACCCAAACAAAACAGTAAATTATTTAGTAAACATGTACCTATTTGTCGGGCAAACAAATTTTATTCTCTGCTCTAGCCTCCTTGCTATTACCTGTTCAATGTAAGTATATGTATATGCAAGCAAATGCGACCAATTTTCAATATAATTCAATATTTGATTCAATTAGGCATAATGGTTCAAAATTATCAAACAAATAAACAAACAACACAAACATCAATCAATTAGTGGATTAACGTTTCAAATTCATAATTTTGATACATATACAGAAAATCATGTTTTTGATGCCAATTCACAACAATGTGTTCTAACTATATTAGTTTTGGTTCTCACACCAGCCTAATGGAAATATATAGATATCACACCTTCGTCACTCGAAAATAAATGCTGATGATGTTTCGAACCACCATCAGAACATTGTCGGGCTACTAGAGTGCGGTTCTATATCTATCCGGTATATTAAAACTTCGAATATACGTTCATGACGCGTATATGAAAAATCTTTATATAGCGGATTGTCCAAATTCAAAATAAATAAATAATCAAATACGTATAAAATGGTTTAAATTTTCGAAACCAAATTGTTTTCAATTGAAAAATATACTCTTCACACTCTTTCTAGGATACTACTGATCCTATCTCTAACCAGTCATTCTAATTGGATATTACTAATCCAATATCTGATGAATTCTTTCGTATGGTTCTAACGTGTCTTGTCCTCGAGCTCTGTAAACCAAAGCTCTGAAACCAAATGTGACGGCCGGGAATTTCGCTCGATCTGAATCAGTCGTTAAACCGATCTAGACCGTTCGAAACCCCTGATCGTGTTGAGAACAGGACAAATCAGAACACAGACGGGAGAACATTTCATTGTATATTACAACAATTCCATCAGATACAAGAATATACAGAGTATAAATGAATAAATTACATTCGATAAATATCAGAGATTACAATAAATTACATGGCAGCGGAAAATAATACAAAGCACAACTGAAGGTGATATACGGATACAGAGCTTTCCGGATATCATTCCAGCTGTAAACCAGGATCCTGTGAATATAAATCTGCAAAACCAAAACTACTAGATGCCCGTGCGGAAAATAGGGGCACCCAGAGTTTAGGTTAAAACAATAAACTCCAGGTCAGTCATGTGACTGGTGTGAGAACTAAAACAGTTATTAAAACTTTTCTTTAAAAGAGAGTAATTCAAGGGACCTCGCCGTATAACACGGAACGGGTTTCCTCCCAAGAATACCAGTGCATAGAATAAACAACGCAATGCTTTTTCGAAAAAATGAAGCTATTATAAGACCCAGGTCCCATCACACAATGTAACGCAAGCCGGAGGATAGGGTTTTCCCTTATAATAGCCAAACATGCTTGGTACGTTTAAAACAAATTATTTGATACTATAATAAGTGTATAGTGTCAAAACAATTTCAATCATAAATATAAATTATAGACGGCATGGGTACCATATATCATGTCGCCATACTGGTTCTACAAATAAAACCGCAATACACGTATTGGAAATTGGATTTCCGTCATGAGTCGAGGCAAGGGGCAAGCTCCTCTCCGCATTCGAGACACTCTAGCAAATGTCTCAGGGTTACGCACTCTGGGCAACCCCGGATCCTCCAAGGCCGGTCCTCACTTACGTTAGAGGATTAATTATGCCTGAACACACGTTTCCCGGTCCTTACAGACCTAAAATCGAGGCGCCTCGCACTCCAACAACCACATAGGTGAAAAGTATATAAATGTCAGGGTTGGTAAGTCACTGACGCCACCACAGCTAGAAAGAAACGTCATGCACTCCTTTGGTCCTTATCCCGTTTTTGACTCATACCGAGGTGTGAGGCTCGCGAATCAACGCTATACACAAAGCTAAGCCACGTAGGCCGTGCTTTGATCATCAACCACAAGACTTTGCTTTTCAACAGAAGCCTTGATCCATGCAACTCAGCGTGCCACACAGGCAATTCATGCCATGCGACTGATACCTATCGATATATAACCTCTAAGCTCGTACATCTCAGAGAAGGGCGTTAAGTAAGAGAATAAATTCTCCGCCGCCAAACAGATATATATTTAACAGAAATCAATCAACACAGAATAAAATCCAGTGTCAGACACACAATCCATTTACAAGTTCGTTCTGGGTCTGAACGAAACCGGAGGCTCTTTCCTCGCATATCCATCGATCTCCAAGTACGTCTGGACGACCACTAACTGATTCCCTCATCTTGGGTGTACAGCCCAATCAAGATCGTCAGTAATTATCCAAACGATATGAAGACTTCCGGTCTTCGACCACCGTCTTCATCTTCGACATATCGTCGAATCGGTTATTCAGAATGGGTATAAACCCGGACTTTCCGAACAACCCGCGTATATTAAAAACAAATGTTACACAAACACAACATACGCCTCATTCCAATTCAGAATATACTTTTATTCACAAAATCACATTTTTAGGGAAAGGTTCCCATTAATTTTATCCAAGATAAAATCTTTAAAATTTATCCTTTAATCTTCCTTTGGATGTCATTTCAAACCAAATTTTGGTTTTCTAAACTAGTCAAGATTAGCGAACCGTACCGAAGTAATTGTTTATTTTATTACCTAATCCCAACCTATTCATCCCATGAAGCAAAACTGGTAATACTCCATATCTAACACCACGGTGTTATCGGTAAAATTAATTACCATTTCACGTTCAAATCTAATTAAAGATTTAACTATCGCTTCGGAGCAAAACTGGTGATACTCCATTCTCGCTTATTTGCCAAATTTGATAATTTAGATTATCAATTCACGTTTCAATCTAATTCCAGATTCATTAAAACTCCTTTTACTGGGTTAAAGAACTAGTGTCGTTTAAAACACAGTTCACGATAAACCAAATCACATCCTAGTTTTTTTCGAGTTAAAGAACTAGTGTTATTTAAAACACCCTTCACGATAAACCCATTTCAAATCCAATCAAATATATTAGAAATTCCGATTATTTAAAACCCCTTTTTAAATCTAATTTATTTATTTAAAAATAATTGGGTTTTAAATTCAGCTCAAAACTAGTTCATTTCGATAAAAATCCATTTTTACCTCTTCAAATATGGAGTTTTTAACCCCAATTTTTCTCAAATCATTTCTTATGATTTTACACAAATTATTACTATTTTTAATAATTTTATTAAGGCCCGTACAATCGATTTCCAACAATGGCCATCGAACTATACTTACAGCGACCTTTTTCAAATTTGATTTGGACGTAACTCCAAATCCAACCGTTCGATTTTGAATTCCTACTATTTGTTAGGAAGCTCTTTTCGATACGAACCCAACGGTTCTGGTTTTAGGAGAATCCGACGGTCGGATCTCCCGTAATGTCCGTTTGAAATGAATGGTCGATATTCACAAACTGTCGCGGCTCGGCGCGTTCTATTCAGGCCATTATATTATATATATAATATATATAATATATATTTCGTCGATTTCTATTTAAAACGAATTTTATAAAAAGTTTTGAATTCGTTTCAAAAAGAATTTCAACTTCCATTTCAATTCAAATCAAAATTGAATTTTTCCTTATAAATTCGTTTTAAAATTCATTTCTATTCAATTCAAATTTCAATTCAATTTGAATTCAATTCAATTCGTTTTCAATTCAATTCGTATTCGTTTTCAATTCGAATTCGTTTTCAATTCAATTCGAATTCGTTTTCAATTCAATTCAAATTCGTTTCATATTCAATTCGATTTAATTCAAATTTCATTTCAAAATATTCGATTTCGAAATCACTTTTCAATATTCATTTTAAAATGAATAAAATCGATATAAATATCGTTCACGTCAAAATGGCGTCAATCTAATCAACACGGCTTCATATATTTCTATTTTCAAATATTCTATTTCAAATATTTCTATTTCAAATATCTCGTTCAACACATGACTAATCTCAACGGATGAGTACAGTCAACACATGAACCTTTATATTATATTGATAAAGATGTAAATTCTTATTATTAAAATATTTCGTTCAACACATGACTAATCTCAACGGATGAGTACAGTCAACACATGAACTTTTATATTATATTGATAAAGATGTAAATTTTTATTATTAAAATATTTCGTTCAACACATGACTAATCTCAATGAATGAGTATAGTCAACACATGAACCTTTATATTATATTGATAAAGATGTAAATTTTTATTATTAAAATATTTCGTTCAACACATGACTAATCTCAACGGATGAGTACAGTCAACACATGAACTTTTATATTATAATATTCTTTATTTTCTAAATTGGAATAAGGCCCAATCAATCACCATATAATGTTAATTATATGGATTTTCATACATCACATGTATATAATAGCATTGAAAAATAATCAACCATCAACCAAAGTGCACTACACCGTATAAGCATCAAATATAGATATCTAACGCTTATAACAGCCTGTCAATCAATCGATCGACATATTTAATCAATCAGGATGAGTGAACTTCAAATTTCATCCCAACACCCGTGTGGGGTTTCAAACAATCAAACACAGATTTTATTTGTGCAGTTGGGCGATGTGTAAAATTTATCGTCACAATCAATGTCCTTCAAATAGGTGTACATAAACAAACCGTCCGGTTTGTAAATGAATATTTTATTTATTCACATTCACGTTAAAAATTATATTTTTTAACGATAAAACATTTTATTTTAACATATGAATATCTATTCAGTTCATTCTTTAAATAAAATGATATTTTTATTTTTCTAACATATTTTAGAAAATTTTGGCGGCATAACAGCACGATACTAGAAACGGGACGAGGCCTAGCCTTATCCCCGGTCTAGTGAAGGCCCACGCCATTCACATATCAATCAAATTCACCAAACAACCAAATTCCAATCAAATCATCTAACTAATTTATGCAACCAAACAAACAAGTCCATGGTCTGTGGACGATTGTGTCGGGTGCTACTAAGCACCGTCTGCATCGTAGTATATATTTATAACTAGAAAAAGAAATTGAAAGGTGAGAAATTCTCACCGAAAGCTATCCAACACCACGTCTCTTCATTGACAGAAATCTTCACTGTTCTCGCCTTTTTGTCGCTTTCGTTGCCCGTAGCCACTATATATATAAAAATCGAATTATTATCTCGCTATTCTATATATAAAAATCGAATTTTTACTTCGCTATTCAATATATAAAAATCGAATTTTTACTTTGTATTCAATATATAAAAATCGAATTTTTACTTTGCTATTCAATATATAAAAATCGAATTTTTACTTTGTTATTCAATATATAAAAATCGAATTTTTACTTTGCTATTCAATATATAAAAATCGAATTTTTACTTTGCTATTCAATATATAAAAATCGAATTTTTACTTTGCTATTCAATATATAAAAATCGAATTTTTACTATGCTATTCAATATATAAAAATCGAATTTTTACTTTGCTATTCAATATATAAAAATCGAATTTTTACTTTGCTATTCAATATATAAAAATCGAATTTTTACTATGCTATTCAATATAAAAAAATCGAATTTTTACTTTGCTACTAAATATATAAAAATCCTATTTTTATAACGATGTTATATAGATAAAAATTCTATTTTTATAACGATGTTATATAGATAAAAATTCTATTTTTATAACGATGTTATATAGATAAAAATTCTATTTTTATCCCGCTATTCTTCATATAAAGATTTCGCCTTTTCAATTTCAAAAATCTAATCTTTTATAGTTTAAAGATCACTTCTTTTATATTTTAAAAATCACGTCTTTTATATTTTAAAAATCACGTCTTTTCACTTTTAAAAATCTCGTCTTTTCTATTTTAAAAAGAATGTTAATTTCATTTCAAAACTATGCTAAATTAGTAAATTAACTAAACTAATTACATTAAATAGACAAAGACAAATAAATAAATAAATTATTTATAATTACCTTTTTTTTCCACTGTTTATCACGTCGGGGGGGGGGGGGGTCTCGACTGGAGTTGGCGGTC
The DNA here is from genome assembly GCA_030737875.1 of Allium sativum. Lineage (NCBI taxonomy): Eukaryota > Viridiplantae > Streptophyta > Magnoliopsida > Asparagales > Amaryllidaceae > Allium > Allium sativum. The sequence continues at coordinate 10,168,567 of JASFAX010000035.1, forward strand.
GTTGGTGGAGGCGCAAGCGTGTGGGTGGTCCGGTGGGCGGAGCTCGGCGGATTGGGTACGGAGTGCTGGAGCCAGGGTTTTGGGCGTGGTTCACGCTGCTCGAACGAAGACGAGGGGAGAGGGTGGCGCTCGCGGAGAAGAAAAGGGTAGGGGTGGCTCGACGAGGAGGGGGTCGCCAGTCTGGGCGGTGGCGCGACAGGGTTTGTCGTGACGAAAGAGGTGTCGGGTTTTTTTTATTTATTTAATTTTATTTTGATCGAATGAAAGAGGGGGGGGGCTGAGCGGGTTAAGGGGAGAGGAAAAGATATTTTATTTTTAATTTATTTAATTAATTTATTTTCAAAAAGCAACTTTTTCATACGACCTCTAAACGAGGCCCACCGCCTGTGGTTCATAGCGTTTTACCCCCATTCCGAACACAATGGGCTATGTATCGTAAGCTGATTCGATCGTTTTGATCAGTTTTCGTCAAAATCAACATATAACTCTATATATTGAATTTGAACGCGCATTTCAATTTACCGGGGTCACATACTAACTCTAAAAATTCCATAAAAATATTTTCTAGCTTCGTATTGACGATACGGTCCTAACAAAACTAGTTTCGTCGAATTCTGAGACCGTTTGAAAAATGGCCATTTTCCAGTCGTTTAAAATCAACTGAAACTGGTCAAACACGTTTTCCTTTGCCACGCTCACATATTGATTCGAAAAATTATGAAATTTGAAACCTAGCAATAACTTAACATCACGGACCCAACAAAAGTGGTTTCGTCGAAATCCGAGGTCGTTTGCAAAATTCCCATTTTTAAGGGCCTGAATTCCATAGCGACTATTCAGAATTTTCAACTGGACATATCTTTTGATTCCCGCTATGAAATCTTGATTTGTCTGATTTGTTGGAAAGATATTCTCAATTAGATCCTATTATTTTTGGTTTCGCTAAAATCCGGTTTGTTTTGCACCCGGTACATTCAATTGAAGTTTGAAATCGAATTATCGAACTACCGCGCCGTTTTCAATTCCTATTTATAATTATTTATAAATATTTATATTCTAACGACGACGTATATAATATATACGTTCGAATTATATTCAAAATAAATTTATCGTCGATTTTATTTAAAATAATCTATTTTAAATATTCAAAATTCGTCAAAATTTCCAAAATAAAAATTTTAAACTGGCTCAGAATTTCCGGGTTATTACATCCCTGGAGTGTATAGAATCTCAAAATCGTATGCTGCAAGGAACTCTAGCCAACGTTGCTGCCTCAGATTCAGGTTAATCTGGGTGAACATATACTTTAACGACTGGTTGTCTGTAAACAGTTCGAATTTCTCACCCAGAAGATAGTGTCTCCATATTTTCAAAGCAAATACTATAGCCAACAACTCAAGATCATGAGTGACGTAGTTTTTCTCGTGCAGCATTAGCTGATGGCTAGCATAAGCAACAAGCTGACCTCTTTGCATTAACACTGCACCAAGGCCTTCTCTAGAGGCATCTGTCCAGACCTTTAAATCATGATTGCCATCTATGATGGTTAACACTGGAGCAGTTGTTAATCTTAACTTTAGTTCCTCAAAAGCCTCCTCACATTCTGGAGTCCACTTGAATTTCGAGTGCTTCTTTGTAAGCTTCGTTAAGTGACTAGATATCTTCGAAAAATCTTTAATGAACTTCCGGTAATAACTAGCCAATCCGAGAAAACTGCGGACTTCTGTAGGAGTACTGGGCTGTTTCCAATTTTGAATAGCTGTGATTTTACTTGGATCCATAGCAATTCCTTCTTTCGATACGACGTGGCCAAGAAATTTCACTTCATCTTGCCAGAATATACATTTGGACAGTTTAGCTTTTAATACATTCCATCTCAGAATTTCTAGAACCTGTTCCAAATGCTTTTCATGGTCGGCCTTTGATTTATAGAAGATTAGAATATCGTCAATAAAAACCAGAACAAACTTATTCAGGACTCCTCTAAACACTCTATTCATCAAATCGACGAAATAAGCTGGAGCGTTACATAAGCCGAAGGACATATCTAACCACTCATAGAATAAGTCTGGACCTCTGAATGCTATCATAGGAACACACTCTTCGGCAATACGAAGCTGATGGAAGCCTGTAGCTAGGTCCATCCTTGAAAATACTTGTGCTCCATTCAGACGATCCAATAAATCATCGATTCGCGGCAATGGATATTTATTCTTTATTGTCTGCTTGTTCAAATCACGATAATCCACACATAGTCGCAGATTACTGTCAGATTTTGGGATAAACACCACTGCTTCTCCCCAATCAGAGAAACTAGGCCTTATCAGACCCTTCCATACTAGCTGTCAAGGTTGATTATCTAGTTCTTCTTTCTCCTTTAGGGTCATCCTCCGAATGGCGTGCACTACTGGCCTTGCGTTCGGAATTAAAGCGATCTTGAAATCAATTTCTCTCTACGGAGGTAGACTAACGACTTTTTCGAACACATCTGCATAATTCTTTACGACCTGAATATCTTTGATGAGGTCGGGAATATTCTCTGTGACTAAAGGGATATTTTTTATTTGAGCTGCAGAAACATCGAGAGCTGCCCAGAAGTCTTTTCTATTTGAATTCTGACCTGCACAGGGAATGGTTATATAATTCCCTAATTGGGCCTTTGCCTTAACAACTCTCTCGGCGCATCTGACCTTTGCCTCATATTTGGTTAACCAATCCAATCCCAGAATAAGACCGAATTCAGTAAAATTCATGATGATAGAGATGGTAGGGAACTTATAACAGGAAAAAGAGACAGGTACCACATAAATCCAGCTAGGATTGAGAGAATCTCCAACAGGATTACAGACAATGATGGGTTCTTTGAGCTTCCTCAATTTCAAGTCCAACTTCTTGACCGCATTCTTTGCAGCAAGGCTTCGTGATGCACCTGTTTCAAACAGTACTTTGACTGGAATGTTTTTGACAGTAAGCGTGCCTTCTAAAACATCAGATCTTCCCTGACTAGCTGAGGGTGCTGAGGTTTTTGCCACTTCATTTACCTGAGCCTCCTTGGTTGCCTTTAACGACCGGCAATCCTGCTTTACATGGCCAACCGATGGAAAATGCTGCATTCTCTGGTCTCTTGAAACTTGCTCTTTGATTTAGGTTCACTCTTCCTTAGTTTCTTTAAAGATCTCCATTTTCCTTGCAAATGCCCTTGCTTATGGCAGTTATTGCATATGGCGGTCGTTACTGGTTCATTCTCAGACCTGGCCCTTTTTCGATTGACTTTGGGCTTGTTACTGGCCTCAGACATCGTACTGGCCTCAGGACGATCAGTTTTAGACCCACCTTTATTACTAGTACTGACTTCCTCTTCGTAGCATAACATACCTTTCTTGTCGAGATCTTCGTACTATTAAGCCATGTATATCATATCAGAAAAAGGAAGCTTCACATTCCTTATTACACTATTCTGATATTTTCTTTACAGGCCATGAATAAACCTCAGATTCTTCCTCCTTGGATCTTGAATCAGATGAGGAGCAAAGTGAGAAAGTTCGTTGAATTTCTTATGATATTCTGGAATAGTCATATCTCCTTGTATCAGATAAGAGAATTCATCACATAATCGCTCAATCACTTCTGGAGGAGTAAATCTTTCTAGTAAAATCATTTTGAATCTATCCCAGGTGATATCACCTTCTGGATTATCTTTGATAGTCGAATCCCACCAAAACAAAGCTTCTTCTTTGAGTGCCCAAGACGCCAGTAATCTTTTCTGGTCATCTCTCAACTTTAAACCTTCAAAGATTTTCTCTACAGAACGAATCCAAGCTTGTGTTTCCATAATGGACTCTTTGCCTAAGAATGGTGATCCACCCAGATTTCGAAATCTCTTGAATAGAACTTCTATATCTGATTCTGGCTGTGGGAGCACAACTGGCTCATTAGTTTGTCGAGCCATACGATTATTTCTGTTTCTGCCACTCATTTTCTAGTACGTCTGCAATTAGCAGACAAAGTGTCAGGTCAACAGAAAAGATATTTCAAAACATAGAGAAAAATACTTCAAATGTAAATGTGTCTACTGAGGAGTTATTTTATTCTTCTACTCATACTAGGATATTACTGATCCTATCTGTAATGAGATACTCGTCCTAGAACACTACTGGTTCTATTTCTGATGAGTTCTTTCATATGTTATATTCCAGAACTAAGCTTAACCAAAGCTCTGATACCAAATGAGACGACCCCAAACCCCGTACTGACGGTGGCAAGGGTAATCTTTAGAATATAACACATAAACAGATAATAGCAGAATATAAATAAATACACCAGATAATAAACAATTAATACACTGGATAAACGTAATCATCAGAGTTACACAGTATACAAGATCATACTTAGTACAAATACAGTTCTGCTATACTTAAATGTCTACAACGGAAAACAAACATAATATGTATAATAGGAGCTGAACAGCATAAAAGAGATAAATGGTAGAATCCATCTTCAGCTCCAGCTGTCCAACAAAAGCCTGATAAAACCTGAATACAAGGCTGCCCGTGTAGAAAAAGGGGCACCCGAGTTTGCAAGTGAAACAAACTACGAGTCAGTCATGGGACTGGTATGAGAGATCTACTTAACACATTTCAAATATGGCTAATCACAACACCATGCCACTTTCGTGGGACAGGTTTACTCAATCGGATTGGTAGTGCTTTAAAACAAATAATTATTTTAAACATCGCAATGCCTTTTATAAAAATGAAGCGATTATAAGACTCAGTTCCCATCACACAATGCAACGCAAACCGGAGGATAGATTTTTTTACCTTATAACGGCCAAAATATGTTTGATGCAAATAAAACAAAAGCATTTGATATTATTACTAGTGTTTATCTATTTCAAAAACAATTTCAAATCATAAGTATCAACCATAGATGACATTAATGCCCCATACCACTATGTCGCCGTATATAGGTATACAATCAAAACCGCACAGTCACATATTTGGAAATTGGATTTCCGTCATGAACCAAGGCAAAAGATAGTCCTTACCGACTTCGAGACAATCTAGCCCATATCTTCGGAACAGCCGCAACTGCCCCTTGGAATGACAGGGCCAGTCCACACGGAGTGGATTATAGTGCCTAAACAATACGTTTCCCCACCCTTTGGGGCGTAAATGAGCCAACGAATGACTCCATCGGTCCCAGATCGACCGATATAACCGAGGCGCCTCGCAACAGCAACAACCACATAGGTGAAAATAATATAAATGTCATCCAGTTTAAGCACCGACACCACCTCTAGCTAGAAGGAAACGCATGCCCTCCCTGAGGTCCTCTCCCGTTTCTGTTTCATACCGCGGTGTGATGTCGCGAATTCATGTTAGACACAAAGCTACGCCACACAGGAGGTACTTTGATCATCACCACAGGACTTTTCTTTTCAACAGAAGCCTTGATCATTTGCCATTTAGGCATGCCACACTAGCAATTCATGCCATGTGACTGATGTCCATCGATATACAACCTCTGAGCTCGTGCATCTCAGAGAAGGGCGTTAAGAAAAGAATAAATTCTCCGCCGTCAAACAGATGTATATTTAATAGAGATCAATCAACACAGAATAAAATCCAATGTCAGACACACAGTCCATTTACAAGTCCGTTCTGGGTCTGAATGAAACCGGAGGCACTATACACCTCGCATACCCATCGATCTCCACGTACGTCTGGACGATCACCACTCATTATCCATATTTCGGGATGCCTCCCAATCAGGACATCAGTTACCATCCAAACGAGGTGAAGATTTCCGGTCTTCAACCACCGTTTTCATCTTCGATTTCTTATCGTCGATTCAGTTATCCAAAATGGGATATACCCGGTCTTTCTGAGCAACTCGCGTAAAAAAATAAACAAGCGCTACACAAACACAACATACACATCATTTCAATTCATTAGTCACTAACCGTCAATCAGTAAGAGAACGATTTCCCAAATACTAACCCCGAAGGCCGAAACCAACATCAGATCAAAATCCAGGAAACCATTCGACTTAGCCAACCTTCAGTTAGTTTCTAAATTTCACATCCATATCGTTTATAATATTTTATAATGACTTATTGCTATTTTTATTTATTTTTAAAATATCCAATTTATTCAAACGATGCTTCGGGCCATAACGCGGCCGTGGCGCTGTATTTCTTCAGATTTGATTTACACATATCTAAAAATCTAACCATTGGATCTTCACAAAATTTACACTGTTAGAAAGATCTTTTCAAAACGAATCCAATGGTTCTAGTTTCAGGAAAATCCGACGGTCGGATCTCCCGGTATAATCGTTTGAAGTTTCGATTTCAAAATACGAACTGCAGCGTCGTTATTCGATTTAATTTATTTATATATTTATATAAATATAATCGATTTTGGCGCTGTTTTTCTTCAGATTTGAATTAAACATTCCAGACAATCCAACCGTTGGATTTTCACAAAGTGGGTATCGTTGGGAAGATATTTCCAAGGCGAACCCAACGGTTTCGGTTTCGGGAAAATCCGATGGTCGGATCTCCCGCACTAATCGTTTGAAATCACTGTTTCAAAACACGAACCGAAGCTTCGTTATTCGATATATTTCAATTTAAAATATATATATATATATATATATATATATATATGTATGTATCGATTCTTCGATTTCAAAACTATATTCTTTTCATACTTTTGATAAAATGATATTTTTATCCAACCGACAACTATTTCAACACTTTTCTGTTTTTAACCATTTATGTATATAATAAAAATGTGATTTTTATTGTAAAACAATTTATTTCGAAACACGATTATTATATATAGTTCATATAAGTGATAAAAATATGATTTTTATTATAAAACAATTTCTTTCGAACCCGAATACCATTCAACACATGAATTTCTATTCAACGAAGGAATTTCTTTTCAACACATGAATGTTATTCAAAATTCGTATATATACAATAAAAAGGTGATTTTTATATTGTTAAAACAGATTATTTAAAACACGAATACCATTCAACACATGAGTTTCTATTCAGCGAATGAATTTCGATTCAACACATGAATGTTTTCTATTGTTTGTATATATAGAGTAAAAATGTGATTTTTATTGTTAAAACAATTTATTTAAACACGAATACCATTCAACACATGAATTTCTATTCAACGAGTGAATTTCAATTCAACACATGAATGTTTTCTATAGTTTGTATATATAGAGAGTAAAAATGTGATTTTTATTATTAAAACACGAATACCATTCAACACATGAATTTCTATTCAACGAATGAATTTCGATTAAACACATGAATGTTTTCTATAGTTTGTATATGTAGAGTACAAATGTGATTTTTATTGTTAAAACAATTTATTTAAAACACGAATACCATTCAACACATGAATTTCTATTCAACGAATGAATTTCGATTCAACACATGAATGTTTTCTATAGTTTGTATATATAGAGTAAAAATGTGATTTTTATTGTTAAAACAATTTATTTAAAACACGAATACCATTTAGCACATGAATTTCTATTCAACGAAGGAATTTCGATTCAACACATGAAGGTTATCTATAGTTTGTATATATAGAGTAAAAATGTGATTTTTGTTGTTAAAAAAACACGAATACCATTCAACACATGAATTTCTATTCGACGAAGGAATTTCGATTCAACACATGAAGATTATTCAATATATGAAAATAATTCTAACACATGAATATTATTCAAAATTTCGGCAACATAATGGCAGGGTAGTTAAAACCGGGGTCGCCCCTAGTACCGCTCCTCGCTCTACCTTAAAGCCTCGCAGCTTTTGACAATGGGGAATCATGGATCTAGTTCGCACGCAGGCGGCATATTTTTTTTTTCATTTCCACAAGCTAATCCTATGTGGTTTCAACCAAATATTTCTCAACCACAAACGGGTATTTTTCAACCACAATCAATCAATTTCAACCACAAACAATTCTAATCAACCATTCGTAATCAACCAATTTTCACAGCAATCACAACCAATAAATATCGTCCGTGGTTTATGGACGAGGGGCGTATACATATACATATATATATATATATACATATATATATATATATAAAAGCATTTCTCTTCTATTCAACACATATATAATTTTTACAATGCATATATAACTTATATATCGAACGTACAACTTATACAATGCTTATAAAAGAGGTGTACAACGCTATATAACTCATACATCGGCTATATAATTTATACATCGTCGTTTTCCATATCGTTTATAATTTAGAAATTTCACATTGGGTTCCACTCCACCAAACATAGCAGAAAGCTCAGAAAAATATGTGGTCTCTTCTAGAATGTAGAAGACGTCCACACGAGTCCATTATCTCTTGTTTCACTGAATTTCGTCAAAAACGAAAAAGATATGATTTTTACAGTGAAATCAAAAACCGTAGTGCTTTAAACTGCTATAATATAGTTTAAAATAGAAATAGTCATACCTTTTTATTTCTGTTCGAAACTAGGTATAGATTTTTCGCTTGATCCGTTCAGCCTAGAGGGGATCGGATTCCACCACGACGTGGTACTCGGAGTGGCGCGCCTGGGGTGCTGACGGCGTCGAACTCGGAGGTCTGGGGGAGGAGCAATCGGCCTGCGAACGGCAAAACTTTGGAAAACTAAAACTCGAGAAATACACAACGATTTGAGGTGGGGTTTGTTTTGATTTGAAGAGGGAGAGGAGGACTTCAAAAACCCTAACTGGAGCTAGCGATTTTGGTGAGTGGATTGATCAGAAAATGAACGGGAAGATTTGAACCATAACCGCCGTCGCCTGGAAGAAAACACGGGGAGAGAGAAGATGAAGTCAACAAATGATAATTTTTTTATTTATATATTTATAAAAATTCGAAAGTACCCCTTATCTCACACGAACTCCAATCCAAACCCAACGAATGTCATCCCTAGCGTTTTACCCCCATTACGAACACAATGGGATACGTTTCGTAGGCCCATTCGACTGTTTCAGTCAGTTTTCCTTCAAATTAAAATATAAAACATTCAATATTCGATTTGAACGTACATTTCAATTTGCCGGGGATACATACTGATTCGAAAAATTCCAGAAAAATAAATCTAGCTATGTTTTGATGATACGGTCCCAACAAAACTAGTTTCGTCGAATTTTGAGACCGTTTGAAAAATGGCCCTTTTCTGGTCGATCCAATCTAATAGAAATCGACCAAACACATTTTTCGTTGCCACGCTCACATACGAGCTTCAAAAATTATGAAATTTGAAACCTAGCAATAATTTAACATCCCGGATCCAACAAAAGTAGTTTCGTCAAATTCCGAGGTCGTTTGCAAAATGGACATTTTCACGGGTTATATAAACTCTATAGCGGCCTTTATGAAAATTCATTTGGCCATAACTTTTGATTCCCGCTATGAAACTTCGATTTTTTAGATTCGTTAGAAAGGTATTCACTAACAGATTTAAATATTTTTGGTCTCACTCAAATTTGTTTTGTTTTGCACCCGGTACAGTCAGTCAAAGTTTGAATTCAAAATTTGAAACTACCGCGCCATTTCAGGCCTTGTTTATAATTCAAATTAATTATTTTCATTTTCAACATCGATACAAACATACATTTCATCGCTATTATTTAAAATATTTATTTTAAATATTTAAAATCCACTATTTTAGCCAATTAAATTTTTTTAAATTGGTTCAGTTTTTCCGGGTCGTTATGAATAACTAGATTCGAAAACCTTTCTTCGAATAAACTATATTCGATTAACTCTATTCAATTAACTCTTATCAATAAACTCTTATTGGATTAACTCTTTTGATTTAACTCTAATCGATTACCCCTATTTGATTAACTCTATTGGATTAACTCTTTTCACTTAACTCCTTTCGAATAAACTATGTTCGATAACTCCTTTAATTCTGTTCGAACAAACTATATTCGATTTACTCCTTTAATTCTATTCGAATAAACTATATTCGATTTTCTCCTTTAATTCTATTCGAATAAACTATATTCGATTTACTCCTCTTGAATAAACTATATTCAATTACTCTACTTCGAATAAGCGATATTCGATAACTTTACTCGATTTACTCAATTTGAATAACTCTACTGGTTAACTCTAACTGACTAATTCTAACTGATTAATTCTATTGATTAATTCTAACTGATTAATTCTTTTGATTAACTCTAACCGAATAACTAATATTCGATTAACTCATTTCGATTTACTGTCTTAAATAATTCCTTTGAATTATCTCCTTTGATTAATTCCTTTGAATTATCTCCTTTTCCACTTGTTTACTTAACAAATAACTATTCCCTTTTCAATTCTATTTCTTTAACAAATAAATATTTCTTTTCTCTTTTCTTTTTATTTAACAAATAAATATTTCTTTTATCTATTTGTATATGTTTTACAAATATTCCCTTTTAAATTCTGTTTGTAAATGTTTTACAAATATTTTCTTCCAAATTCCATTTGTAAATGTTTTACAAATGTTTTCCTTCCAATTTCATTTGTAAATGTTTTACAAATATTTCCCTTTCAATTTGTTTAACAAATATTTTCCTATCTATTTGTTTCACAAATATTTCTCTTATGATTTGTTTTATTTATTTACTAAATAAAAAAAATCCTTATATACTTCTATTTATTATCCCAATAAATATTCCTCTTTATAAAATCCTTTGATTTTATAAATAATTCCCTTTTTATCCTTATCATATTTACTTCCATTAAATATTTTCTTTCAAAACCCTTTTGATTTTATAACTGTTTCCTTTTATAAAATCCCTTTTTCCTTTTCTATATAAACTCCATTGATTTTATATAACTAATTTATTTTCAAAATATACTTTGAAAATCCCCTTTCTACATGCCAGTATTTCTTATGGTGTTTAACGTACCATATAACAATGATCCGTACCATTCAAACATATAAAATCATCAACATATTTCATATCACATTATATAAGACAATATCTGAATAGAATAGTATTATAAATATTAAGGGGTCCAGTTGGACCCCTCGAACCTGTTTCCCTGCATCATAGATATTAAACAATATACTCAACATCGATTTCATTTCAATATGAAATATTCAGCTAAACAGAATCAACATTGGATTAACGATTTATATATATATCGTTATCTATAATTTCAACCAATACACAAGCAATTCAGCCAAACAGTTAACACATAGCAAACAATTATCACCTTTGTTTCCAACGAAATGCACACAGAATTGAAGAGAAATCCTTCCTGAATTTGAATACACTTGTCTCAGATTTTATTAAGTTTTATTTGAATTGATCAGACATTTTGAAGATGAGAATTGTTTACTGGAGATGGAAAAAAATAGTGGCGACACTTCATTTTTGATGCGTTTATAAAGGGGATGGTGAGGCTGAGAATAGAAAACGTGGATTGTTTAGGTCCAAATATAGGTTAAGATATTTTTTCATATCTTTCTTTTATTATTTATATTCATTTTAGCCTTCTAAAAATCTGTGTGATCACACACGATGTTCAAAAATCATGAAAATGGTCATGTAGCTACAGTTCGACATTACGGTCCTAACGAAACTGGTTTCGTCGAATTCTAACTCCGTTTTCTCACACAGCATATTTTTAACCATCCAAATATTGACTATTTTTCACTTTAAAAATTGGTACGGCCACATACTGATTTCAAAAATCATGGAAATTGAGATTTAACAATAATTTAACATTCCGGATCCAACAAAATTAGTTTCGTCAAATTCTGAGGTCGTTTGCAAGACTGGCTATTTTTAAAGCTCTAAATAACCCTTTTAAATATTAAATATATTTAAAAACAATTAAATTAAATATAAATAAATTTATATTATCGTGTATATTCACATACGATATCATACAGCTCCACAATATTCATGTATGAATTTCTAACTCGATATTTCAAACCCTGATTGATTCGATATTCAATTTATTGTTAAAACAATTTATTTAAAACACGAATTTCACAACGACTTTTCTAAAATTTGATTTGGATGTAAATCAAAATCTACACGATGAAATATAGATTTTTCTCTTCCAATAGAAAATTTTACTTCACCGGCTCCTAACGTTTCTTATTTCACAGAAATCCGACTTAAAATGGCTTCTGGTTGAAGTTCAAATCGCCAAATAACGGACTACCACGCCATTTCGAGCTCGATTTTAATTATAATATAATTATACGTTCAAACTTCGTTTATATAATGTATTCGTGAATATAATTCAACTCTAAACTGAATTATATATTCTAAATAATCCTATTCGCACAATATTGTGAATTCCACTATTTTTGATTATTTCTAAATTTAATATATTATTCTATTATTTTAATTTAATTAAATATTCACTTTATTTAATTCAACGACCATTTGAATTCTAAACACTATTTATATAATTAAATAAGTTAATTATATATCACAAAAAATACGGGTCGTTACATTCTTCCCCACTTAAAATAATTTTGTCCTCGAAATTGCTAAGGTAGAAAACAAACCCTATCGACCGGTTAGAACTTAGTTGTTCACTTCTCAACTTCAGTTTCCCCTAACTAATTTAATTTCAATTAAATTATTAATTTAATTCTATTAACGAATATTTTCAAAAATCCTGAAAATTTTCTAATGCCTTAACTTTCAAAAAAAATCGCCAGCACCTCCTTTGTACTGGTCAATAGGTCAAACTCCAACTTTCCACTCTGGGCCATCTCCATCCTAAAAGAAAATCAAACAGCCAAGCGGCTTGCCAATTCGGCTATACATCTTATATCCAATAGAAATATAAACTTGTACCTTTTTGTCAGCATATCATTATATCCTTTCCACCTGTTATCAATTCAGAAGATACAAGGGTCATCCCAATCAAATTCTAATCTGTTTTTATCCAGAAATCCAACCGTTCGCTTATACCTAATTCGAATTCAATTTCAAATCAAAGTTCCATTTTCGATTTTTAAATTGTTAACTCATCAATCCAATACCATTTCAGATTCTATCTCATAAATTCAAAATCTGATTCTACTTGATATATCGTATCCAATTCAATTTCCAGTTAATTGGTTTCAATTCAGTTCCAGCTTGGTTTCACAAATTTATATATAAATTTGTTTTTAATTCAAATAGTCTCTTCCTGAGAGTTTTAAGCAGATTTGCTTTTTCCTCAAAAATCAAACTTTCCTTTGCAGGATTCAAACACTTGCTTTTCTCAAATCAATTCAAAAACAATGTCTTTCGTAGTAATCCGTCACTTAGAACTCGAAAATGAACATTAATGATGTGGCCAGCATCATCAGAGTTGTTTCCCAACTATCAAAGTGAGTTCAATACTATACAACTTTTCAAAACCATTTCTGAATCATTTCTATTTTGAAATCTTTTCAAAATACCATTCACAATGCTTGTAAAACAATTTAAAATCTCCCAGGATTTTAAAATTCTCTTATATTCAATCCAAATCTGTTTACCAACACTTTTCCAATTTTCAGGGTTTTTAATTTCAATTCTAATTTAAATTCAGATTTAATTCATTTCAGAATACTTATACGAATTCTATTGGTTATTCACATAACCATTTTACTTATAATCTTACTCGATTATAATAACAACCAATATATCCAATATATTAAAATTCAAATATATTTATATATATCCTCTTTATATGTAACGACCTGTATTCTACGCATCATAAGGTCGTAGAATATTTATTTCTTTCACATACTAAGTCGTATGGTCATGCAACTTTGGGAGACGACTATTGGGGTCATTTCCCATGTTCATGATTTTTCCCGATTTTTAAATGACCATTTTACCCCTATTTGGTACTGTTTTGGCCATAACTTTTGACTGGGAAGAAATTTTGACTTGAAACCACTTCCATTGGCTCCGGATGATGGTTTCTCTTTCCGTAGAGTGGTCATAATAGCCAAACGGACTTACCGTTTGGGAGATATGGCTGAATGAAGATTTAGAGGGTTAATTTTGGTTAGTTGGGCCTAACCAGGTGATTAGCAGATAGACCCAGAGGGGAATTTCGGGTTTAGAGGCATAGGAAGGCTGATTAGGGTTAAGAAATCACTCTCATTTCAGTTTTGAGCCGCCACAAACCTTTTTGAGACCTTAGTAATGGCTTCCATCCTCTAAATCCACTCCAAAACACAGTTTTAGTGAAGATTAAGCCTAAACTGCATCAAATCAGGGCCAAATAGCAACAGAGCAAGGTTGGAGCTGCTGCTATACATAGGAATTCGACCCAAACAAGGGTATTTCAGATTCGGTGTTTTATTTTGTGGCTAAGGTGAGTGATTTGCATAGTTTTTGCACTAATTATGGTAATTAAGGGTAATTAGTGAAGATTAGCGAATTTATACACTAATAAATTCTGGAAAAATGTTTAGAAATTTGAAAATAATATTTTATGCCTCTGTTAGAAAATTTGGACGATTTGATTAAGTTTTACTAAGTATGCGCTTAAACATGATTAAGTGGGATTATGGGAAAATGTGGGGTTTTAGCCACTTTTGATCCAAGTTGATTCATTTGAATTGTTGTTTAGCTATTTGTGGTTGCTATTACATGTTGCTATGACACTATGGTGTGTTTTTTGATTGATTAGAAGTGTTAGATTTGTCAAAAACACCGTCGAATGGTGTAAAATACTTGCTGGAAGAGTTGCAGAAAAGTGCAGGTTCTGGACCGGATCGGATCGGATATGGAGGCTCGGATCGGATGAGTTGAACTGGGCAAGGGATTTGATCGGATAGGAACTGGATACTTGAGACAATTGGCAAAAATGAAGTCCACGCTAATTGAACTGGGATCGGATCGGATAAAGGAGGAGAGATCGGATCGACTTAAGGACGAAGGACTCAGATCGACTGAAGGAGGAAGGGCTCGGACTGAAGTAAGACGAAGGAATTGGATCGGGGCAAATGAAGAAACGAGGGAGCGGATCGGAGCGGAAGCATGAACTGAAGGGAGATGGCACCCGACCCGACCCGGCGGAGGACACCCGACCCGACCCGGAGGAGGACACCCGACCTGACGCAACGCTATGAACCCGAACCGAACCGCTACAGAAGGAGAACCCGACCCGACCCAGTATTGACCAATAATCCGAGATGCAAAGGGAGTCCAATATGGGAAGTTAGAGCTCAGGATCTAGTTGGGAACCGATGAGTTCACTTCATGATTGGGCTTTGCTGCGGGACGTGTGCCAAGGGGCAGTTGATGTTTATGACTTTGGATCACTATGTATGGGAAGTACGTGAACGGATTTAGGGCTGCAATGGCCTAGGTACGACTAAAGGGATATAGACCAATGAAGTGGGGTCATTTGTAAAGATTTGGTCATGACTGCATGTGGTAAGCTTGGTAGTAGCAGTAGTTGTACCAGTCGAACTCCGTCACTACTTCAATGGGTCTAGTGATTGACAGTGGTGGACATCGTATGCTTTACGCACTGAGTGAGAGATGTGAGGATGGTTGCTATGGTTGATTTGTTTGCTATCATTATGACATGTACGCCCCACCCCCGTATTCTTTACACTATTTATGGCACCTTAAAGTACTGTACGGTATGTGGTACTAACTCTTTGGTTGCAGGTCCAGGTTTAGGTATGGTTTAGTATACCTGTTATTATTCTGTTTAGATGCTTATCTCTCATACCAGGCTTTATGTCTGACCCAGAGTTTTATGTCTCCTCTTATTACTCTGGGTGCTCACACGAGCAGACTAGAGACAGGTTAGCTGGAGATGCACGGGTAAATGATCCGGAGACGAGCATGAGGCTTCCACGTAATATATATATATAGGATTCTCCCTGTGTTGTTGAAGATCACTGCTTGGGCATTGGTGGTGCATCTTCTACTTTAGCTTTCTTTTGTTTAAGGACAGTAAATTTGAAAAGTTGTAATAAGCTGTATTTGGATTTCCGCTGCTCTGATGTTGATGTTGGTTTTAGTTATCAGCTTATACACTGTCTCACCTGTTTTATGTCAAGTATTTTATTATTATATTTTACTCCATGCGCTGTGAGAAATTCTACAGGTTCCTCGTTTAGTTAATTCCCTTCTTTCCTTTCTTCTGACGACTGTCCCGTGCTAGTCGGGCATGTGTACAGCGCACTTTCGGAGGAAATGCAGGCTGGTGCGGGGCGGGCCGTCACACTTGGTATCAGAGCTCTAGGTTGCGTAGTTAACCTAGGGAAATTATCAGGGAGAGATAATATACGTATACGAGAGAGCGTATTTGTGATTATTTTGGTTTTTAAAAGCTATATATATACTATTAGTAGTATAAGAATGAAGTCGTGCTGCACTAGCACCACTATGGGGTCGTTAATCATTTCCTTTTTCAGATTGACGATGAGCCGATATGTTAGAGGTACCGGTAGAGGGACCAATAACGGGAATGCTGCCGACATGAGGGCGATGTTTACTGACCTTATAAGAGGGATGCTTAGGGATTTGCAGAGGGCAGCACCCAAATGGTGGTGGTCCAATAGTGCAGGCGCCGAGAGTCGACTTCGCCAAGATGAATAAGGATTATACTAGCCTTGGTGGGAAGCCGTTCCACGGAACGAAGTCGGCCACGGATGTTCGAGATTGGTTGGATAGTTGCGAACGTATCTTCGAGGATTTGGGTATCGAGGATGCGATGAAGAGAAAGCTAGCGTCCCGTCAGCTGCAAGGGCGGGCAATGAATTGGTGGAATGCTATAAAGGCAGCTACTCCCGAAGATCAGATTACTTGGGAGCATTTTAAGGTCTGCTTTAGCGAGAAGTTCATTCCAGCTGCTCAGAAGTCAGTGTTGTTTAAGAAATTCTTGGAGCTCAAGCAGAATGGCAGAGCTGTCTCGGAGTATATTGCTGAATTCGACACTTTGTCGAAGTATGGGTTATCTCTTATTGATACTGCCGAGAAGAAGAATGAGAAATTCATAACTGGTTTGGATCGGTACTTGGGGAAAGGCTTATTAACCACATCGATGAGATGTTTGAATCGATTGTTGGGAAAGCATTGAGATCAGAAAGCCTCTATCCTAAGCCGAAGACTGAGGTTGCATCCGCAGATGAGCCAAAGCCACAAGCAAGTGGTGGAGGCAAGGGTGGTTCCCAGAATAAGAGAAAGCAGAATCAGACTAAGGATGACCAGAAGAAAAAGAATAAGCAAGATGTTGAGTGCTCCAGCTGTGGTAAGAAGGGCCATTATGCTAGTAATTTTCGGACCAAGCCAGCGGATAGGAAGTGCTTCAATTGTGGCCAAATGGGACATCACAAGGACAAGTGTCCGCAACCCCCCAAAGAAAAGCAAATGGTGAAAGCCTACGCCCTTAATGCTATTCCTTCTTCCTCGAATGCCCCAACTCTAGCGGAGAAGGGAAAGAATGTCGTCATTCAAGGTATGCTTTCTGTTTATGATGTTCCTGTTAGAGTTTTGTTTGATACCGGAGCTTCCAGTTCTTTCATATCTAGTGACCTGGTAGATAGGTTGGGATTGGAGCCTGAGATTGTCGATAGACCTTTAGTAGTGACGAGCCCGATTGGTGGTACGACTAGCCTTAGCATGATTTGTCGTAATGTGGTCTTATCGAGTCATGGATGCATGTTTGTTTGTGATTGCTTTGTTTTGGGCTTTACTGGGTTTGGCATTATTTTGGGAGTAGATTGGCTCCAAAGATACGGGGTGGTGGTAGACTGTGAGGGCTTTTTGGTGATAGCTAGAGCGGATGATGGTCGGAGGATAGTGTTTGGTGGTCTACCCAGTAAGGGGGTATTGGCTAGTTTTCTAAACTCCCTCGACATTCCGCATAGTGAGTTGTCAGGTTTGCCCGTGGTTGGCCAGTATTCGGATGTTTTCGAGGAAGTGACCGGGCTTCCACCACACCAAGAGATTGAGTTCCGTATTGATTTGGTAAAAGATGTCAGACCTATAGTGATGCCACTTCGTCGTATGGCACCAAGGGAGCAGCGAGAGCTCGAGGTGCAAGTCAGCGATCTTTTGAAGAAGTGATTTATCAGAACGAATGTTTCTAAATGGGGAGCACCAGTTGTGTTTGCTACCAAGGCGGATGGTTCCCTTCGTTTGTGTCTAGATTACCGCGAGTTGAATAAAGTAACGAGCAAAAACAAGTATCCTCTACCGCGGATAGATGATTTGTTCGATCAGTTGAGTGGCGCGAGAGTATTTTCTCAGTTGGATCTCGCGACAGGTTTTCATCAGCTTAGAGTGGAAGCTGAGAGTATAGCTAAAACGACATTTCGGATGCCTTCTGGATTTTATGAGTGGTTGGTCATGCCATTCGGGCTGACCAGTGCCCCAGCATATTTTGTGGATATTATGAATAGGGTATTCAGAGATCAGTTGAATAAGTTTGTCCTTGTGTTCGTTGATGATATTTTGGTCTATTCAAGGACAGAGGAAGAACACAAGGAACATTTAAAAATAGTGATGGAGGTGTTGAGAAAACACCAATTGAAAGCAAAGTTTTCTAAATGTCACTTCTGAAGAGGGAAGTGAGGTTCTTGGGCCATGTTGTATCAGAGAATGGTATTGCCGTAGACCCGGCGAAGGTGGCTACGGTACAGGATTGGCCTACGCCCAAGAATGCAACAGATGTAAGAAGTTTCTTGGGGTTAGCTGGATATTATCGTAAGTTTATCCAAGGTTTCTCCAAGATAGCAGCACCATTGACCCAGTTGAATAAGAAGAATCAAGCTTTTGTCTGGGATGAAAGGTGCGAGAATGCATTCAAGAGTCTAAAGGACAAGTTGACAAGCGCACCAGTGTTAGTCATTCCTAAGGGGAATGAAGAGATGACGGTATACACGGATGCTTGCGGTACCGGACTAGGTGCTGTATTGATGCAAGGCGGTAGGGTGATAGCCTATGCAAGTCGGCAGTTGAAACTGCACGAGAGAAGATACCCTACACATGATTTAGAATTGACAGCGATCGTGTTCGCATTAAAGATGTGGAGTCACTATCTCTTGGGAGAAAGATTTGAGCTGTTTACAGATCATATGTCGTTGAAGTATCTCTTCTCTCAGAAAGATCTAAATCTCCGGCAACAATGGTGGTTAGAATTCTTGGCTTCCTATGATTTCGACATCGCATATACACCGAGAAAGGGCAATGCGGTGGCTGATGCATTTAGTAGGAGACATGCCAGCTTAGGGGCTATGTTTCTAGAATGGAAGCAACTGGAGTACATCGCTGGGTATGATTTCAGACCAAAGTGCGAATTGAATCCAGAAATGCTAGCAAGTTTGATGATCAGACCCACCTTGATTGAGCGGATCGGATCTAGTCAGAGGGACGATCCTAACCTATTGGAAATCATCTCCAAGTTAGAGATGGATATCGATGAGGAGATGAACAAGTATGGGCTTGATCGAGATGGATGGCTTAGAAAGAATGGAAAGCTTGTTGTACCCAACGTCAATGGATTGAGAGATGAAGTGCTTAGAGAATGTCATCACTCAAAACTGACTATACACCGCGGTGGTAATAAGATGTATCGAGATATGAAGCAGACTTACTACTGGGAAGGGATGAAAAGAGACGTTGGGAAGTTTATATCCAAGTGCATGAATTTCCAGCTAGTTAAAGCCGAGCAAAAGAAGCCTAGTGGGTTATTGCAACCATTAGAAATTCCCGAATGGAAATGGGAGCAAGTCTCGATGGATTTCATCGATGGTTTACCAAGGACTAGATCGGGACATGATAGCATTTGGGTAATCGTAGATCGATTGACTAAGAGTGCAAGATTCATGCCAGTCAAATCGACCAAAATGGCAGCTAAGTTAGCAGAATTGTATATGAAGTGGGTAGTGAGATTTCATGGAGTACCTAAAAGCATTGTGAGTGACCAGGACCCGTTGTTCACTAGTGGGTTTTGGAAGAGCTTACAAGAGGCTCCAGGGTCAGAATTACATCTCAGTACCGCATATCATCCTCAGACCGACGGTCAGACGGAGAGGGTGAATCGTATTTTGGAAGATCTCTTGAGAGCGTGTATATTGGATTTTGGTGGATCATGGGATGACCATTTGAATCTAGTAGAGTTTGCATATAATAATAGCTACCAATCCAGTATCGGTATGGCTCCGTTTGAAGCTTTGTACGGAAGACCGTGCAACTCACCATCATGTTGGATAGAGACTGGCGAGAAGTTTATGCTTGGACTAGATGTGGTGAGGGAAACTTCAGATAAGATTAAGATCATTCAACAACGGATGAAAGCTGCCCAAGATAGGCAGAAGAGTTAAGCTGATAAGAGGGGAAGAGACTTAAAATTCTCCGTTGGTGACTTGGTGTTTGTCAAGATTTCTCCGTTGAAGAGCGTAATACGATTTGGTAGGAGAGGTAAGTTAGCACCAAGATTTTTTGGCCCATTCCCTGTTCTTGAACTAGACGGGGATTTGGCATATAGAATTGATTTACCAGAGAAGATGGCGGGAGTTCACAACGTATTTCATGTTTCCCAACTAAGGAAGTTCGTTCACGACTCAGATATGACTATTTCACCTGATCAGTTGGAGGACTTCGAAGTAGAACCCGAGGCGGCTGGGAACCGCAAGCCGGCCCATATTGTCGAGCACGACATAAAGCAACTTCGAAGGAAGGCGGTGAAGCTAGTCAAGGCTCAGTGGGGCGAGGACGAGAATGATTGTACTTGGGAGACAGAGGAGAACATTAGGAAGACACACCCAGAACTCTTTGCCTGGTAAGATTTTGACTTCGATTTAGTTTTCCGCATGCTAGGATAGGCTTGTTTGCTTGTTTTGCAAGTGTGATTGTTGTATGTGGTTGTTAGGCATGCGGGATCCTTGGTATGTTTTGGGTTAAGGAATTTCGGGGACGAAATTTCTTAAGGGGGGGAGAGTGTAACGACCCGTATTCTACGCATCATAACGTCGTAGAATATTTATTTCTTTCACATACGAAGTCGTATGGTCATGTAACTTTGGGAGACGACTATTGTAGTCATTTCCCATGTTCATGATTTTTCCCGATTTTTAAATGACCATTTTACCCCTAGTTGGGACTGTTTTGGCCATAACTTTTGACTGGAAAGAAATTTTGACCTAAACCATTTACATTGGTTTCGGATGATGGTTTCTCTTTCCGTAGAGTGGTCATAATAGCCAAACGGACTTACCGTTTGGGAGATATGGCTGAATGAAGATTTAGAGGGTTAATTTTGGTTAATTGGGCCTAACCGGGTGATTAGCAGCTAGGCCTAGAGGGGAATTTCGGGTTTAGAGGCATAGGTGGGCTGATTAGGGTTAGGAAATCACTCTCATTTCAGTTTTGAGCCGCCACAAGCCTTCTTGAGACCTTAGTAATGGCTTCCATCCTCTAAATCCACTCCAAAACACATTTTTAGTGAAGATTAAGCCTAAACTGCATCAAATCAGGGCCAAATAGCAACAAAGCAAGGTTGGAGCTGCTGCTATACAAATGAATTCGACCCAAACAGAGGGTATTTCAAATTCGGTGTTTTATTTTGTGGCCAAGGTGAGTGATTTGCATAGTTTTTGCACTAATTACGGTAATTAAGGGTAATTAGTGAAGATTAACGAATTTATACACTAATAATTTCTGGAAAAACGTTTAGAAATTTGAAAATAATATTTTATGCCTCTGTTAGAAAATTTGGACAATTTGATTAAGTTTTACTAAGTATGTGCTTAAACATGATTAAGTGGTATTATGGGAAAATGTGGTGTTTTAGCCACTTTTGATCCAATTTGATTCATTTGAATTGTTGTTTAGCTGTTTATGGTTGCTATTACATGTTGCTATGACTCTATGGTGTGTTTTATGATTGATTAGAAGTGTTAGATTTGTCAAAAACGCCATCGAATGGCGTAAAATACTTGTTGCAAGAGTTGCAGAAAAGTGTAGGTTCTGGACCGGATCGGATCGGATATGGAGGCTCGGATCGGATGAGTTGAACTGGGCAAGGGATCTGATCGGATAGGAAATGGACACTTGAGACAATTGGCAAAAAGGAAGGCCACGCTAATTGAACTGGGATCGGATCGGATAAAGGAGGAGAGATCGGATCGACTTAAGGACAAAGGACTCGGATCGGATCGACTGAAGGAGGAAGGGCTCGGACTGAAGTAAGACGAAGGAATTGGATCGGGGCAAATGAAGAAACGAGGGAGCGGATCGGAGCGGAAGCACGAACTGGAAGGGAGATGGCACCCGACTCGACCCAAAGGAGGACACCCGACCCGACCCGACCCGACGCAACGCTATGAACCCGAACCGAACCGCTACAGAAGGAGAACCCGACCCGACCCAGTATTGACCAATAACCCGAGATGCAAAGGGAGTCCAATATGGGAAGTTAGAGCTCAGGATCCAGTTGGGAACCGATGAGTTCACTTCATGATTGGGCTTTGCTGCGGGACGTGTGCCAAGGGGCAGTCGATGTTTATGACTTTGGATCACTATGTATGGGAAGTACATGAACGGATTCAGGGCTGCAATGGCCTAGGTACGACTAAAGGGCTATAGACCAATAAAGTGGGGTCATAAGTAAAGATTTGGTCATGACTCCATGTGGTAAGCTTGGTAGTAGCAGTAGTTGTACAAGTCAAACTCCGTCACTACTTCGATGGGTCTAGTGATTGACAGTGGTGGACATCGTATGCTTTACGCACCGAGTGAGAGATGTGAGGATGGTTGCTATGGTTGATTTGTTTGCTATCATTATGACATGCACGCCCCACCCCCATATTCTTTACACTATTTATGGCACCTTAGAGTACTGTACGGTATGTGGTACTAACTCTTTGGTTGCAGGTCCAAGTCCAGGTATGGTTTAGTATAACTGTTATTATTCTGTTTAGATGCTTATCGCTCATACCGGGCTTTATGTCTGACCCAGAGTTTTATGTCTCCTCTTATTACTCTGGGTGCTCACACGAGCAGACTAGAGACAGGTTAGCTGGAGATGCACGGGTAGATGATCCGGAGACGAGCAGGAGGCTTCCACGTAATATATATATAGTATTCTCCCTATTTTGTTTAAGATCACTGCTTGGGCATTGGTGGTGCATCTTCTACTTTAGCTTTCTTTTGTTTAGAGACAGTAAATTTGAAAAGTTGTAATAAGCTGTATTTGGATTTCCGTTGCTCTGATGTTGATGTTGGTTTTAGTTATCAGCTTATACATTGTCTCACCTGTTTTATGTCAAGTATTTTGTTATTATATTTTACTCCATGCGCTTGAGACATTTTACAGGTTCCTCGTTTAGTTAATTCCCTTCTTTCCTTTCTTCTGACGACTGTCCCGTGCTAGTCGGGCGTGTGTACAGCGCACTTTCGGAGGAAATGCAGGCTGGTGCTGGGCGGGCCGTCACACTATATCAAAATATAATTTGGGTAAAATTATTTCATTTACCCTCTTTTCAAAACATACGATGTCGACACATCGTATTCGAGTGTTTATAAACTCCTACCGATACAGTGGATCAAACTGATCGACCAGAACCCATAAACAACTCAATCGATAAATCCCCACAATATAAAAAAATATTTATATCAAATAACAAATACGCTCACTCATATATATACACTCAACTCAATATAGGTTATTACTAACCCCATCTCTACTGAGTCACGCCACAGAGCCAAGGTAAAACTTAACCTTCAGCTATGATACCAATTGTAACAACCTAGATTTTTGTCGACTTTGGTTATCGCCATAAACTCAATGATGACTAACCAAACATCGAAAAATACCGGAAAGTTAATGAAAGAAATTAGAGGGTGAGAATAGATAAGATAGGAACTTAGAATCGAAGAAGAACAACACAACATCAGAGTAACACAAACCTCACAGCGGAACGAATAACATATTATATAATATACATTTGAAATATAAATCTGTACTGGAATATACATATCATTTCCAAAGTACAGCACTTACAACACAACGGAAATAACTATAACTATACAATCATGAAGCCTCCTGCTCCAAGCTCTTCAAGTATACCTGTAAAATCCTGACTACTTGACTGTACAAAATTGGGCACATAAGAGTTTAGGGAAAACAAAGCAAAATAAACTCCGGGTCAGTCATGGGACCGGTATGAGTAAAACAGTTTAAAATAGTTGAACATGTAAACGATATCTCATAAGACCACGTCGTATGACGGAACGGGTTTTTCCCTTATGAGAATCCAAAATATCTTAATATCAAAAACCTTTTGATATTATAATATTGTCTATCAACCACAATATAATAATCATCTAGTAGAAACACTTTCATCTCACGTTCTACATATATATTATACAATCAAACCGCAAGCACGTATTGGGTAATGGATTTCCAACTATGACAAGGTATGGAACCACCTTCTGCTAGTGTACCTCTAGGGAGGAATACACTGGGTTCAACAAGAACATCTTGCAACCCAGCCATACATGACCGACCACTCATTTTGCTTGAGTGTATCGAATGTATATCACCAACGGTTGGGATCAGCAACCATTTCCCGAATGTGATAGCATCGACAATAGATTTTTAGAAGTAAATGAAATTCTACATCAGGTGATTACACACCCTAATAGGTGCCACCTACAAAGCCATGCTGCCTGCCCGATTTTTGTCATTTACCGGATGTGAGGCAAGAGGCCACGCTTATCTCTAACAGATCAAACAATTATTCACTTTGAATGTCACATCGTCATACCCACCGAATCATAAATTGATTTCCCCAAAAATACCATGGGTATACAGCTAAGAGAAAAGAATTCCTCCACACCAAACGTAAATACATTTGAAGAGATCAACTTACGCGATCTATTAAATATGCTCTGTCAGACATCCTTCCATACAAGTTGTCCTGGGACCGGACAAACCGAAGGCACTATTCAGTATACCCATCTTAGGCAATTGTTATCTAAGATTTATACAACAACCCTTTCACTTTACTCCATCTTCAATATATTCAACATACTTGATTAACAACGCTTATGCCAATACGGAGTGGTTCTTTGGATAATAATCCAATCGGTCTCTCCATATTAACAACGTTAAAATGATCGAAAACTTTGATAGTCGGTGAGTTAACTATCAAAGAAAAACAAGTGTGCAAACAACGATATTATTTCCAGATGGAAATTATATCGATCAATCATCATTTAACATTTATCTCTTTAGTTCATTAATCTACTTATCTCCTGTTTCCATATACTTAACAATTATTATTTTCTAATTTTAGAAAATATACGTTATTAACAACGGAAAACATTTCCATTTCCTGTTTTCTATGTTAGAAAACATTTCTGATCTCTTATTTGGAAAACATTTCCACAACTCCTTTATTGGATTTAAACAGATGTTTAAATAAAACATCGTTATGCCAACTCAAACCATTTACTAAATTCACTTAACCATCATTCACTATCAAACCTTACCATTCCTTAGTTAAGAAGGAAGTCAATCAAGTTGGGGTATAATTACCCCTCAGAACTTAACTGAACAACGATTTAACTTCGAAATAGTCAAAGTTTGTCTTTAAACCTTTAACAACTTCCTTACGTAACTCTCTTCCCAATAATATCTATTCAATAACTCCTCCCTTCGAATAACTACATTCGATAATCTCTCGTATGAATAACTAGATTCGAAAACCTTTCTTCGAGTAAACTATATTCGATTAACTCTGTTTAATTAACTCTTATCAATTAACTCTTAATGGATTAACTCTTTTGATTTAACTCTAATCAGTTAACTCTATTTGATTAACTCTATTGGATTAACACTTTTCACTTAACTCCTTTCGAATAAACTATATTCAATAACTCCTTTGATTCTATTCGAATAAACTATATTCGATTTACTCCTTTAATTCTATTCGAATAAACTATATTCGATTTACTCCTTTAATTCTATTCGAATAAACTATATTCTATTTACTCCTCTCGAATAAACTATATTCGATTACTCTACTTCGAATAAGAGATATTCGATAACTCTACTCGATTTACTCCATTTGAATAACTCTACTGGTTTACTCTAACTGATTTATTCTAACTGATTAATTCTAACTGATTAATTCTAACTGATTAATTCTATTGATTAATTCTAACCGATTAATTCTATTGATTAACTCTAACCGAATAACCAATATTTGATTAACTCATTTCGATTTACTCTCTTGATTAGTACTTTTGAATTATCTCCTTTTCCATTTGTTTACATAACAAATAACTATTCCCTTTTCAATTCTATTTCTTTAATAAATTAATATTTCTTTTATCTTTTCTATTTATTTAACAAATAAATATTTCTTTTATCTATTTGTAAATGTTTTACAAATATTCCCTTTTAAATTCTGTTTGTAAATGTTTTGCAAATATTTTCTTCCCAATTCCATTTGTAAATGTCTTACAAATGTTTTCCTTTCGATTTCATTTGTAAATGTTTTACAAATTGTAATGACCTGGGTATTTACACGTATCGCTAACACAGATATGAATTGATCATCAATTTGTAATACGATTTAAAATCAAGACTTTGAAATTTCAAAACATATGTATAACAGCATTTATATATTTATATATTACAGCATTTACTAAAACCAATTTTTACTCATTCATGTTTGATAGCATGAATTTGATAGCGTTGTTTAAATTAATTTTTACACGTGTATATGAAGGATAACACTTTTTAATAGCAAGTTTTAATGCCATTTTTTTTATTAGACATGTTCTGTTCATTTTTTCAAAATATTTAAAAAATTACTCTTTGAAATTAAAACTTATTACACTTGAATAAGTCATGGCAAAACCCTTTACCAAAGCAAGTTCAAAATAATTCACATGTTCATAAACTTAGACATGAAGTACCATTTGCAAACATATTTTCATAATTCAAAGAAAACACCTTCACTAGTACAAGTCTATAAAATAAGATAAAGAAGCATATCTTTCACATGACAAAATCATTTTAGATTTATGTATTATTCAGTTTTAAATCTTTTACATGTGATTTTCTAAAATGTCATTTCTCTTTACATTTTTCAGAGCATGATTTATTTTGTCAAAACCCATGTGCCAAGATTCACAAAATCTTGCATACATTAAGGACCTCACCTACACTAGTAAACACTAAAGCATATAGATTTTATAAGATTTATTCATGTCTATTTCATTCACATGGCCAAGATCAAAGGTACAAAGATTTTTAGATTTTTACAACACTTGGAAGGCAAGTAAAATGCTTTATATTTTTATGTTAAATCAAATTTTAATGAGAAGATTTTGGGGTAGAAAAACAAGGCAAAACTGAGCCTATATGATGCTAGAAAGAATACTAAAGTTTGTTTAAAAACCAAGAAAGATTTGTGAAAGATCATGAGCATTTAGTGTTGACATTTCTTAGAAACAAATAGGAAGGATATTGGTGATTGCATAGGGGTTTTTTCAAGGTTGATCATGGCTGATATAAGTCATGTGAAAGGTGTGGTGATGCTTTGCTTTGGTAGGAAAAAGATTTTTCTTTTTTTTGTATTGTCAATTAATTGTCACAAATCAAAATCTAAAAACTGATTTTGCCACCATATTTTAATGGCCTCCTACCACTATATATAGGCCTTGAGCATACACTTCTCCACACACGCAACACAGGAACACTTGAATAAGATCAGTACAGGAAAGCAAGGGTTTCAAACTTTGAATGTGAGTAAAACTGTTTTAGAATTACTGTTTAAGTTTCCTGCATTTTCTATTCTGTTTTGACTTATCCTTTTTAATACCTATGGTTTGCTTGGTTTGTTGGATGCAACTTTGGGTGAGTAAACTCCTTAAATCCGCCGTTCTTTTGATCATGACTTGTATGTTTTGCTGGTTGATATCTTACATATATACATTGATTTGCATATGATCACTAGAATTTCATGATAGGGCTTTGTTATCCTTTTTCAAATGCATCAGTAAGTAAAGACTTACTTTAAACTTCTAAGCTAAATCACTTTTGAGCTATCATACTATATGAGTCCATGCCCTTACTTGTTGTTAACATTTTTGTATCTATTATAATTCAAGTATTTGAGAATAGCTGCTCTATTAAACTTTGAGGAACAAATCAGAATGTTTAACACGGTAAACATTTACATCTCTGTTATCTTAGAAATTCATAATTTAATTCTAGTTTCATATTAACCCTATGAATGGAAAGACCATTGTCGGTATATGCCTGCAGGTTTACATTCTGTGTTATACTTTTTGTTTATAATCTTTAAGATGGATCGTGACTAACCATAGACAATAAAAAGTTATGTGTGGATAGTTTTCAGCAAAAGTAAAACCACTGGAAAATCTTAGTACGATAGATAAATCAATATAAAGACCGATACTCAGTATGAAGACTGTTAACTTAAAACAAGCTACCCTTTATAAGCTTAAAACAAATGATTTGAATCAAAAGGAATTAAGAACTTTAATCATAGTGTATTTAAGGATCTAACTCCAATATAAAAATTTCTCAAATGTTAGAGTAGTTTAAACTAAAATTAGGATTAACCTAAATAATGTTACTGCTTTGATATCTTCCCTTATTGGTGAGAAAAGATGTTTCAGTACAATCATCTGCGAATGCCTAGGGAGAGGATTAATGTAAAATGCAGTGATAAGGGGAGTGCCTGCAGTGTTGGCCAGTGGTGATGCGGGGGGATTTTGGGGTTTGCGGGTGAGGGTTTGGCAGTCCTCCGATGATCGAAGATGACGTACACGTGCACAAGGGAGGTACACAAGATGAAGGGGTCGGTTGTCATTATTTTTACTGTGTGGAGTTTATTTTGATGATCAGTTTGCTATAATGAATAAGTGTGTTTGCTCGGGTTCAAGGATTAGAGAAAAGGGACTGGTGCGTGCTGGGTAGGCGGTGCTGAGGTTGGATTTGGCAAGTGCTATTTTCCTGGGATTGAAGTAAGAAAGTAAGGAAGGGAAACAAAAAAAGAAAGAAAAGATGTCCTCAACATTAAGACTTTTGCCGATTTTATGAAACCACTATTTCGTAGCTGTAATGACCTATGCTGGAGAGACCCCTTCAGTTATTTCCTTTGAGGTATACCCGCCATATACATAAATAAAATGAAATAAGTAAGTGAATAAACAAGAAAAAAGAAAGAAGCAAAGTATAAAAATGAAATAGGAAAAAGAATAAGGAGAAGTAGTGGGAAGGAAAGGGAAGACATGTATATGAGTTTTGAGTGGTCTGGGTGGTAGAACAGAAAGGAGTTGGTGAGTTGACCAAAGATGAGCTTCCGCCCAGTTTATGCTTTAAAAAAAAAGAAGGTAAATGTAAGGTAAGATTTGGTAATTTACATAAACATATATATTGGTGCGCGAGTGTGTACGCAGAAGAGTGTGTCGGTCGAGCTCGCCCGAGTAGAAAGGAAATGGCAAGTATTTGATGTGCAACGAATTGGTCGAGTTTGAAATAACTTAAATTTCAAATTGAACTGATTTTTTTTTTTGCAAAGCAAATTGAACTAACTTTATTAAAGTATAAAAATCGTTATAATATAATAAACGAGTGAAAACTGAAATTAACGTCAGCTGTTAATAATTGATCTTAATAATGGTTTAAATAAAAAGGGAAAATATATATTTAAATAAAATAGAATTTTTATTTAAATTAACAAGGAAAAGGAAAGAAGTGAATCAGGATAAAAATGTTGTTTTTGTCAAGGATGGAAGTTAAAGTACAGGAGCTGGAATTTAAATTTAATTATAAAT
Source organism: Allium sativum (assembly GCA_030737875.1). Classification (NCBI taxonomy): domain Eukaryota; kingdom Viridiplantae; phylum Streptophyta; class Magnoliopsida; order Asparagales; family Amaryllidaceae; genus Allium; species Allium sativum. Next base: position 10,198,419 of record JASFAX010000035.1, read on the forward strand.
TTAATTTAAAATGAGAATTAGAAATGATTTTCAAATGGAATATTCAAACTGTAAAGTCAACAGAAGAAAGTCGATCAAGTGTGAAAGATCAGATATTGTTTTGACAGAAGTAGAGAAGTCAGCACAGAAGTTGTTGTTTTAGTTTAATTATAATTTTATTTTATAATTTAAGTTAGAATTTATTTTCTAATGAAATGTTTAAATTGTAAACAAGGTAAAGAAAAACCGTACGTAACTTATACGCTAAAATTGTCAGTTTGAATCTATAGTCCGAATACAAGTAACTGGTCAAGTACAGTTCTGTATATTTATAAAATGAGAACTAGAAATCATATTTTTAAGCGTGTTTAGATTGATGAAAAATAAAAGGAATTTATTTGGTATAGAAAGAAGAAGTAGATGGATATAAGAAATAAAACGGAAAACTGACAAAAACAATGTAAAGAGTAAAAGTTGAAATATAAAATATAAATTTAATTTATTTATGAATAGCTTGAATAATAAATGATTTTGAGGAAATAAGTTAAGTATTTGTTTCTTTAAAGTGACGAACAAAATGGGAAGACTAACTGTGTGCGACGCACACACTGAAATTGGCCATTTTGAAAAGAAGATCAAAAAGACCAGATATTGGACAGATGATCATATACTGTGCAGTATTTTTCTAATCATTTCAAAGAGGCCGAAATAAATATTTCACTTTGATTTGATTATACGTCACGCGTCAGAGATTTTTTAATTGAACACGACGATATACAAGGGCTATTCTTAAATAGTGCCTTCAGTTTGTCCAGTCCCAAGACAACTTGTATGGACGAATGTTTGACAGAGTATTTCCAAAAGAATCACGTATGTTGTTTTCTTCAAACGTACCAGTTGCTGGCAAAGAAGGGAAACTTTTTTAGCCTAACAACCAGAGTATTTTTGTGGAAATCAGTTAGTGATCTCCGATGGATTTGACGATGTGTCATTCAAAGAAATTAAACAGTGATGATAAAAAAGGTAAGTCTAGCCTCAAGCCTCACACCCAGGAAATGACAAAATCGGGCAGGAAGCATGGCTATGTGGGCCGCTCCCATTAGGGTGTATAATCACCTATCTAGAGAAATTACCTTTGTTTATTACTCTATCGATTCTGCCCATTCAGGAAACGGTGGTTTGAGTCCAACCGTTGGTGATATACATTCGATACACTCAAGAGAAATGAGTGGTCGGTCATGTGTGGGTCGGGTTGCAGGACGTTCTTGTTGAACCCAGGTGTATTTGCCTCCAGAGATACATCATCAGGAGGTGGTCCCATACCTTGTCATAGTGGGAAATCCAAATTCCATAAGCGCCAAGCGGTTTTTATTTGTATACTATATAGGAGAATGTGAGATGCAAGCATTCTTCTGGATTCTAATTTATTTGTAAAACAAATAGACATAATGATAATATCTGATTTCAAGTATACAAGGTGTTTGATCCCATAAGGTAAAAACCCGTTCCGTATTTACGGCGTGGTCATATAAGATATTTTTATCTGTTTTAACTGTTTACTCATACCAGTCCCCTGACTCACCCGGAGTTTATTTTTCTGTATTTCCCTTAAACTCTTGGGTATTCATAACACTTGTTATGAATAGACAAGTGAATCAGGATTGGATAAAACTCGGAAAAGCTGGATTGGAACTTTCTGTGTGCTGATTTATCTATCTTGTCTACTGTATAATTATAAGCATGCAAGTTTGGTCATGAATGATATATATAATTAAGAATGTACTATGAAGGGCATGTATCACTAGAATCAGTACGCTTTGATGTAATATGATTCGCTGTGTAATATTATGAAGCATTATCTTTTGTAAAAATTCCGCTGTGAGATTCTAATGTTTTCTGTGATTTTATCTTCTATCTATTCTTATTCTTATTAATGGCACGACTTCCGATGTGTTCGAAAGTTGGGTCGTTACAGTTGGTATCAGAGCTTAGGTTACTGACTACCTAGGCTTTGGGTGAATGTGAGAGAGCATATTTTATAAATGTAAAATGAATCAACTTGGATGGTATACCTAAGTTAGTTATAACCAATCAAATCGGGATTGACGACCTATTAAATTCAGGTGATTAAGATGAGTAACCAAGGACGAAGAGGTCGAACTAGTGGGATTTCCACTACTACTGGTCGTAATACTGGATCCAAGGATCAAATTGAGACTGTGGAGGAAGTTGTACCTGTCTGGCAGGATAAAAGGAGTTAATTAACTAGGGTCGACCTCGAGATAAATTATATATGGTTGAATTAAATTAGAATAATATCCAATCACATTGATACCGGAAAATCGGGATAGAATTCTAAATTGAAGTAAAATTTGGATTTCACGAAATTAAGGCTAGACTAAAGTATTTATTTGGATATAAACTCAGGAAAAGTGAGTTGGTCAATTTATGAAATAAGATCATATTAGTGAATCCCGAAATGGAAATCATTAACTAAGTGAACGAAGATTTTGGGTAATACTTAACGGAGTTAAGTAAATTGACCGATGAGTTAGAAAGAGAATTCGGGCAGATATTTTTGGTTATGAATAGGAAATTTTTGATGTGTGTTAATTATTTACATATATAAGTCGATAACTCTAATCTTCTATTTACATATTTCGGGGACGAAATTTTTATAAGGGGGATAGATTGTAATGACCCGGGTATTTACACGTATCGCTAACACAGATATTAATTGATCATCAGTTTGTAATACGATTTAAAAACCAGACTTTGAAATTTCAAAACAAATGTATAATAGCATTTATATATGTATATATTACAGCGTTTACTAAAACCAATTTTTACTCATTCATGTTTGATAGCATGAACTTGATGGCGTTGTTTAAATTAATTTTTACTCGTGTTTATGAAGGACAACACTTTTTAATAGCAAGTTTTAATGCCAATTTTTTTATTAGACATGTTTTGTTCATTTTTTTCAAAAGATTTAAAAATTTAGTCTTTAAATTTAAAACTTATTACACTTGAATAAGTCATGCCAAAACCCTTTACCAAAGCAAGTTCAAAAGAATTCACATGTTCATAAACATAGACATGAAGTACCATTTGCATACATTTTTCCATAATTCAAAGACAACACCTTCACTAGTACTAGACTAGAAAAGAGGAACAAGAAGCATATCTTTTACATGACAAAATCATTTTAGATTTATGTATTTTTCAGTTTTAAATCTTTTACATGTAATTTTCTGAAATGTCATTTCTCTTTACATTTTTCAAAGCATGATTTATTTTGTCAAAACCCATGTGCCAAGATTCACAAAATCTTGCATACATTAAGGACCTCACCTACACTAGTAAACACTAAAGCATATAGATTTTATAAGTTTTTTTCATGTCTATTTCATTCACATGGCCAAGATCAAAGGTACAAAGATTTTTAGATTTTTACAACACTTGGAAGGCAAGTAAAATGCTTTATATTTTTATGTTAAATCAAATTTTAATGAGAAGATTTTAGGGTAGAAAAACAAGGCAAAACTAAGCCTCCATGATGCTAGAAAGAAAACTAAAATTTGTTAAAAACCAAGAAAGATTTGTGAAAGATCATGAGCATTTAGTGTTGACATTTCATAGAAACAAATAGGAAGGATATTGGTGATTGCATAGGGGGTTTTTCAAGGTTGATCGTGGCTGATATAAGCCATGTGAAAGGGGTGGTGATGCTTTTCTTTGGTAGGAAAAAGATTTTTCTTTTTTTGTATTATCAATCAATTGTCACAAATAAAAATCTAAAAATTGTTTTTCCCACCATATTTTAGTGGCCTCCTACCACAATAAATTGGCCTTGAGCATACACTTTCTCCACGCACACAACACAGGAACACTTGAATAAGATCAGTGGAGGAAAGCAATGGTTTCAAGCTTTGAATGTGAGTAAACATGCTTTCGAATTTCTATTTAAGTTTCCTGCATTTTGTGTTCTTTTTTAACATATCCTTTTTAATACCTATGGTTTTCATGGTTTGTTGGATGCAACTTGGGGTGAGTAAACTCCTTAAATCCGCATTTCTTTTGATCATGACTTGAATGTTTTGCTGGTTGATATCTTATATATATACATGGATCTGCATATGATCACTAGAATTTCATGATAGGGCTTTGTTATCCTTTTTCAAATGCATCAGTTAGTAAAGACTTACTTTAAATTTCTAAGCTAAATCACTTTTGAGCTATCATACTATATGAATCCATGCCCTTACTTGTTGTTAACATTTTTTTTCTATTATAATACAAGTATTTGAGAATAGAAGCTCTGTTAAGCATTGAGGAAAAAATCAGAATGTTAAACATAGTAAACATTTACATCTCTGTTATCCTAGAAATTAATAATTTAATTCTAGTTTCATATTAACCCTGTGAATGGAAAAACCATTGTCAGTATATGCCTGCAGGTTTACATTCTGTATTATGATTTTTGTTTATAATCTTTAAGATGGATCGTGACTGACCATAGACACTAAAATGCTATGTGTGGATAGTTTATAGCAAAAGTAAAACCACTGGAAAATCTTAGTACGATAGATAAATCAGCATAAAGACCGATACTCAATATGAAAACTGTTAAGTTAAAACAAGCTATCCTCTGTAAGCTTTAAACAAATGATTTGAATCAAAAGGAATTAAGAACTTCAATCATAGTGTATTTAAGGATCAAACTCCAATATAAAAATTTCTCAAATGTTAGAGCAGTTTAACCTAAAAATAGGATTAACTTGAATAATGTTACTGCTTTGATATCTTCCCTTATTGGTGAGAAATGATATTTCAGTACAATCATCTGCGAATGCCTAGGGAGAGGATTAATGTAAAATGCAGTGATAAGGGGAGTGCTTGCAGTGTTGGCCAGTGGTGATGCGGGGGGATTTTAGGGTTTGCGGGTGAGGGTTCGGCAGTCCTCCGATGATCAAAGATGACGTGCATGTGCACAGGGGAGGTACACAAGATGAAGGGGTCGGTTGTCATTATTTTTATTGTGTGGAGTTTGTTTTGATGATCAGTTTGCTATAATGAATAAGTGTGTTTGTTCGGATTCAAGGATTGGAGAAAAGGGGCTGGTGCGTGCTGGGTAGGCGGTGCTGAGGTTGGATTTGGCAAGTGCTGTTTGCCTGGGATTAAAGTAAGAAAGTAAGGAAGGGAAACAAAATCAGAAAGAAAAGAAGTCCTCAACATTAAGATTTTTGCCAATTTTATGAAACCACTATTTCGTAGCTGTAATAAACCATGCTGGAGAGACCCCTTCAGTTATTTCCTCTGAGGTATACCCGCCATATACATAAATAAAATGAAATAAGTAAGTGAATAAACAATAAAAAAGAAGAAGTAAAGTATAAAAGTGAAACCGGAAAAAAAATAAGGAGAAGTAGTTGGAAGGAAAGGGAAGGCGTGTATATGAGTTTTGAGTGGCCAGGGTGGTAGAACAGAAGGGAGTTGGGGAGTTGACCAAAGATGAGCTTCCTCCCAATTTGTGCTTTTAAAAAAAATTAAAGAAAAGAAAAAAAAGAAGGTAAATATAAGGTAAGATTTGGGAATTTATATAAACATATATATTGGTGCGTGAGTGTGTACGGAGAAGAGTGTGTCGGTCGAGCTCGCCCGAGTAGAAAGGAGATGGCAAGTATTTGATGTGCAACGAATTGGTCGAGTTTGAAAAAACTTAAATTTCAAATTGAACTGATTTTTTTTTTGGAAAAGGAAATTGAACTAACTTTATTAAAGTATAAAAATCGTTATAATATAATAAACGAGAAAAAACTGAAATTAACGTCAGCTGTTAATAATTGATCTTAATAATGGTTTAAATAAAAAGGGAAAATAGATATTTAAATAAAATAGAATTTTTATTTAAATTAACAAGGAAAAGGAAAGAAGTGAATCAGGATAAAAATGTTGTTTTTATCAAGGGTGGAAGTTAAAGTACAAGAGCTGAAATTTAAATTAAATTATAAATTTAATTTAAAATGAAAATTAGAAATTATTTTCAAATGGAATATTCAAACTGTAAAGTCAACATAAGAAAGTCGATCAAGTGTGAAAGATCAGATATTGTTTTGACAGAAGTTGAGAAGTCAGCACAAAAGCTGTTATTTTAGTTAAATTTTAAATTTATTTTATAATTTAAGTTAGAATTTATTTTCTAATGAAATGTTTAAATTGTAAACATGGTAAAGAAAAACCGTATGTAACTTATACGCTAAAATTGTCAGTTTGAATCTATAGTCCGAATACAAGTAACTGATCAAGTACAGTTCTGTATATTTATAAAATGAGAACTAGAAATCATATTTTTAAGCGTGTTTAGATTGATGAAAAATAAAAGGAATTTATTAGGTATAGAAAGAAGAAGTAGATCGATATAAGAAATAAAAGGGAAAATTGACAAAAACAATGTACAAAGTAAAAGTTGAAATATAAATTATAAATTTAATTTATTTATGCATAACTGGAATAATAAATGATTATGAGGAAATAAGGTAAGTATTTGTTTCTTTAAAGTGACGATCAAAATGGGAAGAATAACTGTGTGCGACGCACACACTGAAATTGGCTATTTTGAAAAGATGATCAAAATGACCAGATATTGGCCAGATGATCATATACTGTGCAGTTTGACTATAATTAGATTTTTATCATGTTAGATTGATAATTTAAAAGAGAATTATTTCGCTAATCATTTCAAAGAGGCCGAAATAAATATCTCACTTTGATTTGATTATACGTCACACGTCAGAGATTTTTTAATTGAAGACAACGATATAAAAGGGCTATTCTTAAATAGTGCCTTTGGTTTGTATAGTCCCAGGACAACTTGTATGGATGAATGTATGACAGAGTATTTCCAAAAGAATCACGTATGTTGTTTTCTTCAAACGTACCAGTTGCTGGCACAGAAGGGAAACTTCTTTAGCCTGACAACCAGAGTATTTTTGTGGAAATTAATTAGTGATCTCCGATGGATTTGACTATGTGGCATTCAAAGAAATTAAAAAGTGATGATTAAAAAGGTAAGTCTAGCCTCAAGCCTCACACCAAGGAAATGACAAAGATCGGGCATGCAGCACGGTTATGTGGGTCGCTCCCATTAGGGTGTATAGTCACCTATCTAGAGAAATTTCTTTTGTTTCTTACTCTATCGATTCTGCCCATTTGGGAAACGGTGGTTTGAGTCCAACCGTTGGTGATATACATTCGATATACTCAAGAGAAATGAGTGGTCGGTCATGTGTGGGCCGGGTTGCAAGACGTTCTTGTTGATCCCAGGTGTATTTTCCTCTAGAGATACATCATCGGGAGGTGGTCCCATACCTTGTCATAGTTGGAAATCCAGATTCCATAAGCGCCAAGCGGTTTTTATTTGTATACTATATAGGAGAATGTGAGATGCAAGCATTCTTCTAGATTCTAATTTATTTGTAAAACAAATAGGCACAATGATAATATCTGATTTCAAGTATACAAGGTGTTTGATCCCATAAGGTAAAAACCCATTCCGTATTTACGGCATGGTCTTATGAGATATTTTTATCTATTTTAATTGTTTACTCATACTACTCCCCTGACTGACCTGGAGTTTATTTTTCTGTGTTTCCCTTAAACTCTTGGGTATTCATAACACTTGTTATGAATAGACAAGTGAATTAGGATTGGATAAAACTCAGAAAAGCTGGAGTGGAACTTTCTGTGCGTTGGTCTATCTATCTTGTCTACTATATAATTATAAGCATGCAAGTTTGGTCATGAATGATATGTATAATTAACAATGTACTATGAAGGGCTCGTATCGCTAGAATCAGTATGCTCTGATTGAATATGTTCCGCTGTGTAATATTATGAAGCATTATCTTTCGTAAAAATTCCGCTGTGAGATTCTGATGTTTTCTGTGATTTTATCTTCTATCTATTCTTATTCTTATTAATGGCACGTCTTCCGATGTGTTTGAAAGTTGGGTCGTTACACAAATATTTCCCTTTCGATTTGTTTAACAAATAACTTCCTTTCTATTTGTTTAACAAATATTTCTCTTATGATTTGTTTTATTTATTTACTAAATAAAAGATCGTTTTACACTTCAATTTATTATCCCAATAAATATTCCTCTTTATAAAATCCTTTGATTTTATAAATAATTCCCTTTTTATCCTTATCATATTTATTTCCAATAAATATTTTCTTTCAAAACCCTTTTGATTTTAGAATTGTTTCCTTATATAAAATCCCTTTTTCCTTTTCTATATAAAATCCATTGATTTTATATAACTAATTTATTTTTTAAATATACTTTGAAAATCCCCTTCCTACATGCCAGTATTTCTTACGGTATTTAACGTACCATATAACAATGATTGGTATCATTCAAACATATAAAATCATCAACAGATTTCATATCGCATTATATAAGACAATATATGAACAAAACAGTATTATAAATATTGACGAGTCCAGTTGGACCCCTCCAACCTGTTTCCCTGCGCCACAAATGTTAAACAATATAATTAACATCGATTTCATTTCAATATGAAATATACTGCTAAATAGAATCAACATTGGATTAACGATTTATATATATATATCGTTATCTATAATTTCAACCAATACACAAGCAATTCAACTAAGTAGTTAACAAACAGCAATCAACAGATAATTATCAGTTCTCAGAATACGTTATAAAAATATAACTATTCAGAGTTGGTGAGTTTTACTCACATTGGCAGTTCTTCGTTAAAGAACGATAAACTGTTGTTTGATTTGAATCGAACAATTTATTTTGCCATAAATTCAAACGAGCTCCAATCCTCTCCCAGTCAGTTTCATCGGGTAGTGTCCGTCCATACGATCCAAACGGATCTTGTTTCGTCCAATTCTGACACCGTATAAAATAGATATGCATTTTGAAAGTTTGAACTAATTTAAATTAAATAAAAACTTTGGACTTTATTCTCAAATGGGCCTTGCCCTTTTACCTCTTGCCCAATACCAAACTCCCCAGCCTAGACCCGTACCATACCAACTCTTCCCCAATCCTTTTCCATGCTGCTACTCCTGTATACCCAAAACCAATGGCCAAACTTCATCCAAAAACCACACCATCTCCTTTCATTGATAAATCACTAAAAAAATACCAAAATTCCTCTTGTCAAAAACCGCTCCTCACCATACCAATCATATGAAACTCGAGCTCATCATTTCTGTTGCGTCGCAACGTACTGCCCTCGACATCAACCCAGCGCAAAACCAAAATACCACCGGAAATGCCCAAAATGTTACACCAGATGCTGTTTTCCCCTACGTGTAACGAACTAGATTTTCAACTCTGAAAATCAACACAAAACTGCCACGTTGACTTTTCAAACATCAAAAATATCTAATCGTTAATAAAAAGAAGTTAGAGGGTGGGAATAGATAAGTTATAAAATTAGAATAGAAGAAGAAGAAGATCACTACAACACAAAATCAGAGTAACACGAATCTCACAGCGGAACGAGTAAAATATATTATAACATAACTATGAAACAAAACAGTATATATATACAATACCATTATCAGAGTACAACACTTACACATAGCGGAAATAACAATAGCTATATAATCCAGAAGCCTCCTACTTCCAGCTCCTCCAAGTATATCTGTAAAGACCTGAACTAGTTGACTGCCCGTATAAATTTTGGGCACCCAAGAGTTTAGGGAAAACAAAACAAAATAAACTCTAGGTCAGTCATGGGACTAGTGTGAGTAAACTCAAATCATTTGGTTTAACTTTTCAAATTCCTTTTCAAAGAAAAGATAATCGTATGACCGATCCACACATAAACACAGACGGTTTTTACCTTACGATAACCAAAACGCTTTTGGAAATCGCTACTTTTCTGATATTATAATAATGTCTAATCACAAGTAATTAGAATCTAGCAGAAGGCTTGCATCTCACATTACACATACATAGTATACAAACAAAACCGCGGCGCTTATTGGAGACTGGATTCCAACTATGACAAGGTATGGGACCACCTGCCGATGGTGTATCTCTAGAGGCAAATACACTGGGTTCAACAAGAACGTCTTGCAATCCGGCCCACACATGACCGACCACTCATTTCTCTTGAGTGTATCGAATGTATACTACCAACGGTTGGGAGCTACCCACCGTTTCCCGAAAAGGGACAACATCGATCATAGATAAAAGAATGAAATGGATTTTTTTCTAGATAGGTGATATACACCCTAATGGGAGCGAGCCACTTAGCCATGCTGCCTGCCCGATTTCTGTCATTTCCTGGTCAATGAGGCTTAAGGTCATTACGTAGCTGTGATACACCTAACCACCGTTCACTTTGAATGCCATATCGTCATACCCGTCAAATCAAAAATTGATTTCCCCAAAAATACCATAGGTATAAAGCTAAGAGAAACGAATTCCTCTGCCACCAAACGTATGTATGTTTGAAGAGATCAACTTACGTGATCCATTAGATATACTCTGTCAGACATTCGTCCATTCACGTTTGTCCTCGGACTGGACAAACCGAAAGCACTATTCTATAAATAGGATAGCCCTTGCATAACTCCGTCTTCAATATTTGATCGCAACGCTAACATCCATACAAAGTGGTTTTCAGATAATATATCTGATCCCGGTCTCTCCGTATTGACGACGGAAAAATGGTCAAAACTTCGATAGTCAGTGATTTAACTATCAAAGAAAAACAGGTGTGCAAACAACGATATTATTTCCAGATGGAAATTCTATCGATCAATCAACATTCAACATTCATCTTTTTTTATTATCATTAATTTATTCATTTTCCTTTCTATATATTCATAAATTCTTATTTTCTAAATTTAGAAAATATACTTTATTTACTTTGGAAAGCATTTCCATATTTTCTCCCATTTCTTATATTATAAAACATTTCTGATCCTTATTTGGAAAACATTCCCAAACTTCTTCATCGGATTTAAGCTGATGTTTAAATAGAACATTGCTTTCCCTATTCAAACCATTTCACTCATTAACTAAATCCACTTAACCAATTTTAACTCTCGAACCTTAACTACTCCTTAGTTAAAAACGAAGTCAATCTAGTTGGGGTATAATTACCTCTCAGACCTTAACTGAACAACATTTCCATCCTCGGAATAGAGAAAGTTCACCCTTTTTAATTCTTTAATAAATTTCCTTACGTAACTCTCGGATTCTATTTACGAATCCACTTCTTTAGTTTAAAACATTGATTTTAACAATAGTGTTATAATTCCTTTCTTCTTAAATATCCAACTTCAAAATGTAACCTTTATTCTTTAATTTAACTCAATAACTAACCCACTCATCTATAAATAAATAAATAAATAAATCTCGATTTAACCGGAAAGTAAATATTAGTTTGCTGAATTCGATATAATCGAATTCATTTTATAATTCTCTTTTTCGAATAATCTCTATTCGATAACTCTTTTTCAAATAAACTATATTCGATAACACTTTCTTCGAATAGCTATATTTGATAATCTCTCTTCGAATGATTTACATTCGATTAACTTTCCACGAATGATTTACATTCGATTAATCTCCTTTCGAATAAACTATATTCGATTAACTACCTTAATTTTATTTGGATAAATTATTATGAATAACTCCTTTGATTTAACTCATTTGGATTAACTCGGTTTGATTAACTCAACTCAATTAACTCAACTTGATTAACTCAACTTATTTACTCTACTTATTTAACTTCTATCTGATAACTAATATACGATTAATTTATATTCGAATAACTATGTCTGTTTTAACTTTATTTTGACTGGCTGACATTCAATTTAACACTATTCGCTTGACTCTAGATCGTAGCAATCACAATGGTTATGCCTGATTCCCTCAGGAAACATCCGACTGCCGTAGGCTATCTATAGCCCTACGAAATATGCTAGCAGTCGTACGAAATGGCAACTCATCCTGAATAACTATGTTTGACTAACTCTATTTCAATTAACTATATTTGATCAACTCAAATTGAATAACAAATATTTAATAAATCCTAATTCGATTAACTATGTTCAATTAACTCTAATTCGATTAATTCTAACTCTAATCAATTACTCTAACTGATTAACTCCTACTGATTATTCAGTTTCAAATATCGATGTTGAAATCGATTCTTACTTCTCTATATAACTCCTAACTTATATATTCTATTTATCCATGATAAAAAATTTATTTGATTTATAAAATATTATTTATAAATTTATCTTCTCCATCTATCTGTTAGAATAGATTCTATTTAAAATCTTTACTTCAAATCCATATCAAGTTATACCCGTGTGCGAAGCACGGGTCTAAACATTTCAAATGAAAATTTCTCCTTTTATACAATTCTATCACTTTTCAAGTATTTCCTTTTAAAATCTATTTCTTTACAAAATAAACCCCCTTTCGATAATTCTATTTATTTAAAAAAATATTTCCTTTTTGTAAAATCTATTGATTTTATAAGTAATTCCTTTGATAATCTAACTATTTTCTATTTCTATTTGCTTTACACGTATTTCCCCTTTCTATTCTATTTATTTTTCAAATAAATATCCCTTTTAAATTCTATTTGTAAATAGTTTACAAATATTTATTTTTCAATTCTATTTATCTGATTAACAAATAAATATTCCTTTTAAATCTATTTATTCCACAAATAAATATTTTCTTTTTACAAAATCTTTTGATTTTATAAATATTTCTTTTTCAATATAACATTGAAAATTTCCTTTTTAACATTCCAGTGTTTCCTATGGTATTTAACGTACCATATAACAATGATCGGTATCATCCCAACATACAAAATCAACAACAGATTTCATATCACATCATATAACACAATATATGAAAAACAGTAAAATAAATGTTGAGGAACCCAGTTGGGTCCCTCCAACCTGTTTCCCTGCAACCACAGATGTTAATCAACATATATAACACGGATGTGAAGTATTCTGATAAACATAATTTATATTCAATTAATGATTTATATCTATATCGTTATCTATATTTTCAATCAACTGACTAGCAGTTCAACCAAACAGCCAACACACAACAAACAACCATTATTTATAAATTCTAAAAATATTTTATGAAAATATAAACTGAGCAGAATTAGTGACATTTACTCACATTGGACGGTTATCGTTAAATAACGATAATTAGTCATTGATTTGATTCATGCGTTTTATTTCACCATAAATCCAAACGAGCTTCAATTCACTCCCGGTCAGTTCCATGGCGTAGCCACCGTCCATACGATCCCAACGCAACTGATGGTTCATCGATTGGACTTTGTATGAGCTAGTTACGGGGTTTCCAAGTTAATACACAAATTAAAATATAATTAACTTGATTAAATTCACAAATTACCTCGCCCCTCACCCTCCTTTGCACGTGACTGCCCTTATCTTCCCCAAACAGATAAAACATGACTCCTTCTCAATTTCGAACCCGTCTTCAGCACCATTCCGCCACTTTCCTCCTTCTATTTCTTCCTATCCTCTTCACGATTAAGTCAAATAAAATCACCAAAAATCATCTCATCAAAATCCCTTTCATCCATTATATTCTCGTTAAACTCGAACACAATTTTCTACTTCATCGCGCCAGTGCTGTGCAATTCACCGAACTACTTTTGCACCATAACTCACGAAAAATGCACACAAACTTCTAAACTTCACAAGAAATCCGAAAATAAACTCCATTTCATGAGAAAGTACTTAAATTACCCAAACATTGGAACCTTAGGTTCGCTGGAAACACTCAGTACACCAAAACATGAGTCGCACATACTAAAACTGGCATGGAATTGATGAGTAACTGATAAGGACTGTGAATATAAATATATAAGGATTTATAAAGATTTATTTTGAATTCTTTTTGATTTATCTTTGATCGAACTTTTACTGGAAGTAAAATGGTTACGGCGGAAAATAATTTGACCGTAGAAATGAATTGTTTAGGGCTTGCAAAAGTTAAAGGTATTATATAGGTAAATAAAAATATTTTTTATTTGATTATTTAATTTTATTTTATTTTATGCAATCGCTAATTGTATTCGTACTCTAAAATTCCTGTGGTCACATACGATACCCAAAAATCACGAAAATGAACATGTAGCTACAGTTCGACATTACGGTCCCAACGAAACTAGTTTCGTCGAATTCCGACTTTGTTTGCTCACACAGCGTATTTTTAACCGTCAGAATAACGATTTTTTTCACATTAAAATACCATACGACCGCATATCGACTTCCAAAAATCACAAAAATTGAAATCTAGCAATAATTTAATATTGCGGATCCAACAAAATTAGTTTCGTCGAATTCTGAGGTCATTTGAAAAATTGGCTATTTTTAAGGCTCCAAATAACCCATTTAAATATATAAATATATTTAAAAACATTTAAATTTAATATTTAAAAATAATTATTATCGCATATATTTACAACAGAATATCATACTGCTACACCGGGATTTATAACTCGATATTTCAAATCCAGTGTTACATCGATATTCGATTTATATTCAAAAATCCATTTTAAAATATAAATAAATCGATATAAATTATAAAGGAATTCCATAGCGACTTTTCTGAATTCTGATTTGGACATAACTAAAAATCTACACTACGAAATCTTGATTTTTCTCTTCCATCAGAAAAAATATACTTCACCAACTCCTAGCGTTTCTTGTTTCACAGAAATCCAATTTAAAATGGACCTTGTACATTCAGTTGAAGTTCAAATCGCCAAATAGCGAACTGCCGCGCCATTTCGAGCTCGATTATAATTAAAATATAATTATGCGTTCAAACTGCCATTAAAATAATATATTCGTCATTCTAATTCAAATCTAAACTGAATTAAATATCACAGATGATCCAATTCACACTATTTTGTGAATTCCACTATTTTTGACTATTTCAGAAATTAAATATATTATTATATTATTTATTTTAATTAAATAATCAATATTATTTAATTCTGGTCATTTTAAATAATCAAAACCATTATTTAAATAATTAAATAAATAAATTATATCGCTGAAAAATGCGGGTCGTTACACTAAGATTACAAGTACGAATTTGAATCAAGCTATTACTTCTTCATTGGAACCAACCGTGTAACCCTAGGTCCACGCTCAAGAGAATCACCGAACAAAATCAGCTTCGCTTCCAATGAAATGTACACAGAATTGAAGAGCAAACCTTCCTGAATTCGAATACACTTGTCTTGGATTTTATTAAGTTTTATTTGAATTGATTAGAAATTTTGAAGATGAGAATTGTTTACTGGAAATGGAAAAAAATAGTGGTGGCACTTCATTTTTGTTGCGTTTTTAAAGGGGATGGTGAGGCTGAGAATAGAAAACGTGGAATGTTTAGGTCCAAATATAGGTTAAGATATTTTTTCAAAATTTTCTTTTATTATGTATATTTGTTTTAGCCTTCTAAAAATCCATGTGATCACACAAGATGTTCAAAAATTAAGAAAATGGTCATGTAGCTACAGTACATTACGGTCCTAACGAAACTGGTTTCATCGAATTCCGACTCTGTTTGCTCACACAACATATTTTTAACCATCAAAATATCGACTGTTTTTCACTTTAAAAATCGGTACGACCACATACTGACTTCAAAAATCATAGAAATTGAAATCTAACAATAATTTAACATTACGGATCCAACAAAAATAGTTTCGTCGAATTTTGTGGTCGTTTGCAAAACTGGCTATTTTTGAAGCTCTAAATAACCCTTTAAATTTTAAATATATTTAAAAACAATTAAATATAAATAAATTTATATTATCGTGTATATTCACATACGATATCATGCAGCTCTACAATATTCCTGTATGAATTTCTAACTCGATATTTCAAATCCCGATGGAATCAATATTCAATTTTTAATGAAATCCCTTTTTAAAATATAAATAATTCCTTTATAAATTATAAAGGAATTCCACAGCGAATTTTCTAAAATTTGATTTGGTTGTAAATCAAAATCTACATGACTAAATCCAGATTTTTCTCTTCCACCAGAAAAATATACTTCGCCAGCTCCTAACGTTTCTTATTTCATAGAAATCTGACTTAAAACGGCTTCTGTATATTCGGTTGAAGTTCAAATCGCCAAATAACGAACTTCCATGCCATTTCGAGCTCGATTTTAATTATAATATAATTGTACATTCAAACTTCGTTTATATAATATATTTGTGAATATAATTCAACTCTAAACTTAATTATATATTTTAAATAATCTTATTCACACAATATTGTGAATTCCACTATTTTTGATTATTTCTGAATTTAATATATTATTCTATTATTTTAATTTAATTAAATATTCACTTTATTTAATTCAACGACCATTTTAATTCTGAACACTATTTATATAATTAAATAAGTTAATTATATATCGCAGAAAATATGGGTCGTTACAGGATATGATTTATATGAGTACCCAATGTAAAGTTGATTTGTGCAAAGGAATATTCCAAAATAGAATATGACTCATGATATCATTGTATATCTTTATTGTTTTAAAGATGTGCTAGTTTTTCGGAAAGACCAAGTTTTAACTCATTCTGAATAACTATACGACGAGTAATGATGTTTTTGAAGACAATGGTTAAAGACTGGGATGTCCATATCATTTGAATTAATTGCTAATGTCTCGATTGGGCTATACACCCAATACGAGGTTTTAAGTGGTAGTGGTCCAGATGTACTTGGAAATTGTCCGGATTTGCAGGGGCCTCTCTCCTTTGTTGGACGAGGAGTAAGGTGCCTTCGGTTTTGATTACAAGCAGGACAAACATGTCAATGGATGTGTGTATGATGTTGTAATTTATGACATAATAAATTGGTCTTTATTGATGATTGTTAATGATATTTTTCGTCAACACCAAAAATAAGCTTAATGATTCCTATATATTGGAGATTGACAGAATAATTAATCTAATAGACATTGAAATGCAGCTTGGTCTCAACATTCCTACCTTGATCCGTCGTTTCCTAGGCATTAAGTCCTTAAGTTCAAAGATTATGTATTCTTCCTTCTAAGAGGTGAGTATCATGCTTGCGAGACTATAAGATCGATTATTGCCTCAGGATGAGGACATTATGAGTTATGGAAGATTGAATACCTTACGGCACTAATCATCTTTAGATTCCAGATAAAATATACATTGTGTTGACAAGAAACTGGCTAATGCTACACAATAATTAGGATATTAACGTGTCATAATGCTTATTGACTTGTGTGATACTTCCACATCGAACTGGCCAATGAAAGCCTATGGTTGCGTTAGTTATCAAGCGCAAGCTTACAACAGGTTTTCGCCATGTGTTATGCTTCATTAGGTTTATTATAAAAGAGCTAAGTCACATATAGCAGGGACGAAAGGGAAAACTCTTTGGTTCTACCCAAAGTCTTTCCTCTTCCAAATTGATTGTGATTAACCCTTTCATGAAGAAGGTTAACGTTAACTCCCTTTTTAATTATAATAAACACAATATGATTATCAAATCGAGAAATGTTTAAGTCTCGGACTTCTCCTTTTTATTTATTTCGAGTATATTACAAGAATTGAAGAAATCCACTACTTGATTTAGAAATTAGGGTTTGCTCTTAAAGAAAGAAGTACAAGATTATAGAATGAGAGAATACGCCCATAAAATGTGACCCCTGGGGTCATATTTATAGATAATTTGGCCCTCATTGTTATTGATTCAACAAGACCCCTTTTGGGTGCAACAACATGATGTTGGCTCCCCACACCTTTCAATTCCGGTGGTGGGGTTTTCAACTGCCTTTCTTGGCACTTTTTGTTGTTTCTGAGACCAATTTGGGCTTTTAGTGTGCCGGTCTTGGCTTTCGATGGATTTCTCCCAGTCTTAGGAGTTTCTCTTTGATGCTTCTTCTACGTTCCATAATGATACCAAGCCAGTTGGTATGGACAGCTTTGAGAATGACTTTCGGCTTTTGGGAATGAACTCTGGTAGCCATCCAGCTTTAAATTCGATAACATGCTTTTAGGGTGTTTTTCTTATGCTTCGGCTTCTTCTACTCTTGATCTATTTACCTTCTTTCATTTTGACACCAAGTCAATTAGTGCCGATAGCCCCTTCATCTTCTTTTGTTTGGCTTGGTGCTTCCTCTCTCGCCTTTAGTTTCAGGTTATAAACATTCTTTCTTTCCTTCTCATCTGCTTCCGATAATTTACCTTCGGGATCCATTTCATACTAGCTTATTTGCGTGTCGCCATTGATTTGCCACTATCTCCTTTCGTATCGGCACCAGGCTTCCCTCTTTTATGTTGATGCCGATAGCTTATTGACCCAATCATCTCCTTCGTGCTTTCGACTTTAGTCTACTTCCAGATTCATGCTTTCGGAACACTCTTCTGTGCTGGTTTCGGTTCGATACCCCTTCACCGTCAGTAGGCTGTGGTGTTCAATTTGGGTAATAACATTCCCCCTCCTCGGTGAAGGAGTATTTATGACTTTCCAAGTCAGTTGTTCCTTTTCATCTTACGACATTTTGTTCAAACTTTTACCTGCATTTTATTCTGCATAAATTTCGATAACTAACACTTTGCATTAGTCTTTCAGTCTTAATATACTTTCTTTGGTTCTTTAAACTATATCATATTAAACATTGTTCAAGCCTAAGCCCAAGAGTATTAAAGCCTGTAACTAAAGCTTCACAATCATCAATGCTTTATACCTTACCGAAAGAATAATGAATAAGACCAAGAAAATTTCTTGGTTGGTAAAATGTGGATAGATTTTATCCTTACTACTAAACCTCAGGTTTTCATAATAAAAGACTATAATCCCCTTTTTGGACATAAAAGAAGTCTCGAACTAACCCAGATTCAGGTATTAAATATAGAAGACTAGAATTCCATTTCTAGTATTAGTAAATCGACCCAGATTTTGGTATAGATGGAAGACCAGTGATTCATTCTTGATATTAATAAAAACCCCGAGCCAACCCAAATTCAGGTATTAGAGATTTGAGACCAGAAATCCGCTTTTGGTATTAAGAAAAAGTCTCGAACTAACCTAGATTTGGGTATTAGATATATAAAACCAGAAATCCACTTTTGGTATTAAGTAGAAGTCCCAAACCAACACAGATTCGCATATTAGAAGTATAAGAGCAGAAATCCAACATTGGTAAGGAGTAGAAGTCCCAAACCAACCCAGATTCGGGTATTAATGCCATCTCTAGGCTTTCTCTTTAGGGTAGAAATGGTTTATGTGTCGTTCCCATCTTGTGGGATGCTTGTGTAAACATAAGTGGTTGCATGCTTAGGATGCTCCTTCATAGCTTTTGTTCCCTTTTCTCGGGATTAGATGTAAGCAGAGGATGTACGTTCTCACTGGGAAACTCTCTAGACCTTTATTTAGCAAAGTAGAGGATAGATGTGCTTTGTTAGCCACTCTCTGGGCTTTAGATTGTTAAGTCAAAGGGTGTATGTGCCTTTTTAGCCACTCTCTGGGCTTTTGCTCCCTTCTACGGGATGAGACATAAGTAGAGATAGAGCATGCTCTTCTACGAGCAGAGGTAGGACGTACTTAGTCGAAGTAGAGGCAGTGCGTGCTCTTCTGCGAGAAGAGGCAAAGCGTGCTTACTCATTCCCTTCTCCCGGATACGAGGAACTTAAACAGAGGTTGGACATGCTCTTCTGCGAGCAGAGGTAGGACATGCTTAGTTCATAGTAGAAGCATAGCATAATCTTCTGCGAGCAAAGGCAGGGCGTGCTAATTAGATGCTCTGTCTCGACAATTTCTGGCGTGGATTGGAGTTTTACACTTTTGATGCTTTAGCCCGGTCCTTTCTGGTTTGGAGACGCTAAAGGCTTACACTCCACCTTCCTCCGGAAGGTGCCTTGCCCTAGCCATCTTGGCTGTGACAATGGTTTTCGACCATTGTAGGTTGCTTCACGCCCTTTTGGGTAGTTCAAAATTTTGAAAGGGTTTTCGTACCCTTATTTGTGTGTGTATTCTTAGAGAAGACTTTCTTTATTCTATTATTGTTGAAAATTATGGTCTTAAGTGTTTTGAATTCCATGTTCTAGGTACAAGATTACCATTTGGTTTACAAAGTCGATACGTTCCAGGTATGACTTCTTAATGAATGATTAAGGGTCCTTCCCAGTTTGGGTTAAGTAGACCTTCTGTTGGATTCTTTGTATTGTCCATTTCCCTTCGTATGACCAAGTCTCCTGTAGTGAAGGTTATTGCTTTAATCCTCGAATTATAGTACTTAGTGGTCTTCTTTTAATACTCAACCATCCTAACGGTGGCCTCATCCCTCAACCATTGGATTAGGTATAAGGACTCCTTTTTTAATTCTTAATTAGGATCAAAATCATAGGATTCTCTTCTGTGTGAGGAGATCTCAATCTCGACTGAAGCATAGCTTTGCATCCATACGTTAGTGTGTACACAGTATGTCCCGTTTTGTCTTGGTGGAAGTTCTATATGCCCAAAGCACTAAGGGTAATTCATTCGGCCTATTCCCTTAGGCTTGGTTCAGTTTTTTCTTTAGAATTGTCTTTATGTTTTTGTTTGCAGCTTCAACAGGGCATTTTGCCCTTGGATGTGCCACGGAGGAAAAACTTTTTATAATCCTGTTCTTCTAACAAAATCATGTGAATTCTTTACTTTCGAATTCCGTTCCATTGTCTGATATGATTTTTAGGGAATTCCAATGCGTGTAACGATTCTTTATTACAAACCTCGATACTTTCTTGGATGTGCTTGTCGGAAGGAGTTTTTCTTCCACCCACTTGGTGAAGTAGTCAATGGCTACCACAACATATTTAGCTGCACCCTTGGAGATCGGTAGGGGTCCAATTAGGTCTATTCCCCATACGTCGAATGGCCATAGGCTTGAAATAGTGGTTAGGTCACTTAGAGGCAGTCGGGGTAACTTGGAGTACCTTTGGCATTTTTCGTATTTCTTGACATAAACAATTGATGGCTAACCATTTGCAGCTAATAAAAGCCTTGCCGTATAACTTTCTTAGCCAACTTAACTCCGTTGGAATGGTCTCCACACAAACCTTCATATGCTTCTTTTAACCAGTTGAGCTTGTCTTCAAGGCTTATGCACCTTAGGTAAGGGAGCGAATGTCCTTTCTTATAAAGTACTTTTTCCGCAATCACGAATGTAGGAGCTTGGTGTTTTATATTTCTTGCGTCTTGCCTATTGACAGGCAAGGTTCCTTTTAGAAGATAATTCACTATAGGAGCCATCCAAGTGTTCTCGTAATGGTATTCTGTTTCTACCATCATGGGATGTTCACAGGGAGCAACTCCCTTTTCTGTTTCACCTTCCCTTCCCAAGGCTTGGGATATAGTTAAGACTAGAAATTCCTTTCCCGATTCAGATGCTTCTTGGTCAATGCTAGGCTTTTCCTGATATCCTACAGGGATTATTCGAGTCTTGGGTGCTCCTCGGGAGCTTGCCAATTTTGCTAATGATTCAGCTTAGGAATTCCCCCCTGGGATTTAATGTATGAAAAAAATTTCGAACTGAGAAAGCATCTTTAGTATTTTGTTCAGATATAGGGCCAACCGAGCATCTTTGGTCTGGTAGGTTGCTTGATTTGATTCACTATCAACTGCGAGTCGCTAAAGATCTAAATTCGAGATATCTTCAACTACGGTGTTAGGTTTAGTCCTGCCATTATCGATTCGTACTCTGCTACATTGTTTGTCGTTGTCAAACGCAGTTCATTGCATAATGTAAGCAATGTTCATTAGGGGTAATTATTATGTATCTTGCCCCTGCTCCTTGTTCGTTTGAACCTCCATCTACGGATAATTGCCACTTAGTCTTCAGATCATTTTCCTACATTGTCTATTCTGTAATGAAACATGTGCATTCGTTTACAGAATCTGTGAGAACCTTCCCCTTAGTTGCTGCCCAAGGTCGGAACTCAATTTCATATTGGCTAAGCTCAATTCCTCATTTTACTAACCTTCCTGAGGTTTCTGGCTAGCTGAAAACTTGTTTAAGTGGAAAGTTGGTCAATACTAAGGTATGATGTGCCTAGAAGTAACCCTCTATTTCCGTGCTATAAGTATAAGGCAATAAGCCAATGTTTCACTATGAGATATTGGGTTTCTGCATCCTTTGGCCTTCTGCTAACATAATAAATCAGATATTGACTTCCACCACTTTCTATTATGAGGAACGAGCTTACTGCATATTCTGAGATGACCATATAAAGATATAGATCTTCCCATTTCTCGGGACTAGACAAAATCGAGGGATTTCCCATGTAATTATTTAAGTCTCGAAAAGCTTTTCGGGATTCATCACTCCATTCAAAGTTCTTCTTCTTCTTTATGACATCAAAGAAATGGAAACACTTATCAGTAGCCTTGGAAATGAGCCGACTTAGGGCTGTTATCTCTCCCTTTAAGCTCATGACCTCTTTTATTGTTTTAGGTTCCTCCATACCCTTTATGGCCTGGATTTGATTAGGACTACCTCAATACCATGCTCGTTGACCACATACCCTAGGAACTTTCTAGAATGAGCTCCAAAAGAATACTTTTGAGGTTTTAAATTTATTTGGTACTCTCTCAGGTTATTGAACATTTCCTCTAAATCTTTCAGATGGATTTTTGCTTTTGTAGATTTCACTATCATATCGTCCACATACAACTCTACGTTTCGCCCTATCTGAATGTGAAACATTATGTTAAACAGCCTCCGATATGTTGCACCTGCATTCTTTAGACCAAAAGGCATTACCTTGTATCAAAAGATTCCCCAGTCAGTAGTGAATCTTGTGTGTTCCTCATCGGGTTTATGCATAGGGATCTGGTCGTAACCCGAGTAGACGTCCATTCTGGTTGCATCCAGCAACTGAACAATCCTGGGAAAAGGGTAGAAATCCTTCGGGAAAGCTTTGTTTAGGTCAGTATAATCAACACAAGTTCTCCACTTCCCATTGGACTTTTTCATCAGCACGGGTTTGGCTAGCCACTTAGGATAAAAGTCCTCCTAGATAAAATTGTGTGCGAGCAACTTCTTGACCTCTTCTTTCAAAGATTCTGACATGTCTCTATTGTATTTCCTTTTCTTTTGTCGAACAAGGGTTATGGATGGATTGATATTCAGGGCATAGCTCTTGACTGAGTGATTGATTCCTACCATGTCCGAGTGGGTCCAAGAGAACTCATCCTTATTACATTGTGGGAATTGAATCAGGATGCTTCTCAATGGTTCTTCCAAACTCTTTCCTATGTTGATGATTTTAGTCTTCTAAGTTGAATCAACATTTATTTCTTCCAAGTCTTCTATTGGTTCAATCATTTCGGTATCACCTCGGGAATCCAACTCGGTCACATTTTTTCCTCTTTTGCTAATTTTATTTATTCAACCCTTTTCCTCTTTCTCCTTAAAGAAGTGTACCTACCATTCATATGTTTTTATTAATTCTTATTTTTGCTTTGAATGTTGGATGTAAGAATTCATCATCCAAAGGTCGAAAAATAGTGGAAGAATCAAGGTAAGATAAATAATCCCTTTTGTATTTGTTTACGGTTGCAAAATACAACTCATGAGAACTAATTTGTCCCCCTCTGATCGTACCCCATCCTTGCTATGTTAAGAACTTCAGCATAATATATTTGGACAATACAAAAGTATCCATCTCCTCCAGAGCGGGTCGACCAAAGAAAGTATTTTAGTAGGATGGCTTGTTGATGAAAACGAAGAGCGTCTCAAAGGTCCTATGGAGATGAGATAATCCTACTTGAACCAAGAGACTGATCTAACCCATCGGAGTGGATCCTTTGTTGTGAATCCGAAGATAGGCTCGTTGCTTGGTTCTAGCTTTTCTTTGGAGATTCCCATTTAATCAAAAGCATGCATAAAAATCACCTTTACCGCACTCCCAGTATCAACAAGAATCTTGGACACAACCGAGAGCCAAATTTTAGATGTTATCATGAGAGGATCACGGATGACGAACCCCTTTCCTCATCTCATTTGGAGAAATAACTAGATTATGCATCTTGATGTTGTAGTGGGCTTGCTTCAATGACAGTTCCTCTTGGATGGAGAATATTCCTTCGCGGGCCTATATCGGTCCCGAGCTACTAGGCAGTTTCCAACTAGATGTAGCCCACCATGGATCACATTAATTTGTTTTACAGGAGGGCCCGAATCTAGATGTCCTTCTTCAGTTGGAGCTTCCACTACATTGGCCGAAACCTTTTCGTGCCTATTAGCATGATGGGTTCACGGTTGCTTGTTCATAAAAACTCTTTCAAATGCCCCTCGCGAATAAGCTTTTGAATGATTCCCTCCAATATTTTGCATTTATCAGTCTTGTATCCGTTCGTTTTATGATATTTGTAGTACTTTCCTCCACCATAAGGTTTAGGACAATTCTTGTGTAACAACCCGGAATTTGGAACCAATTTTAAATTTTTATTTTAGAAATTTTAATGGATTTTAGATTTTTAAAATAATTTATTTTAAATAATAACAATTAAAAATTTATTTAGATCGAAGTTAGAACGAATATATTTATTTTAATTTTAAAAGAAGTTAGAAATATTGCGGCAGTTTGAAAATTTGGATTCGAACTTTGACTGAATGTACATGATGCAAAATAAATCGGATTTCGGTGAAACCGAAAATATTTGAATATGTTTAGAAATATCTTTCCGACGAATCTGAAAAATTGAAATTTCATAGCGGAAATCGAAAGTTATGCCCAGTTTAAAGTTTAGAATAGTCGCTATAGAATTTAATATAATATATAGCCCGTATAAATAGCCATTTTGCAAATGACCTCCGTTTTCGACAAAACCACTTTGGTTGGGTTCGGAATGTCAAATTATTGCAAAATTCCAAATTTAATAATACTTGGAATTAATATGTGAGCGTGGCAAAAGAAAACGTGTTTTGTCAATTTCAGTCAAATTGGATCGACCAGAAGTTGTCCATTTTTCAAACGGTCTACAAATTTGACGAAATTAATTTTGTTAGAACCGTATCATCAAAAAAAGTTAGAAATAAATTTTCTGTAATTTTTGCAGTCCGTATGTGGCTTTGGTAAATTGAAATGTACATTGAAATTTGTACATGTTTATTTTAAATACTGGGTTATTGAAGGAACATGCTGCAGCTTCAGAATTGGGCTTTGCCACTAGTCCCATAACTTCAGAAGGCGTCAAAACCTATTGTTAGGCAGAGAGCAGGCCTGATTTGGACTCCGGCTCAGTTCAGGTTTTATAGCACATAAAACAATGAAATATATTATTATTTTAGTAATACTAAACCCTAATTTTCTTTCAAAAGTCAGAGCCGCCGCTCTACACTTTTCAATGAACGATATGCTTCGATACCAACCGTAACGATTCGGATTTCGCTCGGACCTAATCGATTGCTAAATCAACCAAGATCGTTCAAAACCCGAATACGTTAACTCTAAGCATACAAGACATTAGAACAAATAACAACAGACTTTTATTAACATCACAATAATGTTACATCAGAGTACAAAATATATCAGAGTACATTGAAATATATTTACAGTGGAAGACAATTTACAATAGACTTCATACAATGTAGCGGAACTCAAAATCTAACACGACGGAAGACTAACAATGCTCTGGACATAGCTTTAAGCTTCGATCCAGAATCCTGCTCAAAATATCTGCAAAATAAGCTACTCGACTGCCCGTCTGAAAAAGAGAACACCCGAGTTTGCAAGTGAAACAAACGACGAGTCAGTCATGGGACTAGTATGAGAAATCTTACTTAACTTATCTAATAATAAGGCAAATCGCAGGACCACGCCGCTAACGCGGAACAGGTTTACTCCGTTGGATTGCCAGTGCATGAAATAAAGTAAATCATTAAACAATGCAATGACTTTTAGAAAAATGAAACCATTATAAGACTCAAGTCCCATCACACAATGCAAAGCAAACCGGAGGATAGAGTTTTACCTTATAATGGTCAAAAATGCTTGATACGATAAAACGGATTTGATATTATTATTAGTGTACATATGTTTCAAAAACATTTCAATTATAATGTGTCAATCATAGACAACATAGCTACCATATACTATGTGCCATACTATTTCTACAATCAAACCGCATGGTGCCGTATTGAAAGTTGGATTTCCATCATGAGTCAAGGCTAGGGATGATATCCTTACCGATTCGAGACACTCTAGCAAATGTCTCAGTATCCCTCGCAGTGAACCCTTGGATCCTGCAGGGCCGATCCACAAATACTTTAGTGGATTGGCAATTCCTGAACACACGCTTCCCGGTCCTATTGAACCTATAAATTGGTCACTATCGACCAATATAACCGAGGCTTCGTAATCCATCATCCACATAAGTAAAATCTCAGGGCTTGTAAAATCCTGATACCACTTCGAGCTAGAAAGAAATGTGTGCACTCCCTACATTCCCTTGTCCCGTTTTTGACTCATACCGGGGTGTGAGGCTCGCGAACTAATGCTATGCACAAAGCTATGCCTAAACAGGCCATGCTTTGAACATTAACCACAAGGCCCTGCTTTTCAACAAAAGCCCCGATCATTTGCACCTTGGCATGCCACATTGAAAATTCACGCCATGCGATCAATAACTATCAATATATAACCTCTGAGCTTGTGCAACTAAGAGAAGGGTGTAAGCAAGAGAATAAATTCTCCGCTACCAAACAGATATATATTGAATAGAAATCAATTTACATAGAATGAAATCCAATGTTAAACACACATCCATTCACAAGTCCGTTCTGGGTCTGAACGAAACCGGAGTCACCTTATTCCTCGTCCCGTATGTCCAATATGGAAGAGAGGTGCTCGCTTATCCGGACAATCAACAAGTACATCCGGACAACTTCCACTGTAACCATTTCCTAGGAGCAAATCAGTCCAGGGCATCAATAGTCGTCCATTCGATGTGAAGATAGCCGGTCTCCAATCATCGTCTTCAATGTCTTCGACTTTCAATCGTCGTATAATTATTTGAAATGAGATTGAACCCTGTCTTTTCAAATAATTCTCGAATATATATAATTTAAAATCATTTCATATCATTAATATTGTTTTATAACAATTTATTGTTATTT
The DNA here is from genome assembly GCA_030737875.1 of Allium sativum. Lineage (NCBI taxonomy): Eukaryota > Viridiplantae > Streptophyta > Magnoliopsida > Asparagales > Amaryllidaceae > Allium > Allium sativum. The sequence goes on from JASFAX010000035.1 coordinate 10,225,634, forward strand.
TTATTTGTATAAAAATAGTCCAATTTAATTTAACAACGCTTTGGGTCATTGGGCGGCCCTGGCGCTGTTTTTACCCAAATTTGATTTACACTTTTCTCGAAATCTAACCATTGGATTTTAACAATTTTTATATCGTTGGACAGATCTTTCCAAAGCGGACCTAACGGTTTCAGTTTTGGGAAAATCCGATGGTCGGATCTTTCGATATAATCGTTTAAATTTATGATTCTAAAATGCAAATTACCGCGCGTGATTCATTTCATTTTAATTTATATTTATATATATTGAATTATATATAAAAATAAATCATTCGACGATTCCACTAACGTATTTAACACGCCAAATAAAAGAATGTTTTATTGGCATATCACATCTACATGTTCGTAATGTCAAATAAATGTGTACTTTATTTGCATGACATTTTTGCTAATGACAAATAAAAACGATTCCTATGTTTTGCATACAAATTATATTGTATGCTTTGAAAATAAATTGATTCTAAAATTTGCATACAAGTTATATTGTATTTTTTGCAAATAAAATGATTCTTAAATTTACATACAAATTATATTGTATGTTTTGCAAATAAAATGATTCTTTAATTTGCATATAAATCATATTTCCACAAAATGCATAAAAAGTGATACATTCATTTTTTTGATAATTCTATTTCAAAAATGATTAAAAGTGACGATTTCATTTTGTTAACAATTCTAGTTTAACAAAATATGTCAAAAGTGATACTTTCACTTTGTTAACTATTCAAGTTTAACAAAATGAGTAAAAATGGTCTTTTCATTTTGTTGACAATTCTATTTCAATAAGATTAATATTTTTGCTCAAGCAGAAATCTATTTAACTAAGAATGTTATTTTTTTGTTTAATTCAAAATGTAATTTTTGTTTCAACCATCATATTTTGACAAAATGAACATTTTTGTCAAAATAGATTAGCTGAAGCAAAAATGTACATTTTGTCAATGTAGCACCCCACGTCCATTAATGTCACTCACAAAGGGAATGCATTAACTTCCATGGAGGTTATGAGTGAATATAGAACAGAAAAATTACAACAAGACAGATAATAAGTAGTACTTGAAAATCTAAAACTTCATTTTATTGCAACGGAATCATGTTTATTACATCACAAAACCATTAATCAGAGTCAAGTACATTATCCATCTTGATAAAACAAAATACATAATCCCATTACACAAATAGCCATTAAAGAAGATAACAAGCTGGACTTTACTTCAACGGTCCAAGCTTTCCAAGAGAGATAAAGCAATCCAATAAAACTCCACTAGAGCTGGGCCCAACCTGAGGACCTGGAGGGGGAAAAGGATAGAAATGGAGGGGGTCAGACATAAAGTCTGGCGAGTATGATAATTCTAACAATACTATTATCAAAATAACTAGACTAAGGCATAAGATGGAAGACAAGTAAATGTCTATGAACTATTAGGAAGATAAAGATAGCGTTTAAGATAACGTTAAAGATAACGGTAAAGGCATACCTAATTACTAACGAATAATTACTATACTGCACCGCACATTACTACACTGCACCGCACTAGTCACCCTAAAGGTTGATCCCACTTGCGTCACACGGAAACATATAAATAGCCTTACTTACCCCTAGCTGACTACATAGGTGTCGTCTGCCCTTATCTCCACTAGGTGTACTCCACTACCCATTTTCGATCGGCTCCCTACTCGTAGATACTCGTGCTGGCCCCACAGTGGGGTGTATCACTCCCCTAAAGTGGCAACCCGATACAACTGAGAATGCACGGCTTATACCTACACGATGCAACAACGTCTTACCTACCAGCCCGGGTCCACACACGCATATGAAACCCGTTGGACTTGCGTTGCCACCGCTCCCCGTTTTGGCCTCTTATAGTCAAACTCAGTATGCGTGTCCCGTCCTTGACTTGGGTCGAGCCCACAAAGATACGCTTGGGATACTGGTTGAAATAGGCCCCCACAAGCTACCCACCTAAGCTTGTCATTAATATATCCCACTTAACCCTCTTAGTCATGTTCATTTACATGTGTGTTTGGTTAAGTCTTACTAATCGTATTTCACATGCCGCTAAGGGCACCCACTGGATTCCTCATGCCACCCAAGGCACCTACTTAACCCCCATGTCCCACTTTACATGTTTATTTGGTTAAGTATTTCTTAATTCATTCAGGCCATAACCTCATAAAGACCTCTCACATTAGACTGACATTTTTGGCAGCTGGATTTGCTGGGCGGGTCTGGGCAGTCTTACACCATAAAAGAGTCTAACCTCGTGTCTTTACAACTGTTATACTTTAGTTTAGGCCTAGGACCTCTCACATTGGGCTGACATTTGTGACCACTGGATTTGCCGGGCAGGTCCGGGCAGGTTTACATCACAAACGAGTCCAACCTCGTGTCCTAAGCGTTGATTGACACTTTCAATCTTTTACCCCAGTTTTAATAATTCCCTATCCAAATTATTAATTAATTCCACTTTTATTGATGTCCATAATTGACTCAATTATGGTCATCCACTCATGGTATGCAAAATCATTTCAATTGCACCCCAACATCTTATTATTAAATCCTTAATATTACCCCTACCTCAGGTTTATACGTTCGCTTATTCAACGCATAATATAGGCTAGACTTGAATAGTATAACGCATAGCACAAAGATAAATTATCACAACATATAGACAATTAAAATAAATCTAATTATAATAGGGGTGAAACTTGCATAAACTACACATGTTAAGGATCAAAATGTGTTAACTTGTTAAATGTCACAATTTACATGATATGATCATAGCCCAAATCTATACATAAACTTGCATATGGGGTTTATAGGCAACACAATGATGGTGTGAACTAGCATAGGATATCACATATGTCATAATAGATGTCATGGCATATGTTCATAACTTTTCTAATCAATTTAACTTGCATATGTAACTTGTCATATAGATCAACATAGCCCAAACATGATGATTTAATTAATATGAACTAACTAGCATAGATAGTAACATCATGGCTTTTTTACATGTATTATTCATCGCAACTTAGCATAGAAACTTTCAACATACATAACATCATCATAGCATGATTTACAACGTATAGGATATCATCACCACATAGTATAGGATTAATAACATACATGATAGCATATACGACAATTCACATCATCTACTCATAATCCATTCATGACTTAACCTAATTAAAATGATAATAATCTTGTTAAGACTATCATAATAACAATTATAGAAGAAAGAGAGTATTGATTAGCTTTAGAGTTGAGTAGAATTAGATTAGAAGCGAGTTGGATTAGCTATCTTCTTCTTTAGTTGGCGGCGGCTATGCTGAATTTCATGGCGACGGCATGACGGAAGCTCTTCTATTTTTAATGATGTTTAGGGGTAGTATTAGGGTGTATTTATAGGTGTAGTTAGTTGTTTTAGTCCTTTAGATAAACCCTAGGATTGATTAGAGCCGTCAGATTTCGTCACAGCCCCCAAAACCTAGCCCAAAAACCCATTCAGGTGCACCCAGGTGGCCTGGGCTCGACCAGGGAGGTCGACCCCCAGGTCGACCCTAGGGTCGACACCCATGTCGACTTGGTGGGCAGGTCGACCCCCAGGTCGACCTGGTCTGGGCGGGAATTTTTCCCGCCCAGCCTGTTTGGAATGAATTTTCGAAATTTGAATTTTCTGAATCTGTTTTATATTTTCTGAAACTTCCGATGGCCATAACTTCTTCATACGAAGTCCAATTCACGCAAACTTGGACTCTATTTCGACCAGAATTTTGAGACGAACACAATGGCGCAACCCGTTTCCCACAATTCTCACGTCTGAGATTAGTTATTCTTTAATTTGTGAATATTAATATTAATAGAATTACGGGGTGTTACATTCTCCCCTCCTTAAAGGATTTCGCCCACGAAATCTTCAAGTCAAGAAGAATGTATATCCTAACATCCAAACAACCATCTACTCAACCATCCAACACAGACATCCATTGTCCTTATAGACTTCTAATGCTTTCATGTTTAAATGCACACTGTGTGTATATGTCCCTATCTAATGCAAAATCAGGCGGTCCACTAATTCAGTTGACCTCCTTTAATGCAAACCATGATAGTGCCATGCGGGCATTATGTATGCAAAAGTTCCCTAATGCTACATATTATTTCTACATGCGTGCACAATCATCATCCGAATGCAGCATCCATATGATAACACAACCATTATACATCCATTTTACTAATTACAGCCATTTATATGCAATATGCCGTATGAAGTGACTGAGCCGATCTAGTGCCGAATAGTGTGTGTATATGCATCCACGAGAAACCACTAGCAAACACTTGCATCCACTTTGCATTCATCATACATAACATGTCTCAAACACATGTTTCAACCATAGGATGATCCTAACTAAAGGTCAAAGATACTAGCGAGAGGATACGCTAAAGATAAGATAAGTACAAGATAAGCGATAAAGGAGAAATTAAAAGACATACCCTCAAAAAGAAAAGGGTATCGTGAACGCATCTTCTCTTCTGTCTCCCAAGTAGCGTTGCTCTCGTCGTCTCCCCATTGTACTTTGACTAGTCTGACCTCTCTATTTCTCAGCTTCTTAATCTCTGACCCAAGAATGCGCGTTGGAGGTCATCGAATCGTCGCGTCACGCTCGATCTCCACCTCTCTAAGCAAGCTCGGCTGTACCACTTCTGCGGTCTCGTGCAAGCACTTCATCAAATGTGACACATGGAATACGTCGTGTACACCACTAAGTCTCTCCGGCAACTCCACTCTATACGCCATCTATCCAATTCTTTCCTTAATAGGAAACAGCCCTACAAACCGTGGTGCTAACTTCCCAACGGACCCAAAGCGAACTACGTTTCATAATGGAGACACTTTGACAAAGACCATGTCCCCAACTTCAAATTCAAGATCCGTCCTTCTCTTATCCGCATATGATTTCTCCCTATCTTGCGCTGCTTTCATCCTCCTCCGAATCAAGTCGATCTTCTCCGAAGTCTCTCTAATCATATCGGGCCCAAGTAAGATCTTGTCCGTAGACACCCACCAACATGTAGGTGAACGACAAGGTCGTCTATAAAGAGCTTCGAAAGGTGCCATGCCAATGCTAGATTGAAAGCTGTTATTATATGTGAACTCCACTAACGGAAGATGCTCTTCCCATGTACCCCCAAAGTCTAGGATACATTGCCTCAAAAGATCCTCTATAATGCGATTTACCCTCTCGGTCTGGCCGTCCGTCTGAGGATGATATGCGGTGCTCAAACATAACTGAGTCCCTACAGCCTCTTGTAAGCTTCTCCAAAATTCACTAGTGAAAATAGGATCGCGGTCGCTCACTATGCTAGAAGTAACACCGTGCAAACGAACTATTTCTCGGACGTATACAGAAGCTAACCATGGAGCAGTCCTCTTACTTTTCACGGGAATGAAATGGGCGCTCTTAGTAAGTCTATCTACTATAACCCAAATCCCTGTATTACCCTTTCTCTATCTCGGTAATCCGTCAATAAAGTCCATCGAGACGCTTTCCCACTTCCATAGTGGAACCTCCAATGGGTGAAGTAACCCACCGGGTTTCTTTTGCTCCGCTTTTACCTGTTGGAACACCAAGCATCTAGCGACATACTCGGCTACGTCCCTCTTCATACCAGCCCAAAAGAAAACTCGCTTCATGTCCATGTACATCTTGTCCCCGCCGGGATGAATGGTCATCTTCGAACGATGTGCATCATTAAGAATAGTCTTCCTTAGGTCATCGTCTTTTGGTACACAAAGTCTACCGTCCCTACGTATCCAACCCTTATCATCTAGGGTATACCTACGGAGATGGCTTGATGACTCCCCTCCTTTGAGCTTTTCTACTAACTCAACCAACTGCGGGTCGTCTCGCTGTGCCTCGCCAACCCGTCCCAAAAGCGTAGGTCTGACCTCCAAGGATGCTAGCAAACCGGGTACGAAGTCAATGGAAGGTCTAAAATCAAACATCGAAATAAATTCTAAGCTTCGCTGCTCAACAAACAAAGGACTTAAGGATAATCTTTTTCTACTTAAGGCATCCGCCACCACGTTACCCTTGCCTGGGGTATATGCTATCTCGAAGTCGTAGGATGTTAAGAACTCCATCCACCTATGATGCCTTAAGTTCAAGTCCTTTTGAGAAAATAAGTATTTTAGCGATTTGTAGTCAATGAATAATTCTAAACTCTCGCCAAGAAGATAATGACGCCAAGACTTAAGCGCGAAAACAATAGCGGCCAACTCTAGGTCATGCGTGGGGTAATTCTTCTCATGCGCTCTCAACTGCCTTCCACCATAGGCTATTACCCTACCCTCTTACATTAAGACTGCGCCTAGTCCTGTCCCACAAGCGTCAGTATATACGGTAAATGGCTTACTCCCGTCTGGCAGCACTAAGACTGGGGCTGAGGTCAAAGCTCTCTTCAAACGTTGGAACGCATCATCACAATCTACGTCCCATGTGAAAACTAGGTTCTTCTTCGTCAAGCGTGTCAATGGAGTTGATATCTTTGCGAAGTCTTTGATAAACTTCCTATAGTAGCCAGCCAAACCCAAGAAACTTCTCACTTCAGTAGCATTTTTAGGGACCTTCTAATCTTGGATGGCCACCACCTTCGCGGGATCCACAGCTATCCCTTCTTTGGAAACCACGTGCCCCAAGAACCGTACTTCCTTCCTCCAGAAGTGACACTTAGAAAATTTAGCCTTAAGGCTATGCGCTCGAAGAGACTCCAACACTTCCCTAAGATTTAGGGCATGCTCTTCCTCATCCTTAGAAAAGATCAAGATGTCGTCTACAAAGACTACCACGAATTTGTTAAGGTACTCCCTAAACACCCTACTCATCAAATCAACAAAGTATGGGAGGGCATTTGTCAAACCGAAGGGCATCACTAGCCATTCATAGAAACCATCTGGAGTCCTAAAGGCAGTCTTGTCAATGCTATCCTCAGCCACTCTCAACTGATGGAAACCAGTGGCTAAGTCCAACTGCGAAAACACTGAGGCGCCAACTAACTGATCGAAGAGATCGTCAATCCTCGGCAGTGGGTGTCTGTTCTTCTTAGTAAGCTTATTAAGTTCTCTATAGTCCACACAAAGTCTAAGGGACCCATCCGCCTTCGTGGAAAATACTACTGGAGCACCCCACTCCGATATACTTCATCTTATGAACCCCTTCTCAAGCAACTCCTTCACTTGCTTATCGAGTTCCCTCCTTTCACGTGGAGCCATGTGGCGTACTAGCAAAGATACTGGTTTCGCATTATCCACAAGATATATTCGAAAATCTATCTCCCGCTTTGGAGGAAAGCCCATCACCTCCTCAAACACATCCGAATATTCTCGGACCACTCTAACAGATCGTAGATTTTCCTCAGACGCGTCAAGCGATTCTAGATAACTTATCATAACGGAATCTATGGGATTACAAAAGATTTCGAGAGCGTTACCAAGGAAAGTCATGAGCCTAACTACTCTCCTTTCACAATCAAGAACAACCCCATTTCTGGATAACCAATCCATTCCTAAAATTAGCCCATAGCCTGTGAAGCCCAACACATAAGCATCAAATCTAAACTCAACGCTAAGTATAGAAATTTTCAAATCCAAACACATCATGGACAAATGAGCTGAGCCCCCAATTGGATTCGAAACAACTAAGGGATCCTCTACTAAACTGGTGTTTAAGTGCAGTGATTCAACTAATGGTGTAGAGATAAACGAAAGCAATGCGCCCGAATCGAATAAGGTACGGACAGGATGATCAAACAGAAAAAATAAGCTTTCAACAGAAATGGTTCTACCTCGTTCTTGCAGCGGTGGGTCCGCGAGAGCCTGAACTTGTCCCCTAGCCTGCCCTGGTGCCATAAGAGCCTGCACCTGTCCTCCCGAGGTAGCTCCTGCCCTCTTCCCCTTCTTTGGGCAGTCCTTCACTAAATGTCCCGCATCGCCACAATGAAAACATCCAGTCTTTTTTTTCTTTCGGCAGTCGTTGCTGAGATGGCCTGGGGTCCCACAGTTAAAACATTTCTTCTTTCCCTTGCCATTATTGTCTTTACCACCCTTCTTATTTTGCTGTTGTGGTTTTTTCTGATCCTCTTTCTTCTCGGGTGCCTTATCAGCTTTAGCGCTTTTCTCCTCGTCCATGAGCGCCATTTCTACTAGCTTATCAAAGGTGGCCCCCATAGGGATGTGGGTCATGGACAACCCTTGCAATGGTTCATTCAAGCCATTCACGAACCTTAGAGCCTTCTTCTCCGGCATGTTTACTAAGTCCAAACCAAACCTTGCTAGCTGATTAAATTTGTTGACATATTCTTTCACTGACGAGCTTCCTTGCTTCAATGTCAAGAACCTTTCCATATATAGATTTTCTTCCGCCCTAGAGAGAAACTTCGCCTCGAACCTACGTCTAAAATCCGCCCAAGAGTCAACAGGACGCTCCCCAATAATGACCTCCAACCAAAACGAGGCCTCTCCATTCATTAGCCAAGCTGCTAACCTAACTATCCTCCCTTCTTCCACTTTAAAGATTTCTAGCAATTCTTCCACCTCCTTAAGCCAATCTCTAGCTTCCACAAAAGTTTCTGACCCTTGAAAGGGTTTTCCACCCATAGCTTTAAATTCCTTGCACGTCTTTGCAAAAGTATCTACGCGAGGAGGAGGAGGAGGAATGGGTGCAACTGGTGGTGGAGGAACATTGGCCGGACCTGCGGCGGCCCTAGCCTCTAACAGCCTCCTATACCATCCTGGTATCGTTACACCGTCAGGTAGGTTAAGATCTTCAGCCATGCTGAAACGAAAAAGGAAAGATTCAAAATGGAGAATTCGAAAGATAAAGATATATGGCTATTGGAGATTGTGTTTTTCATAAAAACTTTCCTCTTTAAATTTCTCATTAAAACATGTTTTTGAAAGCACTTCTTAAAAAAAATAACTATTTTTCTAAAGTATTTTTATCTTTTCTGGTAAACTTAAGCTCTAATACCACATGTAACACCCCACGTCCATTAATGTCACTCACAAAGGGAATGCATTAAAATCCATGGAGGTTATGAGTGAACATAGAACAGAAAAATTACAACAAGACAGATAATAAGTAGAACTTGAAAATCTAAAACTTCATTTTATTGCAGCGGAATCATGTTTATTACATCACAAAACCATTAATCAGAGTCAAGTACATTATCCATCTTGATAAAACAAAATACATAATCCCATTACACAAATAGCCATTAAAGAAGATAACAAGCTAGACTTTACTTCAACGGTCCAAGCTTTCCAAGAGAGATAAAGCAATCCAATCAAACTCCATTAGAGCTGGGCCCAACCTGAGGACCTGGAGGGGGAAAAGGATAGAAATGGAGGGGGTCAGACATAAAGTCTGGCGAGTATGATAATTCTAACAATACTATTATCAAAATAACTAGACTAAGGCATAAGATGGAAGACAAGTAAATGTCTATGAACTATTAGGAAGATAAAGATAGCGTTTAAGATAACGTTAAAGATAACGGTAAAGGCATACCTAATTACTAACAAATAATTACTATACTGCACTGCACATTACTACACTGCACCGCACCAGTCACCCTAAAGGTTGATCCCACTTGCGTCGCACAGAAACATATAAATAGCCTTACGTACCCCTAGCTGACTACATAGGTGTCGTCTGCCCCTATCTCCACTAGGTGTACTCCACTACCCATTTTCGATCGGCTCCCTTCTCGTAGATACCCGTGCTGGCCCCATAGTGGGGTGTATCACTCCCCTAAAGTGGCAACCCGATACAACTGAGAATACACGGCTTATACCTACACGATGCAACAATGTCTTACCTACCAACCCGGGTCCATACACGCATATGAAACCCGTTGGACTTGCGTTGCCATCGCTCCCCATTTTGGCCACTTATAGTCAAACTCAGTATGCGTGTCCCATCCTCGACATGGGTCGAGCCCACAAAGATACGTTTGGGATACTGGTTGAAATGGGCCCCCACAAGCTACCCACCTAAGCTTGTCATTAATATATCCCACTTAACCCTCTTAGTCATGTTCATTTACATATGTGTTTGGTTAAATCTTACTAATCGTATTTCACATGCGCTAAGTGCACCCACTAGATTCCTCATGCCACCCAAGGCACCTACTTAACCCCCATGTCCCACTGTACATGTTTATCTAGTTAAGTATTTCTTAATTCATTCAGGCCATAACCTCATAATGACCTCTCACATTAGACTGGCATTTATGGAAGCTGGATTTGTCGGGCGGGTCCGGGCAGTCTTACACCATAAAAGAGTCTAACCTCGTGTCTTTACAACTGTTATGCTTTAGTTTAGGCCTAGGACCTCTCACATTGGGCTGACATTTGTGACCACTGGATTTGTCGGGCGGGTCCAGGCAGGTTTATGTCACAAACGAGTCTAACCTCGTGTCCTAAGCATTGATTGACACTTTCAATCTTTTACCCCAGTTTTAATAATTCCCTATCCAAATTATTAATTAAGTCCACTTTTATTGATGTCCATAATTGACTCAATTATGGTCATCCACTCATGGTATGCAAAATCATTTCAATTGCACCCCAACATCTTATTATTAAATCCTTAATATTACCCCTACCCCACGTTTATACGTTCGCTTATTCAACGCATAATATAGGCTAGACTTGAATAGTCTAACGCATAGCACAAAGATAAATTATCACAACATATAGACAATTAAAATAAATCTAATCATAATAGGGGTGAAACTTGCATAAACTACACATGTTAAGGATCAAAAGGTGTCAACTTGTTAATTGTCACAATTTACATGATATGATCATAGCCAAAATCTATACATAAACTTGCATATGGGGTTTATAGGCAACACAATAATGGTGTGAACTAGCATAGGATATCACATATGTCATAGCATAGTTCTAGATGTCATAATAGATGTCATGACATATGTTCATAACTTTTCTAATCAATTTAACTTGCATATGTAACTTGTCATATAGATCAACATAGCCCAAACATGATGATTTAATTAATATGAACTAACTAGCATAGATAGTAACATCATGGCTTTTTTACATGTATGATTCATCGCAACTTAGCATAGAAACTTTCAACATACATAAGATCATCGTAGCATGATTTACAACATATAGGATATCTTCACCACATAGCATAGGATTAATAACATACATGATAGCATATACGACAATTCACATCATCGACTCATAATCCATTCATGACTTAACCTAATGAAAATGATAATAATCTTGTTGAGACTATCATACTGACAATTATAGAAGAGAGAGAGTCTTGATTTGCTTTAGAGTTGAGTAGAATTAGATTAGAGGCGAGTTGGATTAGCTATCTTCTTCTTTAGTTGGCGGCGGCTATGCTGAATTTCATGGCGACGGCATGACGGAAGCTCTTCTATTTTTAATGATGTTTAGGGGTAGTATTAGGGTGTATTTATAGGTGTAGTTAGTTGTTTTAGGCCTTTAGATAAACCTTAGGATAGATTAGAGCCGTTAGATTTCGTCACAGCCCCCAAAACCCAGCCCAAAAACCCATTCAGGTGCACCCAGGTGGGCTCGACCAGGGAGGTCGACCCCCAGGTCGACCCTAGGGTCGACACCCATGTCGACGTGGAGGGCAGGTCGACCCCCAGGTCGACCTGGCCTGGGCGGGAATTTTTCCCACCCAGCCTGTTTAGGCTGAATTTTCGAAATTTGAATTTTATGAATCTGTTTTGAATTTTCTAAAACTTTCGATGGCCATAACTTCTTCATACGAAGTCCAATTCACACAAACTTGGACTCTATTTCGACCAGAATTCCGAGACGAACAAAATGGCGCAACCCGTTTCCCACAATTATCAAGTCTGAGATTAGTTATTCTTTAATTTGTGAATATTAATATTAATAGAATTACGGGGTGTTACAGTCAAAATATGGTGGTTGAAACAAAAATTACATTTTGAGTTAAAAAAAATAACATTCTTGGTTAAATAGATTTGTGTTTGAGCAAAAATACTAATTTTGTTGAAATAGAATTGTCAACAAAATGAAAAGACCATTTTTATTCATTTTATTAAACTAGAATAGTTAACAAAGTGAAAGTATCACTTTTGACAATTTTGTTAAACTAGAATTGTTAACAAAATTAAATCATCACTTTTAATCATTTTGTTGAAATAGAATTGTCAACAAAAATGAATGTATCACTTTTTATGCATTTTGTGGAAATATGATTTGCATGCAAATTTAAGAATCATTTTATTTGCAAAACATACAATATAATTTTTATGCAAATTTAAGAATCATTTTATTTGCAAAACATACAATATAATTTGTACGCAAAACATAGGAATCATTTTTATTTGTCATTAGCAAAAATGTCATGCAAATAAAATACACATTTATTTGACATTATTAACATGTAGATGTGATATGCCAATAAAACATTCTTTTATTTGGCGTGTTAAATACTTTGTGGAATCGTTGAATGATTTATATTTATATATAATTCTATATTTATAAATATATATTAAAATTAAATGAATTGAGCACAGTAGTTCGCGTTTCAGAATCGTAACTTTAAACGATTATACCGAAAGATCAGGTCGTCGGATTTTCCCAAAACTGAAACCATTATGTCCGATTCGGGAAGATCTGTCCAATGATATAAAAGTTTTTAAAATCCAACAGTTACGTTTCGTGAAAAGTGTAAATCAAATTTGGGTAAAAATAGCGCTAGGGCCGCCCATTGACCCAAAGCGTCGTTAAATTAAATTGGACTATTTTTATATAAATAATAATAGCGATAAATCGTTATAAAACAATATTAATGATATGAAATGATTTCAAATTATATATATTTGAGAATTATTTGAAAAGACAGAGTTCAATCTCAATTCAAATAATTATACGACGATTTAAAGTCGAAGACATTGAAGACGGCGATTGAAGACCAGCGATCTTCAGATCGAGTGGATGACTGTTGATGCCCTGGACTGATTTTCTCCCAGGAGAGGGTTACAATAGTAGTTGTCCGGACGTACTTGTTGATTTTTCGGATAAGCGAGCATTTGTCTTCTGTATTGGACATACGGGACGAGGAATAAGGTGACTCCGGTTTCGTTCAGACCTAGAACGGACTTGTAAATGGATGTGTGTCTGACATTGGATTTCATTCTATGTAAATTGATTTCTATTCAATATATCTGTTTGGTGGCGGAGAATTTATTCTCTTTCTTAACACCCTTCTCTGAGACGCACAACTCAGAGGTTATATATTGATAGTTATCGATTGCATGGCATGAATTGTCAATGTGGCATGCCAAGATGCAAATGATCGAGGCTTTTGTTGAAAAGTAGGGCCTTGTGGTTGATGATCAAAGCACAACCTGTTTAGGCATAGCTTCGTGTATAGCGTTACTTCGCGAGCGTCATACCCCGGTATGAGTCAAAAACGGGACAAGAGAACGCAGAGAGTGCACACGTTTCTTTCTAGATAGAAGAGGTATCAGAGTTTTACAAGCCCTGACATTTTACCTATGTGGATGATGGATTATGAAGCCTCGGTTATATTGGTCGATAGTGACCAATTTATAGGTTCAATAGGACCGGGAAGCGTGTGTTCATGAATTGCCAATCCACTAAAGTATTTGTGGACCAGCCCTGCAGAATCCAAGGGTTCACTACAGGGATCCTGAGACTTTTGCTAGAGTGTCTCGAATTGGTATGGAGATCGTCCCTAGCCTTCGCTCATAATGGAAATCAAACTTCCAATACGACACCATGCGGTTTTGATTGTAGAACTAGTATGGTGACATAGTATATGGTAGCTTTGCCGTCTATGATTGATACATTATGATTGAAATGTTTTTGAAACATATATACACTAATAATAATATCAAATCCGTTTTATCGTATCAAGCATTTTTGACCATTATAAAGTAAAATTCTATCCTCCGGTTTGCGTTGCATTGTGTGATGGCACTTGAGTCTTATAATGGTTTCATTTTTCTAAAAAGCATTGCGTTGTTTAACAATTTACTTTATTTCATGCACTAGCAATCCAATGGAGTAAACCTGTTCCGCATTAGCCGTGTGGTCCTATGATTAGCCTTATTATTAGATAAGTTACATAAGATTTCTCATACTAGTCCCATGACTGACTCATAGTTTCTTTCACTTGCAAACTCGGGTGCCCACATTTTTACACGGGCAGGCGAGTAGCTTATTTTGCAGATATTTTGAGCACGATTCTGGATCGAAGCTTAAAGCTGTGTCCAGATCTAACAACTCGGAATTTTGGGACCAATTTAAAATTTTTATTTTAGAATTGTTAATGAATTTAGAGCATTTAAAATAATTTATTTTAAATAATAACGAAAGAAAATTTATTTTAGTCGAAGTTAAAAATATAAAAATTATATATATATATATCTAGAAATATATATATATATATACGCATATTTAAACAGATTTTGATTGATCTGGTTGTGATGTTGGATCTAAACATATGTTGTTCATTAAAATATTGTCTATACCATTTTAGTTAGAATAAAAATATTCATTTGTTAATTATCTGTTATGTTAATCGAAATTGGTCATTTTATATAGAATTGTTAGGTTAATCGAAATTGGTCATTTTATATAGAATTGTTAGGTCAATCGAAATTGGTCATTTTATAGAGAATTGTTGTGTTAATCAAAATTGGTCATTTTGGTTAGAATATGTGGTGTAAACAAAAATAACATTTTGGTTATCAATATTACACTAGGATAAAATTTACATTTTTGTTGTAAATTATCATGTTAGATAAAATTAACATTTTTGTTGTAAATCATCATGTTGTGTTGTTGGATTTGTTAATTAACAATTATGTTAATTAGAAAAATAGTGAAACTGTGACGACCCCAAAACTCCGTACGACGGTAGCAAGGGTAATCTTTGGAATATAACACATAAACAGATAATAGTAGAATAGAATTAAATAAATACATCAGATAATGTACAAATAATACACTGGATACACATAATCATCAGAGTTACACAATATACAGGATCATACTTAGTACAAATACAGTTCAACTATACATAAATGCCTACAGCGGAAAACAAACATAATATGTACAATAGGAGCTGAACAGCATAAAAAGAGATAAATGATAGAATCCGTCTTCAGCTCCAGCTATCCAGAAAGAGCCTGCTAAAACCTGAATACAAGGCTGCCCGTGTAGAAAGAGGAGCACCCGAGTTTGCAAGTGAAACAAACTACGAGTCAGTAATGGGACTGGTATGAGAAATCTACTTAACACATTTTATAATATCGCCAATCATAGGACCACGCCACTTTCGCGGAACGGGTTTACTCCATTGGATTGCCAGTGCTTAAAACAATTAAATCTTTTAAACATCGCAATGCTTTTTGCAAAAATGAAGCCATTATAAGACTCAGTTCCCATCACACAATGCAACGCAAACTGGAGGATAGAGTTTTACCTTATAATGGCCAAAATATGTTTGATACGAATAAAACAAAAGAATTTGATATTATTACTAGTGTTTATATGTTTCAAAAACAATTTCAATCATAAGTATCAATCATAGACGGCATGGGTACCATATATCATGTCGCCATATATAGGTATATAATCAAAACCGCACGTATCGTGTAACCACCAGCATTTTACGCATCAGAGGATCGTAGAATATTTATTTCTTTCCCATATAAAGTCGTATGGTCATGTAACTTTGGGAAACAACCATTAGAGTCACTTCCCATGTTCATGATTATTGTCGATTTTTAAATGACCGTTTTGCCCCTAGCTGATCTTGTTTCGGCCATAACTTTTGATTGGAAAGGAATTTTGACCTGAAACCAATTCCACTAGATTCGTTTGATGGTTTACCTTTCCGTAGAGTGGTCACATGTGAAAAACGGACTTACCGTTTGGGAGATATGGTTGAAATAAGGTTTGGAAGGTGAAAAACTGCTTAACCGGGCCAAATGGGGTGATTAGTGAATGGGCCCATAACCCATTTCGGGATTAGGGTTATGGTAAGGCTGAGAAGGGTTAGAGATTCATTCCATTTTAGTTTTTTAGCCTCCACTTACCTCTTAGAAACCCTAAAAATGGCCTCCAACCTCTAAATCACCTCCAAATCATCTTCTAATCAAGGATTAAGCTTAGTAACATCAAATCAAGGGGGATCTACACCAAATCAACATTAGAGCTGCTGTTTAGAATCGGGATTCACACCAAACCAGAGATTTATTTCAGATCTAAGTTTTATTTGTGGCTAAGGTGAGTGATTTGCATAGTTTCTCACTAATTATGACTAATTAAGGGTAATTAGTGTTAATTAGCGAATTTAAACATGATAAAATTCTGGAAATATTTATAAAATTCGAAATGATGTTTTAGACCTCTGGTATGAATTTGGGTTGATTTGGTTAAGTTTTGCTAATCACATCATTAGTTTCACCAAAACATGCTTAAGGGGAAATATGGGGTTTTGGGTATGTTTGATCCATTTTAACCTATCATATTGATGTTTTGGTGTTTTAGGTCACTTCAACTTGTTGCTATGACTGTATGGTATGCTTTGTGATTGATTAGAATTGTTGGAATGGTCGAAAACGCCGTCGAGTGGCGTAAATTGCTTGATGGAAAAGTGCAGGAAGACATCCGAACCGGATCGGATCGGTTAGGAGGACCCGATCCGAACCCCACTCCAAATTCAGAAGCTCCGATCCGTTCTTATGCTCCACACCCGATCCGAATAGAGGAGGACAACAAGGACTAGGGAAGCTTCTATCCACTTGCATTTCTCGTGGCATACATCATCTGATCTGACCCGCATGGTCACCTCCGAACCGAACCGACGCGTGATAAATGGAATTGAAGAACCCGACCTGATCCCCTAGAGGCAACGTATTCCGATCCGAACCGACATATTGGGAGGGAGCTCGAGATATCCGACCTGATCCAGCGAAGAAGGAGCACTCCAATCCGAATCGAACCGATGACTAAGGGGAGATCTGAACCGATCCGGTGATGACCAATAACCCGAGATGCAAAGGTAGTGCAAATGGGAAGTTAGAGCTTAGGATCCAGTTGGGAACCAATGAGTTCACTTCACGGTTGGACTTTGCTGCGGGACGTGTGCTAAGGAGTTGTCGATGTTCATAGCTTCGATTCACCACTGGAAATGGATGATGGGCTACTTATCAATGCAGTAGAGTCATTATGACTCGAGGGCCAAGGTGATGGTAGCAAGACTACGTTATCAGTGCAGTAGAGTCATTATGACTCGAGTGGCAAAGTGCTGCGTAGTAAGACTATGAGCCAGTGCAGTGGGGTCATTGTGACTCCATGGGGCAGAGTGGACATTGTAAAGGTTTAGTGAGGCTATGGGCCAGTGCAGTGGGGTCATTGCGACTCCATGTGGCAAAATGGACATAGCAAAGGATTAGTGGCTATGTATCAGTGCAGTGTAGCCATTTATGACTTTATGGGGCAAAGTGATCATAGCAAGGTATGTTGGGTGATCAAAGTGGTGAACATCGTATGCTTTACGCACTGAGTGAGAGATGTGAGGATGGATGCTATGTTTGATTGTTTGCCGTCACTATGACATGCACACCCCCACCCTCATTATCTTTACACCACATTTTATTGGCACCTTAGAGTGTTGTACAGTATGTTGTGCTAACTCTTTGGTTGCAGGTCCAGGTATGTTTTAGTCTACCTGTTATTGTTCTGTTTTGATGCTTATCGCTCATACTAGGCTTTATGTCTAACCCAGAGTTTTATGTCTCTTCTTATTACTCTGGGTGCTCACACGAGCAGACTAGAGACAGGTTAGCTGGTGATGCGTGAGTAGCTGATTCGGAGGCGAGCAGGAGGCTTCCACTTATGATATATAGATATTCTCCCTGTGTCGTTGGTGGTCACTACTTGGGCATTAGTAGTGTACCTCCTTTATCTTGCTTTTGCTTTTTGAGATAGTTTGAAAAGTTGTAATAATGTTAGCTTTGGATCATAAGTTGTACTTAGATTTTCCGCTACTATGTTAGTTTGTTTTCAGCTTATGCATTGGCTCACCTGTTTTATGTCAAGTATGTTGTTATTATATTTTGTTCCATGCGCTGTGAGACATTCTGCAGGTTCCTTGTTAGTTCATTTCCTTCTTCCCTTTTTCTTCTGACGATCCGTCCCATGCTAACTGGACATGTGTACAACGCATTTTTAGAGTAAACGTCGGTTGGTGCGGGGCGGGCTGTCACATTTGGTATCAAAGCTCTAGGTTGTGTAGTTAACTTAGGGAAAGACACTAGGGAGAGATAGTACGTATATGAGAGATTGTATTTGTGATTACTTTGGGTTTCAAAAGCTATATATGTATATACTATTAGTAGTATAAGAATGAAGTCGTACTGCACTAGCACCACTATGGGGTCGTTAATTGTTTCCCCTTTTATAGATTGAACGATGAGCCGATATGCAAGAGGTGCTGGTAGGGGAGCCAATAATGTGAATGCTGCTGACATGAGGGTGATGTTAACTGACCTCATGAGAGACATGCTTAGGGAGGTGCAAGGGGAAGTTCCCAATCCAGGAATTAGTGGTGGTCCAGTAGTGCAGGCGCCTAGGGTCGATTTCGCTAAGTTGTGCAAGGATTACACTAACCTTGGTGGGATGCCGTACCACGGAACGGAGTCAGCCACAGATGTTCAGGATTGGTTGGATAGCTGTGATTGTATCTTCGACAACTTGGGTATCGAGGATGCAATGGAGAGAAGGCTAGCGTCTCGTCAGCTGCAAGGGCGAGCGATGAATTGGTGGAATGCCATTAGAACAGCTACTCCAGAATATCAGGTTACTTGGGATCAGTTCAAGGCTCACTTTAGCGAGAAGTTCATTCCAGCTGCCCAGAAGTCAGTGTTGTTTAACAGATTCTTGGAACTCAAGCAGAATGGTAGGGCCGTCTCTGACTATATTGCTGAATTCAACACTTTATCGAAGTATGGACTATCTCTTATCGATACTCCTGAGAAGAAGAATGAGAAGTCCATTATTGGTTTGGATGGATACTTGGGGGAAAGACTTATCAACCACATCGATGAGACTTTTGAATCGATTGTGGGGAAAGCTTTGAGATCAGAGAGTCTTTACCCTAAGCCAAAGACTGAGGCTGCATCCGCAGAAGGGCTGAAGCCGCAAGCAGGCGGTGGAGGCAAGAATAGCTCTCAGAACAAGAGGAAGCAGAGCCAATCTAAGGATGGCCAGAAAAAGAACAAGAAATAAGTTGAGTGCTTCAGCTGTAGTAAGAAGGGCCATTATGCTAAAGAATGTCCGGCCAAGCTAACAGATAGGAAGTGCTATAACTGTGGTCAAGTGGGATATCATAAGGATAAGTGTCCACAACCTCTTAAGGAGAAGCATATTGTGAAAACATATGCTATTGATGATGTTCCTTCTTCGTCGAATGCCCCAACTGTGGCGGAGAAAGGAAAGAATGTTGTTGTTCAAGGTATGATTTCTATTTATGTTGTACCAGTTCAAGTTTTGTTTGATACTGGGGCTTCCCGTTCCTTCATATCTAGTGACCTAGTAGACGGGCTGGGACTGGAACCCGAGATAGTCAATAGACCATTGGTTGTGACAAACCCGATTGGTGGTTTGACTAGTCTTAGTATGATTTGCCAAAATTTGGTCTTATTGAGTCATGGATGTATGTTTGTTTGTAATTGCTTTGTTTTGGGCTTTACTGGGTATGGCATTATATTGGGGGTCGATTGGCTCCAAAGATACGGGGTGGTGGTAGACTGTGAGGGCTTTTGGGTGACAGTTAGGGCGGATGATGGGTGGAGGGTGGTGTTTGGTAGTCTACCTAGTGATGGGGTAATGGCTAGTTTTATAAATTCCCTCGACATCCCGCATGATGAGTTGTCAGATGTGCCCATGTTGGCCAGTATCCGGACGTCTTCGAGGAGGTGACCGGGCTTCCACCACACTGAGAGATTGAGTTCCGTATTGATTTAGTGAAAGAGGCCAGACCTATAGTGATGCCACTTTGTCGTATGGCACCAAGGGAGCAGCGAGAGCTCGGGGTGCAAGTCAGTAATCTTTTGAAGAAGGGATTTATTAGAAGAAGTGTCTCCGAGTGCAGAGAACCAGTTGTGTTTGCCACTAAGGCAGATGGTTCCCTTCGTTTGTGTGTGGACTATCGCGAGTTGAATAAGGTGACGAGGAAGAATAAGTATCCTCTACCGCGGATAGATGATTTGTTTGATCAACTGGAAGGAGCAAGAGTGTTCTCCCAGTTGGACCTCGCGACAGGATTTCATCAGCTCCGAGTAGCGGATGAGAGTGTTCCGAAAACGGCATTTAGGACGCCGTCTGGATTCTATGAGTGGTTGGTCATGCCATTTGGGTTGACCAATGCACCAGCCTACTTTATGGATCTTATGAATCGAGTATTCAAAGATCAGTTGAATAAGTTTGTTCTTGTGTTCGTAGATGACATCCTTGTTTACTCAAGGACAGAGGAGGAACACAAGGGACACTTGAGGATAGTGATGGAGGTGCTGAGGAAACAACAATTGAAAGCGAAATTACCTAAGTGCTACTTCTGGAGGAGGGAAGTGAGATTCTTGGGCCATGTTGTTTCATAGAATGGTATTGCCGTGGACCCGGCGAAGGTGGCTACGGTACAGGATTGGCCTATGCCCAAGAATGCAACAGATGTAAGAAGTTTCTTGGGGTTAGCCGGATATTATCGTAAGTTTATCCAGGACTTCTCCAAGATAGCAGCACCGTAGAATCAGTTGACTAAGAAGAATCAGGCCTTCGTCTAGGACGGAGTGTGTGAGAATGCATTCAAGAGTCTAAAGGAAAGGTTGACGCGTGCGCCAATGCTAGTCATTCCTAAAGTGAATGAAGAAATGATGGTATACACGGATGCTTGTGGTATCGGACTAGGTGCTGTATTGATGCAAGGAGGTAGGGTTGTAGCTTATGCTAGTCGGCAGCTAAAGCCGCATGAGAAGAAGTATCCTACCCATGATTCGGAACTGGCAGCGATCGTGTTCGCATTAAAGATTTGGAGACACTATCTCTTGGGAGAAAGATTTGAGTTGTTCACCAATCATAAATTGTTAAAGCATCTCTTCTCTCAGAAAGATCTGAATCTCCATCAGCAGAGATGGTTAGAGTTCTTGGCTTCGTAGGATTTTGATATCGCATACACACCTGGGAAAGGTAATGCGGTAGCGGATACCTTGAGTAGGAGACATGCCAGTTTAGGGGCTATGTTTCTTGAATGGAAGCAACTGGAGTATATCGCAGGGTTTGATTTCAGACCAAAGTGCGAATTGGATCCAAAAATGCTAGTTAGTTTGGCCATCACACCCACTTTGATAGAGCGGATTGGTTCCAGCCAGAGGGACGATCCTAATCTATTGGAAATCATCTCTAGGTTAGAGATGAACATCGACAGTGAGGAGATGAATTTGCATGGGCTTGATCGAGATGGATGGCTTTGAAAGAAAGGAAGACTAGTTGTACCCAACGTGAATGGTTTGAGAGATGAAGTGCTTAGAGAATGTCATCACTCAAAACTGACTATACATCCCGGTGGTAATAAGATGTATCGAGACATGAAGCAGACTTACTACTGGGAAGGGATGAAAAGAGACGTTGGGAAGTTTATATCCAAATGCATGAATTGCCAGCTAGTTAAAGCCGAGCAAAAGAAGCCTAGTGGGTTGTTGCAACCATTAGAAATTCACGAATGGAAATGGGAGCAAGTCTCGATGGATTTCATCAATGGTTTACCAAGGACTAGAATGGGACATGATAGCATTTGTGTAATTGTAGATCGATTGACTAAGAGTGCGAGATTTATACCAGTCAAATCAACCAGAACGGCAGCTAAGTTAGCAGAATTGTATATGAAGTGGGTAGTGAGATTTCATGGAGTACCTAAAAGCACTGTGAGTGACCGAGACCCATTGTTCACTAGTGGGTTTTGGAAGAGCTTACAAGAGGCTCTAGTGTCAGAATTACATCTCAGTACCGCATATCATCCTCAGACCGACGGTCAGACGGAGAGGATGAATCTTATATTGGAAGATCTCTTGAGAGCTTGTATATTGGATTTTGGTGGATCATGGGATGACCATTTGCATCTAGTAGAGTTTGCATATAATAATAGCTACCAATCCAGTATCGGTATGGCTCCATATGAAGCTTTGTACGGAAGACCGTGCAACTCACCATCATGTTGGATAGAGAATGGCAAGAAGTTTATGCTTGGACCAGATGTGGTGAGGGAAACTTCAAATAAGATTAAGACCATTCAACAACGAATGAAGGCTGCCCAAGATAGGCAGAAGAGTTATGCTGATAAGAGGAGAAGAGACTTAAAATTCTCCGTTGATGACTTGGTGTTTGTCAAGGTTTCTCCATTGAAGAGCGTGATACAATTTGGCAGGAGAGGCAAGTTGGCACCAAGATTTGTTGGTCCATTCCCAGTTCTCGAAGAAGTTGGGAATTTGGCGTATAGACTTGACTTACCAGAGAAGATGGTGGGAGTTCACAACGTATTTCATGTTTCCCAACTAAGGAAGTTCGTTCACGACCCAGATATGACTATTTCACCTGATCAATTAGACGACTTCGAAGTAGAACCCGAGGCGGTTCCCAACCGCAAGCCGATTCGTATTGTCGAGCACGATACAAAGCAACTTCGAAGGAAGGCGGTAAGGCTAGTCAAGGTTCAGTGGGGCGAGAACGAGAATGACTGTACTTGGGAGATAGAGGAGGGCATTAGGAAGATGTATCCAAAACTCTTTCCCTGGTAAGATTTACCTTGTAATTTAGTTATTCTGCATGCTAGGATAGACTTGTTTTGCTTGTTTTACATGTTTGATTGTTGTTTTATGATTGATAGGCATGCAGGACCCTTTGTGTGTTTTGATTAGGAAATTTCGGGGGCGCAATTTCTTAAGGGAGGGAGAATGTAACAACCCGCATTTTACGCATCGGAGGATCGTAGAATATTTATTTCTTTCCCATATGAAGTCGTATGGTCATGTAACTTTGGGAAACAACCATTAGAGTCACTTCCCATGTTCATGATTTTTTTCGATTTTTAAATGACCGTTTTGCCCCTAGCTGATCTTGTTTCGGCCATAACTTTTGATTGGAAAGGAATTTTGACCTAAAACTACCTCCATTAGATTCGTTTTATAATTTACCTTTCCGTAGAGTGGTCACATGTGAAAAACGGACTTACCGTTTGGGAGATATGGCTGAAATAAGGTTTGGAAGGTAAAAAACTGCTTAACCGGGCCAAATGGGGTGATTAGTGAATGGGCCCATAACCCATTTCGGGATTAGGATTATGGGGAGGCTGAAAAGGGTTAGAGATTCATTCCATTTCAGTTTTCTAGCCTCCACTTACCTCTTAGAAACCCTAAAAATGGCCTCCAACCTCTAAATCACCTCCAAATCATTTTTTAATCAAGGATTAAGCTTAGCAACATCAAATCGAGGGGGATCTACACCAAGTCAACGTTAGAGCTGCTTTTTAGCATTGGGATTCGCACCAAACCAGAGATTTATTTCAGATTTAAGTTTTATTTGTGGCTAAGGGGAGTGATTTGCATAGTTCCTCACTAATTATGGCTAATTAAGGGTAATTAGTGTTAATTAGCGAATTAAACATGATAAAATTCTGGAAATATTTATAAAATTTGAAATGATGTTTTAGAACTCTAATTTGAATTTGAGTTAATTTGGTTAAGTTTTGCTAATCACATCATTAGTTTCACCTAAACATGCTTAAGGGGAAATATGGAGTTTTGGGTATGTTTGATCCATTTTAACCTATCATATTGATGTTTTGGTGTATGAGGTCACTTCTACTTGTTACTATGACTGTATGGTATGCTTTGTGATTGATTAGAATAGTTGGAATGGTCGAAAATGCCGTCGAGTGGCGTAAATTGCTTGCTGGAAAAGTGCAAGAAGACATCCGAACCGGATCGGATCGGTTAGGAGGATCCGATCCGAACCCCACTCCAAATTCAGAAGCTCTGATCCGTTCTTACGCTCCACACCCGATCCGAACAGAGGAGGACAACAAGGACTGGGGAAGCTTCTATCCACTTGCATTTCTCGTGGCATACATCATCCGATCCGACCCGCATGGTCACCTCCGAACCGAACCGACGCGTAATAAATGGAATTGAAGAACCCGACCCGATCCCCTAGAGGCGACGTCTTCCGATCCGAACTGACATAATGGGAGGGAGTTCGAGATATCCGACCCAATCCAGCGAAGAAGGAGCACTCCGATCCGAGCCGAACTGATGAATTGGGGGAGATCCGAACCGATCCGGTGATGACCAATAACCCGAGATGCAAAGGTAGTCCAAATGGGAAGATAAAGCTCAGGATCCAGTTGGGAACCAATGAGTTCACTTCACGGTTGGACTTTGCTGCGGGACGTGTGCTAAGGAGTTGTTGACGTTCATAACTTCGATTCACCACTGGAAATGGATGATGGACTACTTATCAGTGCAGTAGAGTCATTATGACTCGTGGGGCAAGGTGATGGTAGCAAGACTACGTTATCAGTGCAGTAGATCATTAGGACTCGAGGGGCAAAGTGATGCGTAGTAAGACTATGAGCCAGTGCAGTGGGGTCATTGTGACTCCATGGGGCACAGTGGACATAGTAAAGGATTAGTGAGGCCATGTGCCAATGCAGTGGGGTCATTGTGACTCCATGGGGAAAAGTGGACATAGCAAAGGATTAGTGGCTATGTATCAGTGCAGTGAAGGCATTTATGACTTCATGGGGCAAAGTGATCATAGCAAGGTATGTTGGGTGATTGAAGTGGTGAACATCGTATGCTTTACGCACTGAGTGAGAGATGTGAGGATGGATGCTATGTTTGATTATTTGCCGTCACTATGACATGCACACCCCCACCCCCATTATCTTTACACCACATGTTATTGGCACCTTAGAGTGTTGTACAATATGTATTGCTAACTCTTTGGTTGCAGGTCCAGGTTCAGGTATGTTTTAGTCTACCTGTTATTGTTCTGTTTTGATGCTTATCGCTCACACCAGGCTTTATGTCTGACCCAGAGTTTTATGTCTCTTCTTAATACTCTGGGTGCTCACACGAGCAGACTAGAGACAGGTTAGCTGGTGATGCGCGAGTGGCTGATTCGGAGGCGAGCAGGAGGCTTCCACGTATGATATATAGATATTCTCCCTGTGTCGTTGCTGGTCGCTACTTGGGCATTAGTAGTGTACCTCCTTTATCTTGCTTTTACTTTTTGAGACAGTTTGAAAAGTTGTAATAATGTTAGCTTTGGATCATAAGCTGTACTTGGATTTTCCGCTGCTATGTTAATTTGTTTTCAGCTTATGCACTGTCTCACCTGTTTTATGTCAAGTATGTTGTTATTATTTTTTGTTCCATGCATTGTGAGACATTCTACAGGTTCCTTGTTAGTTCATTTCCTTCTTCCCTTTTTCTTCTGACGATTCGCCCCGTGCTAACTGGATATGTGTACAGCGCACTTTTGGAGTAAACGTCGGTTGGTGCGGGGCGGGCCGTCACATATCGTATTGGAAGTTTGGATTTTCAGCTATGAACCGAGGCAAAAGATAGTCCTCACCGCTTCGAGACTGTCTAGCCCGAGTCTCGGGAACAGCCGCAACTGCAGCTTGGATCGTCAGGGCCGGTCCACCGATGTGGATTGTTATGCCTGAACACTAAGTTTCCCCGCCCTTTAGGGCGTAAATGAGTCCAATGACTCCATCGGCTCCACATAGTCACCGATATATCTGAGGCGCCTCACTACAGCAACAACCACACAGGTGAAAATATACAAATGTCAAGGCTAGTAGGTCACTGACTCCCCCTAGCTAGAAGGAAACGCATGTCCTTCCTGATGTCCTCTCCTGTTTCTGGTTCATACCGGGGTGTGAGGCTCGCGAATCAACGTTACACACAAAGCTATGCCACACAGGCCGTGCTTTAATCATCAACCACAAGACTTTGCTTTTCAACAGAAGCCTTGATCATTTGCCACTTAGGCATGCCACATAGGAAATTCACTCTATGCGACTGATTTCTGTCGATATATAACCTTTGAGCTCGTACGTCTCAGAGAAGGGCGTTAAGCAAGAGAATAAATTCTCGGCCGCCAAAAAGATATATATTTAATAGAGATCAATCAGCATAGAAAAAAAATCCAATGTTAGACACACAGTCCATTTAAAAGTTCGTTCTGGGTTTGAACGAAACCGGAGGCACTATATACCTCGCATACCCATCGATCTCCAAGCACGTCTGACCGATCACCACTTATTATCTATATTACGGGAGGCCTCCCAATCAAGACATCAGTTATCATCCAACCAAGGTGAAGATCTCCGGTCTTCAACCACCGTATTCATCATCGACTTCTTATCGCCGATCATTTATTTGAAATGAGATTTAACTCGGCCTTTTCAAATAATTCGCGTCATTTAGAATTTAAATCAATTCATTTCAATGTTTAATCATTCGACAACAATTCACGCCAAACACATTCAACCATCAAATATCCACTAAACCGGGTAAATTCGGCTTATTTCCATTCCATATCGTTTATAATATTTTATAACAATTTATCGCTATTTTTATTTATTTAAAAATAACCAATCCATTCAAACGACACTTCAGGCCATGCGGCCGTGGCACTGTTTTTCTTCAGATTTGATTTACACATATCTGAAAATCTAACCATTGGATCTTCACAAATTTTATGTTATTAGAAAGATCTTTTCGAAATGAATCCAACGGTTTCAGTTTTGGGAAAATCCGACGGTCGGATCTCCCGGTACACTCGTTTGAAGTTTCGATTTCAAAATACGAACTGCAGCGTCGTTATTCGATTTATTTTAATTATATATATATATATAATCAATTCTGACGCTGTTTTTCTTCAGATTTGAATTAAGCATTCCAAACAATCCAACCGTTAGATCTTCACAAACTGGGTGTCGTTGGAAAGATATTTCCAAAGCGAACCCAATGGTTTCGGTTTCGGGAAAATCCGATGGTCGGATCTCCTGCACTAATCGTTTGAAATCAGGTTTCAAAACACGAACTGCAGTTTCGTTATTCGATATATTTTAATTATATTTATATATATATAAATATAATCGATTCTTCGACTTAAAAACCATTTTCACTTCGCATATTTGATAAAAACGATATTTTTATCCAACAGATATTTATTTCAACACATGAATTTTGTTTATTTTATTTCCACACAGGAATTTCTATTCAACACATGAATTTCTATTCAACACATTAATTTCATTTCAACATTCAACACATGAATATTTTCTATATTTTATATATATAGTAAAAATTGATTTTTATTGCAAAACAATTTATTTCAAAACACGATTATTTTAGATAGTTTATATAAGGTAAAAATGTTATTTTTATTTTTCAAAGAATTTATTCAATACACGAACTCCATTCAACTCATGAATTTATTTCAACATTCAACACATGAATGTTATTTCAACATTCAACACATGAAATTAAATCAGACACGGAAATATTTCAAAAAAATTCAGCAGCATAACGGCAGGGTAGTTAGAACCGGGACCGTCCCTAGTACGGCTCCTCGCTCTACCTTAATGCCTCGCAGCTTTTGACAATGGGGATTTCATGCATCTAATTCGCACGCAGACGAGCATGTTTATTTTTCTTTTCCACAAACTAATACTATGTCGTTTTATCCAAAATAATTCTCAACCACAAACAGGTATTTTTCAACCACAACCAATCATTCAAGATTTTCACCAAATTCCACATCAACCAATAATCCAAACAATATCACAACCAATAAATATTGTCCATGATCTATGGACAAGGGGAGTGTGTGTGTATATGTATATATATTCGTATATAAATATATTTCAATTAACTTCAATATCATTTCAATTTATTTCAACGCGTATATAACTTTCACAATGCATATATAACTTATACATCAAACGTACAACTTATACAACACTTATACATGAGGTGTACAACGCTTATATAAATGATACATTGACTACATAATTTATACATCGTCATTTTCCATGTCATTTATAATTTAGAAATCTCACATTAGGTTCCACTCCACCAAAAATAGCAGAAGGCACAAAAAAATATGCGGTCTCTTCTAGAATGTAGAAGACGTCCACACGGTCCCGGTGTCTCTTTTTTCACTGGATTTCAACCATAAAGCAAAAAGATATGATTTTTCGAAGTTGATCGAATTTTGTGACGGTTTTAAAGAGTTAAAATCAGTTTAAATTAATAAACCCGTACCTCAGCAAATTAGTCCAAAACTAGGGATTGATTTTCATGAAAATCCGTGAAGTATTACGACGATCAGAGGGCGCTGCGTTGAAGAGGACGGAGAGGCGCTCTGGTGCCTAAAACGCGGCGGATTCCGGTGGTCCCTGGCACGAGCGGCGGCATTTGAAAGGCCGCAACTTCCTGGCGTCGATCCCCTCTAAATACACAGTGAAAAAAAATCTTCAGTTGATATGGATTTGAATCTCGTCTCGAGCTCTACAAAATCCTCAACTGGGTCGAGGTCTGAATCGAAGTGGTTTGGTCGGAATCGGGCTGGGAAGAGAGGAAGGGTTTTCCGCCGTGCGTCGAGCTCAATCGGGGAGAGAGAAAATTTTATGGTCAATGATATTTTTTCTTTATATTTATATATTTTAAAAATTCGAAAATACCCCTTATCTTATACGTACTCCAATCCAAACCCAATGACTATCGTCCCTAGCTAAATACCCCCATTATGAACACAATAGGATATGTTTCATAGGCCCATTCGACTTTTAGGGTCAGTTATTCTTCAAATTAAAATATAAAACATTCAATATTCGATTTGAACGTACATTTCAATTTGCCGGGG
Source organism: Allium sativum (assembly GCA_030737875.1). Classification (NCBI taxonomy): domain Eukaryota; kingdom Viridiplantae; phylum Streptophyta; class Magnoliopsida; order Asparagales; family Amaryllidaceae; genus Allium; species Allium sativum. The sequence goes on from JASFAX010000035.1 coordinate 10,254,747, forward strand.
CCACATATTGATGCTAAAAATTCCCGAAAAATATTTTCTAGCTTCGTATTGATGATACGGTCCCAACAAAACTAGTTTCGTCGAGTTCTGAGACCGTTTGAAAAATGGCTTTTCTAGTCGATCCAATTTAACAAAAATCGACCAAACACATTTTCCTTTGCCACGCTCCCATATTAACTTCAAAAATTATGAAATTTGAAACCTAGCAATAATTTGACATCCCACATCCAACAAAAGTTGTTTCGTCGAATTCTGAGGTTGTTTGCAAAATGACCATTTTCACGGGACATATAAACTCTATAGCGACATAATAGGATGGGGTACTGTGCCGTCTATGATTGATACATTATGATTGAAGTGTTTTTGAAACATATATACACTAGTAATAATATCAAACCCATTTTTATCGTATCAAGCATTTTTAACCATTATAACGTAAAACTCTATCCTCCGGTTTGTGTTGCATTGTGTGATGGGACTTGAGTCTTATAATGGTTTCATTTTCCTAAAGAGCATTGCATTATTTAACGATTTACTTTATTTTATGCACCGGCAATCCAACGGAGTAAACCTGTTCTGCATTAGCGGCATGGTCCTATGATTAGCCTTATTATTAGATTAGTTAAGTTAGATTTCTCATACCAGTCACATGACTGACCTGTAGTTTGCTTCACTGGCAAACTCGGGTGCCCATATTTTCCACACGGGTAGTCGAGTAGCTTTTTGCAGATATTTACCTCTTTAGCAGGATCCCGGATCGAAGCTTAAAGCTGTGTCTAGAGTATTGATAGCCTTCTGCTATATCATTTTAAGTCTTCCACTGCACTGTATTTTATTTAATGTAAAATTTATCTTCGGCTGTAGTATTATTTCTTTATCGATGTACTCTGATATTCTGTACTCTAATGTAACATTATTGTAATGTTTTATAAAAGTCTGTTGCTTTTGTTCTAATGTATTGTATTCCCAAAGTTAACGTATGTGGGTTTTGAATGATTTTGATTGATCTAGCGATCGATTAAGGTCGGGCAAAATCCATGTCGTTACAGTTGGTATAAGAGCTCTGGTTAGCTCAAATCTTTGGGGTACAACTCTTTAGAACTGAACAAAAGACTCATCAAAGATTGGATTAGTAATATACAATAAGAATACTCATTAGAGATAGGATCAGTAGTATTCTAGAATGAGAAAACTCATTAGAGATGGGGTTAGTAATGCCCTAGAATGAGTCGAGAGTACCAAGTCTTTAATTAACGTATTTGTATAATCCAATCTTAGAAAATATAATTTTTGAATGTACGAAAGCTATACATATATTTAAAAAAGTTAATCAACTAATAAAATTATTGAAACTAATAAAAAAGAATGAAAATTTTGTTGGTTAATTTAACAACTTTTAGCTTCGTTCCTTTTCGAGGATGAAAAGATTTTAAGTGGGGGAGATTGTAACAACCCGGAATTTTAGGACCAATTTAAAAATTTTATTTTTGAAATTTTAATTTGTTTAGAGCATTTAAAATAATTTATTTTAAATAATAACGATAGAAAATTTATTTTAGTCGAAGCTAAAAATATAAAAATTATATATATATATATCTAGAAATCTATAAATATACGTATATAAAAACTGATTTTGATTGATCTGGTTGTGATGTTGGATCTAAACATATGTTGTTCATTAAAATATTGTCTATATCATTTTAGTTAGAATAAAAATATTCATTTGTTAATTATCTGTTATGTTAATCAAAATTGGTCATTTTATATAGAATTGTTAGGTTAATCGAAATTGGTCAGTTTATATAGAATTGTTAGGTTAATCGAAATTGGTCACTTTATATAGAATTGTTGTGTTAATCAAAATTGTTCATTTTGGTTAGAATATGTGGTGTAAACAAAAATAACATTTTGGTTATCAATGCAACACAGGGATAAAATTTACATTTTGGTTGTAACTTATCATGTTAGATAAAATTAACATTTTTGTTGCAAACAATCATGTTATGTTGTTGGATTTCTTAATTAACAATTATGTTAATTAGAAAAATAGTGAAACCAAATAATTATGTTATGTTAAATTAGATGTATCATATAATTTGTATAAATGTTATGTTAAATTAGATGTGTCATATAATTTGTATAAATGTTACGTTAAATTAGATGTGTCTTATAATTTGTATAAATGTTATGTTAAATTAGATGTGTCATATAATTTGTATAAATGTTATGTTAAATTAGATGTGTCATTTAATTAGTGTAAATGTTATGTTAAAATAAATATGTCTATACCTTTCTATCACTTTATAGCACGTACCACATGTTGCACTTACAAAAATTACATTATCATACATTTTGTACTCGCATCTATGTCACATGTTTGTCAAATCAAATTAATAATAAACCAGTAAATACTAATTATATTCTCCTTGTTAATTAAATAATCCTAAGAAAGGAAATGAAAGTTTCCTTCTCTAACTACCCTCATTAATTAAATAATTTAAAGGAAGGAAATGAAACGTTTTTCTCGCCCCCTCATTAATTGATTACATTAAACGAAAGAAAATGGGAAGTTTCATCTCTAAATAAATTTAAGTAGTAAAGAAAAAAAAATTAATAATATATAACATTATATATACCCTCATAATCCTATAACCCTAATTCTTCATAACCGCCACCATCCATTATGAATGGCTGAAATTGCCAATCTTTGATCTCATAATTTCTCACAAACCACTACAAATTAAAAAGAGGATCTCAAAGCCAAAATAAAAGAGGATCTCGAGGCCTTTAAGATCATACGACTATGATCAGAAAACATTAGGTGTACTGTTCGATTTTGCCCCACAAAGGAGCGCCGATCGCATGCAAATCTAAGGTAGTGGGGACCACCGAGAGCAAAGTGGCTCCAGGTGGAAGTAGACAACGACATGGCTTCAGTGTGGTAGTTTTAGATTGGTAGGATGGCATCTCAGGCAGCATGCATTTCAAGGTAGAGGCAACGAAGTTGGGTTCTGTCGGCTTCCAGTAATAACATACGATGGGGGAAGAAGGTATAACTGCTTCATCATGTAATTAAATCTAATTAATTATGTAATTTAATTAAATATCGTATCCAATGCATAAAAATTGATATCTCATTCATACGACTTTAGAAATTGATGAAACGGGATGTGTTAGAATCGCAAAAATGAGATCAATCTCATGGAACTGATCAGATCTGAAACTGAACGTGTGACGACCCTAAAACCCCGTACGATGGTGGCAAGGGTAATCTTTGGAATACAACACATAAACAGATAACAGCAGAACAGAACTAAGTAAATACACCAGATAATGTTTAATAGAATACACTGGATAAACATAATCATCAGAGTTACACAGTATACTGGATCATACTTAGTGCAAAATACAGTTCAGCTATACATAAATGTCTACGGCGGAAAACAAAACATAATATGTACAATAGGAGCTGAACAACATAAAAAGAGATAAATGATAGAATCCATCTTCAGCTCCAGCTATCCAGAAAGAGCCTGCTAAAACTTGAATACAAGGCGGCCCATGTAGAAATAGGGGCACCCGAGTCTGCAAGTGAAACAAACTATGAGTCAGTCATGGGACTGGTATGAGAAATCTACTTAACACATTTTATAATATGGCCAATCACAGGACCATGCCACTTTCACAAAACGGGTTTACTCCATTGGATTGCCAGTGCTTTAAAACAAGTAAGTCTTTTAAACATTGCAATGCTTTTTGTAAAAATGAGGCCACTATAAGACTCAGTTCCCATCACACAATGCAACGCAAACCGGAGGACAGAGTTTTACCTTATAATGGCCAAAATATGCTTGATACGAATAAAACAAAAGTATTTGGTATTATTACTAGCGTTTATATGTTTCAAAAAAAAACAATTTCAAATCATAACTATCAATTATAGACTACATGGGTACCATATATCATGTCGCCATATATAGGTATACAATTAAAACTGCACGGTGTCATATTTGGAAATTGGATTTCCGTCATGAACCAAGGCAAATGATAGTCCTTACCGACTTCGAGAAAATCTAGCCCAAGTCTCAGGATCAGAGCTCGAGTGACCCTTGGAGCAACAGGGCCGGTCCACCGATGTGGATTAAAATGACTGAACACTGCGTTTCCCCGCCCTTTGGGGCGTAAATGAGCCAAATGAATCCATCGGCTCCACACAGTCACCGATATATCTGAGGCGCCTCACAACAGCAACAACCACACATGTGAAAACAATATAAATGTCAGGGCTGGTAGCCTAGCTAGAAGGAAATGCATGCCCTCCCTGAGGTCCTCTCTCGTTTCTGGCTCATACCGGGGTATGAGGCTCGCGAATTCATGTTATACACAAAGCTATGCCAAACAGGTCGTGCTTTGATTATCAACCACAAGACTTTGCTTTTCAACAGAAGCCTTGATCATTTGCCACTCAGGCGTGCCACACAGGCAGTTCACTCCATGCGACTGATTTCTATCGATATATAACCTCTGAGCTCGTATGTCTCAGAGAAGGGCGTTAAGCAAGAGAATAAATTCCCCGCCGCCAAACAAATATATATTTAATATAGATCAATCAGTGCAGAAAAAAAATCCAATATCGGACACAAAGTCCATTTACAAGTTCGTTTTGGGTCTTAACGAAACCGGAGGCACCATATACCTCGCTTATCCATCGATGTCCACGTACGTCTGGACGATCACCACTTATTATCTATATTTCGGGATGCCTCCCAATAAAGACATCAGTTACCGTCCAACCGAGGTGAAGATTTCCGGTCTTCAACCACCGTCTTCATCATCGACTTCTCATCGCCGATCAATTATTTGAAATGAGATTTAACTCGGCCTTTTCAAATAATTCACGTATATTTAGAATTTCAAATCAATTTATTTCAATCGTTAAATTATTCGACACCAATAATTAAATTCATTAATGTAACTTTCACGCCAAACACATTCAACCATTAAATATCACATAAACCGAGCAAATTCAATTTATTTCCATTCCATATCGTTTATAATATTTTATCATGATTTATCGCTATTTTTATTTATTTAAAAATATCCAATTCATTCAAACAACGCTTCGGGCCATAACGCGGCTGTGGCGCTGTTTTTCTTCAGATTTGATTTACACATATCTGAAAATCTAACCGTTGGATCTTCACAAATTTTATATCATTAGAAAGATCTTTTCAAAACGAACCCAACAGTTTCAATTTTGGGAAAATCCGACGGTCGGATCTCCCGATACAATCGTTTGAAGTTACGTTTCAAAATATGAACTACAATGTCGTTATTCGATTTAATTTAATTATATTTATATAATCAATTCTGGCGTTGTTTTTCTTTAGATTTGAATTAAACATTCCAGACAATCCAACCGTTGGAACTTCACAAAGTTGGTGCCGTTGGAAAGATATTTCCAAAGCAAACCCAATGGTTGCGGTTTCGGGAAAATCCAATGGTCGGATTTCCCGCAATAATCGTTCGAAATCGCGGTTTCAAAACACGAACTGCAGCTTCATTATTCGATTTATTTTATTTACATTTATATTTATATATAAATAAATATAATTCATTCGTCGATTTCAAAACTATATTCATTTCATATATTTGATAAAAATGGTATTTTTATCATCAAAAATATTTATTCAACGCATGAATATTTTAGCACTTCATATTCACAATAAAAATGTAGATTTTATTGTTCAATCTATATATTCAACACATGAATGTTTTTGACTTCACACATACGATAAAAATATGATTTTTATCTTTCTACTCCTTTATTCAACAAATGAATACTTTCTATAGTTGATATATATAATAAAAATGTGATTTTTATTGTAAAACAATTTATTTCAAAACACGATTATTTTATGTAGTTTATATATAAGGTAAAAATGTTATTTTTGATGTTAAAACAATTTATTTAAAACACGATTATTTTATATACTTTATATGTAAGGTAAAAATGTTATTTTTATCTTTCAAAGAATTAATTCAGTACACGAACTGCATTCAACACATGAATTTATTTCAACACATGAATTTCTATTCAACACATGAATTTATTTCAACACGTGAATTTAAACCAAACACGGAATTATTTCAGAAAATTTCGACAGCATAACGGCAGGGTAGTTAAACCGGGACCATCCCTAGTATGGCTCCTCACTCTACCTTAAAGCCTCGCAGCTTTTGAGAATGGGGATTTTCAATTTCTTGTTCGTACGCAGACGAATTTTTCCCATATACTAATCCTATTGGAATTTCAATCACAATCAATCATTTCAAACCAATCATTCATGATATTCACCAAATTTTCACCTCAACCAATAATCCAAACAATATAACAACCAATATATATCGTCCATGGTCTATGGACGAGGGGAGTATGTGTGTGTGTATATATATATATGTATATAACTATATTTTGGTTTCATTTCAATATCATTTCAATTTATTTCAACGCATATATCACTTATACAATGCGTGTATAACTTATACATCGAACATACAACTTATACAACGCTTATATAACTCATACTTCGACTATATAATTTATACATCGTTGTTTTCCATATCGTTTATAATTCAGAAATCTCACATTGGGTTCAACTCCACCAAAAATTGCAGAAGGCTCAGAAAAATATGCGTTATCTTCTAAAATTTAGAAGACGTCCACACGAGTCCACTATCTCTTGTTTCAATGGATTTCGTCCACATAGCAAAAAGATATGATTTTTACAAATTTGCATCACTTAAAAGTGTAAAAATCAGTTCAAAATAAACAAGCCGATACCTTTCAGTTTTGTTCAAAACTAGGTTTTGATTTTTCTTCTAATCCGTGTAGCTTGGGGCCAGTCGGCCTGCGCCACGTAAGAGCTAGGAGGGGCGCTCCTGCGCTAGAAGTAGGGCCCACTTCGGTGGCCTGTAGGTGGCGCGGTGGCGGTGGGAAGGTCTCGACTTCCTGTCATCGGTTCTCTCAAATTACTCCACTAAAAATTTCATGCTTTATATGGATGTGAAGCTCATGAAACGATCTACAAAAACCTTAATTGGGGCATGTGATTTTGGTGCGTGGATTTGGAGAAAAAGAGGAGAGAAGGAATGAAATCATTTCCGTCATGCGCGATTTTTAATATCGGGGGGAGAGAGAGTGATTGCCAATGATATATTTTTATTTTATTTATGTATTTTAAAAATCCAAAAATACCCCTTATCTTATACGAACTCCAATCCAAACCCAATGACTGTCGTCCCAAGCTAAATACCTTCATTCTGAACACAATGGGATATGCCTTGTAGGCCCATTCAACTGTTTCAGTCAGCTTTTCTTCAAATTAAAATATAAAACATTCAATATTTGATTTGAACGTACATTTCAATTTGCCGGGGCCACATATTGATTCTAAAAATTCCCAAAAAATAAATCTAGCTATATTTTGACGTTACGGTGCCAACAAAATTAGCTTCTCTAGTTTTGAGATCATTTGAAAAATGGCCCTTTTCTGGTCGATCCAATTTAATAGAAATCGACCAAACATATTTGTCGTTGCTATGCTCACATACTAACTTCAAAAATTATGAATTTGAAACCTAGCAATACTTTGACATCTCGAATCCAACAAAAGTGGTTTCGTCGAATTCTGAGTCGTTTGCAAAATGGCTATTTTCACGGGCTATATAAACTCTATAGCGACCTTTCTGAAAATTCATTTGGCCATAAGTTTTGATTCCTACTATGAATCTTCAATTTTTAAGATTCATTAGAAAGATATTCACTAACATATTTAAATATTTTGGGTTTCACTAAAATCCGTTTTATTTCGCACCCAGTACAGTCAGTCAAAGTTTGAATTCCAATTTTGAAACTGCCGATCCGTTTCAGGCCTTGTTTATAATTAAAAATAATTATATTTACTTTCAAACATCGATTCAAACATACTTTTCATCGTTATTATTTAAAATATTTATTTTAAATATCTAAAATTCACTAAAATAGCCAAATTAAAAAATTTAGATTTGGTCAGATTTTTCGGATTATTACAATATCTCCCACTTAAAACTTTTCGTCCTCGAAAAGGAAAGAAGTCAAAAGTTGTTTAATTAACCAACTCAACTTTCCTTCTGGCTTCCATTCTCCAACTTTTCAGTTTCTAAGAATTTTCAAATTCTTAAAAAATTTGGCTAACACCCTAAATTTTCGAAAAATTTCGCCATAACCTCCTTTCTACTGGGAGGGGTTTGGAAATTTATTGGGCCGTATTAGGTACCCAATAAATCCTAATAAGCATGCACATATTTATAGTGATATATTCCGGTGTTCACAGGGGAGTGTGTATAGATCATAACTCCAGAGAATAAATTCTCATCACCCTATAAATGGTTTTTGTGCCTTAATGACCAGAGAGACGTGTTTATTGTCATCTCCAGACCCGTGTGGGGTTTTTATTAATCTTGCAATTTACCGTTACATTTTATATGGTCTATATCAGTCATCAGTTCAACCTGCAATATATAGTCATCGCCATACAAGCCTCTCGCTCGTATGGTAAATCTTCAACCTCGTCGCATAAGCCCCAAAGCTTATGTGGTATATGATGAAGTATGCCTATCTTCAAGAAGTACGCCATGTAGTGTAATTCAAAATTAATTGTTACTATCCTATGGAGACGTTTATTATTACACACAGAACAACCAGCACTCCGCATCCAATGACATTCACAGGAGTTGATACAATAATAAAATTGCGCATCCAACTCATTAATGTTTACCTATTTGTCGGGCATGCAAATAAATTCTTTACTCAACAGCTAATCCATTTACCTGTTCAAACATATGTAATGCACATGTATATATTTCTATCTATTTTTAAATACGTTCAATACTTGATTTAATTAACTATCATTCTAATAATTTAATTAATTAAATCCACAATCACACAACACAAGCAATAATCAATTTGTTTTTAACTTTTTAACTTTATACTAAACGATTCATATACTCTTTTAAAATAATCAGATTATAGAATTAAAAGTTCTCATCCATGAAAAGAAAATAACAACAAAGTAGAGAACATAATGGAAATGTCAAAATATGGTAAATATACCTTGCACCAAAGTCAATTAGAGATATCCACCCTGCACTTTGGATAGGCTTTCTTAATGCTTTCCTATGTTTCCCAAGTACAATCTCGTGGATCTCCATTCCATTGCACTTTGAATAAGTGAACCTTCTTGTTCCTTAGTTCTTTTGTTTCTTTGCCGACAATCTTTAGCGGCTCTCTTCTCACAGCCAATTCTGGAGTAATTTCTACATCCTGTTGTGCGGCTTCTTCCACAACCAAGTCTGGAGCATGAACATGCATTCGAAGTTGAGATACGTGAAATACATCATGCACTCCAGGCAACCAATCAGGTAATTGAACTCTATAAGCGAGGGTTCCAATCCGTTCAAGTATAGGGAATGGACCAATAAATCTGGGCGCCAACTTCCCAGTTTTGCCAAATCGAATCACTCCTCTCATCGGAGATACCCTTAGATACACATAATCACCAACAGAAAAAGCCAAATCCCTTCTTCTCGAATCAGCATAGCTCTTCTGTCGGCTTTGATCGGCGAGTAATAATTTCTTAACGAAATCGACTTTGTTTGCAGTTTCACGGATCATATCAGGTCCCAATACAAGTCTATTACCAGGTTCTACCCAACAAGCGGAAGATCGGCACGTTCTACCATACAATGCTTTGAATGGTGACATTGTCAGGCTCGCTTGGTAATTGTTGTTATATGAGAACTCAGCCAAATGCAAATGGTCTTCACATGATCCACCAAAATCAAGAACACAAGCGCGCAATAAATCCTCTAGAATTCGATTCACCCTCTCAGTCTGACCATCTGTCTGAGGATGATAAGCGGTGCTCAAGTTCAGCTTCGTTCCCAGTTCTACTTGAAATGCCTCCCAGAATTTGCTAGTAAATATTGGATCTCTATCATTGACTATACTTATCGGCACTCCATGTAGCCTAACATTTTCTTTGAAATAAACTTGTGCCAGACTCTGAGCAGTTCTATTGGATCTGACAGCTATAAAAACGGGCGGTCTTCGTGAAGCGATCTACGATCACCCAAATACTGTCATTTCCTTTCCTGGTTCTGGGCAAACCATCTATGAAGTCCATGGAAATTTGTTCCCACTTCCAACCTGGAATGTCCAGTGGTTGCAACAATCCAACCAGTTTCTGTTGGTCGCTTTTGACTAGTTGGCAAGTAGAGCACCTGCTAACATATAAAGAAATGTCTCTTTTCATAGATCTCCACCAGAAAGTGCGTTTGATGTCATTATACATTTTGCTCACTCCTGGATGGATACTAAGTTTGGACTTGTGGCATTCATCCAGCACTTCATTTCGGAGCTTAGAAATGTTAGGAACACAAGTTCGATCCTTCAGCCTTAGAATCCCTTAGTTATCCATCTGAAAACTCAAGGGTTCGCCTTTCTGTATTCTTTCTTTGATCCTCTGAATGAAGTGATCGTCCTTCTGAAGAGCAGATATCTTATCAATCAATGAAGTCATAAAATTTAAAACTGGCGATCATTACATTCTTTCTACTTAATGCATCGGCCACAACATTGGCTTTCCCTGGAGTGTACAAAATCTCAAAATTGTATGCTATAAGAAATTCTAGCCAACATTGATGCCTCAGATTCAAGTCTTTCTGGGTGAACAGATACTTTAGCGACTGTTGATCTGTAAATAGTTCGAATTTCTCACCCAAAAGATAGTGCCTCCAGATTTTCAAAGCAAATACAATGGCTAACAACCCGGAATGCGATCCAGTTTAAAATTTTTATTTTGGCAATTTTAGCGAATTTTGAACATTTAAAATAGATTATTTTAAATAACATCGACGAGAAATTTATTTTGAATATAAACAGAACGTATATATTTATATAGATCATCGATAGAATATAAATATTTATTTTAAATTATGTAAGGAATTGAAAATGGCGCAGTAGTTTGATAATTCGATTTCAAAACTTCAAATGAATGTACCGGGTGCAAAATAAACCGGATTTTAGTGAAACCAAAAATATTAGAATCTAATTGAGAATATCTTTCCAACGAATCCAAAAAATCGGAATTTCATAGCGGGAATCAAAAGATATGTCCAGTTGAAATTTCATAATAGTTGCTATGGAATTTCGGCCCTTAAAAATGGGATTTTGCAAACGACCTCGGATTTCGACGAGACCACTTTTGTTGGATCCGTGATGTCAAATTATTGCTAGTTTTCGAATTTCATAATTTTTTCGAATCAATATGTGAGCAAGGCAAAGGAAAACGTGTTTGACCAGTTTAAGTTGATTTTAATCGACTGGAAAATGGCCATTTTTCAAACGGTCTCAGAATTCGACGAAACCACTTTTGTTAGGACCGTATCGTCAATACGAAGCTAGAAAATATTTTCGGGAATTTTTAGAGTTCGTATGTGGGCCCGGTAGGTTAAAATGCACGTTCAAATTTAATTTATAGAATTATATTTTGATTTTGATGAAAACTGAACGGAACGATCGAATCAGCCTACGATACATATCCCATTGTGTTCGGAATGGGGGTATTTAGCTATGGACGACAGGCGGTGGGCCTCGTTTCGAGTTCGAATTAAAAAGTCAACTTTTCGAATTTAAAATTAAATAAAATAATATATATTATATAAATTCCCTTCTCTCCTCCTATACCCACGAACAGGACCTCCCCTCCCCCACGTTCAATTTCAACTCGATTTAACAGAAGAGGAAAAAAAACCTCGCTGAAGCTTCCCAAACCCGCCGCTCCCCCGATCATCCGCCTGTCGCCGCCTCAGGCGTGGCGCCACCCACCACCGAAGACCCCCTCCCTCGTGCCACGACCCTCCTCCAGCTCCCTCTCCTCCACGGGACCACCCAAAACCCCCATTACCTCCCTGAAACCGACACAAGCGCCTCCGCCCTAGCCACCATCTTACTGCGAGCTCCGACCACCCGATGGCCTCCCCCACTACCTGCGCGCGTATACCCCCCTCCCCCCCGACTGTCAGACCACCAATTCCAATCCCCTAAACCACTGTAAGCCCTTTTATTTTACTTTTATTTTTATTTTTACTTCTCTTATTTTATTTTATTCATTTAATGTATTTGGTTATAGGAGAATATAAAATCGGTTTTTATATGAAATACAATTTGAAAAAGATTTGATTTTTATCTAAATGAACAACAAATAAAGGGGAAATCTTTATATAGACAAAGATGCGATTTTTATTAGAGAAAGGTTTGATTTTTTTATCGTATGGTAAATATAAAGTTGAAACTATAAAAATCTGATTTTTAATATGAAGTTAGAGTTATAAAAATACGATTTTTATATATGTAAAAGAGTTATAGAAAAAATATGATCTTTATTATATTTGAAAAGGAGAAATTATTATATTTGAAAAGACGAAATCTTTATATTTGAAAAGGCGAAATCTTTATATAGAGAATAGCATGATAAAAATAGAATTTTCATCTATATAGTATTGATGTAAAAATAGAATTTTTATCTATATAGTAGTGGTGTAAAAATAGAATTTTTATCTATATAGTAACGGTGTAAAAATACGATTTTTATATACATAGCAAGAATATAAAAATGTGATTTTATATATGTAGTGAATATGGGCAACGAAAGGGGCAAAAGGCGAGAAAGGCGATGACTTCTACATTTGAAGTGTCATGGAGTTGGGATAGCTTTGATGAGAACTTCTCACTTTAAATTTCATTTTCTAGTTATATATATACTAGGATGCAGATGGTGTTTAGCAGCACCCGACACCCGTCGTCCACAGATCATGGACGGCTTGTTTGTTTGATTGATGTGCTATGAAAATTGATTGTGTTGTGGAATGATTGAAAAATAAATATTCATGTGTTGAAATAAATTAATTTTCGGTAAAAATATAATTTTTAACATGAATGTGAATAAATAAATATTTATAAACAAATCGGCCGATTTGTTTATATAAACTAATTTGACTAATATTGATTGGGACGATAAATTTTACACATCGCCCAACTACATAAATAAAAATGTGTTTGTTGATTTGAAACCCTACACGGGTGTTGGGATGCTATTTGGCATACACTAATCCCAATTATTTAATTGTATGTCGATCGATTGGTCGACAGGCTGTGTAAGTGTTAATTATTTATATTTAATGCTTATGCAGTTTTGTGGTGCACTTTGGATGATTGTTGATTATTTACAGTTGCTATTTATATATTGTTGTATGGAATCCATATAATTAACATTATATGGTGATTGATTGGGCCTCATTCCAAACGGGAAAATAATGAATATTATAAAAGAAAATTCATGTGTTGAAACTATTTATGTGTTGAGTAAAATATTATAACAATAAAATTTACATCTTTATCATGTTTATAATTAGAATCTACTTTACGGTTGGAGTCTAATTAAAGATCAAACGATAGATACCATAATTTTATAAAATATATTACATAACAAAAATAGTCGTGTGTTGACAGTGCTCATGTGTTGAGATTAGTCATGTGTTGAAAGAAATATAGATTCATGTGTTGAATAGAATAAATATTCATTTGTTGAATAGAATAACGAATTTAGTGAAATATTTAAAGCCGCGTTGATTAGAGATGCGCCATTTTGACGTGAGCGATATTTATATCGATTATATTCGTTTTTAAAATAATTATAGAAAAAGAAGTGATTTCAAAATACAACGTTTTGAAAATATTATCATTTATATAGTAATGATATGAAATATTCAATTTTGATTTGAAATTGAATATAGAGTTGAAATGTTTTTGAAAACGAATTTAAAACGATTTACAAAATACGTTTTAAAAGGAAATCTACGAAATATATAATAATAATAATATATATATATATATTATATATAATGGCCTGAATAGAATGCGCCGCGCCGCGGTAGTTCGTGAATTTTGACCATTGACTTCGAACGGACATTATGGAAGATCCGACCGTCGGATTCTCCTAAAACCGGAACCGTTGGGTTCCTATCGAAAAAGAGCTTTCCAATGAATATTAGAAATTTGAAATCTAATGGTTGGATTTGGTATTATGTCCAAATCAAATTTGGAAAAGGTCGCTTAAGTGCAGTTCGATGGCCGTTGATGGAAATCGACTGTACGGGCCTTGATAAAATTATTAAAAATATCATTAATTTGTGTAAAATCAGAATATGTGAATTGGAAAGAACTCGGATGAAAAATTCCACATTTGAGAAGACAAAAATAGATTTTTATCAAAATGAACTAGTTTTGAACTAGAATTAAAATCAATTTATTTTTGAAATAAATAAATTGAATTTGAAAGTGGTTTTAAAAGTAACCAGAAATTCCAATAATTGAAATGGAAGTGGATTTGAATAGAAATTGTCATTGGAATATTTCGATGTTGGATTTCGTGATTCTACAGATATTGTTATGGGAATTTGAAAGATATATTTATATCGTTATTTCCAATACGATATTTGTTGGTTTCAGAATTTGATATTGGATATAAGCCGGTATATTTTCTATTCAGAGCCTTGTATTTAATATCAAATGTGATTTGGGTTTATCGTGAATCGTGTTTTAGATGACATTGGTTCTTTAACCCAGTTAAAGGCAGGATGTTGGTTTTTGAAAAGATTAAAACTAAGTGGAGTTTTAATGAATCTTTAATTAGATTGAAAGTGAATTGATAATTTAAATTATCAAAATCTGAAAAGTGATCGAGAATGGAGTATCACCAGTTTTGCTCCAAAGCGATAGTTAAATCTTTAATTAGATTTGAATGGGAAATGGTAATTAATTTTACCGATATCACCGTGGTGTTAGATATGGAGTATTGCCAGTTTTGCTCTATGGGATAAATAGGTTGGGATTGGGAGATAAAATAAATAATTACTTCGGTGTGGTTCGCTAATCCCGACTAGTTTGGAAAATCATAATACGGTTTGAAATGATATCCAAAGGAAGATTAAAGAATAAATTTAGAAGAATTTATCTTTGATAAAATTAATGGGAACCTTTCCCTAAGAATGTGATTTTGTGAATAAAAGAATATTCTGAATTGGAATGAGGCGTTTATTGTGTTTGTGTAACATTTGTTTATCATATACGTGGGTTATTCAGAAAGGCCGGGTTTATACCCATTCTGAATAACCGATTCGACGAGATGTCGAAGATGAAGACGGTGGTTGAAGACCGGAAGTCTTCACATCGTTTGGGTGATTATTGATGAGCACGATTGGGCTGTACACGCAAGATGAGAGAAACAGTTGGTGATCGTCCAGGCGTACTTGGAGATCGATGGATATGCGAGAAAAGGGCCTCCGGTTTTGTTCAGACCCAGAACGAACTTGTAAATGGATTGTGTGTCTGACATTGGATTTTATTGTGTGTTGATTGATTTCTATTAAATATACATCTATTTGGCGGCGGAGAATTTATTCTCTTGCTTAACGCCCTTCTCTGAGACGTACAAGCTCAGAGGTTGTATATCGATGGACATCAGTCGCATGGAGTGAATTGCCAGTGTGGCACGCGTAAGTGGCAATTGATCAAGGCTTCTGTTGAAAAGCAAAGTCTTGTGGTTGATGATCAAAGCACGATATGTGTTGCGCAGCTTTGTGTATAACGTGAATTCACGAGCCTCACACCCCGGTATGAGTCAAAAAGGGAGACGGACCGCTGGTAGAGCACGACGTTTCTTTCTAGCTATGGTGGTGTCAGTGACCTACCAGCCCCGACATTTATATCTACTTTTCACCTGTGTGGTTTTTGGAATGCGAGGCGCCTCGGATATAGGTCTGTAAGGACCGGGAAACATGTGTTCAGGAATTGCCAATCTTCAAAAGTAAGTGAGGATCGGCCCAGTCGATTCCAAGGACCGCTGTGTGAGATCCTGAGACATTTGCTAGAGTGTCTCGAATGGAAAGGAGCTTGCCCCTTGCCTCGACTCATGACGGAAATCCAATTTCCAATACATGTTATTGCGGTCTTAATTGTAGAATTGGTATGGCGACATGATAGATGGTACCCATGCCGCCTAGGATTGATATTTATGATTTGAATTGTTTTGACACTATGCGCTTATTATAGTATCAAATGATTTATTTTAAAATGTACCAAGCATGATTGGCTTTTATAAGGGAAAACCCTATCCTCCGTCTTGCGTTGCATTGTGTGATGGGACCTGGGTCTTATAATAGCTTCATTTTTTCAAAAAGCATTGCGTTGTTTTGTTATATGCACTAGTATTCTTGGGAGGAAACCCGTTCCGTGTTATATGGAATGGTCCCTTGAATTACTATCTTTTAAAGTAAAGTTTTAAATAACTGTTTTAGTTCTCACACCAGTCACATGACTGACCTGGAGTTTATTGTTTTAACCTAAACTCTGGGTGCCCCTATTTTCTACACGGGCAGCTAGTAGTTTTGGTTTTGTAGATTTATATTCACAGGATCCTGATTTACAGCTGGAACGATGCTCGGAAAGCTTTGTATCCGTGCATTACTTCTAGTTGTGCTTTTTTTTCCACTACGATGTATTTAAATGTAATTCAAATCTCTGATATTTGTTGAATGTAATTTATTCATTTATACTCTATATATTCTTGTATCTGATGGAATTGTTGTAACAACAATGAAATGTTCTTCTATCTGCATTCTTTTGTGTGTTGTTCTCAAAGTATCCGCCCTTTCCTTCACGGAGAAGTTACAGGTTCTTACAGTTGGTATCAGAGCTTTGGTTTACAGAGCTCGAGAACAAGACACATTAGAACCATACGAAAGAATTCATCAGATATTGGATTGGTAATATCCAATGAGAATGACTCGTTAGAGATGGGATCAGTAATATCCTAGAATGAGTGTGAAGAGTATATTTTTCAAATGAAAACAATATTGTTTTGAAAATTTAAACCCTTTTATACGTATTTGAATATTTATTTATATTGAATTTGGACAATCCAATATATAATGATTTTGCATATACGCGACATGAATGTATATTCGAAGTTTTAATATACTGGATAGATATAGAATCACATTCTAGACACCCGGAGATGGTTCTGATGATTGATTGATCATCATCAGAACTTATGTTCGTGTTTCGAAGGTGTGATATCTATATATTTCCATTAGGCTGGTGTGAGAACCAAAATATAGCTAGAATACATTGTTGTGAATTGGCATCAAAAACATGACCTTTTATATATCAAAATTATGAATTTGAAACGTTAATTCACTAATTGATTGATGGTTGTGTTGTTTGTTTATTTGTTTAATAATTTTGAACCATTTAGCCTAATTGTACCAAATAGTGAGTTGTGTTGAAAATGGGTCACATTTGCTTGCATATACATGTACTTACATTGAACAGGTCATAGCAAGGAGGCTAGAGCAGAGAAATAAAATTGTTTGCCCGACAAATAGGTACATGTTTACTATAATTTACTGTTTTGCTAGGGTGATGATGATTTTATGAGCCGATTGGCTAGCCGCTTGGCTTTTTCTTTTTCTTTTTGAGATCAGAGGGCATGTATGGCAATTTCGGGATTTTCCCGATGCTCCCGGTGCAGGGGAGGTTATGGCGAAATTTTTCGGTAATTTAGGGTGTTAGCCAAATTTTTGAAAAATTTGAAAAGTTCTTAGAAACTGAAAAGTTGAAGAACTTAAGCCGTAGGGAAAATAATGGAAGTTGAGTTGATAAATTAAACAACTTTCGGCTTCGTTCCTTTTCGGGGACGAAAAGTTTTAAGTGGGGGAGATTGTAACAACCCGAAAATGCGAGCCAGTTTAAATTTTTTATTTTGGCAATTCTAGCGAATTTTGAATAATTAAAATAGATTATTTTAAATAATATTGACGAGAAATTTATTTTGAATATAAACAGAACATATATATTTATATAGATCGTCGATAGTATATAAATATTTATTTTAAATTATATAAGGAATTGAAAATGGCGCGGTAGCTCGATAATTCGATTTCAAAACTTCAAATGAATGTACCGGGTGCAAAATGAACCGAATTTTAGTGAAACCAAAAATATTATAATTTAATTGAGAATATCTTTCCAACGAATCCGAAAAATCGGAGTTTCATAGCGGGAATCAAAAGATATGTCCAGTTGAAATTTCAGAATAGTCGCTATGGAATTTCGGCCCTTAAAAATGGGGATTTTGCAATCGACCTTGGATTTCGACGAGACCACTTTTGTTGGATCCGTGATGTCAA
The DNA here is from genome assembly GCA_030737875.1 of Allium sativum. Lineage (NCBI taxonomy): Eukaryota > Viridiplantae > Streptophyta > Magnoliopsida > Asparagales > Amaryllidaceae > Allium > Allium sativum. The sequence continues at coordinate 10,273,098 of JASFAX010000035.1, forward strand.
ATTATTGCTAGGTTTCAAATTTCATAATTTTTCGAATCAATATGTGAGCGTGGCAAAGGAAAACGCATTTGACCAGTTTTAGTTGATTTTAATCGACTGGAAAATGGCCATTTTTCAAACGGTCTCAGAATTCGACGAAACCACTTTTGTTAGGACTGTATCGTGAATACGAAGCTAGAAATATTTTTCGGGAATTTTTAGAGTTCGTATGTGTAATGACCCGCATTTTTAGAGGTATATAATTAATTTATTTAATTATATAATTGGTGATTTAGAGAAGTTAATGATCTATTAATTAAATAATATTGAATATTTAATAAATAATTATAATATAATAATATATTATAATGTCGAAATAGTTAGAAATAGTAGAATTCACAATAGAGTGTGAATTGAATAGTATACGAGATGTTGTTGAGTTTCGATTCGAAATATAATAACGAATATATTCAATCGACGACGGTTTGAACGTATAATTATAATATAATTATAATCGAGCTTGAAATGGCGCTGCAGTTCGTAAATTGGCGATTCGAACTTCAACTGAATGTACAGGATTCATTTTAAGCCTGATTTCTATGAAACAAGAAACGTGTGGAGCTGGTGGAGTATATCTTTCTAGTGGAAGAGAAAAATCGAGATTTCGTCATGTAGATTTTTATGTATGTCCAAATCAAATTTCAGAAAAGTCGCTGTAGAATTCCTTTATAATTTGCAACGCTTTATATACGTTATAAATGAATTTTCGATATAAACTGAATATCGATAAATTTAAAATCTGAAATATCAAACTGTATATTCTGATATGTATTCTGGAGCTGTACGACATCATCTGTGGATATATACGAGAATATTAATTTATTAATATTTAAAATTATTTTAAATATATTTATATATTTAAATGGGCTATTCAAAGCGTTAAAAATAGCCACTTTTGCAAACGAAGCCGGAATTCGACGAAACTAGTTTTGTTGGATCCGCAATGCCAAATTATTGCTAGATATCAAGTTTCGTGATTTTTAGAGTCACTGTGTGGCCGTATGGATTTTTAGAGTGTAAAACATTCAGTATTTCGAAAGTTAAAAATACGCTGTCTGAGCATACGGAGTCGGAATTAGACGAAACCACTTTCGTTGGGATCGTAATGTCGAACTGTAGCTACATGTCCAGTTTCATGATTTTTAGGTACCGTATGTAATCGTACCGATTTTTAGAAGGCTAAAACGAATATTAAACAATAAAAGAAAAATATCTAAACTCATTTAATGGTCAAACCAAAGGCCACATGTTCTCTTTTTCAACCACACAATGATTTCGTCCTCCCTATAAGAACGTTGTCTCAGCCGCCAACATCTTTTTACTGAAACCCAACAAAACGCAAGAAGAGAAAAATCCATATAAAATCAATCCAAATTCCATAAATCCTGAAGTAGCAAAAATTTGATTCATCATGTGGTTCTCTTCGAATTGGTGGGGTTTTTATCAAACTCGATTCGAGTTTCCATCGATGTCTTTTTTTCAGGGGGCGTTAGGGTTGGGATTTTGGTGAAGCGTGGACGATTTGGGGTGTTTTCGATATTGTGGTTGAATTCACGATGGAGAGTAGGTTAGGTTGTGAATTTCTGAGAGGGTACGGTGTTGAAGTTGTTCGGCCTTCTGTGCGGTTGGCTCGATGTCGCGTTCGATGAAGTAGGTGCGAGCTCGTCGAGTTCAGGTGGAGGAGATAGAGGTCGAGTAGAGCAGTTAAATTGTGAGGGTCTCATGGATTATTGAGTAGTAGAGGGAAGAGGATGGGTGGTTGAAGATTAGAAATGGCTGTTACTTGGTTCCTGGAGTTCACGGTTTGGGGAAGAAGGGGCTTGTGGTGGATCGGGTGTAAACATGGGTAGGTCTGGGTTATTAAAGAGTGGAGTTGGGCCGGATGGTAAGTTAAAAGCCCAAAGGGAATAAATCTAAGTTTAATTCAATAAAAATATTGTGTAAACTTGTATAAATTGTGTCTTTGTCATACGTGATCAGAATTGAGTGAAACAAGTTGCGTTGGGATCATATGGATGGGAGCAACACAATGAACTGACTGGAAGTGGATTCGAGCTCGTATGAATTTATGGAGAAATAAATTGTCGGACTGAATCAAATAACGCAAACTGTTATTTAATGGCTAATGCGCAAATGTGAGTAAAACTCACCAACTCTGAACAATTTATATTTTCATGTTGTATTTTTAGAACCGTTAGATATTAACTGATTGACTATGTGTTGACCGTTTGATTGAACTACTAGTCAGTTAGTTAAATTTCTATATTGATTCTGTTTATCAGAATATATCATATGGAACTGCAAGTGATGTTATCTATATTGTCTAACATCTGTGATGCAGGGAAACAGGTTGGAGGAATCCGACTGGATTCCTCAACAGTTATTCTATTGTTTTTCGTATATTTTGATATATGATGTGAAGTATAACCTGTTGTTGATTGTGTGTGTATGGACGAGATTAGACATCGTGATTTGATATGATTAAATACCATAACATGCCGGAATGTTGATAAGGAGATTTTCAAAGTGATATTGAAAATAGAATATTTATAAAATGGGATATTTATAAATAAGAGATATTTATAAAGTGGAATATTTATAAATAAGGAATATTTATAAATTGGGATATTTATAAATAGGAGATATTTGAAAAGGAAATAATTTCAAACTATTTTCTTTTTGAATGGAAAGGCCTGTGTGGCGAGTTTCGGGATTTTCCCGATGCTCCCGATACAAAGGAAGTTATGGCGAATTTTCCTGGCAATTTAAGGAGTTAGAATATTTCAAGAATAAATTTGAAAAGGGAATATTTGTAAACCATTTACAAATAGAATTGGAGAGGGAACATTATAAAAAGGAAATCATTTTTTTAAGTGTAGAACCGTTATTTAAAAGTAAATCTTTTCAAATAAATAAAACGTTGTTAAAAAGGAAATCTTTATAAAGTGAATAAAGTAAATCGAATATGGTATTCGAAAGGAGAAATCGAATATGGTATTCGAAAGGAGAAATCGAATATGGTATTCGAAGTTAGTTAATTGAATATGGTATTAGAAGTTAGTTAATCGAATATAGACGTTCGAAAGAAGTTAATCGAATATGGTATTCGAAGTTAGTTAATCGAATATGGTATTCGAAGTTAGTTAATCGAATATGGTATTCGAAGTTAGTTAATCGAATATGGTATTCAAAAGAGTTAATCGAATATGTTATTCGAAAGGGGTTAGTCAAGTCGAGTTAGTCAAATAGAGTTAACCAGTTAGAGTTAATCAGTTAGAGTTAACCAGTTAGAGTTAATCAGTTAGAGTTAACTAGTTGGAGTTAATGAGTTAGAGTTAATCGATTAGAGTTAAAACGAACTAGAGTTAATCAAATATTGTTATTCGAGAAAGAATTAGTCAAACATAGTATTCAGGGTAAGTTGCCATCTTGTACGACTGCTAGCGTAATTCGCAGGGCTGTAAATAGCCTATGGCGGTCGGATGTTTCCTGAGGGAATCAGGCGTAACCATTGTGATCGCTGCGATCTAGAGTCAAGCGAATGGAGTTAAATAGAGTTGTCGAATAGTAGTTGTTCTAATGGAGTTAAATAGAGTTAATCGAATAGTAGTTATTCGAATAGAGTTAAATGGAGTTAAATCGAATATTAGTTATTCGATAAGAGTAAATCAAGTTGAGTTAAATAAACCAAGTTAGTCGAGCCTAGTTAATTGAATCAAATTGGTCGAACCAAGTAAGTTAAGTTAGTCGAGTTAAGTTCGTCGAGTTAAATAAATCGATGTTAGTTTCATCGAAAGGAGTAATCGATGTTAGTTTCATCGAAAGGAGTTATCGATGTTAGTTTCATCGAAGTGAGATTTTCAAATATGAGATATTTGAAAAGGAAGAGTTATCGAATATTAGTTATTCGAAGAGAGATTATCGAATATCGTTTATTCGAGAAGGAGTAAATCGAATATAAGTTATTCGAAGAAGAGTTAATCAAATAGAGATTTCTCGAAGAGAGTTAATCTGCAAATTCGATTATATCGAATTCGGGAAAGTACTTATACTTTCCAGTGTTTAAATAGAGATTTATTTATTTATAAATAAATAAGTGTTAGGTTAATTATTCACTAATAAGAATAGAAGTTATAATTAAAGTTAGATAATTCGAAAGTAGGGATTATAACGTTATCATTATAACCAATGTTTTAAATATAGAAGTGAATTAGTAAAATTGAATCCGAGAAAGGCGTAAAGAAGTTGTTAAAGATTAAAAAGATAAACTTTGACCATTTCGAAGTTATAACGTTGTTCAGTTAAGGTCTGAGAGGTAATTATACCCCAACTTGAGTGACTTCCTTCTTAACTAAGAAATGGTAAGGTTTGATCGTAAAGGAGTGTTGGAAATGTTTTCCAAACGAGAATCAGAAATGTTTTCTGATAAAAGAAAAAATAAGAATTTAGAATATAGGGAAACAGGAGATAAGTAAATAAATGAACTAAAGAGATTTATGTTAAATGATGTTTGTTCGATATAATTTCCATTTGGAAATAATATCGTTGTTTGCACACTTGTTTTTCTTTGTTGGTTAAATCACAGACTATCGAAGTTTTGACCATTTTAACGTTGTTAATATGGAGAGACCGGTTGGATTATTATCCAAAGAACCACTCTATATTGGCATAAGCGTCGCGAATCCTATATGCCAAAGATAATTGAAGACGGAGTAAAATGCAAGGGCTATCCTGTTTACAGAATAGTGCCTTCGGTTTGTCCAGTCCCAGGATAACTTGTATGGACGGAAGTCTGACAGAGTATGTCCAATGGATCGCGTAAGTTGATCTGTTCAAACGTATTCACGTTTGGTGGCGGAGGAATTCATTTCTCTTAGCTGTATACCCATGTTATTTTTGGATAAGTCAATTTGTGATTTGGCGGGTATGACGATGTGACATTCTAAGTGAATGAAGATGGATGTCTGACAGTATTTCCAGACGGTCACGTACATTGATTTCTTCAACTGTACCAAGAGTGGAAGCGGAGAAGGAAACTTCTTTAGCTAACACGTAATGTACTGTTGTAGATGTCAATTAGTGATTTTCGATGGATCTGACAATGTAGCATTCGAAGTGAATCTGATGTAATGATAAAGCGTAGCTTCTAGCCTCATCAACCGGTAAATGACAGAAATCGGGCAGGCAGCATGGCTAAGTCGGTCGCACCGAAGTAGGGTGTATAATCACCTATCTAGTGAATATTCATTTGTTTCTTAAATCTATCAATGCTGTCCCATATATATACGGGAACGGTTGCTGATCCCAACCGTTGGTGATGTACATTCGATACACTCAAGCGAAATGAGTGGTCGGTCATGTGTGGCTGAGTTACAAGATGTTCTTGTTGAACTCCAGTGTATCGTTCCTAGAGTACACTGATCGGAAGGTGGTTCCATACCTTGTCATAGTTGGAAATCCAATCATCCAATACGTGCTTGCGATTTTGATTGTATACTATATATGTAGTAACGTGAGATGCAAGCGTTTCTACTAGATTGATATCTATCTGTATTTAGACATTATTATAATATCAGAATGATAATACTTTACAAGTTGTTGGGGTCTCATAAGGGAAAAACCCGTTCCGTTATGCGGCGTGGTCTTGTGAGATATCCTTTATTTAATCAAATATTAAATTGTTTTACTCATACCAGTCCCATGACTGACCCGGAGTTTACTTTGTTGTTTTCCCTAAACTCTTGGGTGCCTAAATTTGTACGAGCAGTCAAGTAGTCGGGATTTACATATATACTGGAAGAGCGTGGAGCAGGAGGCTTCAAGATCATATAGCTATAGTTATTTTCCGCTGTTGTTGTAAGTGTTGTACTCTGATAAGTGTTATTGTATACATATACTGATGTTATTTCAAAGATATGTTATGTTATATTTTATTCGTTCCGCTGTGAGATTCGTGTTTACTCTGATGATGATGTTCTTCTTCTTCTTCTATTCTATAAGTTCTATCTTATCTATCCTCACCCTCTCCCTTCTTTCTATTAGTTTCTTGAATTTCCAATGTAATTTGGGGTTGGACTTATGTTATTTAGTCAGCTCAAATTCCCCCGGATTTTCGGGTTACTACAGTTGGTATCAGAGCTTATGTTTTAGTGATCGGATATAACTCTGTGGCGTAACTCAGTAGAGATGGGATTAGTAATATCCTAGATTGAGTTGAGTGTGTATATATACAAGAGAGCGTATATGTTATTGAGTATAAAATGGTTTTATATTGTGGAGATTTATTGATTGAGTGGCTTATGAATTCTGGACGATCAGTTTGATCCACTGTATCGGTAGGAGTTTTATAAACACTTGAATACGATGAACCGACATGATATGTTTTGAAATTAATATAGTATATTAGTTGTGTTGGTTGTTAGTATAATCGAATGAGATTATAAAAAGATGAAATGGTTATAAATAACTAATCAGAATTCATATAAGTAAAGTATATGAAGTAAGACGAATTGAATCTGAAGTTAAATCAGAATTGGAATTAAAATAAGTAAATTTTAAGTTCCTGGGAGAATTTGAACTGTTTTCAAAATAGAAGTGTTTAGAAATGATTTTTGAAAGTGAAATAGTATTGAACTCACTTCGATTACTGGAAAATAGATTCTGATGAGTGTGGCCACATCATCAGTGTTCATTTTCGAGTTCCAAAGTGACGGATTACTACCAAAGGTTTTGTTTTTGAATTGTTTCGAGAAAACAAGTGTTTAGAAATTCAAATGTTTTGAATTGGTGTTATGATTTCAAATTGATTTGAAATGAACTCAGGAATTTAAGTTCTGGAATTAAAATTTAACTAATGAAGTTAAATGGATTAAAATGGAAAAAAGTGAATAAATAAATTTGAATTTAACTTGAACTAAGTTAAATGAAATTGGATTGGATTATATAATAATCTGAAATGGGATTAAGTCGATAACTTAAGAGTTGAAATTTGATATTAGAGTTTGAATGGAATTCGACTTAAGTATAAGCGAATGATTTGGTTGAGAACCAACTGACAGGAGTTTGATTGGAATGACATTTATATATGTTGAGTTGAGTAACAGATGAAAAGGGATATAATGATATGCCCGACAAAAAGGTACAAGTTTATTTTATATATGAGTTTGGATTTTTTGAGCAGAATTGGCAAGCCGCTTGGCTGTTTGATTTTCTTTTGGGTTGAAGAAGGCCCAGAGAGGCGAGTTGGAGTTTGAGCTATTGACCAGTACAAAGGAGGTGTTGGCGAAATTTTTCGAAAGTTTAAAGTGTTAGAAAATTTTCAGAATTTTTAAAATTTTAGTTAGTCGGAATGAATAAATATTTTGGTCGATATTTATTGGTTCAGTTGAAATCAGAATTTAGGTGTGAACAAATCTTAGGAATTCCAATAGATAGGGTCGTCCTCTAACTTAGCAATTTCGAGGACGAAATTATTTTAAGGGGGGAAGAATGTAATGACCCACATTTTTAGAGGTATATAATTAATTTATTTAATTATATAATTGGTGATTTAGAGAAGTTAATGATCTATTAATTAAATAATATTGAATATTTAATAAATAATTATAATATAATAATATATTATAATGTCGAAATAGTTAGAAATAGTAGAATTCACAATAGAGTGTGAATTGAATAGTATACGAGATGTTGTTGAGTTTCGATTCGAAATATAATAACGAATATATTCAATCGACGACAGTTTGAACGTATAATTATAATATAATTATAATCGAGCTTGAAATGGCGCTGCAGTTCGTAAATTGGCGATTCGAACTTCAACTGAATGTATATGATTCATTTTAAGCCGGATTTCTATGAAACAAGAAACGTGTGGTGCTGGTGGAGTATATCTTTCTAGTGGAAGAGAAAAATCGAGATTTCGTCGTGTAGATTTTTATGTATGACCAAATCAAATTTCAGAAAAGTCGCTGTAGAATTCCTTTATAATTTGCAACGCTTTATATACGTTATAAATGAATTTTCGATATAAACTGAATATCGATAAATTTAAAATCTGAAATATCAAACTGTATATTCTGATATGTATTCTGAAGCTGTACGACATCATCTGTGGATATATACGAGAATATTAATTTATTAATATTTAAATTTATTTAAATATATTTATATATTTAAATGGGCTATTCAAAGCATTAAAAATAGCCACTTTTGCAAACGAAGCCGGAATTCGACGAAACTAGTTTTGTTGGATCCGCAATGCCAAATTATTGCTAGATATCAAGTTTCGTGATTTTTAGAGTCACTGTGTGGCCGTATGGATTTTTAGAGTGTAAAACAGTCAGTATTTCGAAAGTTAAAAATACGCTGTCTGAGCATACGGAGTCGGAATTAGACGAAACCACTTTCGTTGGGACCGTAATGTCGAACTGTAGCTACATGTCCAGTTTCATGATTTTTAGGTACCGTATGTAATCGTACCGATTTTTAGAAGGCTAAAACGAATATTAAACAATAAAAGAAAAATATCTAAACTCATTTAATGGTCAAACCAAAGGCCACATGTTCTCTTTTTCAACCACACAATGATTCCGTCCTCCCTATAAGAACGTTGTCTCAGCCGCCAACATCTTTTTACTGAAACCCAACAAAACGCAAGAAGAGAAAAATCCATATAAAATCAATCCAAATTCCATAAATCCTGAAGTAGCAAAAATTTGATTCATCATGTGGTTCTCTTCGAATTGGCGGGGTTTTTATCGAACTCGATTCGAGTTTCCATCGATGTCTTTTTTTCAGGGGGCGCTAGGGTTGTGATTTTGGTGAAGCGTGGACGATTTGGGGTGTTTTCGATATTGTGGTTGAATTCACGATGGAGAGTAGGTTAGGTTGTGAATTTCTGAGAGGGTTCGGTGATGAAGTTGTTCGGCCTTCTGTACGGTTGGCTCGATGTCGCGTTCGATGAAGTAGGTGCGAGCTCGTCAAGTTCAGGTGGAGGAGATAGAGGTCGAGTAGAGCAGTTAAATTGTGAGGGTCTCATGGATTATTGAGTAGTAGAGGGAAGAGGATGGGTGGTTGAAGATTAGAAATGGCTGTTACTTGGTTCCTGGAGTTCACGGTTTGGGGAAGAAGGGGCTTGTGGTGGATCGGGTGTAAACATGGGCAGGTCTGGGTTATTAAAGAGTGGAGTTAGGCCGAATGGTAAGTTAAAAGCCCAAAGGGAATAAATCTAAGTTTAATTCAATAACAATATTGTGTAAACTTGTATAAATTGTATCTTTGTCATACGTGATCAGAATTGAGTGAAATAAGTTGCGTTGGGATCATATGGACGGGAGCAACACGATGAACTGACTGGAAGTGGATTCGAGCTCGTATGAATTTATGGAGAAATAAATTGTCCGACTGAATCAAATAATGCAAACCGTTATTTAATGGCTGACGCGCAAATGTGAGTAAAACTCACCAACTCTGAACAGTTTATATTTTCATGTTGTATTTTTAGAACCGTTAGATATTGACTGATTGACTATGTGTTGACCGTTTGATTGAACTGCTAGTCAGTTAGTTAAATTTCTATATTGATTCTGTTTATCAGAATATATCATATGGAACTGTAAGTGATGTTATCTATATTGTCTAACATCTGTGATGCAGGGAAACAGGTTGGAGGAATCCGACTGGATTCCTCAACAGTTATTTTATTGTTTTTCATATATTTTGATATATGATGTGAAGTATAACCTGTTGTTGATTGTGTGTGTATGGACGAGATTAGACATCGTGATTTGATAAGATTAAATACCATAACATGCCGGAATGTTGATAAGGAGATTTTCAAAGTGATATTGAAAATAGAATATTTATAAAATGGGATATTTATAAATAAGAGATATTTATAAAGTGGAATATTTATAAATAAGGAATATTTATAAATTGGGATATTTATAAATAGGAGATATTTGAAAAGGAAATAATTTCAAACTATTTTCTTTTTGAATGGAAAGGCCTGTGTGGCGAGTTTGGGGATTTTCCCGATGCTCCCGATACAAAGGAAGTTATGGCGAATTTTCCTGGCAATTTAAGGAGTTAGAATATTTCAAGAATAAATTTGAAAAGGGAATATTTGTAAACCATTTACAAATAGAATTGGAAAGGGAACATTATAAAAAGGAAATCATTTTTTTAAGTGTAGAACCGTTATTTAAAAGTAAATCTTTTCAAATGAATAAAACGTTGTTAAAAAGGAAATCTTTATAAAGTGAATAAAGTAAATCGAATATGGTATTCGAAAGGAGAAATCGAATATGGTATTCGAAAGGAGAAATCGAATATGGTATTCGAAGTTAGTTAATTGAATATGGTATTAGAAGTTAGTTAATCGAATATAGACGTTCGAAAGAAGTTAATCGAATATGGTATTCGAAGTTAGTTAATCGAATATGGTATTCGAAGTTAGTTAATCGAATATGGTATTCGAAGTTAGTTAATCGAATATGGTATTCAAAAGAGTTAATCGAATATGTTATTTGAAAGGGGTTAGTCAAGTCGAGTTAGTCAAATAGAGTTAACCAGCTAGAGTTAATCAGTTAGAGTTAACCAGTTAGAGTTAATCAGTTAGAGTTAACCAGTTGGAGTTAATGAGTTAGAGTTAATCGATTAGAGTTAAAACGAACTAGAGTTAATCAAATATAGTTATTTGAGAAAGAATTAGTCAAACATAGTATTCAGGGTAAGTTGCCATCTTGTACGACTGCTAGCGTAATTTGCAGGGCTGTAAATAGCCTAAGGCGGTCGGATGTTTCCTGAGGGAATCAGGCGTAACCATTGTGATCGCTGCGATCTAGAGTCAAGCGAATGGAGTTAAATAGAGTTGTCGAATAGTAGTTGTTCGAATGGAGTTAAATAGAGTTAATCGAATAGTAGTTATTCGAATAGAGTTAAATGGAGTTAAATCGAATATTAGTTATTCGATAAGAGTAAATCAAGTTGAGTTAAATAAACCAAGTTAGTCGAGCCTAGTTAATTGAATCGAATTGGTCGAACCAAGTAAGTTAAGTTAGTCGAGTTAAGTTCGTCGAGTTAAATAAATCGATGTTAGTTTCATCGAAAGGAGTAATCGATGTTAGTTTCATCGAAAGGAGTAATCGATGTTAGTTTCATCGAAAGGAGTTATCGATGTTAGTTTCATCGAAAGGAGTTATCGATGTTAGTTTCATCGAAGTGAGATTTTCAAATATGAGATATTTGAAAAGGAAGAGTTATCGAATATTAGTTATTCGAAGAGAGATTATCGAATATCGTTTATTCGAGAAGGAGTAAATCGAATATAAGTTATTCGAAGAAGAGTTAATCAAATAGAGATTTCTCGAAGAGAGTTAATCTGCAAATTCGATTATATCGAATTCGGGAAAGTACTTATACTTTCCAGTGTTTAAATAGAGATTTATTTATTTATAAATAAATAAGTGTTAGGTTAATTATTCACTAATAAGAATAGAAGTTATAATTAAAGTTAGATAATTCGAAAGTAGGGATTATAACGTTATCGTTATAACCAATGTTTTAAATATAGAAGTGAATTAGTAAAATTGAATCCGAGAAAGGCGTAAAGAAGTTGTTAAAGATTAAAAAGATAAACTTTGACCATTTCGAAGTTATAACGTTGTTCAGTTAAGGTCTGAGAGGTAATTATACCCCAACTTGAGTGACTTCCTTCTTAACTAAGAAATGGTAAGGTTTGATCGTAAAGGAGTGTTGGAAATGTTTTCCAAACGAGAATCAGAAATGTTTTCTGATAAAAGAAAAAATAAGAATTTAGAATATAGGAAAACAGGAGATAAGTAAATAAATGAACTAAAGAGATTTATGTTAAATGATGTTTGTTCGATATAATTTCCATTTGGAAATAATATCGTTGTTTGCACACTTGTTTTTCTTTGATGGTTAAATCACAGACTATCGAAGTTTTGACCATTTTAACGTTGTTAATATGGAGAGACCGGTTGGATTATTATCCAAAGAACCACTCTATATTGGCATAAGCGTTGTGAATCCTATATGCCAAAGATAATTGAAGACGGAGTAAAATGCAAGGGCTATCCTGTTTACAGAATAGTGCCTTCGGTTTGTCCAGTCCCAGGACAACTTGTATGGACGGAAGTCTGACAGAGTATGTCCAATGGATCGCGTAAGTTGATCTGTTCAAACGTATTCACGTTTGGTGGCGGAGGAATTCGTTTCTCTTAGCTGTATACCTGTGTTATTTTTGGATAAGTCAATTTGTGATTTGGCGGGTATGACGATGTGACATTCTAAGTGAATGAAGATGGATGTCTGACATAGTATTTCCAGACGGTCACGTACATTGATTTCTTCAACTGTACCAAGAGTGGAAGCGGAGAAGGAAACTTCTTTAGCTAACACGTAATGTACTGTTGTAGACGTCAATTAGTGATTTTCGATGGATCTGACAATGTAGCGTTCGAAGTGAATCTGATGTAATGATAAAGCGTAGCTTCTAGCCTTATCAACCGGTAAATGACAGAAATCGGGCAGGCAGCATGGCTAAGTCGGTCGCACCGAAGTAGGGTGTATAATCATCTATCTAGTGAATATTCATTTGTTTCTTAAATCTATCAATGCTGTCCCATATATATATGGGAACGGTTGCTGATCCCAACCGTTGGTGATGTACATTCGATACACTCAAGCGAAATGAGTGGTCGGTCATGTGTGGCTGAGTTACAAGATGTTCTTGTTGAACTCCAGTGTATCGTTCCTAGAGTACACTGATCGGAAGGTGGTTCCATACCTTGTCATAGTTGGAAATCCAATCATCCAATACGTGCTTGCGATTTTGATTGTATACTATATATGTAGTAACGTGAGATGCAAGCGTTTCTACTAGATTGATATCTATTTGTATTTAGACATTATTATAATATCAGAATGATATTACTTTACAAGTTATTGGGGTCTCATAAGGGAAAAACCCGTTCCGTTATGCGGCGTGGTCTTGTGAGATATCCTTTATTTAATCAAATATTAAATTGTTTTACTCATACCAGTCCCATGACTGACCCGGAGTTTACTTTGTTGTTTTCCCTAAACTCTTGGGTGCCTAAATTTGTACGGGCAGTCAAGTAGTCGGGGTTTACTGATATACTGGAAGAGCGTGGAGCAGGAGGCTTCAAGATCATATAGCTATAGTTATTTTCCGCTGTTGTTGTAAGTGTTGTACTCTGATAAGTGTTATTGTATACATATACTGATGTTATTTCAAAGATATGTTATGTTATATTTTATTCGTTCCGCTGTGAGATTCGTGTTTACTCTGATGATGATGTTCTTCTTCTTCTTCTATTCTATAAGTTCTATCTTATCTATCCTCACCCTCTCCCTTCTTTCTATTAGTTTCTTGAATTTCCAGTGTAATTTGGGGTTGGACTTATGTTATTTAGTCAGCTCAAATTCCCCCGGATTTTCGGGTTACTACAGTATGTGGGCCCGGTAGATTAAAATGCACGTTCAAATTCAATATATAGGGTTATATTTTGATTTTGACGAAAACTGATTGGAACGACCGAATCAGCCTACGATACATATCACATTGTGTTCGGAATGGGAGTAATTAGCTATGGATGACAGGCGGTGGGCCTCGTTTCGAGTTAGAATTATAAAGTCAACTTTTCAAATTTAAAATTAAATTAAATAATATATATTATATAAATTCCCTTCTCTCCTCCTATACCCACGAACAGCCCCCCCCCCCCCCCCCCCCACGTTCATTTTCAATTCAATTTAACAGAAGAGAAAAAAAACCTCACTGAAGCTTCCCAGACCCGCCGCTCCCCCGATCATTCGCCTGTCGCCGCCTCAGGCGTGGCGCCACCCACCACCGAAGACCCCCTCCCTCCTGCCACGACCCTCCTCCAGCTCCCTCTCCTCCACGCGACCACCCAAAACCCCCATTCCCTCCCTGATACCGACGCAAGCGCCTCCGCCCTAGCCACCATCTGATTGCAAGCTCCGACCACCCGATGGCCTCCCCCACTACCTGCGCGCGCATACCCCCCTCCCGACTGTCAGACCGCCAATTCCAACCCCCTAAACCACTGTAAGCCCTTTTATTTTTACTTTTGTTTTTATTTTTATTTTTATTTTTACTTCTCTTATTTTATTTTATTCATTTAATGTATTTGGTTATAGGAGAATATAAAATCGGTTTTTATATGAAATACAATTTTAAAAAGATTTGATTTTTATCCACACGAACAACAAATAAAGGTGAGATCTTTATATAGACAAAGATGCGATTTTTATTAGAGAAAGGTTTGGTTTTTTTTTTATCGTATGGTAAATGTGAAGTAGAAACTATAAAAATCTGATTTTTAATATGAAGTTAGAGTTATAAAAATACGATTTTTATGTATCTAAAAGAGTTATAGAAAAAATATGATCTTTATTATATTTGAAAAGGTGAAATTATTATATTTGAAAAGGCGAAATCTTTATATTTGAAAAGGCGAAATCTTTATATAGAGAATAGCGTGATAAAAATAGAATTTAAATCTATATAGTATTGATGTAAAAATAGAATTTTTATCTATATAGTAGCGGTGTAAAAATAGAATTTTTATCTATATAATAGCAGTGTAAAAACATGATTTTTATATACATAGCAAGGATATAAAAATGTGATTTTATATATGTAGTGAATTCGGGCAACGAAAGTGGTAAAAAGCGAGAAAGGCGATGACTTCTACATTTGAAATGTCGTGGAGTTGGGATAGCTTTGGTGAGAACTTCTCACTTTAAATTTCATTTTCTAGTTATATATATACTAGGATGCAGACGGTGCTTAGCAGCACCCGACACCCATCGTCCACAGACCATGGACGGCTTGTTTGTTTGATTGATGTGTTATGAAAATTGATTGTGTTGTGGAATGATTGAAAATTAAATATTCATGTGTTGAAATAAATTAATTATCGGTAGAAATATAATTTTTAACGTGAATGTGAATAAATAAATATTTATAAACAAATCGGCTGATTTGTTTATATACACTGATTTGACTGATATTGATTGGGACAATAAATTTTACACATCGCCCAACTGCACAAATAAAAATCGGTGTTTGTTGATTTGAAACCCCACACGGGTGTTGGGATGATATTTGGCATACACTAATCCCAATTATTTAATTGTATGTCGATCGATTGGTCGACAGGTTGTGAAAGCATTAATTATTTATATTGGATGCTTATGCAGTTGTGTGGTGCACTTTGGATGATTGTTGATTATTTACCGTTGCTATTTATATACATGTGTTGTTTGGAATCCATATAATTAACATTATATGGTGATTGATTGGGCCACATTCCAAACGGGAAAATAATGAATATTATAAAAGAAAATTCATGTGTTGAAACTATTTACGTGTTGAGTAAAATATTTTGACAATAAAATTTACATCTTTATCATATTTGCAATTAGAATCTACTTTACGGTTGGAGTCTAATTAAAGATCAAACGATAGATACCATAATTTTATAAAATATATTACATAACAAAAATAGTCGTGTGTTGATAGTACTCATGTGATGATATTAGTCATGTGTTGAAAGAAATATAGATTCATGTGTTGAATAGAATAAATATTCATTTGTTGAATAGAATAACGAATTTAGTGAAATATATAAAGCCGTGTTGATTGGAGATGCGCCATTTTGACGTGAGCGATATTTATATCGATTATATTCGTTTTTAAAATAATTATAGAAAAAGAAGTGATTTCAAAATATAACATTTTGAAAATATTATCATTTGTATAGTAATGATATGAAATATTCAATTTTGATTTGAAAATGAATATAGAGTTGAAATGTTTTTGAAAACGAATTCAAAACAATTCATAAAATATGTTTTAAAAGGAAATCGACAAAATAGATAATAATATATATATATTATTACATATATGGTGTCCTGAATAGAATGCGCCGCGCTGCGGTAGTTCGTGAATTTCGACCATTGACTTCGAACGGACATTATGGGAGATCCGACCGTCGGATTCTCCTAAAACCGGAACCGTTGGGTTCGTATCGAAAAGAGCTTTCCAATGAATATTAGAAATTTGAAATCTAGTGGTTGGATTTGGAATTATGTCCAAATCAAATTTGGAAAAGGTCGTTGTAAGTGCAGTTCGATGGCCGTTGATGGAAATCGACTGTACGGGCCTTGATAAAATTATTAAAAATATCAATAATTTGTGTAAAATCAGAATATGTGAATTGGAAAGAACTGGGATGAAAAACTCCACATTTGAGAAGATAAAAATAGATTTTTATCAAAATGAACTAGTTTTGAACTAGAACTAAAATCAATTTATTTTTGAAATAAATAAATTGAATTTGAAAGTGGTTTTAAAAGTAACCAGAAATTCCAATAATTGAAATGGAAGTGGATTTGAATCAAAATTGTCATTGGAATATTTCGATGTTGGATTCCGTGATTCTACAGATATTGTTATGGGAATTTGAAAGATATATTTATATCATTATTTCCAGTACGATATTTGTTGGTTTCAGAATTTTATATTGGATATAAGCCGGTATATTTTCTATTCAGACCTTGTATTTAATATCAAAAGTGATTTGGGTTTATCATGAATCGTGTTTTAGATGACATTGGTTCTTTGACCCAGTTAAAGGCAAGATGTTGATTTTTGAAAAGATTAAAACTAAGCGGAGTTTTAATGAATCTTTAACTAGATTTATAGTGAATTGATAATTTAAATTATCAAAATCTGAAAAGTGATCGAGAATGGAGTATCACCAGTTTTGCTCCAAAGCGATAGTTAAATCTTTAATTAGATTTGAACGGGAAATGGTAATCAATTTTACCGATATCACCGTGGTGTTAGATATCGAGTATTGCCAGTTTTGCTCCATGGGATAAATAGGTTGGGATTGGGAGATAAAATAAATAATTACTTCGGTGTGGTTCGCTAGTCCCGACTAGTTTGGAAAACCATAATACGGTTCGAAATGATATCCAAAGGAAGATTAAAGAATAAATTTAGAAGAATTTATCTTTGATAAAATTAATGGGAACCTTTCCCTGAGAATGTGATTTTGTGAATAAAAGAATATTCTGAATTGGAATGAGGCGTTTGTTGTGTTTCAGTAACATTAGTTTATCATATACGTGGGTTATTCAAAAAGGCCGGGTTTATACCCATTCTGAATAACCGATTTGACGAGATGTCGAAGATGAAGACGGTGGTTGAAGACCGGAAGTCTTCACATCGTTTGGGTGATTACTGATGATCTCGATTGGGCTGTACAACCAAGATGAGAGAAACAGTTGGTGATCGTCCAGGCGTACTTGGAGATCGATGGATATGCGAGGAAAGTGCCTCCGATTTCGTTCAGACCCAGAATGAACTTGTAAATGGATTGTGTGTCTGACATTGGATTTTATTCTGTGTTGATTGATTTCTATTAAATATACATATGTTTGGCAGTGAAGAGTTTATTCTCTTGCTTAACGCCCTTCTCTGAGACGTACGAGCTCAGAGGTTGTATATCGATGGACATTAGTCGCATGGAGTGAATTGACAGTGTGGCACACGTAAGTAGCATTGATCAAGGCTTCTGTTGAAAAGCAAAGTCTTGTGGTTGATGATCAAAGCATGGCCTGTGTGGCGCAACTTTGTGTATAACATGAATTCACGAGCCTCACACCCCGGTATGAGTCAAAAACGGGAGACGGACCGTTGGGAGAGCACGACGTTTCTTTCTAGCTATGGTGGTGTCAGTGACCTACCAGCCCTGAAATTTATATGTACTTTTCACCTGTGTGGTTGTTGGAATGCGCGGCACCTCGGATAAAGGTCTGTAAGGACCAGGAAACGTGTGTTCAGGAATTGCCACTCCTCAAAAGTAAGAGAGGACCGGCCCAGCCGATTCCAAGGACCGTTGTGTTCGATCCTGAGACATTTGCTAGAGTGTCTCGAACGGATAGGAATTTGCCCCTTGCCTCGACTCATGATGGAAATCCAATTTCCAATACGTGATATTGCGATCATAATTGTAGAACTGGTATGGCGACATGATAGATGGTACCCATGCCACCTAGGATTGATATTTATGATTTGAATTGCTTTGACACTATACACTTATTATAGTATCAAATGATTTGTTTTAAAACGTACCAAGCATGTTTGGCTATTATAAGGGAAAACCCTATCCTCTGGCTTGCATTGCATTATGTGATGGGACCTGGGTCTTATAATAGCTTCATTTTTTCAAAAAGCATTGTGTTGTTTTGTTATATGCACTAGTATGGGAGGAAACCCGTTCCGTGTTATACGGTGTGGTCCCTTGAATTACTATCTATTAAAGTAAAGTTATAAATAACTGTTTTAGTTCTCACACCAGCCACATGACTGACCTGGAGTTTATTGTTTAGCCTAAACTCTGGGTGCCCCTATTTTCGACACAGGTAGCTAGTAGTTTTGGTTTTGCAGATTTATATTCACAGGATCCTGATTTACAGCTGGAACGATGCTCGGAAAGCTCTGTATCCGTGCATTACTTCTAGTTGTGCTTTTATTATTATTTTCTGTTGCGATGTATTTAAATGTAATTTAAATCTCTGATATTTGTTGAATGTAATTTATTCATTTATACTCTGTATATTCTTGTATCTAATGGAATTGTTGTAACAACAACGAAATGTTCTTCTGTCTGCGTTCTTTTGTGTGTTGTTCTCAAAGTATCCGCTCTTTCCTTCACGGGGAAGTTACGGGTTCTTACATGACCCCTTTGCATTAATACTGCACCAAGGCCTTCTCTAGAGGCATCTATCCAGACTTTCAAGTCTTGATTGCCATCGATTATCGTTAACACTGGAGCAGTTGTTAATCTTAATTTTAGCTTCTGAAAAGCCTCCTCACATTCTGGAGTCCACTTGAATTTTGCGTACTTCTTCGTAAGCTTTGTTAAGGAACTAGATATCTTCGAAAAATCTTGAACGAACTTCCGATAATAACTAGCCAATCCAAGAAAATTTCGAATCTCTGTGGGAGTACTAGGCTGCTTCCAATTTTTGAATAGCGACGATCTTACCTGGATCCACAGCAATTCCCTCTTTTGATACAACGTGGCCAAGAAACTTTACTTCATCTTGCCAGAATATACATTTGGACAGTTTGGCCTTTAAAACATTCTTTCGCGGAATTACTAACACTTGTTCTAAATGTTTCTCATGCTCGCTCTCTGACTTAGAGAAGATCAATATGTCATCAATGAAAACCAGAACAAATTTATTCATGACATCGCGGAATACTCGATTCATCAAATCCACAAAATAGGCAGGAGCATTACATAAGCCGTACGACATTACTAACCACTCATAGAATAAATCGGGACCTCAGAATGACATCACAAGAACACACTCTTCGGCAATACGCAGCTGATGGAAGCCTATAGCTAGGTCCATCCTTGAGAATACTTGTGCATCGTTCAATCGATCCAGAAAATCATCAATCCGTGGCAATGGATATTTGTTCTTCAATGTCTGTTTGTTCAAGTCACGATAATCCACACATAGTCGAAGAGTACCGTCTGACTTTGGGACAAACACCACTGCTACTCCCCAATTAGAGAAACTAGGCCTGATCAGACCCTTCCATACAAGCTGCCGAGTTTGATTGTTCAGTTCGTCTTTCTCCTTTAGAGTCATCCTTGGAATAGCGTGCACTACTGGCCTTGCATTCGGAATTAAAGCGATCTTGAAATCAGTTTCTCTCTTCGGAGGTAAGCTTACAACTTCTTTGAACATATCTACATGATTCTTTACGATGGGAATATCTTTTATGAGGTCCGGAATATTCTTTGTGACTACATGGATATTTCTTATTTGAGCAGGAGTAACATCAAGAGCTGACCAAAAGTCTTTTCTATCTGAATTCGGACTTTCACATGTTATGGTGATATAATCCCCTGATTTAATCTTTGCCCTAACAACTCTCTCGGCGCATTTAACCTCTGCTTCATATTTGGCTAACCAATCCAATCCCAATATAAGATCGAATTCAGTAAAATTCATGACGATGGAGATGATAGGGAACTTATAACAGGAAAAAGAGACAGGCACTCCACAAAGCCAACTAAGGTTGAGGGAACCCCCAACCGGATTATGGACAGTTATGGGTTCTTTGAGCTTTCTCAGATTCAAATCCAATTTCTTAACTGCATTCTTTGAAATAAAACATCGTGATGCGCCTGTATCAAACAGTACTTTAACTGGTATACCTTTGACATTAAGCATGCCTTCTAAAACATCCAACCTTCCCTGACTAGATGAGGGTGCTGAAGTTTCTGCCACTTCATTTACGTGAGCCACTTTGGTTTTTTTTAACAGCCAGCAATCTTGCTTTACATGACCAGCCTGATGGCAGAGATTGCATTTCCTACTTTCTTGAAGCTTTTTGCCGGATTTAAATCCATCATTCTTTCATTTCTTCGAGGATTTACAATTCCTGGTCAGATGCCCTTGCTTATTGCAGTTAGAGCATGTGGTCGTCGTTACTTGTTCTTTCTCAGATCTGGCCCTTTTCCGATTTACTTTGGGCTTCTTACTGACCTCAGACATCGTACTGGCCCCAGGACTATCAGTTTCAGACTCACCTTTATTACTAGAACTGACTTCCTCTTCGTAACGCAACATACCTTTCTTGTCGACATCCTCATACTGGTAAGCCATGTATATCATTTCAGAAAAAGGAAGCTTTACATGACCCATTACACTATTCTGGTATCTTCTTCGAAGACCGTAAATAAACCTCAGATTCTTCTTCTTTTGATCTTGAATTAGACGCGGGGCAAAATGAGAAAGTTCATTTAAATTCTTATGATATTCTGGAATGGTCATATCTCCTTGTATCAGTTAAGAGAATTCATCACATAACCGCTCAGTTGCTTCAGGAAGAGTAAATATTTCTAGGAAAATCTCTCTAAATCTATCCAGGTAATATTACCTTCTGGATTATCCTTAATAATCGAATCCCACCAGAACAAAGCTTCGTCTTTGAGAGCTCAAGATGCTAGTAATCTTTTCTGATCATCTCTCAGCTTTAAACCTTCAAAGATTTTCTCAGCAGAATGAATCCAAGCTTGTGTTTTCATACTAGATTCTTCACCCAAGAATGGTATTCCGTCAAGATTTCTATACTTCTTAAATAGAGCTTCTATATCTGGGTCGGTATTACTTCTTCTGTTTCTGTCACTCATTTTCTAATACGCCTGCGAACAGCAGAAAAAGTGTCAGGTCTACAGAAAAGGTATTATAAAGCATAGAGACATATACTTGAATGTAAATGTGTCTATTGGGGTGTATTTCATCCTGCTATACTCATACTAGGACCTTACTGATCCTATCTGAAATGAGTTATTCGTCCTAGAACACTACTTGTTCTATTTCTGACGAGTTCGTTAATATGTTATATTCCAGAACTAAGCTTAACCAAAGCTCTGATACCACATTGTGACGACCCCAAAACCCCATACGATAGTGGCAAGGGTAATCTTTGGAGTATAACACATAAACAGATAATAGCAGAACAGAATTAAATAAATACACCAGATAATCTACAAATAATACACTGGATAAACATAATCATCAGAGTTACACAGTATACAGGATCATACTTAGTACAAATACAGTTCAGCTATACATAAATGTCTACAATGGAAAACAAACATAAAATGTACAATAGGAGCAGAACAGCATAAAAAGAGATAAATGATAGAATCCATCTTCAGCTCCAGCTAATCAGAAAGAGCCTGCTAAAACCTGAATACAAGGATGCCCATGTAGAAAGAGGGGCACCCGAGTTTGCAAGAGAAACAAACTACGAGTCAGTCATAGGACTGGTATGAGAAATCTACTTAACACATTTTATAATATGGCCAATCACAGGACCACGCCACTTTCGCGGAACTGGTTTACGCCATTGGATTGCCAGTTCTTAAGACAAGTAAATCTTTTAAACATCGCAATGCTTTTTACAAAAATGAAGCCATTATAAGACTCAATTCCCATCACACAATGCAACGCTAACCGGAGGATAGAGTTTTACCATATAATGGCCAAAATATGCTTGATACGAATAAAACAAAAGAATTTGATATTATTACTAGTGTTCATATGTTTCAAAAACAATTTCAATCATAAGTATCAATCATAAACGACATGGGTACCATATATCATGTCGCCACATATAGGTATACAATCAAAACTGCACGTATCGTATTGGAAGTTTGGATTCCCAGCTATGAACCGAGGCAAAAGATAGTCCTCACTGCTTCGAGACTGTCTAACCCGAGTCTCAGGAACACCTACAACTGCACCTAGGATCGTCAGGGCCGGTCCACCGTTGTGGATTGTTATGTCCGAACACTAAGTTTCCCCGCCCTTTGGGGCGTAAATGAGTCCAATGACTCCATCGGCTCCACATAGTCACCGATATATCCGAGGTGCCTCGCAACAACAACAACCACACAGGTGAAAATAATATAAATGTCAGGGCTGGTAGGTCACTGACACAACCCTACCTAGAAGGAAACGCATGTCCTCCCTGATGTCCTCTCCCGTTTCTGGTTCATACCGGGGTGTGAGGGTCGCGAATCAACGTTAAACACAAAGCTATGCCACACAGGTCGTGCTTTGATCAACAACCCCAAGACTTTGCTTTTCAACATAAGCCTTGATCATTTGCCACTTAGGCATGCCACACAGGCAATTCACTCTATGCGACTTATTTCTATCGATATATAACCTCTTAGCTCGTACGTCTCAGAGAAGGGCGTTAAGCAAGAGAATAAATTCTCCGCCGCCAAACAGATATATATTTAATAGAGATCAATCAGCACAGAACAAAATCAAATGTCAAACACACGGTCCATTTACAAGTTCGTTCTGGGTCTGAACGAAACCGGAGGCACTATATACCTCGCATACCCATCGATCTCCAAGCACATCTGGACGATCACCACTTATTATCTATATTTCGGGATGCCTCCCAATCAAGACATCAGTTATCATCCAACCGAGGTGAAGATTTCCGGTCTTCAACCACCATCTTGATCATCGACTTCTTATCACCGATCAATTATTTGAAATGAGAATTAACTCGGCCTTTTCAAATAATTCACGTATATTTAGAATTTAATCAATTCATTTCAATGGTTAAATCATTCGACAACAATTCACGCCAAACACATTCAACCATCAAATATCCATTAAACCGGGTAAATTCGGTTTATTTCCATTCCATTTCATTTATAATATTTTACAACGATTTATCGCTATTTTTATTTATTTGAAAATAACCAATCCATTCAAACGACACTTCAGGCCATAACGCGGCCGTGGCGCTGTTTTTTTCTTCAGATTTGATTTACACATATCTGAAAATCTAACTGTTGGATCTTCACAAATTTTATGTCATTAGAAAGATCTTTTCGAAACGAATCCAGTGGTTTCAGTTTTGGGAAAATCCGACGGTCGGATCTCCCGATACACTCGTTTGAAGTTTCGATTTCAAAATACGAACTGCAGCGTTATTATTCGATTTATTTTAATTATATAGATATATAAATATAATCAATTCTGGCGCTGTTTTTATTCATATTTGAATTAAACATTCCAGATAATCCAACCGTTGGATCTTCACAAAGTGGGAGTCGTTGGAAAGATATTTCCAAAGCGAACCCTACGGTTTCGGTTTCGGGAAAATCCGACGGTCGGATCTCCCGCACTAATCGTTTGAAATCATGGTTGCAAAACACGAACTGCAGCTTCGTTATTCGATATATTTTAATTATATATATTTTTTAATTATATATAAGTATAATCGATTCTTCGACTTCAAAACCATTTTCACTTCACATATTTGATAAAAACGATATTTTTATCCAACAGATATTTATTTCAACACATGAATTTTGTTTATTTTCTTTCCATACAAGAATTTCTATTCAACACATGAATTTCTATTCAACACATGAATTCCATTTCAACATTCAACACATGAATATTTTCTATAGTTTATATACATAGTAAAACTGTGATTTTTATTGCAAAACAATTTATTTCAAAACATGATTATTTTATATAGTTTATGTATAAGGTAAAAATGTTATTTTTATTATTCAAAGAATTTATTCAATACACGAACTCCATTCAACACATGAATTTATTTCAACATTCAATACATGAATTTAAATAAGACACAGAAATATTTCAGAAAATTTCGAAAGCATAACGGCAGGGTAGTTAAAACCGGGACCGTCCCTAGTACGGCTCCTCGCTCTACCATAAAGCCTCGCAGCTTTTGACAATGGGGATTTCATGCATCTAATTCGTACGCAGACGAGCATGTTTATTTTTCTTTTCGACAAATTAATCCTATGTGGTTTTATCCAAAATAATTTTCAACCACAAACAGGTATTTTTCAACCACAACCAATCATTCACGATTTTCACCAAATTCCACATCAACCAATAATCCAAACAGTATCACAACCAATATATATCGTCCAAGGTCTGTGGACGTGGGGAGTATATATATGTATATATATATATATATATATATATATATATTTCAATTCACTTCAATATCATTTCAATTTATTTCAACGCATATATAATTTTTACAACGCATATATAACTTACACATCTAACGTACAACTTATACAACGCTTATACATGAGGTTTACAATGCTTATATAACTCACACATTGACTATATAATTTATACATCATCGTTTTCCATATCGTTTATAATTTAGAAATCTCACATTGGGTTCCACTCCACCAAAAATAGCAGAAGGCTCAGAAAAATATGTTGTCTCTTCTAGAATGTAGAAGACATCCTCACGGTCCCGGTGTCTCTTGTTTCACTGGATTTCAACCACAAAGCAAAAAGATACGATTTTTAGAAGTTGATCAAATTTTGCGATAATTTTAAAGAGATGAAATCAGTTTAAATTAATAAACCCGTACCTCAGCAAATTAGTTCAAAACTAGTGATCGATTTTCATGCAAATCCGTGAAGTATTACGACGATCGGAGGGCGCTGCGTCGAAGAGGACGGAGAGGCACTCTGGCACCTGAAACGCGGCGGATTTCGATGGTCCCTAGTGCGAGCGGCGGCGGTTGAAAGGCCGCAACTTCCTGGCATCGATCCCCTCTAAATACATAGCAAAAAAATCTTCAGTTGGTATGGATTTGAAGCTCGTCTCGAGCTCTACAAAATCCTCAACTGGGTCGAGGTCTGAATCGAAGTGGTTTGGTCGGAATCGGGCTGGGAAGAGAGGAAGGGTTTTCCGCTGTGAGTCGAGCTCAATCGGGGAGAGAGAACATTTTATGGCCAATGATATTTTTTCTTTATATTTTAAAAATTCGAAAATACCCCTTATCTTATATGAACTCCAATCCAAACCCAATGACTGTCGTCCCTAGCTAAATACCCCCATTCTGAACACAATGGGATATTTTTCGTAGGCCCATTCGACTATTAGGGTCAGTTATTCTTCAAATTAAAATATAAAACATTCAATATTCGATTTGAACGTACATTTCAATTTGCAGGGACCACATATTGATGCTAAAAATTACTGAAAAATATTTTCTTGCTTCGTATTGATGATACGGTCCTAACAAAACTAGTTTCGTCGAGTTCTGAGACCGTTTGAAAAATGGCCCTTTTCTAGTCGATCCAATTTAATAGAAGTCGACAAACAGATTTAAATATTTTTGGTTCCCGCTTTGAAACTTCGATTTTTCCGATTCGTTCTGAAGATATTCACTAACAAATTCAAATATTTTTGGTTTCACTAAAATCCATTTTGTTTTGCACCCGGTACAGTCGGTCAAAGTTTGAGTTGAAATTTTGAAACTGTCGCGCCATTTCAGGCCTTGTTTATAATTAAAATAATTATATTCATTTTCAAACATCGATTCAAACGTACTTTTCATCGCTATTATTTAAAATATCTAAAATCCACTGAAATAGCCAAATTAAAAATTTTAAATTGGCTCAGATTTTCTGGGTTGTTACAGAAACCATATCATTATGTTATGTTATGTTAGATGTGTCATATAATTTGTCTAAATGTTATGTTAAATTAGATGTTTCATATAATTTGTATAAATGTTATGTTAAATAAGATGTGTCATTTAATTAGTGTAAATGTTATGTTAAAATAAATATGTCTATACCTTTCTATCACTTTATAGGACGTACCACATGTTGCACTTACAAAAATTATATTATCATACATTTTGTACTCGCATCTGTGTCACATGTTTGTAAAATCTAATTGATAATAAATCAATAAATACGAATTATATTCTCCCTGTTAATTAAATAATCCCCAGAAAGGAAATGAAAGTTTACTTATCTAACGACCCTCATTAATTAAATAATTTAAAGGAAGGAAATGAAATATTTTCTCTCCCTCTCATTAATTGATTACATTAAACGAAAGAAAATGGGAAATTTCATCTCGAAATAAATTTAAGTAGTAAATAAATAAAAATTTAATAATATATAATATTATATATACCCTCATAATCCTATAACCCTAATTCTTCATAGCCGCCACCATCCACTATGAATGGCTGAAATTTCCAATCTTTGATCTCTTAATTTCTCACAAACCACTACAAATTAAAAAGAGGATCTCAAAGCCAAAATCAAAGAGGATCTCGAGGCCTTTAAGATCATAGGACTATGATCAGAAAACGTTAGGTGTACTATTCGATTTTGCCCCACAAAGGAGCGCCGCTCGCACTGGAAGTAGACGGTGGCAATGTCTTCAGCGTGGTAGTTTTAGATCGGTAGGATGACATCTCAGGCAGCATGCATTTCGAGGTTGAGGCAACGAAGTTGGGTTCCGTCGGCTTCTAGTAATAGCATACGATGGAGGAAGAAGGTTTAACTGCTTCATCATGTAATTAAATCTAATTAATTATGTAATTTAATTAAATATTGTATCTAATGTATAAAAATTGATATCTCATTCATATGACTTCAGAAATTATGAAACGAGATGCGTTAGAATCGCAAAAATGAGATCTATCTCATGAAACTGATCAGATCTGAAACTGAACGAGTTGAAAATTCATACAAATCAACGTGAGAATTCTTATTTATAGAATTAATTTTAATTTAATTATTTTCTCGCTGATTAATTCTGTGTATGTATGTAATGATCTAGTTTTGCGATGAAAATCTCTTATTTATTTCAGATCTGCTATTCTAGATCTTATTCTACGACGAAATTCTATTCTTTTTTTGGATCTATTATGTTTGAATTGCCGATGCGATAAAAATCTCAACTTTATTGAGATTTCCTCTTAAAAATAATTTACTAAACATTTAATTAATCGATATTCATGAATTTATGATTATAATCATATATGCGATGTCTTGTGCTTGGATTTTATTGTTGTATGAATTGCGATGTTTTGGAATATACAGGATGGTTTGGATCTACCTCATACAAATGAAAGTTCCTAATTATTTAGATTTGTAAACACCGATTAGATTATATCTTGTTCTACATAAATGAATAAATAGATTCAATTTTTAATATTGTTAGTTTACACAAGATTACTTCCATTAAAAAGATTCAATTTTTAAATGAAATATTATGTATTGATGTGAGACATGTTATGAATGTTGACACCAAAATTATAACTTTTGTTATACGTATTGATTTGAATCTCGTTATGAATGTTGACATCAAAATTTAGAATATTGTTACATGTAGTGTTATGGAAATTTCCACCATATGTTAACACCAAAGTTTAATGTGATTGCATGTATTGATATGAGAAACTAACCTCATCATTGACACTAAAATATTAGTGTAATATGGAAGCGATATGAAATCAACATGAAAATGAACATTATTTTTAGCATTATGTTAATACATTGAAAATGAACATTATTTTTAGTGTCATGTCTATATACATGAAAATAAACACATTTTCAGCGTCTTTGTTAATACATGAAAATAAACACATTCTTAGCGTCTTTGTTGAAACATGAAAATAAGAATATTTTTAACGTCTTAATGAAATTTTT
The DNA here is from genome assembly GCA_030737875.1 of Allium sativum. NCBI lineage: Eukaryota > Viridiplantae > Streptophyta > Magnoliopsida > Asparagales > Amaryllidaceae > Allium > Allium sativum. The sequence goes on from JASFAX010000035.1 coordinate 10,301,304, forward strand.
CAATGATATTTTATTTACATAGAATGTAAATAAAAAGAACAAATTTTGCGATGACATTTTATTTACATTTTCTATGTAAATAAAAAGAAGAAATTTTGCAGTGACATTTTATTTACATTTTCTATATAAATAAAAGAACACATGCATTTATATTTACATTGTAAATAGGATATGTGTAGAAAAAGAAAACTTTATTTACATTTAGTGTAAATAAACATGATATAGAGAAAGAAAACTTTATTTACATTTAGTGCAAATAAACATGATATATAGAAAGAAAACTTTATTTACATTTAGTGTAAATAAACATGGTATAGAGAAAGAAAACTTTATTTACATTTAGTGTAAATAAACATGATATAGAAAAAGAAAACTTTATTTACATTTAGTGTAAATAAACATGATATAGAAAAAGAAAATTTTATTTACATTTGGTGTAAATAAACATGATATAGAAAAAGAAAACTTTATTTACATTTGGTGTAAATAAACATGATATAGAAAAAGAGGACATTTATTTACATTTAGTGTAAATAAACATGACATAGAAAAGAAGACATTAATTTACATTTAGGTAAATAAATATGTAAAAGAAAAAGAAGATATTTATTTACATTTAGGCAAATAAACATGAAAAAGAAAAGATTATATGTATTTACATATAGGTAAATAAAACGTGATATAAGAAAAGAGACATTTTTATTTACTATTTAGTGTAAATGAAAATAGGACATAGAAAAAGGAATTATACTTTTACTTGTGTTTCTAGATGCGAATAGAAACATAAAAGAAGAAGAATTATACTTTTTATTTGCATTTTTAGATGCAAATAAAACATAGGAACGAATTATACTTTTTATTTCCAAATTAGTTGCAAATATGTAAAGCACATTTTTATTCACTTTCTAGATGTGAATGAAAGATATAAAAATAAAAAGAACATTTTTATTCACTTTTTAGATGTGAATAAAAATATGAAAAGAAAAAGTACATTTTTATTTGCATTCCATATGTAAATAAAAACATCGTTTTAAAAAGTGAATTTTTATTTGCAAACTAGTTGCAAATAAAAACATGAATTTATAAAGCACATTTTTATTTGTAATTTAGTTACGAATAAAAATATGACATTGAAAAATATATTTTTATTCACCTTTTAGATGTGAATAAAAACATGAATTAAAAAAAATGAATTTTATTTATAATTTAGATATAAATAAAAACAGAGATATAAAAGTGACAATTTTATCACCATGGTAGATGTGATAAAAAGAGTAGAAATTAAAAGTGATATTTTTATCATCATTTTAGATGCGATAAGAAGAATAGATTTTAAAATTACATTTTCTATGTAATTAAACGATAAAAGGGAAAACTACATTTTTCAGTGTAATAAAAGATTTAAATAAAAATTTGCATTTTACGATATAAGTGAAGATTGAATAAAGGATAAACAATAAAAATTCACATTTTTATTGTAATGTAATAAATAAAGAAGAATATTCATAGTTGAAATAGAAATGATAAACAATAAGAACTTACATTTTTATTGTCATATAAGGAATGAAGAAAATGTACTTGTTTTGAAATAGACTTCTGTTCAATAAAAATAACTTGAATACGAAGTGTAGGAAATTATTTAAAGAACAAATAATTTGAAATCATCGAACGAATGGATTATATTTATATGTATAAATATAAACTAAATGTAAACGAAACACGCACGGTAGTTCGCGTTGCGGCAGTCGTAACTTTAAATGATTATACCGATAGATCCGACCGTCGGATTTTCCCAAAACTGAACCGTTAGGATCGCTTTGGGAAGATCTTTCCAACGATATAAATTTTGTTAAAATCCAACGGTTACATTTCGAGATAAGTGTAAATCAAATTTGGATAAAACAGCGCCAGGGCCACCGATCGACCCGAAGCGTCGTTAAATGAATATAACTATTTTAACATTAATAAAAATAAGCGATAAATCATTATCAAATACTAATAATGTTATGAAATGGTTTTAAAATATATATATATATATATATATATATATGAGAATCATTTGAAAAGTCCGAGTTCAATCTCATTTCAAATGATTATACGACGACATAAGTCGAAGAGTTGAAGACGGTGATTGAAGACCGACAATTTTCACATCGAATGGATGTGTTGCTACTGAGGCCCATGATTGGAGTAGCTACCTTGAAAGGAGTCAGGGGTAGCCGTCTGGACGTATTGTTGAATGTTCGGATATGCGAGGAATGAGGTGCCTTCGGTTTCGTTTAGACCCAGAACGAACTTGTAAATGGATTGTATGTCTGACGTTGTATTCCTTTATACGATATTCGTTGATCTCTGCTAAATATATATCTGTTTGGTGTTTAACACCCTTCTTCGAGACGTACGAGCTTAGAGGTTATATATTGGTAGGAATCAATGGTATGGTATGGATTGACAATGTGGCATGCTAAGATGCATGGATCAAGGCTTTTGTTGAAAAGCAAAGCCTTGTGGTTGATGATCAAAGCATAGCCTGTTTAGGCATAGCTTTGTGTACACCGTGACTTTGCGAGCCTCACACCTCGGTATGAGTCTAAAATGGGATATGGACCATAGGGACTGCACACGTTTCCTTCTAGCTAGGAGTAGTGTCAGTGCTTAAACTGGCTGGCATTTTACTTATGTGGATGATGGATTGAGCTACCTTGGATATATAGGTTATTAGTGGCCATATGGAGGTTCAAAGGAACCAGGAAACGTGTGTTCAGGCGTAACTAATCCACTACCGTAAGGTGGGGACCGGCCCTACCGCATCCAAGGGTTGCCTATAGGTGTGATCCTGAGGCATTTGCTAGAGTGTCTTGAATCGGAGAGGATGATCCCTAGCCTCGATATCATGATGGAAACCCAACTTCCAATATGACACCATGCGGTTTTGATTATAGAACTAGTATGGCGACATAGTAGGATGGGGTACTATGCCGTCTATGATTGATACATTATGATTGAAGTGTTTTTGAAACATATATATACACTAGTAATAATATCAAATCCATTTTTATCGTATCAAGCATTTTTGACCATTATAACGTAAAACTCTATCCTCCGGTTTGCGTTGCATTGTGTGATGGGACTTGAGATTTATAATGGTTTCATTTTCCTAAAGAGCATTATGTTGTTTAACGATTTACTTTATTTTATGCACTGGCTATCCAATGGAGTAAACCTGTTCCGCGTTAGCGGCGTGGTCCTGTGATTAGCCTTATTATTAGATTAGTTAAGTTAGATTTCTCATACCAGTCACATGACTGACCTGTAGTTTGTTTCACTAGCAAACTCAGGTGCCCATATTTTCCACATGTTTAGTCGAGTAGCTTTTTGCAGATATTTACCTCTTTAGCAGGATCCCGGATCGAAGCTTAAAGCTGTGTCTAGAGTATTGATAGCCATCTGCTATATCATTTTAAGTCTTCCACTGCACTGTATTTTATTTAATGTAAAATTTATCTTCGGCTGTAGTATTATTTCTTTATCGATGTACTCTGATATTCCATACTCTGATGTTACATTATTGTAATGTTTTATAAAAGTCAGTTGTTGTTGTTCTAATGTATTGTATTCCAAAATTAACGTATGCGGGTTTTGAACGATTTTGATTGATCTAGCGATCGATTAAGGTCGGGCAAAATCCATTTCGTTACAGTTGGTATCAGAGCTCTGGTTAGCTCAAATCTTTGGGGTACAACTCGTTAGAACTGAACAAAAGACTCATCAGAGATTGGATTAGTAATATCCAATAAGAATACTCATTAGAGATAGGATCAGTAGTATCCTAGAATGAGAAAACTCATTAGAGATGGGGTTAGTATTGCCCTAGAATTAGTCGAGAGTACCAAGTCTTTAATTAACGTATTTATATAATCCGATCTTAGAAAATATAATTTTTGAATGTACGAAAGCTATACATATATTTAAAAAAGTTAATCAATTAATAAAATTATTGAAACTAATGAAAAAGAATGAAAATTTTGTTGGTTAATTTAACAAATTTTAGCTTCGTTCCTTTTCGAGGACGAAAAGATTTTAAGTGGGGGAGATTGTAACAACCCGAAATTTTGGGACCAATTTAAAATTTTTATTTTAGAAATTTTAATTTGTTTATAGCATTTAAAATAATTTATTTTAAATAATAACGACAGAAAATTTATTTTAGTCGAAGTTAAAAATATAAAAATTATATATATATATATATATCTAGAAATCTATAAATATACGTATATTAAAACTGATTTTGATTGATCTGGTTGTGATTTTGGATCTAAACATATGTTGTTCATTAAAATAGTGCCTATACCATTTTAGTTAGAATAAAAATATTCATTTGTTAATTATCTGTTATGTTAATCGAAATTGGTCATTTTATATAGAATTGTTAGGTTAATCGAAATTGGTTATTTTATATAGAATTGTTAGATTAATCGAAATTGGCCACTCTATACAGAATTGTTGTGTTAATTAAAATTGTTCATTTTGGTTATAATATGTGGTGTAAACAAAAATAACATTTTGGTTATCAATGTAACACAAGGATAAAATTTACATTTTTGTTGTAACTTATCATGTTAGAAAAAATTAACATTTTTGTTGCAAATCATCATGTTATGTTGTTGGATTTGTTAATTAACAATTATGTTAATTAGAAAAATAGTGAAACCAAATCATTATGTTTTGTTAAATTAGACGTATCATATAATTTGTATAAATGTTATGTTAAATTAGATGTGTCATATAATTTGTATAAATGTTACGTTAAATTAGATGTGTCATATAATATGTATAAATGTTATGTTAAATTAGATGTGTCATATAATTTTATAAATGTTATGTTAAATTAGATGTTTCATTTGATTAGTGTAAATGTTATGTTAAAATAAATATGTCTATACCTTTCTATCACTTTATAGCACGTACCACATGTTGCACTTACAAAAATTACATTATCATACATTTTGTACTCGCATTTATGTCACATGTTTGTCAAATCAAATAGATAATAAACCAATAAATACTAATTATATTCTCCCTGTTAATTAAATAATCCTAAGAAAGGAAATGAAAATTTCCTTCTCTAACTACCCTCATTAATTAAATAATTTAAAGGAAGGATATGAAACGTTTTTCTCTCCCCCTCATTAATTGATTACATTAAACGAAAGAAAATGGGAAGTTTCATCTCTAAATAAATTTAAGTAGTAAATAAATAAAAATTTAATAATATATAACATTATATATACCCTCATAATCCTATAACCCTAATTCTTCATAGCCGCCACCATCCATTATGAATGGCTGAAATTGCCAATCTTTGATCTCCTAATTTCTCATAAACCACTACAAATTAAAAAGAGGATCTCAAAGCCAAAATAAAAGAGGATCTCGAGGCCTTTAAGATCACACGGCTATGATCAGAAAACATTAGGTGTACTATTCGATTTTGCCCCACAAAGGAGCGCAGCTTGCACGCAAATCTAAGGCAGTGGGGACCACCGAGAGCAAAGTGGCTCCAAGTGGAAGTAGACGACGAAAATGGCTTCAGCGTGGTAGTTTCAGATCGGTAGGATGGCATCTCAGGCAGCGTGCATGTAACGACCCGTATTCTACGCATCATAGAATCGTAGGATATTTATTTCTTTCACATACAAAGTAGTATGGTCATGTAACTTTGGGAGACGACTATTGTGGTCATTTCCCGTGTTCATGATTTTTCCCCTTTTTTAAATGACCATTTTACCCTAGTTGGCACTGTTTTGGCCATAACTTTTGACTGAAAAGGAATTTTGACTTGAAACCACTTCCATTGGCTCCAGATGATGGTTTACAATTCCGTAGAGTGGTCACATTAGCCAAATGGACTCACCGTTTGGGAGATATGGCTGAAACAAGTTTCAGATGGTGAAAAACAGCTTAATTGGGCTTAACCGGGTGATTAACAGCTAGGCCCAGATGGGAATTTTGGGTTTAGAGGTATAGGAGGACTGATTAGGGTTAGGAAATAACTTTCATTTCAGTTTTGAGCCGCCACAAACTTTCTTGAGACCTTAGTAATGGCTTCCTTCCTCTAAAACCACTCCAAAACACATTTTTAGTGAAGATTAAGCCTAAACTACATCAAAACAAGGCCAAATAGCAACAGAGCAAGGTTGGAGCTGCTGCTATACATAGGAATTCGACACAAACAGAGAGTATTTCAGATTTGGTGTTTCATTTGTGGCCAAGGTGAGTGATCTGCATAGTTTTTGCACTAATTACAGTAATTAAGGGTAATTAGTGAGGATTAGCGGATTTATACACTAATAAATTCTGGAAAAATGTTTAGAAATTCTTAAATAATATTTTATGCCTCTGGTATAAATTTGGTTTAATTTGATTGAGTTTTGTTAAACCTATGATTAGGTTTACTTAAACATGCTTAAGGGAAAGTAAGGGGTTTTGGGCACATTTGATCCATTTTGACATGTAAATCCATTGTTTTGGTGTTCGTGGTTAGTTTTCTATGTTGTTATGACTATTTGACATGATTTGAGATTGATTAGAATAGTTAGATTTGTCAAAAACGTCGTCAAGCGGCGTAAACAAGTTGCTGGAAAAAGTTGCAGAAAGTTGTGCAGGGCTTCGGATCGGATCAGATGAGGGCTCGGATCGGATATGTGAACTGGGCAAGAAAACCCGACCCGAACTGGAGTTTGGCACATAAGAGACTTGGCAAAAAGGAAGGCCGTTTACTTAGAGTTGGAGTGGTCAAGGGGATTGGATCAGAAGAATAATGGAGGCCAGATCGGATCGACTCAAGAATGGAAGGCTACGACTGGAGTAAGGCGAAGGGATCGGATCGGATCGGAGTAGATGGAAAACGAGGGAGCTAATCGGAGAAGGAGCATGAACTGGAAGGAAGATAGCAACCCGACCCGACCCGGAGGAGGACACCGACCCGACCCGAAGTGAAGTACTCGATCCGAACCGAATGGAAAGATGACAAAGAAGGAGGACCGAACCGAACCGACGAGGGTAATGACTACCGAACCGAATCGAATTCTAGGGCTGCTACTGCATGACAACTCTTCTGAAGACCAACTCCAATTCGACAAAACCCGAGATGCAAAGGAAGTCCAAATGAGAAGCTAGATCTCAAGATGCAGATGGGAATCAACGAGTTCGCTTCATGATTGGGCTTTGCTGCGGGACGCGTGTTAAGGGGTTATCGATGTCTATAGCTTTGGACCACTATGGTAGGAGGTACGAAGGCGGATTCAGGGCCATTATGGCATTGGTAGGACCAAGGGCTACGACCAATGCGGTGGGTCATTGAAATGTTTGGTCATGAGTCCATGTGTTTAGCTTGGTCACAGCAGGGTTTCTACAAGTCTGGATTCGTCGTTACCTCAATTTGTCTAGTGTTCCAAAGTGGTAGATACCGTATGCTTTACGCACGGAGTGAGAGATGTGAGTGATGGTTGCTATGGATGATTTGTTTGCTATCATTATGACATGCACACCCCACCCCCGTATTCTTACACTATTTATTATGGCACCTTAGAGTATTGTACGGTATGTGGTACTAACTCTTTGGTTGCAGGTCCAGGTTTAGGTATGGTTTAGTATACCTGTTATTATTCCGTTTAGATGCTTATCGCTCATACCAGGCTTTATGTCTGACCCAGAGTTTTATGTTTCCTCTTATTACTCTGGGTGCTCACACGAGCAGACTAGAGACAGGTTAGCTGGTGATGCACAGGTAGGTGATCCGGAGACGAGCAGGAGGCTTCCACGTAATATATATATAGTATTCTCCCTGTGTTGTTGAAGATCACTGCTTGGGCATTGGTGGTGCATCTTCTACTTTAGCTTTCTTTTGTTAGAGACAGTAAATTTGAAAAGTTGTAATAAGCTGTATTTGGATTTCCGCTGCTCTGACGTTGATGTTGGTTTTAGTTATCAGCTTATACACTGTCTCACCTGTTTTATGTCAAGTATTTTGTTATTATATTTTATTCCATGTGCTGTGAGACATTCTACAGGTTCTTTGTATGTTCATTTCCTTCTTCCCTTTTCTTCTCACGACCCGTTCCATGCTAACTGGACATGTGTACAACGCACTTTTGGAGTAACTGTCGGTTGGTGCGGGGCGGGCCGTCACACTTGGTATCAGAGCTCTAGGTTGCGTAGTTAACCTAGGGAAGTTATCAGGGAGAGATAATATACATATACGAGAGAGCGTATTTGTGATTACTTTGGTTTTTAAAAGCTATATATATATATATATACTATTACTAGTATAAGGATGAAGTCGTACTGCACTAGCACCACTATGGAGCCGTTAATCGTTTCCTTTTTCAGATTGACGATGAGCCGATATACTAGAGGTGCTGGTAGGGAGCCAATAATGGGAATGCTGCTAACATGAGGACGATGTTTACTGACCTCATGAGAGAGATGCTTAGAGATGTACAGAGGGCAGCTCCTAATGGTGGAAATGGTGGTGGTCCAATAGTGCAGGCGCCAAGTGTCGACTTCGCCAAGCTGAATAAGGATTATACTAGCCTTGGTGGGAAGCCGTTCCACGAAACGGAGTCGGCCAAGGATGTTCAGGATTGGTTGGATAGTTGCGAACGTATCTTCGAGGATTTGGGTATCGAGGATGCGATGAAGAGAAAGCTAGCGTCCCGTCGGCTGCAAGGGCGGGCAATGAATTGGTGGAATGCTATAACGCCAGCTAGTCCCGAAGATCAGATTACTTGGGAGCAGTTTAAGGCTCGCTTTAGCGAGAAGTTCATTCCAGCTGCTCAGAAGTCAGTGTTGTTTAAGAAATTCTTGGAGCTCAAGCAGAATGGCAGAGCTGTCTCGGAGTATATTGCTTAATTTGACACTTTGTCAAAATATGGGTTATCTCTTATTGATACTGCCGAGAAAAAGAATGAGAAATTCATAACTGGTTTGGATCAATACTTGGGGGAAAGACTTATTAACCACATCGATGAGACGTTTGAATCGATTGTGGGGAAAGCATTAAGATCAGAAAGTCTCTACCCTAAGCCGAAGACTGAGGTTGCATCCGCAGATGAGCCAAAGCCACAAGCAAGTGGTGGAGGCAAGGGTGGTTCCCAGAATAAGAGAAAGCAGAATCAGACTAAGGATGGCCAGAAGAAAAAGAATAAGCAAGATGTTGAGTGCTTCAGCTGTGGTAAGAAGGGCCATTATGCTAGTAATTGTCGGGCCAAGCCAGCGGATAGGAAGTGCTTCAACTGTGGCCAAATGGGACATCACAAGGACAAGTGTCCACAAACCCCTAAGGAAAAGCAAATAGTGAAATCCTACGCCCTTAATGCTATTCCTTCTTCATCGAATGCCCCAACAGCGGCGGAGAAGGGAAAGAATGTCGTCATTCAAGGTATGCTTTCTGCTTATGATGTTCCTGTTAGAGTTTTATTTGATACCGGAGCTTCCAGTTCTTTCATATCTAGTGACCTGGTAGATAGATTGGGATTGGAGCCCGAGATTGTCGATAGACCTTTAGTAGTGACGAACCCGATTGGTGGTTCGACTAGCCTTAGCATGATTTGTCGTAATGTGGTCCTATCGAGTCATGGATGCATGTTTGTTTGTGATTGCTTTGTTTTGGGCTTTACTGGGTTTGGCATTATTTTGGGAGTAGATTGGCTCCGAAGATACGGGGTGGTGGTAGACTGTGAGGTCTTTTTGGTGACAGCTAGAGCGGATGATGGGCGGAGGATTGTGTTTGGTGGTCTACCCAGTAAGGGGGTATTGGCTAGTTTTCTAAACACCCTCGACATTCCGCATAGTGAGTTGTCAGGTTTGCCCGTGGTTGGCCAGTATCCGGATGTTTTCGAAGAAGTGACTGGACTTCCACCACACCGAGAGATTGAGTTTCGTATTGACTTGGTAAAAGATGCCAAGCCTATAGTGATGCCACTTCATCGTATGGCACCAAGAGAGCAGCGAGAGCTCGAGGTGCAAGTCAGCGATCTTTTGAAGAAGGGATTTATCAGAAGGAGTGTTTCTGAATGGGGAGCACCAGTTGTGTTTGCTACCAAGGCGGATGGTTCCCTTCGTTTGTGTGTAGACTACCGCGAGTTGAATAAAGTGACGAGGAAGAACAAGTATCCTCTACCGCGGATAGATGATTTGTTCGATCAGTTGAGTGGCGCAAGAGTATTTTCTCAGTTGGATCTCGCGACAGGTTTTCATCAGCTTAGAGTGGAAGCTGAGAGTATAGCTAAAACGGCATTTCGAACGCCGTCTGGATTTTATGAATGGTTGGTCATGCCATTCGGGCTGACCAATGCCCCAGCATATTTTGTGGATCTTATGAATAGGGTATTCAGAGATCAGTTGAATAAGTTTGTCCTTGTGTTCGTTGATGATATTTTGGTCTATTCAAGGACAGAGGAAGAACACAAGGAACATTTAAAAATAGTGATGGAGGTGTTGAGAAAACACCAATTGAAAGCAAAGTTTTCTAAATGTCACTTCTGGAAGAGGGAAGTGAGGTTCTTGGGCCATGTTGTATCAGAGAATGGTATTGCCGTAGACCCGACGAAGGTGGCTATGGTACAGGATTGGCCTACGCCCAAGAATGCAACAGATGTAAGAAGTTTCTTGGGGTTAGTTGGATATTATCGTAAGTTTATCCAAGATTTCTCCAAAATAGCAGCACCATTGACCCAGTTGACAAAGAAGAATCAAGCTTTTGTCTGGGATGAAAGGTGCGAGAATGAATTCAAGAGTCTAAAGGACAAGTTGACAAGCGCACCAGTGTTAGTCATTCCTAAGGGGGATAAAGAGATGACGGTATACACGGATGCCTGTGGTACCGGACTGGGTGCTGTATTGATGCAAGGCGGTAGGTTGTAGCTTATGCAAGTCGGCAATTGAAACCGCACGAGAGAAGATACCCTACCCATGATTTGGAGTTTGCAGCGATCGTGTTCGCGTTAAAGATGTGGAGACACTATCTCTTGGGAGAAAGATTTGAGTTGTTTACAGATCATAAGTCGTTGAAGTATCTCTTCTCCCAGAAGGATCTAAATCTCCGGCAACAAAGGTGGTTAGAATTCTTGGCTTCCTATGATTTTGATATCGCATATACACCGGGAAAGAGCAATGCGGTAGCCGATGCGTTGAGTAGGAGACATGCCAGTTTAGGGGCTATGTTTCTAGAATGGAAGCAACTGGAGTACATCGCTGGTTATGATTTCAGACCAAAGTGCGAATTGGATCCAGAAATGTTAGCAAGTTTGACGATCAGACCCACTTTGATTGAGCGGATCGGCTCTAGTTAGAGGGACGATACTAACCTATTGGAAATCATCTCCAAGTTAAAGATGGATATCGATGAGGAGATGAACAAGTATGGGCTTGATCGAGATGGATGGCTTAGAAAAAATGGAAAGCTTGTTGTACCCAATGTCAATGGATTGAGAGATGAAGTGCTTAGAGAATGTCATCACTCAAAACTGACTACACATCCCGGTGGTAATAAGATGTATCGAGACATGAAGCAGACTTACTACTGGGAAGGGATGAAAAGAGACGTTGGGAAGTTTATATCCAAATGCATGAATTGCCAGCTAGTTAAAGCCGAGCAAAAGAAGCCTAGTGATTTGTTGCAACCATTAGAAATTCCCGAATGGAAATAGGAGCAGGTCTCGATGGATTTCATCGATGGTTTACCAAAGACTAGATCGGGACATGATAGCATTTGGGTAATCGTGGATCGATTGACTAAGAGTGCAGGATTCATACCAGTCAAATCGACCAGAACGGCAGCCAAGTTAGCAGAATTGTATATGAAGTGGGTAGTGAGATTTCATGGAGTACCTAAAAGCATTGTGAGTGACTGGGACCCGTTGTTCACTAGCGGGTTTTGGAAGAGCTTACAAGAGGCTCTAGGGTCAGAGTAACATCTCAGTACCGCATATCATCCTCAGACCGACGGTCAGACGGAGAGGGTGAATCGTATTTTGGAAGATCTCTTGAGAGCATGTATATTGGATTTTGGTGGATCATGGGATGACCATTTGCATCTAGTAGAGTTTGCATATAATAATAGCTACCAATTCAGTATCGGTATGGCTCCGTTTGAAGCCTTGTACGGAAGACCGTGCAACTCACCATCATATTGGATAGAGACTGGCGAGAAGTTTATGCTTGGACCAGATGTGGTGAGGGAAACTTCATATAAGATCAAGATCATTCAACAACGAATGAAGGCTGCCCAAGATAGGCAGAAGAGTTATGCTGATAAGAGGAGAAGAGACCTAAAATTCTCCGTTGGTGACTTGGTGTTTGTCAAGATTTCTCTGTTGAAGAGCGTAACACGATTTGGCAGGAGAGGCAAGCTGGCACCAAGATTTGTTGGCCCATTCCCTGTTCTTGAACTAGTCGGGAATTTGGCATACAGAATTGACTTACCGGAGAAGATGGCGGGAGTTCACGACGTATCATGTTTCCCAACTAAGGAAGTTCGTTCACGACTCAGATATGACTATTTCACCTGATCAGTTAGAGGACTTTGAAGTAGAACCCGAGGCGGTTGGGAACCGCAAGCCGGCCCATATTGTCGAGCACGACATGAAGCAACTTCGAAGGAAGGCGGTGAAGCTAGTCAAGGTTCAGTGGGGCGAGGACAAGAATGATTGTACTTGGGAGACAGAGGAGAACATTAGGAAGACACACCCAGAACTCTTTGCCTGGTAAGATTTTGACTTCGATTTAGTTTTCCGCATGCTAGGATAGGCTTGTTTGCTTGTTTTGCATGTTTGATTATTGTATGTGGTTGTTGTTAGGCATGCGGGATCCTTTGTATGTTTTGGGTTAAGGAATTTCAGGAACGAAATTTCTTAAGGGGGGAAGAGTGTAACGACCCGTATTCTACGCATCATAGGATCGTAGGATATTTATTTCTTTCACATACAAAGTAGTATGGTCATGTAACATTGGGAGATGACTATTGTGGTCATTTCCCATGTTCATGATTTTTCCCGATTTTTAAATGACCATTTTACCCCTAGTTGGCACTATTTTGGCCATAACTTTTGACTGGAAAGGATCTTTGACCTAAAACCACTTCCATTGGCTCCGGATGATGGATTACAATTCCGTAGAGTGGTCACATTAGCCAAATGGACTCACCGTTTGGGAGATATGGCTGAAACAAGTTTCAGATGGTGAAAAACAGCTTAATTGGGCTTAACCGGGTGATTAGCAGCTAGGCCCAGAGGGGAATTTCGGGTTTAGAGGTATAGGAGGACTGACTAGGGTTAGGAAATCACTTTCATTTCAGTTTTGAGCTGCCACAAACCTTCTTGAGACCTTAGTAATGGCTTCCATCCTCTAAAACCACTCCAAAACACATTTTTAGTGAAGATTAAGCCTAAACTACATCAAAACAAGGCCAAATAGCAACAGAGCAAGGTTGGAGCTGCTGCTATACATAGGAATTCGACACAAACAGAGAGTATTTCAGATTTGGTGTTTCATTTGTGGCCAAGGTGAGTGATTTGCATAGTTTTTGCACTAATTACGGTAATTAAGGGTAATTAGTGAGGATTAGCGGATTTATACACTAATAAATTATGGGAAAATGTTTAGAAATTCTTAAATAATATTTTATGCCTCTGGTAGAAATTTGGTTTAATTTGATTGAGTTTTGTTAACCCTATGATTAGATTTACTTAAACATGCTTAAGGGAAAGTAAGGGGTTTTGGGCACATTTGATCCATTTTGACATGTAAATCCATTGTTTTGGTGTTCGTGGTTAGTTTGCTATGTTGTTATGACTATTTGACATGATTTGTGACTGATTAGAATAGTTAGATTTGTCAAAAACGTCGTCGAACGGTGTAAACAAGTTGCTGGAAAAAGTTGCAGAAAGTTGTGCAGGGCTTCGAATCGGATCGGATGAGGGCTCGGATCGAATATGTGAACTGGGCAAGAAAACCCGACCCGAACTGGAGTTTGGCACATAAGAGACTTGGCAAAAAGGAAGGCCGTTTATTTAGAGTTGGAGTGGACAAGGGGATTGGATCGGAAGAATAATGGAGGCCAGATCGGATCGACTCAAGAATGGAAGGATACGACTGGAGTAAGGAGAAGGGATCGGATCGGATCGGAGTAGATGGAAAACGAGGGAGTTGATCGGAGAAGGAGCATGAACTAGAAGGAAGACAGCAACCCGACCCGACACGGAGGAGGACACCGACACGACCCGAAGTGAAGTACCCGATCCGAACCGAATGGAAAGATGACAAAGAAGGAGGACCGAACCGAACCGACGAGGGTAATGACTACCGAACCGAATCGAATTCTAGGGCTGCTACTGCAGGACAACTCTTCTGAAGACCCACTCTAATTCGACCAAATCCGAGATGCAAAGGAAGTCCAAATGAGAAGCTAGAGCTCAAGATCTAGATGGGAATCAACGAGTTCGCTTCATGATTGGGCTTTGCTGCGGGTCGCGTGTTAAGGGGTTATCGATGTCTATAGCTTCGGACCACTATGGTAGGAGGTACGAAGGCGGATTTAGGGCCATTATGGCATTGGTAGGACCAGGGGCTACGACCAATGTGGTGGGTCATTGAAATGTTTGGTCATGACTCCATGTGTTTAGCTTGGTCACAGCAGGGTTTCTACAAGTCGGGATTCGTCGTTACCTCAATTTGTCTAGTGTTCCAAAGTGGTAGATACCGTATGCTTTACGCACGGAGTGAGAGATGCGAGGATGGTTGCTATGGATGATTTGTTTGCTATCATTATGACATGCACACCCCACCCCCGTATTCTTACACTATTTATTATGGCACCATAGAGTATTGTACGGTATGTGGTACTAACTCTTTGGTTGCAGATCCAGGTTCAGGTATAGTTTAGTATACCTATTATTATTCCGTTTAGATGCTTATCGCTCATACCAGGCTTTATGTCTGACCCAGAGTTTTATGTCTCCTCTTATTACTCTGGGTGCTCACAAGAGCAGACTAGAGACAGGTTAGCTGGTGATGCACGGGTAGGTGATCCGGAGACGAGCAGGAGGCTTCCACGTAATATATATATAGTATTCTCCCTGTGTTGTTGAAGATCACTGCTTGGGCATTGGTGGTGCATCTTCTACTTTAGCTTTCTTTTGTTAGAGACAGTAAATTTGAAAAGTTGTAATAAGCTGTATTTGGATTTCTGCTGCTCTGACGTTGATGTTGGTTTTAGTTATCAGCTTATACACTGTCTCACCTGTTTTATGTCAAGTATTTTGTTATTATATTTTATTCCATGCGCTGTGAGACATTCTATAGGTTCTTTGTATGTTCATTTCCTTCTTCCCTTTTCTTCTCACGACCCGTTCCGTGCTAATTGGACATGTGTACAGCGCACTTTTGGAGTAAATGTCGGTTGGTGCGGGGCGGGCCGTCACAGTGCATTTCAAGGTAGAGGCAACGAAGTTGGGTTCCGTCGGCTTCCAGTAATAACATACGATGGAGGAAGAAGGTTTAACTGCTTCATCATGTAATTAAATCTAATTAATTATGTAATTTAATTGAATATCGTATCCAATGCATAAAAATTGATATCTCATTCATACGACTTTAGAAATTGATGAAACGGGATGCGTTAGAATCGCAAAAATGAGATCAATCTCATAGAACTGATCAGATCTAAAACTGAACGTGCGACGACCCCAAAACCCCATACGATGGTGGCAAGGGTAATCTTTGGAATATAACACATAAACAGATAACAATAGAACAGAATTAAGTAAATACACCAGATAATGTACAATAGAATACACTGGATAAACATAATCATCAGAGTTACACAGTATACTGGATCATACTTAGTGCAAAATACAGTTTAGCTATACATAAATGTCTACGGCGGAAAACAAAACATAATATGTACAATAAGAGCTGAACAACATAAAAAGAGATAAATGATAGAATCCATCTTCAGCTCCAGCTATCCAGAAAGAGCCTGCTAAAACTTGAATACAAGGCTGCCTATGTAGAAAGAGGGGCACTCGAGCCTGCAAGTGAAACAAACTACGAGTCAGTCATGGGACTGGTATGAGAAATCTACTTAACACATTTTATAATATGGCCAATCACAGGACCATGCCACTTTTGCGAAACGGGTTTACTCCATTGGATTGCTAGTGCTTTAAAACAAGTAAATCTTTTAAACATCGCAATGCTTTTTGTAAAAATGAAGCCATTATAAGACTCAGTTCCCATCACACAATGCAACGCAAACCGGAGGATAGAGTTTTACCTTATAATGGCCAAAATATGCTTGATACGAATAAAACAAAAGTATTTGGTATTATTACTAGTGTTTATATGTTTCAAAAAAAACAATTTCAAATCATAACTATCAATCATAGACGACATGGGTACCATACATCATGTCGCCATATATAGGTATACAATCAAAACAGCACGATGTCGTATTTGTAAATTGGATTTCCGTCATGAACCAAGGCAAATGATAGTCCTTACCGACTTCGAGACAATCTAGCCCATGTCTCAGGATCAGAGCTCGAGTGACCCTTGGAGCGACAGGGCCGGTCCACTGATGTGGATTAAAATGCCTGAACACTGCGTTTCCCTGCCCTTTGGGGGCGTAAATGAGCCAAATGACTCCATCGGCTCCACACAGTCACCGATATATCCGAGGCGCCTCACAACAACAACAACCACACAGGTGAAAATAATATAAATGCCAGGGCTGGTAGGTCACTGACACCACCCTAGCTAGAAGGAAACGCATGCCCTCCCTGAGGTCCTCTCGCGTTTCTGGCTCATACCGGGGTGTGAGGCTCGCGAATTCACGTTATACACAAAGCTATGCCATACAGGTCGTGCTTTGATCATTAACCACAAGACTTTGCTTTTCAATAGAAGCCTTGATCATTTGCCACTTAGGCGTGCCACATAGGCAGTTCACTCCATGCGACTGATTTCTATCGATATATAACATCTGAGCTCGTACGTCTCAGAGAAGGGCGTTAAGCAAGAGAATAAATTCCCCGCCACCAAACAGATATATATTTCATAGAGATCAATCAGCGCAGAACAAAATCCAATGTTAGACACACAGTCCATTTACAAGTTCGTTCTGGGTCTTAACGAAACCGGAGGCACCATATACCTCGCGTATCCATCGATGTCCACATACATCTGGACGATCACCACTTATTATCTATATTTAGGGATGCCTCCCAATCAAGACATCAGTTATCATCCAACCGAGGTGAAGATCTCCGGTCTTCAACCACCGTCTTCATCATCGACTTCTCATCGCCGATCAATTATTTGAAATGAGATTTAACTCGACCTTTTCAAACAATTCACGTATATTTAGAATTTCAAATCAATTTATTTCAACGACTAAATTATTCGACACCAATAATTAAATTCATTAATGTAACTTTCACGCCAAACACATTCAACCATTAAAAATCACATAAACCAAGCAAATTCAGTTTATTTCCATTCCGTGTGGTTTATAATATTTTATCATGATTTATCGCTATTTTTATTTATTTAAAAATACCCAATTCATTCAAACAACGCTTCAGGCCATAACGCGGCCGTGGCGCTGTTTTTCTTCAGATTTGATTTCTCATATCTGAAAATCTAACCGTTGGATCTTCACAAATTTTATATCATTAGAAAGATCTTTTCAAAACGAACCCAATGGTTTCAATTTTGGGAAAATCCGACGGTCGGATCTCCCGATACAATCGTTTGAAGTTACGATTTCAAAATATGAACTACAGCGTCGTTATTCGATTTAATTTAATTATACTTATATAATCAATTCTTGCGCTATTTTTCTTCATATTTGAATTAAAAATTCCAGACATTCCAACCGTTGGAACTTCACAAAGTTGGTGCCGTTGGAAAGATATTTCCAAAGCAAACCCAACGGTTGCGGTTTCGGGAAAATCTGATGGTCGGATTTCCCGCAATAATCATTCGAAATCGCGGTTTCAAAACACGAACTGTAGCTTTGTTATTTGATTCATTTTATTAATACTTATATATATAGATATAATTAATTCGTCAATTTCAAAACTATATTCATTTCATATATTTGATAAAAATGATATTTTTATCATCAAAAATATTTATTCAACACATGAATATTTTTAGCACTTCATATTCACAATAAAAATGTAGATTTTATTGTTCAATCTATATAGTCAACACATGAATATTTTTGACTTCACACATATGATAAAAAAATGATTTTTATCTTTCTACTCCTTTATTCAACAAATGAATACTTTCAATTGTTGATATATATAATAAAAATGTGATTTTTATTGTAAAACAATTTATTTCAAAACACGATTATTTTATGTAGTTTATACATAAGGTAAAAATGTTATTTTTGGTGTTAAAACAATTTATTTAAAACACGATTATTTTATATAATTTATATGTAAGGTAAAAATATTATTTTTATCTTTCAAAGAATTTATTCAATACACGGACTCCATTCAACACATGAATTTATTTCAACACATGAATTTCTATTGAACACATGAATTTATTTCAACACATGAATTTCTATTCAACACATGAATTTAAATCAAACACAGAAATATTTCAGAAAATTTCGACAGCATAACGGAAGGGTAGTTAAACCGGGACCATCCCTAGTACGGCTCCTCTCTCTACCTTAAAGCCTCATAGCTTCTGACAATGGGGATTTTCAATTTCTAGTTCGTACGCAGATGAATTTTTCCCATATACTAATCCTATGGGGATATCAATCACAATCAATCATTTCAACCCAACTGTTCATGATATTCACCAAATTTTCACATCAATCAATAATCCAAACAATATAACAACCAATATATATCGCCCACGGTCTGTGGACGAGGGGAGTATGTGTGTGTGTATATATATATAACTATATTTTGATTTCATTTCAATATCATTTCAATTTATTTCAACGCATATATCACTTATACAACGTGTATATAACTTATACATCGAACATACAACTTATACAACGCTTATATATGAGGTGTACAACGCTTATATAACTCATACTTCGACTATATAATTTATACATCATTGTTTTCCATATCGTTTATAATTCAGAAATCTCACATTGGGTTCCACTCCACTAAAAATTGCAGAAGGCTCAGAAAAATATGCGGTCTCTACTAAAATTTTGAAGACATCCACACGAGTCCACTATCTCTTGTTTCAATAGATTTCATCCACATAGCAAAAAGATATGATTTTTACAAGTTTGCATCACTTAGAAGTGTAAAAATCAGTTCAAAATAAACAAGCCGATACCTTTTAGTTTTTTTTTTTAAACTAGGTTTTGATTTTTCTTCTAATCCGTGTAGCTAGGCGCCGGTCGGCCTGCGCCACGTAAGTGCCAGGACGGGCGCTCCTGCGATAGAAGTAGGGCCCACTTCGGTGGCCTGTAGGCGGCGCGGTGGCGGTGGGAAGGTCTCGACTTCCTGTTATCGGTTCTCTCAAATTACTCCACTAAAAATTTCAAGCTTTATATGGATGTGAAGCTCATGAGACGATCTACAAAAACCTTAATTGGGGCATGTGATTTTGGTGCATGGATTTGGAGAAAAAGAGGAGAGAAGGAATGAAATCATTTCTGTCATGCGCGATTTTTAATATCGGGGAGAGAGAGAGAGTGATGGCCAATGATATATTTTTATTTTATTTATGTATTTTAAAAATCCAAAAACACCCTTTATCTTATATGAACTCCAATCCAACCCCAATGACTGTCGTCCCTAGCTAAATACCCTCATTCTAAACACAATGGGATAAGCCTTGTAGGCCCAATCGACTGTTACAGTCAGCTTTTCTTCAAATTAAAATATAAAACATTCAATATTTGATTTGAACGTACATTTCAATTTGTCGGGGCCACATATTGATTCTAAAAATTTCTAAAAAATATGTCTAGCTATGTTTTGATGATTCGTTCCCAACAAAACTAGTTTCGTCGAATTCTGAGATTGTTTGAAAAATGGCCCTTTTCTGGTCAATCCAATTTAATAGAAATCGACCAAACACATTTGTCTTTTCCACGCTCACATACTAACTTAAAAAATTATGAAATTTGAAACCTAGCAATACTTTGACATCCCGGATCCAACAAAAGTGGTTCTGTCGAGTTCTGAGGTCGTTTGCAAAATAGCTATTTTCACGGGCTATATAAACTCTATAGCGACCTTTCTGAAAATTCATTTGGCCATAACTTTTGATTCCTACTATGAAACTTCAATTTTTCAAATTCGTTAGAAAGATATTCACTAACAGATTTAAATATTTTTGGTTTCACTAAAATCCGTTTTATTTTGCACCCAGTACAATCAGTCAAAGTTTGAATTCCAATTTTGAAACTACCGATGCATTTCAGGCCTTGTTTATAATTAAAAATAATTATATTAATTTTCGAACATCGATTCAAACATACTTTTCGTTGTTATTATTTAAAATATTTATTTTAAATATCTAAAATTCACTAAAATAGCCAAATTAAAAATTTAAGATTGGGTCAGATTTTCCGGATTGTTACAATATCCCACACTTAAAACTTTTCGTCCTCGAAAAGGAAAGAAGTCGA
Organism: Allium sativum; assembly: GCA_030737875.1. Taxonomy (NCBI): domain Eukaryota; kingdom Viridiplantae; phylum Streptophyta; class Magnoliopsida; order Asparagales; family Amaryllidaceae; genus Allium; species Allium sativum. Next base: position 10,321,996 of record JASFAX010000035.1, read on the forward strand.
AAGTTGTTTAATTAACCAACTCAACTTTCCTTCTGGCTTCCATTCTCCAACTTTTCAATTTCTAAGAATTTTCAAATTCTTATAAAATTTGGCTAACACCCTAAATTTTTGAAAAAATTCGCCATAACCTCCTTTGTACGGGGAGGGGTTTGGAAATTTATTGGGCCGTATTAGATACCCAATAAATCCTAATAAGCATGCACATATTTGTAGTGATATATTCCGGTGTCCACAGGGGAGTGTGTATAGATCATAACTCCAGAGAATAAATTCTCGTCACCCTATAAATGGTTTTTGTGCCTTAATGACCAGAGAGACGTGTTTATTGTCATCTCCAGACCCGTGTGGGGTTTTTATTAATCTTGCAATTTACCGTTACATTTTATATGGTCTATATCAGTCATCGGTTTAACCTACAATATATAGTCATCGCCATACAAGCCTCTAGCTCGTATGGTAAATCTTCAACCTCGTCATACAAGCTCCAAATGATTATGTGGTATATGATGAAGTATGCCTATCTTCAAGAAGTATGCCATGTAGTGTAGCTCAAAATTAATTGTTACTATCCAATGGAGACATTTATTATTACACACAGAACAACCAGCACTCCGTATCCAATGGCATTCACAGGAGTCGATATAATAATAAAATTGCGCATCCAACTCATTATGGTTTACCTATTTGTCGGGCATGCAAATAAATTCCTTACTCAACAGCTAATCCTCTTACCTGTTCAAACATATATATTGCATATGTATATATTTCTATCTATTTTTAAATCAGTACGTGATTTAGTTGCATAGATTTACCCTTCTTTCGTTGATTAAATTACCTATCATTCTACTAATTTAATTAATCAAATCCATTATCACACAACACAAACAACAATCAATTTGTTTTTAACTTTTCAAAAATAATATACTTTTTATATATTCAAAAATCAAATTTCTAAAACCAGACTATATATATAATCACAAATACGTTATTTATAAACATATAACTCTCAACTCATTCTGAGGCATTTCTGACCCCATCTCCAATGAGTTATTCTGATTCTGCTATACTCATACTAGGACCTTACTGATCCAATCTGTATTGAGCTATTCGTCCTAGAACACTACTTGTTCTATTTCTGATGAGTTCGTTAATATGTTAAATTCCAGTACTAAGCTTAACCAAAGCTCTGATACCATGTTGTGATGACCCCAAAACCCCGTATGACGATGGCAAGGGTATTCTTTGGAACATAATACATAAACAGATAACAGCAGAACATAATTAAGTAAATACACCAGATAATGTACAATAGAATACACTGGATAAACATAATCATCAGAGTTACACAGTATAATGGATTATACTTAGTGCAAAATATAGTTCAGCTATACATAAATGTCTACAGCGGAAAACAAAACATAATATGTACAATAGGAGCTGAACAACATAAAAAGAGATAAAAGATAGAATCCATCTTCAGCTCCAGCTATCTAGAAAGAGCCTGCTAAAACCTGAATACAAGGCTGCCGGTGTAGAAAGAGGGGCACTCGAGTTTGCAAGTGAAACAAACTACGAGTCAGTCATGGGACTGGTTTGAGAAATCTACTTAACACATTTTATAATATGGCCAATCACAGGACCACGCCACTTTCGCAGAACGGGTTTACTCCATTGGATTGTCAGTGCTTTAAAATAAGTACATCTTTTAAACATCGCAATGCTTTTTATAAAAATGAAGCCATTATAAGACTCAGTTCCCATCACACAATGCAACGCAAACCGGAGGATAGAGTTTTACCTTATAATGGCCAAAATATGCTTGATATGAATAAAACAAAAGCATTTGGTATTATTACTAGTGTTTATATGTTTCAAAAAAAAACAATTTCAAATCATTACAATCAATCATAGACGACATGGGTACCATATATCATGTCGCCATATATAGGTATACAATCAAAACCGCACGGTGTCGTATTTGGAAATTGGATTTCCGTCATGAGCCAAGGCAAAAGATAATCCTTACTGACTTCGAGAAAATCTAGCCCATGTCTCAAGATCAGAGCTCGAGTGAAGCTTGGAGCGACAGGGCCGGTCCACCGATGAGGATTAAAATGTCTGAACACTGCGTTTCCCCGCCCTTTTGGGCGTAAATGAGCCAAATGACTCCATCGTCTCCACACAGTCACTAATATATCCAAGACGCCTCGCAATAGCAACAACCACACAGGTGAAAATAATATAAATGTCAGGGCTGGTAGATCACTGACACCACCTTAGCTAGAAGGAAACGCATGCCCTCCTTGAGGTCCTCTCCCGTTTCTTGCTCAAACCGGGGTGTGAGGCTCGTGAATTCACGTTATACACAAAGCCATGCCACACAGGCCATGCTTTGATCATCAACCACAAGACTTTGCTTTTCAACAGAAGCCTTGATCATTTGCCACTCAGGCGTGCCACATAGGCAGTTCGCTCCATGCGACTGATTTCTATCGATATATATTCTCTGAGCTCGTACATCTCAGAGAAGGGCGTTAAACAAGAGAATAAATTCTCCTCCGCCAAACAGATATATATTTAAAAGAGATCAATCAGCACAGAACAAAATCCAATGTAAGACACACAACCCATTTACAAGTTCGTTCTGGGTCTGAACGTAACCGGAGGCACATATACCTCGCGTATCCATCGATGTCCACGTACATCTGGATGATCCCACTTATTATCTATATTTCGGGATGCCTCCCAATCAAAACATCAGTTATCATCCAACCGAGGTGAAGATCAACGGTCTTCAACCACCGTCTTCATCATCGACTTCTCATCGCCGATCAATTATTTGAAATGAGATTTAACTCGGCCTTTTCAAATAATTCACGTATATTTAAAATTTCAAATCAATTTATTTCAATCGTTAAATTATTCGACGCCAATAATTAAATTCATTAATGTAACTTTCACGCCAAACACATTCAACCATTAAATATCACATAAACTGAGCAAATTCAGTTTATTTCCATTCCATATCATTTATAATATTTTATCACGATTTATCGCTATTTTTATTTATTTAAAAATAGCCAATTCATTCAAACAACGCTTCAGGCCATAACGCGGCCGAGGCGTTGTTTTTCTTCAGATTGGATTTACACTCTGAAAATCTAACCATTGGATCTTCACAAATTTTATATCATTAGAAAGATCTTTTCAAAACGAACTGAACGGTTTCAATTTTGGGAAAATCCGATGGTCGGATCTCCCGGTACAATCGTTTGAAGTTACGATTTCAAAATACGAACTACAGCATCGTTATTCGATTTAGTTAAATTAGATTTATATATATAAATATAACTGATTCTAGCGCTATTTTTCTTTAGATTTGAATTAAACATTCCAGACAATCCAGCCATTGGATCTTCACAAAGTTGGTGCCATTGGAAAGATATTTCCAAAGCGATCCCAACGGTTGCGGTTTCGGGAAAATCCGATGGTCAGATTTCCTGCAATAATCGTTTGAAATCACGGTTTCAAAACACAAACTGCAGCTTCATTATTCGATTTATTTTATTTATATTTTTATATATATAAAAATATAATTCATTTGTCGATTTCAAAACTATATTCATTTCATATATTTGATAAAAATGATATTTTTATCACCAAAAATATTTATTCAACACATGAATATTTTTAGCACTTCATATTCACATTAAAAATGTACATTTTATTGTTCAATCTATATATTCAACACATGATTGTTTTTTACTTCACACATACGAAAAAATTATGATTTTTATCTTTCTACTCCTTTATTCAACACATGAATACTTTCTATAGTTGATATATATAATAAAAATGTGATTTTTATTGTAAAACAATTTATTACAAAACACGATTATTTTATGTAGTTTATATATCAAGCAAAAATGTTATTTTTGGTGCTAAAACAATTTACTTAAAACACGATTATTTTATATAGTTTATATATAAGGTAAAAATGTTATTTTTATCTTTCAATGAATTTATTCAATACACGAACTCCATTCAACACATGAATTTATTTCAATACATGAATTTCTATTCAACACGTGAATTTATTTCAACACATGAATTTCTATTCAACACATGAATTTAAATCAAACACAGAAATATTTCAGAAAATTTCGGCAGCATAACGGCAGGGTCGTTAAACCGGGACTATCCTTAGTACGGCTCCTCGGTCTACCTTAAAGCTTCGCAGCCTTTGACAATGGGGATTTTCAAATTCTAGTTCGTATGCAGACGAATTTTTCCCATATACTAATCCTATTGGGATTTCAATCACAATCAATCATTTCAAACCAACCGTTCATGATATTCACCAAATTTTCACATCAACCAATAATCCAAACAATATCACAACCAATATATATCGTCCATGGTCTGTGGACGAGGGGAGTGTATATATATAGATAGATAGATAGATTTAAGTATATAACTATATTTTGATTTCATTTCAATATCATTTCAATTTATTTCAACGCATATATCACTTATACAACGCGTATATAACTTATACATCGAACATACAACTTATACAACGCTTATACACGAGGTGTACAACGCTTATATAACTCATACTTCGACTACATAATTAATACATCGTTGTTTTCCATATCGTTTATAATTCAGAAATATCACATTGGGATCCACTCCACCAAAAATTGCAGTTGAAAAATATGCAGTCTCCTCTAAAATGTAGAAGATGTCCATACGAGTCCACTGTCTCTTGTTTCACTGGATTTCGTCCACATAGAAAAAAGATATGATTTTTATAAGTTTGCAACACTTAAAAGTGTAAAAATCAGTTCAAAATAAACAAGCTGATAACTTTCAGTTTTGTTCAAAACTAGGTTTGGATTTTTCTTCTAATCTGTGTAGCTAGGGGCCCATCGGCCTGCGCCACGTTGAAGAGCCAATAGGGGGGCTCCTGCGCCGGAAGTAGGGCCCACTTCGGTGGCCTATAGGCTGCGTGGCGGCGGTGGGAAGGTCTCGACTTCCTATCGTCGGTTCTCTCAAATTACTCCACTAAAAATTTCAAACTTTTTATGGATGTGAGGCTCATGAGATGATCTACAAAAACCTTAACTAGGGCATGTGATTTTGCTGCGTGGATTTGGAGAAAAAGAGGAGAGAAGGAATGATAGCATTTCCGTTATGCGCGGTTTTTAATATCCGGGGTGGGGGGGGGGGGGGAGAGTGATGGCCAATGAGATATTTTTATTTTATTTATATATTTTAAAAAATTTATTTATATATTTTAAAAATCCAAAAATACCCCTTATCTCATACGAACTCCAATTCAAACCCAACGACTGTCATCTCTAGCTAAATACCCACATTTCGAACACAATGGGAAATGTTTCGTAGGCCCATTCGACTATTTCAGTCAGCTTTTCTTCAAATTAAAATATAAAACATTCAATATTTGATTTGAATGTACATTTCAATTTGCCGGGGCCACATATTGATTCTAAAAATTTCTGAAAAATAAGTCTGGCTATGTTTTGATGATACGGTCCCAACAAACTAGTTTCATCGAATTATGAGATTGTTTGAAAAATGGCCCTTTTCTGGTCAATCCAATTTAATAGAAATCGACCAAACACATTTGCCTTTGCCACGCTCACATACTAACTTAAAAAATTATGAAATTTGAAACCTAACAATACTTTGACATCCTGGATCCAACAAAAGTGGTTCTGTCGAGTTCTGAGGTCGTTTGCAAAATGGCTATTTTCACGGGCTATATAAACTTTATAGCGACCTTCCTGAAAATTCATTTGGCCATAACTTTTGATTCCTACTATGAAACTTTGGATTTTTAGATTCGTTAGAAAGATATTAACTAATAGATTTAAATATTTTTGGTTTTACTAAAATCCGTTTTATTTTGCACCCGGTACAGTCAGTCAAAGTTTGAATTCCAATTTTGAAACTGCCGCACCAGTTCCGGCCTGTTTATAATTTAAAATAATTATATTTATTTTCAAACATTGATTCAAACATACTTTTCGCCATTATTATTTAAAATATTTATTTTAATTATTTAAAATTCACTAAAATAGCCAAATTAAAAAATTTAAATCGGCTCAGATTTTCCGGGTTGTTACAGAACACGTTGAAAATTCTGACAAATCAATGTGAGAATTCTTATTTACAGAATTAATTTTAAATTAATTATTTTCTTGCTTATTAATTCTGTGTATGTATGTAATGATCTAGTTTTGCAATGAAAATCTCTTATTTATTTTAGATCTGCTATTCTAGTTCTGATTCCGCGATGAAATTCTATTCTTTGTTTCGGATATATTATGTTAGAATTGCCGCTGAGATAAAAATCTCAGCTTAATTTAGATTCCCATTTAAAAATAATTTACTAAACTTTTAATTAATCGATATTCATTAATTTATGATTATAATCATATATGCGATGTCTTATGCTTGGATTTTAATGTTGTATGAATTGTGATGTTTTGGAATATCCAGGATGGTTTAGATCTACGTCATACAAATGAAAAATCCTATTTATTTAGATCTGTAAACACCGATTAGATTAGATCTTGTTTTACATAAATGAATAAAAAGATTCAATTTTTAATATTGTTAGTTTACACAAGATTGTTTCCATTAAAAAGATTCAATTTTTAAATGAAATATTATGTATTGATGTGAATCATGTTATGAATGTTGACACAAAAAATTATAACTTTTGTTATTTGTATTGATTTGAATCATGTTATGAATGTTGACATCAAAATTTAGAATATTGTTACATGTAGTGTTATGGAAATTTACACCATATGTTAACACCAAAGTTTAATGTGATTGCATGTATTGATATGAGAAACTGACCTCATCACTGACACTAAAATATTAGTGTAATATGGAAGCAATATGAAATCGACATGAAAATGAACATTATTTTTAGCATTATGTTAATACATTGAAAATGAACATTATTTTAAGTGTCATGTCTATATACATGAAAATAAACACATTTTCCGCATCTTTGTTAATACATGAAAATAAACACATTCTTAGCGTCTTTGTTGAAACATGAAAATAAGAATAATTTTAACGTCTTTTTAAAATTTTGCAATGATATTTTATTTACATTTTCTATGTAAATAATAAGAACAAATTTTGTGATGACATTTTATTCACATTTTCTATGTAAATAAAAATAACAAATTTTGCAATGACATTTTATTTACATTTTCTATATAAATAAAAGAACACATGCATTTATATTTACTTTGTAAATAGGATATGTGTAGACAAAGAAAACTTTATTTACATTTAGTGCACATAACAATGATATAGAGAAAGAAAACTTTATTTACATTTAGTGTAAATAAACATGATATAGAGAAAGAAACTTTATTTACATTTAGTGTAAATAAACATGATATAGAAAAAGAAAACTTTATTTACATTTAGTGTAAATAAACATGATATAGAAAAAGAAAACTTTATTTACATTTAGTGTAAATAAACATGATATAGAAAAAGAGGACATTTATTTACATTTAGTGTAAATAAACATGATATAGAAAAGATGACATTTATTTACTTTTAGGTAAATAAATATGTAAAAGAAAAAGAAGATATTTATTTACATTTAAGCAAATGAACATGAAAAAGAAAAGATTATATGTATTTACATATAGGTAAATAAAATGTGATATAAGAAAAGAGATATTTTTATTTACTATTTAGTGTAAATGAAAATAGGACATAGAAAAAGGAATTATACTTTTATTTGCATTTCTAGATGCGAATAGAAACATAAAAGAAGAAGAATTATACTTTTTATTTGCATTTTTAGTTGCAAGTAAAACATAGGAAGGAATTACACTTTTTATTTGCAAATTAGTTGCAAATACGTAAAGCACGTTTTTATTCACTTTCTAGATGTGAATGAAAGATATAAAAATAAAAAGAACATTTTTATTCACTTTTTAGATGTGAATAAAAATATTAAAAAAAGTACATTTTTATTTTCATTCCATATGTAAATAAAAACATCGTTTTAAAAAGTGAATATTTATTTGCAAACTAGTTGCAAATAAAAACATGAATTTATAAAGCACATTTTTATTTGTAATTTAGTTACGAATAAAAATATTACATTGAAAAATATATTTTTATTCACCTTTTAGATGTGAATAAAAACATGAATTAAAAAATTGAATTTTATTTGTAATTTAGATACAAATAAAAATAGCGATATAAAAGTGACAATTTTATCACCATGGTAGATGCGATAAAAAGAGTAGAATTTGAAAGTGATATTTTTATCATCATTTTAGATGCGATAAGAATAATAGATTTTAAAATTACATTTTCTATGTAATTAAAGGATAAAAGGGAAAATTACATTTTTTAGTGTAATAAAAGATTTAAATAAAAAATTGCATTTTCCGATATAAGCGAAGATTGAATAAAGGATAAACAATAAGAATTTACATTTTTATTGTAATGTAATAAATGAAGAAGAATATTCATAGTTGAAATAGAAATGATAAACAATAAGAACTTACATTTTTATTGTCATATAAGGAATGAAGAAAATGTACTTGTTTTGAAATAGACTTCTGTTCAATAAAAATAACTTGAATACGAAGTGTAGGAAATTATTAAAAGAATAAATAATTTGAAATCATTGAACGAATGGATTATATTTATAGGTATAAATATAAATTAAATTTAAATGAAACACGCGCGGTAGTTCGCGTTGCAGTAGTCGCAACTTTAAACGATTATACTAAAAGATCCGACCGTCGGATTTACCAAAAACTAGAACCATTAGGATCGCTTTGGGAAGATCTTTCCAACGATATAAATTTTGTCAAAATCCAACAGTTATATTTCAAGATAAGTGTAAATCAAATTTGGATAAAAACAGCGCCAGTGCCGCCGATCGACCCGAAGCGTCGTTAAATGAATATAGCTATTTTTACATTAATAAAAATAAGCGATAAATCGTTATCAAATACTAATAACGATATGAAATGGTTTTAATATATATATATGTGTGTGTGTGTGTGTATATATATATATATGAGAATCATTTGAAAAGTCCGAGTTCAATCTCATTTCAAATGATTATACGACGACATAAGTCGAAGAGTTGAAGACGGTGATTGAAGACCGACGATTTTCACGTCGAATGTATGTGTTGCTACTGAGGCCCATGATTGGAGTAGCTACCTTGAAGGGGAGTCAGGGTTAGTCGTTTGGACGTATTGTTGATTGTTCGAATATGCGAGGAATGATGTGCCTCTGGTTTCGTTCAGACCCAGAACGAACTTGTAAATGGATTGTATGTCTGACATTGTATTCCTTTATACGATATTCGTTGATCTCTACTAAATATATATCTGTTTGGTGTTTAACACCCTTCTCTGAGACGTACGAGCTTAGAGGTTATATATTGGTAGGAACCAACGGTATGGTATGGATTGACAATATGGCATGCTAAGATGCATGGATCAAGGCTTTTGTTGAAAAGCAGAGCCTTGTGGTTGATGATCAAAGCATTGCCTGTTTTGGCATAGCTTTGTGTGCACCGTGACTTATCGAGCCTTACACCCCGGTATGAGTAAAAAAGGGGATATGGACTGTAGGGAGTGCACACGTTTCTTTTTAGCTAGGAGTAGTGTCAGTGCTTATACTGGATGGCATTTTACTTATATGGATGATGGATTGAGGTACCTCGGATTTATAGGTTGTTAGTGGCCATGTGGAGGTTCAAAGGAACTGGGAAACGTGTGTTCAGGCATAACTAATCCACTACCGTTAGGTGGGGACCGGCCCTATCGCATCCAAGGGTTGCCCATAGGTGTGATCCATAGGCATTTGCTAGAGTGTTTCGAATCGTAGAGGACGATCCCTAGCCTATATTTCATTATGGAAACCCAACTTCCAATACGACACCATGCGGTTTTGTTTTTAGAACTAGTATGGCGACATAGTAGAATGGGGTACTATGCCGTCTATGATTGATACATTATGATTGAAGTGTTTTTGAAACATATATACACACTAGTAATAATATCAAATTCGTTTTTATCGTATCAAGCATTTTTGACCATTATAAGGTAAAACTCTATCCTCCGGTTTGCGTTGCATTGTGTGATGGGACTTGAGTCTTATAATAGTTTCATTTTCCTAAAGAGCATTGCGTTGTTTAATGATTTACTTTATTTTATGCACTTGCAATCCAATGGAGTAAACCCATTCCACTTTAGCGGCGTGGTCTTGTGATTAGCCTTATTATTGGATTAGTTAAGTTAGATTTCTCATACCAGTCCCATGACTGACCTGTAGTTTGTTTCACTGGCAAACTCGGGTGCCCATATTTTCCACACGGGTAGTCGAGTAGCTTTTTGCAGATATATACCTCTTTAGCAGGATCCCGGATCGAAGCTTAAAGCTATGTCTGGAGTATTGATAGCCTTCCGCTATATCAGTTTAAGTCTTCCACTGCACTGTATTTTATTTAATGTTAAATTTATCTTCCGCTGTAGTATTATTTCTTTATCGATGTACTCTGATATTCTGTTCTCTGATGTAACATTATTTTAATGTTTTATAAAAGTCTATTGTTGATCTAATGTATTGTATTCCCAAAGTTAACGTATGCGGGTTTCGAACGATATTGATCGATTAAGGTCGGGCAAAATCCATGTCGTTACACCAGAGCATTATTAGTCTTCCACTGTGTTAGATTTTGAGTTCCGCTGCATTGTATGAATTCTATTGTAAATTATCTTCCACTATAAATATATTTTGATGTACTCTGATATATTTTGTACTCTGATGTAACATTATTATGATGTTTATAAAAGTCTGCTGTTATTTGTTCTGATGTGTTCTTTGCTCAAAGTTAACGTATTCCGGTTTTGAACGGTCTTGGTCGATTTAGCGATCGATTAGGTCTGGGCGAAATCTGAATCGTTACATCTTGGCTTTAAATGAGATGAGGAAGTTATTGAACATTTCTTTGGCCACAACCTTTCTTTGGAGTCCTCCCGTCTTGGCCTTTTCTGATATTCGTCTAGACCAAACCTTCCATCTTGAGACTTTCGACCAAAGCCCGACTTTCCTCCCCCTCGAGGACCAAACTTCTTCTTTGTGTAGTATAATTCATTCATACAGATGAATTTATCAGCTTGGAAGTGGAAGTCTTGTAGGTCCTTACACCCATGAATATATAGTTCTTTCTAGAAAGGGATGTTGTTAATTAATCCTGAATGGACAACGATAAGCATGTTGCGGTCATTTATATCTTTTGCTTTCAAGGCTTTTACAATGAACCTCTTCAAGTAATCTCCCAAAGACTCCCCTTATCTTTGTTTGATGTTAGCGATACCGTGTAATCCACCGTCGGATCATTTCAGATGCATAACTGCGTATAAAATTCATAAGCAAACTGTTTCCATGAGTAGATGGTATTCCCACTTAGCTACCGCCCCTTGGAGGGTTATTGGGAAAAGACAACATCAGACAGCTCCCGAAGTGTTATAGAGATCCATTTGGCTGTCTAAAGCCATGAGATGGTCATCAGAGTCAGTGGTTCCAAGATACTTTATAGTTGGAAATTTTACAAGAGATGGTATCATAGTGTAATAAACCGGAAATCTGGGCCAATTCAAAAAATTTATTTTGGTAATTTTGGCGAATTTTGATTATTTAAAATGAATTATTATAAATAATATTAACAAGAAATTTATTTGGAGTAGAATTCGAATGCATATATTTATTCGAATCGTCGTTAGAATATAAATATTTATTGTAAATTATAAAAGGAATTGAAAATGGCGCAGTAGTTCGATAATTCGATTTCAAATTTCAAATTAATGTACAGGATTCAAAATAAACTGGATTTTAGTAAAACCAAAAATATTCGAATCTATTCGAGAATATATTTCCAACGAATCCGAAAAATTGAAATTTCATAGTGGGAATCAAAAGATATGTCCAGTTGAAAATTCAGAATAGTCGCTACGGAATTCTGGCCCTTGAAAATGAAAAATTTGCAAATGACCTCGGTATTCATCGAAACCACTTTGGTTGGATCCGTGATGTCAAGTCATTGCTAGGTTTTAAATTTCCTAATTTTTCGAATCAATATGTGGGCGTGGCAAAGGAAAACGCGTTTGACCAGTTTTAGTTGATTTTAATCGACTGGAAAATGGCCATTTTTTCAAACGGTCTCAGAATTCGACGAAATTAGTTTTGTTAGGACCGTATCGTCAATAGGAAGCTAGAAAATATTTTTTGGGAATTTTTAGAATCCATACGTGGCCCCAGCGAATTGAAATGTGCGTTCAAATTCAATATATAGTGTTATATTTTGATTTTGACGAAAACTGATCGAAACAGTCGAATCAGCCTGCAATACATATCCCATTGTGTTCGGAATGGGGGTAATTAACTATGGACGACAGTCGGTGAGTTTGATTTCGAAGTCGAAATAAAAGGTTACTTTTGAAAACTAAAATAATAAATTAAAAAAAAATCATCATCCCTTTCTCCTTTATCTCCCCCCCCCCCCCCCCCCCGTTATCTTCGTACAGAATAAAAAAATGAGAAACCTAAATCGTTCGCCCCCCATCAGCCGCCGCCGCCTCGACCGTGCCCCCTGCTCCGATCGCCGCCTCCACTTCCCCCTCCTCCACCTGCTTCTCCTTCTTTCCTCCTCCCCCCTCTTCGAATTAAACTGCACACCCCCTCGTTCGCCAGCGCCTCATGACGCGCCACCCGCCGCCCACGATCCTCCTCCACAGCGACTACCCCCTCCCCCTGGCGCTCTTCCTCCTTTCTCCTCTAACCCCCCCTCTCGAACCTGAACGCGATCCGCCCAAACCCCCATCAGAAAACCGCCGTTGCCGTCTCTTTTTCTTCTTCCCTCCAGCGTCCTCCCTCGCTTGATGCAAACAACGAAACCCCCTCTTCAATTGCAAAGGTAAATTTTAATTTAAACCAGTTTTATTTAATTTAGTTTTAATTTGAATTTTGTTTTGAATTTAAAATCAAACCCGTTAAGAAATGATTTTTAAAAATAAAAGATTTGATCTTTATATGGAAAAAAATATGATTTTTATATTATAGAAATAATAAAAATAGGATTTTTATATAGTAGGAAGAATAAAAATATGATTTTTATATTATAGAAGTATTAAAAATTAGATCTTTATATATGTAGTAGGTGTAAAAATAGAATTTTTATCTATATGATAGCGGTGTAAAAATAGAATTTTTATCTATATAGTAGCAGTATAAAAATGTGATTTTTTATCCATAAAGAGCGATTATAAAAATGTGATTTTTATATATGTAGTGGCTACGGACAATGAAATCGACAAAAGGCGAGTGGCGAAGATTTCTACATATGAAGAGTCGTGGTGTTCGGTTTAGCTAATCGGTAAGAATTTCTCACCTTAAATTTTCCTTTTCTAGTTAAAATATATACTACGATGCAGACGGTGTTTAGTAGCACCCGAGACCCGTCGTCCACAGACCATGGACGGCTTGTATGCTTGTTTGTTTGATTTTGATGTGTAGTTGATTGTGTGATGTGATGTGAAATGAAATAAAATATTTATACAGTTAAAATATTTTATAGTTGAAAATATAATTTTTAACGTGTATTTGAAATGAAATAAATATAAACAAATCGGACGATTTGTTTATATACACACATTTGACTGATATTGATTGGGACGATAAATTTTACACATCGCCCAACTACACAAATAAAATATGTGTTTTATTGTTTGAAAACCCCACACGGGTATTGGGGTGATATATGGCATACACTAATCCCAATAGTTAGTTGTATGTCGATCGATTGATTGACAGACTGTTATAAGCGTTGGATATTTATATTTGATTGGGGTGATATACAGTATAGAATGCACTTTGGATGATGGTTGATTATTTGTCATTGTAGATATATAAATGCGCTGTATGGAAACCCGATATCCTCCGTTCACTACCGTGCTTCCCTGTTGCGCCACCAAGATCCGAGCCTGTAGTTGTTGGTTACCGCCAAGTTCGCCCCAGCCAAGAGCAGTCGAAATTGCTTATTTTTTTCCTTTCTGCGCCAATACAATGTGAGTATATCTCTCGACTTTCTGGTATTCAAGTTTTTTTTAATTATTTTAAATTTGGTGCGGTTGCATGCGGAATTAAGTTGTTGAATTAATCAGTTATGAGTTTGAAAAGTGAGAGTACAGTTGTTTACTGTTTAGTTTAATCCAGACTAATAGTCTAGAATTTGCATCTTTGGTGAATGAAATTTCAGTTTTGTTTACCCTTAAGATATTGCTTCAAATAACCTGAGAGCAAAGTGTGTTCACTTGTATCGCTAAACCCATGTTATGTTTGTCGAATATATTGTTTTACTATAGCACTTGACGTATTGGAGGACAAATAACATTCTCACCACAGCCTAGTTCACTAAATGGACGTGTGGCTTGGTGGGTAATGCACTTGCATAGTTTTCTATAGCACCTTCATTTAATTCCCACGTCCATTATGTTTTTCTTTTGTTTTCCTACTTCATTTCTAAAGATTTGCACTTTCAAGGTAAGCACAGGAAAGGTGGTGACTAGTACAGCTTGATCATTTGTTTTACAAATATAAGCATGCCATGTTTGACAATATCTATCTCCCAACCTATAGCGCATGCAAAAATTTATTTCAGTTCTTCTCCCTTTAATGTGCTATTCTATAACACCCCGAATTTTTGAATAATCAAATTAACTAAATTAAAGAATATTTAATCTCAGATGTGAGAATTAAGGGAAATGGCTTGCGCCGTTGTGTTTGTCTCAGAATTCTGGTTGAGATAGAGTCCGAGTTTGCGTAAAACGGATATCGGATGAAGGAGATATGGATGAACGAAGTTAGGCGGAAGAATCAGAATATATATATGTATATATTTGCACTGGCGCACCTGAGAAGTGCGCCAGTGCAAATGTTGCACTGGCGCACCTACCAAGTGCGCCCTGGCCGAGTAGGAAGCCTGTACAGCTTTCTGGTGTGATCTGATCCATATTGTGACTCATTGCTGAGTCCTTTCTGACTCCTTGCTGAGTCATTAGGGCTGAGGTGTCACCTTATCCGGACTGAATGGTTTTGATTAACCCTAAGATCATCTGATGACTAAAATTAAATTGAAATTCTATATAAATAAGGGTAGACTCAAACCCTAAAATCAAATAAAAATCTGAATCATGGTCATCATGCTGTCATCTGGTAACCTAGAATAGACACCACCAACTAGAGGAAAATCAAAGCTAATCAATTCAGTTCTATTCAACTCTAATCTAAACAATAACAAATCTACTACAAAAGCGAGCTAAATCAATTTCAGAACTCAGATTTCAGAATGCAAGATTTTCTTTTTGTGAGTTCGATTTCTTTAAAAGATAATTAACAATTTAATTGGATTGAGCTATGATTTGGGTTATATGGTTATGTTGTGAATCATTGACCGTATGTTATTATCTATGTTGTAAATTCTATGATGTTATTATCTATGTTGTAAATTCTATGATGTTATTATCTACATTGTAAAGCTGTGATGTTATCATCAATGTTGTAAATCTATGATTGGCTTATGTACAACCAATTCATAATGATGTTTCATATGCTAATTTGGTTATGTTGTTGGAACTAACTCATATGTTAAATCATATGTAAGTATGCAAGTTTAGATGTTAATTTAGATATGAATCATATGCAAGTTAGTGAGAATCATATACAACCTTACATGTTTCATGACATCTATTTTATGTGTAAATTGGATCTAAAGTTAGGCTATGACATATGTGAGTTAGATGCCAGTTTACATCATAGTCTATGTTGTATAAATCACATATGCAATTTTACACCTTATGATTAGATCTATGACATCCATAGTTTATGAAAGTTTGTGACTATTGCCTATGCAAGTTTATACCTTATGATTAGATCTATGACATCCATAGTTTATGCAAGT
The DNA here is from genome assembly GCA_030737875.1 of Allium sativum. Lineage (NCBI taxonomy): Eukaryota > Viridiplantae > Streptophyta > Magnoliopsida > Asparagales > Amaryllidaceae > Allium > Allium sativum. The sequence goes on from JASFAX010000035.1 coordinate 10,338,053, forward strand.
TTGTGACTATTGCCTATGCAAGTTTACACCTTATGATTAGATCTATGACATCCATAGTTTATGCAAGTTTGTAACTTTGGCCTATGCAAGTTTTTGGATGAAAAACCTTATTAACACATGCAAGTTCACCCCTTATGTTTAGATCTAGTTTTTATTCTATGCATGTTGTGATGTTTTCTCTTTATTCCATAAGTTAGACTATTCGAGTCTAACGTATATTTTTCGTTAAACGAACGAACGTACAACGTGGGGCAATGGGATAATATTAAAAGATTTAATATTGAGAATTGGCATAAATGCCTTAAATGTGATGTTAATTGGTATAATTTTATATACTATAAATAGATGGACATAATTGAGTCAATTATGGACATAGTTAAATTTGTAATTGATTGGCAATTTGAATAGGGAAATTAATTCAAATTGGGTTAATTAATTAGGTGTAATTAATCGCCTAAGACACGAGGTTAGACTCTTTTGTGGTGTAAGATTGCCCAGACCCGCCTAGCAAATCCAGCTGCCACAAATGCCAGTCTAATGTGGGAGGTCTTAGGCATAAACTAAATGCGTAACAGTTGTAAAGACATGTAACACCCCACCTCCGTTAAGGACACTCACAAAGGGAATGCCTTAACTTTGGTGGAGCATTTTAGTAAACAGAACAGAAACTTACAAGACAGATAAAACAGTACTTGAAAAATTTATAACTTTATCTCAACAGAAACCGAAATAAACTTGGTTACATCCTTTCAAATCACAATATCAGAATTCAAGTACAAAATATTAGTCTTGTACAAAAGCCTTCAGAATGCATAGTTTTAAAATCATAATCCCCATAGAACGGAAGCTATACAGAGCCAAGCCATACTTTAAGCACTTCAAGCAGAAGAAATCCGGATCAATCTAAAGTATTCCCTCCTTGGATAACCTGGGGGGAAACGGAAGAAAGGAGGCGAAACAACAAGGGTCAGACAAAAAGCCTGGCAAGTCCAGTGATTTTCAGTTATGAACAGATAATAATAACATGACATGAACATAAAACTGGATGAGAGATAGCTGTAATAGGTGTAGCAGATATAACTGAAGAATAGAATGATATAAGCTATTTCTTTACACTTCTCTGCACTAATACTAGTATAACAGAATTAGGTGTCACCCTAATGTCTAAACTGAAACAGAAACGGGTACAGAATAATTTAACAGAAATAGAATGCTAATAATGGGCCTTTACTACCCGATCAGAAACAGACAGAAGAAGAAACAGATTGATCCCTACGGAAACAGAATGTAGAATTAGGTGTACACTAGTAATGGGCCTTTACTACCCGAACAGATGGTACCACGCAGAAATAGACAGGTGGTACCACCCAACAGAAACAGACGGTACCAACAGAAACAGACAGAACTAAGTGTACCCTAAAACCCTACCCCAAGAAATCGGCTCCCTAATACATAAATATCCTGTGTCGGCCCCACAGTAGGGTGTATCACTCCCTAAAGTGACAACCAATTGGCACAGACCTATTTATAGATGTCACAGCGTCTTACATCCTCAGAGGAAGACCGGGATCCATGCACTCACATGACCCAGTTGGAACGCACCATCAACACCCCTCGCCATTATCAGAATGAACCGCTTATAATTAGTTCAGTAAGCGTGCCCGGACCCTACCTACTGTTGGGTCAAAGTTTTGATACCAGAAAGGGTTACTGACTAATATGGGTCCCAAACAACAGATGACACAAGTAATTCCCCTCCTAACCTTGTGTCCCAAGACCAAAAGATTTCAGATTAACTTGTTTACAGGTTTCAGACATACAGAGTTTAGATCAACTAGTTCATAGATCAGACAATCAAGTTAACATGTTTCCAGACTAACGGATCAGATGTTCGGATTAACAGACTTACGGCTTAACCGGTTACAGATTAACAGATTTACAGATTTGTCTAACTTTGTAATTGGGCCTACAGATTCACGGAACAGATTTATTAAATTCATCAGTCTTATAGGTTTAACCCTATCCGCCCAACACGTTTTAGACATCATATTTATTTCATATTTTCATTAATTAAATATTTATGCCCAGACCTCTCACATTAGTCTGACCGTTTGCGGCTACTGGTTAGGCCGGTTGGTTCCGGGCAGGTTTCTGTCGTAAACTGAGTCTAACCTCGGGTTTCAAGCATGTTATGGATAACTTCTCACATTAGAACCTATTGTTTGCAGCCACTGGAATATGACGGGCGGTTCCGGGCAGAATTACGCCGCAAACTCATTCTAACCTCGAGTTAGCCATGTTTATCTTTGCAGCCAATTAATTAATGATTTACCATAAATACCCACGCCTAATATACATGTCAATTATTCATAACTATAGCCAATTCAGATTATGTCAGTAGCGGACTAATTATATCAACTCAACAGATATAGCAGATAACAGATTTTTCAGATTACGCGACTTAACGGATTTAGCAGATTAAGCAAACTAGCAGATTTAGCAGATAACAGATTAGGCATCTCAACAGATTTAGTTTAGCAGATTTGGCATTTTCAACAGACTTAGCAGATGACAGATTTAGCAGATTAGGCAATATAACAGGCTAGCAGATTAGGCAAATATAGCAGAACTAGCAAATTAGGCAAGTATATCAGATTTAATCATTCCTTAAAGTTTCACAAACATATCTTGCCTAATTATAAATTTTGCCTAAGTTTACATGCCTAAATAGTTGTCGTGATTCACATTATGATCATACACCCCACGTTGCATTGAATTTACATGTCACAGATTATGGTCATAATTTACATGTCCTAATTTAGTTCAACTTGCCTAGTACAAAAGATTCACATATAAATTATACCAAATATAGCCATCGATTACTATGCATGTCATATATCCCAAAGATCCCTTACTTTGGTGCTTATTTACATTTAATAGATGTCCTACCTTAATGTAAATCTTTATACCTAAGCCATATTTTCTTTGTCTCAATTCATATGTTAACATACCATGGTTCCTCTTCTTCCAATTCACAGAATATGCATAGATCTAAATCTAGTTTACAACCTATGTCCTTTTTCTTAAATTAGTCACAGATTAACCATGTCCAATTATTCCACATTCATTATTTGTCCCAAACATTTTAGCATTCGTGCGTTAATCTCTTAGGAGATTGGCGCAGGCTCGTAGTAGCCTGGCTATAGAACAGAAAGGAGAAGAGATACGAAATTAAATAGATTAGAACAGAACATACACAATCTCAAATTCAGATTTACAATCGTGTCACAATTATGATTAAAGTTTATATCGGAAAATAACCGCACTTGCCTTGGTTGGATTAAAGAAAGAACTTTAATTTGTTGTAGAATCATTGTAGGAGCTTTAATCTCCAATTTGAATTGAGTTGCTTAGGTTGATGTTGATTAGCTTCTAGTTTTTATTCTAGCAGAGTAGCGATGCCATTTTTATTTTTATTTAGAACAGAGGCAGAGAAGAAGCAGAATAGAATTGTGTGTAGGGAAGGCTAGGTCTTAGGTTGTTTTTATAGGTGTAGCAATTCATTTCAGCCATCAGATTAACCCTAAAACCAATCCGGACCATCAAAAATCGTCCCTGGGCTTCAAAAACGTGTTCTGGACCGAAATAGGCCGACCAGTTCGACCTTTAGGGGGGGTCGACACTATAGTCGACCCCCATGGGGGAGGTCGACTCCCAGGTCGAACCCTGGTCGACCTGGCCCCAGGTCGACCCCCAGGTCGACCTGCCCAGTTCTATGCTGACCGAAACCTTCTGAATCTTCTACAGGCCATAACTTCTTCATTCGGACTCTGATTTTCGAAAACTCGGACTCTATTTCATGTAAAATTTCGAGAGGAACGTAATGGTGATGTCCATTTTACCTAATTCCTGATTTTTGAATTAATTATCCTCATTTTACTATCTTTTCCTTTACACACACCGTTATCGAACTAATTTTTCTTCTCTTTCATGTATTAATTAATTATTTTTATGCATCACCATTATTTACCTATCATAAGAATATTTTCATAAATTTTATTTCATTTTTAATTATACTTAAAAATGCGGGGTGTTACAAGACACGAGGTTAGGCTCGTTTGTGGTGTAAGACTTCCCGGACCCACCCGGCAAATCCAGCTGCCACAAATGCTAGTCTAATGTGGGAGTTCTTTACAAGGTTACAGTCTTAATGAATTAAGAAACGCTTAACCTGGTAAACATGTAGTGGGACATAAGGGGGTTAAGTGGGTGCCTTGGGTGGCATGTGGAATTAAGGGGGTGCCTTGGGTGGCATTTGAAATACGATTAGATGCACTTAAACAAGATTAAAACATGTAAAAAGACATGAATAAGAAGAGGGTTAAGTGGGATGTACTAGAGGGGACTAAGCTTAGGTGGAAAGCTTGTGTCATGCATGGGTGCCCTTTTCAAACTAGTAACCCATTAAGTATCTTTGTGGGCTCGACCAAAGTCGAGGATGGGACACGCGTACTGGATTTGATTGTAAGAGGTCAAAACAGGTCAGCAGTGGCGACGCAAGTCCAAGGGGTTCATATGCATGTGTGGGCCCGGGCTGGTAGGTAAGACGTTGTTGCATCATGTAGATATAAGTCGTGCATTTTTTGTTGTATCGGGTTTCCACTTTGGGGATTGATACACCCCACTGTGGGGCCAGCACAGTTATCTACGAGTTAGGGAGCCGATCGAATGGGGGTAATGGGTACACCTAGGGGAGATAGGGGTAGACGACACCTATGAAGGTAGCTAGGTGTACACTAAACTACCGTTATCATTATTAAGTTCTGTAGGCGGGATCAACCTTTAGGGTGACTAGTAGTGGTGTAGTGTAGTAATTATCTTATAGTGACTAGGTGTGCCTTTAAAGTTATCGTTGTTCGTCTTGTTTCCCTGTCATACCCAATTGTTCACATTCATTTCCTTATTTTCCAGCTTATGCCTTAGCCTAGTTATTTTGATAATTATATTGTTAAAGTTATCGCACTCGCCAGACTTTATGTCTGACCCCTTTTCTTTCCACCTCTTTTCTTCCTTCCCCCCCAAGGTTTGCAATGAGGGAATACTATAGCTTAGTGCTGATTTCCTTCAGTTGCTTGACGATAGTAGATGTATCGCTTGGGACTCTCTCATCTTTATGGCTTTGCTTATGCTCAGTGGGGATTTATGCATTTATGTTATTTCAGTATTTGCTTCTTTATGTACTTTGAAGTTTTTGGAAATGACTACTGATCCAGTTGTAATGGTTTTGGAAACTACTTATGTAAACTCGTTTTGAGATATGATGAAATAAAATAAGTTTTATCTTCCGCTGTGTTGTTTTATTTATTTATTCTTGTAATTTATCTGTTCTATACAACAATAACGCTTCATGGAGATTGTTGCATTCCCTTTGTGAGTGACATTAATGGACGTGGGGTGTTACACATGGTATCAGAGCTATGGTTACAAGAACAGATAAAAAGTTTTGAAAAGTGTTTTCAAAAGTATTATTTTCCTAGAAAGTATTTTCAAAAACTTGTTTTAAAGAAGCTATTTTCAAGGAAAGTTTACTTAAAAGTGCATAATCCCCGCAAGCCATACATCTCTCTTTTGCTTCCCTTGTTTTAAAATTCTTTCCTTTTATTTTCTGCATGTCTGGAGCATTGGAGATACCAGAAGGTGTTCATGTACCCGGTTGGTTCCATCAATATCTGGAGGCTAGGGTCGTTGCCGCGGGACCAGCCAATGTGCCTCCTCCTCCTCCCCCTGCTCCAGTCATTCCTCTACATGGAGATACTTTCTCCAAGATATGTAAAGACTTTTGTTCGATGGGTGGAAAATATTTTAGTGGATCTGAAATGTTCATTGAAGCTAGAAATTGGTTGAAAGAAGTGGAGGATCTGTTTGGCGTCTTTGATTTGGACGATTGTAAGAAGGTCCAATTGGCTGCTTGGTTGACGAAGGACGAAGCTTCGTTTTGGTTGGAGGTCATTAATGGAGAGCGTCCAGTTGATACATGGCCAAATTTCAGGCGTAGGTTTGAGGCAAAGTTTCTCTCATGGGCTGAAGAGAATCTATCGGTAAAAGAATATGTCAGCAAGTTCAATCAGTTGGCGAGATTTGGCTTGGATTTGGTGAATACGCCCGAAAAGAAGGCCCTGATATTTGTTAAGGGTTTGAACAAGCCACTACATGGGTTAGCTATGACCCACATTCCTATGGGGGCCACCTTTGAGAGGCTAGTTGATATGGCACTTATGCATGAAAAGGAGAAGCGCGCCAATGCTAATAAGGCACCCAAGAAGAAAGGGGATCAAAAGAAACTACAACAACAACAACAAAACAAGAAAGGCGAGAAGAATAATAATGGCAACGGAAAGAAGAAGTGATTTAATTGTGGGACACCAGGCCATCTGAGTAAAGATTATAGGAAAAAGAAGAAGACTAGATGTTTCCATTGTGGAGAGGCAGGTCATCTAGTTAAGGACTGCCCAAAGAAACGGAGGCAAGGGCATAGAACTTCTAGAGGGCAGCTTCAGGCTCTCGTGGCACCTGGGCAGGCAAGGGAGCATGTCCAGGCTCTTGAGGTCCCACCGCTGCAAGAACAAGGTAGAAACATTTTCGTCGAGAGTTTAGTTTTTCTGTTTGATTATCATGTCCGTACTTTATCCGATTCTGGCTCATCACATTCTTTTGTCTCTACATCATTAGTTGAAACACTGCACTTAGATACTAGTCTTGTTGTGGATCCCATTGTAGTCTCAAAACCTATTGGCGGGTCGGCTCATTTATCCTTGGTTTGTGGGGATTTGAGATTGTCTATCTTAGGCGTTGGTTTTGAATGTAATGCTTTTGTGCTTGGTTTCATGGGTTATGGGTTGATTCTAAGGATGGATTGGCTAGCCCGATATGGCGCCATCCTAGATTGTGAACGAAGGGTAGTAAAATTGTTGACTCTTAGTGGAAAGGCCCTTGACATTTCTTGTGACCCTAGAGGACCGGTGATGCTTAGTTATCTTGAGTCACTTGACGCATCCAATGATCATTTACATTCTGTTCGTATAGCCCGTGAATATGTTGATGTCTTCGATGAGGTGAGGAGTCTACCCCCAAAATGTGAGATAGACTTTCGTATTTATCTTGTAGACAATGCAAAACCAGTATCTCTGCCAGTACGCCACATGGCTCCTCGTGAGAGGAGGGAACTCAATAAGCAAGTAGGGGAGTTGCTTGAGAAAGTGTTCATAAGATGTAGTATATCAGAGTGGGGTGCTCCAGTAGTATTTGCCACGAAGGCGGATGGGTCCCTTGGACTTTATGTGGACTATAGAGAACTTAATAAACTTACTAAGAAGAATATTCACCCACTGTCGAGGATAGACGATCTCTTCGATCAGTTAGTTGACGCCTCAGTGTTTTCGCAGTTGGACTTAGCCACTGGTTTCCATCAGTTGAGAGTAGCTGAGGATAGCATAGACAAGACTGCCTTTAGGACTCCTGACGGTTTCTATGAATGGCTTGTGATGCCCTTCGGTTTGACAAACGCCCCCGCATACTTTGTTGACTTGATGAATAGGGTGTTTAGGGAGTACCTTAATAAATTCGTGGTGGTCTTTGTGGATGACATCTTGGTCTTTTCTAAGAGCGAGAAAGAGCATGCCCTACATCTTACGAAAGTATTGGAGACCCTTCGAGCGCATAACCTTAAAGCTAAATTTTCTAAATGTCACTTTTGGAGGAAGGAAGTGTGATTCTTAGGGCACATGGTTTCCAAAGAAGGGATAGCTATGTATCCCGCGAAGGTGGTGGCCATTCAAGATTAATAGGTGCCTAAAAATGCTATCGAGATGAGAAGTTTCTTGGGATTGGCAGGCTATTATAGGAAGTTTACCAAGGACTTCACAAAAATATCATCCCCATTAACACGGTTGACAAAAAAGAACCTAGTTTTTACGTGGGACGTAGATTGTGATGATGTGTTCCAGCGTTTAAAGAAAGCTTTGACCACAGCGCCAGTCTTAGTGTTGCCAGATGGGAGTAAGCCATTTACCGTTTATGCCGATGCTTGTGGGATAGGACTAGGTGCAGTCTTAATGCAAGAGGAAAGGGTAATAGCCTATGGAGGAAGGCAGTTGAGAGTACATGAGAGAAATTATCCTACGCATGACCTAGAGTTGGCCGCTATTGTTTTCGCGCTTCATTCTTGGCGCCATTATCTTCCTGGCGAGAAATTCGAATTGTTTACAGACCACAAATCGCTAAAATACTGGTTCTCTCAAAAGGACTTGAACTTAAGGCAGCAAAGGTGGATGGAATTTTTAGTGTCCTATTATTTCGAGATAGCATATACCCCTGGCAAGGGTAACGTGGTGGCAGACGCCTTAAGTAGGAAAAGATTTTCCTTAAGTCCATTGTTTGTTGAACGACGAAGCTTAGAGTTCATCTCTACGTTTGACTTTAGACCTTCCATTGACTTTGTACCCGGTTTTCTAGCATCCTAGAAGTTAGACCTACGCTTTTGGGATGGATTGGTGAGGCACAGCGAGATGACCCACAGTTGGTTGAGTTAGTAGAGAAGCTCATAAGGGGGGAGTCATCGAGCCATCTTAGTAGGTATACCCTAGATGATAAGGGTTGGTTACGTAGGGACGGTAGAGTTTGTATACCACGAGACGAGGACTTGAGGAAGACCATTCTTGATGATGCACATTGTTCGAAGATGACCATTCATCCCGATGGGGACAAGATGTACATGGACATGAGACGAGTTTACTTTTGGGCCGGTATGAAGACGGATGTGGCCGAGTTTGTTGCTAGATGCTTGGTGTGCCAACAAGTAAAAGAAGAGCAAAAGAAGCCCGGTGGGTTGCTTCACCCATTGGAGATCCCACAATGGAAGTGGGAGAGTGTCTCGATGGACTTTGTTGACGGGTTACCGAGATCGAGGAAGGGTAATACGGGGATTTGGGTCGTGGTAGAAAGACTTACTAAGAGCCCCATTTCATTCCAGTGAAGAGTAAGAGGAATGCTCCTTGGTTAGCCTCCGTATACATTCGAGAGATAGTTCGTTTGCACGGTGTTCCTTCTAGCATAGTGAGCGATCACGATCATATCTTCACTAGCGAGTTTTGAAAGAGCTTGCAAGAGGCGGTATGGACTCAGTTATGTTTGAGCACCGCATATCATCCTCAGACGGACGGCCAGACCGAGAGGGTGAATCGTATTCTAGACGACCTTTTGAGGCTATGTGTTTTAGGCTTCGGAGGTACATGGGAGGAGCATCTTCCTTTGGTAGAGTTCGCATATAATAATAGCTTTCAGTCTAACATTGGCATGGCACCTTTCGAGGCTCTTTATGGATGGCCATGTCGTTCGCCTACATGTTGGTGGGAATCTACGGATAAGATCTTACTTGGGCCTGATATGATTAGAGAGACTTCGAAAAAGATCGATTTGATTCGAAGGATGATGAAGACGACGCAAGATAGGCAGATATCTTATGCAGACAAGAGGAGGACAGAACTGAAGTTTGATATTGGGGACATGGTCTTTATCAAGGTGTCTCCATTACGGAATGTTGTTCGCTTTGGGTCCGTTTGGAAGTTAGCACCAAGGTTCGTAGGGCCGTTTCCTATTAAGGAGAGGATTGGAAAGATGGCATATAGAGTGGAGTTTCCTGAGAGACTCAGTGGTGTACACGACGTATTCCATGTATCACATTTGAGGTAGTGCTTGCACGAGACCGCGGAAGTGGTAGAGCCGAGCTTGCTTAGAGAGGTGGAGATAAAGCGTGATGGGACAATTCGACGAGCTCCTACGTGCATTCTTGGGTCGGAGATTAATAAGCTGAGGAATCGAGAGGTCAAGCTGGTCAAAGTGCAATGGGGAAATGAAGATAGCAATGCTACTTGGGAGACGGAAGAGAAGATGCATTCATTGTACCCTTTTCTTTTCGAGGGCATGTCTTTTAATTTCTCTTTTATCACTTAGTTTGTACATGTTTTATCCTTAGTATGTCCTCTCGCTAGTATCTTTGACCTTTAGATAGGGTAGTCCTATGGTTGAAACATGTGTTTGAGACATGTTATGTATGATGGATGCATATGGATGCAAGTGTTTTCTAGTGGTTGCTCGTGGATGCATATACACACACTTTAGGCACTAGATCGGCTCAGTCACTTTCATATTGCATATTGCATATAAATGGATGTATTTAGTAAAATGAATGTACATTGAATGTGTGTATCATATGGATGTTGCATTTAAATGGATGGTTGTGCACACATGTAGTAATGAATGTATAGGGTTCTTTGCATACATGATGGATACATGGCACTATCATTATTTGCATTAAGGAGGTCGACTGAATCAGTGGACCGCCTGATTTAGCATTAGTATATGGACATATACACACACTATGCATATGTACATGAAAAGCATTAGAAACCTTTTAAGGCCCATGGTTTCTAGTGGTTGATGGTTGAGTAGATGGATGATTGGATGGTAGGATACGTTCTTCTTGACTTAGAGATTTCGAGGACGAAATCCTTTAAGTAGGGGAGAATGTAACACCCGAAATTTTTGAATAATCAGATTAACTAAATTAAAGAATAATTAATCTCAGATGTTAGAATTAAGGGAAACGGGTTGCGCCATTGTGTTCGTCTCGGAATTCTGGTTGAGATAGAGTCCGAGTTTGTGTAAAATGGATAACAGATGAAGGAGATATGGACGAACGAAGTTAGCCGGAAGAATCAGAATATATATATATATATATATTTGCACTGCCGCACTTGGGAAGTGCGCCAGTACAAATGTCGCACTGGCACACCTGCCAAGTGAGCCCAGGCCGAGCAGGAAGCATACACAGCTTTCTGGTGTGATCTGATCCATATTGTGACTCATTGCTGAGTCCTTTCTGACTCCTTGCTGAGTCATTAGGGCTGAGGTGTCACCCTATCCCGACTGAATGGTTTTGGTTAACCCTACGATCATCCGACGGCTCTAATTAAATTGAAATTCTAAATAAACATGGGTAGAACTCAAGCCCTAAAATCAAATAAAAATCTGAATCATGGTTGTCATGCTTTCATCTTGTAACCTAGAGTAGCCGCCACCAACTAGAGGGAAATCAAAGATAATCAATTCAGTTCTATTCAACTCTAATCTAAACAATAACGAATCTACTACAAAGGCGAGCTAAATCAATTTCAGAACTCAGATTTCAGAACGCAAGACCTTCTTTTTGTGAGTTCGATTTCTTTAATAAGATAATTAACAATTTAATTGGATTGAGCTATGATTTGGATTATATGGTTATGTTGTGAATCATTGACTGTATGTTATTATCTATGTTGTAAATTATATGATGTTATTATCTATGCTGTAAATTCTATGATGTTATTATCTATGTTGTAAAGCTGTGATGTTATCATCTATGTTGTAAATCTACGATTGGCATATGTACAATCAATTCATAATGATGTTTCATATGCTAGTTTGGTTATGTTGCTTGAACTAATTCATATGTTAAATCATATGTATGTATGAAAGTTTAGATATTAATTTAGATATGAATCATATGCAAGTTAGTGAGAATCATATACAACCTTACATGTTTTATGACAACTATTTTATGTGTAAATTGGATCTAAAGTTAGTTTATGACATATGTGAGTTAGATGCAAGTTTACATCATAGTCTATATGCAAGTTTACACCTTATGATTAGATCTATGACATCCATAGTTTATGCAAGTTTGTGACTATTGCCTATGCAAGTTTACACCTTATGATTAGATCTATGACATCCATAGTTTATGCAAGTTTGGGACTATTACCTATGCAAGTTTACACCTTATGATTAGATCTATGACATCCATAGTTTATGCAACTTTGTAACTTTGGCCTATGCAAGTTTTTGGATGAAAAACCTTATTCACACATGCAAGTTCACCCCTTATGTTTAGATCTAGTTTTTATTCTATGCATGCTGTGATGTTTTCTCTTTATTCCATAAGTTAGACTATTCGAGTCTAACGTATGTTTTATGTTAAACGAACGAATGTACAACGTGGGGCAATGGGATAATATTAAAAGATTTAATATTGAGAATTGGCATAAATGCCTTAAATGTGATGTTAATTGGTATAATTTTATATACCATAAATAGATGGACATAATTGAGTCAATTATGCACATAGTTAAATTTGTAATTGATTGGCAATTTGAATAGGCAAATTAATTCAAATTGGGGGTAATTAATTAGGTGTAATTAATCGCCTAAGACATGAGGTTAGACTCTTTTGTGGTGTAAGACTGCCTAGACCCGCTCGGGAAATCCAGCTGCCACAAATGCCAGCCTAATGTGGGAGGTCTTAGGCATAAACTAAATGCGTAACAGTTGTAAAGACACGAGGTTAAGCTCGTATGTGGTGTAAGACTTCCCGGACCCGCCCGGCAAATCCAGCTGCCACAAATGCCAGTCTAATGTGGGAGGTCTTTACAAGGTTACGGTCTTAATGAATTATGAAACACTTGACCAGATAAACATGTAGTGGGACATGAGGGGTTAAGTGGGTGCCTTGGGTGGCATGTGGAATTAAGAGGGTGCCTTGGGTGGCATGTGGAATTAAGAGGGTGCCTTGGGTGGCATTTGAAATACGATTAGATGCACTTAACCAAGATAGAAACATGTAAGAAGACATGAATAAGAAGAGGGTTAAGTGGGATGTACTAGAGGGGACCAAGCTTAGGTGGAAAGCTTGTGTCATGCATGGAGGCCCTTTTCAAACCAGTAACTCATTAAGTATCTTTGTAGGCTCGACCCAAGTTGAGGACGGGACACGCATACTGGATTTGACTGTAAGAGGTCAAAACGGGCTAGCGGTGGCAACGCACGTCCAACGGGTTCATATGCGTGTGTGGGCCCGGGCTGGTAGGTAAGACGTTGTTGCATCGTGTAGATATAAGCTGTGCATTTTTGGTTGTATGGGGTTGCCACTTTGGGGAGTGATACACCCCACTGTGGGGCTAGCACGGGTATCTATGAGTTAGGGTGCTGATCGAATGGGGGTAGTGGGTACACCTAGTGGAGATAGGGGCAGATGGCTCCTATGAAGGTAGATATGGGTACACTAAACTACCATTATCATTATTAAGTTCTGCAGGTGGGATCAACCTTTAGGGTGACTAGTGGTGGTGTAGTGTAGTAATTATCTTATAGTGACTAGGTGCGTCTTTAACGTTATCTTTGTTCGTCTTGTTTCCCTATCATACCCAATTGTTCACAGTCATTTCCTTATTTTCATCTTATGCCTTAGCCTAGTTATTTTGATAATTATATTGTTAAAGTTATCGCACTCGCCAGACTTTATGTCTGACCCCCTTTTCTTTTCACCTCTTTTCTTCCTTTCCCCCCCAGGTTTGCAAGGAGGGAATACTACAGCTTAGTGCCGATTTCCTTCAGTTGCTTGAAGATAGTAGATGTATCGCTTGGGACTCTCTCATCTTTATGGCTTTGCTTATGCTCAGTGGCGATTTATGCATTTATGTTATTTAAGTATTTGCTTCTTTATGTACTTTGATGTTTTTGGAAAAGACTACTGATCCTGTTGTAATGGTTTTGGAAACTACTTATGTAAACTCGTTTGAGATATGATGAAATAAAATAAGTTTTATCTTCCGCTATGTTGTTTTATTTATTTATTCTTGTAATTTATCTATTCTATACAACAATAACGCTTCATGGTCATTGATGCATTCCCTTTGTGAGTGACGTTAATGGACATGGGGTGTTACATATTCCCTGACGGTTCCTTCAGTTTTCCCTTTAGTTTTTATTTTAATGTATAGGCTTCTGTTAACAATGTGTACCTGCTAGTGAGTCATATTTCATGCAGTTTTTGTTACTCAAGATGTTTCATGTTTATATATCTGTAGATGTTTACACAGTCTATGCATGTTTTTCACTGTGAAAGGTGATTTATTTTGTATAGTAGAATACCAAAACACTTGTTATGTGGCGAGTACTTTAAGGAGAAAATTATACCTGACAAGTATTAAAGTAGTGGTTTTGTTTTATCAAAATTATAACATACGGTCTTAAGATGCATGTATTTGGGATGAATAAATATTAGGTAGTTTCATTCAGTTGTTTTTTTATAAAGAAAATGTAACACCCCTTAATTCTGTAACACTAAGATTCACGAATCAAGGGAGAATTAAAAGTTAAAATCAAAATCAAGGGAAACGGGATGCTATTGCGTTCGTCTCGGAATTCTACATGAAATGAGTCCGAGTTTGCGTAAATCGGAGTCCGTATGAGGAAGATATGGCCTCCGGAAGTTTCAGCAAAGTTCAAATTTCAAAACAGACTCAGAAGGGACCCAGGTCGACTGGGGAGTCGACTGGGTAGTCGACCCCCCCCCCCCTTCAGGTCGACTGGGAAGTCGACTGGGTAGTCGACCCCCCCCCCCAGGTCGATTGGGTTGTCGACCTCCCCCGCTTTTTCCAGCTTTCTGAACCTGATTCGTTTCTCTGTATCCGACGCCCTTCTGACCAGATTCGTTGACTTCTACACTATATAAACAGCCCTGGTCTTCTTCTCTATTCACAATTCTTTTCTATCCTTATGCTGCCTCTGAGAAAATATATAAATAATTAAAAATAGGAAGATAATAAAAAATCCAAGACAAGGCTATGCTGCTCAAGTTGTCTAGAAGAGATTCAAAGCTTCAAGATAAGGAATAAAGGCTAAACTCGCACGTATCATAGCAACGCCTCCTTTCTATTCTAATCTAATCTCTGTAAGTCCGTTATTTCTAGATTTTAACATTTTTCTCTGTTCGTGACATGGAATTAAAGGAATAAAAGAATATGCCAAATCTCTCTCTCTCTCTTTATTCGAATTAGTGCCTATACTCTTGAACCTAATTAAGAACTGTTATGATTCGAGGACAAATAAGACCGTGACTATGAAACTATGGACCTTAAAACCATATTCCTATGACTATGAACATTTGCCTATGACTATGGACATTGCCTATGACTATGAACATTGCCTATGACTGTGACTGTGACTATGAGGATTATTTCCTTGACTAAGCCAATGCCTTTGATTAGGAAATATAAACTATTGCCTATGACATAACAAGGACATCTGTGATTAAACACCTGTGATTCATGACTAGGAAAGTGTTGCTTAAGTTTTGTGACTATGAAATTGGGTCTAAACTCGATCATCTATTCTGTCTATTCTTCGTTATCTTTGGTTTTAGACTTTGGGAATTTACATATTAAGTTAGGTCTACCCATGTTCTTGAACCTACGTCTCTATTCTGTCTATTCTTGGTTATCTTTGGTTTTAGACCTTGGGAATTTACCTATTAAGTTAGGTCTACCCATGTTCTTGAACCGACGTTGTTGTTCAACCCTTTTTATGCCAGTTAGTATGTCTATCTTTCGCATAGCATCTTTGGTTCATTCCCTATTTTCTACAAACCTAGCTTTATTTATAATCTAGACTGAATCACGATTATACGAACGGTGGGAATACGGTTTGGGCAAAATATGAAATTTACTAAAAACGTAGTTTAACTTGGAAATTTGCATAAATTGGGAACATGTATTATGGCATGTTCATAGAAATGCAAATTGGATAAATTTGACATGAATTATAAGATGTGTACTTTGAATCTAGTATTGACGTGTAAATCTAGCATTTACATGAATAGTGAACTAGAGTAATAAGTCTAGAATTAGAATGTTGAATCGGAATTGGATTAGCTAAATTGGCACGGTAAGTATATTGGCATAAATGTGAAATTGGCCATAATTGGGAGTAATTGGCAGGTTTAGCAAAATCATGGTTAGTGACACTTAATTTGGTATAGTCCACATACCAAAAAGCATAAATATGATTTAGAAGGTGAAATGGGCCATAAGAATGAATGTAGACAATTTACATTAAAAGAGTAATTAGGAAATAAGTAATTTAGAAATAATTTACTTATAGAATTTGGCCTGAATGAGGAAATATAAATTTAGACAAATTAAAGGTTTATTAACGACATCTCTTTTAATGACACACCAGAAAGTTCTAGGGTGACAGAGAGGATAGTGTCTAGGCTTGGGTTTGGAAAATACAAGTTTCCTGCTCTCGCTGGCTATCCCTAACTGATCCGACGAACGGGATGGTCACTTTCAAAACTTGATTTGAAAATAAATTGAAACCCTTTGAACTTAGAAAACACGAATATGCCTAGCCCGAGGTTAGACTGAGTTGCAATATAAACCTGCCCGGAACCAACAGGCACATCCAGTAGTCGGAACAATACCTGTTTAATGTGAGTGGTAGCGGCTTTAATTTATTTAGTTAAAGCTAGAACAAGAATGGTAGGGTTAAGTTAACTAAGACACTTAACCAGTTCAACCTGATAACTAGACTGATGGGTGGGGTTAGGTTCAGACTGACACTTAACACAGTTAAGCTAGAATGGGAGGGTTAAGTCCATAGGAACACTTAACCAACTTAACACAGTTAAGCTAGAATGGGAGGGTTAAGTCCATAGGAACACTTAACCAACTTAACACAGTTAAGCTAGAATGGGAGGGCTAAGTCCATAGAGACACTTAACCAAACTCAAGGTAGCAAAACGAGACTTCTAGGGGATAAGTAAAGTTAATCCATTTAGGCAAATTAATATGTTAACTAGACTAGAGGTTGGGGTTAAGTAAAATCTAACACACTTAGCCAATTTTGATATGTTAGCTGGGCTAGACCGTAGGGTTAAGTAAGCCTGAACACTTAACCATCAGGTTGTGATAAAGGAATGAGGTTAAGTCTAAAACATGAAGGGATAATACTTAACCATTAATAACATGTTACTTAAAACAGACGGGCAAGGTTAAGTTAAAAAGAAACACTTAACCAATACAGGATGAAGGGGTAGGGTTAAGTAATAAGAAATATTTAACCAATATAACTTGGTTTGTGGTAGGGTTAAGTCAACGTGAATTGCTGATGACACTTAACCAGCTTAACAGGATAAATGAAGAGGGTTAAGTTAGCTTGAATTGACTAATGACACTTAACCAATCCAAATTGACGGGAAAGAGAACTAAGTAGTAAACCTTAGTTAAAAGGAGCTAAGTAGTAAACCTTAGTTAAGAAAACAACGATTCTGGAAACTAAGTGGTAAACCTTAGTTGACAAAACTAAGTAGTAATTCTTAGTATAACACGAGGAGGAGCGAACGTCCGTCTGATTAAAAAGAAGGCTCCAACGAATTGGGTTACGAAGCCCGAGGCTTCGAGGGGACGTGAGGGTACTCTTGGTATCCCTCTGTGAGGCTGCAGACGATCCGCTTGGGCCCATAGAGGTTAAGGTCTGTACAGAAGAACCAGGGGTATGCCTTGGTTGCAATACATGGCAACCTAAAGACTAGGATGGACCGGCGTGATTTGGCGAGCAAATGGTAGCCCTGTGATAGCGACTCGTCGTCTACCATCCATCTTGAGTCAATCGAGATACGTGAAGCGGAAAGGCGGAGAACTCCAAAAGACCGTATAATTGCTATCTAGTTATGGGTGTGGATGGCCATAGGATAGTGGGGCACCGGGGGCCGGCGTATAGTTCTCATTTTACAAGGTGTGCCTTTCAGTAGTTGAGGGAGGGGTCAAGTGGGACCATAGCCACTGGAATAAAAAACAAACCTTAGCATTTGCATCGGCAGATATTTGAAAGCTCCCAACCGAGTTCTGTATTCGTTGATTTGCCCTGTCACAGGACTCGGACCGCACATTACAGGACATGTGCATCTAGACAAGCAATAACGATTCGCGATACATGCGTGGGGAAGTATAGGAACATATACCACTCTAGGTAGTGTGTCCTAGACTTGGGGGCATTGTTCGACAGGTAGCGTAATCCCTAGTTGGACTAGGTGGCATAAACCCTGAACTCGAGAAGCGTTCAGCAGATAGCGTAAACTCTAGAAAGCACTTGATAGAAAACCCTAGATTAGATCTAGGTAATAAATAATAAATGTATGCCTGAAGGCAATGGAAACTACAGGGGTTGGGATCACGTTATCGTTACTAGTTGGAACACTAGTTAGGTGGTGCAGAGATATAGAAACCAGTATAACAAGGAAATAGTTAAGTGGAGAAAGCATTAGAGCATATCCAGTTTATCTTATCTTAGCATACCTTGTGATTATCTTGTCTAAACTTGCTGACCTTATCATCTTGGTGTTATCTTGTATTCAGTTAATTCATGTCGTTTTGTTTTTCCATGTTCACATGCTATAAGTTACTGAACTTACTCAGGCTTTTTGTCTGACTCTGTTTTCCTTTCGTCTTCTTTTCTTCCGTTCCCCCCCCCCCCCCAGGTAGTAAAGGAGGGAATAGTATAGCTCAGGTTTAGTTGGACTGTCACACTTTCCCAGCTTGAAGATTTATCGAAGTTTTGCTTGGATTCTCTTTTCAGATGCTATGGCTGGCTCTTGCTTAAATTGGGGAATATAAATGTATTTTTATGCTTCTTTATTTTGTAAGACTGGTGACACTCTGATATTGTAAAGAAATCTTTGTACAAACTATTTTATCAATAAAGCAAAGTTTTATTTTCCGCTGTTTAATTTCTGTCTGTCTTGTAATTTATCTGCATCTTTTACCCTAAATGCTCCACAGAACCTAGTGCATTCCCTTTGTGAGTGACACTAACGGATGTGGGGTGTTACACGTGGTATCAGAGCTGAAGGTTACCAGATCAGATAAAGTATTTGAAAAATTATTTTTAAAACTGTTTTTAAAGAAGCATTTTCAAGAGAAAAGATTTGTTTTAAAGACATTCCCCAAAGCCATACGCACTATCTTCTCTTCCTCTGTTTAAATTCTTGTCTCCTTCTTTCTTGAGTCTCTGGGGCTCTTGGCTTTCTTGGAGGTAACCTCATCGAAGGGCAAAGTAGTGCCCGGCTTCCATCCATAGTTGTAGTTGTTTCATCTACGAGCAGTTTTCTTTCGAAGCTTATAGGGTTTTCCGGACGATGGAGGCAGTTTTCGTGAGATTTGTCAACATGACTACACACGGAAGGGGATGAGGAGTTTGGCTGAGCATAACCCTAGGATGAGGAATTCATGGATGTAGACTTGGCACACGAAGGAGGAAGAAATTATAAAACCTAAGACAAGAGGAAGTATCTTTACTAGGGTATGATAAGGCAAGAACGAGGATGAGATTTTCAGAAGGACAAGCACATGCTTTCACCACCAAGCGTACCTAGGAGAAAGGTAGTCCGGTTGGATGAGTCTAGTTTTCTGTTCGTACTATTTCCTTAGGTTCTAGCCCTTCTCATTTGTTCATATCCACTTCCATAGTTAGGTCTCTGCACCATAGTACTTGTATAGTAGAAAGATCCCACTAGAGTCTCAAATCCAATTGGTGGTCCGACCAGTTTATTTTTGGTTAGTAGGGATTTGAGAATAGCTATCGAGTTTGCTTATATCATCTCACGTAGATCTTCTAAATTTGGGGGAGATATTCCTTGGGTGCTTGTCTGATATTGGTTTAGGCTTTTGGGGCTTGTACTTGAGGAATGTCGAGTTCGGTTTGGATGGTTTGTGTGAGAGATGAATAGTTGTGGCAGGCACTCAAGAGAGCACGTAGTGACCTTTCGACTCTTATAGTTATGGCATGGCGGATAAGAGGGAAACCTCTAATCATCTTAGTACATATACTTGGTACCGTGATTGACATCTGTTTATTTTGGAAATGGAGATCCGGAAATTCACAATCATGAAGTTAAATTAGTTAAGATACAGTGGAGTAAAGCTCAAGAAGGCTAGATACTAGCATCATACCCTTTTCCTGGAGGATGCATCCTTGATTTCTTTGTTTTAGGAGCTTTACGCATAATTGTTTCTCTCATTCCAAAGTATATCCTCTAGGTCGTATCCTCGATCCTTAGGTAGAAGCCAATGGATGCAAACATGTGTTTGAAACATGTTATGGTTGGTGGTTGCAAGTGGTTGCTAATGGTTGCTGGTGGATGCATATGCATAAGTATTAGGCACTAGATCAGTTCGGACGCTTTCATATTGCATTTAAGGGAATGTATTTGTTTGTAAGTTGAGCCTGATATGTTATCATATGGATGTTGCATATGGATGTTGCATATGGATGAATGGCTATGCACACATGTAGTATTTACATAACTAGGGATGCTTTCATACATGATTGGACGCATGGCACTGACATGATTTGCGTTAAGGAGGTCAACTGAATCAGTAGACCGCCTGATCTTGCATTAGATAAAGACATGTACACACACTATGCATATGAACATGAAAGCATTAGAAATCTTTTAAGGACAATGGATGCCTGTTATTGGATGGTTGAGTAGATGGGTGATTGGATGGTAGGACACATTCTTCCTAACTTGAAAATTTCGGGGACAAAATCCTTTTAAGTGGGGGAGAATGTAACACCCCGTAATTCTGTAACACTAAGATTCACAAATCAAGGCAGAATTAAAAGTTAAAATCAAATCAAGAGAAACGAGCTGCGCCATTGCGTTCGTCTCGGAATTATGCATGAAAACGAGTCCGAGTTTGCGTAAATCGGAGTCCGTATGAGGAAGATATGGCCTCCGGAAATTTCACCAAAGTTCAAATTTCAAAACAGACTCAGAAGGGACCCAGGTCGACTGGGGAGTCGACTGGGTAGTCGACCCCCCCTAGGTCGACTGGGGAGTCGACTGGGTAGTCGACCCCTCCCCCCCCAGGTCGACTGGGTAGTCGACCTCCCCCGCTTTTTCCAGCTTTCTGAACCTGATTCGTTTCTCTGTACCCGAACGCCCTTCTGACCAGATTCGTTGACTTCTACACTATATAAACAGCCCTGGTCTTCTTCTCTATTCACAGTTCTTTTCTATCCTTATGCTGCCTCTGAGAAAATATATATATAAATAAAAATAAGAAGATAATACAAAAATCCAAGACAAGGCTATGCTGCTCAAGTTGTCTAGAAGAGATTCAAAGCTTCAAGATAAGGATTAAAGACAAAATGTCGCACGAATCATAGCAACGCCTCCTTTCTATTCTAATCTAATCTCTGTAAGTCAGTTATTTCTAGATTTGAACGTTTTTCTTTGTTCGTGACATGAAATTAAAGGAATAAAAGAATATGCCAAATCTCTCTCTCTTTATTCGAATCAGTGCCTATACTCTTGAACCCAATTAAGAACTGTTATGATTCGAGGACAAATAAGACCGTGACTATGAAACTATGGACCTTAAAACCATATGCCTATGACTATGAACATTTGCCTATGACTATGAACATTGCCTTTGACTATGGACATTGCCTATGACTATGAACATTTCCTATGACTGTGACCGTGACTATGAGGATTATTTCCTTGACTAAGCCTATGCCTTTGATTAGGAAATATAAACTACTTCCTATGACATAATAAGGACATATGTGATTAAACACCTATAATTCATGACTAGGAAAGTGTTGCTTAAGTTTTATGACTATGAAATTGGGTCTAAACCCGATCATCTATTCTATCTATTCTTGGTTATCTTTGGTTTTAGACCTTGGGAATTTACCTATTAAGTTAGGTCTACCCATGTTCTTGAACCTACGTCTCTATTCTGTCTATTCTTGGTTATCTTTTGTTTTAGACCTTGGGAATTTACCTATTAAGTTAGGTCTATCCATGTTCTTGAACCGACGTCGTTATTCAACCCTTTTTATGCCAGTTAGTATGTCTATCTTTCGCATAGCATCTTTGGTTCATTCCCTATTTTCTACGAACCTAGCTTTATTTATAATCTAGACTGAATCACGATTATACGAACGGTGGGAATGCGGTTTGGGCAAAATATGAAATTTACTAAAAACGTAGTTTAACTTGGAAATTGGCATAAATTGGGAACATGTATTATGGCATGTTCATAGAAATGCAAATTGGATAAATTTGACATGAATTATAAGATGTGTACTTTGAATCTAGTATTGACGTGTAAATCTAGCATTTACATGAATAGTGAACTAGAGTAATAAGTCTAGAATTAGAATGTTGAATCGGAATTGGATTAGCTAAATTGGCACGGTAAGTATATTGGCATAAATGTGAAATTGGCCATAATTGGGAGTAATTGGCAAGTTTAGCAAAATCATGGTTAGTGACACTTAATTTGGTATAGTCCACATACCAAAAAGCATAAATATGATTTAGAAGGGGAAATGGGCCATAAGAATGAATGTAGACAATTTACATTAAAAGAGTAATTAGGAAATAAGTAAATTAGAAATAATTTACTTATAGAATTTGGCCTGAATGAGGAAATATAAATTTAGACAAATTAAAGGTTTATTAACGACATCTCTTTTAATGACACACCAGAAAGTTCTAGGGTGACAGAGAGGATAGTGTCTAGGCTTGGGTTTGGAAAATACAAGTTTCCTGCTCTCCCTGGCTATCCCTAACTGATCCGACTAACGGGATGGTTACTTTCAAAATTTGGTTTGAAAATAAATTGAAACCCTTTGAACTTAGAAAACACGAATATGCCTAGCCCGAGGTTAGACTGAGTTGTGATGTAAACCTGCCCGGAACCAACCGGCACATCCAATAGTCGCAACAACACCTGTCTAATGTGAGTGGTAGCGGATTTAATTTATTTAGTTAAAGCTAGAACAAGAATGGTAGGGTTAAGTTAACTAAGACACTTAACCAGTTCAACATGATAACTAGACTGATGGGTGGGGTTAGGTTCAGACTAACACTTAACACAGTTAAGCTAGAATGGGAGGGTTAAGTCCATAGGAACACTTAACCAACTTAACACAGTTAAGCTAGAATGGGAGGGTTAAGTCCATAGGAACACTTAACCAACTTAACACAGTTAAGCTAGAATGGGAGGGCTAAGTCCGTAGAGACACTTAACCAAACTCAAGGTAGCAAAACGAGACTTGTAGGGGATAAGTAAAGTTAATACACTTAGCCAAATTAATATGTTAACTAGACTAGAGGTTGGGGTTAAGTAAAATCTAACATACTTAGCCAATTTTGATATGTTAGCTGGGCTAGACCGTAGGGTTATGTAAACGTGAACACTTAACCATCAGGTTGTGATAAAGGAGTAAGGTTAAGTCTAAAACATGAAGGGACAATACTTAACCATTAATAACATGTTAGTTAAAACAGACGGGCAAGGTTAAGTTAAAAAGGAACACTTAACCAATACAAGATGAAGGGGTAGGGTTAAGTAATAAGAAATATTTAACCAATATAACTTGGTTTGTGGTAGGGTTAAGTCAACGTGAATTGCTGATGACACTTAACCAGCTTAACAGGATAAATGAAGAGGGTTAAGTTAGCTTGAATTCACTATTGACACTTAACCAATCCAAATTGACGGGAAAGAGAACTAAGTAGTAAACCTTAGTTAAAAGGAGCTAAGTAGTAAACCTTAGTTAAGAAAACAACGATTCTGGAAACTAAGTGGTAAACCTTAGTTGACAAAACTAAGTAGTAATTCTTAGTATAACACGAGGAGGAGCGAACGTCCGTCTGATTAAAAAGAAGGCTCCAACGAATTGTGTTACGAAGCCCGAGGCTTCGAGGGGACGTGAGGGTAATCCTGGTATCCCTCTATGAGGCTGCAGATGATCTGCCTGGGCCCACAGAGGTTAAGGTCTGCGTAGAAGAACCAGGGGTATGCCTTGGTTGCAATACATGGCAACCTAAAGACTAGGATGGACCGGCGTGATTCGGCGAGCAAACGGTAGCCCTGTGATAGCGACTCGTCGTCTACCATCCATCTTGAGTCAATCGAGATACGTGAAGCGGAAAGGCGGAGAACTCCAAAAGACCATATAATTGCTATCTAGTTATGGGTGAGGATGGCCATAGGATAGTGGGGCACCGGGGGCCGGCGTATAGTTCTCATTTTACAAGGTGTGCCTTTCATTAGTTGAGGGAGGGGTCAAGTGGGACCATAGCCACTGGAATAAAAAACAGACCTTAGCATCTGCATCGGCAGATATTTGAAAGCTCCCGACCGAGTTCTGTATTCCTTGATTTGCCCTGTCACAGGACTCGGACCGCACATTACAGGACATGTGCATCTAGACAAGCGATAACGATTCGCGATACATGCATGGGGAAGTATAGGAACATATACCACTCTAGGTAGTGTGTCCTAGACTTGGGGACATTGTTCGACAGGTAGCGTAATCCCTAGTTGGACTAGGTGGCATAAACCCTGAACTCGAAAAGCGTTCAGCAGATAGCGTAAACTCTAGAAAGCACTTGATAGAAAACCCTAGATTAGATCTAGGTAATAAATACTAAATGTATGCCTGAAGGCAATGGAAACTGCAGGGGTTGGGATCACGTTATCATTACTAGTTGGAACACTAGTTAGGTGGTGCAGAGATATAGAAACCAGTATAACAAGGAAAAAGTGAAGCGGCGAAAGCATTAGAGCATATCCAGTTCATCTTATCTTAGCATACCTTATGATTATCTTGTCTAAACTTGCTGACCCTTTCTTCTTGGTGTTATCTTGTATTCAGTTAATTCATGTCATTTTGTTTTTCCATGTTCACATGCTAGAAGTTACTGAACTTGCTCAGGCTTTATGTCTGACTCTGTTTTCCTTTCGTCTTCTTTTCTTCCGTCCCCCCCCCCCCCCCCCCCAGGTAGTAAAGGAGGGAATAGTATAGCTTAGGTTAAGTTGCACTGTCACTCTTTCCCAGCTTGAAGATTTGCCGAAGTTTTGTTTGGATTCTTTTTCAGATGCTATGGCTGGCTCTTGCTTAAATTGGGGAATATAAATGTATTTTTATGCTTCTTTATTTTGTAAGACTGATGACACTCTAATATTGTAAAGAAATCTTTGTACAAACTATTTTATCAATAAAGCAAAGTTTTATTTTCCGCTGTTTAATTTCTGTCTGTCTTGTAATTTATCTGCATCTTTTACCCTAAATGCTCCACAGAACTTAGTGCATTCCCTTTGTGAGTGACACTAATGGATGTGGGGTGTTACAGAAAATAGTTAGGGTGGTTTGGCTTGAAAATGATTTTTTTTTCATAATATGTAGAAAATCACTGATGAGAGAGGGGTGCAGTGGAAAAAGAAAAAGAAAATAAAAAAATCACTACCTTGACAGCCTGGGTGAAGGAGAAAAGAGAAGATAACCAGTGAAATAAATCATATATTTAGCTTTCGACATGTAGGCTCCATACATGTTTCAGAATCCCATATGATAAAGCATTTACATGTTAAACGACTTTTTAAATTGCCTGGTGGAAGGATGACAATTACCAATCAATAAATGCACAGTTTTCTCCATTATACTGTTACCATATTTAAAATCATATAAAGTTCCCTATATGGAACCTATACCAATGATTACTGTCTATTTAGTATACATTTAATACTAGGTTTAATTGGTTGTGACAGTAAATTATGCCAGTCCACTACCTTTAATTGTTAGTTGTCCTTTGGATGAAGATAATTCTTTTCGCTATTGTTATGGTGTAACAACCCTGAATTTTGGGGGTAAATTTAAAATTTATGTTAACTAATTTTAATGAGTTTATGATATTTAAAATAATTTATTTAAAATAATAATGATTAAAAATTGATTTGAATAGAGGTTAGGAAGAATAATTTAATTTTAATTATAAAAGGAATTAGATATAACGCGGTAGTTTGAAAAGTCAAACTTGAACTTTGACTGACCGTACGGGATGCAAAATTTAACGGATTTTAGTGAAACAAAAAATATTAGAATCTATTTAAAAATATCTTTCTAAAAAATCTGAAAAATCGAAATTTCATAACCGGAATCAAAAGTTATGCCCAGTTTAAAATTTAGAAAGGTCGCTATGAAAAATATAAAGGTCTAAAATACTACTTTTTGAATACGAAGGGATTTGGACTCGAAACCACTTCCATTGAGTTCAGAATGATGTTTCTGCATTGAAAAACAGAAAAACTTATATATTTCGAGTTTCGAAAATTATTGATTTAAAAATGTATTTTTAATATTTAATATATACGCCTTGAAAATAGCCATTTTTCAAACGGCCTCGGTTTTCGACGAAACCACTTTTGTTGGAACCGGAATGTTGAATTATTGCTAAGTTTAATTTTCCAGAATTTTTCGAATTAATATCTGAGCGTGGCAAAAGGAAATGTGTTTTGAACATTTCAGTTAAATCGAATCGACCAGAAAATGACCATTTTTCAAACAGTCTCGGAATTCGATGAAATTAGTTTAGTTAGGAACGTATCGTCAAAAAATAACTAGATATAATTTTTTTGAAATTTTCGGAGTCCGTACGTGGCCCTAGAATATTTAAAAGTACGGTAGAAAATCAATTATTTAATTAATATTGTAATTTTATTAGAACACGCAACAGTTTTCAAAAATGGGCCACGGGGCATAGCCCATCGTGTTCAAAAGGCGTCAAAACCTTAGGTTTGACACTAACAGGGCCTGATTTGGAGACAGCCCGGATTTCCACCTTTTAAGCACGAAAATCGAGATTTATTATTAAAATAATAAAAAACCTAACCCTAATTCATGGAGCCACTGCCTATGGCTTTCGAAGGCTGATATCGTCCCAAATTCATATGCTAATATCTTTTGATCCACTCAATGAAATTCAACATATTATATACTAAATCGAAGCTCTTGGAGAGATCTACAGATCCATATGGTTAATATCGGGTTTTAGTTCACAGATTTCGCGAATTCTCAGCCTGAAGTTGGCGGGTTCGGGTCCAAATTGGGGCGTGGATGGGAGGCCGAATTGGCTCATGCTGGTGGCGCTAGGAGGAGGTGGTCGGCGGCGTTTGGGTGGTGGGTCCTGATCGGAGTATGGTGGTCCGTTCTGAGGTGCGTGCAGAAGCTTTCACGGTGGAGTTGGGTTTTATTTCACGACGAGGAGGACGTCAGGTAGAAGAAAGATGGGTATAATATATTTTATTCATTTAATTAATTTAATATTTAATTTTGCAAATCTTTAAACGTGCATAACTTCTTCATACGAGGTCCGTTTTGCGAACCGTTTGTTGCATTGGATTCGTCTTTCCGAGATCTTCGTGATGGCGCTGTCCAGATCTGAAATAGAGAAAGTAGGATTTTCAGCCAAATTGGTAAGAATTCTGATTTATTTGATAATTAAAATTTAATTATTTCTACTATTATTTAAATCCTAGTCTGTACGATTTAATTCAGATTCGCAATGCTAGTTACTTAGAATTTGCTGATTTGTGTTATTCATGATTTGTTGCGTTGATTGATATTGTATGTTGATATGTTAATTTGATACTTATTGTGTTATAATAAAATGTTCACATGTCTTATTAGATTTGAAATAATAGTTTTGTTATGAAAGGTTATGTAAGGATTAAAATATCGCTTTTATTTTAAAATGAAATGTTAGACAAACATAACATGTTTAGTTAAAATATTTTTGTGTAAAAAAAATCACAATTTTAGTTAGGGCATTTTTGGTGTAGAAAAAAATGTACATTTTAGTTTAAAATGTCACATTGGTATAAAAATTGGCATTTTAGTTTTAAAAATGTCAATATTAGGAAAGAACATCATTTTATATATAAAATGTTAGGATAGAATAAAAGTACATTTTATGTATGAAATGTTAGAATAAAACAAAAATACATTTTTGTTATAAATTGTCAAATTTGATTAGTGAATAAAAATTCACATTTTTGTCAATATAAATTAGTAGCGTCAAAATTCACATTTTTGTCAATATAAATTAGTAGCGTCAAAATTCACATTTTTGTCAATATAAATTAGTAGCGTCAAAATTCACATTTTTGTCTAAAGGAAAGAGTTGAAATAAAAATGTACGTTTTTGTTACATGGGATGGTTGAGAACAAAAATTATATTTTTTTTTAAAAAAAGAGAGCTAAAAAAAAGACAAACTTGTTGTATACATTTTTATTTAGATCCTATGTGTGAATAAAATACAAAATTTGTAAACTTATTTTTATTTACATGTTATATGCAAAACAAAATATTTATTTTGTTAAATAGAAGGGTATGTCATAACAAAATGTTCATTTTGTTAAATAGAAAATTGTCAAAGTAAAAGAAAAATAACATTTTAGATATAAAATGTTGAGATTAGTTAAAATAACAATTTAGTTATAAAATGTTAACTAGACAAAATATAACTCTTTATATCTTGTGTTGTGCCAGAATTGACGACAATCAAAGTTATCTTTTATTTGTTTATGTTAAAATGTTAAGAAGTATTTAACATAAAATATCCTTTTTATGTTAATATGAATGGTAAAATAAAAAAATAAAAAAAATATTTACATATAAAATAAGCTTTTATATGATACGATGAAAACATAGAAAAATGTTAACAAGTAAATGATCTTTTGATTGATATTAGAATACATGGAAAATGACATTATTCACACCGTAATGAGAATGAGATTTAGAGTGAAGTTACATTTTTCATGTAATCGTATAAAAGTAAGAGAATTACATTTTATGTAATCAAGATTAAAAAAGAAAAGATAATTACATTTTAAATGTAATTATAAGGTAATAATCCATCGTCGTGATGGAAATTACATTTTTAATGCAATTAAAAAATAGAAATTTGACAATGGAATCAAAATTACCTTTTTATGTAATTTAAAAAGGATAGAAATTTTCACCGTAATGTTAATAACATTTATATGTTAACATTAGAAAATAAACATTTTGTGTATAAAAATGTTTGCATAATAAAATCTCATTTTTATGTCAGTATATGCAGGAACATTTTCTTATATAAGACGTTAACCTTAGAAAAGATCATTTTTACTATATAAAATGTTAGCATAGGAAAGTAACATTTTTATTCTATAAAATGTTGCATTTAAAAAAACTATCATTTCTAGTCAAAAAGGTTGCATTAGGAACAAAGTTTCATTTTTGTTAAAATGTCACATTAGTATAAAATATCATTTTTGTTAAAATGTCACACTTGTATGAAAATAACATTTTGTTAGAAAAGTCTACATATTCAATGTGAATTAGATTAAAAAGAAGAGTTACATTTTAATGTAATTTTATTAAAAAGAAAATTCACATTTAGGATTAAGGAGAAAGTTTACATTTTTCATGTAAAAGATTTAAAGGTAGAAATTACATTTTCATGTAAAAAGCTTTAAAGTGAAAATTCATATTTTAATGAATTAGATTCTCATTTTGAAAAGGGTAAAGATGCGAAATTTTCATTTTTATGTAAATGGGTTTTCAATGAAAATTATAACAATAAAAATTACATTTTAACGAATTTGGTTTCACTAAAAAGATTAAAGATATGAAATTTACATTTTCACATGTAAAGATTAAAGCAAGAATATCATTTTGCTTGTAAAGAAAAGAATGACACAAAATAATCATTTTTGTTGAATTAGAAATGACGCACAAGAAATTGCATGTTTGTATAGATTGGAAATAGTAAATATATATATATATATATATATATATATATATATATATATATACATTGCATGGATAGGTTGTGTATGTGAATTAAAATAAACATTATTGTGTGTTATGTCATATATCTTTACTTGTCATGATTATCGCAATAATGAAATGCCTGATGAAATTGTATGTATATATATAATCATATATATAAACAAATTTTAATTGAATGAATCGAGTGTGGTAGTTCACTTTATAGAATTGTAGTTTTAGTTGATTATACCGAAATATCCGACCGTCAGATTTTCCCAAAACTGAAACTGTTAGGTTCGCCTTGGGAAGATCTTTCCAATGTTATGAATTGTGTTAAATTCCAATGGTTAGATTTAGAGAAATGTGTAAAACAAATTTGGGTGAAAACAGCGCCAAGGTCGTCCTTTTGACTTGAAGCGTCGTTAAATGGAATTTAATAATTTTTTTATAAATAAAAATAAAGGTTGATCGTTATAAATTAATATCAACGACATGAAATGATTTTTAAATATATATATATATATATATATATATATATATATATATATATATGCGAGGGTCATTTGAAAAGTCCGAGTTCAATCTCATTTCAAATGATCATACGACGAATGAAAGTCGAAGAGTTGAAGACGGTGATTGAAGACCGGCGATCTTCACATCGAATGGACGATAACTGCTGATATCCGTGATTGGAGTAGCTACCTTGAAGGGGCTACAGTGGTGGCCGTCCGGACGTAGTGTTGATCAGTACGGATTTGGCTTTCGCTCAGACCCAGAGCATAAGCTTATAAATGGAATGTGTGCCTGACGTTGTACTCATTTATATTGTATTTATTGATTTTCTGCCAAATGTATGAATGATTGGTAGCGGAGAATTTATTCTCTTGCTTAACACCCTTTCATATATTTCGGCAAAGGATTGGTAGTGTGATATGGAGTGACAGTGTGACATACTAAGATGCAATGATCAAGGCTTTTGTTGAAAAGCAGCCCTTGTGGTTGATGATCAAAGCATGGCCTGTTTAGGCATAGCTTTGTGTATAGCGTGACTTCACGAGCCTCACAACCCGGTTGGAGTCTAAAACGGTAGAAGGGAACGCAGAGAGAGCAGCACGTTTCTTTTTAGCTAGAAGTGGTGTCGGTGCTTAAACTGGCTGATATTTGCTTATGTGGATGATAGAATGTGGCGTGCCTCGGATGATAGGTCCTATAGAACCGGGAAACGTGTGTTCAGGAATAACTAATCCGCAACTCGTATGGTGGACCGGCCCTGCAGCTTTCCAAGGGTTCATTGCGGGGGATCCTGAGCCATTATCTAGAGTGTCTAGAATCGGTAAGGAGCTCCTCCCTAGCCTTGATTCATGATGGAAATCCAATTTCCAATACGACCTCATGCGGTTTTGATTGTATTACTAGTATGGAGGCATAGCAGTATGGGATACTATTCTTCCTAGGATTGATACATTATGATTGAAATTGTTTTAGAAACATATATACACTAATAATAATATCAAATTCGTTTTATCGTACCAAGCATGTTTAATCATCACAAGGTAAAGCCCTATCCTCCGGTTTGCGTTGCATTGTGTGATGGGACTTGGGTCTTATAATGGTTTCAGGTTTCTAAAAAGCATTGCGTTGTTTCACGATTTACCTTAAGTTATGCACAGCAATCCATTGGAGTAAAACCTGTTCCGCGTTAGCCGCGTGGTCCTTGGATTTCCCTTATTACTATTAGTTAAATTAGTTAAGAATTCGCACACCAGTC
Source organism: Allium sativum (assembly GCA_030737875.1). Taxonomy (NCBI): domain Eukaryota; kingdom Viridiplantae; phylum Streptophyta; class Magnoliopsida; order Asparagales; family Amaryllidaceae; genus Allium; species Allium sativum. The sequence continues at coordinate 10,369,372 of JASFAX010000035.1, forward strand.
CCATGACTTACCTGTTGTTTGTTTCCACCTTTGCAAACTCGGGTGCCTTCTTCTCCACACGGGCAGTCGAGTAGTTTGTCTACATGTTGTTATCTCAAGCAGGATTCTGGATTGAAGCCTAAAGCTGTGTCCAGAGCATCGAAGTCTTCCGCTGTGCATTGTATTTAAAATATTGTAATTTATCTTCCGCTGTAATTTTATTCGATGTACTCTGATATTCTGTACTCTGATGTAACATTATTATGATGTTTATAAAGGTCTGCTTTTGTTGTTCTGATATGTTGTAACCCAAAGTAAGCGTATCCGGCGATTTCCCGCAAGGGCGATTTTCGGTTCGTTTCATTTTGGTATCAGAGCTTTGGTTAGCTCAAATCTTTGGGATACAACTCATTAGAACTGATCAAAAAACTCATCAGAGATTGGATTAGTAATATCCAATAAGAGTACTCATTAGAGATAGGATCAGCGGTATCCTAGAATGAGAAAACTCATTAGGTATGGGGTTAGTAATGCCCTAGAATGAGTTGAGAGTAACAAGCTTATAATATATGTATTTGTAATTATAATCTATTTTAGAAAATATGATTTTTGAATATACAAAAGTTATATATTTTAAAGGTTAATCAACTAATAAATTGATGGTTGTGTAGTGTAATTATTAGTTCAACTAATAGAATTATAGAAACAAATTAAAGAATGAAAGATGAGTTAGTTAATTAAACACTTTTTAGCTTCATTCCTTTTCGAGGACGAAAAGTTTTTAAGTGGGGGAGACTATAACAACCCTGAATTTTGGGGGTAAATTTAAAATTTATATTAATTAATTTAAAATTTATAATGTAACAACCCGCATTCTACGCATCGAAGGATCGTAGAATATTTATTTCTTTCCTATATTAAGTCGTATGGTCATGTAACATTGGGAAACAACCATTAGAGTCATTTCTCATGTTCATGATTTTTATCGATTTTTAAATGACCGTTTTGCCCCTAGCTGATCTTGTTTTGGCCATAACTTATGATTGGAAAGGAATTTTGACCTGAAACCACTTCCATTAGATTCGTTTGATGGTTTACCTTTCTGTAGAGTGGTCACAATAGCCAAACGGACTTAACGTTTGGGAGATATGGCTGAAATAAGGTTTGGAAGGTGAAAAACTGCTTAACCGGGCCAAATAGGGTGATTAGTGAATGGGCCCATAACCCATTTCGGGATTAGGGTTGTGGGGAGGCTGAAAAGGGATAGTGAATCATTCCATTTCAGTTTTCTAGCCTCCACTCATCTCCAAGAAACCTTAAAAATGGCCTCCAACCTCTAAATCACCTCCAAATCATCTTCTAATCAAGGATTAAGCTTAGCAACATTAAATCAAGGGAGATCTACACCAAATCAACATTGGAGCTACTGTTTAGCATTGGGATTCGCATCAAATTAGAGATTTATTTCAGATCTTAGTTTATTTGTGGCTAAGGTGAGTGATTTGCATAGTTCCCCACTAATTATGGCTAATTAAGGGTAATTAGTGTTAATTAGCGAATTTAAACATGATAAATTTATGGAAAAATATTTATAGAATTCGAAATGATGTTTTAGACCTCTGATATGAATTTGGGTTAATTTGGTTAAGTTTTGCTAATCACATCATTAGTTTCACCTAAACATGCTTAAGGGGAAATATGGGGTTTTTGGGTTTGTTTGATCCATTTTACATGGTATGATTGTTGTTTTGGTGTTTGAGGTCACTTCTACTTGTTGCTATGACTGTATGGTATGCTTTGTGATTGATTAGAATAGGTAGAATGGTCGAAAACGCCGTCGAGTGGCGTAAATTGCTTACTGGAAGAAGTGCAGGAAGACATCTGAACCGGATCGGATCGGTAGGAGGAACCGATCCGCTCCAATACTTCATTCTTCGATCTATTTGCTCTTCTCATGGCATGTATCCTCCGATCCGACCCACCTGGTGTACTCCGACCCGATCCGCCCTGGTACCCCGACCCAAACTAAAGTGCTACGACGAGGCTTGGAGACTACGACCCGACCCGGGGTGATGAGAAGGAGTCGATCCGAACCGTGGCAAACTGGACGACCACAACCCGAATCAATGATGGCGAGTGGACATGGAGACTCGATCCGATTCGTTGAGGTGCTCCGATCCGAACCGAACTGATGACTAAGTGGAGATCCGAACCGATCCGGTGATGACCAATAACCCGAGATGCCAAGGTAGTCCAAATGGAAGTTAGAGTTCATGATCTAGTTGGGAACCAATGAGTTCACTTCATGGTTGGGCTTTGCTGCGGGACGTGTGCTAAGGAGTTGTCGATGTTCATAACTTCGATTCACCACTGAAAATGGATGATGGGCTACTTATCAGTGCAGTAGAGTCATTATGACTCGAGGGGTAAGGTGATGGTAGCAAGACTACGTTATCAGTGCAGTAGAGTCATTATGACTCGAGGGGCAAAGTGATGCGTAGTAAGACTATGAGCCAGTGCAGTGGGGTCATTATGACTCCATGGGGTAGAGTGGACATAGTAAAGGATTAGTAAGGCTATGAGCTAGTGCAGTGGGGTCATTGTGACTCCATAGGGAAAAGTGGACATAGCGAAGGATTTGTGGCTATGTATCAGTGCAGTGAAGCCATTTATGACTTCATGGGGCAAAGTGATCATAGCAAGGTATGTTGGGTGATCGAAGTGGTGAATATCGTATGCTTTACGCACTGAGTGAGAGATGTGAGGATGGTTGCAATGTTTGATTGCTTGCCATCACTATGACATGCACACCCCCACCCCCTTTATCTTTACACCATTTGAAATGGCACCTTAGAGTGTTGTACAGTATGTAGTGCTAACTCTTTGGTTGCAGGTTCAGGTATGTTTTAGTCTACCTGTTATTGTTCTGTTTAGATGCTTATCGCTCATACCAGGCTATATGTATGACCCAGAGTTTTATGCCTCCTCTTATTACTCTGGGTGCTCACACGAGCAGACTAGAGACAGGTTAGCTGGTGATGTGCGAGTAGCTGATTCGGAGGCGAGCAGGAGGCTTCCACGTATGATATATAGATATTCTCCCTGTGTCGTCGGTGGTCGCTACTTAGGCATTAGTAGTGTACCTCCTTTATCTTGCTTTTGCTTTTGAGACAGTTTGAAAGTTGAAATAATGTTAACTTTGGATCATAAGCTGTACTTGGATTTTCCGCTGCTATGCTAGATGTTTTCAGCTTATGCACTGTCTCACCTGTTTTATGTCAAGTATGTTGTTATTATATTTTATTCCATGTGCTGTGAGACATTTTACAGGTTCCGTGTTAGTTCACTTCCTTCTTCCCTTTCCTTCTGACGACCGTCCCGTGCTAACTGGACATGTGTACAACGCACTTTTGGAGTAAATGTCGGTTGGTGCGGGGCGGGCCGTCACATTTGGTATCAGAGCTCAAGGTTGCGTAGTTAACCTAGGGAAAGGCACTAGGGAGAGATAGTACGTATATGAGAGCGCGTATTTGTGATTACTTTGGTTTTCAAAAGCTATATATATACTATTAGTAGTATAAGAATGAAGTTGTACTGCACTAGCACCACTATGGGGTCGTTAATCGTTTCCCCTTTTACAGATTGACGATGAGCCGATATGCTAGAGGTGCTGGTTGGGGAGCCAATAATGGGAATGTTGCTGACATGAGGGCGATGTTTACTGACCTCATGAGAGACATGCTTAGGGAGGTGCAAGGGGCAGTTCCCAATCCCGGAATTGGTGGTGGTCCAGTAGTGCAGGCGCCTAGGGTCGATTTCGCCAAGTTGTGCAAGGATTACACTAACCTTGGTGGGAAGCCGTTCCACGGAACGGAGTCGGCCACAGATGTGCAGGATTGGTTGGATAGCTGTGATCGTATCTTCGACGACTTGAGTATCGAGGATGCGATGAAGAGAAGGCTAGCGTCTCATCAGCTGCAAGGGCGAGCGATGAATTGGTGGAATGCCATTAAAATAGCTACTCCAGAAGATCAGGTTACTTGGGATAAGTTCAAGGCTCGCTTTAGCGAGAAGTTTATTCCAGCTGCCCAGAAGTCGGTGTTGTTTAAGAGATTCTTGGAACTCAAGCAGAATGGTATGGCAGTCTCTAACTATATTGCTGAGTTCGACACTTTGTCAAAGTATGGGCTATCTCTTATCGATACTCCTGAGAAAAAGAATGAGAAGTTCATTACTGGGTTGGATGGATACTTGGGGGAAAGGCTTATCAACCACATCGACGAGACTTTTGAATCGATTGTGGGGAAAGCTTTGAGATCAGAGAGTCTTTACCCTAAGTCAAAGACTGAGGCTGCATCTGCAGAAGGGCTGAAGCCGCAAGCAGGCGGTGGAGGCAAGAACAACTCTCAGAATAAGAGGAAGCGGAGCCAATCTAAGGATGGCCAGAAAAAGAGCAAGAAAGAAGTTGAGTGCTTCAGTTGTGGTAAGAAGGGCCATTATGCTAAAGAATGTCGGCCCAAGCCAGCGGAAAGGAAGTGCTACAACTGTGGCCAAGTGGGACATCATAAGGATAAGTGTCCGCAACCTCTTAAGGAGAAGTAGATTGTGAAAGCATATGCTATTGATGCTGTTCCTTCTTCGTCGAATGCCCCAACTGCGGCGGAGAAAGGAAAGAATGTTGTTATTCAAGGTATGCTTTCTATTTATGATGTACCAGTTCGAGTTTTGTTTGATACTGGGGCTTCCTGTTCCTTCACATCTAGTGACCTGGTAGATAGGTTGGGACTGGAACCCGAGATAGTCGACAGACCATTGGTTGTGACGAACCCGATTGGTGGTTCGACTAGCCTTAGTATGATTTGCAGAAATTTGGTCTTATCGAGTCATGGATGTATGTTTGTTTGTGATTGCTTTGTTTTGGGCTTTACTGGGTATGGCATTATATTGGGGGTCGATTGGCTCCAAAGATACGGGGTGGTGGTAGACTGTGAGGGCTTCTTGGTGACAGTTAGGGCGGATGGTGGGCGGAGGGTAGTGTTTGGTAGTCTACCTAGTGATGGGGTAATGGCTAGTTTTATAAATTCCCTCGACATCTTGCAGGATGAGCTGTCAGATGTGCCCGTGGTTGGCTAGCATCCGGACGTCTTCGAGGAGGTGACCGGGCTTCCACCACACCGAGAGATTGAGTTCCGTATTGATTTAGTGAAAGATGCCAGACCTATAGTGATGCCACTTCGTCGTATGGCACCAAGGGAGCAGCGAGAGCTCGTGGTGCAAGTCAGCAATCTTTTGAAGAAGGGATTTATTAGAAGAAGTGTCTCCGAGTGGGGAGCACCAGTTGTGTTTGCCACTAAGGCAGATGGTTCCCTTCGTTTGTGTGTGTGGAATATCGCGAGTTGAATAAGGTAACGAGGAAGAATAATTATCCTCTACCGCGGATAGATGATTTGTTTGATCAACTGGAAGGAGCAAGAGTGTTCTCTCAGTTGGACCTCGCGACATGATTTCATCAGTTCCGAGTAGAGGATGAGAGTGTTCCGAAAACGGCATTTAGGACGCCGTATGGATTCTATGAGTGGTTGGTCATGCCATTTGGGTTGACCAATGCACCAGCCTACTTTGTGGATCTTATGAATCGAGTATTCAGAGATCAGTTGAATAAGTTTGTTCTTGTATTCGTAGATGATATCCTTGTTTACTCAAGGACAGAGGAGGAACACAAGGGACACTTGAGGATAGTGATGGAGATGTTGAGAAAACACCAATTGAAAGCGAAATTCTCTAAGTGTCACTTTTGGAGAAGGGAAGTGAGATTCTTGGGCCAAGTTGTTTCAGAGAGTGGTATTGCCGTGGACCCTGCGAAGGTGGCTACGGTACAAGATTGGCCTACTCCCAAGAATGCAACATATGTAAGAAGTTTCTTGGGGTTAGATGGATATTATCATAAGTTTATCCAGGACTTCTCTAAGATAGCAGCAACGTTGACTTAGTTGACTAAGAAGATTCAGTCCTTCGTCTGGGACGGAGTGTGTGAGAATGCATTCAAGAGTCTAAAGGAAAGGTTGACGCGTGGGCCAATGCTAGTCATTCCTAAAGGGAATGAAGAAATGACGGTATACACGGATGCTTGTGGTACCGGACTAGGTGCTGTATTGATGCAAGGAGGTAGGGTTGTAGCTTATGCTAGTCGGCAGCTAAAGCCGCATGAGAAGAAGTATCCTATCCATGATTTGGAACTGGCAGTGATTGTGTTCGCATTAAAGATGTGGAGACACTATCTCTTGGGAGAAAGATTTGAGTTGTTTACCGACCATAAATTGCTAAAATATCTCTTCTCTCAGAAAGATCTGAATCTCCGTCAGCAGAGATGGTTAGAGTTCTTAGCTTCGTATGATTTTGATATCGCATAAACACCTGGGAAAGGTAATGCGGTATTTGATGCCTTGAGTAGGAGACATGCCAGTTTGGGGGCTATGTTTCTTGAATGGAAGCAACTGGAGTATATCGCGGGGTTTGATTTCAGACCAAAGTGCGAATTGGATCCAGTCATGTTAGCTAGTTTGGCGATCAGACCCACTTTGAGAGAGCAGATTGGTTCTAGCTAGAGGGACGATCCTAATCTATTGGAAATCATCTCCAAGTTAGAGATGGACATCGACGGTGAGGAGATGAATTTGTATGGGCTTGATCGAGATGGATGGCTTAGAAAGAATGGAAGACTAGTTGTACCCAACGTGAATGGTTTGAGAGATGAAGTGCTTAGAGAATGTCATCACTCAAAACTGACTATACATCCCGGTGGTAATAAGATGTATCGAGACATGAAGCAGACTTACTACTGGGAAGGAATGAAAAGAGACGTTGGGAAGTTTATATCCAAATGCATGAATTGCCAGCTAGTTAAAGCCGAGCAAAAGAAGCCTAGTGGGTTGTTGCAACCATTAGAAATTCCCGAATGGAAATGGGAACAAGTCTCGATGGATTTCATCGATGGTTTACCAAGGACTAGATCAGGATATGATAGCATTTGGGTAATTGTGGATCGATTGACCAAGAGTGCAAGATTTATACTAGTCAAATCGACCAGAACGGCAGCTAAGTTAGTAGAATTGTATATGAAGTGGGTAGTGAGATTTCATGGAGTACCTAAAAGCATTGTGAGTGACCGAGACCCGTTGTTTACTAGTGGGTTTTTGAAGAGCTTACAAGAGGCTCTAGGGTCAGAATTACATCTCAGTACCGCATATCATCCTCAGACCGACGGTCAGACGGAGAGGGTGAATCGTATATTGGAAGATTTCTTGAGAGCTTGTATATTTGATTTTGGTGGATAATGGGATGACCATTTGCATCTAGTAGAGGTTGCATATAATAATAGCTACCAATCCAGTATCGGTATGGCTCCAAATGAAGCTTTGTACGGAAGACCATGCAACTCACTATCATGTTGGATAGAGACTGGCGAGAAGTTTATGCTTGGACCAGATGTGGTGAGGGAAACTTCAGATAAGATTAAGACCATTCAACAACGAATGAAGGCTGCCCAAGATAGGCAGAAGAGTTATGCTGATAAGAGGAGAAGAGACTTAAAATTCTCCGTTGGTGACTTGGTGTTTGTCAAGATTTCTCCGTTGAAGAGCGTGATACGATTTGGCAGGAGAGGCAAGTTGGCACCAAGATTTATTGGCCCATTACCTGTTCTTGAACTAGTCGGGAATTTGGCATATAGAGTTGGCTTACCAGAGAAGATGGCAGGAGTTCACAATGTATTTCATGTTTCCCAATTAAGGAAGTTCGTTCACGACTCAGATATGACTATTTCACCTAATCAATTAGAGGACTTCGAAGTAGAACCCGAGGCGGTTGGGAACCGCAAGCCGATCCGTATTGTTGAGCACGATACGAAGCAACTTCGAAGGAAGGCAGTGAAGCTAGTCAAGGGTCAGTGGGGCGAGAACGAGAATCACTGTACTTGGGAGACAGAGGAGAGCATTAGAAAGACGTATCCAGAACTCTTTGCCTGGTAAGATTTACTTTGCAATTTAGTTATTCCGCATGCTAGGATAGACTTGTTTTGCATGTTTGATTGTTGTTTTATGGTTGATAGGCATGCGGGACCCTTTGTGTATTTTGGTTAGGGAATTTCTGGGGCGAAATTTCTTAAGGGGGGGAGGATGTAACAACCCACATTCTATGCTCGGAGGATCGTAGAATATTTATTTCATTCCCATATGAAGTCGTATGGTCATGTAACTTTGGGAAACAACCATTAGAGTCATTTCCCATGTTCATGATTTTTGTCAATTTTTTAATGACCGTTTTGCCCCTAGCTAATCTTGTTTTGGCCATAACTTTTGATTGGAATTTTGACCTAAAACCACTTCCATTAGATTTGTTTTATGGTTTACCTTTCTATAGAGTGGTCATAATAGCCAAACGGACTTACCGTTTGGGAGATATGGCTGAAATATGGTTTGGAAGGTGAAAAACTGCTTAACCGGGCCAAATAGGGTGATTAGTGAATGGGCCCATAACCCATTTCGGGATTAGGGTTATGGGGAGGCTGAAAAGGGGTAGAGAATCATTCCATTTCAGTTTTCTAGCCTCCACTTATCTCCAAGAAACCCTAAAAATGGCCTCCAACCTCTAAATCACCTCCAAATCATCTTCTAATCAAGGATTAAGCTTAGGAACATCATATCAAGGGAGATCTACACCAAATCAACATTGGAGCTACTGTTTAGCATTGGGATTCACATCAAATCAAAGATTTATTTCAGATCTTAGTTTATTTGTGGCTAAGGTGAGTGATTTGCATAGTTCCTCACTAATTATTGCTAATTAATGGTAATTAGTGTTAATTAGCAAATTTAAACATGATAAAATTCTGGAAAAATATTAATAAAATTCGAAATGATGTTTTAGACCTCTGATATGAATTTGGGTTAATTTGGTTAAGTTTTTCTAATCACATCATTAGTTTCACCTAAACATGCTTAAGGGGAAATATGGGATTTTTGGGTATGTTTGATACAATTTACATGGTATGGTTGTTGTTTTGGTGTTTGAGGTCACTTCTGCTTGTTGCTATGACTGTATGGTATGCTTTGTGATTGATTAGAATAGGTAGAATGGTCGAATACGCTGTCGAGTGGCGTAAATTGCTTGCTGGAAGAAGTGCAGGAATGCATCTGAACCGAATCGGATCGGTAGGAGGACCCGATCCGCTCCCATACTTCATTCTTCGATCAATTCGCTCTTCTCATGGCATGTATCCTCCGATCCGACCCGCCTGGTGTTCTCCGACCCGATCCGCCCGGGTACCCCGACCCAAACTGAAGTGCTACGACGAGGCTTGGAGACTACGACCCGCGGTGATGAGAAGGAGTCGATCCAAACCGTGGCAAACTTGAGGACCCCGACCCGAATCGATGATGGCGAGTGGACGTGGAGACTCGATCCGATTCACTGAGGTGCTCCGATCCAAACCGTACTGATGACTAAGTGGAGATCCGAACCGATCCAGTGATGACCAATAACCCGAGATGCAAAGGTAGTCCAAATGGAAGTTAGAGCTCAGGATCCAGTTGGGAACCAATGAGTTCACTTCATGGTTGGGCTTTGCTGCGGGACGTGTACTAAGGAGTTGTCGACGTTCATAACTTCGATTCAGCACTGAAAATGGATGATGGGCTACTTATGAGTGTAGTAGAGTCATTATGACTCGAGGGACAAGGTGATGGTAGCAAGACTACGCTATCAGTGCAGTAGAGTCATTACGACTCAAGGGGCAAAGTGATGCGTAGTAAGACTATGAGCCAGTGCAGTAGGGTCATTGTGACTCCATGGGGCAGAGTGGACATAGTAAAGGATTAGTAAGGCTATGAGCCAGTGCAGTGGGGTCATTGTGAATCCATGGGGCAAAGTGGACATAGCGAAGAATTTGTGGCTATGTATCAGTGCAGTGAAGCCATTTATGACTTCATGGGGCAAAGTGATCATAGCAAGGTATGTTGGGTGATCGAAGTGGTGAATATCGTATGCTTTACGCACTGAGTGAGAGATGTGAGGATGGTTGCTATGTTTGATTGTTTGCCATCACTATGACATGCACACCCCCACCCTCGTTATCTTTACACCATGTGAAATGGCACCTTAGAGTGTTGTACAGTATGTAGTGCTAACTCTTTGGTTGCAGGTCCAGGTTCAGGTATGTTTTAGTCTACCAGTTATTGTTCTGTTTAGATGCTTATCGCTCATACTAGGCTTTATGTATGACCCAGAGTTTTATGTCTCCTCTTATTACTCTGGGTGCTCACACGAGCAGACAAGAGACATGTTAGCTGGTGATGCGCGAGTAGCTGATTCGAAGGCGAGCAGGCGGCTTCCACGTATGATATATAGATATTCTCCCAGTGTCGTTGGTGGTCGCTACTTAGGCATTAGTAGTGTACCTCCTTTATCTTGCTTTTGCTTTTGAGACAGTTTGAAAGTAGTAATAATGTTAACTTTGGATCATAAGCTGTACTTGGATTTTCCGCTGCTATGCTAGTTGTTTTCAGCTTATGCACTGTCTCCACCTATTTTATGTCAAGTATGTTGTTATTATATTTTATTCCATGCGCTGTGAGACATTTTACAGGTTCCGTGTTAGTTCACTTCCTTCTTCCCTTTCCTTCTGATGACCGTCCCTGTAACGACCCTCAGTCCGGCCCGGCCTAAACCGAACTAGAATGAAGATTGTTTTGAGAACAGAACACATCAGAACACAAACAAGAGAACATTTTCATTGCTTATTACAACAATTACATCAGAGTACAAGAATATGAGTACAAGAATAAATACTTTACAACTTGAAAATATAAAATCCGAGTTATTACATAATACATTGCAGCGGAAAGATAATAATACAAAATAATACAGCGGGAGACTAATATGCTCTGGACACAGCTTTAAGCTTCAACCCAGAGTCCTGTTATAAATGAAAATCTGCAAAAACCAAAACTCCAACTGCCCGTGTGGAAAATAAGGGCACCCAGAGTTTAGGTTAAAACAATAAACTCCAGGTCAGTCATGGGACTGGTATGAGAACTCAAAACTAATTTAGCTAATAAGACAAATCCAAGGACCATGCCGCTAATGCGGAACGGGTTTTATTCCAATGGATTGTCGGTGCATAAATTAAAGTAAATCGTTAGACAACGCAATGATTTTTGGAAAAATGAAACCATTATAAGACCCAGGTCCCATCACACAATGCAACGCACACCAGAGGATAGGGTTTTACCTTATAATGATCAAAAGATGATAAATACGTTAAACCGATATTATCATTAGTGTGTATATGTTTTAAAAGCAATTCAAAATAAATGTATCAATCCTAGACGGCATGGGTACCATATATCATGTCGCCATACTAGTTATACAATCAAAACCGCAATGGTCGTATCGGAGATTTGAATTCCATCATGAGTCAAGGCTAGGGAGGAGCTCCTTACCGATTCGAGGCACTCTAGCGGATACCTCAGGATTCCCCGCAGTGAACCCTTGGATAGCTGCAGGGCCGGTCCCCGCCTATGGGCAGTGGATTAGTTATGCCTGAACACACGTTTCCCGGTCCCTTTGGACCTATAGTGTGACCACCAACGGCCTATAAAAATAACGAGGCGCCTCAAAATCCAATATCCACAATGAGTAAACTGTCAGCGCTGGTAGGTCCCTGACATCACTCTAGCTAGAAAGATAACGTGTGCACTCCCTGCGTTCCCTTCTCCCGTTTTTGACTCATACCGGGGTGTGAGGTTCGTGAAGTTACGTTATACCCACAAGGCCTGCTTTTCAACAAAAGCCTTGATCAATGCATCTTGGCGTGCCACATTGTCAGACCATACCATATCATTGATCATCTACCAATATATAACCGGGTGTTAAGCGAAGAATAAATTCTCCACCACCACACAGTTATACGTAAAACAGAGATCAACAAGTACAATATAAAGGAATACCATGTCAGACACGCAATCCATTTACTAGTCCGTTCTGGGTCTGAACGAAACTATATCCGGTAGAATTCCCAAATACGTCTGAATGATCACCAACTTTCCCTCATCTTGGGTGTACGGTCCAATCAAGATATCAATAATCATTCATTCAATATGGAAATTTCCCGTTCTTCAATAACCGTCTTCATCGTCGATCTTCAATCATCGTATGAATTTATTCGGAATGGGTTGAACCCGGTCTTTCCGAATAATTCGCGCAATTTAAAAAACGTGTGTTAAAGTAACACAAACAACGTCTCATTCCAAATCAAGAATATTCTTTTGATTAAATGATCTTTTCTCTAGGAAATTTTCCCCTTAATTTTATCAAAGATAAAATTCCTTTAAAACATATAGTTAAATAATCCTTTGGATATCGTTTCAAAAGATTTAATCTTTTCTCAACTACATTAAGCCCTATCCATCTAGTCGGAATTTACGTCTTACCGAATAAATCATTTATTTCATTAGCCCAGTCCCAACCTATTTAACCCATGGAGTAAAACTGGTGGTACTCCATATCTAGACCCAATATGTTACGGTAAATTTAATTACTGTTTATCATTTAAATCTAATTAAAGATTTAACTAACGCATGGAGCAAAACTGGTGGTACTCCATTCTCGATCACTTATTGAATTTAGTAAATTCAATTTCTTTATTCCTCTTTAATTCTGATTAAAGGTTCGTTAAAACTCTATTTGGTATTAACCTTCCATAAATTATTATTTAATGATTTTTCAACTTTAAGAAATTAATCTTATCTTAATTGGGTTAAAGAACAAATGTTGCTTAAAACATTGTTCACGACAAACCCCAAAATCCAATTTCTTTAAATTTCAATTTAATGTATTAAATTGGAAACTTCGCTCTAGAAAATTTCATTAAATCTTTAATTAAAAGATTAATGAATGAAAAATCATAATTTCACTATTGATTTGGGTTTCAAGAACTAATGTCATTTAAAACATTATTCACAATCAACCCACCATCAATTTCCAAATAAATTTTCAATTTTGTTTAATAATTGAAAAATCTCTTCTTTAAATCTTTATTAAAAGATTTATTCTTTCTTAAGTAGGATTCAAGAACAGTGTTATTTAAGACACCATTCACGACAAACCCAGCATCTTATTTAATATTAAATATAAAACTTTGAATAAAATATATCGACCTATATTCAATATTAAATTCTAAACCAACATATTTTAGCGTTCCTAACTTTAATAAAAGAATAACTTTTATTAACAAACATTATATAGCGTTTCTAATCTTTAATAAAAGAATAACTTTTATTAACAAACAATATTTAGCGTTCTAATCTTTAATAAAAGAATAACTTTTATTAACAAACAATATTTAGCGTTCTAATCTTTAATAAAAGAATAACTTTTATTAACAAACAATATTTAGCGTTCTAATCTTTAATAAAAGAATAACTTTTATTAACAAACAATATTTAGCGTTCTAATCTTTAATAAAAGAATAACTTTTATTAACAAACAATATTTAGCGTTCTAATCTTTAATAAAAGAATAACTTTTATTAACAAACATTATTTAGCGTTCTAATCTTTAATAAAAGAATAACTTTTATTAACAAACAATATTTAGCGTTCTAATCTTTAATAAAAGAATAACTTTTATTAACAAACATTATTTAGCGTTCTAATCTTTAATAAAAGAATAACTTTTATTAACAAACAATATTTAGCGTTCTAATCTTTAATAAAAGAATAACTTTTATTAACAAACAATATTTAGCGTTCTAATCTTTAATAAAAGAATAACTTTTAAAATGCAGCTTTCAAAATAAACTAATCATTTATTGTTTCATTTATTCTTTTAATGTTCAATTTAATATTACAATAAAATGTCATTTTTGAAATTTTAAACTTTCTGTATTAATTTAATCATTAATACAACATTTATTATTACAATATTATATTTTCAAAATGTATAACTTTTGAATTTCAATTTATATATGTTAATTAAGTATTGATTATTGCATTAACCTCTCACATTAGATATATATTGTTGCGGTTTCTGGATGTGCCGGGCGGGTCCGGGCAGTCTTATACCACAACTCAATCTAACCTCGGGTTAAGCAATACTCATTTTATTATAATAATTATTAAAAATTCCAAACGTTACATTTCAAATTTCAAATCTTAAATCTTCATTCCTTTATTGTATAATAAATATAATTCATGGAAATATCCATTCACGCATAAAAAGCGCAATTTAACTAATCGGTTTAGTGTACATCAAATTATATTAAAACGCATTAAAATTACATTTAATTCTTTAATTGTAAATTCTTTTGAAAACTTTTGAAATTCCCACCTTGGAATGAGACTCACATCAAATACCATTAAATAATGGATTTTAAATCATACATGTAATCAACAATAACATTCATCACATAATAACATTCATATAATGTCCACATCACATTTAAACAACATTTAAGGAATAATTTATTAACTGTGCACTTGGGCGATGTGTGAAAATATCAGCCCAATCAACACATATGAGACAGGTAACTCATATATGGCAGTGTAGCAAATTCCAATTATCATAATGAATTATCATAAATTAGTTAATTACAGAATTTCAATTCAACATTGAATCAATACACAAAAATCAGGCATTCCATAGCAACAATTTACAACCAAACATGCATATCACAGAATTAATTCTCAGACATTCATCACAGACATTTAAAATATATTTATTTCAGAAAATAAATAATTACTGAAAATAAAAATTGAGTGAGAAAAGAGTTCTCACCGAGATTTGACTTTATCGGGTCCAATTGGGTGGTTTTGGACCGAATTTTGGCCCAAAATTCAACATCCTCAGAATTTAGCGAAATTGGTGTCTATGCATTGCTAAAAATATACCGATCATGGAAAACCCTGTTTTGAGTCATTTCGAGTTCGTTACAAAAAGTTATGATTTACTGAAGTTTGGATAATTTTAAATAATTATTTATATTCATGAAAAATACCTAAAAATTTGACTGTCTCCAAATTGGACGAAATTAGTGTCCACGCGAAGCTCTCGTCACCACGATCGCGGCGAATCTGAAATCGTCGAATTTCGACTTAGTATGCAAAAGTTATGCGCGTTTGAACATTGGATATTAGATTAATTAATTAATCAAATAATCAACCTTTTCTCTCTCTTCATTTTCTGGTCAAACCAGTGCTTTTAGAACTTTGACCGGACTTTCCCGCCAAACCGTTGACCTGCACCGCCGCCGCCACCCACCATTGGAACCGCCTCGACGAGGCGAAGCTTCGCCGGAAGTGGGCCCCCCCCCGGCCGCCGCCGACGGCCGGAAATCGCAGATTTCCGTTCGTCAGGTTGCGGGCCCCACAGGCCACATCCTTGCTCCGTTCTACCTGAAATTTTTTACAGCACCTTCCTCTCGCGCATACGAACAACTTTCGTGTTGGTGACTTCGTCCAGTTCTTCTCTGATTTGCGGGAAAAAATTCATTTGTGTTTGCTGCTCCGTTTTATCAGTTTTGCCGTTGATCTGAGATTCCGGCGAATCCGTGCGACATTAGACGCTGAATTTTTCGTGGAAGGTAGATAATAAGATGATGATCAATACCCAGAAGGGGTTTGATTTATTTTGCTTTGGTTTGGGAGAAATAAAATTTTCAGTTTGAGGGTTCTTTTTGCAAAGAAGGTTTTAGGTGGAGAAGCCATTGAAATTGAAATGAGGAAGAAGGTGGCTATGGTTTGTTTCTCTAGGTTATGGCTGAAATAAGAAAATATATAGGCTGGTGTAATTGGGTTTTAAAACCCTTGTTTATTTTTACTTATTGGATAATAGGCCCATGTTCATTCTTTAATTCAATTTCTTGCATTTTTAACCGTTTAAAAATTACTACGCTCACATACTAATTTGGAAATTAATGAAAATTTAAACATAAATAATATTTGACATTACAAACCCAACAAAACTGGTTTCGTTAAATTTCGAGTCCATATGAATATTTGGTGAATTTTTTTATTTATTAAAATTGACCGTTTCTAGAAAAAAAATCAATAACTGCCACAAAATGACTCCAAAAATTATGAAATTTGGAATTTAACTATATTTAAATATTCCTGATCCATGGAAACTGGTTTCGCCGGATTCGGAGGCTGTTTGCAAAATTTCCATTTTTGGCGCATATATTTTAATATTAAAAATACATAAAATAATGAAAATTTTCCGAAACTCAAAATATCTCGGTGCTTATACTTTTTCTTTATGTAAACGTCATTCTGGACTCAATGGAAGTAGTTTCGAGTCCAAATTCGGTCATATGCAAAAAGTAACGTTTTGGGCCTTTAAATAATATTATATTATTAAATTCTACAGCGTTTTCTAAAAACTTGAAATTTTCATAACTTACAAAATAAAAACTGGAATTTTAATTTCTAAAATTCTTTGGATAAATGTTTTCAATACGGTCCCAATGTGTCCAGTTTTATCCAATTCCAATTTAATATTGATTTTATATGATTTTCCAAAGCTCAAAGTTGAAAACTGAAATTACCGCGCTATTTAAAGTTCAGTATAGAATTATTATAATTTATAATTTGCAACGTCGTATTAAATAGATTTTAATCGTTATTATTTAAAATATATCATTTTAAATATCAAAATCCATTAAAATAACCAAAAACAATATATTCTTTTTGTTCCAAAAATCCGGGTTGTTACAATCTCCCCCACTTAAAATCTTTTCGTCCTCGAAAAGGAATAGAGTTAAAAATTATTTTATAAATCAACTCAACTTCCAATAATTTTAATATGGCTTAAGTTCATCAAATTTTCAACTTATAATAATTTATTAATTTTCCTAAAATTTGGCTAACACCCTAAATTCTAGAAAAATTTCGCCAGAGTCTCCTTTGTACGGAGAGTATTGGAAAAACGCAAACTGCCTCATAGGGCTCTCATCATCCCAAAAGGAAAAAGAAAACAGAAGGGGGGAAGACGAAAGAGAATGCCAAGCGGCTAGCCAATTGGCTCATAAAATCAAAACCCACAAAATAAAGTAAATATGTACCTATTTGTCGGGCATACAATTTTATTCCTCTGCTCTAGCCTTGCCATGACCTGTTCAACGCATATGTATATAATTGCATGCAATTTCAATATTTTATTGGTTCAATCGACAAGCAATCAGCACAGCCAGCAATCAATTAGTGGATTAATTTTTCAAATGCATAACTTTCATATATATATATATTCAAAAAATCATGTTTTTGATGCCATGTCACACAATAGCTAGGTTTTGGTTCTCATACCAGTCAATGTGGAAATATATAGAAATCCCACTTTCGAAACACGAACATGAACTAATGATGCTGACATGTCAATCACTAGTGTCATCAGGGTCATCTCCGGGCTACTAGAGTGTGATTCTATATCTACCCAGTATATTGAGATTTCAAATACACGTTGATCAGACGCATATGAAAAACCTACTAATACCTGATAGTCCAAAATATAATAATCAATTACGTATAGTAAGTTATAGATTTTCAAAACTAATTTTGGTTTTAAGAAAATGGCACTCTTTAGACTCATCCTAGGATACTGCTGATCCCATCTCTAACGAGTCATTCTTATAGGATATTACTAATCCTATCTCTGATGAATTCTTTTGTTTGGCTCTAATATGTTTTGTTCTCGAGCTTTGTAAAACCAAAGCTCTGATACCAACTGTAACGACCCTCAGTCCGGCCCGACCTAAACCGAACTAGAATGAAGATTGTTTTGAGAACAGAACACATCAGAACACAAACAAGAGAACATTTTCATTGCTTATTACAACAATTACATCAGAGTACAAGAATATGAGTACAAGAATAAATACTTTACAACTTGAAAATATAAAATCCGAGTTATTACATAATACATTGCAGCGGAAAGATAATAATACAAAATAATACAGCGGGAGACTAATATGCTCTGGACACAGCTTTAAGCTTCAACCCAGAGTCCTGTTATAAATGAAAATCTGCAAAAACCAAAACTCCAACTGCCCGTGTGGAAAATAAGGGCACCCAGAGTTTAGGTTAAAACAATAAACTCCAGGTCAGTCATGGGACTAGTATGAGAACTCAAAACTAATTTAGCTAATAAGACAAATCCAAGGACCATGCCGCTAATGCGGAACGGGTTTTATTCCAATGGATTGTCGGTGCATAAATTAAAGTAAATCGTTAGACAACGCAATGATTTTTGGAAAAATGAAACCATTATAAGACCCAGGTCCCATCACACAATGCAACGCACACCAGAGGATAGGGTTTTACCTTATAATGATCAAAAGATGATAAATACGTTAAACCGATATTATCATTAGTGTGTATATGTTTTAAAAGCAATTCAAAATAAATGTATCAATCCTAGACGGCATGGGTACCATATATCATGTCGCCATACTAGTTATACAATCAAAACCGCAATGGTCGTATCGGAGATTTGAATTCCATCATGAGTCAAGGCTAGGGAGGAGCTCCTTACCGATTCGAGGCACTCTAGCGGATACCTCAGGATTCCCCGCAGTGAACCCTTGGATAGCTGCAGGGCCGGTCCCCGCCTATGGGCAGTGGATTAGTTATGCCTGAACACACGTTTCCCGGTCCCTTTGGACCTATAGTGTGACCACCAACGGCCTATAAAAATAACGAGGCGCCTCAAAATCCAATATCCACAATGAGTAAACTGTCAGCGCTGGTAGGTCCCTGACATCACTCTAGCTAGAAAGATAACGTGTGCACTCCCTGCGTTCCCTTCTCCCGTTTTTGACTCATACCGGGGTGTGAGGTTCGTGAAGTTACGTTATACCCACAAGGCCTGCTTTTCAACAAAAGCCTTGATCAATGCATCTTGGCGTGCCACATTGTCAGACCATACCATATCATTGATCATCTACCAATATATAACCGGGTGTTAAGCGAAGAATAAATTCTCCACCACCACACAGTTATACGTAAAACAGAGATCAACAAGTACAATATAAAGGAATACCATGTCAGACACGCAATCCATTTACTAGTCCGTTCTGGGTCTGAACGAAACTATATCCGGTAGAATTCCCAAATACGTCTGAATGATCACCAACTTTCCCTCATCTTGGGTGTATGGTCCAATCAAGATATCAATAATCATTCATTCAATATGGAAATTTCCCGTTCTTCAATAACCGTCTTCATCGTCGATCTTCAATCATCGTATGAATTTATTCGGAATGGGTTGAACCCGGTCTTTCCGAATAATTCGCGCAATTTAAAAAACGTGTGTTAAAGTAACACAAACAACGTCTCATTCCAAATCAAGAATATTCTTTTGATTAAATGATCTTTTCTCTAGGAAATTTTCCCCTTAATTTTATCAAAGATAAAATTCCTTTAAAACATATAGTTAAATAATCCTTTGGATATCGTTTCAAAAGATTTAATCTTTTCTCAACTACATTAAGCCCTATCCATCTAGTCGGAATTTACGTCTTACCGAATAAATCATTTATTTCATTAGCCCAGTCCCAACCTATTTAACCCATGGAGTAAAACTGGTGGTACTCCATATCTAGACCCAATATGTTACGGTAAATTTAATTACTGTTTATCATTTAAATCTAATTAAAGATTTAACTAACGCATGGAGCAAAACTGGTGGTACTCCATTCTCGATCACTTATTGAATTTAGTAAATTCAATTTCTTTATTCCTCTTTAATTCTGATTAAAGGTTCGTTAAAACTCTATTTGGTATTAACCTTCCATAAATTATTATTTAATGATTTTTCAACTTTAAGAAATTAATCTTATCTTAATTGGGTTAAAGAACAAATGTTGCTTAAAACATTGTTCACGACAAATCCCAAAATCCAATTTCTTTAAATTTCAATTTAATGTATTAAATTGGAAACTTCGCTATAGAAAATTTCATTAAATCTTTAATTAAAAGATTAATGAATGAAAAATCATAATTTCACTATTGATTTGGGTTTCAAGAACTAATGTCATTTAAAACATTATTCACAATCAACCCACCATCAATTTCCAAATAAATTTTCAATTTTGTTTAATAATTGAAAAATCTCTTCTTTAAATCTTTATTAAAAGATTTATTCTTTCTTAAGTAGGATTCAAGAACAGTGTTATTTAAGACACCATTCACGACAAACCCAGCATCTTATTTAATATTAAATATAAAACTTTGAATAAAATATATCGACCTATATTCAATATTAAATTCTAAACCAACATATTTTAGCGTTCCTAACTTTAATAAAAGAATAACTTTTATTAACAAACATTATATAGCGTTTCTAATCTTTAATAAAAGAATAACTTTTATTAACAAACAATATTTAGCGTTCTAATCTTTAATAAAAGAATAACTTTTATTAACAAACAATATTTAGCGTTCTAATCTTTAATAAAAGAATAACTTTTATTAACAAACAATATTTAGCGTTCTAATCTTTAATAAAAGAATAACTTTTATTAACAAACATTATTTAGCGTTCTAATCTTTAATAAAAGAATAACTTTTATTAACAAACAATATTTAGCGTTCTAATCTTTAATAAAAGAATAACTTTTATTAACAAACATTATTTAGCGTTCTAATCTTTAATAAAAGAATAACTTTTATTAACAAACAATATTTAGCGTTCTAATCTTTAATAAAAGAATAACTTTTATTAACAAACAATATTTAGCGTTCTAATCTTTAATAAAAGAATAACTTTTAAAATGCAGCTTTCAAAATAAATTAATCATTTATTGTTTCATTTATTCTTTTAATGTTCAATTTAATATTACAATAAAATGTCATTTTTGAAATTTTAAACTTTCTGTATTAATTTAATCATTAATACAACATTTATTATTACAATATTATATTTTCAAAATGTATAACTTTTGAATTTCAATTTATATATGTTAATTAAGTATTGATTATTGCATTAACCTCTCACATTAGATATATATTGTTGCGGTTGCTGGATGTGCCGGGCGGGTCCGGGCAGTCTTATACCACAACTCAATCTAACCTCGGGTTAAGCAATACTCATTTTATTATAATAATTATTAAAAATTCCAAACGTTACATTTCAAATCTTAAATCTTCATTCCTTTATTGTATAATAAATATAATTCATGGAAATATCCATTCACGCATAAAAAGCGCAATTTAACTAATCGGTTTAGTGTACATCAAATTATATTAAAACGCATTAAAATTACATTTAATTCTTTAATTGTAAATTCTTTTGAAAACTTTTGAAATTCCCACCTTGGAATGAGACTCACATCAAATACCATTAAATAATGGATTTTAAATCATACGTGTAATCAACAATAACATTCATCACATAATAACATTCATATAATGTCCACATCACATTTAAACAACATTTAAGGAATAATTTATTAACTGTGCACTTGGGCGATGTGTGAAAATATCAGCCCAATCAACACATATGAGACAGGTAACTCATATATGGCAGTGTAGCAAATTCCAATTATCATAAAGAATTATCATAAATTAGTTAATTACAGAATTTCAATTCAACATTGAATCAATACACAAAAATCAGGCATTCCATAGCAACAATTTACAACCAAACATGCATATCACAGAATTAATTCTCAGACATTCATCACAGACATTTAAAATATATTTATTTCAGAAAATAAATAATTACTGAAAATAAAAATTGAGTGAGAAAAGAGTTCTCACCGAGATTTGACTTTATCGGGTCCAATTGGGTGGTTTTGGACCGAATTTTGGCCCAAAATTCAACATCCTCAGAATTTAGCGAAATTGGTGTCTATGCATTGCTAAAAATATACCGATCATGGCAAACCCTGTTTTGAGTCATTTCGAGTTCGTTACAAAAAGTTATGATTTACTGAAGTTTGGATAATTTTAAATAATTATTTATATTCATGAAAAATACCTAAAAATTTGACTGTCTCCAAATTGGACGAAATTAGTGTCCACGTGAAGCTCTCGTCACCACGATCGCGGCGAATCTGAAATCGTCGAATTTCGACTTAGTATGCAAAAGTTATGCGCGTTTGAACATTGGATATTAGATTAATTAATTAATCAAATAATCAACCTTTTCTCTCTCTTCATTTTCTGGTCAAACCAGTGCTTTTAGAACTTTGACCGGACTTTCCCGCCAAACCGTTGACCTGCACCGCCGCCGCCACCCACCATTGGAACCGCCTCGACGAGGCGAAGCTTCGCCGGAAGTGGGCCCCCCCCCGGCCGCCGCCGACGGCCGGAAATCGCAGATTTCCGTTCGTCAGGTTGCGGGCCCCACAGGCCACATCCTTGCTCCGTTCTACCTGAAATTTTTTACAGCACCTTCCTCTCGCGCATACGAACAACTTTCGTGTTGGTGACTTCGTCCAGTTCTTCTCTGATTTGCGGGAAAAAATTCATTTGTGTTTGCTGCTCCGTTTTATCAGTTTTGCCGTTGATCTGAGATTCCGGCGAATCCGTGCGACATTAGACGCTGAATTTTTCGTGGAAGGTAGATAATAAGATGGTGATCAATACCCAGAAGGGGTTTGATTTATTTTGCTTTGGTTTGGGAGAAATAAAATTTTCAGTTTGAGGGTTCTTTTTGCAAAGAAGGTTTTAGGTGGAGAAGCCATTGAAATTGAAATGAGGAAGAAGGTGGCTATGGTTTGTTTCTCTAGGTTATGGCTGAAATAAGAAAATATATAGGCTGGTGTAATTGGGTTTTAAAACCCTTGTTTATTTTTACTTATTGGATAATAGGCCCATGTTCATTCTTTAATTCAATTTCTTGCATTTTTAACCGTTTAAAAATTACTACGCTCACATACTAATTTGGAAATTAATGAAAATTTAAACATAAATAATATTTGACATTACAAACCCAACAAAACTGGTTTCGTTAAATTTCGAGTCCATATGAATATTTGGTGAATTTTTTTATTTATTAAAATTGACCGTTTCTAGAAAAAAAATCAATAACTGCCACAAAATGACTCCAAAAATTATGAAATTTGGAATTTAACTATATTTAAATATTCCTGATCCATGGAAACTGGTTTCGCCGGATTCGGAGGCTGTTTGCAAAATTTCCATTTTTGGCGCATATATTTTAATATTAAAAATACATAAAATAATGAAAATTTTCCGAAACTCAAAATATCTCGGTGCTTATACTTTTTCTTTATGTAAACGTCATTCTGGACTCAATGGAAGTAGTTTCGAGTCCAAATTCGGTCATATGCAAAAAGTAACGTTTTGGGCCTTTAAATAATATTATATTATTAAATTCTACAGCGTTTTCTAAAAACTTGAAATTTTCATAACTTACAAAATAAAAACTGGAATTTTAATTTCTAAAATTCTTTGGATAAATGTTTTCAATACGGTCCCAATGTGTCCAGTTTTATCCAATTCCAATTTAATATTGATTTTATATGATTTTCCAAAGCTCAAAGTTGAAAACTGAAATTACCGCGCTATTTAAAGTTCAGTATAGAATTATTATAATTTATAATTTGCAACGTCGTATTAAATAGATTTTAATCGTTATTATTTAAAATATATCATTTTAAATATCAAAATCCATTAAAATAACCAAAAACAATATATTCTTTTTGTTCCAAAAATCCGGGTTGTTACAGTCCCGTGCTAACTGGACATGTGTACAACACACTTTTTGAGTAAATGTCGGTTGGTGCGGGGCGGGCCGTCACATAAGTAGGGGAGACTGTAACAACCCTGAATTTTGGGGGTAAATTTAAAATTTATATTAACTAATTTTAATGAGTTTATGATATTCAAGATAATTTATTTAAAATAATAATGATTAAAAATTGATTTGAATAGAGGTTAGGAAGAATAATTTAATTTTAATTATAAAAGGAATTAAAAATAACCGGTAGTTTGAAAAGTCAAACTTGAACTTTGACTGACCGTACGGGATGCAAAATTTAACGGATTTAGTGAAACCAAAAATATTAGAATCTATTTAAAAATATCTTTCTAAAAATTATGAAAAATCGAAATTTCATAACAGGAATCAAAAGTTATGCCCAGTTTAAAATTTAGAAAGGTCGTTATGAAAAATATAAAGGTCTAAAATACTACTTTTTGAATACGAGGGAAATTAGACTCGAAACCACTTCCATTGAGCTCAGAATGACGTTTCTGCATTGAAAAACAGTAAACACTTATATATTTCGAGTTTCGAAAATTATTTGTTTAAAAATGTATTTTTAATATTTAATATATACGCCTTGAAAATAGCCATTTTTCAAACGACCTCGGTTTTCGATGAAACCACTTTTGTTGGAACCGGAATGTTGAATTATTGCAAGTTTAATTTTCCAGAACTTTTCCGAATTAATATGTGAGCGTGGAAAAATAAAATGTGTTTTGACCATTTTAGTTAAATTGGATCGACCAGAAAATGACCATTTTTCAAACTATCTCGGAATTCGACGAAATTAGTTTAGTTAGGACCGTATCATCAAAACATAACTAGAAATAATATTTTTTTGGAATTTTCGAAGTCCGTACGTGGCCCCAACATATTTAATAGTACGGTAGAAAATCAATTATTTAATTAATATTTTAATTTTAATAAAACACGCAACAGACTTCAGAATTGGGCGACGGGGCATTGCCCCTCGCGTTCAGAAGGCGTCAAAACCTTAAGTTTGACACTAACTGGGCCTGATTTGGAGGCAGCCCGGATTTCCACCTTTTAAGCATGAAAATCGAGATTTATTATTAAAATAATAAAAAACCTAACCCTAATTCATGGAGCCGCCATTGTGGCTTTCGAAGGCTGAAATCGTCCCAAATTCATACGCTAATATCTTTTGATCCGCTCAATGAAATTCAACATATTATATACCAAATTGAAG
This sequence comes from Allium sativum, assembly GCA_030737875.1. Classification (NCBI taxonomy): domain Eukaryota; kingdom Viridiplantae; phylum Streptophyta; class Magnoliopsida; order Asparagales; family Amaryllidaceae; genus Allium; species Allium sativum. Next base: position 10,394,345 of record JASFAX010000035.1, read on the forward strand.
CTCTTAGAGAGATCTACAGATCCATACGGTTAAGATCGGGTTTTAGATTACGGATTTCGTGAATTCTCAGCCTGAAGTTGGCGGGTTAGGGTCCAAATTGGGGGGTGGATGGGAGGCTGAATTGGCTCATGCTGGTGGCGCTCGGAGGAGGTGGTCGGCGGCGTTTGGGTGGTGGGTCCTGATCGGAGTATGGTGGTCCGGTCTGAGGTGCATGCAGAAGCTTGCACGGTGGAGTTGGGTTTTGTTTCACGACGAGGAGGACGTCGGGTAGAAGAAAGATGGGTATAATATATTTTATTTAATTAATTAATTTAATATTTAATTTTGCAAATCTTTAAACGTGCATAGCTTCTTCATATGAGGTCCGTTTTGCGAACCCTTTGTTGCGTTGGATTCGCCTTTCCGAGATCTTCGCGATGGCGCTGTCCAGATCTGAAATAGAGACAGTAGAATTTTCAGCCAAATTGGTGAGAATTCTGATTTATTTGATAATTAAAATTTAATTATTTCTACTGTTATTTAAATCCTAGTCTGTACGATTTAATTCAGATTCGCAAAGCTAGTTATTTAGAATTTGTTGATTTGTGTTATTCATGATTTGTTGCGTTGATTGATATTGTATGTTGATATGTTAATTTGATACTTATTGTGTTATAATAAAATGTTGACATGTCTTATTAGATTTGAAATAATAGTTTTGTTATGAAAGGTTATGTAAGGATTAAAATATCGCTTTTATTTTAAAATGAAATGTTAGACAAACATAACATGTTTAGTTAAAATATTTTTGTGTAAACAAAAATCACAAATTTAGTTAGCGCATTTTTGGTGTAGATAAAATGTACATTTTAGTTTAAAATGTCACATTGGTATAAAAATTGGCATTTTAGTTTTAAAAATGTCAATATTAGGGAAGAACATCATTTTATATATAAAATGTTAGGATAGAATAAAAGTACATTTTATGTATGAAATGTTAGAATAAAACAAAAATACATTTTTGTTATAAATTGTCAAATTTGATTAGTGAATAAAAATTCACATTTTTGTCAATATAAATTAGTAGCGTAAAAATTCACATTTTTGTCAATATAAATTAGTTGCGTCAAAACTCACATTTTTGTTTAAAGGAAACATTTTTGTTACATGGGATAGTTGAGAACAAAAATTATTTTTATTTTTTTAAAAAGAGAACTTAAAAAAAGAAGACAAACTTGTTGTATACATTTTTATTTAGATCCTATGTGTGAATAAAATGCAAAATTTGTAAACTTATTTTTATTTACATGTTATATGTAAAACAAAATATTTATTTTGTTAAATAGAAGGGTATGTCATAACAAAATTTTCATTTTGTTAAATAGAAAATTGTCAAAGTAAAAGAAAAATAATATTTTAGATATAAAATGTTGAGATTAGTTAAAGTAACAATTTAGTTATAAAATGTTAACTAGACAAAATTTAACTCTTTATATCTTTTGTTGTGCTAGAATTGATGACAATCATAGTTATCTTTTATTTGTTTATGTTAAAATGTTAAGAAGGATTTAACAAAAAAAATCCTTTTTATGTTAATATGAATGGTAAAATAAAAAAATAAAAAAAATATTTACATATAAACTATGCTTTTATATGATATGATGAAAACATAGAAAAATGTTAACAAGTAAATGATCTTTTGTTTGATAATGGAATACATGAAAAATGACATTATTCACACCGTAATGAGAATGAGATTTAGAGTGAAGTTACATTTTTCACGTAATCGTATAAAAGTAAGAGAATTACATTTTATGTAATCAAGATTAAAAAAGAAAAGAGAATTACATTTTAAATGTAATTATAAGGTAAGAATTCATCGTCGTGATGGAAATTTCATTTTTAATGTAATTAAAAAGAGAAATTTGACAATGGAATCAAAATCACCTTTTTATGTAATTTAGAAAGGATAGAATTTTTCACCGTAATGTTAATCACAATTTTATGTTAACATTAGAAAATAAACATTTTATGTATAAAAATGTTTGCATAATAAAATCTCATTTTTATGTTAGTATATACAGGAACATTTTCTTATATAAGACGTTTGCATTAGAAAAGATCATTTTTATTATATAAAATGTTAGCATAGGAAAGTAACATTTTTATTCTATAAAATGTTGCATTTAAAAAAATTATCATTTCAAGTCAAAAAGATTGCTTTAGGAACAAAGTTTCATTTTTGTTAAAATGTCACATTAGTATAAAAATATCATTTTTGTTAAAATGTCACTCTTGTATGAAAACAACATTTTGTTAGAAAAGTCTACATGTTTAATGTGAATTAGATTAAAAAGAAGAGTTACATTTTAATGTAATTTGATTAAAAAGAAAATTTACATTTAGGATTAAGGAGAAAGTTTACATTTTTCATGTAAAAGATTTAAAGGTAGAAATTACATTTTCATGTAAAAAGCTTAAAAGTGAAAATTCATATTTTAATGAATTAGATTCTCATTTTGAAAAGGATAAAGATACGTAATTTACATTTTTATGTAAATGGGTTTTCAATGAAATTTATAACAATGAAAATTTACATTTTAACGAATTTGGTTTCATTAAAAAGATTAAAGATATGAAATTTACATTTTCACATGTAAAGATTAAAGCAAGAATATCATTTTGCTTGTAAAGAAAAGAATGACACAAAATAATCATTTTTGTTGAATTAGAAATGTCGCACAAGAAATTGCATTTTTGTGTAGATTGGAAATAGTAAAAAAAATACATTGCAAGGATAGGTTGTGTATGTGAATTAAAATAAACATTATTGTGTGTTATGTCATATATCTTTACTTGTCATGATTATCACAATAATGAAATGGACGAAGAAATTGTATGTATATATATAATCATATATATAAACAAATTTTAATTGAATGAATCGAGTGTGGTAGTTCACTTTATAGAATTGTACTTTTAGTTGATTATACCGAAATATCCGACCGTTGGATTTTTCCCAAAACTGTAACCGTTAGGTTCGCCATGGGAAGATCTTTCCAACATTATGAATTGTGTTAAATTCCAACGGTTAGATTTAGAGAAATGTGTAAAACAAATTTGGGTGAAAACAGCGCCAAGGTCGTCCTTTTGACTTGAAGCGTCGTTAAATGGAATTTAATTATTTTTATATAAATAAAAATGAAGGTTGATCGTTATAAATTAATATCAACGATATGAAATGATTTATATATATATATATATATATATATATATATATATATATATATATATATGTGAGGATCATTTGAAAAGTCCGATTTCAATCTCATTTCAAATGATCATACGACGAATGAAAGTCGAAGAGTTGAAGACTGTGATTGAAGACTGGCGATCTTCACATCGAATGGACGACAATTGCTGATGCCCATGATTGGAGTAGCTACCTTGAAGGGGCTACAGTGGTGGCCATCCGTATGTAGTGTTGATTAGTATGGATTTGGCTTTCGCTCAGACCCAGAGCATAAGCTTATAAATGGAATGTGTGTCTGACATTGTACTCCTTTATATTGTATTTATTGATTTTCTGCCAAATGTATGAATGATTGGTGGCGGAGAATTTATTCTCTTGCTTAACACCCTTTCATATATTTCGGCAAAGGATTGGTAGTGTGATATGGAGTGACAGTGTGGCATACTAAGATGCAATGATGAAGGCTTTTGTTGAAAAGCAGGCCTTATGGCTGATGATCAAAGCACGGCCTGTTTAGGCGTAGCTTTGTGTATAGCGTGACTTCACGAGCCTCACAACCCAGTTGGAGTCTAAAATGGGAGAAGGGAACGTAGAGAGAGCAGCACGTTTCTTTCTATCTAGAAGTGGTGTCGGTGCTTAAACTGGCTGATATTTACTTGTGTGGATGATGGAATGTGGCGCGCCTCGGATGATAGGTCCTATAGGACCGGGAAACGTGTGTTCATGAATAACTAATCTGCAACTCGTATGGTGGACCGGCCTTGCAGCTTTCCAAGGCTTCACTGCATGGTATCCTGAGACATTAGCTAGAGTGTCTCGAATCGGTAAGGAGCTCGTCCCTAGCCTTGACTCATGATGGAAATCCAATTTCCAATATGACCTCATGCGGTCTTGATAGTATTACTAGTATGGAGGGATAGTAGTATGGGATACTATTCTTCCTAGGATTTATACATTATGATTGAAATTGTTTTTGAAACATATATACACTAATAATAATATCAAATTCGTTTTATCGTACCAAGCATGTTTAATCATCATAAGGTAAAACCCTATCCTCCGGTTTGCGTTGCATTGGTTGATGGGACATGGGTCCTATAACGGTTTCATTTTTCTAAAAAGCATTGCGTTGTTTCACGATTTACCTTAAGTTATGCACGGCAATCCATTGGAGTAAAACCCGTTCCGCGTTAGCCACGTGGTCCTTGGATTTGCCTTATTACTATTAGTTAAATTAGTTAAGAATTCTCACACCAGTCCCATGACTGACCCGTTGTTTGTTTCCACCTTTACAAGCTCGGTTGCCCTCTTCTCCACACAGGCAGTCGAGTAGTTTGTCTACAGGTTCTTATCTCAAGCAGGATTCTGGATTGAAGCCTAAAGCTGTGTCCAAAGCATCGAAGTCTTCCGCTGTGCATTGTATTTAAAATATTGTAATTTATCTTCCGCTGTAATTTTATTCGATGTACTCTGATATTCTGTACTCTGATGTAACATTATTATGATGTTTATAAAGGTCAGTTGTTGTTGTTTTGATGTGTTGTAACCCAAAGTAAGCGTATCCGGCGAATTCCCGCAAAGGCGATTTTCGGGTCGTTTCATATGGGAGTTCCTTTTTTAATCTTACAATGAATTTTGACCTTACCATTGCACTATAGTAACGTTTGTTTTCATCAAGTGAACTATTAAAGGATGTGTAATTAGGACAGTGTAAAGAAGTTACTAGGGAATTGTATACGTGACATAGTTAAAAAGGGAAAGAAGTGCAATTTGAAGTTTTTGCTCCTAATGTGAGTTGCAAATGATAATTTTTATAAGTAGCATATGATCAACGAGCAGAGAAATGTTTTCCAAGTGTTTTAGGTAAAAAATTTAGTTCGCAATAAAGAGGAGGCACGTGGAGATGGATGTGCGCGCAACGCTCGATAAAGCAGTAATTTATTCAAAGAAATTTGTGTATAAAATTTTCTTTTCCCACTGTATGAATATTGTAAACTCTGATATATAAATAAAATTTTATTTTGCTGCTATTATTGAGTACTGTGATTCTGTGTTAAATTCCATTTTATACCCTGTAAGCCAATAACAATCCGTCGTTTTGAACGCTTCGAATTGATTTAATTACCTATTTAGGGCGGTCAAAACGGCGGGCTGTTACATTTGGTATCAGAGCCATGGTTTTTCTAAAACTTGGCTTATTAAGTCTAAAAATCATTAGAGATAGGGCGGAAATACTCTAGAATGAGCAGAATTGATATAGAATCGCTCTTAAGAGAGCGCGATTTGGGGTTTTGAAAAAAATTACTTCGAATTTATCAAAACGGGATTCAAGCGATGTCCGATTTAAAATGTTTGTTAAAAAAGGACTGAATCAGTTTTGAAATTGGCTCGGATCGGTATTTGAAGTAAAGAAAGAATACTGGTAATAATAAATAAATAATACAAACAACTAAAAGTAAATTGGTTATTTTTCTTTGACAGACGTATGGTTTGAATATAGTACAATTTCCATTGTGATATTCTATATGATGAGGATTTTGAGTAAACGGATTAGTAATACCAAGCGGTACGGGACGTTTGGTAATACTTTTCTGGTTACTCTCTTGACTTCTCATATGGGATATTCGGTTGTTTTTGTATTTTCGGTTCTAAAATATACCGTACCCGGTTCTGAAATATACCGTAACATAATATGGTACAAGAGCATGTATTACTATTTGAAAGTATACTTCAATTATTGAAGTGTTTTCTTAGTTGACATGCTTTCATGACAATACTTTTTGTTCTTTTGTGATTTGGTTTATTTTGTCATATTGTTTTATATTTGATATTTATTATGAGTATCATATTAATTTATATATGATAATCTGACTTGACTAATTTTATCATATTGTTTTTACATATGATAAAATCGAATATCAGCTTTGTTTGGTGATTACCATTTTGCCCTTATATGCGATGGTTTATTTCTTAAGTCATAGTTGAATTTTTAGAAGTGTTTTGATGTTATAAACACTTTGAACTTCATGACAAGTTTTATATAAAAGTAGCATTTCAAGAATACTTTAGTTTTGGGATCGGGATAGATTGGACCCTGTTGTACCAATGGGCCAAAACTCCATCTTGGTCGACCTGATTCAAGATCGCTACCTGGATCGGTGGTATTAAATTTCGCACATCTACCACCAAAGGTCAAACGGTCTGCTACATTGGGCAATTTTGTTGTTTTGATCGGGATTCCCGATCGGCGGTTCAAGGACTACATCAGATGGAGGCGTGGGGGTCCCATGTGTATTGCCGTGAACGTGTAGCATACGGCCTTCGCCTTAGACCGTCTTGGTTATCCTGGGTTGATCGCCAGGTGTTGTTATGACGCTATGAGTGGGTTAGGGTGATGATGTCTTGATGCGCGCTCGAGCTCTACCACTGTGATTTTACAATACTAGCTTCTGTTTATTTGGTATTTATGAGTCAAGTTACATTTATCCCATAATCCCCTAATATTTTATTACATTACTATAATTGATTAATTTTATATTATCATATTGATTTATATATGATAATTGTTATGAGTATTGTATTGATTTTATATATGATACTCTGATTTGATTATATTATCATATTGATTTATATATGATAATTGTTAAGAGTATCGTATTGATTTTATATATGATACTCTAATTTGATTATATTATCATATTGATTTATATATGATAATTGTTATGAGTATTGTATTGATTTTATATATGATACTTTGATTTGATTATATTATCATATTGACTTATATATGGTAATTGTTATATTGATTTATAATCTGATTTGATTATATTATCATATTGGTTTATATATGGTAATTGTTATATTGATTTATAATCTGATTTGATTGATATATGATAATTATTATGAGTATCACATTGATTTATATATGATACTCTGATTTAGTTTATATTATCGTATTGACTTATATATGATAATTGTTATCTTGATTTATGCTTTGATTTGATTAACAAGCGACAAATGCCATGAAGATTTTATTGACTTGATTAATTATCATAAGATATTTATTATAAGTATCTTATTATCTTGTATATGTATTTGTTATGAGTGTCGTATTGATTTTTATATGGTACGCTATTTTGGGTTATTTTATCATATTGTTATTATATATGAATATATGGCATGTGATTTCATTAGTTTATGATACTCCGACTTAATTATTATGAATGATGTTTGTTAAGAGCTTCGCATCGGTTTATATGTGATACTCTTCTTTGATTTATTTTATCATATTGATTTATATATGATATGTGTTAAGGGCATCGCACTGATTTATGTGTGGTACTCCGATTAAATATCACATTGGTTTATATGTGGTATTTCAGTTCGGATTATTTTATCATATTGTCTTATATATGATAAATGGCATGATATGTTTAATAAGCTAATTTGCCATAGTGACTTTTACCTTCTGGTTGTATTCGCTATGAGTATTGTTTTGATTTAGAAATGATACTCTAATCAAATTCATTTTGTCATATTATTTAAGAAATGTTATGAGTATCATATTATATATGGTACTCTGATTTGGTTTAGTCTGTCATATTGTTTTTACAAATAATAAATGCAGTGAAGATTTTATCGATTAATATGTGATACTCCCAACTTGATATAAGTTATCATATTGTTTTTACATAAGATAAATGCCACATATGTTTCATTGGCTCATCATTGATTTATTTTATCATATGGTTCTTATATATGATAAATGTCACTAAAAATTTATTGGCTGACATATAGTACTTTGACTTAATTCTTTATTATATTTGGTGTGGCATCTGTTATGGGTATCAAATTGGTATTTATGGACTCTCTCTAATTTAATCATATTTTCTAGAATTATTATTAATGGAATCGTCTCGATTTATATACGATACCCCTGTATTGAAAACGGGGAGTCGGTACCCTAATAAGTGTATTTTACTTGGGATAGGGGTTGGAATTTCAATAAAAAAAGTGAGCAATCAAAGTTGGAATTTTTTTTGTTACAATCCAAATAATCTGGGACAAATTAAGATGCAATGTTGGTATTCAGTAATGTTGTATTTTGACCCGTATAAATTGCGAGGACGTAATTTCTTTAGGGGGGAGTCTGTAACAACCCGGATTTTTGGAAGGGGGTTGTAGTAGCTCAGAAAATTTTCGCGTTTAAAAATAATTAAATTAAATTAATTCAGATCTAATTTGAATAATTGAAAGTGTAACTTTGAAAATAAATTGAAGCTTATGTACAGATTATAAAGGCTAATTTAATTTAATGTTGAAAATATATGCTTATACGTTTATTTGATTTATTTTATTTTTTATTTTTTATTTTGGACTATTTAACTTCATTATGTTTGATTCAAATGTCTAATTAGAATGTGACGACCCGGAAATTTGCAATCCTGGTTATCCGATATACAACATATATCAAACGTCCAAGGATCGAAAATAACCAGAAAGTTAATGAAAGAAATTAGAGGGTGAGGAAAGATAAGATAGGAACTTAGAATAGAAGAAGAAGAAGAAGAAGAAGAACATACAACATCAGAGTAAAATGAATCTCACAGCGGAACGAACAACATATAATAGATAACATATCCTTGAAATAAAATCAGTATATGCATACAGTAACATTATCAGAGTACAACACAGCAGAAATAACTATAGCTATATAATCCTGAAGCCTCCTGCTCCAAGCTCTCCAAGTATATCTGTAAAACCCTGACTACTTGACTTCCCGTACAAAATTGGGCACCCAAGAGTTTAGGGAAACAAAACAAAATAAACTCCGGATCAGTTATGGGACTGGTATGAGTAGAACAGTTCAAAACATTTTAACAAGTAAATGATATCTCATAAGACCACGCCGTATAACGGAACGGGTTTTTCCCTTATGAGAATCCAAATTATCTTTATATCAAAAACCTTTTGATATTATAATAAGGTCTATCAACCACAATATAATAATCATCTAGCGGAAATGCTTTCATCTCACGTTCTACGCATATAGTATACAATCAAAACCGCAAGCACGTATTGGGTAATGGATTTCCAACTATGACAAGGTATGGAACCACCTTTCGCTAGTGTACCTCTAGAAAGGAATACACTGGGTTCAACAAGAACATCTTGCAACCCGACCACACATGACCAACCACTCATTTCGCTTGAGTGTATCGAATGTATATCACCAACGGTTGGGATCAGCAACCGTTTCCCGAATGGGACAGCATCAACAATAGATTTTTAGAAGTAAATGAAACTCTAGATCAGGTGATTATACACCCTAATAGGTCCGACCTACATAGCCATGCTGCCTGCACGATTTCTGTCATTTACCGGATGTGAGGCTAGAAGCTACGCTTATCTTTTACATACCACATCTTCATTCACTTAGAATGTCACATCGTCATACCGGCCAAATCACAAATTGATTTATCCAAAAATAACATGGGTATACAACTAAGAGAAACGAATTCCTCCGCCACCAAACGTGAATACGTCTGAAGAGATCAACTTACGCGATCTATTGGATATACTCTGTCAGACCTTCTTCCATACAGGTCGTCCTGGGACTGGACAAACTGAAGGCACTATTCATTATATCCATCTTAGGCACTGTTATCTAAGATTTATACAATAACTCTTGCACTTTACTCTGTCTTCAATTATCTTAGGCATATATGATTCACAACGCTTATGCCAATACAGAGTGGTTCTTCGGATAATAATCCAACCGGTCTCTCTATATTAACAACGTTAAAATGGTCAAAAACTTCAAAAGTAGGTGAGTTAACTATCAAAGAAAAACAGGTGTGCAAACAACGATATTATTTCCATATGGAAATTATATCGATCAATCATCATTTAACATTTATCTCTTTAGTTCATTAATTTACTTACCTCCTGTTTCCATAAATTCTAAATTCTTATTATCAGAAAAAATTTATGATTCTTATTGGGAAAACATTTCCAAACTCCTTCACGTTCAAACCTTACCATTCCTTAGTTAAGAAGGAAGTCAATCAAGTTGGGGTATAATTACCTCTCAGACCTTAACTGAACAATGTTTTAACTTCGAAATGGTCAAAGTTTATCTTTTACCACTTTGAAAAACTTCCTTACGTAACTCTCGGATTCAATTTACGAATCCACTTCTGTAAAGACTCGTAACTTCCCCGGTAAGGAAAGCCCGGACGCAGTTGAGAACACGACCAATCAGAACACAAACAGATGAACATTTCATTGCTTATTACAACAATTTCCATCAAAATACAAGAATATGCAGAGTACATATAAATATTACACAACATATTATCAGAGGTTACAATACATTACATAGTAGCGAAAAAATAATACAATACACAACTGAAAGAGATACACTGATACAGAGCTTTTCGGATATCATTCCAGTTGTAAATCAGGATCCTGTGAATATAAATCTGCAAACCAAAACTACTAGCTGCCCATGTCAAAATAAGGGCACCCAGAGTTTAGGTTAAAACAATAAACTCCAGGTCAGTCATGTGACTGGTGTGAGAACTAAAACAGTTAATAATTAGTATTTCTAAAGTTAGGCAAATCAAGGGACTACGCCGTATAATATGGAACGGGTTTCCTCCCAATAATATCAGTGCATAAAACAAATAGCGCAATGCTAAATAAAGAAAAATGAAGCTGTTATAAGACACATGTCCCATCACACAATGCAACACAAGCCGGAGGATAGGGTTTTACCTTATAATAGCCAAAGAATGCTTGATATGCTAAATTTCATCTTTTATTACTATAAGTGTATAGTGTAAAAACAATTTCAATCATAAGTATCAATCATAGTCAGCATAAGTGCCTCATCCCACTATGTCGACATACTAGGCTCTACAATCAAAACCGCAAAGTCATGTATCGTAAGTTGGATTTCCACCTATGAACAAGGGCAAGGGATCGTCCTCAACCGAATTCGAGACGCTCTAGCCCGTGTCTTAGGAACAACCGCAACTGCCCCTTGGATCGTCAGGGCCAGTCCACTGATGTGGATTATAATGCCTGAACACTGCGTTTCCCCACGCTTTGGGGTGTCAATGAGTCTACTGACTCCATCGGCTCCACATAGTCACCGATATATCCGAGGTGCCTCGCAACAGCAACAACCACATAAGTCAAACTCGTCAGGGCTTGTAAAACCACTGACGCCACTTCCAGCTAGAAGGAAACGCATGCCCTCCCTGATGTCCTCTCCCATTTCTGGTTCACAACCAGGGTGTAAGGCTCGCGAATCAACGCTACACAAAGCTATGCCACACAGGTCGTGCTTTGATTATCAACCACAAAACTCTGCTTTTCAACAGAAGCCTTGATTATATTGCCACTTAGGCATGCCATACAGGCAATTCACTCCATGCGTTTGATATCCATCAATATATAACCTCTGAGCTCATACATCTCAGAGAAGGGCGTTAAGCTAGAGAATAAATTCTCCGCCACCAATTAGATATATATTTAATAGAAATCAATCACATAGAATAAAATCCAATGTCAGACACACAGTCCATTTACAAGTACGTTCTGGATCTGAATGAAACCGGAGGCACCTTGTACCTCGCATATCCATCGATCTCCAAGTACGTCTGGACGATCACCAACTGATTCCCTCCTCTTAGGTGTATAGCCCAATAAAGATCATCAGTAATCACCCAAACGATGTGAAGACCTCCGGTCTTCGACCACCGTCTTCATCCTCGACATCACGTCGAATCAGTTATTCAGAATGGGGTAAACCCGGTCTTTCTGAATAACTCGCGTATATAATAAACAAGTGCTACACAAACACAACATACGCCTCAGTCCAATTCAGAATATTTTTTTATTCAAATATTCTTATAACTTAGGAAAGGTTCCCATTAATTTTGTCAAAGATAAATTCTTTAAATTTATTCTTCAATCTTCTATTGAATTTCAATTCCAATTAGTCGGGATTAGCGAACCACACCGAAGTAATCATTTATTTTATTTCCCAATCCCAACCTATTCATCCCATGAAGTAAAACTGGTCATACTTCATATCTAATACCGCGGTGTTATCGGTAAATTCAATTACCATTTCACGTTCAAATCTAATTAAAGATTTAACTATCGCCTGGAGCAAAATTGGTGGTACTCCATTCTCGATTATTTTAATCTAATTAAAGATTCATTAAAACTCCACTTGGTTTTAATCTTCCCAATAATCACTATCAATGATTATTTAACTTGGGAAATCACATCCTGTCTTTAACTGGGTTAAAGTACCAATGTCATTTAAAACACGGTTCACTATAAAGCCAAAATCACATTCCATTAATTATCGGGTTAAAGGACAAGTGTTATTTAAAACACTGTTCACGATAAACAAAAAAATCAATTCAAATTCAATTCCTATTAAATACCATTTAATTGGTACACTTCATTAAATCTAAATAAAAAGATTTAATCTTTCTCTCAACTGGGTTTAAAAACAGTGTTAATGAAGTCACCATTCACGACATACCCAAATCCCATTTGATATTAAATACAAGGCTCTGAATAGAAAATATATCAGCTTATATTCAATATCAAATTCTACGACCAACAAATATCGTATTGGAAATAACGATATAAATATATCTTTCAAATTTCCATAACAATCTCTATATAATCACGAAATCCAACATTGAAATATTCCAATGATAATTTCAATTCAAATCCATTCCAATTCAATTATTGGAAATTCTGGGTATTTTCAAAACCATTTCAAATCCACTTTATTTATTTTAAAAATAAATGGAATCATAATTCTAGTTCAAAACTAGTTCATTTTGATAAAAAAAGCTATTTTTGTCTTTTCAAATATGGAAATTTTCATCCCAATTCTTCACAAATCATTTCTTATGATTTTACACAAATTATTACTATTTTTAATAATTTTATCAAGGCCCGTACAGTCGATTTCCATCAACGGCTATCGAACTGCACTTACAACGACCTTTTTCAAATTTGATTTGGAAATAATTCCAAATCCAACTGTTAGATTTCAAATCTCTAATATTCTTTAGAAAGCTCTTTTCGATATGAACCCAAGGTTCCAGTTTTTGGAGAATCCGACGGCCGGATCTCCTGTAATATCCATTCGAAGTCAATGGTCGTAATTTACGAACTCCGTGGCGCAGCGTGTTCTATTCAGGCCATTATATATATATTATATATATCGTCGATTTCCTTTCAAAACATATTTTATAAATCGTATTGAATTCGTTTTTAAAACGATTTCAACTTCACATTCAATTTCGATTCAAAATTGAATATTCCACATCATCGACATACAAATGATAATATTTTCAAAATGTTATATTTTGAAATCACTTCTTGTAACGTCCCGCCTTTTTGACCGCTTCAAATTGGTAATTAAACCAACTTAAAACGTCCAAATTGACGGATCGTTATTTAGCTTACAAAGTTTAAAAGCAGAATCAACACCGAAAACACAGAATAAATAAATATCACAGTATTGAACAGCGAAGTAAAACTTTTATTTATAAATCAAAATTTTGAATACAATATTTTTTTCTACAGTGGATTTTTATCAAAATTTGAATACACGAAAACATTACTGTTTAAAACTTCAGAGTGCGCCGTCTCTTGGAATCCCCAGCTTTGCAAACTTCGAATCCTAAGCTGAAATCTTTAAATCTGCACTGCTCGGTTCTGACCCGAGCATTTCATGTAAAAACACAAAATACTCGAGTCAGGATTAATCTTATGTTCAAGTAAATTAACTTCAATATAAACTGAAATATAATAGCCACTCCTACTCAATTTGTCAAATCATTGGGTACATCAAACCAAGACAGCGAGTACGTATATACATACGTATGCCACAATATGTATATACATATAAAAAATATATGTATACACCTAGGTCGGCCTCCACGCATGTATATACAATCAAAACCCCACATATAATCACAGCACGCAACTGAGCAGTCCCATATACATTTGGTACCACCAAAGTTGAGTTATTTTGATGAACCATTTTCAATAAAGGAAAGATGATTTGTTATCCTACTTAACAAATAAGAAGCGTAATATTTTTTTTTCCAGCACCACTAGCCAAGCCAATAGTAAAATGGACTACCTTTCCAAGGAGGATCCCAGATTATTCTCAAGCAACAAATTTATTTGTTAAAGGTAAATCATCTACATTATGCTTATCTAATGTTCTAAACATAAATTATTATTGAGTAGTAACAGTTCGTAATTGATGATGAAAATGTAAATTTGATACCCATACACAGCTCAACTGAGAAAGATGTTAACGAGGCTGCCATGAAAGCATCCTCACTACGTGGTATTCATTGTTTCATAATGACACAGGTTACAATAAACAAGTATAAAGCAAAGTAAACATATGAGTTCAAGTTTTTGGGATCAAGGCAAGGCATCAAAGATATAGACAGTATACATTATATGTTCAAATCAGGCCCATATGTATATAAATGGCTACTGGTACAACAATACCATGCAAGTGTGCATGAATACTTTCAAGATACTAGTGCAGATGCTAAAAAAACTCAAAACAACTTCATATATGGTGCAATGGTACCAATGTAGTGGAGAATACCAAATTCTACCATGAATACATACATATATGTGCTTACTCAAGTAAAAAGGTACACGATTTACTAAAACAGCCTGCGTTGAAGTATGAAAAAAGTGTGGTAATGGGTGTATCCCTATATATGCCCAGCTTACCAATTGATCAAGATTTGGGTAATAGCAAACATGTGTAAACCCATCATCTAGTTACATTTCAAACACACACAAACACACACACACACACACACACACACACACACATATATATATATATATATATATATGTGTGTGTGTGTGTGTGTGTGTGTGTGTGTGTGTGTTTGTGTCGCCAGTTCAGACCATATATTTATACTAATTAAATGCACTACATATTGCCAATATGTTACTATTTCCGTTTACTAGCAGCATATGGAAACATTAACAACAAATTCTGGGGTAAGAGTGGACACCATACGTTAAAAAAAAGACTTAACTAACTTATTTTTGTCACATTTGATTCGCTTGGCTAAGTCATTTGGTCACCAAATCTATGTCCTATATGTAAAGAACATTCTCTCTTGGTTGTCAAATTAAAGCAACTTGCAAAACTTTTGTTGGATCATTGAACTTAATAATATTGACATAACTTTATTGTTTGGTCGCTTATCTGTTTTATCTTACAAATCAGTACTGTTAATACAACAGTACTCAATACACAGTCTTCCCAATATAGATTAACTGATGCCCATATAAATCAATCCCAATATCGCTAGGTTGATGATCAATTATAGATATCCTATGGGAACAGTTGACTCACTAACACAAATGTTTTTAAAATTCAGACATGTAGAATATTCCAATAATTAAGTAGGATAACTTAAATGCAATTCAATTCGGCTAAAATCTGACAAAAACCAATCTAGACTTGGTTTCTAATTTTTCCTATCTTAATTTGATTTGATGCAGTTTACTTCAAAACAACATAATGCTCACCCCTAGACTAGGGATCAAGGATGCTCACATCAGAACAAAACAGGGGCAACAAGTGTGTAAATATAAGTAACAATTCATAAATATCGATTTAATATTCACCCTAGCATTGAAGACAGTTTTTAATTCATACGCAATTCAAATTTATTTCCAGAAATCAACATGACAAACATGGCCAGTTAAATCAAGCAAGAATCAATCACGCCGCCAAAGGATTCACGCACAAATCAAGCCAACCCGTGAATATAATCAGAAAATTCAGCAAAACCACAGAAAATTCAACCAATTAACACATTCTAGTTCTAACGAAGTTAAATCACTGGAATAAAGTTTAAATCATGAGTTTCAAAGGAAACTCACCTTCATACAGTGAAGGAAGAGCATAAAGGTTGGACTTTTGCTTCGAGTCTAAGGAGGTAATCAATGAACTCGACCTAACGACTACCTTCGATCCATGGTTCTGGAACTGGAGCTTCGATGACTTTTGGGCCTGCTCTTGGCAACTGCGTCTTGGAGAGGAAGGAGGCGAGGCGGTGCTCGATTTTAGAGGACCAATTCAAGGATGGTGAGGATTTGTCGGAGGCGCGACTACCTAGAACATCGGATGGTGCTCGGGTAGATGGAAAATCATATGGTAGCCATGGATTATTATTTTTGAGAAAGACTTGATTTTCTATTTAGGGAAAAGAGCGATTGGCTTTCAGCCATTAAAATGGAAAGGGGAAAAACAAAATGATAATTTTTTTGTGCTGAATGAATTTGGGAAGGAACGGTCATATTATAGGAGGAAAATAGTGGGATAAGAACAATGTAATTTCAATATCTTTAGGTCTGCGCGTTTTAGGTCTGCGTATTCAGTTATAGGTTGGCGTGGTTTCTAACTGAGGTAGGTTATATTCGACTTAAATTAATATTTATTTCTACCGTGAATTACCGTGTATCGCCCTAAATTTGTATCGCTAACGAAATCTCCAATCGCGACAAAAATTATATGTACCACTTCGTATTCGAGTTCTGAATTCAATAAAATTTATTTAATTGTAATCCAACTTCGTTTGTATACAAGGATTTCTTATTTTAAATTAATTATCGGTTCACCGATTTATTCTTTTTTTCCACACATCAATTCCATTCGATTCCATATTTGAATCGTTAAATTTAAATTTCTTTATATACATGAATATACATATCTAGGCTGATTTTTCATATATGTCGACAAATAAATATCCAATTTACTTAATGATAATAACGTTTATTTTCACCTTTAATCGTTTATATGTTCAGTCAGATTCCAAATCCGATTATCTTATCCAATAAATTTCAATTTAAATATTCAGCAATAATTATTCGATTCTCAACCAATCGATCTGAATTAAATATTGGATTCAATTCATGCTCAAAATCATATACTTGATTTTTAATTTCTAGCTTAAGTATCGATATAAATATTATTATTGATAGTTAATTCACTATTTAATTCCATATTTAGTTATCGAAATTTCTGGGACGTTACAATCTCCCCCCTTAAAACTTTTCGTCCCCGAAAAGAGGAGATCTTCGTATTTATACCAACGCATACCTCAAATATTTATATAACTAATGTAAATATTGATACTTAAGTTATCGAAATTATTTGTTTATTCATCATATTCAACTTACTTGGAAAAACAAATTTCCTTATAAAACCAAGTTCTTTTTAAACTCCAATTTCCGCATAAGTCGAATTTATGCATCTCAACTCATTTTGAATTCCTTCATTAAAACCATCTGTCAATTTTTGTTTATCCATCGTTCTACTTACTCCTTCAATCCATTTAATCCACTTATTCCAAGTTCAACCCAATCCCTTTCAATCCATTAAAAATTTCCCAACACTCATTGAAGAGTGTAAATAACATTTCCTCTTTAAGTCGCAAATTGTCGATTTGAAAATTACAAAAATCTGCAATCTTTTGTTAATATTTACACATAAGATAAAATCCGTGCAAAAATATTATTACAAAGCTATGGACTCGAAAATACTTCAAAATTCTTTTTCTTACTTATTAGACCAGGTATATTTTAATTTCAAATTATTTATTTGAAAATATTTGATAACTGATGTTTGACAAGTCTACTGTCATTCTCACAGATATTAGGCATACGCTGGCCAGGCGCACGACTAAAATCTCCAAGTACTAAATATCCTTGCTTTAACCCCCAGTGAGAATATTTTTTTTTTTTTAAATCTCCTTTAAAAATATATACGGAAAGTACTAATGTGATATTGATTATTGATTGTTCATGAATCGCAGATATACAATGGTTTCGTCTGGATCCCCCAGGAAACATCCGTATCCATAGGAAATCACTTCCCAGTGAATTTCGTCATGAACAGATCAATAGGAAAATATTTAAGAATTGAAAGAAAACCCGAGGTCACTGAACGTTGGCTGCTTTATCAAGTTATGAAGATAGACCAAGTCACGAGGACAGATTAAACCATGAGGACAAATCATGTCACAAAGACAAATCAGGTCATGAAGACCAATCAAGTCACTAAGACTAACTGCTGCATCGAACAGGTGGCTCGCAATCACTAAGATATCTCAAACATTGCATTGCTCCATTCTACCTTTAGTAACTCTAGTGGTTACATCTCTTTCACTTGTAGATATGCCATGGGGACTGCAGGTACACAATGGTTACGCCTGATTCCCTCAGGAACCATCCATACCCGTAAGCTTTCACAGCTCTGCGGATTACGCCCTTATCACGACTGTAGATCGCAGCAGACACAATGGTTACACTTGGTTCCCCTAGGAAACATCCGTCCGTCGTAGGCCATCTATAGCCCTGCGAATTACGCTACACGGTCGTGTTCTTTCAGATAACACGAGTTTTATGTCTGGACAACCTACTACCACCAGCAGCATACTTCAGCTAAGATCGAAATTCAAAGGAGAAGGAAGGTACTTTCCTTATTTTTCTTTGAAAACATATAATACATATATACATATATTATTCTATTCCAAATTCCTCATAAATCATACTTATGTCAACTTACATAAGATTTTCTTTCCAAACCATATTTTCAAACACTTCATTCTTATATAAATTTTATCATATAATATTTCATTTCAATTCGCTTACCTTCCAATCCAGTGGTTTTCAAATTCACCATATTCATTTATCTCTCATATACGTTCTGAAACTTCTATATTCAATATTTAAAATCGAATATCCCTAAAATCCATTCCTATTTTAAATTTTCAGTTTTGATCTCCTTATCAATTTAGATATTTGATATCTCTTCAATCTCAGATTTATGAATTCATTGGTTATAAACCAAATTTTCTTTCACACTCTAATTATCTACTTCCTTACTTAATTCAAATCTTTATACTCTCCAAAATTCCAGAACTTTCCTTTCTACACCAAATTATCATTTACGCATTATCACGGTTCCATATTTAAATCCTTCGACCGTAAATTTGCAAGCGAACAACTCCTTAAGTATCAATCCCAAAGGCCGAAACCAACCTCAAATAAATACTCAAAAAGTTATTCAACTTAACTAATCTACAGTCAATTTCTAAATTCCTTAACTTCATTTTTTAATTTCTTATCAAATTATTTCTTACACAATTCTCAAATTCAATTGACGAATCTACTTCTCTTACATCCAGTCGCTCTTCGTTCTCGTCGTGCGGCTCTTTGTTTTTTAGTTCTTACCATTCTGATTTATCAAAACCCGTTAGCCTCTAACGATCTTTATGAAAAACAAACATTTCAAATTATCATATTTATTTTCTATAATTCAATATATATATATATATATTTATATTTATATATCTGTTATTGGAAAACACCTCCAAATTTTAGCTCATAAGTTCAGAAGACTAACTGTATCAGTTTAAATGCAAACATACAAGTTTAGATGTTACGTATGGCTCTCTGCATGTGTTCCAACAAGATGTAGGCACATGTCTGATGCCCATTTAATATCACGGATATGGTTTATGTATTATCAGTCAAATGCATTTTTAGTTCCAAAATCAAAATAAAAGAATAGTGTCAATATTTGCAAGTATTTTGTGTTAGGCAAGCCCCGCTTTTGCTTACTGATAGCAGCCATTTAACAACAAGTTAAGGAAAGCATTTATGTAAGATATACCATCAAAAATATGAACAGTTTGACTTCCCACTGTTAAGTGACCTGCGCACCCTAATTCAAGGAAGCAAGCATTGGCATTGCAGGAGGAAGACAAGTACATATATATGAGTGGATATCCTAAATGGGTTAAATAATATTGTTCATATTGTTGGTTAGAACTGAGAAAAACTGATCATACTTCTTATACAACTAAGGTCCTAATCTTTCTTTCTTTTTTTTAAAAAAGAACAAATTCCTTAATTTGCATATTCCATTTTAGTTTACTCAGATCAGCCCATCTAAAACTTCCCATGATGATTCTTTTTGTGATCAACCAAAGTAGTCACAACAGAACAATGATAACCTCCTATCTCTCATTGGTGATACTGCCTTATTTAAATTTGTTGAATCCATTTTTGATCAAATATTCATTCAGCAAGAACATGATTCAATACAAATCAAGTCCCAATACTATATAACAATGGGGTTAAGCCAAATATTCAGTGCATATCGGATATAAGCTATCGGGCATGCATGTATTAAACTGTCAAGGTGCTACTTAAGGGCGCATAGTGTCAAACTGCACAGATATAAAAATGGGTTTAAATTGCCAAACTATATATAGGAGAATATGGGTTTCAAGTGTCAAACTGTGCATAGATAAATATGGGTTTCAAGCTTTACACAAAGCAGGGTGGTAAAGTTAGGCATGGGACCGTATTGCATATTCAAAACATGACACAGAGCAGGGTGGCGATTCTAACTGCTTTATCCTAAGAATGGCACATAGTTCCTGTTGGATATATTATTTTCTTATATTGTTTGAAAGTGGGATTTTTTTAAAAACGTTTCATGCTTCTAACCAAATACTGTCATGCAAACTATCAACTAAGCATTATCAGGGTGATGCAAGTTAAATCACTATGACCGTATTATTTTGCAATCGAGAGAAATGTTTTGATTATACCAGGATAACACTTGCAATTCAAAATATCCATGTAAAATTCGAAATAAAACAGCAAATTCTTTTCTGTTGCTTTTTTTTTTTAAATCTCTGTTCATTTTAGTAGCCATACAATTGAATTGTACCAGACACAGATAAGCGAACAAGACATATCTGGTTGTCAGCAAAACATGTTATCTTCACACAACACCGTCCAGTTTGCATATATATTTATATTTTCTTAATTGTGAAAAGATATGCAATTGATAACTAAACAAATTTCTTGCATCCAGATGAAATACATTCAGGTGAAATGCAGACAAGAATTTAACATCTATAACCACAAATTATTTTGCCATATTTACTAAGTTAATTGCGCTTGTTTACTTTTAGCAAGTTAAATTTTAAAAAGGAAAAAAGTAATTTAACTATAATAATTGATTTATGGATAAGACAACATTAGCACATAATGTCGCAACTTTTAGTAACTAAAACAGTAACTTGTTACAATAGAGTTGTATGGTTAGATGTTTAGTAGTTTTTGAATAACCTGACATGTAGTTGATAAGTGCATATGTCCTCAAAGGTTTACATATTCGTCGAAATGTAGCATAGATCTTTATGAGTAAACAGAAAAAAAATTGATAAAAGCATACATGATAATATTAAATTTTAGTTCCTAATTCCTATTGATCAACTTGTACCATCAAGCAATCCCTATAGCCACTTTTTTATTTACAAGTTTTCAAATCAATGGTATGAACCAAACATATATTATTCGATTTTAAACATCTAAAAGCCATTATTTTAAGAAGGGTGGTGTTGAAAGAATTTCTGTACAATAGCTAAAAAAAATCCATTTGGTCGGTCAAAAAAACAATACCAAAATCACATTACAAGCAATTTTGGTACAAATTGCTTTCAGTGCTGGTTACAAATGCTGATCAGAATCTTCAAACTAAATCTTCAGAAAGTTTACAAATACTGGTTTTCATTACTCTTCACTAGTGAAGTGTCGAAAATTGTCAAAATAGGTTTGGAAATGTTGAACTGCTTGAATCATACTCAGATCTCCTTTCATATGGGTAATAAAATGATTAAGATACTGTTTGCTTTCGTATCAAAGTGCCAACAAGGCATAAACGTTCTAATTTACAGGCTCGGTTGATTGAGTGGTCTAAGGAAATCTTATTAACACCTCTCTAGATTCGAACATTGGGGATTCCGAACAAATTTTAAATCTCAAATAAATTTTTATCTCTGCTGTACCAGTTCCAAAATACTAACTTTGAATATATAATATTCCCAAAATAATTCAACTTTCAAAATATATATTTCAAAATCTTTTCATTTTCACAATTTATATTTCGAAAACATTTCAACTTCAAAATCCGCTTTTCTAGTGTCGATTATACTTATTTCAAACCCGATAAGCTAAGCTTTGAATAAACCAAAGCTCTGATACCACTTGTAACGTCCTGCCTTTTTGACTGCTTTAAATTGGTAATTAAACCAACTTAAAACGTCCAAATTGACAGATCGTTATTTAGCTTACAAAGTTTAAAAGCGATATCAACACAGAAAACACAGAATAAATAAATATCACAGTATTGAACAGCGAAGAAAAACTTTTATTTATAAATCCAAATTTTGAATACAATATTTTCCTCTACAGCGGGTTTTTATCAAAATTTGAATACACGAAAATATTACTGTTTAAAACTTCAGAGTGCGCCGTCTCTTGGAATCCCCAGCTTTGCAAACTTCGAATCCTAAGCTGAAATCTTTAAATCTGCACTGCTCGGGTCTGACCCGAGCAGTTCATGTAAAAACACAAAATTCTCGAGTCAGGATTAATCATATGTTCAAGTAAATTAACTTCAATATAAAATGAAATATAACAGCCACTCCTACTCAATTTGTCAAATCTTTGGGTACATCAAACCATGACAGCGAGTACGTATATACATACGTATGCCACAATATGTATATACATATACAAAATATATGTATACACCTACATCGGCCTCCACGCATGTATATACAATCAAAACCCCACATATGATCACAGCATGCAACTGAGAAGTCCCATATACATTTGGTATCACCAAAGTTGAGTTATTTCGATGAAACATTTTCTATAAATGAAAGATGATTTATTATCCAACTTAACAAATAAGAACCGTAATTTTTTTCCAGCACCACTAGCCAAGCCAATAGTAAAATGGACTACCTTTCCAAGGAGGATCCCAGATTATTGCCAAGCAACAAATTTATTTGTTAAAGGTAAATCATCTACAAAATGCTTATCTAATGTTCTAAACATAAATTATTATTGAGTAGTGACAGTTCGTAATTGATGATGAAAATGTAAATTTGATACCCATACACAACCCAAATGAGAAAGATGTTAACGAGGCTGCCATGAAAGCATCCTCACTACGTGGTATTCATTGTTTCATAATGACACAGGTTACAACAAACAAGTATAAAGCAAAGTAAACATATGAGTTCAAGTTTTTGGGATCAGGGCAAGGCATCAAAGATATAGACACTATACATTATATGTTCAAATCAGGCCCATACGTATATAAATGCCTACTGGTACAACAATACCATGCAAGTGTGCACGAATACTTTCCAGATACTAGTGCAGGTGCTAAAAAAACTTACAACGACTTCATACATGGTGCAATGGTACAAATGTAGTGGAGAATACCAAATTCTACCATGAATACATACATATATGTGCTTACTCAAGGAAAAAGGTACACTATTTACTAAAACAGCCTGCGTTGAAGTATGAAACAAGTGTAGTAATGGTGTATCCATATATATGCCCAGCTTATCAATTGATCAAGATTTGGGTAATAGCAAACATGTGCAAACCCATCATCTAGTTACATTTCAAACACACACACACACACACTCATATATATATATATATATATATATATATGTGTGTGTGTGTGTGTGTGTGTGTGTTTGTGTCGCCAGTTCAGACCATATATTTATACTAATTAAATGCACTACATATTGCCAATATGTTACTATTTCCATTTACTAGTAGCATATGGAAACATTAACAACAAATTCTGGGGTAAGAGTGGACACCATACGGTTAAAAAAAAGGACTTAACTAATTTATTTTTGTCACATTTGATTCGCTTGGCTAAGTCATTTGGTCACCAAATCTATGCCCTGTATGTAAAGAACATTCTCTCTTGGTTGTCAAATTAAATTAACTTGCCAGATTTTTGTTGGATCATTGAACTTAATAATATTGACATAACTTTATGGTTTGGTCGCTTATCTGTTTTATCTTACAAATCAGTACTGTTAATACAACAGTACTCAATACACAATCTTCCCAATATTGATTAACTGATGCCCATATAAATCAATCCCAATATCGCTAGGTTGATGATCAATTACGGATATCCCATGGGAACACTTGACTCACTAACACAATTGTTTTTAAAACTCAGACATGTAGAATATTCCAATAATTAAATAGGATAACTTAAATGCAATTCAATTCGGCTAAAAACAGAGAAAAACCAATCTAGACTTGGTTTTTAATTTTTCCAATCTTAATTTGATTTGATGCACTTTACTTCAAAACAACATAATGCTCACCCCTAGACTAGGGATCAAGGATGCTCACAGCAGAACAAAAAAGGGGCAACAAGTATGTAAATATAAGTAACAATTCATAAATATCGATTTAATATTCACCCTAGCACTATAGACAGTTTTTAATTCATACTTCAATTCAAATTTATTTCCAGAAATCAACATGACAAACATGGCCGGTTAAATCAGGCAAGAATTAATCACGCCGCCAAAGGATTCACGCACAAATCAAGCCAACCCATGAATATAATCAGAAAACTCAGGAAAACCACACAAAATTCAACCAATTAACACATTCTAGTTCTAACGAAGTTAAATCACTTGAATAAAGTTTAAATCGTGAGTTTCAAAGGAAACTCACCTTCGTTCAGTGAAGGAAGAGCTTAAAGGTTGGACTTTTGCTTCGAGTCGAAGGAGGTAATCAACGAACTCGACCTGACGACAGCCTTCGATCCATGGTTCTGGAACTGGAGGTTCGATGACTTTAGGGCCTGCTGTTGGCAACTGTGTCTAGGAGAGGAAGGAGGTGTAACGACCCAGAAAATCTGAACCAATTTAAAATTTTTAAATTGGCTAAAATAATGGATTTTAAATATTTAAAATAAATATTTTAGATAATGGCAATGAAAAGTGAGTTTGAATCGACAATTGAAAACAAATATAATTAATTTTAATTATAAACAAGGCCTGAAAAGGCGCTGCAGTTTCAAAAATTGAATTCAAACTTTGTCGGACTGTGTCGGGTGCAAAACAAAACGGATTTTAGTGAAACCAAAAATATTTAAATCTGTTAGTGAATACCTTTCTAATGAATCTGAAAAATCGAATTTTCATAGCGGAAAGCAAAAGTTATGGCCGAATGAATTTTCAGAAAGGTCGCTATGGAATTTATATAGCCCTTGAAATTGGCCATTTTGCATACGACCTCAGAATTCGACGAAACCACATTGGTTGGATCCGGGATGTGAAGTTATCGCTAGGTTTCAAATTTCATAATTTTTGAAGCTAGGATGTGAGCATGGCAAAGGAAAACGTGTTTTGGTCAATTATATTTAAATTGGATCGACCAAAAATGGACCTTTTTGTAGACGGTCTCAGAATTCAACGAAACTAGTTTTGCTGGGACCGTATCGTCAAAACATAGCTAGATTTATTTTTTTGGAATTTTTCGAATCAGTTTGTGGCCCTGGCAAATTGAAATGTACGTTCAAATTAAATATTGAATATTTTATATTTTAATTTGAAGGAAAACTGACTGAAAAAGTCGAATGGGCCTTCGAAACATATCCCATTGTGTCCGAGATGGGGGTAAAACGCTAGGGACGACAGTCGTTGGGCTTGGATTGGAGTTCGTGGCCAAAAACCCTATTTTTGGATTTATTATAAAGGCCGGCCAATAGGAATTTTCCAACACATTAAATTAAAAAAAAAAAACACGGAACCCTATTTCGCTCCAGCGAACGAACGACGACTGGGCTCCCATCCTTTCTGACCAGATCCCCGCCGCCACAGGCCCCTAGCGCTGCCGCCACCACCCCCAGTTGAAGCGCCTCCCTCCACCCTTCAAATCCGACCTGGCCACACCCTCTTTCCCTCCGCCTACCTCGAGAACGAAGCCCGCAAAGTCAACGACTTTGTCACCGTCGTTCTCTGCCGTCTGACCACCGGAATTGCCGCCACCACCACCATCTGACGCGCCTCTCCTCCCTCTACGACGTCCAGCCACCTGATCGACCTCTCGCGCGACGATTCGCGCGCCATATCGAAACCTAGTTTCGAACACGCGAGGAAGGTAATGGCCTAGTTGATTTTGAACTGATTTTTGACCCATCTTTGAAAAATCATATCTTTTTCATATGTTAACGAAATTCGATGAGACAGGAAACATCGTGACCATGTGGACGTCTTCTACATTCTAGAAGAGACCGCATATTTTTCTGAGCCTTCTGCTATTTTTGGTGGAGTGGAACCCAGTGTGAGATTTCAAATTTATAAACAATATGGAAAACGGCGATGTATAAATTATATAGTCGATGTATGAGTTATATAAGCATTGTACACCTCTTGTATAAGCGTTGTATAAGTTGTACGTTCGATGTATAAGTTATATATGCGTTGTTAAAATTATATATGTGTTGAAATAAAAGTGAATTGCTATATATATATATATATATATATATATATATATATATATATATATACGCCCCTCGTCCACAAACTATGGACGATATTTATTGATTGTGATTGGTGTAAAAATTGATTGATAGCGAATGGTTGTTTGGGATTGTTTGTGGTTAATATTGATAGATTGTGGTTGAAAAATACCCGTTTGTGGTTGAAAAATATTTGGTTGAAACCACATAGGATTAGTTTGTGGAAATGAAATAAATATATACATGCCGCCTGCATGCGAACTAGATGCATGATCCCCATTGTCAAAAACCGCGAGGTTTTAAGGTAGAGCGAGGAGCCGTACTAGGGGCGGTCCCGGTTTTAACTACCCTACCGTTATGCTGCCGAAATTTTGAATAATATTCATGTGTCTGAATTATTTTCATTTGCTGAAACTATATTTATTCATTGAATAGAAAACCTTCATGTGTTGAATCGATATTCATTCGTTGATTAGAAATTCATGTGTTGAATGGTATTCATATTTTGAAATAAATTGTTTTATAATAAAAATCACCTTTTTATCATCCATATGGACTATGTAAAATAATCTCGTTTCAAAAGAAATTGTTTTATAAGAAAAATCCTATTTTTATCACCTATATAAACTATATAAAATAATAGTTTTTTGAAAGGAACTGTTTTACAATAAAAATCACATTTTTATTATATACACGAATTGTTGAAATGTGAAGAGTTAAAAATAGCCGCTCGTTCAAAAATATATATATGAGTTGAAATATTCATTAATTAGCTAATGATATGATTTTTGCCTATACATGTAACATTAGAATGAATGGTGTTTTTAAACCAAATGGAATCAAATATGAAGTTGAATAGAAAATGATAAATGATAAGAACTATATATATATGTACATGCATATTTATTGAATAGGTTGTAGCAAAGGGGCTAGAGAAGAGGAATAAAATTTTGTGCCCGACAAATAGGTACACATTTACTGTTTTGTTTGGGTGATGATTTTATGAGCCTGTTGGCTAGCCGCTTGGCTTTTTCTTTTTCTTTTCGACATGAGACGCCCGTGTGGCTATTTGGGAATTTTCCCAGCCCCTCCCGTACAAAGGAGGTTATGGCGAAATTTTCCAAAATTTAAAGGCGTTAGTGAAATATTTGAAGTGAAAACGAAATAGGAATTTTTGAATGAACTATATTTATATAAGTATATAAATATAAATAAAATTAAAACGAAACGTGGCCGTGCAGTTCGTGTTTTGAAACTGTGATTTCAAACAACTAGTGCGGGGAATCCGACCATCGGATTTTCCCGAAACCGCAACTGTCGGGTTTGCCTTGGAAAAATCTTTCCAACGGCACCAACTTCGTAAAAATCCAACGGTTGGATTGTCCGGAATGTTTAATTCAAATCTGGAGAAAAACAGTGCCAGAAACGATTATATTTATTTATATTTATAAATATAATTATATTAAATCGAATAACGACGCTGTAGTTCGTATTTTGAAATCGAAACTTCAAACGATTGTACCGGGAGATCCGACCGTCGGATTTTCCCGAAGCTGGAACCGTTGGATTCGTTTTGAAAAGACCTTTCTAATGTTGAAAATTTTGTGAAGATCCAACGGTTAGATTTTCAGATATGTGTAAATCAAATCTGAAGAAAAACAGCGCCACGGCCACGTTATGGCCCGAAGCGTCGTTTTGAGTAAATTGGCTATTTTAAAATAAATAAAAATAGCGATAAATCGTTATAAAATATCATAAACGATATGGAATGAAAATAAACTGAATTTACTCGATTTATGTGGTATTTGATGGTTGAATGTGTTTGGTGTGAAAATTACATTAAAGAACAAAATTGGTGTTATCGAATAATTTAACCATTGAAATAAATTCATTTGAAATTCTAAATACGTGAATTATTTGAAAAGGCCGAGTTAATTCTCAATTCAAATAATTGACCGACGATTGAAATTTGAAGATGAAGACGGTGGTCGAAGACCGGAGATCTTCACCTCGTTTGGATGGTAACCGAGGTCCTGATTGGGAGGCATCCCGAAATATGGATAATGAGTGGTGATCATCCAGACGTACGTGGTGATCGATGGGTTTGCGAGGTATTTAGTGCCTCCGGTTTCGTTCGGACCCAGAACGGACTTGTAAATGGACTGTGTGTCTGACATTGGATTTTATTCTATGTTGATTGATCTCTATTAAATATACATTTGTTTGGCGGCGGAGAATTTATTCTTTTGCTTAACACCCTTCTCTGAGACGCACGAGCTCAGAGGTTGTATATCGATGGACATCAGCCGCATGGCATGAATTGCCTGTGTGGCATGCTAAGATGCAGTGATCAGGGCTTCTGTTGAAAAGCAAAGTCTTGTGGTGATGATCAAAGCACCGCCTGTGTGGTGTAGCTTTGTGTATAATGTGAAATCGCGAGCCTCACACCCCGGTATGAACCAGAAACGGGAGAGGACATCAGGGAGGGCCTGTGTTTCTTTCTAGCTAGGGTGGTGTCCGTGACCTACCGGCCCTAACATTTATATACTTTTCACCTGTGTGGTTGTTGCTGTTGCGAGGCGCCTCTGTTTGATCGGATGATCCGGGTCCGATGGAGTCATTCATTGGCTCGTTTACGCCCCAAAGGGTGGGGAGACGTAGTGTTCAGGCATAATAATCCACATCGGTGGACCGGCCCTGACGATCTAAAGGGTTGATGCGTTCTGATCCTATGGCTCGGGCTAGAGAGTCACGAATTCGGTAAGGACTACCTTTTGCCTTGGTTCATGACGGAAATCCAATTTCCAAGTACGACATCGTGTGGTTTTGATTATATACCTATATATGGCGACATAGTGGTATGGAGCATTAATGCCATCTATGTTTGATAGTTATGATTTGAAATTGTTTTCAAAACATATAAACACTAGCAATAATATCAAATGCCTTTGTTTTATTCGTATCAAGCATATTTTGGCCGTTATAAGATAAAAACTCTATCCTCCGGTTTGCGTTGCATTGTGTGATGGGAACTGAGTCTTATAATGGCTTCATCTTTATAAAAAGCATTGCGATGTTTAAAAGAAAGATTTGTTTGAAAGCATGGCAATCCAATGGAGTAAACCTGTTCCACGAAAGTGGCGTGGTCCTGTGATTAGCCAAATTATATATGTGTTGAGTAGGTTTCTCATACCAGTCCCATGACTGACTCGTAGTTTGTTCCACATTCAAACTCAGGTGCCCCTTTTTCTACATGGGCAGCCTTGTATTCAGGTTTAGCTGGTTCTTTCTGGATAGCTGGAGCTGAAGATGGATTCTACCATTTATCTCTTTTTATGCTGTTCAGCTCCTTTTGTACATATTTTGTTTGTTTTCCGCTGTAGACATTTATGTATAGCTGAACTGTATATGTACTAAGTAAGATCCTGTATACTGTGTAACTCTGATGATTACTTTTATCCGGTAT
This sequence comes from Allium sativum, assembly GCA_030737875.1. Taxonomy (NCBI): domain Eukaryota; kingdom Viridiplantae; phylum Streptophyta; class Magnoliopsida; order Asparagales; family Amaryllidaceae; genus Allium; species Allium sativum. The sequence goes on from JASFAX010000035.1 coordinate 10,424,531, forward strand.
ATTGTATTGTTCATTATCTAGTGTATTTATTTAATTTTGTTCTGCTATTATCCGTTTCTGTGTTATATTCCACGGATTACCCTTGCCGCCGTCAGTACGGGGTTTGGGGTCGTCTCAACGTGGTATCAGAGCGAGGTTAAGCTTAGTTCTCGAATATAACATTTGAACGAACCCGTCAGAAATAGAACCAGTAGTGTTCTAGGACGGGTAACTCTATACAGATTGGATCAGTAATATCCTAGTATAAGTAAAGCAGAATGGAATACACCCCAGTGGACACATTTACATCGAAATATTTGTCTCTATATTTTGAAATATCTTTTCTGTTGACCTGACGCTTTGTCTGCTAATTGCAGACGAAGTAGAAAATGAGTGACAGGAACAGAAGAAATAATCGTATGGCTCGACCAGCTAATGAGTCAGTTGTGCTCCCGCAGCCAGAATCCGATATAGAAGTTCTATTCAAGAGATTCCGAAATCTGGGTGGATCGCCATTCTTAGGCAAGGAGTCCATTATGGAAACACAAGCTTGGATTCGTTCTACAGAGAAAATCTTTGTGGGTTTAAAGCTGAGAGACGATCAGAAAAGATTACTGGTGTCTTGGGCACTCAAAGAAGAAGCTTTGTTTTGGTGGGATTCAGTTATTAAAGATAATCCAGAAGGTGATATCACCTGGGACAGATTCAAAGTGATTTTCTTAGGAAAATTTACTCCTCCCGAAGCAACCGAGAGATTATGTGATGAATTTTCTTATTTGATACAAGGTGATATGACCATCCCAGAATATCATAAGAAATTCAACGAACTTGCTCACTTTGCTCCTCATCTGAGTCAAGATCCAAAGAGGAAAAATCTGAGATTTATTCATGGCTTGCAAAGGATATATCAGAATAGTGTAATGAGGAATGTGAAGCTTCCTTTTTCGGAAATGATTTATATGGCTTATCTGTATGAAGATCTCCATAAGAAAGGAATGTTGCGCGACGAAGAAGAAGTCTGTTGTAGTGACAAAGGAGAGTCGGGAACTGATATTCCTGAATCCAGTGAGAAGCCCAGTGCCAAGAGAAAAAGGGCTAAATCTAAGAAGGAACCCGTAAGAACTGCTATTTGCTCTAACTGCAATAAGAAAGGACATCTCTCGATAAGTTGCAGATCTCTAAAGAAACGAATCAAGAGTGGATCTAAATAAGAGAAGAAATTCCAAGAGAAAAGAGGTTGCAGTAAATGCAAGCAGACTGGTCATCTTGCAAAGTATTGCTGGCTCTTAAAGAAGCCTGAAGTAGTTCAAGTGAATGAAGTAGTAGAAACTTCTGATCCCTCAATAAGTCAGGAAAGGCCAGATGTTTTAGAAGGAACGCTTACTGTCAAAAACATTCCAGTCAAAGTACTGTTTGACACGGGCGCATCACGAAGCTTTATTGCCAAGAGTGCAGCTAAGAAGCTGGATTTGAATTTGAGGAAGCTCAAGGAACCAATGACTGTCCAGAATCCGGTCGGGGGTTCTATCAATCTCAGTTGGATTTGTGCAGTACCTGTCTCCTTTTCCTGCTATAAATCCCCTACTATCTCTGTTGTTATGGATTTTAATGAATTCGATCTTATTCTGGGATTGGATTGGCTAACCAAATATGAAGCAGAGGTTAGATGCGCCGAGAGAGTTGTTAGAGCTAAGATTAAATCAGGGAGTTATATAACCATACCGTGTGAAAGTCAGAAATCTAATAGAAAAGACTTCTGGGCAGCTTTGAATGTTTCTTCAGCCCGAATAGAAAATGTCCCTGAAATCACAGAGAATATACTTGATCATATTCCTGTCGTCAAGAACTATGCGGATGTGTTCGAAGAAGTTGTTCGCTTACCTCCGCAGAGAGAAATAGATTTCAAGATCGCTTTGATTCCCAATCCAAGGCCGGTAGTTCACGCTATTCGAAGAATGTCCTTGAAAGAGAAAGAAGAACTTGACAGTCAAACACGACAGCTAGTATGGAAGGGTCTGATCAGACCTAGTTTCTCTGATTGGGGTGCAGCAGTGGTGTTTGTCCCAAAATCTGACGGTACTCTACGTCTATGTGTGGATTATCGTGATCTGAACAAGCAGACAATAAAGAACAAGTATCCATTGCCGTGGATTGATGATTTGTTGGATCAATTAAATGGAGCACAAGTATTCTCAAGAATGGACCTAGCTACAGGCTTCCATCAACTTCAAATTGCCGAAGAGTGTGTTCCAATGACAGCATTCAGAGGTCCCGACTTATTCTACGAGTGGTTAGTAATGTCGTTCGGCTTATGTAACGCTCCTGCCTACTTCGTCGATCAGATGAACAGAGTATTCAGAGGATTTTTGAATAAATTTGTTCTGGTTTTTATAGACGATATTTTAATCTTCTCTAAATCAAAAGCCGAACATGAAAAGCATCTGGAACAAGTTCTAGAAATCCTAAGAAGGAATGTATTGAAAGCAAAGTTTTCCAAATGTATATTCTGGCAAGATGAAGTGAAATTTCTAGGCCACGTCGTATCGAAAGACGGAATCACTGTGGATCCAAGCAAAATCACAGCTATTCAGAATTGGAAACAGCCCAGTACTCCCACTGAAGTCCGTAGTTTTCTCGGATTGGCTAGCTATTACCGAAAGTTCGTTAAAGACTTTTCGAAGATATCTGGTCACTTAACGAAGCTTACAAAGAAGCATTCTAAATTCAAGTGGACTCCAGAATGTGAGGAGGCTTTTGAAGAGCTAAAGTTGAGATTAACAACTGCTCCAGTTTTAACCATCATCGATGGCAACCAAGATCTAAAAGTCTGGACTGATGCTTCTAGAGAAGGCCTCGGCGCAGTATTAATGCAAAGGGGCCAAGTGATTGCTTATGCTAGCCGGCAACTGAAGCCACATGAGAAGAACTACGTAACTCATGATCTTGAGTTGTTGGCTATAGTATTCGCCTTGAAAATTTGGAGACAGTATCTTCTGGGTGAGAGATTTGAACTGTTTACAGATCATCAGTCATTAAAGTATCCGTTCACTCAGAAGGACCTGAATCTGAGGCAGCAACGTTGGCTGGAGTTTCTTGCAGCATATGACTTTGAAATTATATATACTCCAGGAAAAGCCAACGTCGTGGTCGATGCGCTGAGCCGAAAGAATGTAATGATCGCCGGCTTTATTATCACTACTTCCTTGATTGACAAAATATCTATTCTTCAGAAGGAGGATAACTTTATTAAGGATATGATCAAAAGGATTCAGAAAGGCGAACCCTCGTGTTTTCAAATCGATAACGACGAGACCTTGAGGTTAAAAGGAAGGATTTGTGTTCCTGACATCCCGGAGTTGAAAAGGGAAGTGTTAGATGAATGTCACAAATCTAAGCTCAGTATCCATCCTGGTGTGGCCAAAATGTATAACGATCTCAAACGAACATTCTAGTGGAAGGCTATGAAAAGAGACGTTTCAATATATGTTAGTCGATGCCCTACTTGCCAGCTAGTCAAAAGCGATCAACAAAAATTGGCTGGATTGTTACAACCGCTAGAAGTTCCTGGTTGGAAGTGGGAACATATCTCTATGGATTTCATTGATGGTCTGCCCAGAACCAGAAAAGGGAATGACAGTATTTGGGTGATCGTAGATCGCTTCACGAAGACCGCCCATTTCATACCTGTCAGATCAAACAGAACTGCTCAGAGTCTGGCGCAGATATACTTCAAGGAAATAGTTAGACTACATGGAGTGCTGCTCAGTATAGTCAGTGATAGAGATACAATATTTACTAGTAAATTCTGGGAGGCATTTCAAGTCGAGCTGGGAACGAAGTTGAACTTGAGCACCGCTTATCATCCTCAGACAGACGGTCAGACTTAGAGGGTGAATCGTATTTTAGAAGATCTATTGCGGGCTTGTATTCTAGATTTCGGTGGGTCATGGGAAGACCATCTACATTTGGCTGAATTCTCTTATAACAACAGCTACCAGGCAAGTCTGACAATGTCACCATTCGAAGCATTGTATGGTAGGTCGTGCCGATCCCCTGCTTGTTGGGTCGAACCTGGTAATAGACTTGTGTTGGGTCCTGATATGATCCGAGAAGCCGCCGACAAAGTCGATTTCATTAAGAAGCGATTACTTGCCGCTCAAAGCCGACAAAAGAGCTATGCCGATAGAAGAAGAAGAGATATATCCTTTGCTGTTGGCGACTATGTATATTGGAAAGTATCGCCGATGAGAGGAGTTATCCGGTTCGGTAAAACTAGAAAGTTGGCACCCAAATTCATTGGTCCGTTTCCTATTCTGGAACGGATCGGAACTCTCGCTTATAGGGTCGAACTGCCTGACTGGTTGCCTGGAGTTCATGATGTATTTCACATATCTCAACTTCGAAAGCGCGTTCATGATCCAGACTTGATCGTGGAAGAAGCAGCTCAACAGGATATTGAAATTACTCCAGAATTAGCTGTGAGAAGAGAGCCGCTAAAGATCATCGGCAAAGAAACCAAAGAGCCGAGGAACAAGAAGGTTCACTTAGTCAAAGTGCAATGGAGTGGAGATCCGCGAGATTGTACTTGGGAAACTGAGGAGAGCATTCAGAAAGCCTATCCCAGATGCCGAGTAGATATCTCTATTTGACTCTGGTGCAAGGTACATTTACCTACTTTGTATTACCATTTAATTCTCTACTCTGCTGTTATTTTCTTTCCATGGATGTGAACTTTTAAATTCTATAGTCTGAATGATTTTAAAAGAGTATAGAAGTGGATCGGTATATTTTTGAGAAGTTAAAACAATTTGATTGGTTGTTGTGTTGTGTGATTGTAGATTTATCAAACCACTTTCGACTTTGTTCCTTTTCGGGGACGAAAAGTTTTAAGTGGGGGAGATTGTAACGACCCAGAAAATTTAAACCAATTTAAAAATTTTAAATTGGCTAAAATAATGGATTTTAAATATTTAAAATAAATATTTTAGATAATGGCAATGAAAAGTGAGTTTGAATCGACAATAGAAAACGAATATAATTAATTTTAATTATAAACAAGGCCTGAAAAGGCGTTGTAGTTTCAAAAATTGATTTCAAACTTTGTCGGACTGTACCGGGTGCAAAACAAAACGGATTTTAGTGAAACCAAAAATATTTAAATTGTTAGTGAATACCTTTCTAACGAATCTGAAAAATCGAATTTTCATAGCGGAAAGCAAAAGTTATGGCCGAATGAATTTTCAGAAAGGTCGCTATGGAATTTATATAGCCCTTGAAATTGGCCATTTCGCATACGACCTCGGAATTCGACGAAACAACTTTGGTTGGATCCGGGATGTGAAGTTATCGCCAGGTTTCAAATTTCATAATTTTTGAAGCTAGTATGTGAGCATGGCAAAGGAAAACGTGTTTTGGTCAATTACAGTTAAATTGGATCAACCAAAAATGGGCCTTTTTGCAAACGGTCTCAGAATTTGACGAAACTAGTTTTGTTGGGACCGTATCGTCAAAACATAGCTAGATTTATTTTTCTGGAATTTTTCGAATCAGTTTGTGGCCTTGGCAAATTGAAATGTACGTTCAAATTAAATATTGAATATTTTATATTTTAATTTAAAGGAAAACTGACTGGAAATGTCGAATGGGCCTTCGAAACATATCCCATTGTGTCCGAGATGGGGGTAAAACGCTAGGGACGATAGTCGTTGGGCTTGGATTGGAGTTCGTGGCCAAAAACCCTATTTTTGGATTTATTACAAAGGCCGGCCAATAGGAATTTTCCAACTCATTAAATTAAAAAAAAATAAAAAAAACACGGAACCCTATTTCGGTCCAGCGAACGAACGACGACCGGGCTCCCATCCTTTCCGACCAGATCCCCGCCGCCACAGCCCCCTAGCGCTGCCGCCACCACCCCCAGTCGAAGCGCCTCCCTCCCCCCTTCAAATCCGACCTGGCCCCACCCTCTCTCCCTCCGCCTACCTCGAGAACGAAGCCCGCAAAGTCAACGACTTTGTCACCGTCGTTCTCCGCCTTCTGACCACCGGAATTGCCGCCACCACCACCATCTGACGCGCCTCTCCTCCCTCTACGACGTCCAGCCACCTGATCGACCTCTCGCGCGACGATTCGCGCGCCATTTCAAAACCTAGTTCGAACACGCGAGGAAGGTAACGACCTATTTGATTTTGAACTGATTTTTGACCCATCTTTGAAAAATCATATCTTTTTCATATGTTAACGAAATTCGATGAAAGAAGAAACATCGTGACCGTGTGGACGTCTTCTACATTCTAGAAGAGACCGCATATTTTTCTGAGCCTTCTGCTATTTTTGGTGGAGTGGAACCCAATGTGAGATTTCAAATTTATAAACAATATGGAAAATGGCGATGTATAAATTATATAGTCGATGTATGAGTTATATAAGCATTGTACACCTCTTGTATAAGCGTTGTATAAGTTGTACGTTCGATGTATAAGTTATATATGCGTTGTAAAAATTATATATGTGTTGAAATAAAAGTGAATTGCTATATATAAATATAAATATATAAATATATGTGTATATATATATACGCCCCTCGTCCACAAACCATGGACGATATTTATTGATTGTGATTGGTGTGAAAATTGATTGATAGCGAATGGTTGTTTGGGATTGTTTGTGGTTGATATTGATTGATTGTGGTTGAAAAATACCCGTTTGTGGTTGAAAAATATTTGGTTGAAACCACATAGGATTTGTTTGTGGAAATGAAATAAATATATACATGCCGCCTGCGTGCGAACTAGATGCATGATCCCCGTTGTCAAAAACCGCGAGGTTTTAAGGTAGAGCGAGGAGCCGTACTAGGGACGGCCCCGGTTTTAACTACCCTGCCGTTATGCTGCCGAAATTTTGAATAATATTCATGTGTTTGAATTATTTTCATTTGCTGAAACTATATTTATTCATTGAATAGAAAACCTTCATGTGTTGAATCGATATTCATTCGTTGATTAGAAATTCATGTGTTGAATGGTATTCATATTTTGAAATAAATTGTTTTATAATAAAAATCACCTTTTTATCATCCATATGGACTATGTAAAATAATCTCGTTTCAAAAGAAATTGTTTTATAAGAAAAATCCTATTTTTATCACCTATATAAACTATATAAAATAATAGTGTTTTGAAAGGAACTGTTTTACAATAAAAATCACATTTTTATTATATACACGAATTGTTGAAATGTGAAGAGTTAAAAATAGCCGCTCGTTCAAAAATACATATATGAGTTGAAATATTCATTAATTAGCTAATGATATGATTTTTGCCTATACATGTAACATTAGAATGAATGGTGTTTTTAAACCAAATGGAATCAAATATGAAGTTGAATAGAAAATGATAAATGATAAGAGCTATATATATGTACATGCATATTTATTGAACAGGTTATAGCAAAGGGGCTAGAGAAGAGGAATAAAATTTTGTGCCCGACAAATAGGTACACATTTACTGTTTTGTTTGGGTGATGATTTTATGAGCCTATTGGCTAACCGCTTGGCATTTTCTTTTTCTTTTCGACATGAGACGCCCGTGTGGCTATTTGGGAATTTTCCCAGCCCCTCCCGTACAAAGGAGGTTATGGCGAAATTTTCCAAAATTTAAAGGCGTTAGTGAAATATTTGAAGTGAAAACGATATAGGAATTTTTGAATGAACTATATTTATATAATTATATAAATATAAATAAAATTAAAACGAAACGTGGCCATGCAGTTCGTGTTTTGAAACCGTGATTTCAAACAACTAGTGCGGGGAATCCGACAATCGGATTTTCCCGAAACCACAACTGTCGGGTTCGCCTTGGAAAAATCTTTCCAACGGCACCAATTTTGTAAAAATCCAACGGTTGGATTGTCTGGAATTTTTAATTCAAATCTGGAGAAAATCATCGCCAGAAACGATTATATTTATATATATTTATAAATATAATTATATTAAATCGAATAACGACGCTGCAGTTCGTATTTTGAAATCGAAACTTCAAACGATTGTACCGGGAGATCCGGCCGTCGGATTTTCCCGAAGCTGGAACCGTTGGATTCGTTTTGAAAAGACCTTTCTAGTGATGAATTTTTTTTGAAGATCCAACAGTTAGATTTTCAGACATGTGTAAATCAAATCTGAAGAAAAACAGCGCCACGGCCGCGTTATGGCCCGAAGCATCGTTTTGAATAAATTGGCTATTTTAAAATAAATAAAAATAGCGATAAATCGTTATAAAATATCATAAACGATATGGAATGGAAATAAACTGAATTTGCTCGATTTATGTGGTATTTGATGGTTGAATGTGTTTGGTGTGAAAATTACATTAAAGAACAAAATTGGTGTTATCGAATAATTTAACCATTGAAATAAATTGATTTGAAATTCTAAATACGTGAATTATTTGAAAAGGCCGAGTTAATTCTCAATTCAAATAATTGACCGATGATTGAAATTTGAAGATGAAGACGGTGGTCGAAGACCGGAGATCTTCACCTCGTTTGGATGGTAACCGAGGTCCTGATTGGGAGGCATCCCGAAATATGGATAATGAGTGGTGATCGTCCAGACGTACGTGGTGATCGATGGGTTTGCGAGGTATTTAGTGCCTCCGGTTTCGTTCGGACCCAGAACGGACTTGTAAATGGACTGTGTGTCTGACATTGGATTTTATTCTGTGTTGATTGATCTCTATTAAATATACATCTGTTTGGCGGTGGAGAATTTATTCTTTTGCTTAACGCCCTTCTCTGAGACGCACGAGCTCAGAGGTTGTATATCGATGGACATCAGTCGCATGGCATGAATTTCCTGTGTGGCATGCTAAGATGCAGTGATCAGGGCTACAGTTGAAAAGCAAAGTCTTGTGGTGATGATCAAAGCACCGCCTGTGTGGCGTAGCTTTGTGTATAACGTGAAATCGCGAGCCTCACACCCCGGTATGAACCAGAAACGGGAGAGGACATCAGGGAGGGCCTGCGTTTCTTTCTAGCTAGGGTGGTGTCAGTGACCTACCAGCCCTGACATTTATATACTTTTCACCTGTGTGGTTGTTGCTGTTGCGAGGCGCCTCGGTTTGATCGGACGATCCGGGTCCGATGGAGTCATTCATTGGCTCGTTTACGCCCCAAAGTGCGGGGAGACGTAGTGTTCAGGCATAATAATCCACATCGGTGGACCGGCCCTGACGATCTAAAGGGTTGATGCGTTCTGATCCTGTGGCTCAGGCTAGAGAGTCACGAATTCGGTAAGGACTATCTTTTGCCTTGGTTCATGACGGAAATCCAATTTCCAAGTACGACATCGTGCGGTTTTGATTGTATACCTATATATGGCGACATAGTGGTCTGGGGCATTAATGCCGTCTATGATTGATAGTTATGATTTGAAATTGTTTTCAAAACATATAAACACTAGCAATAATATCAAATGCCTTTGTTTTATTCGTATCAAGCATATTTTGGCCGTTATAAGATAAAAACTCTAGCCTCCGGTTTACGTTGCATTGTGTGATGGGAACTGAGTCTTATAATGGCTTCATCTTTATAAAAAGCATTGCGATGTTTAAAAGAAAGATTTGTTTTAAAGCATGGCAATCCAATGGAGTAAACCCGTTCCACGAAAGTGGCGTGGTCCTGTGATTAGCCAAATTACATATGTGTTGAGTAGGTTTCTCATACCAGTCCCATGACTGACTCGTAGTTTGTTCGACTTTCGAACTCTGGTGCCCCTTTTTCTACACGGGCAGCCTTGTATTCAGGTTTAGCTGGTTCTTTCTGGATAGCTGAAGCTGAAGATGAATTCTATCATTTATCTCTTTTTATGTTGTTCAGCTCCTATTGTACATATTTTGTTTGTTTTCCGCTGTAGACATTTATGTATAGCTGAACTGTATATGTACTAAGTAAGATCCTGTATACTGTGTAACTCTGATGATTACTTTTATCCGGTATATTGTATTGTTCATTATCTGGTGTATTTATTTAATTTTGTTCTGCTATTATCCGTTTCTGTGTTATATTCCACGAATTACCCTTGCAGCCGTCAGTACGGTGTTTGGGGTTGTCTCAGGAGGCGAGGCAGTGCTCGATTTTGGAGGATCGATTCAAGGATGGCGATGATTTGTCGGAGGCGCGACTACCTGGAATAGCGGATGGTGCTAGGGTAGATGGAAAATCATACGGTTGCCATGGATTATTATTTTTGAGAAAGATTTGATTTTCAATTTAGGGCAAAGAGCGATTGGCCTTCAGCCATTAAAATGGAAAGAGGAAAACCAAAATGATAATTTTTTTTTGTGCTGAATGAATTTGGGAAGGAACGGTCATATTATGGGAGGAAAATAGTGGGATAAGAACAATGTAATTTCAATAGCTTTAGGTCTGTGCGTTTTAGGTCTGTGTATTCAGTAATAGGTTGGCATGGTTTCTTACTAAGGTAGGTTATATTCGACTTAAATTAATATTTATTTCTACCACGAATTACCGTGTATCGCCCTAAATTTGTGTCGCTAACGAAATCTCCAATCGCGACAAAAATTATATGTACCACTTCATATTCGAGTTCTGAATTCAATAATTTTTTTAATTGTAATCAAACTTCGTTTGTGTACAACGATATCTTATATTTAAATTAATTATCGGTTCACCGATTCATTCTTTTTGTCCACACAACAATTCCATTCGATTCCAGATCTGAAACGTTAAATTTAAATTTCTTTATATTCATGAATACACATATCTAGGCCGATTTTTTCATATATCTCGACAAATAAATATCCAATTTAGTTAACGATAATAACGTTTATTTTTACCTTTAATCGTTTATATGTTCAGTCGGATTCCAAATCCGATTATCTTATCCAATAAATTTCAATTTAAATATTCAGCAATAATTATTCGATTCTCAACCAATAGATTTGAATTAAATATTGGATTCAATTCATGCTCAAAATCATATACTTGTTTTTTAATTTCTAGCTCAAGTATCGATATCAATATTATTATTAATAGTTAATTCACTAATTAATTCCATATTTAGTTATCGAAATTTCTGGGACGTTACACTTATTTTTCTATATTCATTATAAAAATGAATAAAATCGATATAAATATCGTTCACGTCAAAATGGCTTCAATCTAATCAACACGGCTTTTATTCAACACATGAATTTATTCTATTCAACACACGAATATGTTTTCAATTCAACACATGAATTTGTTTTCTATTCAACAAATGAATTTATTTTCTATTCAACACATGAATTTATTTTATATTCAACACATGATTTTATTTTCTATTCAACACATGAATTTATTTTCTAAATTGGAATGAGGCCCAATCAATTACCATATAATGTTAATTGTATGGATTTTCCACAACACATGTATATAATAGCGACGATAAATAATCAACCATCATCCAGAGTGCACCATACAACTGCATAAGCATTGAATATAAATAATTAATGCATACACAGTCTGTCAACCCATCGATTGACATACAACTAAACAATCCGGATCAGTGTACGTCAAATATCATCCCAATACCCATGTGCGGTTTCAAATCAACAAACACAGATTTTATTTGTGCAGTTGGGCGATGTGTAAAATTTATCATCCCGTTCAATATCAATCAAATCAGTGTATATAAACAACTTGTCTGATTTGTTTATAAATATTTATTCTACTACAACACACGAATATATATTTTATTCAACACATGAATATATATTTTACTTCAACACATGAATTTTTTTTTTATTTCAACACATGAATATATATTTTACTTCAACACATGAATATATATTTTATTTCAACACATGAATATATATTTTTTTCCAGCACATGAATAAATATTTTATTTCAACACCTGAATATATATTTTATTTCAGCACATGAATATATATTTTATTTCAACACAATAATTTTTTTTATTTCAACACATGAAAATATATTTTATTTCAACACATGAATATATTTTTTTATTTCAACACATTCACGCAATCAATTTTTACAACACATCAATCAAACAAACAAGCCGTCCATGGTATGTGGACGACGGGTGTCAGGTGTTGCTAGGCACCGTCTGCATCCTAGTATATATTTCAAACTAGAAATAGAAATAAAAGTGAGGAGTTCTCACCGAGGGTTCGACTCCTCCATTCTTTTCTGAATTTCTGAGCCGTTTGGATTCCTTTTTGATTTCAATCCGTTCCATCGTCCTCTGTTTCACGTAGTTCATAATAAAAATCACCTTTTTATTTCAGTTCTAAAAATTATATTTTTACTTCACTAAAGATTATATTTTTCTTTCGATGTAAACAATATAAAGATCGAATTTTTTATCGCTACTTCATATATATAAAAATAGAACCTTTACTTTGCTAATGAATATATAAAAATCAAATTTTTACTTAAGTAAGAATCATATTTTCCATGATAAATTTTTTTATCCTTTCATATATAAAAATATATGTTTTCATTATTAAAGATATAACCTTTACCTTTATAAAAATATAATCTTTAACTTCTTAAAAATTAATCTAAACTTTATTATCATGAAAATAATAACTTCATAAAAAAAATAAAAATAAAAAAAAGAATCTGATTTATATTTTTAAACCTAATTACTTTAAATTAAAACAAAGAGAAAATAAAACAAAAATAGAAACTTATAGGGTTCAACATTTGGACTGAGAGGGGGAGGCGAGCAGGAGGTGCGGAGGAGAGGGGGTTTCATCGGTGGCGGCGCTGTAGTGGTGGTCGGCGTTAGTTCTCAGTTGGAAAGGGGGTTAGGTCTCGTTTGGAGGAAGGAAGGGGGAAGGGGTGGTCAGCGACGAGGAGGAGGTGGTCGGAGCCAGGCGCGAGTGGCGTGCGGTGGGCGGCGCGGTCGACGATGAACGGTGGCGGTAATTGGGTTTGTTTTTTTCTTTTAATTTGAAATCGATCTGATAAAGGAGAGAGAGAAGACTAAGGGGGTGGGGTAATTATATATATTTTTATTTATTTAATATATATTTTTTCTCTTCAAAAGTTGACTTTTCATATGAACTCCAAACGAGGCCCAACGACTGTCGCCTCTAGCTAATTACCCCCATTCCGAACACAATGGGATATGTATCGTAAGCTGATTCCGTCGTTTCGATCAGTTTTCATCAAATCAAAAAATATATATATATATATATTGAATTTGAATGCACATTTCAATTTACCAGGGCCACATACGGACTCTTAAAATTCCAGAAAAATATTTTCTAGCTTCGTATTGACGATACGGTCCTAACAAAACTTATTTCGTCCAATTCTGAGACCGTTTGAAAAATGGTCATTTTCCAGTCGATTAAAATCAATTGAAACTGGTCAAACGCGTTTTCCTTTGCCATGCTCACATATTGATTCGAACAATTACGAATTTTGAAACCTAGCAATAATTTGACATCACGGATCCAAGAAAAGTGGTTTCGTCGAAAATCGAGGTCATTTGCAAAATTTCCATTTTTACGGGCCAGAATTCCATAGCGACTATTCTGAATTTTCAACTGGGCATAACTTTTGATTCCCGCTATAAAATTTTGATTTTTCGGATTCGTTGGAAAGATATTCTCAAGTAGATTCCAATATTTTTGGTTTTGCTAAAATCCGGTTTATTTTGAATCCTGTACACACATTTGAAATTAAAAATCGAATTTACGAACTATCGCACCATTTTCAATTCCTTTTATAATTATAAATAAATATTTATATTCTAACATCGATCTATATAAATATACGTTCTAATTGTATTCAAAATAAATTTCTCGTCGTTATTATTTAAAATATTCATTTTAAATAATCAAAATTCACTAAAATTACCAAAATAAAAATTTTAAATTGGCTCGGATTTCCTGGTTATTACAATCTCCCCCACTTAAAACTTTTCATTCCCGAAAAGGAACGAAGCTGAAAGTTGTTTAACTAATCAACTCAGCTTTCATTATTTTCTTTATGGCTTAAGTTCTTCAACTTTTCAGTTTCTAAGAACTTTTCAAATTTTTCAGAAAAATTTGGCTAACACCCTAAATTTTTGAATTTTTTTGCCATAACCTCCCATGCACCGGGTACTTCAGGATATCTCTAATAGCCTCCCATGGCCCTCATCAATCCAAAAAGAAAAAGAAACAGCCAAGCGGCTATCCAATCAGCTCATAAAATTATCAAAAATCCAATAAATTCATAAACATGTACCTATTTGTCGGGCAAACAATTTTATTCTTCCGCTCTAGCCTCCTTGCTATGAACTGTTCAATGTAAGTACATGTATATGCATGCAAATGCGACTAATTTTCAATATAATTCACTATTTGGCTAAAGGTTCAACATTTAAATAATCAAAACAGTAATCAAACAACACAACCATCAATCAATTTGTTGATTATCATTTCAAATTCATAACTTTGATATATAGTCAAAAATCACATTTTTGGTGCCAAATCACAACAATAGGCCCTATCTAATTTTGATTCTCACACCAGTCTAATGGAAATATATAGATATCACGCTTTCGGCACTCGAATATAAATACTGATGATCCGACCGCATCTTCAGAATTATCCCCGGGCGACTAGAGTGTGACTCTATATCTATCCAGTATATTGGAGGCTTCTAATACACATGGATCGGACATATATTAAAATATCTGTATACCTGATAGTCCAAATCAATATAAATAAATACTCAAATACAAATACTTGAATTAAATTTTCAAAACAAAACTTGTTTTCATTTTAAAAATATACTCTTCACACTCGTTCTAGGATACTACTGATCCTATCTCTAATGAGTCATTCTTATTGGATATTACTAATCCAATCTCTGATGAATTCTTTCGTTCAGTTCTAATGTTTCTTGTTCTCCGAGCTCTGTAAACCAAAGCTCTGATACCACTGTAAAGACCCGTAACTTCCCCGGTAAGGAAAGCCAGGACGTAGTAGAGAACACGACCAATCAGAACACAAACAGAAGAGCATTTCATTGCTTAATACAACAATTTCCATCATAATACAAGAATATAAAGAGTATAAATAAATATTACACAACAGATTATCAGAGGTTACAATACATTACATAGCAGCGGAAAAATAATACAATACACAACTGAAAGAGATACACAGATACAGAGCTTTCCGGATATCATTCCAGTTGTAAATCAGGATCCTGTGAATATAAATCTGCAAAACCAAAACTACTAGTTGCCCATGTCAAAATAAGGGCACCCAGATTTTAGGTTAAAACGGTAAACTGCAGGTTAGTCATGTGACTGGTGTGAGATCTAAAACAGTTATTAATTGGTATTTTTAAAGTTAGGCAAATCAAGGGACCATGCCGTATAACACGGAACAGGTTTCCTCCCAAGAATACCAGTGCATAAAACAAACAGCGCAATGCTAAATAAAGAAAAATGAATCTATTATAAGACCCATGTCCCATCACACAATGAAACACAAGCCGGGGGATAAGGTTTTACCTTATAATAGCCAAAGAATGCTTGATACGCTAAATTTCATCTTTTATTACTATAAGTGTATAGTGTCAAAACAATTTCAATCATAGACGGCATAAGTGCCACATCCCACTGTGTCGCCATACTAGGCTCTATAGTCAAAACCGTAAAGTCACGTATTAGAAGTTGAATTTCCACCTGTGAACCAAGGCAAGGGATCGTCCTCTACCGAATTCGAGACACTCTAGCCCGTGTCTCAGGAACAGCCGCAAATGCCCCTTGGATCGTCAGGGCCGGTCCACCAATGTAGATTATAATGCCTGAACACTGCGTTTCCCCACCCTATGGGGTGTCAATGAGTCCACTGACTCCATCGGCTCTACATAGTCACCGATATATCTGAGGCACCTCGCAACAGCAACAACCACATAAGTCAAACTCATCAGAGCGTTTAAAACCAGTGACGCTGCTTCTAGCTAAAAGGAAACGCATGCCCTCCCTGATGTCCTCTCCCGTTTCTGGTTCACAACCGGGGTGTGAGGCTCGCAAATCAACGCTACACAAAGCTATGCCACGCAGGGCGTGCTTTGACCATCAACCACAAGGCTCTGCTTTTCAACAGAAGCCTTGATCATATTGCCACTTAGGCATGCCACACAGGCAATTCACTCCATGCGTTTGATATCCATCAATATATAACCTCTGAGCTCGTACGTCTCAAAGAAAGGTGTTAAGCAAGAGAATAAATTCTCCGCCACCAAACAGATATATATTTAATAGAAATCAATCACACAGAATAAGATCTAATGTTAGACACACAGTCCATTTACAAGTCCATTCTGGATCTGAATGAAACCGGAGGCACCTTGTACCTTGCATATCCATTGATCTCCAAGTACGTCTGGACGATCACCAATTGATTCCCTCCTCTTGGGTGTACAGCCCAATTAAGATCATCAGTAATCACCCAAACGATGTGAAGACCTCCGGTCTTCGACCACCGTCTTCATCCTCGACACCACGTCGAATCAGTTATTCAGAATGGGGTAAACCCGGTCTTTCTGAATAACTCGCGTATATAATAAACAAGTGTTACACAAACACAACATACGCCTCATTCCAATTCAGAATATTCTTTTATTCAAATATTCTTATACCTTAGGAAAGGTTCCCATTAATTTTATCAAAGATAAATTCTTTAAATTTATTCTTTAATCTTCTATTGAATTTCAATTCCAATTAGTCGGGATTAGCGAACCACACCGAAGTAATCATTTATTTTATTTCCCAATCCCAACCTATTCATCTCATGAAGTAAAACTAGTCATACTTCATATCTAACACCATGGTGCTATTGGTAAATTCAATTACCATTTCATGTTCAAATCTAATTAAAGATTTAACTATCGCCTGGAGCAAAACCGGTGATACTCCATTCTCGATTATTTCAATCTAATTAAAGATTCATTAAAACTCCATTTGGTTTTAATCTTCCCAATAATCACTATCAATGATTATTTAACTTGGGAAATCGCATCCTGTCTTTAACTGGGTTAAAAAACCAATGTCATTTAAAACACGGTTCACTAAACCCAAAATCACCACATTCCATTGATTATCGAGTTAAAGAACAAGTGTTATTTAAAACACCGTTCACGATAAACCCAAAAATCAATTCAAATTCAATTCCAATTAAATACCATTTAATTGGTACACTTCATTAAATCTAAATAAAAAGATTTAATCTTTTTCTCAACTGGGTTTAAGAACAGTGTTAATGAAGACACCATTCACGACAAACCCAAATCCCATTTGATATGAAATACAGGGCTCTGAATAGAAATGTATCGGCTTATATTCAATATCAAATTCTAAGACCAACAAATATCTATTGGAAATAACGATATAAATATATCTTTCAAATTTCCATAACAATCTCTGTATAATCACGAAATCCAACATCGAAATATTCCAAAGACAATTTCATTTCAAATCCATTCCAATTGAATTATTGGAAATTCTGGGTATTTTCGAAACCATTTCAAATCCACTTTATTTATTTTAAAAATAAATGGAATTATAATTCTAGTTCAAAACTAGTTCATTTCGATAAAAATCTATTTTTATCTTTTCAAATATGGAAATTTTCATCCCAATTCTTCACAAATCATTTCTTATGATTTTACACAAATTATTACTATTTTTAATAATTTTATCAAGGCCCGTACAGTCGATTTCCATCAACGGCTATCGAACTGCACTTACAACGACCTTTTTCAAATTTGATTTGGACATAATTCCAAATCCAACCGTTAGATTTCAAATCTCTTATATTCGTTAGAAAGTTCTTTTTGATACGAACTCAACGGTTCTGGTTTTAGTAGAATCCGATGGTTAGGTCTTCCGTAATATCCATTCGAAGTCAATGGTCGAAATTCACGAACTGCCACGGCGCGGCGCGTTCTATTGCCATTATATATATAATATATATTATATATATCATTGATTTCCTTTCAAAACGTATTTTATAAATCGTTTTAAATTCATTTTCAAAACGATTTCAACTTCATATTCAATTTCGATTCACAATTGAATATTCCACATCATCGACATACAAATGATAATATTTTCAAACCGTTATATTTTGAATTCACTTCTTTTTCTATATTCATTATAAAAATGAATAAAATCGATATAAATATCGTTCACGTCAAAATGGCGTCAATCTAATCAACACAGCTTTTATTCAACAAATGAATTTATTCTATTCAACACACGAATATGTTTTCAATTCAACACACGAATTTATTTTCTATTCAACACATGGATTTATTTTCTATTCAACACATGAATTTATTTTCTATTCAACACATGAATTTATTTTCTATTCAACACATGAATTTATTTTCTAAATTTGAATAAGGCCCAATCAATTACCATATAATTTTAATTATATGGATTTTCCACAACACATGTATATAATAGCAACGATAAATAATCAACCATCATCCAGAGTGCACCATACAACTGCATAAGCATTGAATATAAATAATTAATGCTTATACAGTCTGTCAACCCATCGATTGACATACAACTAAACAATCCGGATTAGTGTATGTCAAATATCATCCCAATACCTGTGTGGGGTTTCAAATCAACAAACACATATTTTATTTGTGCAGTTGGTCGATGTGTAAAATTTGTCATCCCAATCAATATCAGTCAAATCAATGTATATAAACAAATCATCTGATTTGTTTATAAATATTTATTTTACTACAACACACGAATATATATATTTTATTCAACACATGAATATATATTTTACTTCAACACATGAATATATATTTTTTATTTCAACACATGAATATATATTTTACTTCAACACATCAATATATAATTTATTTCAACACAGGAATATATATATTTTATTTCAACACATGAATATATATTTTTATTTCAACACATGAATATATATTTTATTTCAACACATGAATATTTTTTTATTTCAACACATTCACATAATCAATTTTCACAACACATTAATTAAACAAACAAGCCGTCCATGGTCTGTGGACGACGGGTGTCAGGTGCTGCTAAGCACCATCTGCATCCTAGTATATATTTCGAACTAGAAATAGAAATAAAAGTGAGGAGTTCTCACCGAGGGTTCCACTCCTCCATTCTTTTCTGAATTTCTGAGCCGTTTGGATTCCTTTTTTATTTCAGTCCGTTCCATCGCCCTCTATTTCACGCAGTTCATAATAAAAATCATATTTTTATTTCAATTCTAAAAATTATATTTTTACTTCACTAAAGATTATATTTTTCTTTCGATGTAAACAATATAAAGATCAAATTATTTATCGCTACTTCATATATATAAAAATCGATTTTTTTACTTTGCTAACGAATATATAAAAATCAAATTTTTACTTAAGTAAGAATCATATTTTTCCATGATAATTTTTTTTATCCTTTCATATATAAAAATATATGCTTTTCATTATTAAAGATATAAACTTTACCTTTATAAAAATATAATCTTTATCTTCTTAAAAATTAATCTAAACTTTATTATCGTGAAAATAACAACTTCATAAAAAAATATAATAAAAATAAGAATATGATATATATTTTTAAACCAAATTACTTTAAATAAAAAAAGAGAAAATAAAACAAAAATAGAAACTTACAGGGTTCGGCATTTGGTCTGAGAGGGGGAGGGCGTGTAGGAGGCGCGGAGGAGAGGTGGTTTCATCGGTGGCGGCGCTGCAGTGGTGGTTGGCGTCAGTTCTCGGTTGGAAAGGGAGTTAGGTCTCATTTAGAGAAAGGAAGGGGGAACGGGTGGTCAGCGACGAGGAGGTGGTCGGAGCCAGGCGCGAGTGGCGCGCTGTGGGCGGTGGGCGGCACTGTCGACGATGAACGGTGGCTGTAGTTGGGTTTGTTTTTTCGTTCTTTTAATTTGAAATTGATCTGATAAATGAGAGAGAGAAGACTAAGGGGGTGGGGTAATTATATATATTATTATTTATTTATTATATTTTTTTCTCTTCAAAAGTTGACTTTTCATATGAACTCCAAACGAGGCCCAACGATTGTAGCCTCTAGCTAATTACCCCCATTCCAAAGACAATGAGATATGTATCGTAAGCTGATTCGATCGTTTCGATCAATTTTCATCAAAATCAAAATTTAAATCTATATATTGAATTTGAACTCACATTTCAATTTATTGGGGCCACATACAGACTCTAAAAATTCCAAAAAATATTTTCTAGCTTTGTATTGATGATACGGTCCTACAAAACTGATTTCGTCCAATTCTGAGACCATTTGAAAAATGGTCATTTTCCAGTCGATTAAAATCAACTAAAACT
This sequence comes from Allium sativum, assembly GCA_030737875.1. NCBI lineage: Eukaryota > Viridiplantae > Streptophyta > Magnoliopsida > Asparagales > Amaryllidaceae > Allium > Allium sativum. The sequence goes on from JASFAX010000035.1 coordinate 10,444,910, forward strand.
GGTCAAACGCGTTTTCCTTTGCCATGCTCACATATTGATTCAAAAAATTACGAATTTTGAAACCTAGCAATAATTTGACATCACGGATCCAACAAAAGTGGTTTCGTCAAAAACCGATGTCGTTTGCAAAATTTCCATTTTTGCCAGCTGGAATTCCATAGCGACTATTATGAATTTTCAACTGGGCATAACTTTTGATTCCCGCTATGAAATTTTGATTTTTCGGATTCGTTCGAAAGGTATTCTCAAATAGATTCCAATATTTTTGGTTTCGCTAAAATCCGAATTATTTTGAATCCCGTACACTCATTTGAAATTAGAAACTGAATTTTCGAACTACCGCGCCATTTTCAATTCCTTTTATAATTATAAATAAATATTTATATTCTAACTTCGATCTATATAAATATACGTTCTAATATTCAAAATAAATTTCTCGTCGTTATTATTTAATATATTCATTTTAAATAATCAAAATTCACTAGAATTGCCAAAATAAAAATTTTAAATTGGCTCGGATTTCAGGGTTATTGCAACTTCTTTATTGAAAACATTGGTTATAACGATAACCTTATAAACACTACTTTTGACATATCTAACTTCAATTATAACTTTTATTCTTTAAAGTGAATACATAACTAAACCCCTAATTTATAAATAAATAAATCTTGATTTAAACACCGGAAAGTATAAGTACTTTCCCGAATTCGATATAATTGAATTTGACGTATAACTCTCTTTCGAGTAATCTCCATTTTGATTAACTCTTCTTCGAATAACCTATATTCGATTTACTCACTTCGAATAACTTATATTCGATTAACTCACTCTTTTGAATAACTTATATTCGATTAACTCACTTCGAATAGCTTATATTCGATTTTCTCTCTTCGAATAACTTATATTCGATTATCTTTCTTCGAATAATTTATATTCGATTAACTCACTCTTTCGAATGAACTACATTCGATCTCTTTCCTTCGAATACACTATATTCGATAATCTCCCTTCGTATAACTATATTCGATAACTCCTTTTGGTTAAACTAATCGATAACTCCTTTCGAATAACTTAATTCGATTAACTCCTTTCGATTAAACTAGTCGATAACTCCCTTTAAATAACTAGATTTGATAACTCCTTTCAAATAACTAGATTTGATAACTCCTTTTAACTCTATTCGAATAACTAATATTCGATAACTCCTTTTAACTCGATTCGATTAACTAATATTCGATAACTCCTTATTCGACTAAATCTAATCGATTTATTCCAATTCGATTAACTCTATTTAATTACTCTATTGGTTAACTCTAACTCTAACTGTGTAACTCTAACTGATCAACTCTAACTGATTAACTCTAACTGGTTAACTCTAACTGATCAACTCTAACTGGTTAACCCTAACTTATTTACACTATTCGATTAACTCAAATCGAATAACTAATATTCAATTAACTCTTACTACATTAAGTTTAACTCGATTAATTCTAACTCTAATCGATTAACTATAACTCTAATCGATTTACTCCGGTTGATTTAACTCAATTCGATTAACCCTTACTCCATTAACTTTAACTCGATTAATTCTAACTCTAATCGATTAACTCTAACTCTAATCGATTTACTCTAGTTGATTAACTCAATTTGATTAACTCTTTTCGATTAACTCTTTTGAATTATTCCTTTGAATTATCTCCTTTGATTTATTCCTTTAAATTAATTCCTTTGAATTATCTCCTTTGATTAATTCCTTTGAGTTAATTCCTTTGAATTAATTCCTTTTATTTATTCCTTTCCTATTTGTTTACTTAACAAATAACTATTCCCTTTTCAATTCTATTTATTTAACAAATAAATATTTCTTTTATCTTTTCTATTTATTTAAACAATAAATATTTCTTTTATCTTTGTTTCCACAATTATTCCCTTTTCATTTGTTTTACAAATATTTTCCTTTATATTTGATTTCACAAATATTTTCCTTTTATTTGATTTCTCAAATACTTTCCTTTATATTTGATTTCTCAAATATTTTCCTTTATATTTGATTTCACAAATATTTTTCTTTATATTTGATTTCGTTTTAAAATTACTTCCTTTTATAAAAACCCTTTTCCTTTTTTTTATATAAAATCCATTGATTTTATATAAATAATTTATTTTCAAAATATACTTTGAAAATATCCGTTTTACATCCCAATATTTCTTATGGTATTTGACGTAACATATAACAATGATCGGTATCATTCAAACATATAAAATCATCAACAGATTTCATATCACATCATATAACACAATATATCAACAGAACAATATTATAAATATTGAGGAGTCCAGTTGGACCCCTCCAACCTGTTTCCCTGCATCATAGATGTTAAATAGTATAACTAACATCTATTTCATGTCAATATGAAATATTCTGCTATACAGAATCAATATTTGATTAACGATTTATATACATATTGTTATCTATGATTTCATCCAATACACAAGCAATTCAACCAAACAGTCAGCATACAGCAATCAGTCATCATTTATCAGTTCTAAATATACGTTATAAAAATAGAACTGTTCAAAGTTGGTGAGTTTTACTCACATTGGTAGTTCATCGTTAAAGAACGATAAACTATTTGTTTAATTTGAATCAAACAATTTATTTCGCCATAAATTTAAACGAGCTTCAATCCACCCTTAGTCAGTTCCATTGCGTAGTGCTCGTCCATACGATCCCAACGCAACTTACGTTCGTCAATCTGATATCATATGACGAAGATATTGCATTAACAAGTTAATACATATTTTAGATTAAATAAAACTTAATTAAATTCGATTGGGCCTTTACCCCTTTGTGACTCGGCCCATTTGAACAACCCAACCCGCCAGGTTCTTCTTCCCCGTCCAGATACTCAAAAATGTCCTTTCATTCTTATTCGAAGCCATTTCCGCAACTTCCAAGGTCCACCACTCCTCCATCTCACAATCGAAGATCAAACAGACTACACCATTTTGCTTTTGAACAAAATCTCCATCACTTCCACCCAATGCATTCCAACTCGCACTGTTCTGGCGAACCTCGAACTCACACACAACCGACGATCCTGTTTAAAACCACCAAACGTTTTTGACATCGAAATCCACCAATTTTCGTATACTACTTCTACTCACTGCACAAACACTACTCCAGCCCTCGTTTCTTCCATCGAACCCTTAATTGATCGCCCACTAAATCCTAGGCTGCCACTGTTATTTTACAGCACACCAAAATGACATCGCACCTTTCAAAAAGCACTGGAAATCGAAGCTCCGGCCATCATGAATCCAACCATATTTATTTTAGGATTTATAGAATTTGTATTGATTTTTAAATTGGGTTTTCTTTCTGTGTTTTGTGGAATTCAGGAAAAAAAAGGTTGCGGCTGAGAGAATGATTTTATAGGGGATCATATTTCTGTTGTGTGTTTGTAAACGAGGAGGATGTGGCTATGTTTTGACCTCAAAAATGAGTTTTAGATATTTTCTTTTATTATTTTATATTCGTTCTTCCTTTCTAAAAATTCGTGTGACTACATATGATACCCAAATATCATGGAAATTGACATACAGCTACAGTTCGATATTACGGTCCCAACGAAACTGGTTTCATCGAATTCTGACTCTGTCTGCTCACTCAGCGTATTTTTAACCTTCGAAATACTGACCATTTTTCACTCTAAAAAACCGTACGGCCACACAGTGACCCCAAAAATCACGGAACTTGGAACCTTACAATAATTTGATGTTGCGGATCCAACAAATTAGTTTCGTCGAATTCCGACTTCGTTTACAAAAGTGGCTATTTTTAAAGTCCTAAACAACCTTTTTAAATATATAAATATATTTAAAAACAATTAGATTTAATATTTAACAATAAATATTATCGTATATGTTCACTGTGGAATACCATACAGCTTTAGAATATTCCTCTATGAATTTCTAACTTGATATTTCAAATCCCGATTAAATCGATATTCGATTTATAATGAAATTCCTTTTATAAATATAAATAAATTATAAAGGAATTCCACTGTGACTTTTATAAATTTCGATTTGGACATAAATTAAAATCTACCCGACGAAATCCCGATTTTTCTCTTCCACTATAAAAATATACTTCACCAGCTCCATACGTTTCTTGTTTCACAGAAATCCGACTTAAAACGGATCCTGTATTTCCAGTTGAACTTCAAATCACCAAACTGCGAACTACCGCGCCATTTCGAGCTCGATTTTAATTATAATATACGTTATACGTTCAGACTTCGTTTAAATAATATATTCGTCAATATAATTAAATATAAACTGAATTATATATTTTATATCCTCCAATTCACACCATATCATGAATTCTGTTATTTCCGCTTATTCCGAAAATATTTTTTTTCTATTATTTATATTAATTAAATATAAATATTATTTAATTCCAGTTATCGATATCGTTAAACCGATAATTAATAATTAAATAAATAAATTATTCGACTGCTAAAAATGCAGGTCATTACAAACTTTCCCCCTTAAATTAATTTCGTCCTCGAAATTGCCAAGCTAGAAGACGACCCTATCTACTAGGTAAATATTTATAGTTTACCCCTTAACTTTAGTTTCAACTGAACCAACTAATATCGACTAAAATATTAATTTATTCCGACTAACTAAAATTTTCAAAAATTCTGAAAATTTTCTAACGCCTTAATTTTTTGGAAAATTTTCGCCATAACCTCGTTTGTACAGCCCTATCGGTAAAACCACAACTCGCCTCTCTAGGCCTTATCCAACCCGAAAGAAAATCAAACAGCCAAGCTGCTTGCCAAATCGGCTCAAAAATCCCATACCATATGAAATATAAACTTGTACCTTTTTGTCGGGCATATCAACTCTACCACTTCCATATGCTATCAGCTCAACATATACCAATGTTATCCCAATTAAATTCTGATCAATTTATCCTCAACACGGCTATTCGCTTATATCCAAAGTATCCCATTTCAACTCAAGTTCAATTCTTGATTCTAAACTCTTAACTCGATTATCCAATCACATTTCAAATTCAAATTTCACAGATCCAATCCTATTCGATTTCAATTCAATTTTAGTTACCACTTAACTGGCTTTACTTTAATCCCTATTTTCTTTCACTAGTATTATTTAACCTGTTTTTATTTTAAACAATCCCTACCTATGAATTTTCAAATAGCTTACCTTTTCAAATGTCAAATATTCCTTTTCAGGATTCAAAACAATCTTGTTTTCTCAAAACAATTCAAAAATAAAACCTTTGGTAGTAATTCGACATTTACAAACTCGAAAATGAATACCGATGATGTCCGTATCATCATCGGAATTTAATTCCCAGCGACTGAAGTCAGTTCAATACTATATTACTTTCAAAACCATATTTAAACACTTCCATTTTGAAATTTATTTCAAAATACCATTCTCAAAACAATTTAAAATCTCCCAGGATTTTAAAATTCTCATATATTTAATCCAATCCATTCATACATACTTATTCAACTTTCTAGGGTTTTGAATTCCAAATTTTGATTTAATTCAGATTTAATTCATCTCAATTTCATATATTACACTTGTATGAATTTTACTTGGTTATTTACATAACCATTTAATTTATAATCTTACTCGATTATAATAATTGCCAATATATCCCATATATTAGAATCATTCCAATATAAATCCTTTATATAAAAATACACTTTGGGGTAAAATTATTTCGTTTACCCTCTTTTCAAAACATACCATGACGGTTCATCGTATTCGAGTGTTTATAAACTCTTACCGATACAGTGGATCAAACCGATCGACCAAAACACATAAACAACTCAACCAATAAACCTACATAATATAAAACAATTTTTTATATAAAATAACAATTACGTTCACTCGTATATATACACTCAAAATCAATCTAGGGTATTACTAACCCCATCTCTACTGAGTCATGCCACAGAGCCAAGGTAATTACTTAACCTTAAGCTCTGATACCATCTGTAACGACCCGGAAATTTGCGATCTTGGTTATCCGATAAACAACGCATATTGAACATCCAAGGATCGAAAATAACTGGAAAGTTAATAAAAGAAATTAGAGGGTGAGGAAAGATAAGATAGAAACTTATAATAGAAGAAGAAGAAGATACAACATTAGAGTAACACGAATCTCATAGCGGAACGAACAACATATAATAGATAACATATCCTTGAAATAAAATCAATATATGTATACAGTAACATTATCAGAGTATAACACTTACAACACAGCAGAAATAACTATAGCTATATAATTGTAACAACCCGGAAATGCGAGCCAGTTTAAAAATTTTATTTTGGCAATTTTAGCGAAGTTTGAACATTTAAAATGAATTATTTTAAATAATATCGACGATAAATTTATTTTGAATAGAATCGAACGTATATATTTTGTATACGTCGTCGTTAGAATATAAATAACTATATATAAATATAAATAGAATTGAAAATGGCGCGGTAGTTCGATAATTCGATTTCAAACTTCAATTGAATATACCGGGTGCAAAACAATCCGGATTTTAGTGAAACCAAAAATAATGGAATCTAATTGGGAATATCTTTCCAACGAATCCGAAAAATTGAAATTTCATAGCGGGAATCAAAAGATATGTCCAGTTGAAAATTCTGAATTGTCGCTATGGAATTCAGGCCCTTAAAAATGGAAATTTTGCAAACGACCTCGGATTTCGACGAAACCACTTTTGTTGGATCCGTGATGTCAAATTAGTTCGAGATTTCAAATTTCATAATTTTTCGATTCAATATGTGAGCGTGGAAAGGGAAAACGTGTTTGACCAGTTTTAGTTGATTTTAATCGACTGGAAAATGGCCATTTTTCCAACAGTTTCAGAATTCGACGAAACTAGTTTTGTTAGGACAGTATCGTCAATACGAAGCTAGAAAATATTTTTCTGGGATTTATAGAGTTAGTATGTGACCCCGGTAAATTGAAATGCGCGTTCGAATTCAATATATAGAGTTATATGTTGATTTTGATGAAAACTGATCGAAACAGCCGAACTGGCTTACGATACATATCCCATTATGTTCGGAATGGGGGTAATTAGCTAGGGACGACAGTCGCTGGGTCTCGTTTGGGGTTAGTATGAAAAGTCAACTTTAAAGGAGGATTAAATTAATTAATTAAATTATATATTCCTATAACTCTCTTCCCTCTTCTCTCTCTTCCTTTATTCAGTCGAACTAGGTCAAATAAAAAAAATAAAAAAATAAAAAAAAACCCCGACGATCGACCTTGTCGTTCTCCTTAGCCGCCGCGCCTCCCTAGGCGGCGCTCCGCCTCTATCTTCCACCGCGCCGCCTCAGGTGTCGATCGCCACCTCAGCTCCCCTTCCCCTTCGATTTCCATGCCGCCTTAGCCCTAGACCCTCCCTCCGTCGCGCCACCTTGCAGACTCACCAGAGCTGCCCCCGCCAACTACTCCGACCCCCCTGAACTCGAAACCCCTCCTCCATCCCCTGACCGACGCAAGCCTGACCCCCTTTCGCCTCCTTTTCAAAATGAACTATAAGTCCCTATTTATTTTGTTTATATATTTGTTTAACTTTATTTATTTAATATAATTAGTTATAAAAATGATTTCTTTTACGTTCTAGTTTGGTGAAAAATATTATTTTTATATAGTATAGGTAATGAAAATATGATTTTTACATAGTAGGAATTATAAAAATATAATCTTTATGAGATAGAGAATATAAAAATATCATCTTTGTATATGTAGCGAAATAAAAATCTGATTTTTATTATATATACATTGAAATAAAGAGGTGATTTTTATAGAAATGAAGAAAAATGAAGTCTTTATGTATAGAATAGTGTTGTAAAAATAGAGTCTTTATGTATAGAATAGTGTTGTAAAAACAGAGTCTTTGTGTATAGAATAGTGTTGTAAAAATAGAATTTTTATCTATATAGTAGCGTTAGAAAAATAGAATTATTATCTATATAGCAGTGTTAGAAAAATAGAACTTTTATCTATATAGTAGCGTTAGAAAAATAGAATTTTTATCTATATGATAGCAATGTAAAAATAGAATTTTTATCCACATGGAGTGATTATAAAAATATGATTTTTATATATAGAATAGCGAAGTAAAAATTCGATTTTTATATATTGAATAGCGAAGTAAAAATTCGATTTTTATATATTGAATAGCGAAGTAAAAATTCGATTTTTATATATGTAGTGGCTACGGGCAACGAAAGTGACGAAAGTGACAAAAGGCGAGAACAGCAAGATTTTCTAGAAAAGAAGAGTCGTGGAGTTGGGATAGCTAGTTGGTGAGAACTTCTCACTCTTCAATTTCTTTTTCTAGTTATATATATATATATATATATATATATATATATATATATATATATACTAGGATGCAGACGGTGCTTAGCAGCACCCGACACCCGTCATCCATAGACCATGGATGGCTTGTTTGTTTGATTGATGTGTTGTGAAAATTGTTTGTGATGTTGATGTGAAATCGATAATAAAATGTAGATGTGTTGAAATAAATTAATTATCGTTAAAAATATAATTTTTAACGTGAATGTGAGTAAATAAATATCTATAAACAAATCAGCCGATTTGTTTATATACATTGATTTGACTGATATTGATTGGGTCGATAAATTTTACACATCGCCCAACTGCACAAATAAAAATCTGTGTTTGTTGATTTGAAACCCCACACGGGTATTGGGATAAAATACGGCATACACTAATCCCAATAATTAGTTGTATGTCGATCGATTGATGGACAGGCTGTTATAAGCGTTAGATATCTATATTTGATGCTTATACAGTGTAGTGCACTTTGGATGATGGTTGATTATTTATCGTTGCTATTATACATGTGTTGTATGGAATCCATATAGTTAACGCTATATAGTAATTGATTGGGCCTCATTCCAATTTAGAAAATAAAGAACATTATAAAATAAAGGTTTATATGTTGACCGTACTCATCCATTGAGATTAGTCATGTGTTAAACGAAATATTTTAACAATAAAATTTACATCTTTATCATATATAAAATTAGAAATTAACTGGAAAATAAATAAGATGAGTGGTCTCCTGGATATTGATCTAATGTTGGTTTCGGCCTTCGGGGTTAACATTTAGGAAATCGTTCTCTTACTAATTTATGGTTGGAGTCTGATTTGATATCAAACGATATATATCATAATTTTTTTTAAATATATTGAAAAACAAAAATAGTCACACGTGGACAGTACTCATCCGTTGAGATTAGTCATGTGTTGACAAAAATATAGATTCACGTATTGAATAAAATAAATATTCATTTGTTGAATAGAATAAAGGAATTTTTGAAATATATAAGGCCGTGTTGATTAGAGATGCGCTATTTTGACGCGAACGATATTTATATCGATTATATTCGTTTTATAATGAATATTGAAAAGAGGTTTAAAAATCGAATATAAAGAAAACGAATTTGAATTGAATTGAATAGAAAACTAATTTGAATTGAATTGAATAGAAAACGAATTTGAATTGAATTGAATATAAAAGAATTCGAATAGAAAATGAATCCAAATTGAATTGAAAACTAATCGAAATAGGAGAAAATCAATTTGAAATGAATTCAAATTGAATTGATATTTGAATTGAAATGAAATGAATTTTAAAAACGAATTTATAAGGAAAAATACAATTTTGATTTGAATTGGAAATGGAAGTTGAAATGTTTTTGAAACAAATTTAAAACTATTTATAAAATTCGTTTTAAATAGAAATCGACGAAATATATATATATTATATATATAATGGCCTGAATAGAACGCGCCGCGCCGCGGTAGTTCGTGAATTTCGACCATTGATTTCGAACGGACATTACGGGAGATCCGACCGTCGGATTCTCCTAAAACCGGAACCGTTGGGTTCGTATCGAAAAGAGATTTCTAACGAATATTAGAAATCTGAAATCTAACTGTTGGATTTGGAGATACGTCCAAATAAAATTTGGAAAAGTTCGTTGTAAGTGCAGTTCGATGGACGTTGATGGAAATTCACTGTACGGGCCTTGATAAAATTATCTAAAATAGTAATAATTTGTGTAAAATCATAAGAAATAATTTGGGGAAAATTGGGGTGAAAAACTCCATATTTGAAAAGATAAAAATAGATTTTTATCGAAATGAACTAGTTTTGAACTAAAATTAAACCCATTTATTTTCGAATAAATAAATTGGATTTGAAATGGGTTTTAAATAGAATTGAATGGCGGGTTTATCGTGAACGGTGTTTTAAATAACACTAGTTCTTTAACCCGATAATAAATAGAATATGATTTGGGTTTATCGTGAAATGTGTTTTAAATGACATTAGTTCTTTAACCCAGTAAAAGGAGTTTTAATGAATCTGTAATTAGATTGAAATGTGAATTGATAATTTAAATTATCAAATTTAGAAAGCGAGAATGGAGTATTACCAGTTTTGCTCCAAAGTGATAGTTAAATCTTTAATTAGATTTGAACATGAAATGGTAATTAATTTTACCGATAACACCGTGGTGTTAGATATGGAGTACTACCAGTTTTTCTTCATGGGATGAATAGGTTGGGATTGGGAAATAAAATAAATAATTACTTCGGTGTGGTTCGCTAATCTCGACTAGTTTGGAAAAGCATAATTTGGTTTGAAATGACATCCAAAGGAAGATTAAAGAATAAATTTAAAGAATTTATCTTTGATAAAATTAATGGGAACCTTTCCCTAAGAATTGAAATTTAGAAACTAGATGTAGGTTAGTTAAGAAAATGGTTTCCTGGGTATTGATCTTATGTTGGTTTCGGCCTTCGGGGTTAATATTTGGGGAATTGCTCCCTTACTGATTTACGGTTAGTGACTGATGAATTGGAATGAGGCGTATGTTGGGTTTGTGTAACATTTGTTTTTAATATACGCGGGTTGTTCGGAAAGGCCGGGTTTATACCCATTCTGAATAACCGATTCGACGATAAGTCGAAGATGATGACGGTGGTCGAAGACCGGAAGTCTTCACATCGTTTGGATAATTACTGATGATCCTGATTGGGCTGTACACCCAAGAGGATGGAAATAGTTGGTGGTCGTCCAGACGTACTTGGAGATCGATGGATATGCGAGGAAAGTGCCTCTGGTTTCGTTCAGACCCAGAACGAACTCGTAAATGGATTGTGTGTCTGACATTGGATTTTATTCTGTGTTGATTGATTTCTGTTAAATATATATCTGTTTGGCGGCGGAGAATTTATTTTCTTGCTTAACGCCCTTCTCTGAGACGTACGAGCTTAGAGGTTATATATCGATAGATATCAATCGCATGGCATGAATTTCCTGTGTGGCACGCTGAGTTGCATGGATCAAGGCTTCTGTTGAAAAGCAAAGTCTTGTGGTTGATGATCAAAGCACGGCTGAAACGACCCGAACTTCCCCGTGAAGGAAAGCCCGAATAGAATTGAGGACAAGACAAAATAGAACGCATACAGAAGAACATTTCATTGTTATTACATCAATTCCATCAGATACAAGAATATACAGAGTATAAATGAATAAATTACATTCGATAAATATCAGAGATTACAATAAATTACATAGCAACGGAAAATAATACAAAACCACAAATAGAAGTGATACACGGATACAGAGCTTTCCGAGCATCGTTCCAGCTGTATCTCAGGACCCTGTGAATATAAATCTGCAAAACCAAAACTACTAGCTGCCCGTGCGGAAAATAGGGGCACCCAGAGTTTAGGTTAAAACAATAAACTCCAGGTCAGTCATGTGACTGGTGTGAGAACTAAAACAGTTATTCTTTATTTTTAAAGTTAGGTAAATCCAGGGACCACGTCGTATAACACGGAACGGGTTTCCTCCCAAGAATACCAGTGCATAAAACAAACAGCGCAATGCTAAATAAAGAAAAATGAAGCTGTTATAAGACCCAGGTCCCATCACACAATGCAACGCAAGCCGGAGGATAGGGTTTTTACCTTATAACAGCCAAAGCATGCTTGATACGTTTAAAACACATTATTTGATACTATAATAAGTGTATAGTGTCAAAACATTTCAATCATAAATATAAATCATAGACGGCATGAGTGCCCCATCCCACTATGTCGCCATACTAGGCTCTACAAATAAAGCCGAAATACATGTATTGGAAATTGGATTCCGTCATGAGCCGAGGCAAGGGGCAAGCTCCTCTCCGCGTTCGAGACACTCTAGCAAATGCCTCGGGACCGCACACAGCAATCCCTGGATCCTCCAAGGCCGGTCCTCTCTTACTTTTGAGGATTGGCAATTCCTGAACACACGTTTCCCGGTCCTTACAGACCTATATCCGAGGCGCCTCGTATCCAACAACCACACAGGTGAAAAGTATATAAATGTCAGGGCTGGTAGGTCACTGACACCACCCTAGCTAGAAAGAAGCGTCGTGCACTCCTTGGGTCCGTATCCCGTTTTTGACTCATACCGAGGTGTGAGGCTCGCGAATTCACGTTATACACAAAGCTATGCCACACAGGCCGTGCTTTGATCATCAACCACAAGACTTTGCTTTTCAACAGAAGCCTTGATCAATTGCCACTTACGCATGCCACATTGGCAATTCACTCCATGCGACTGATGTCCATCGATATACAACCTCTAAGCTCGTACGTCTCAGAGAAGGGCGTTAAGCAAGAGAATAAATTCTCCGCCGCCAAACAGATGTATATTTAATAGAGATCAATCAACACGGAATAAAATCCAATGTCAGACACACAATCCATTTACAAGTTCGTTCTGGGTCTGAACGAAACCGGAGGCACTTTCCTCGCATATCCATCCATCTCCAAGTACGTCTGGACGATCACCAACTGATTCCCTCATCCTGGGTGTACAGCCCAATCAAGATCATCAGTAATCACCCAAACGGTGTGAAGACTTCCGGTCTTCAACCACCGTCTTCATCTTCGACATCTCGTCGAATCGGTTATTCAGAATGGGTATAACCCGGCCTTTCTGAATAACCCACGTATATAATAAACAAATGTTACACAAACACAAAAAACACCTCATTCCAATTCAGAATATTCTTTTATTCACAAAATCACATTCTTAGGGAAAGGTTCCCATTAATTTTATCAAAGATAAATTCTTCTAAATTTATTCTTTAATCTTCCTTTGGATATCATTTCTAACTAGTCGGGATTAACGAACCACACCGAAGTAATTATTTATTTTATTTCCCAATCCCAACCTATATATCCCATGGAGCAAAACTGGTGATACTCCATTCCTAACACCATGGTGTTATCGGTAAAATTAATTACCATTTCACATTCAAATCTAATTAAAGATTTAACTATCGCTTTGGAGCAAAACTGGTGATACTCCACTCTCGATCACCTTTCAAATTTGATAATTTAAATTATCAATTCACAATTTTATCTACTTAAAGATTCATTAAAACTCCACTTAGTTTTAATCTTTTCAGAAATCAATATCTTGCCTTTAACTGGGTTAAAGAACCAATGTTATCTAAAACACGATCCACGATAAACCCAAATCACATTTGATATTAAATACAAGGCTTTGAATAGAAAATATATCGGCTTATATTCAATATCAAATTCTGAAACCAACAAATATCGTATTGGAAATAACGATATGAAATATATCTTTCAAATTCCCATAACAATATCCGTATAGTCACGAAATCCAATATCGAAATATTCCGAAGATAATTTCAATTCAACTCCAGTCCAATCCACGTATTGGGAATATCGATTATTTTTAAAATCACTTCCAAATTCAATTTCTTTATTTAAAAATGAATTGATTTTAATTCTAGTTCAAAACTAGTTCTTTTCGATAAAAATCTATTTTTATCCTTTCAAATGTGGAATTCTTCAGCCCAATTTTTCCCAAATCATTTCTTATGATTTTACACAAATTATAGATATTTTTAATAATTTTATCAAGGCCCGTACAGTCGATTTCCATCAACGGCCATCGAACTGCACTTACAGCGACCTTTTCTGAATTTGATTTGGACATAATTCCAAATCCAACCGTTAGATTTCAAATTTCTAATATACAATGGAAAGCTCTTTTCGATACGAACCCAACAGTTCCGGTTTTAGGAGAATCCGACGGTCGGATCTCCCGCAATGTCCGTTTGAAATAAATGGTCGAAATTCACGAACTACCGCGGCGCGGCGCGTTCTATTCAGGCCATTATATATATATAATATATATATATATTATATATATTTCGTCGATTTCCTTTTAAAACGTATTTTATAAATTGTTTTAAATTCGTTTTCAAAACCATTTCAACACTACATTCAATTTCAAATCGATTTGATTTCAATTCAATTCGAGTTCATTTCAATTCAAATTCAAATTCGTTTCAATTCAATTCAAATCGAATTCGTTTCAATTCAATTCAAATCGAATTCGTTTCAATTCAATTCAATACGAATTTACCTTCTATTTGATCTAATTCGAATTCGTTTCAAATTGATTTCAATTCAATTTCAGTTTGTTTTAAATTTCAATTTCAATCTAATTCAATTTGAATTCATTTCTATTTTACTCGAATTCAAATTCACTTTCTATTCAATTCGAATCGAATTCATTTTCTATTCGATTCGAATTCATTTCAAATTGATTCAATAAAATTTCAATTTTTAATCTAATTCAATTTGAATTTCCTTTCAAAATATTAAATTTTGAAATCACTTTTCAATATTCATTATAAAACGAATAAAATCGATATAAATATCGTTCGCGTCAAAATAACGCAACTCTACTCAACACGGCTTTATATATTTCAATAAATTCGTTATTCTATTCAACAAATGAATATTTATTTCATTCAACACATGAATCTATATTTCTTTCCACACACGACTAATCTCAACACATGAGTACTGTCAACACATCACTATGTTTGTTATGTAAAATATTTTATAAAACTATGGTATCTATCGTTTGATTTTTAATTAGCCTTCTACTGGGAAGTAGTTCTAATTTTAAATATGATAAAGATGTAAATTTCATTGTATAAAATATTTCACTCAACACATGCACATCGTCAACACATGACCATTTTTATATTCAACACATGAATTTTCTTTTATAATATTCCTTATTGTCCCAATTGGAATGAGGCCCAATCAATCACCATATAACGTTAATTATATGGATTTCCATACAACACATGTATATAATAGCAATAATAAACGATCAACCATCAACCAAAGTGCACTACACTGTATAAGCATCAAATATAGATATCTAACGCTTATAACAGCCTGTCAATCAATCGATCGACATATTTGATCAATCAGGATGAGTGAACTTCAAATTTCATCCCAACACCCGTGTGGGGTTTCAAACAATCAAACACAGATTTTATTTGTGCAGTTGGGTGATGTGTAAAATTTATCATCCCAATCAATATCAGTCAAATCAGTGTATATAAACAAATCGGCCGATTTGTTTATAAATATTCATTTATTCATTTTCACGTTAAAAATTATATTTTTAACGATAAAACAATTTATTTTAACACATGAATTTCTATTCAGTTCATTTATTCAATAAAATGATATTTTTATTTCTCTAACATATTTTAGAAAATTTCGGCGGCATAACGGCACGATACTAGAAACGGGACGAGGCCTAGCCTTATCCCCGGTCTAGTGAAGGCCCACGCCATTCACACATCAATCAAATCAATTTCAATTCACCAAATAATTTAATTCAAACCAATAACATAACCAACTACACAACCAAACAATTTAACAAACAAGCCATCCATGGTCTGTGGATGACGGGTGTCGGGTGCTACTAAACACCGTCTACATCCTAGTATATATATATATATATATATAACTAGAGAAACAAATTTTGAGTGAGAAGTTCTCACCGATAGCTATCCAATACCACGGCTCTTCATTGATATAAAGCTTCTTCGTTCTCGCCTTTTTATCATCTTCGTTGCCCGTAGTCACTACATATATAAAAATCACATTTTTATATTTTGATGTCTTTAAAATAAAAGCCACATTTTCATTTCGCTATTCAATATATAAAAATCATATTTTTATTTTTCTACACATATAAAGATGCTATTTTTATATTCTCTATCCTATAAAGATTATATCTTTAATACTTCTACCTTATAAAAATTATATTTTTAAACTTCTACTATAATAAAAATTATATTTTTATTCTCTACAACATAATAAAAATCACATTTTGTTCATTTTGAAAATCGCTCCTTTACTTTGTTTTCATACGAATAGAGATCGTATTTTTATTCTACTCTCCATACCATAAAGATTATATTTTTATAATGTGGTCTATATAATAAAAATCATATATTTATGCTCAAAATCCTATTTTTATTGTTTTAAAAATTATATCTTTATCGTTTTAAAGAAAAGAAAAAAAAACCGATTTCCTTCTATGAAAAATAAAATAAAATGAAAACTGAAATTAAACGATGTTTCATATGAATTTTATAAAGTAAAATAAAAATAAAAAGAAGGGGAGGACTTACTTTTTTTCCTAGCGCTGGAGGTCGGAGATGTGGGTGCGGTCGTCGGCCAGAGGAAGCGGTTGGAGGAAATGGGGGTGCTCACGGTTTTGGGGTTCGCGGGTTTAAGGGGGAAAACGGAGAGAGAGAGAAGGGGAGGAGGCTCGGCAGGAGGAGGGGAGGAAGAAGAAGAAGCGGCGGCGGTGGAGTCGGTGGATGGGGTTAGGGCCGGGGTCGCGGATTTAAGGGGGAGAGGGCTGCGCGTGCGAGAGGCAGAAGGGGAGGGGCTTGGCTTGGACGGAGGTGGGTGGAGGCCGATCTGGGGGTGGCGGCGTTGAGGGCGTCGCCCTGGCGATGGCGAACGTCGCCCTCCCCTTTTCTTCTTTTTTTTTTTCGTTTCTGAAATCAATCGGGAGAGAAGAAGTAAGGGGGGGCTTTTAAAAAAATTATTATTTAATTTATTTTTATTTGCAAAAAGTTGACTTTCACAAACGACCTCTAAACGAGGACCACCGCCTGTCGTCCATAGCGTTTTACCCCCATTCCGAACACAATGGGATATGTATCATAGGTTGATTTGATCGTTTGCATCAGTTTCCGTTGAATTTACATTTAAATCACTATATTGGATTTTAAACGTACATTTCAAATTACCGGGGTCACATACTAACACTAAAAATTGCAGAAAAATATTTTCTAGCTTCGTATTGACGATACGGTCCTAACAAAACTAGTTTCGTCGAATTCTGAGACCGTTGGAAAAATGGCCAATCTCCAGTCGATTAAAATCAACTAAAACTGGTCAAACGCGTTTTCCTTTGCCACGCTCACATATTGATTCGAAAAATTATGAAATTTGAAACCTAGCAATAATTTGACATCACGGACCCAACAAAACTGGTTTCGTCGAAATCCGAGGTCATTTGCAAAATGTCCATTTTTAAGGGCCTGAATTCCATAGCGACTATTCAGAATTTTCAACTGGACATATCTTTTGACTTCCGCTATGAAATTTTGATCTTTCGGATTCGTTGGAAAGATATTATCAATTAGATCCTAATATTTTTGGTTTCACTAAAATCCGGATTGTTTTGCACCCGATACATTCAATTGAAGTTTGAAATCGAATTATCGAACTACCGCGCCATTTTCAATTCTATTTATAATTATATATAAATATTTATATTCTAACGACGACGTATATAATATATACGTCGAATTCCATTCAAAATAAATTTCTCGTCGATATTATTTAAAATAATCTATTTTAAATCTTCAAAATTCGCTAAAATTTCCAAAATAAAAAATTTAAACTGGCCCAGATTTTCCGGGTTATTACAATCTCCCCTACTTAAAACTTTTCGTCCCCGAAAAGGAACAAAGTCAAAAATGGTTTGATTATTCAGCTCTACGCTCGATCTGGCTTCCATCCTCCAACTTTTTAGTTTCTGGGAATTTTCAAAATTTCAAAAATTTGGCTAACACCCTAAATTTTTGAAAAATTTCGCCATAACCTCCACTGCACCGGGAGCATCGGGGAATTTCAAATAGCTTCCCCGGTCCTTCAGATCTCAAAAAGAAAAAGAAAAAGCCAAGCGGCTAGCCAATAGGCTCACAAAATCATCATCACCCAAACAAAACAGGAAATTATGTAGTAAACATGTACCTATTTGTCGGGCAAACAAATTTTTTTCTCTGCTCTAGCCTCCTTGCTATGACCTGTTCAATGTAAGTACATGTATATGCAAGCAAATGCGACCAATTTTCAATATAATTCAATGTTTGATTCTATTAGGCATAATGGTTCAAAATTAGCAAACAATTAAACAAACAACACAAACATCAATCAATTAGTGAATTAGAGTTTCAGATTCATAATTTTGATACATATACAGAAAATCATGTTTTTGATGCCAATCACAACAATGTGTTCTAACTATATTAATTTTGGTTCTCACACCAGTCTAATGAAAATATATAGATATCACACCTTCGAAACACGAATATAAATACTGATGATGTGGCCACATCACCGGAATTATCCCCGGATGTCTAGAATGTGATTCTATATCTATCCAGTATATTAAAACTTCGAATATACGTTCATGACGCGTATATGCAAAATCTTTATATACTCGATTGTCCATATCAATATAAATAAATATTCAAATACGTATAAAACGATTTAAATTTTCAAAACAAAATTGTTTTCATTTGAAAAATATACTCTTCACACTCGTTCTAGGATACTACTGATCCTATCACTAACGAGTCATTCTAATCGGACATTACTAATCCAATATCTGATGAATTCTTTCGTATGGTTCTAATGTGTCTTGTTCTCGAGCTCTGTAAACCAAAGCTCTGATACCAAACTGAAACGACCCGAACTTCCCCGTGAAGGAAAGCCCGAATAGAATTGAGGACAAGACAAAATAGAACGCATATAGAAGAACATTTCATTGTTATTACATCAATTCCATCAGATACTAGAATATACAGAGTATAAATGAATAAATTACATTCGATAAATATCAGAGATTACAATAAATTACATAGCAACGGAAAATAATACAAAAGCACAACTAGAAGTGATACACGGATACAGAGATTTCCGAGCATCGTTCCTGCTGTATCTCAGGACCCTGTGAATATAAATCTGCAAAACCAAAACTACTAGCTGCCCGTGCGGAAAATAGGGGCACCCAGAGTTTAGGTTAAAACAATAAACTCCAGGTCAGTCATGTGACTGGTGTGAGAACTAAAACAGTTATTTTTTATTTTTAAAGTTAGGTAAATCCAGGGACCACGCCGTATAACACGGAACGGGTTTCCTCCCAAGAATACCAGTGCATAAAACAAACAGCGCAATGCTAAATAAAGAAAAATGAAGTTGTTATAAGACCCAGGTCCCATCACACAATGCAACGCAAGCCGGAGGATAGGGTTTTTACTTATAACAGCCAAAGCATGCTTGATACGTTTAAAACACATTATTTGATACTATAATAAGTGTATAGTGTCAAAACATTTCAATCATAAATATAAATCATAGACGGCATGAGTGCCCCATCCCACTATGTCGCCATACTTGGCTCTACAAATAAAGCCGAAATACTCGTATTGGAAATTGGATTCCGTCATGAGCCGAGGCAAGGGGCAAGCTCCTCTCCGCGTTCGAGACACTCTAGCAAATGCCTCGGGACCGCACACAGCAATCCCTGGATCCTCCAAGGCCGGTCCTCTCTTACTTTTGAGGATTGGCAATTCCTGAACACACGTTTCCCGGTCCTTACAGACCTATATCTGAGGCGCCTCGTATCCAACAACCACACAGGTGAAAAGTATATAAATGTCAGGGCTGGTAGGTCACTGACACCACCCTAGCTAGAAAGAAACGTCTTGCACTCCTTGGGTCCGTATCCCGTTTTTGACTCATACCGAGGTGTGAGGCTCGCGAATTCACGTTATACACAAAGCTATGCCACACAGGTCGTGCTTTGATCATCAACCACAAGACTTTGCTTTTCAACAGAAGCCTTGATCAATTGCCACTTACGCATGCCAAATTGGCAATTCACTCCATGCGACTGATGTCCATCGATATACAACCTCTAAGCTCGTACGTCTCAGAGAAGGGCGTTAAGCAAGAGAATAAATTCTCCTCCACCAAACAGATGTATATTTAATAGAGATCAATCAACACAGAATAAAATCCAATGTCAGACACACAATCCATTTACAAGTTCGTTCTGGGTCTGAACGAAACCGGAGGCACTTTCCTCGCATATCCATCCATCTCCAAGTACGTCTGGACGATCACCAACTGATTCCCTCATCCTGGGTGTACAGCCCAATCAAGATCATCAGTAATCACCCAAATGATGTGAAGACTTCCGGTCTTCAACCACCGTCTTCATCTTCGACATCTCGTCGAATCGGTTATTCAGAATGGGTATAACCCGGCCTTTCTGAATAACCCACGTATATAATAAACAAATGTTACACAAACACAACAAACACCTCATTCCAATTCAGAATATTCTTTTATTCACAAAATCACATTCTTAGGGAAAGGTTCCCATTAATTTTATCAAAGATAAATTCTTCTAAATTTATTCTTTAATCTTCCTTTGGATATCATTTCTAACTAGTCGGGATTAACGAACCACACCGAAGTAATTATTTATTTTATTTCCCAATCCCAACCTATATATCCCATGGAGCAAAACTGGTGATACTCCATTCCTAACACCATGGTGTTATCGGTAAAATTAATTACCATTTCACGTTCAAATCTAATTAAAGATTTAACTATTGCTTTGGAGCAAAACTGGTGATACTCCACTCTCGATCACCTTTCAAATTTGATAATTTAAATTATCAATTCACATTTTTATCTAATTAAAGATTCATTAAAACTCCACTTAGTTTTAATCTTTTCAGAAATCGATATCTTGCCTTTAACTGGGTTAAAGAACCACTGTTATCTAAAACACGATCCACGATAAACCCAAATCACATTTGATATTAAATACAAGGCTTTGAATAGAAAATATATCGGCTTATATTCAATATCAAATTCTGAAACCAACAAATATCGTATTGGAAATAACGATATGAAATATATCTTTCAAATTCCCATAACAATATCCGTATAGTCACGAAATCCAATATCGAAATATTCCGAAGATAATTTCGATTCAACTCCAGTCCAATCCACGTATTGGGAATATCGATTATTTTTAAAATCACTTCCAAATTAAATTTATTTATTTAAAAATGAATTGATTTTAATTCTAGTTCAAAACTAGTTCTTTTCGATAAAAATCTATTTTTATCCTTTCAAATGTGGAATTCTTCAGCCCAATTTTTCCCAAATCATTTCTTATGATTTTACACAAATTATAGATATTTTTAATAATTTTATCAAGGCCCGTACAGTCGATTTCCATCAACGGCCATCGAACTGCACTTACAGCGACCTTTTCTGAATTTGATTTGGACATAATTCCAAATCCAACCGTTAGATTTCAAATTTCTAACATTCAATGGAAAGCTCTTTTCGATACGAACCCAACGGTTCCGGTTTTAGGAGAATCCGACGGTCGGATCTCCCGCAATGTCCGTTTGAAATAAATGGTCGAAATTCACGAACTGCCGCGGCGCGGCGCGTTCTATTCAGGCCATTATATATATAATATATATATTATATATATTTCGTCGATTTCCTTTTCAAACGTATTTTATAAATCGTTTTAAATTCGTTTTCAAAACCATTTCAACACTACATTCAATTTCAAATCGATTTGATTTCAATTCAATTCGAGTTCATTTCAATTCAATTCAAATTCAAATTCGTTTCAATTCAATTCAAATCGAATTCGTTTCAATTCAATTCAATTCGAATTTACCTTCTATTTGATCTAATTCGAATTCGTTTCAAATTGATTTCAATTCAATTTCAGTTTGTTTTAAATTTCAATTTCAATCTAATTCAATTTGAATTCATTTCTATTTTACTCGAATTCAAATTCACTTTCTATTCAATTCGAATCGAATTCATTTTCTATTCGATTCGAATTCATTTCAAATTGATTCAATAAAATTTCAATTTTTAATCTAATTCAATTTGAATTTCCTTTCAAAATATTAAATTTTGAAATCACTTTTCAATATTCATTATAAAACGAATAAAATCGATATAAATATCGTTCGCGTCAAAATAACGCAACTCTACTCAACACGGCTTTATATATTTCAATAAATTCGTTATTCTATTCAACAAATGAATATTTATTTCATTCAACACATGAATCTATATTTCTTTCCACACACGACTAATCTCAACACATGAGTACTGTCAACACATCACTATGTTTGTTATGTAAAATATTTTATAAAACTATGGTATCTATCGTTTGATTTTTAATTAGCCTTCTACTGGGAAGTAGTTCTAATTTTAAATATGATAAAGATGTAAATTTCATTGTATAAAATATTTCACTCAACACATGCACATCGTCAACACATGACCATTTTTATATTCAACACATGAATTTTCTTTTATAATATTCCTTATTGTCCCAATTGGAATGAGGCCCAATCAATCACCATATAACGTTAATTATATGGATTTCCATACAACACATGTATATAATAGCAATAATAAACGATCAACCATCAACCAAAGTGCACTACACTGTATAAGCATCAAATATAGATATCTAACGCTTATAACAGCCTGTCAATCAATCGATCGACATATTTGATCAATCAGGATGAGTGAACTTCAAATTTCATCCCAACACCCGTGTGGGGTTTCAAACAATCAAACACAGATTTTATTTGTGCAGTTGGGTGATGTGTAAAATTTATCATCCCAATCAATATCAGTCAAATCAGTGTATATAAACAAATCGGCCGATTTGTTTATAAATATTCATTTATTCATTTTCACGTTAAAAATTATATTTTTAACGATAAAACAATTTATTTTAACACATGAATTTCTATTCAGTTCATTTATTCAATAAAATGATATTTTTATTTCTCTAACATATTTTAGAAAATTTCGGCGGCATAACGGCACGATACTAGAAACGGGACGAGGCCTAGCCTTATCCCCGGTCTAGTGAAGGCCCACGCCATTCACACATCAATCAAATCAATTTCAATTCACCAAATAATTTAATTCAAACCAATAACATAACCAACTACACAACCAAACAATTTAACAAACAAGCCATCCATGGTCTGTGGATGACGGGTGTCGGGTGCTACTAAACACCGTCTACATCCTAGTATATATATATATATATATATAACTAGAGAAACAAATTTTGAGTGAGAAGTTCTCACCGATAGCTATCCAATACCACGGCTCTTCATTGATATAAAGCTTCTTCATTCTCGCCTTTTTATCATCTTCGTTGCCCGTAGTCACTACATATATAAAAATCACATTTTTATATTTTGATGTCTTTAAAATAAAAGCCACATTTTCATTTCGCTATTCAATATATAAAAATCATATTTTTATTTTTCTACACATATAAAGATGCTATTTTTATATTCTCTATCCTATAAAGATTATATCTTTAATACTTCTACCTTATAAAAATTATATTTTTAAACTTCTACTATAATAAAAATTATATTTTTATTCTCTACAACATAATAAAAATCACATTTTGTTCATTTTGAAAATCGCTCCTTTACTTTGTTTTCATACGAATAGAGATCGTATTTTTATTCTACTCTCCATACCATAAAGATTATATTTTTATAATGTGGTCTATATAATAAAAATCATATATTTATGCTCAAAATCCTATTTTTATTGTTTTAAAAATTATATCTTTATCGTTTTAAAGAAAAGAAAAAAAAACCGATTTCCTTCTATGAAAAATAAAATAAAATGAAAACTGAAATTAAACGATGTTTCATATGAATTTTATAAAGTAAAATAAAAATAAAAAGAAGGGGAGGACTTACTTTTTTTCCTAGCGCTGGAGGTCGGAGATGTGGGTGCGGTCGTCGGCCAGAGGAAGCGGTTGGAGGAAATGGGGGTGCTCACGGTTTTGGGGTTCGCGGGTTTAAGGGGGAAAACGGAGAGAGAAAGAAGGGGAGGAGGCTCGGCAGGAGGAGGGGAGGAAGAAGAAGAAGCGGCGGAGGTGGAGTCGGTGGATGGGGTTAGGGCCGGGGTCGCGGATTTAAGGGGGAGAGGGCTGCGCGTGCGAGAGGCTGAAGGGGAGGGGCTTGGCTTGGACGGAGGTGGGTGGAGGCCGGTCTGGGGGTGGCGGCGTTGAGGGCGTCGCCCTGGCGATGGCGAACGTCGCCCTCCCCTTTTCTTCTTTTTTTTTTTTTTTTTTTTCGTTTCTGAAATCAATCGGGAGAGAAGAAGTAAGGGGGGGGCTTTTATAAAATTTATTATTTAATTTATTTTTAATTGCAAAAAGTTGACTTTCACAAACGACCTCTAAACGAGGCCCACCGCCTGTCGTCCATAGCGTTTTACCCCCATTCCGAACACAATGGGATATGTATCGTAGGTTGATTTGATCGTTTGCATCAGTTTCCGTTGAATTTACATTTAAATCACTATATTGGATTTTAAATGTACATTTCAAATTACCGGGGTCACATACTAACACTAAAAATTGCAGAAAAATATTTTCTAGCTTCGTATTGACGATACGGTCCTAACAAAACTAGTTTCGTCGAATTCTGAGACCGTTGGAAAAATGGCCAATTTCCAGTCGATTAAAATCAACTGAAACTGGTCAAACGCGTTTTCCTTTGCCACGCTCACATATTGATTCGAAAAATTATGAAATTTGAAACCTAGCAATAATTTGACATCACGGACCCAACAAAAGTGGTTTCGTCGAAATCCGAGGTCATTTGCAAAATGTCCATTTTTAAGGGCCTGAATTTCATAGCGACTATTCAGAATTTTCAACTGGACATATCTTTTGACTTCCGCTATGAAATTTTGATCTTTCGGATTCGTTGGAAAGATATTATCAATTAGATCCTAATATTTTTGGTTTCACTAAAATCCGGATTGTTTTGCACCCGGTACATTCAATTGAAGTTTGAAATCGAATTATCGAACTACCACGCCATTTTCAATTCTATTTATAATTATATATAAATATTTATATTCTAACGACGACGTATATAATATATACGTCGAATTCCATTCAAAATAAATTTCTCGTCGATATTATTTAAAATAATCTATTTTAAATCTTCAAAATTCGCTAAAATTGCCAAAATAAAAATTTTAAACTGGCCCAGATTTTCCGGGTTATTACAACGGCGTAGGTGGCAGCTTTGGGTATAGCGTGAATTCGCGAGCGTCACACCTCGGTATGAGTCAAAAACGGGATAAGGAATGCAGGGAGAGCACGACGTTTCTTTCTAGCTTTGGTGGTGTCAGTGACTTACCAGCCCTGACATTTATAAACTTTTCACCTATGTGGTTGTTGGATGAGGCGCCTCGATTTTAGGTCTGTAAGGACCGGGAAACATGTGTTCAGGAATTGCCAATCCTCAAACGTAGAGAGGACCGGCCCTGAAGCATCCAGCGGTTACCCAGAGTGTGTAGTCCCGAGGCATTTGCTAGAGTGTCTCAAAGCGGAGAGGAGCTTGCCCCTTGCCTCGACTCATAACGGAAATCCAAATTCTAATACGTGTATTTTGGTTTTATTTGTAGAGCCCAGTATGGCGATATAGTGGTATGGGGCATTTATGCCGTCTATGATTTATATTTATGATTGAAATTGTTTTGACACTATACGCTTATTATATTATCAAATGATTTGTTTTAAACGTACCAAGCATGTTTGGCTATTATAAGGGAAAACCCTATCCTCCGGCTTGCGTTGCATTGTGTGATGGGACCTGGGTCTTATAATAGCTTCATTTTTCGAAAAAGCATTGCGCTGTTTATTCTAGGCACTGGTATTCTTGGGAGGAAACCCGTTCCGTGTTATACGGCGTGGTCCCTTGAATTACTCTCTTTTAAAGTAAAGCATTAAATAACTGTTTCAGTTCTCACACCAGTCACATGACTGACCTGGAGTTTATTGTTTTAACCTAAACTCTAGGTGCCCTTATTTTCGACACGGGCAGCTAGTAGTTTTGGTTTTGCAGATTTATATTCACAGGATCCTGGTTTACAGCTGGAACGATATCCGGAAAGCTCTATATCCGTATATCACCTTCAGTTGTGCTTTGTATTATTTTCCGCTGCTATGTAATTTATTGTAATCTCTGATATTTATCGAATGTAATTTATTCAATTATACTCTGTATATTTTGTATCTGATGGAATTGTTGTAATAACAATGAAATGTTCTTCTATCTGCGTTCTGATTTGTCCTGTACTCAAAACGATCAGGGGTTTCGAATGGTCTAGATCGGTTTAACGACTGATTCAGATCGAGCAAAATTCCTTGCCGTTACATTTGGTATCAGAGCTTTGGTTTACAGAGCTCGAGAATAAGACACATTAGAACCATACGAAAGAATTCATCAGATATTGGATTAGTAATATCCAATCAGAATGACTCGTTTGAGATAGGATCGGTAGTATCCCAGAACGAGTGTGAAGGGTACATTTTTCAAATGAAAACAATATTGTTTTGAAAATTTAAACCATTTTAAACGTATTTGATTATTTATTTATTTTGAAGTTAGACAATCGAGTATATAAAGATTTTGCATATACGCGTCATGAACGTATATACGAAGTTTTAATATACTAGATAGATATAGAATCACACTCTAGTCGCCCGGAGATAATTCTGGTAATGCGGCCACATTATCAGTATTTATGTTCGTGTTTCGAAGGTGTGATATCTATATATTTCCATTAGACTGGTGTGAGAACCAAAACTTATATAGATAGAATACATTGTTGTGAATTAGCATCAAAAACATGATTTTCTGTATATGTATCAAAATTATGAATTTGAAATTCTAATTCACTAATTGATTGATGTTTGTGTTGTTTGTTTATTTGTTTGATAATTTTGAACCATTTAGCCTAATTGTATCAAATATTGAATTGTATTGAAAATTGGTCGTATTTGTTTGCATATACAAGTACTTACATTGAACAGGTCATAGCAAGGAGGCTAGAGCAGAGAATAAAATTTGTTTGCCCGACAAATAGGTACATGTTTACTATAATTTACTGTTTTGTTTGGGTAATGATGATTTTATGAGCCGATTGGCTAGCCGCTTGGCGTTTTCTTTTTCTTTTTGAGATCAGAAGGCCTGTATGGCAATTTTGGGATTTTCCCTTGGCTCCCGATGCAGGGGAGGTTATGGCGAAATTTTTCGAAAATTTAGGGTGTTAGCCAAATTTTTGAAGAATTTGAAAATTCTCAGAAACTGAAAAGTTGGAGAATGGAAGCCAGATCGAACGTAGAGTTGATTAATCAAACCACTTTCGACTTTGTTCCTTTTCGGGGACGAAAAGTTTTAAGTGGAGGAGAATGTAACAACCCGGAAATGCGAGCCATTTTAAAATTTTTATTTTGGCAATTTTAGCGAAGTTTGAACATTTAAAATGAATTATTTTAAATAATATCGACGAGAAATTTACTTTGAATAGAATCGAACGTATATATTTATATATGTCGTCGTTAGACTATAAACAACTATATATAAATATAAATAGAATTGAAAATGGCGCGGTAGTTCGATAATTCGATTTCAAACTTCAATTGAATATACCGGGTGCAAAACAATCCGGATTTTAGTGAAACCAAAAATAATGGAATCTAATTGGGAATACCTTTCCAATGAATCTGAAAAATTAAAATTTCATCGCGGGAATCAAAAGATATGTCCAGTTGAAAATTCTGAATAGTCGCTATGGAATTCAGGCCCTTAAAAATGGAAATTTTGCAAACGACCCCGGATTTCGACGAAACCACTTTTGTTGGATCCGTGATGTCAAATTAGTTCTAGGTTTCAAATTTCATAATTTTTCGATTCAATATGTGAGTGTGGCAAGGGAAAACGTGTTTGACCAGTTTCAGTTGATTTTAATCGACTGAAAAATGACCATTTTTCTAACGGTCTCGGAATTCGACGAAACTAGTTTTGTTAGGACCGTATCATCAATACGAAGCTAGTAAATATTTTTCTGGGATTTATAGAGTTAGTATGTTACCCCGGTAAATTGAAATGCGAGTTCAAATTCGGTATATAGAGTTATATGTTGATTTTGACGAAAACTGATCGAAACAGCCGAACTGGCTTACGATACATATCCCATTGTGTTCGGAATGGGGGTAATTAGCTAGGGACGACGGTCGTTGGGTCTCGTTTGGGGTTAGTATGAAAAGTAAACTTTAATGGAGGATTAAATTAATTAATTAAATTATATATTCCTATAACTCTCTTCCCTCTTCTCTCTCTCTTCCTTTATTCAGTCAAACTAGGTCAAATAAAAAAAACCCCGACGATCGACCTTGTCGTTCTCCTTAGCCGCCGCGCCTCCCTAGGCGGCGCTCCGCCTCTATCTTCCACCGCGCCCCCTCAGGCGTCGATCGCCACCTCAGCCCCCCTTCCCCTTCGATTTCCATGCCGCCTTAGCCCTAGACCCTCCCTCCATCGCGCCGCCTTGCAGGCTCACCAGGGCCGCCCCCGAACTGCTCCGACCCCCCTGAACTCGAACCCCCCTCCTCCATCCCCTGACCGACGCAAGCCCGACCCCCTTTCGCCCCCTTTTCAAAATGAACTGTAAGTCCCTATTTATTTAGTTTATATATTTGTTTAGCTTTATTTATTTAACATAATTAGTTATAAAAAGGATTTCTTTTACGTTCTAGTTTGGAGAAAAATATTATTTTTATATAGTATAGGTAATGAAAATATGATTTTTACATAGTAGGAATTATAAAAATATAATCTTTATGAGATAGAGAATATAAAAATATCATCTTTGTATATGTAGCGTAATAAAAATCTGATTTTTATTATATATACGTTGAAATAAAGAGGTGATTTTTATAGAAATGAAAAAAAAATGAAGTCTTTATGTATAGAATAGTGTTGTAAAAATAGAGTCTTTATGTATAGAATAATGTTGTAAAAATAGAGTCTTTATGTATAGAATAGTGTTGTAAAAATAGAATTTTTATCTATATAGTAGTGTTAGAAAAATAGAATTTTTATCTATATAGTTGCGTTAGAAAAATAGAATTTTTATCTATATAGTAGCGTTAGAAAAATAGAATTTTTATCTATATAGTAGCATTAGAAAAATAGAATTTTTATCTATATGATAGCAATATAAAAATAGAATTTTTATCCATATGGAGTGATTATAAAAATATGATTTTTATATATTGAATAGCGATGTAAAAATTCGATTTTTATATATTGAATAGCAAAGTAAAAATTCGATTTTTATATATTGAATAGCGAAGTAAAAATTCGATTTTTATATATGTAGTGGCTACGGGCAACGAAAGTGACAAAAGGCGAGAACGGCAAGATTTTCTACAAAAGAAGAGTCGTGGAGTTGGGATAGCTAGTTGGTGAGAACTTCTCACTCTTCAATTTCTTTTTCTAGTTATATATATATATACTAGGATGCAGACGGTGCTTAGCAGCACCCGACACCCATCATCCATAGACCATGGATGGCTTGTTTGTTTGATTGATGTGTTGTGAAAATTGTTTGTGATGTTGATGTGAAATCGATAATAAAATGTAGATGTGTTGAAATAAATTAATTATCGTTAAAAATATATTTTTTAACGTGAATGTGAGTAAATAAATATCTATAAACAAATCAGCCGATTTGTTTATATACATTGATTTGACTGATATTGATTGGGTCGATAAATTTTACACATCGCCCAACTGCAAAAATAAAAATCTGTGTTTGTTGATTTGAAACCCCACACGGGTATTGGGATAAAATACGGCATACACTAATCCCAATAATTAGTTGTATGTCGATCGATTGATGGACAGGCTGTTATAAGTGTTAGATATCTATATTTGATGCTTATACAGTATAGTGCACTTTGGATGATGGTTGATTATTCATCGTTGCTATTATATACATGTGTTGTATGGAATCCATATAGTTAACGCTATATAGTAATTGATTGGGCCTCATTCCATTTTAGAAAATAAAGAACATTATAAAATAAAGGTTCATGTGTTGACCGCACTCATCCGTTGAGATTAGTCATGTGTTGAACGAAATATTTTAACAATAAAATTTACATCTTTATCATATATAAAATTAGAAATTAACTAGAAAATAGATAAGATGAGTGGTCTCCTGGATATTGATCTGATGTTGGTTTCGGCCTTCAGGGTTAACATTTAGCGAATCGTTCTCTTACTAATTTACGGTTGGAGTCTGATTTGAAATCAAACGATAGATATTATTATTTTTTTAAATATATTGAAAAACAAAAATAGTCACACGTGGACAGTACTCATCCGTTGAGATTAGTCATGTGTTGACAAAAATATAGATTCACGTATTGAATAAAATAAATATTCATTTGTTGAATAGAATAAAGGAATTTTTGAAATATATAAGGCCGTGTTGATTAGAGATGCGCTATTTTGACGCGAACGATAATTATATCGATTATATTCGTTTTATAATGAATATTGAAAAGAGATTCAAAAATCGAATATAAAGAAAATGAATTCGAATTGAATTGAATAGAAAACGAATTCGAATTGAATTGAATAGAAAACGAATTTGAATTGAATTAAATATAAAAGAATTCAAATAGAAAATGAATCCAAATTGAATTGAAAATGAATCGAAATAGGAGAAAATCAATTTGAAATGAATTCAAATTGAATTGATATTTGAATTGAATTGAAATGAATTTTAAAAACGAATTTATAAGGAAAAATCCAATTTTGATTTGAATTGGAAGTTGAAATGTTTTTGAAACGAATTTAAAACTATTTATAAAATTCGTCTTAAATAGAAATCGACAAAATGTATATAATATATATATATATATATATATTATATATATAATGGCCTGAATAGAACGCGTCGCGCCGTGGCAGTTCGTGAATTTTGACCATTGATTTCGAACGGACATTACGGGAGATCCGACCGTCGGATTCTCCTAAAACCGGAACCGTTGGGTTCGTATCGAAAAGAGCTTTCTAACAAATATTGGAAATTTGAAATCTAATGGTTGGATTTGGAGATACGTCCAAATCAAATTTGGAAAAGGTCGCTGTAAGTGCAGTTCGATGGCCGTTGATGGAAATCGGCTCTACGGGCCTTGATAAAATTATTAAAAATAGTTATAATTTGTGTGAAATCATAAGTAATAATTTGGGAAAAATTGGGATGAAAAACTCCATATTTGAAAAGATAAAAATAGATTTTTATCGAAATGAACTAGTTTTGAACTAAAATTAAACCCGTTTATTTTCAAATAAATAAATTGGATTTGAAATGGGTTTTAAATAGAATTGGTTGGCGGGTTTATCGTGAATAGTGTTTTAAATAACACTCGTTCTTTAACCCAATAATAAATAGAATGTGATTTGGGTTTATCGTGAAATGTGTTTTAAATGACATTAGTTCTTTAACCCAGTAAAAGGAGTTTTAATGAATCTGTAATTAGATTGAAATGTGAATTGATAATTTAAATTATCAAATTTAGAAAGTAAGCGAGAATGGAGTATTACCAGTTTTGCTCCAAAGCGATAGTTAAATCTTTTATTAGATTTGAACGTGAAATGGTAATTAATTTTACCGATAACACCGTGGTGTTAGATATGGAGTACTACCAGTTTTTCTTCATGGGATGAATAGGTTTGGATTGGAAAATAAAATAAATAATTACTTCGGTGTGGTTCGCTAATCTCGACTAGTTTGGAAAACCATAATTTGGTTTGAAATGACATCCAAAGGAGGATTAAAGAATAAATTTTAAGAATTTATCTTTGATAAAATTAATGGAAACCTTTCCCTAAGAATTGAAATTTAGAAACTAGCTGTAGGTTAGTTAAGAAGAATGGTTTCCTGGGTATTGATCTGATGTTGGTTTCGGCCTTCGGGGTTAATATTTGGGGAATTGCTCCCTTACTGATTTACGGTTAGTGATCGATGAACTGGAATGAGGCGTATGTTGGGTTTGTGTAACATTTGTTTTTAATATACGCGGGTTGTTTGGAAAGGCCGGGTTTATACCCATTCTGAATAACCGATCCGACGATAAGTCGAAGATGATGACGGTGGTAGAAGACCGGAAGTCTTCACATCGTTTGGATAATTACTGATGACCCTGATTGGGCTGTACACCCAAGAGGATGGAAATAGTTGGTGGTCGTCCAGACGTACTGGGAGATCGATGGATATGCGAGGAAAGTGCCTCCGGTTTCGTTCAGACCCAGAACGAACTTGTAAATGGATTATGTGTCTGACATTGGATTTTATTCTGTGTTGATTGATTTCTATTAAATATATATCTGTTTGGCGGTGGAGAATTTATTTTGTTGCTTAACGCCCTTCTATGAGACGTACGAGCTTAGAGGTTATATATCGACAGATATTAATCGCATGGCATGAATTGCCTGTGTGGCACGCTGAGTGGCATGGATCAAGGCTTTTGTTGAAAAGCAAAGTCTTGTGGTTGATGATCAAAGCACGGCCTATGTGGCAGCTTTGGGTATAACGTGAATTCGCGAGCCTCACACCTCGGTATGAGTCAAAAACGGGATAAGGACTGCAGGCAGAGCACGACGTTTCTTTCTAGCTTTGGTGGTGTCAGTGACTTACCAGCCCTGACATTTATATACTTTTCACCTATGTGGTTGTTGGATGAGGCACCTCGATTTTAGGTCTGTAAGGACCGGGAAACGTGTGTTCAGGAATTGCCAATCCTCAAACGTAAGAGAGGACCGGCCCTGAAGCATCCAAGGGTTACCCAGAGGGTGTAGTCCCGAGGCATTTGCTAGAGTGTCTCGAAGCGGAGAGGAGCTTGCCCCTTGCCTCGACTCATAACGGAAATCCAATTTCCAATACGTGTATTTCGGTTTTATTTGTAGAGCATAGTATGGCGACATAGTGGTATGGGGCACTTATGTCGTCTATGATTTATATTTATGATTGAAACTGTTTTGACACTATACGCTTATTATAGTATCAAATGATTTGTTTTAAACGTACCAAGCATGTTTGGCTATTATAAGGGAAAACCCTATCCTCCGGCTTGCGTTGCATTGTGTGATGGGACCTGGGTCTTATAATAGCTTCATTTTTCGAAAAAGCATTGCGCCGTTTATTCTATGCGCTGGTATTCTTGGGAGGAAACACGTTCCGTGTTATACGGCGTGGTCCCTTGAATTACTCTCTTTTAAAGTAAAGCTTTAAATAACTGTTTTAGTTCTCACACCAGTCATATGACTGACCTGGAGTTTATTGTTTTAACCTAAACTCTGGGTGCCCTTATTTTCGACACGGGTAGCAGTAGTTTTGGTTTTGCAAATTTATATTCACAGGATCCTGGTTTACAGCTGGAATGATATCCGGAAAGCTCTGTATCCGTATATCACCTTCAGTTGTGCTTTGTATTATTTTCCGCTGCTATGTAATTTATTGTAATCTCTGATATTTATCGAATGTAATTTATTCAATTATACTCTTAATATTCTTGTATCTGATGGAATTGTTGTAATAACAATAAAATGTTCTTCTGTCTGCGTTCTGATTTGTCCAGTTCTCAAAACAATCAGGTGTTTCGAACGGTCTAGATCGGTTTAACGACTGATTCGAATCGAGCGAAATTCCTTGCCGTTACAATAATCCTAAAGCCTCCTGCTCCAAGCTCTCCAAGTATATCTGTAAAATCCTGACTACTTGACTGCCCGTACAAAATTGGGCACCCAAGAGTTTAGGGAAAACAAAACAAAATATACTCCGGGTTAGTCATGGGACTGGTATGAGTAAAATAGTTTAAAACAGTTTGAACAAGTAAACGATATCTCATAAGACCACGTCATATAACGGAACGGGTTTTTCCCTTATGAGAATCCAAATTATCTTTATATCAAAAACCTTTTGATATTATAATAAGGTCTATCAACCACAATATAATAATCATCTAGCAAAAACGCTTTCATCTCATGTTCTACATATATAGTATACAATCAAAACCGTAAGCACGTATTGGGTAATGGATTTCCAACTATGACAAGGTATGGAACCACCTTTCGCTAGTGTACCTCTAGAAAGGAATACACTGGGTTCAACAAGAACATCTTGCAACCCAGCCACACATGACCGACCACTCATTTCACTTGAGTGTATCGAATGTATATCAACAACAATTGGGATCAGCAACCGTTTCCCGAATGGGACAACATCAACAATAGATTTTTAAAAGTAAATGAAACTCTAGATCAGGTGATTATACACCCTAATAGGTGTGACCTACATAGCCACGCTACCTGCCCGATTTCTGTCATTTACCGGATGTGAGGCTAGAAGCTACACTTATCTTTTACATGCCACATCTTCATTCACTTAGAATGTCACATCGTAATACCCGCCAAATCACAAATTGATTTATATAAAAATAACATGGGTATACAGCTAAGAGAAATGAATTCCTCCACCACCAAATGTGAATACGTTTGAAGAGATCAACTTACGCGATCTATTGGATATACTCTGTCAGACCATCTTACATACAAGTCGTCCTGGGACTGGACAAACCGAAGGTACTATTTATTATATCCATCTGAGGCATTGTTATCTAAGATTTATACAGCCGCCCTTGCACTTTACTCTGTCTTCAATTATCTTTGGCATATATGATTCGCAACGCTTATGCCAATACCGAGTGGTTCTTCGGATAATAATCCAACCGGTCTCTCCATATTAACAACGTTAAAATGGTCAAAAACTTCGATAGTCAGTGAGTTAACTATCAAAGAAAAACAGGTGTGCAAACAACGATATTATTTCCAAATGGAAATTATATCGATCAATCATCATTTAACATGTATCTCTTTTGTTCACTAATTTACTTACCTCCTGTTTCCATATATTCTAAATTTTTATTGTTAGAAAACATTTCTGATTCTTATTTGGAAAACATTTCCAAAACTCCTTCACGATCAAACCTTACCATTCCTTAGTCAAGAAGGAAGTCAATCAAGTTGGCATATAATTACCTCTTAGACCTTAACTGAACAACGTTTTAACTTCGAAATGGTCAAAGTTTATCTTTTAACTCTTTAACAAACTTCCTTACGTAACTCTTGGATTCAATTTACGAATCCACTTCTTTGTTGAAAACATTGGTTATAACGATTACGTTATAAGCACTACTTTCGACATATCTAACTTTAATTATAACTTTTATTCTTTAATGTGAATAAATAAATAAACCCCTAATTTATAAATAAATAAATCTTGATTTAAACACCGGAAAGTATAAGTACTTTCCCGAATTCGATATAATTGAATTTGATGTATAACTCTCTTTCGAGTAATCTCCATTTGATTAACTCTTCTCTGAATAACCTATATTCGATTTATTCACCTCGAATAACTTATATTCGATTAACTCACTCTTTCGAATAACTTATATTCGATTAACTCACTTCGAATAGCTTATATTCGATTTTCTCTCTTCGAATAACTTATATTCGATTATCATTCTTCGAATAATTTATATTCGATTAACTCACTCTTTCAAATGAACTACATTCGATCTCTTTCCTTCGAATACGCTATATTCGATAATCTCCTTTCGATTAAACTAATCGATAACTCCTTTCGAATAAATAAATTCGATTGACTCCTTTTGATTAAACTA
The DNA here is from genome assembly GCA_030737875.1 of Allium sativum. NCBI lineage: Eukaryota > Viridiplantae > Streptophyta > Magnoliopsida > Asparagales > Amaryllidaceae > Allium > Allium sativum. The sequence continues at coordinate 10,480,909 of JASFAX010000035.1, forward strand.
ATCGATAACTCCTTTTAAATAACTAGATTTGATAACTCCTTTCAAATAACTAGATTTGATATTCAAATAACTAGATTTGATAACTCCTTTTAACTCTATTCGAATAACTAATATTCGATATCTCCTTTTAACTCGATTCGAATAACTAATATTCGATAACTCCTTATTCGACTAACTCTAATCGATTTATTCTAATTCGATTAACTCTATTTAATTACTCTATTGGATAACTCTAACTCTAAATGATCAACTCTAACTGATTAACTCTAACTGGTTGACTCTAACTGATCAACTCTAACTGGTTAACCCTAACTCATTTACTCTATTCGATTAACTCAAACCGAATAACGAATATTCGATTAACTCGTTTCGATTAACTCTTACTCCATTAACTTTAACTCGATTAATTCTAAATCTAATCGATTAACTATAACTCCAATCGATTTACTCTAGTTGATTTAACACAATTCGATTAACTCTTACTCCATTAACTTTAACTCGATTAATTCTAACTCTAATCGATTAACTCTAACTCTAATTGATTTACTCTAGTTGATTAACTCAATTCGATTAACTCTTTTCGATTAACTCTTTTGAATTATTCATTTGAATTATCTCCTTTGATTTATTCCTTTAAACTAATTCCTTTGAATTATCTCCTTTGATTAATTCCTTTGAATTAATTCCTTTGATTTATTCCTTTTCTATTTGTTTACTTAACAAATAACTATTCCCTTTTCAATTCTATTTATTTAACAAATAAATATTTCTTTTATCTTCTCTATTTATTTAACCAATAAATATTTCTTTTATCTTTGTTTTCACAATTATTCCCTTTTCATTTATTTTACAAATATTTTCCTTTATATTTGATTTCACAAATATTTTCCTTTATATTTGATTTCTCAAATATTTTCCTTTATATTTGATTTCTCAAATATTTTCCTTTATATTTGATTTCTCAAATATTTTCCTTTATATTTGATTTCATTTTAAAATTACTTCCTTTTATAAAAACCCTTTTCCTATTTCTATATAAAATCCACTGGTTTTATATAAATAATTTAGTTTCAAAATATACTTTGAAATTTTCCTTTTTACATCCCAATATTTCTTATGGTATTTAACGTACCATATAACAATGATCAGTATCATTCAAACATATAAAATCATCAACAGATTTCATATCACATCATATAACACAATATATGAACAGAACAGTATTATAAATATTGAAGAGTCCAGTTGGACCCCTCCAACCTGTTTCCCCTGCATCACAGATGTTAAATAGTACAATTAACATCTATTTCATTTCAATATGAAATATTCTGCTAAACAGAATCAATATTTGATTAACGATTTATATACATATCGTTATATATGATTTCAACCAATACACAAACAATTCAACCAAACAGTCAGCACATAGCAATCAGTCATCATTTATCAGTTCTAAATATACGTTATAAAAATAGAACTATTCAGAGTTGGTGAGTTTTACTCACATTGGCAGTTCATCATTAAAGAACGATAAACTGTTTGTTTGATTTGAATCAAAAATTTATTTTGCCATAAATTCAAACGAGCTTCAATCAACCCTCAGTCAGTTCCATTGCGTAGTGCTCGTCCATACGATCCCAACGCAACTTACGTTCGTCAATCTGATATCATATGACGAAGATATTGCATTAACAAGTTAATACATATTTTAGATTAAATAAAACTTAATTAAATTTGAATGGGCCTTTACTCGTTTGTGACTCGGCCCATTTATACAACCCAACCCGCCACGTTCTTCTTCCCTGTCCAGATACTCAAAATTGCTCCTCTCGTTCTCGTTCAAAGCCATCTCCGCTACTTCCAAGGTAGACTACTCCTCCATCTCGCAACCAAAAATCAAACAAACTACACCATTTTGCTTCTGAACAAAATCTCCATCACTTCCACCCAATGCATTCCAAATCGCACTGTTCTGGCGGACCCCAACCTCGCACACGACCAACGATCCTGTTGAAAATTACCTAATGTTTTTGACATCGAAATCCACCAATTTTCGTATACTGCTTCGACTCGATGCCACAAACACTACTCCAGCCCTCGTTTCTTCCATCGAACCCCTAATCGACCTCCACACTGAACCCTAGGCTGTCGCTGCTATTTTATAGCACACCAAAATGACATTGCACCATTCAAAAAGCACTGGAAATCGAAGCTCCAGCAATCACGAATCCAACCATATTTTTTTAAGGATTTATAGAATTTGTATTGATTTTAAATTGGGTTTTCTTTCTGCGTTTTATGGGTTTCAGGAAAAAAAAAGGTTGCGGCTGAGAGAATGATTTTATAGGGGACCATATTTCTATTGTTTGGTTGTAAACGAGGAGGATGTGGCTATGTTTTGACCTCAAATATGAGTTTTAGATATTTTCTTTTATTATTTTATATTCGTTCTTCCTTTCTAAAAATTCATGTGACCACATACGATACCCAAAAATATTGGAAATTGACATACAACTACAGTTCGATATTACGGTCCCAACGAAACTGGTTTCATCGAATTTCGACTCCGTCTGCTCACACAACATATTTTTAACCGTCGAAATACTGACTTTTTTTCACTCTAAAAATCCGTACGGCCACACAGTGACCCCAAAAATCATGGAACTTGGAATCTAACAATAATTTGATGTTGCGGATCCACCAAAATTAGTTTCATCGAATTCCGACTTCGTTTGCAAAAGTGTCTATTTTTAAAGTCCTAAATAACCCTTTCAAATATATAAACATATATAAAAAACAATTATATTTAATATTTAACAATAAATATTATCGTATATAATCACTGTGGAATACCATACAGCTCTAGATATTCCTCTATGAATTTCTAACTTGATATTTCAAATCCCGATTAAATCGATATTCGATTTATAATGAAATTCCTTTTATAAATATAAATAAATTATAAAGGAATTCCACATCGACTTTTCTAAATTTTGATTTGGACATAAATCAAAATCTACACGACGAAATCCCGTTTTTTCTCTTCTAGTAGAAAAATATAATTCACCAGCTCCATACATTTCTTTTTTCACATAAATTCGACTTAAAGCAGATCCTGTATTTCCAGTTGAAGTTCAAATCACCAAATCCCGAACTGCCGCGCCATTTCGAGCTCGATTTTAATTATAATATATATTATATGTTCAGACTTCGTTTAAATAATATATTCGTCAATATAATTCAATATAAACTGAGTTATATATTTTATATCCTCCAATTCACACCATATCATGAATTCTGTTATTTCCGATTATTCTGGAAATATTTTTTGTTCTATTATTTATATTAATTAAATATAAATATTATTTAATTCCACTTATAGATATCGTTAAATCGGTAATTAATAATTAAATAAATAAATTATTTGACTGCTAAAATGCCTGTCAATATATAGAACGACAATAATATTTTAATAGTTAGTTGAATTATTTTGTTAGGAGAAATTATAAATATTGTAATATAAATTAATTTTGAGAGTTTTAAATCATATTCATTTAATTGGTAATTGGATTTTTATTAATTTAAAACTTGTATTCAGGTGTGTACGTTGTGTAAAATAATGGTATGAATACATAGGGAATTTACAGTTTAATATAAATTTTGCCACTTGTGGAGGAGTGTAGAAAAATGTTGACACATGTTGGAATAGTCCAGATTATTCTCAACGTGTCCTCTTTCTTCGTTTTATAGATGGTTATCCCATTCATTTGGATCATTGGGGTTCCCAGTATAAAAAGAAGAAGCTTGCCCAAAATCAATGGGGATGGCCATAGCCTTTTCTTCCTGAGTCCGCAGAAAGAGAAAAATATTTTTTTCCCCAAATCAGAAAAAATGGCCGAAGTCTACACCGCTACTCCACCCAGAATTCGAAACCGCCACCCTCCACCCTCGGTTGAAGTCGATCCACCAGCCTCTTCGCTCATGTTAAATCGCTCCCCCACTATTCCTCTGTTGGCCGCCATCGTCTTCAAATCGGAATGGAGCTATGCCCGTCTCGGAGACCGCATCAGCAACTCCGATATCCTCCGTTCACAACCGTGCTTCCTGGTTGCGCCACCAAGATCCGAGCCTGTAGTTTTTGGTTACCGGCAAGTTTGCCCAAGCCAAGAGCAGTCGAAGTTGCTTATTTTTTTTCTTTTCTGCGCCAATACAATGTGATTTTATCTCTCGACTTTCTGGTATTCAAGCTTTTTTTAACTATGTTAAATTTGGTGCGGTTGCATGCGGAATTAAGTGGTTAAATTAATCAGTTATGTGTTTGAAAAGTGAGAGTACGGTTGTTTACTGTTTAGTTTAATCCAGACTAATAGTCTAGAATTTGCATCTTTGGTGAATGAAATTTCAGTTTTGTTTACCCTTCTGATATTTCTTCAAATAACCTGAAGCCTAGTTCACTAAATGGATGCATGGCTTGGTGGTTAAAGCACTTGCATAGTTTTCTATAGCACCTTCATTTAATTCCCACATCCATCATGTTTTGCTTTTGTTTTCCTACTTCATTTCAAAAGCTTTGCACTTTCAAGGTAAGCACAGGAAAGGTGGTGACTAGTACATCTTGATCATATGTTTTACAAATATAATCATGCCATGTTTGACAATATCTAGCTCCCATCCTATAGCGCATGCAAAAATTTATATTAGTTCTTCTCCCTTTAATATGTTATTCCCTGATGGTTCCTTCAATTTTCCATTTAGTCTTTAATTTAATGTATATGCTTCTGTTAACAATGTGTACCTGCTAGTGAGTCACATTTCAGGCATTTTTTGTTACTCAAGATGTTTCATGTTTATATATCTGTAGATGTTTACACAGTCCGTGCATGTTTTTCACTGTGAAAGGTGATTTATTTGGTATAGTAGAATACCAAAACACTTGTTATATGCCAAGTGCTTTAGGGAGAAAATTATAACTAACAAGTATTAAAGTAGTGGTTATGTTTCATTAAAATTATAATATACGGTCTCAATATGCATGTATTTGAGATGAATAAATATTAGGTAGTTTCATGCAGTTGTTTTTTATAAAGAAAATAGCTAGGGTGGTTTGGCTTGAAAATGAATATTTTATTTTTTTTCAAAATATGTAGCAAATCACTGATGAGAGAGCGGTGCGGTGGAAAAATAAAAATAAAATAAAAAAATCACTACCTTGACAGCCTAGGTGAAGGAGAAAAGAGAAGATAACCCGTGAAATAAATCATATATTTAGCTTTCGACATGTAGGCTCCATACATGTTTCATAATCCAGTATGATAAAGCATTTACATGTTAAACGACTTTTTAAATTGCCTGGTGGAAGGATAACAATTACCTATCAATAAATGCATAGTTTTCTCCATTATACTGTTACCATATTTAAAATCATATCAAGGTCCCTGTATGGAACCTATACCAATGATTACTGTCTATTTAGCATACATTTAATACTAGGTTTAATTGGTTGTGACAGTAAATTATGCCAGTCCACTACCTTTAATAGTTAGTTGTCCTTTGGCTAAAGACAATTCTTTTCGCTATTGTTATGGGAGTTTCTTTTTTTAATATTACAATGAATTTTGACCTTTACATTGCACTATAGTAACGTTTATTTTCATCAAGTAAAATATTAAAAGATGTGTAATTAGGACAATGTTAAGAAGTAACTAGGGAATTGTATACGTGACATAGTTAAAAATGGAAAGAAGTACAATATGAAGGTTTTGCTCCTAATGTGTGTTGCAAATGATAATTTTTATAAGCAGCATATGATCAACGAGGTAGAGAAATGTTTGCTAAGTGTTCTAGGTAAAAAATTTAGTTCGCAACAAAGAGGAGGCACGTGAAGACGGATTTGCGCGCAACGCTCGATAAAGCAGTAATTTATTCAAAAAAAATTGTGTATAAAATTTTATTTTTCCGCTGTATGAATATTGTAAACACTGATATATAAATAAAATTTTATTTTGCTGCTATTGTTGAGTAATGTGATTCTATGTTAAATTCCGTTTTATACCCTGTAAGCCAATAACAATCCGTTGTTTTGAACGCTTAGAGTCGGTTTAATTACCTATTTGGGGTGGTCAAAACGGCGGGCTGGTACAGAGTCGGCCTTCATGTGGCGTGGATGGTTAGGGCGGGGCCTTCTGGGTGGCGGCGGCAGTTCTGGATGGTTCGGGTTTCAATTTGGAAGAAGGGAGAGCTAGGGCGCGAGAGGAGGACGAGGTGGGTCTCTAACGTGATTGAGGGTTGGCGGTGGCGCTGAGCCCACAGCGGCGGTCTCTAATGGGTTTGGGGCGGTTTACCATTGGAGAGAGGAAGAAGAAGGGGATGGGTAGCCGGCGGTAAAGGGAGATGGTCGGAGAAGTGCGGTGGTGCAGAGGGAGGGGTGCGGTGGTCCGAACGTGGCGGTGGCGCTGGGGATTTAGGGGCGATGGGATTTAGGTTTTAATTTTTTTTCTCCGTTGAATGAAGAGAGAGGGAAAGGAAAGATTGACTTTATATATAATTATTTAATTATTTTAATTCCAAAAAGTTACGTTTTGATTTAGCCCAATTCGAACCCACCGACTGTCGCCCGCTAGCTAATTACTCCCATTCTTAGTGCAATAGGATATGTCCTGCTAGCCAATTCGACCGTTTGAATCAGTTTCCATCAAAATTAAAATATAAAACAATATAAATTTAATTTGAACGCACATTTCAATTTGCTGGGGCCACATACGGACTCTAAAAATACCAAAAAAATATTTTCTAGCTTCGTATTGACGATACGGTTCTAACAAAACTAATTTCGTCAAATTTGGAGACCGTTTGAAAAATGATCATTTTTTGGTCGATCGAAATTGACTAAAACTGACAAAACACGTTTTACTTCGCCACGCTCACATATTGATTTCAAAATTTATGAATTTTGGAATCTAGCAATAACTTGACATCCCGGATCCATCAAAAGTGGTTTCGTCGAAAACGGAGCTCGTTTGCAAAATTTCCATTTTTAAGGGCCAAAATTCCATAGCGACTATTCTGAATTTTCAACTGGGCATAACTTTTTATTCCCATTATGAAATTTCAATTTTTCAGATTCGTTGGAAAGATATTTTCAAATAGATTCTAATATTTTTGGTTTCGCTAAAATCCGGTTTATTTTGTATCCTGTTCGAACTACTGCGCCATTTTCAATTTCTTTTATAATTAAAAATAAATATTTATATTCTAACGATGATCTAGATAAATATATACGTTCCAATTCTATTCAAAATAAATTTCTCATCGTTATTATTTAAAATAAATCATTATAAATATTTAAAATTCACTAAAATTTCCAAAATAAAAATTTTAATTGGTTCGGATTTTCCGGGTTATTACAATCTCCCCCACTTAAAATCTTTTCGTCCTCGAAAAGGAATAGAGTTGAAAGTTGTTTTGCTAACCAACTCAACTTTCATTATTTTCATTATGGCTTAAGTTCTTCAACTTTTTAGTTTCTAAGAACTTTTCAAATTCTTCAAAAATTTGGCTAACACCCTAACTTTTGAAAAATTTCGCAATAACCTCCCCTGTAAGGGAGCACCGGGAAAATCCCGAAATTTCCATACAGTCCTCTCCGATCCAAAAAGAAAAAGAAACAGCCAAGCGGCTAAACAATCGGCTCATAAAATCATCCAAAACCCAAGAAATTAGTAAACATGTACCTATTTGTCGGGAAAAAAAAATTTATTCCCCCGATCTAGCCTCTTTGCAATGACCTGTTCACACATATATATGTACATGCATGCATTTCCAAACAATTTTCAAGTCAGTTCTACATTTGATACAATTTGGCCTAAATTTACCGTACATTCAAATAATGGTTTAAATGAATAATCACACAACACAACCATCATTCAATTAGTGAATTAACATTTCAAATTCATAATTTTGATACATATACAAAAAATCATGTTTTTGATGCCAATTCACACAATAGCCCTATCTAGTTTTTGGTTCTCACACCAGTCAATTGGAAATATATAAGTATCACACCTTCGAAACTCCAACTCAAACAACTGATGTTGTACAGTCATCAATAGTTTCATCTCTGGGCGACTAGAGTGTGATTTTATATCTATTCAGTATATTAAAACTTCGAATATACGTTTGCAAGGCATATATGCAAAATCTTTATATATTGAATTGCCTAAATTCAATACAAATAAAATATTCAAATACGTTGAATAAAGTTTAAATTCTCAAAACAATATTTGTTTTCACTTTTATTTTAAAAATAACACTCTTTCGACTTGGTCTAGCATACTATTGATCCCATCTCTAATGAGTCATTCTCATTGGATATTACTAATCCAATCCCTGATGAATTCTTTCGTTTGGTTCTAAGGTGTCTTGTTCTCGAGCTTTGTAAACCAAAGCTCTGATACCAAAATGAGACGACCCGAACCTCCCCGTGCAGGAAAGAACGGATTGAATTGAGAATACGACGAATCAGAACACAAAAAGAAGAATATTTCATTGCTTATTACAACAATTTCATCAAAATATAAGAATATACAGTGTATAAATAAATATTATACATCAGAAAAATATCAGAGATTTACAAATTACAATGCAGCGGGAAATAATGCAAAACACAACTGAAAGGAATATATGGATACAGAGTTTCCGAATATCATTCCAGCTGCAAACCAGGATCCTTTGAATATAAATCTGCAAAACCAAAACTACTAGCTGCCCGTGCGTTAAATAGGGGCACCCAGAGTTTAGGTTAAAAAAATAAACTCCAACTCAGTCATGTGACTGGTGTGAGAACTAAAACAGTTATTAATATTTATTTTCAAGTTAGTAAATCCAGGGACCACACCGTATAACACGGAACGGGTTTCCTCCCCAGAATACCAGTGCATAAAACAACAGTGCAATGCTAAATAAAGAACAATGAAACTATTATAAGACTCAGGTCCCATAACACAATGCAACGCAAGTCTGAGGATAGAGTTTTTACCTTATAATAGCCAAAAATGATTGGTTCGTTAAATTTCATCTTTTAGTATTACTATAAGTGTATATTGTCAAAACAATTTCAATCATAAGTATCAATCATATATGGCATAATTGCCCCTACCACTATGTCGCCATATATAGAATTACAATTAAAACTGCAAAATGTCATATTGGAAGTTGGATTTCCATCTGTGAACCAAGGCAAGGGATCGTCCTTACCGCTTCGAGACAATTTAGCCCATGTCTCAGTATCAGAACGCATCAACCCTTGGATCGTCAGGGCTGGTCCACTCGATGTGGATTAAAATGCCTGAGCACTGCGTTACCCCGCCCTTTGGGGCGTAAATGAGCCAAATGACTCCATTGGCCCCGTATCAACCGATATAACTGAAGCGTCTCGCAATCCATCATCCACATAAGTAAAATGTCAGGGCTAGTAAAATGCTGACACCACTCCTAGTTATAAGGAAACGCATGCCCTCCCTGATGTCCTCTCCCGTTTCTGGTTCACACCGGGGTGTGAGGCTCGCGAATTAATGCCACACAAAGCTAAGCTATATTAAAGTCGTTCTTTGATCATCAACCACAAGACTCTGCTTTTAAACAGAAGCCTTGATCATTTGCATCTCAGCATGCCACACAGGCAATTCACGCTATACAACCGATGTCTATCAATCACACAAAATGAAATCCGATGTTAGACACACATCCATTTACAAGTTCGTTCTGGGTCTGAACGAAACCGGATGCACCTTATTCCTCCCCCATATCTCCAATACAGGGGAGAGGCCCTCGCATACCCGTCGATCTCCAAGTACGTCTGGACGATCACAACTTATTACCTCGCCTTGGGTGTAAAGCCTAATCAAGACATCAGTAATCATCCAAACGATATGAAGACCTCCGGCCTTCAACCACCATCTTCATTCTTGACACACCGTCGAATCAGTTATTCAGAATGGGATAAACCCGGTCTTTCTGAATAACTCGCATATATAATAAACCAGTGCTATAAAGACACAACATACGCCTCATTCCAATCCAGAATATTTCTTTATCCAAATCTTCACGTACTTTGGGAAAGATTCCCATTAATTTTATCAAAGATAAATTCTTTAAATTTATTTTTTATCTTCCTTTGGATATCAATTCGATCTAATTAAAGATGCATTAAAACTCCACTTGGTTTTAATCATCCCAGAAATCAATATTAACGATTGTTCAACTTGAGAAATCATATCCTGTCTTTAACTGGGTTAAAGAACCAATGTCATTTAAAACACAATTCACGATAAACCCAAAATCATATTCCATTCCATCAACCTTTAACCGTAAATTAGCACCCTAAGTATTAACCCCGAAGGCGAAACCAACATCAGATCAATAACCAAGAAACCATTCAACTTAACTAATCTCCAATTAGTTTCTAAATTTCTTAACTCCATTGGGCCTAAGAATAGTATTATTAAAGATACCATTCACGACAACCCAAAATCACATTCCATTAACAATGGAATCTTCATGTAAAACAAATAGATATATATAATCGATATAAACTTCCATATCCAACCGATAATATCAATGGAATAACGACAAGGTCTTTTAAATTCCATATATATTATCTGTCTTCCTCTACAGAAGCTTACTTCAATTATTGCCAAATCGAATTCCATTCAATTCCAATTTAATATGTTAAATTGGAAAACATTACTTTGGAAAATTCCTGCTAAATCTTAATAAAAAGATTTATAAATTCCAAATCACATTTCACTATAAATCGGTTTAAAGAATGAATGTCATTAAAAAAACACAGTTCACAATAAACCAAATTCAATTTCCATTCCGTTTCTAACCGTAAATAAGTAAGAGAACAATTCCCTAAGTATTAACCTCGAAGGCCGAAACCAACATCAGATCAATACCTAGGAAACCATTCAACTTAAATAATCTCCAGTCAGTTTCTAATTTTCTTAACTCCATTGGGTTTAAGAACAGTATTATTAAAGATACCATTCACGACGAACCCAAAATCCAATTTGATATTAAATACAAGGCTCTAAATAGAAAATATATCGGCTTATATTCAATATCAAATTCTGAAACCAACAAATATCGTATTGGAAAAACGATACATATATTTTCCAAATTCCTCCACAATCCCCGTATAATCATGAAATCCAATAATGAAATATTTCGAGCATAATTTCAATTCAAATCCATTCCAATTCATATATTTGGAACTCTTGGTTATTTTTAAAACTGTTTCAAATCCAATTTATTTATTTTAAAAATATAGGATTTATTATTCTAATTCCAAACTAGTTCATTTCGATACAAATCTATATTTATCTTTTCAAATATGGACCTTTTTCTTATCCCAATTCTTTCCAAATCATTTATTATGATTTTACACAAATTATTGATATTTCTAATAATTTTATCAAGGCACGTACAGTCGATTTCCATAAACGGCCACCGAACTACACTTACAACGACCTTTTCCAAATTTGATTTGGACACAATTCCAAATTCATCCGTTAGATTTCAAATCTCTAATATTCATTTGAAAGCTCTTTTCGAAACGAACCCAACGGTTCCGGTTTTAGGAGAATCCGACGGTCGGATCTCCCGTAATATCCATTCGAAGTCAATGGTCGAAATTCACGAACTACCGCAGCGCGGCGCGTTCTATTCAGGCCATTATATATATAATATATATATTATATATTTCATCGATTTCCTTTTAAAACGTATTTTATAAATTATTTCAAAATGATTTCAACTTCATATTCAATTTCTAATCAAAATTGAATATTCCATATCATCGATATATAAATAATAATATTTTCAAAACATTAGATTTTGAAATCAAATCCTTTTCGATATTCATTATAAAAATGAATAAAATTGATAAATATATCGTTCACGTCAAAATGGCGTTAATCTAATCAATACGGCTTTATATATATTTAAATATATTTGGGTCCATCCCAAATCGGACATCAAAATTATATTTTGATCTTATACTGAATATTATTTTAAAATATTCGTTGTTTTAAAATAATTGCTATTTTAAAATACTTATTCTTTCTAAACTGGAATCAAACACAGTCAATTACCATATAATGTTATTATATGGATTTCATACAACACACATACACAACAACAATCAAACACAGTCAATCATCATCCAAAGTGCATTCTACACTGCATAAGCATCAAATATAAATATTTAACGCTTACAACAGCCTGTCAATCTATCGACCGACATACAACTAAATATTAGGATTAGTGTATGTCCAATATCATCCCAATACCTGTGTGGTGTTTTCAAACAACAAACACAGATTTATTTATGCAGTTGGGCGATGTGTAAGATTTATTGTCCCAATCAATATCATTCAATCCAGTGTACATAAATGAATCATCTGATTTGCTCATGAATATTTATTTTATTCATATACACATTAAAAATTATATTTTTAACTATAAAATATTTATTCCATTCCACATCACATAATCAATTTTCATAACCAAAATCAAACAAACAAACGAGTCGTCCATGGTCTGTGGACGACGGGTGTCTGGTGCTGCTAAGCACCGTCTGCATCCTAGTTTATATTTTAAGTAGAAAATAAAATAAAAGTGAGAGTTCTCACCTTTGGGATCCACTACTCCATTCTCTATTTCTGAACGGTCTGGATTTGTTCGAAATTCTGACACATCCTTTTCACGTTGTTCATATATAAAAAATCATATTTTTATCGCTTCATTCCAATAAATAAAAATCTTATTTTTATTTCTACTTCATATATTTTTATCACTTCTTTCTACATAAAAATTATATTTTTATTTTTCTACCTCTTATATAAAGATCGAATTTTTGTTTCGCTTCATATATAAAAATCAAGTCTTTACTTCGCTACCTATATAAAAATCACATTTTTATTTTCTCTATTATATAAAAATTCTATTTTTAATCCGCTACTCATATATAAATCAAATCTTTATACTATTAAAAATCGTATCTTTATATGCCATACATACGAATAAAAATCATACCTTATATAAATGAAAATTAGAATTTATATATATAATTAAAATCAGATTTTATATGTATATAAATTTGGAAAACTCACATTGTTTTCAGCAAAGAAGCGGGGGGAGGGCTGTTTCGCTCGACGGCGGAGGTGGGGCGTCGGTCTTCGGGTAGCGCGGATGGTCAGGTGGGGCCTTAAGGGTGGCAGCGGCAGTTCTGCGTGGTTGGGGTTTCATTTGGGAAGAAGAGAGAGCTAGGGTGCGAGAGGAGGACGAGGTGGGTCTCTTACATGACTGAGGGTGGGCGGGTGGTGGCGCTGGCCCCACACCGGCGGTCTCGAATGGGTTTGGGGCGGTTTACAATTCGAAAGCGGAAGAAGAAGGGGATGGGTGGCCGGCGGTAAAGGGAGATGGTCGGAGAAGTGCGAAGGTGCAGAGGGAGGGGTGCGGTTGTCCGATCGTGGCGGTGGCGCTGGGGATTTAGGGGTGATGGGATTTAGGTTTTCATTTTTTTCTCTGTTGAATGAAGAGAGAGGGAAAGAAAAGATTGACTTTATATATAATTATTTAATTATTTTAATTCCAAAAAGTTACCTTTTCATTTTAACCCCAATTCGAACCCACCGTCTATCGTCCGTAACTAATTACCCCCATTCCGAGCGCAATGGGATATGTCCCACTAGCCAATTCGACTGTTTGAATTAGTTTCCGTCAAAATTAAAATATTAAACAATATATATTTAATTTGAACGCATATTTCTATTTACTGGGGCTACATACGGACTCTAAAAATACTCAAAAAATATTTTCTAGCTTCGTATTAACGATACGGTTCTAACAAAACTAGTTTCGTCAAATTTGGAGATCGTTTGAAAAATAGCCATTTTCGGGTTGATCCAAATTGACTGAAACTGATAAAACAAGTTTTACTTCGCCACGCTCACATATTGATTTCAAAAATTACGAGTTTTGGAATCTAGCAATAACTTGACATCCCGGATCCAACAAAAGTGGTTTCGTCGAAAACGGAGGTCGTTTGCAAAATTTCCATTTTTAGAGGCCAAAATTCCATGGCGACTATTCTGAATTTTTAACTGGGCATAACTTTTTATTCCCGCTATGAAATTTTAATTTTTCAGATTCTTTGGAAAGATATTTTCAAATAGATTCTAATATTTTTAGTTTTGCTAAAATCCGGTTTATTTTGAATCCTGTACATTCATTTGAAATTTGAAATCGAATTTTCGAACTACCGCGCCATTTTCAATTCCTTTTATAATTAAAAATAAATATTTATATTCTAACAATTATATATATAAATATATACGTTCCAATTATATTCAAAATAAATTTCTCGTCATTATTATTTAAAATAAATGATTTTAAATATTCAAAATTCACTAAATTTCCAAAATAAATTTTTTAAATTGGTTCGAATTTTCCGGGTTATTACACAACTACTCCTACTCCCAGTAATGCATCAACCATATGCCATGTCTTCACTTCACGCTTTCAGCTAGTACCGCCCCATACCAGAACTCTACAACACAGGAACACAGGACTTGAACCCCACAGGAAGATCACGGCTTCCAGTATTTAACTTCTTCTCCAGTAAATGTAAACCCGCACTCCTCTTACAAATGGCCATCGCCATTTTCAGTCTTGCTCATGGAAAAACAGTGACCGTACTCGATAGTTAAGTCATCGAGTTTGCATGTCTAGTGAAGGTTATTTTAGGATATTACGTGAAGTAACTGGTTCATACTTTTGGGTCTGATTTTCTGAAGAGCAGCTAAATGAACCAATTGTTTTGTTTAGATGTTTGCTTCGTTTGTTTCGCAAAAAAGATATGAGGCATTGCTTGCTTGTATTTAGAAATGAACGACCCTTAACAACTAAGTAATAGGGAAGGTACATGCTGCAGGTCTGCGAGGGGTGACAAATTGACGGAGATGAGTGATAATTCACGGAGTAGGATAGGGACAGTACAAAGAAAGGCAGTATGCTATCTTAGCGCTTAAGGAAAGCTATATATATGTTTAGAATTATTTAAATTTTAGGGTAACGTGTTACATAAAATTTTATCATATAAGAACCGCTATCGACAAATATAAAAATACCATTGTGCCGAGCAATGCACTATGGTTCCAAAAATATAATAAAATAGACTAGTTAACTAATTCTGTGAAATCCAAAAATGCTGATATATGGTGTAAAATACTCCAAATAAAAAGTTGCTTATTTTGCAAAATAAAAATTACAGAAAAATTCTATGAGTTAAATTATAGCTACGTCTCAAATATTTTGTCCAAATTCGAAATCGATATTTAATTATAATTAAATATATTGTTATGGTTTATAAACGATTCTATAGCAACTATTTGAAAATTTGATTTGGACATAACTTACAATTTATAAAGCGAAATATCGATTTTTCTCTTCCATTAGAAAAATATACTTCATCAGCTCCGAACGTTTCTTGTTTCACAGAAATCGGCTTAAAATGGATTTTGTATATTCGTTTAAAGTTCAAATCGCCAAATTACGAACTGTCGGGCCATTTCGAGCTCAATTATAATTAATATAATTAATACGTTCAACATCGTTATATAAATAAATTCGTCATTACAATCTAAAAACTGAATTAAATATTATAAATAATCCAATTCGCATAATATTACGAATTCCACTATTACCGACTATTTCGAAAATAAATATATTATTCTATTATTTATATCAATTAAATATTCAATGTTATTTAATATAACAACACTTTATATCTCTAAATCACTATTTAAATCATTAAATAAATTAATCATAATACTGTAAAAATACGGGACGTTCTAGTTTGGCCCCACCTATGTTATTGACTCAGCAAGACCCATTTTTAGTGCAACAACATGGCGTTGGCCTCCCCGCACCTTTCGGTTCCGGTGGTGGGGGATTCGAGTGCCTTTCTTGGCACTTGTTGTTGTTTCCGAGACCCATCTGGGCTTTCGGTGTGTCGATCTTGTCTTTTAAAGGGTTGGTCCTAATCTTAAGAGCTTCTCTTTGATGTTGCTTCTGCCTTCTGTATCGATACTAAGCCAGTTGGTATATATAACTTTGGGAATGAGTTTCGGCTTACAGAAATGGACTCTAGAAGTCGTCCAACTTTAAATTCGATAGCAGGCTTTCGGGGTATATTTCTTGTGTTTCGGATTATTATGCTCTTGAGATATTCACCTTCTTTCGTATCGACACTAGGTTAATCAGTGCCGATAGCCCCTTCGCCTTTTTTTTTTGTTTGGCTTGGGGCTTCCTTTCTCGCCTTTGGTTTTGGGTTATAAACTCTCATTATTTCCTTCTCATCCGCTTTTGGTAATTTTCCTTTAGGATCAATTTCATACTAGCTGCTTTTGGTGTCTTTATTGCTTTGCCACAATCTCCTTCCGTATCGGCACCAGGCTTCCCTCTTTTATGTTGATGCCGATAGCTAGTTGACCCAATGACCTCCTTCGTGCTTTCAGCTTTAGCCTTCCACTGGATTAATGCTTTCAAATCACTCTTCTATGTTGGTTTCGGTCCGATACCACTTCATCGTCAGTAGGCCGTGGTGTTGATTTTGGGTAGTGACAATGATATTCAGATGGTGATGGAGATTTATTCTCTTAGCTTAACACCCTCCTCTGAGACATATGTACTCATAGGGTTATATATTAATTAATACCAATTATATGCTGTGAATTGACAATGTGGAAGGTTAAGTGGTGAGCAATTGATGGTCAAAGAATTGTTAATATAGTGTAATTTTATATGGAAACGTGACTGGAAGCCTCACAACTCGAGAATGACTAAAACAAGATGTGGGTGGCAAAGTTATGACCATAATGTTTCTTCTATATAGAAAGTGATGTTATTGAGCCTTGGAACTTTAATTATGTGGATGATAGATCGAGATGCCTTGGATAAAGATTGGTCACGATCGGGAACGTTATGTGCTAGGAGTAACCCGAACTCCACCCAGGTGGACCAGCTTTGTGAACATGGGGGTTTTTATCTCCCAGGGTTATCCCTCTAGAGGTGTATCCACCTGTGGAAAATGGAAAATCCATTGCCTGGTCATTGTTGGAATCCAACCTCCAATACGAAGCTTTGTGGTTTTAGTTGTACACTTTATCTGTAGACCTTATATATGGGTACATGCGTCTGCTAGGATTAATACAATTATTTTTGGAAAGGATTTCAAAGATAGACATTAATGATAATATTAAATGATTCTCATGTATCAAGCATATTTGGCTATCGTAAGGTAAAATTTGCTCCTAATGTTGTGTGGTTGCAATGTGTGACGGGATGTGGGTCTTATGGTAGCTTCATTTTCCAAAAAGCGTGCATGAAGTTTTGAAACCCTTTTGAGGATTGTTTGAGATGTATGATGTTGGAGAATGGAATGTTGATGATGTTTTGTTGACAACAACCTTGTTTCAATCATTATCGTTATTGATTATAAAATATATACTAACACTTTTATCTAGAATATACATATATATATATATATATATGTATGTATGTATATATGTATGTATATGTAGGATTTATATGCAGGCAATAGATATTAAAGACTGTACAGTAAAGAGATTCAAGATTTCAAATGAGAATCAAGATTCATAAGTACCATGATATCAAGAGTTCAAGAGTCCAAGACGATCAAGGTAATAGAGTCTAAATTTTATGTAAAACTCGGAGTAGCCAAACTCTATTTTCAAATTATCTCTTTTCGAATTAGTTTTAAACTATTTTCAAATTGATTTCAAACTCCTCTCAAAATGATTCTTAATCATCCATGGATTTCAAATATATATTTCCTAATTTATAAGTTTCTTATTTCTACAGTTTTATATATTAAATCGTTTATATAAATATTTTATATACTAAGTTTATATTTGATTATTATTTCAAATATTCTTATTTAACTTTAAGTTTTTCATAAAACATTTTATATGTATATAGTTTATATATATCTCCTTATAAATTCCTCTATATATGTATGCATGTGTTTCTAATTATATTGTATATGTTTTATATAACTTTTATGTATATTTTTTTAATCATATGTTTAAATAATATTTTATTATGTTTTTATACTTGAAAAATGATATTTTAACAACTAGTTATATTTAAGGAATTTCTAGAATATATATAGTTTAAATACTTAAAAAATTGATTCAAAATTTTTAAAGTACAACATGTATGTCGACATACACATTTCTACATGTCGACATATAACTGTCATATTTTATTTAAATTTAAAAGCTGTGCCTTTTCATTTTAAAAGGTTGCAGAAACAGTTGTGTCCTTTGGAACACTATATAAGGCCTTAATTTCGAAAATTTTATAACTAATATTCTCCTTCTTCCTCCGTTAACATACCCCCATTATTCTTCTCAAATTTCTAAGATTATACACTTATACTCTACTGATTTCAATACAAATTATATCATTCTTCTTATATTCTCATTCACTATCAAATACTCTCTGTTTGGAAGTGCTATTCAAAATTTCTAGGGAAAAAACCAAGGTAAGGGAAGAACGTGTTCCTTGTAGCCCGTAAATCAAGGAAAAGGAGCAGTTTTAACCTTGTAACCGTGAAATCAAGGGTGTTGTAAGTAGTGTTAACCTTGTAGCCATGAAATCAAAGTTGTTGTAATTGGACACTGATAATAATAAAACTCTGCACAATCCAGCATTTTGCGGGACTGAACGTAGGAGCAATCCGAACCGGTATAAAAATCTGGTGTGTTCATTTCTTTTCTACATTATACTTTTGTTTATATTTGCATCTTTGATTGCTTCTGTTAAAATATTTATTCTGTGATTCATATAGTAGTTAGAGTAATCGATAATTGGTTAAGAATTCTATAAAAAATTTAAAACACTATTCACCCCTCTAGTGTTTGTTTTGTCGTAAGATCCTTGATCCTCAACACTAACATATGACTTGTCATCTAGTTCTCAAGATGGTTAATCCAAGCCTGACCCGAGTGTTTGACACATGGGTCAGATCCGAGTGTATTTCAGGTTTAGATAGGATTCTAGGAGTGCCCAGACAATTCCAGAAGAGTTGGTGATCTTCATCAATACAAGGTGTATTCTATTATATATACTTGGATGTCGTGGTTGTATCATATGAGGATAGTGTTTATAACAATCCATGGTATGTTTACTCTGCTTATTTAAATGGTTTCCATTGTAAAGTTTCTATTGTAAAGTTATATTGAATATTATATTTTTTTATTCTGTTGTGAGATTCTATTCTTCTCCTTATTTATGTTCCACTTGGTTTGCTCTGATAAACCTCGGTGGGTTGAATTTGAGAGATTTTGTTTTTTGGTACACGAACAACAAGGATGTGTTAAGTTCGACTACCGAAGATCAAAAATTCGGTTTACTGCAGGACTTTTCGTGGATGCTTACTTTTTGGACTGGATTTATGTGGTTTATAGTCGGTTCAAAAGGCAAGGGTTTGTTGTTCGTTTCTCGTGGTATCATAGCTTTGGTTTAGCAAAAAACCTTGGCTCTGTGCGGTAAAGACTCATTGTAATGACCCGCATTGGCAGAGGTATTAGAATTAATTTATTTAATTATATAAACGGTAGGTTAGTGAATTTAATGGCCATGGAATTAAATAATGATGAATATTTAATTAAAATAATAATTTAAATAATATATTTAATTCTGAAATAATCAGAATTGGCTAAAATGGCGATATGGTGTGAACCGGATCATCTGTGATATTTAATTCAGCTTGGAATTGAATTTGAATAACGAATATATTCAATCGTCGACAGTTGAACGTATAGTTTATAATATAATTATAAACGAGCTCGAAATGGCGCTGCAGTTCGTAAATTGGCAATCCGAACTTCAACTGAATGTACATGACTCGTTTTAAACCGGATTTCTGTGAAACAAGAAACGTACGGAGCTGGTGGAGTATATCTTTCTAGTGGAAGAGAAAAATAGAGATTTCGTCGTGTAAATTTTGAGATATGTCCAAATCAAATTTCAGAATAGTCGCTATAGAATCGTTTATCGACCGTAACGGTTATTTCAGAATAACTAGATATCGGGTGTGAATTCAGACAAGGTTCTTTTGAGGCGTAGTGATAATTTAATTTTTAGAATTTTATTGTAATTTTTAATTAATTAAATAAGCAACTTTCTATTTGAAGAATTCTGCACCCAGTAATCAACATTTTGAGGTTTCACAATATTTGTTAATCTACCGGTACTATTATATTTTTGGGATCGTGGGACATCGCTCGTCTCACTGAGATTTTTATTTCTGTCGACAGCAGTCCATGAAGTAACGGAATTATATAAATTAGAAAAAGGGGGTATCATCATACCCTAAAAAAAATATCCTAAGTGTTTCTTGGATCAAAAGGGGCCACGTTCCTTGGTATTTACAGCCGCTTGTTTCTTCAATAACGTGGAGGGAAGGAGACTGAACAATTCAAAGAATAACCCTATATAGTATCCTAACCAAGTGCTAAACCTAAATACTTTTCACTTTTCTCTGATAAATACGTTTGGGGCCGCCATCGATTTCTTTCAGGGAAATAAAACGTGAATTGCTCTTCAGGAATCTTTATTAAAAAAAAAGAAAATCATATAAAATTCCTAGAATTAAACTAAATATATATCCGGGATCCTTGTCTCGCTCTCCTCATTTCTAGGTCAGTTTCGCTGGGCTCGATTCATTTTTTTTGCGTCGATGGCTTGGGGTTCTCTGAGCTGAGTTCGACGGAATCGAAGAAGGGGTTGAAGGAAGATGTACCTGCGGTTTATAAAAAAAACATGACGATGGGCTAGCTATTGTGAAACACGGTGGAGTTGATGTTGGTTTCAGCATGAAGGCGTATGGCGAGGTCAAAAGGGTGCGGATTGCCTCAGGAGAGGTTCGATCCTTGTTTGAGCTTGTTTTGGGTTTCCTGAATGGCGTGAAGGCTTTGTACAAAATGAAGTAGGGATTGACGTAGGAGCGTTGGGATGAGGAAGCAGATGGATGTACGGTGAAGGAAAAGTGGAGGAACTGGTGCGATTGAGATGAAGGAAGGTGCGTGGTACTGTAAAAGGAGATGGAGAAGATGACTGTCAGGTTGGAGGAAATTGCGTGTAAAGGAGAGAGGAGTGAAACGACATGTTTAATAGTGGAAATCGGTTTTAGGTTTTTGTCAAAGAATTGGAACAGATTTGGGTAGGAGGAAATACTGGAGTCGGATACATTTTAGATTGAAGAAGAAGACATACTATTAAACGGGCGTGGGTCATTTAGCAAAGTGATGGGCCGATTTGAAATACGAATTTCGAACGGTCAGATCCGTTGGGATCATATGGACGAGGGCTACAGCCTGGAACTGACTGTTAGCGGATCCGAGCTCGTTACAATTTATGGCGAAATAAATTGTCCGACTGAATCAAATAACGCAAACCGTTATTTAACGGTTAACGCGCCAAAGTGAGTAAACCTCACTAACTCTGAACAGTTTATAATTTCATGTTGTATTTTTAGAACTGTTAGATATTGGCTGATTGACTGTATGTTGACTGTTTGATTGAACTGCTAGTCAGTTAGTTAAATTTTCTATAATGATTCTGTTTAACAGAATATATCATATGGAACTGAAAAGTGATGTTATCTATATTGTTTAACATCTGTGATGCAGGGAAACAGGTTGGAGGAATCCAACTGGATTCCTCAACATTTATTTTACTGTTTTCGTATATTGTGATATATGATGTGTTATATAATCTGTTATGGATTATGGGTGTTGGAAGGATGTTGATCATTTTATTCGATATTTTAAATATCGTAAAAGTCCCTGGGATGTAAAAAGGATTTATTTCAATGTATATTGAAATAAAGGGATTTTATAAAATCAACAGATTTTATAAAAGGAAATATTTCGAAAGTAAATAAAAGGGAAAAATGTTTTTAAAACGAATAGAGTTTTATAAAAGGGAAATCATTTGTAAAGTGAAGAACTGTTACTAAAAGTAAATCTTTATAAATGAATAGTTTATTCGAATAGAATGAAGGAGTTAATCGATGTTAGTTTAATCGATTAGTGAGAAAGTTAAAAGGAGCTAATCGATGTTAGTTTAATCGATTAGTGAGAAAGTTAAAAGGAGCTAATCGATGTTAGTTTAATCGATTAGTGAGAAAGTTAAAAGGAGTTAATCGATGTTAGTTTAATCGATTAGTGTTAAAGCAAATGAGTTAATCGAATAGAGTTAATCGAATATAGTTATTCGAATTAAAGCAAATAGAGTTAATCGAATATAGTTATTCGAATTAAAGCAAATAGAGTTAATCGAATATAGTTATTCGAATAGAAGCAAATGAGTTAATCGAATATAGTTTATTCGAAGAAAGTAAAAGGAGTTATCGAATATAGTTTATTCGAAAGGAGTTAAGTGAAATGAGTAAATCAATAGCGTTAGTCAAATAGAGTTAACCCAATAGTGTTAGTCCAATAGAGTTAATTGATAAGGGTTAATCGAATAGAATAAAGTAAATAGAATAAATCGAATATAGCTATTCGAAGGAGGGTTAAGTAAGGAAGTTAGTAAAGGGGAATAAAGTGAACTTTGCCTATTTCAAAGTTAGAAATGTTGTTCAGTTAAGGTCTGAGAGGTAGTTCTACCCCAACTTGATTGGCTTCGATTTAACTAAGGAATAGTTAAGGTTCGGCAGTAAAGGAAATGGTTTGAGTTGGCATAGCAATGTTTGTTTAAAACATCAGTCTAAGTCCAATGAAGAAGCTTTGGAAATGTTTTCCAAAGAAGAAACCAGAAATGTTTTCTGATATAGAAAACAAGAAATGGAAATGTTTTTCATTGTTAATAACGTATATTTTCTAAATTTAGAAAATAAGAAATATTGAATATAGGGAAACATGAGATAAGTAAATTAATGAACTAAAGAGATGAATGTTGAATGATGTTTGATCGATATAATTTCCATTTAGAAATAATATCATTGTTTGCACACCTATTTTTATTCGATAGTTAAATCACAGACTATCGAAGTTTTGACAATTTTAACGTTGTTAATATGGAGAGACCGGTTGGATTATTATCCGAAGAACCACTCTGTATTGGCATAACCGTTGCGAATCATATATGCCAAAGGAAATTGAAGACGGAGTTATGCAAGGGCTATCCTGTTTACAGAATAGTGCCTTCGGTTCATCCTGTTCCTGGATGACTTGTATGGGCGGATGTTTGACAGAGTAATTCCAGACGATCACGTATATTGATTTCTCCAACCGTACCAAGAGTGGAAGTGGAGGAGGAAACTTCTTTTAGCTAACACATAATGTATTGTTGTAGACGTCAATCGGTGATTGATGGATTTGACGATGTGACATTCAAAGTGAATCTGGTATGATGAAAGCGTAGCTTCTAGCCTCATCATCCGGTAAATGACAGAAATCGGGCAGGCAGCATGGCTAAGTCGGTCGCACCGAAGTAGGGTGTATAATCACCTGATCTAGAGTTTCATTTACTTCTAAAAATCTATTGTTGATGCTGTCCCATTCGGGAAACGGTTGCTGATCCCAACTGTTGGTGATATACATTCGATACACTCAAGCGAAATGAGTGGTCGGTCATGTGTGGCCGGGTTGCAAGATGTTCTTGTTGAACCCAGTGTATTCCTCTCTAGAGGTACACGAGCGAAAGGTGGATCCATACCTTGTCATAGTTGGAAACCCATTACCCAATACGTGCTTGCGGTTTTGATTGTATACTATATATGTAGAACGTGAGATGAAAGCGTTTCTGCTAGATGATTATATATATACTGTGGTTGATAAACATTATTATAATATCAAAAGGTTTTTGATATAAAAAGATAAATTTGGATTCTCATAAGGGAAAAACCCGTTCCGTTATGCGGCGTGGTCTTATGAGATATCGTTTACTTGTTCAACTGTTTTTAACTGTTTTACTCACACCAGTCCCATGACTGACCCGGAGTTTATTTTGTTGTTTTCCCTAAACTCTTGGGTGCCTAAATTTGTATGGGCAGTCACGTAGTCGGGAATTTACAGATACACTTGAAGAGCTGGAGCAGGAGGCTTCAGGATCATATAGCTATAATTATTTCCGCTGTGTTGTAAGTGCTGTACTTTGATAATGATGAATATTCAAATACAGATGTATATTTCAAAGTTATGTTACATATATTATATGTTATTCGTTCCGCTGTGAGATTCGTGTTACTCTGATGTTGTGTTCTTCTTCTTCTATTCTAATTTTCTATCTTATCTTTCCTCACCCTCTAATTTCTTTCACTAATTACCAGGATTTTTCGACGTTTTGGTTATCGACATCGTGCTTATGTCGATAACCAAAGTCGCTCAAAATCCGGGTCGTTACATTTGGTATCAGAGCTTAAGTTAAGAATTACTTGGCTCGGTGGCGTGACTCGGTAGAGATAGGGTTAGTAATACCCTAGACTGAGATTGAGTATATATATACGAGTGAACATATTTGTTATTGATATAAAAATTGTTTTATATTATGGAGATTCATTGGTTGAGTCGTTTATGAGTTCTGGTCGATCAGTCTGATCCACTGTATCGGTAGGAGTTATTAAACACTCGAATACGATGGGTCGACATGATATGTTTTGAAAAGGGGTAAATTAAAATAAGTTTACCCAAGGTAAATCTTGATATAGAAAAGATATATATATCGAAATTATAATATAGTGGATATATTGATTGTTATTATAATCGAGTAAGATTATAAATTAAATGGTTATGTAAATAACCAATCAGAACTCATATAAGTAAAATACGTGAATTCAGATAAGTTAAATCTGAAATTTAAACTAGAAATTGAATTAGAATTCTGGAGAACTGGATAAGTGTTTGTAAATGGATTTGGATTAAAAATAAGGAAAATTTAAGATCCTGGGAGATTTTAAATTGTTTTACAAGCAGTGTGAATTATATTTTGAAATGAATTTCAATGTGGAAATGTTTAGAAATGGTTTTATAGTATTGAACTCACTTCAATCGCTGGAAAATAGATTCTGATGATGACAGCTGCATCATCAGTATTCATTTTCGAGTTGTAAGTGATGAATTACTACCAGAGATACTGTTTTGAATTTGTTTTGGGAAAGACAAGTTGTGCTGAATTTCAAAATGGGATTTAGAATATATAATTTGAATTTTTAAAATAGATTTGAAATATTAACTTGTTTTAAAAGAAATAAAATGAGAAGTTCCTTTATAAACGAAGTTTATAAATAGTTCTTTTATAAACGAAGTTTATAAATAAAGTGAAAAGAATTATCATTGGATAATTCAGAAATAAAATACAAGTGTGAAGTTGAAAGGGAAATCTATTTTCCAAAGGTAGAAATATCGATTTCAAAAGGAATTGAAATCGAGACTTATGTAAAGAATGAATAAAGAAAGTTTGAAAAGGAATTTGAAGAAAGGAAGTTCAAACATAGAATTTGAATATAGAAAATTCAAAGGGGATTTGAATATAGAAATTCAAATGAGATTTGAATAAAGAAGATTTAAATAATGAAAATTTGAATATAGAATTCAAATAGATTGAAATGAAATTTGAAAATAGAATTTCAAAATAGAATTTGAAATAGGAATTCGAATATATATTTCAAATAGAGTTGAAATGGGAATTGGAATATATAATAATATATGAGATTTCAAATATAGGATTTGAATATCGAAAGTGAAATGAAATTTAAATGTAGAAGATTCAAATAGAATTGAAATTGAAATTTGAATATAGAAGATTCAAAGGGAATTGAAATGAAATAAAGAGAATTCAAATAGATTTGAATTTAGAAATTTCAAATGGAGTTTGAAAATAGATTTGAATAATGAAATTAATATATGGAATTTGAATAAGTGGTTGAAATGAAATTCAAATATAGAATTTGAATAAGGAAATTGAAACGAAATTCAAATGTAAAATTTGAATAGAAATTGAATAGAATTAACTAAGTCGAAGATGAATTAGTTAATCGAGTTTTGAATTTGAAGTTGAACTTTGAAAGGTGAATTGGATTTGAAAATAGATATTCGAAATCGAATATAGAACTTAAATTTGAAATTTGGATTCAAATTAGTTAATAAGTAAGTTAAAATATATTTGAACGTATATTCAAATAAAAAGGTGAAATGGGCAAACCAAGTAATTTGAAAATCACTTAACGGACTAAGTTAAAATGATTGGATTAAGTTGAAATGAATTAGAAATGTATAAATATACATGAGATATGTATGGATAAGGTATGAAGGTATATAGATAGAATGCTCGACGGAAAGGTATGTATTTAATTCATATATGAGATTTTATGCGCCGTATCGGCTAGCCGTTTGGCTTATTCTTTTTCTTTTGGATTGGTGAGGGCCATGGGAGGCTATTTGAAATATCCCGATGCTCCCGATACAAAGGAGGTTATGGCGAATTTTTCCGGAAATTTAAGGAGATAGAATATTTCAAGATAATCTGATAGTTAGAAATCATCGTATCGATGTATATAGATAGAAGTCGATAAGGAAACGAACTTAGAAATAGAATAGTAAAATCAAAAAGGAAGTATAAGAATAAAATCTCGAAAGAATAGAAAGAGAAAGTGTACGTGTTTAAAAGTGAATCAGTAGTTGTATGGTATTGATTATTCGAGTAAGTAGTCATATTTGTTTTGACGTTAAATGTTATTCAGTCAAGGTCTGAGAGGTAGTTATACCCCAACTTGATTGATTTCATTATTAACAAATAAATAGTAAGATTTCAGGCTCGAAGATCAATGTTGAATAAGATTTAGTTGAATATAGTATTTGGGTTGTCGTAACGATGTTTTACACAACATCCGTTTTAACCCAAATGAGTGTAACTTGGAAATAGAAATAAAGAAAAATTTCCTAAGTACAGAAATAAAAGAGATTAGAAAAGAGATAAGTAATTGGAATATTTTCCAATTATAAACAGCATATATTTTCTAAAATTTAGAAAATAAAGGAAGGCGATATTCGGAAATGTTTTCCAATTAACATAAAAGGGCCAATATGGTTATTGAAAATATTTGGTTAACAAATATTGATAAAGAAATAGAGAAGTGATTTAACTAATGGAATATTGATTATGGGCTAAGTTGAATTTCAAAAAGGAAAATTTGATTTTTGAAAAGAGTGAACTGTTTAAAATTCCCAGGAAAAGACTGTTTGAATTAAAAACAAATTTAACAGAAATTTGTGAAAGAAGATTCGAATTATAGTAAAGCCAATAAAGTGGTAACTGAGATTGAATTAGAGTGATATCAAGACAAATTGGATCGTGAAATTCAAATTGGAAGTGTAATGTGATAATCAAGTTCAGAGTGGGGAATCGAGAAGAAACTCGAGTTGAAATGATATTTGGCTGGGATATAAGTGAATGGTTGTGTCGTGGATAAAAGCAGATTGGATTTGATTGGGGTAACTCTTGTATATGCTGAGTTGATAGCATATGGAAGTGACAGAGTTGATATGCCCGACGAAAAGGTACAAGTTTATAATTCATATGGTATGAGATGTTGATGAGCCGAATTGGCAAGTCGCTTGGCTGTTTGATTTTCTTTTGGGATGGAGATGGCCCAAAGAGGCGAGTGATGGTTTGACCGATTGACCAGTACAAAGGAGGTGCTGGCGAAATTTTTCGAAGAGTTAAGGAGTTAGAAAATTTTCAGGATTTTTGAAAATTTTCGTTGATAAGAATTAATTAATAATTTAATTGAAATTAAATTGGTTCAGTTGAAATTGAAGTTAAGAAGTGAACAAATATGTTCTAACCAGTCGATAGGGTCGTCCTCTACTTTTTAGCAATTTCGAGGATGAAATTATTTTAAGTGGGGAAGATTGTAATGACCCGCATTGGCAGAGGTATTAGAATTAATTTATTTAATTATATAAATGGTAGGTTAGTGAATTTAATGGTCATGGAATTAAATAATGATGAATATTTAATTAAAATAATAATTTAAATAATATATTTAATTCTTAAATAATCAGAATTAGCTAAAATGGCGATATGGTGTGAACCGGATCATCTGTGATATTTAATTCAGCTTGGAATTGAATTTGAATAACGAATATATTCAATCGTCGACAGTTGAACGTATAGTTTATAATATAATTATAAACGAGCTCGAAATGGCGCTGCAGTTCGTAAATTGGCAATTCGAACTTCAACTGAATGTACATGATTCGTTTTAAACCGGATTTCTGTGAAACAAGAAACGTACGGAGCTGGTGGAGTATATCTTTCTAGTGGAAGAGAAAAATAGAGATTTTGTCGTGTAAATTTTGAGATATGTCCAAATCAAATTTCAGAATAGTCGCTATAGAATCGTTTATCGACCGTAACGGTTATTTCAAAATAACTAGATATCGGGTGTGAATTCAGACAAGGTTCTTTTGAGGCGTAGTGATAATTTAATTTTTAGAATTTTATTGTAATTTTTAATTAATTAAATAAGCAACTTTCTATTTGAAGATTTCTGCACCCAGTAATCAACATTTTGAGGTTTCACAATATTTGTTAATCTACCGGTACTATTATATTTTTTGAATCGTGGGACATCGCTCGTCTCACTGAGATTTTTATTTCTGTCGACAGCAGTCCATGAAGTAACGGAATTATATAAATTAGAAAAAGGGGGTATCATCATACCCTAAAAAAAAAATATCCTAAGTGTTTCTTGGATCAAAAGGGGCCACGTTCCTTGGTATTTACAGCCGCTTGTTTCTTCAATAACGTGGAGGGAAGGAGACTGAACAATTCAAAGAATAACCCTATATAGTATCCTAACCAAGTGCTAAAACTAAATACTTTTCACTTTTCTCTGATAAATACGTTTGGGGCCGCCATCGATTTCTTTTAGGGAAATAAAACGTGAATTGCTCTTCAGGAATCTTTAAAAAAAAAAGAAAATCATATAAAATTCCTAGAATTAAACTAAATATATATCCGGGATCCTTGTCTCGCTCTCCTCATTTCTAGGTCAGTTTCGCTGGGCTCGATTCATTTTTTTGCGTCGATGGCTTGGGGTTCTCTGAGCTGAGTTCGACGGAATCGAAGAAGGGGTTGAAGGAAAATGTACCTGCGGTTTATAAAAAAAACGTGACGATGGGCTAGCTATTGTGAAACACGGTGGAGTTGATGTTGGTTTCAGCATGAAGGCGTATGGCGAGGTCAAAAGGGTGCGGATTGTCTCAGGAGAGGTTCGATCCTTGTTTGAGCTTGTTTTGGGTTTCCTGAATGGCGTGAAGGCTTTGTACAAAATGAAGTAGGGATTGACGTAGGAGCGTTGGGATGAGGAAGCGGATGGATGTACGGTGAAAGAAAAGTGGAGGAACTGGTGCGATTGAGATGAAGGAAGGTGCGTGGTACTGTAAAAGGAGATGGAGAAGATGACTGTCAGGTTGGAGGAAATTGCGTGTAAAGGAGAGAGGAGTGAAACGACATGTTTAATAGTGGAAATCGGTTTTAGGTTTTTGTCAAAGAATTGGAACAGATTTGGGTAGGAGGAAATACTGGAGTCGGATACATTTTAGATTGAAGAAGAAGACATACTATTAAACGGGCGTGGGTCATTTAGCAAAGTGATGGGCCGATTTGAAATACGAATTTCGAACGGTCAGATCCGTTGGGATCATATGGACGAGGGCTACAGCCTGGAACTGACTGTTAGCGGATCCGAGCTCGTTACAATTTATGGCGAAATAAATTGTCCGACTGAATCAAATAACGCAAACCGTTATTTAACGGTTAACGCGCCAAAGTGAGTAAACCTCACTAACTCTGAACAGTTTATAATTTCATGTTGTATTTTTAGAACTGTTAGATATTGGCTGATTGACTGTATGTTGACTGTTTGATTGAACTGCTAGTCAGTTAGTTAAATTTTCTATAATGATTCTGTTTAACAGAATATATCATATGGAACTGAAAAGTGATGTTATCTATATTGTTTAACATCTGTGATGCAGGGAAACAGGTTGGAGGAATCCAACTGGATTCCTCAACATTTATTTTACTGTTTTCGTATATTGTGATATATGATGTGTTATATAATCTGTTATGGATTATGGGTGTTGGAAGGATGTTGATCATTTTATTCGATATTTTAAATATCGTAAAAGACCCTGGGATGTAAAAAGGATTTATTTCAATGTATATTGAAATAAAGGGATTTTATAAAATCAACAGAATTTATAAAAGGAAATATTTCGAAAGTAAATAAAAGGGAAAAATGTTTTTAAAACGAATAGAGTTTTATAAAAGGGAAATCATTTGTAAAGTGAAGAACTGTTACTAAAAGTAAATCTTTATAAATGAATAGTTTATTCGAATAGAATGAAGGAGTTAATCGATGTTAGTTTAATCGATCAGTGAGAAAGTTAAAAGGAGCTAATCGATGTTAGTTTAATCGATTAGTGAGAAAGTTAAAAGGAGCTAATCGATGTTAGTTTAATCGATTAGTGAGAAAGTTAAAAGGAGTTAATCGATGTTAGTTTAATCGATTAGTGTTAAAGCAAATGAGTTAATCGAATAGAGTTAATCGAATATAGTTATTCGAATTAAAGCAAATAGAGTTAATCGAATATAGTTATTCGAATTAAAGCAAATAGAGTTAATCGAATATAGTTATTCGAATAGAAGCAAATGAGTTAATCGAATATAGTTTATTCGAAGAAAGTAAAAGGAGTTATCGAATATAGTTTATTCGAAAGGAGTTAAGTGAAATGAGTAAATCAATAGCGTTAGTCAAATAGAGTTAACCCAATAGTGTTAGTCCAATAGAGTTAATTGATAAGGGTTAATCGAATAGAATAAAGTAAATAGAATAAATCGAATATAGCTATTCGAAGGAGGGTTAAGTAAGGAAGTTAGTAAAGGGGAATAAAGTGAACTTTGCCTATTTCAAAGTTAGAAATGTTGTTCAGTTAAGGTCTGAGAGGTAGTTCTACCCCAACTTGATTGGCTTCGATTTAACTAAGGAATAGTTAAGGTTCGGCAGTAAAGGAAATGGTTTGAGTTGGCATAGCAATGTTTGTTTAAAACATCAGTCTAAGTCCAATGAAGAAGCTTTGGAAATGTTTTCCAAAGAAGAAACCAGAAATGTTTTTTGATATAGAAAACAAGAAATGGAAATGTTTTTCATTGTTAATAACGTATATTTTCTAAATTTAGAAAATAAGAAATATTGAATATAGGGAAACATGAGATAAGTAAATTAATGAACTAAAGAGATGAATGTTGAATGATGTTTGATCAATATAATTTCCATTTGGAAATAATATCATTGTTTGCACACCTATTTTTATTCGATAGTTAAATCACAGATATCGAAGTTTTGACCATTTTAACGTTGTTAATATGGAGAGACCGGTTGGATTATTATCCGAAGAACCACTCTGTATTGGCATAACCGTTGCGAATCATATATGCCAAAGGAAATTGAAGACGGAGTTATGCAAGGGCTATCCTGTTTACAGAATAGTGCCTTCGGTTCATCCTGTTCCTGGATGACTTGTATGGGCGGATGTTTGACAGAGTAATTCCAGACGATCACGTATATTGATTTCTCCAACCGTACCAAGAGTGGAAGTGGAGGAGGAAACTTCTTTTAGCTAACACATAATGTATTGTTGTAGACGTCAATCGGTGATTTGATGGATTTGACGATGTGACATTCAAAGTGAATCTGGTATGATGAAAGCGTAGCTTCTAGCCTCATCATCCGGTAAATGACAGAAATCGGGCAGGCAGCATGGCTAAGTCGGTCGCACCGAAGTAGGGTGTATAATCACCTGATCTAGAGTTTCATTTACTTCTAAAAATCTATTGTTGATGCTGTCCCATTCGGGAAACGGTTGCTGATCCCAACTGTTGGTGATATACATTCGATACACTCAAGCGAAATGAGTGGTCGGTCATGTGTGGCCGGGTTGCAAGATGTTCTTGTTGAACCCAGTGTATTCCTCTCTAGAGGTACACGAGCGAAAGGTGGATCCATACCTTGTCATAGTTGGAAACCCATTACCCAATACGTGCTTGCGGTTTTGATTGTATACTATATATGTAGAACGTGAGATGAAAGCGTTTCTGCTAGATGATTATATATATACTGTGGTTGATAGACATTATTATAATATCAAAAAGTTTTTGATATAAAAAGATAAATTTGGATTCTCATAAGGGAAAAACCCGTTCCGTTATGCGGCGTGGTCTTATGAGATATCGTTTACTTGTTCAACTGTTTTTAACTGTTTTACTCACACAAGTCCCATGACTGACCCGGAGTTTATTTTGTTGTTTTCCCTAAACTCTTGGGTGCCTAAATTTGTATGGGCAGTCAAGTAGTCGGGATTTTACAGATACACTTGAAGAGCTGGAGCAGGAGGCTTCAGGATCATATAGCTATAGTTATTTCCGCTGTGTTGTAAGTGCTGTACTTTGATAATGATGAATATTCAAATACAGATGTATATTTCAAAGTTATGTTACATATATTATATGTTATTCGTTCCGCTATGAGATTCGTGTTACTCTGATGTTGTGTTCTTCTTCTTCTATTCTAATTTTCTATCTTATCTTTCCTCACCCTCTAATTTCTTTCACTAATTACCAGGATTTTTCGACGTTTTGGTTATCGACATCGTGCTTATGTCGATAACCAAAGTCGCTCAAAATTCGGGTCGTTACACTCATTGTAGATGGGATCAATAATATACTAGGACGAGTGACTCATTAGAGATAGGGCTAGTAATACCCTAAAATAAGTTGAGAATATTATATATGAGAGTCATATTTCTTATTTTAATATACGCATGATTTTGGTTTTTTAAAATGTATTTTAAGTATATAAAAGATATATGTTTTGGCAACATAAAATTGGCCTTGTTGCTTAAGTAAACGACCTTCAGTTTCGTCTTCGATTTCGAGGACGAAATCTTTTTAATTGGGGGAGACTATAATTGTAATAACCCAGAAATTCTGAACCAGTTTAAAATTTTTATTTTGGCAATTTTAGCGAATTTTGAATATTTAAAATGAATTATTTTAAATAATAACGACGAGAAATTTATTTTGAATATAATTCGAACGTATATATTATATACGTCGTCGTTAGAATATAAATAATTATATATAATTATAAATAGGAATTGAAAATGGCGTGGTAGTTCGATAATTCGATTTCAAACTTCAATTGAACGTACCGGGTGCAAAACAATCCGGATTTTAGTGAAACCAAAAATAATAGGATCTAATTGAGAATATCTTTCCAACGAATCCGAAAAATCAAAATTTCATAGCGGGAATCAAAAGATATGTCCAGTTGAAAATTGTGAATAGTCGCTATGGAATTTGGGCCCTTAAAAATGGGTATTTTGCAAACGACCTCGGATTTCGACGAAACCACTTTTGTTGGATCCGTGATGTCAAGAGATGGCTAGATTCCAAATTTCATAATTTTTCGAATCAATATGTGAGCGTGGCAAAGGAAAACGTGTTTGACCAGTTTTAGTTGATTTTAATCGACTGGAAAATGGCCATTTTTCAAACGGTCTCGGAATTCGACGAAACTAGTTTTGTTAGGACCGCGTCGTCAATACAAAGCTAGAAAATATTTTTCTGGAATTTTAAAAAGTTCGTATGTGACCCCGGTAAATTGAAATGTACATTTAAAATTCAATATAATGATTTAAGTGTAAATTTGACGAAAACTGATCGAAACGATCGAATAAGCTTACGATACATATCCCATTGTGTTCGGGATGGGGGTAATACGCTATGGACGACAGGCGGTGGGCCTCGTTTAGAGGTCGTATGAAAAGTCAACTTTCAGAAATTAAATAATTAAAAATAAAACCCCCCTTTCCCTCTCCTATACCTTGACCCCCCGTTTCATCATTCAAAAAAAAAAAAAAAAGAGAAAACCCCAAATCGCGCCGCGCCCCCATCAGCGACGCCACCGCGCCGATCGAGCCCCCCTGCTGCGCCGCCCCTCCTCCTTCTTCCTCCTCCTCCCCTGTTCCTTCCTTCCACGCGAGAACCGAAACCCCCAAAACTCTTCCTCCTCGTCAAAAACCGCAGCAACCACCGCCTGTGGGCCCCGCCTCCGACCAGTGTCCCTCAGCTCCACCATTCCTTCCCCTTCCGAACCCCCAAATCCCCCTGCTATTGTGGACCCCGCTTCCCTCCTTCGATAGGATAACAGTGAGCTTTTACTTTATTTATTTACTATTTTATTTATCTAAGTTTTTTTAAGTAGTTTAATTAATTCCATAAATAAAAATGTGATTTCTGAAAATGAACCACATGGATTTATTTTCAGATTTTTAAAAAGTATGAAGGTTTGATTTTTACTATAGAAATGCTTTGATTTTAAATAGAGGAGTTATGATTTTTAATGACACAAAAATAGGATTTTTATTGTATAATTAGCAAATTAAAAATACGATTTTTATTGGATGTGAAGGATAAAAATATAATTTTTATAATATAGAAAGGTTAAAAATATAAATTTTATATGGTAGAAACAACAAAGGTGTAATTTTTATATTGTATCAATAATAAAGATGTGATCTTTATAGTAGTAGCAAATTAAAAATATGGTTTTTATATAATAGAGACTATAAAAATATTATCTTTATATATGTAGTGAAATAAAAATTAAATCTTTATATTTGAAAAGGCGAAATCTTTATATTTGAAAAGGCGAAATATTTATATTTGAAAAGGCGAAATCTTTATGTAGAGAATAGCGTGTAAAAATATAATTTTAATCTATATAGTAGCGTTAGAAAAATATAATTTTTATCTATATAGTAGCGTTAGAGAAATATAATTTTTATCTATATAGTAGCGTTAGAAAAATAGAATTTTTATCTATATAGCAACGATGAAAAAAATAGTATTTTTATCCATATGGAGTGATTATAAAAATATGACTTTTATATAGATAACAACAGTATAAAAATGTGAATTTTTATATATGTAGTGGCTACGGGCAGCGAAAGTGACAAAAGGCGAGAACGACGAAGATTTCTACATAAGAAGAGTCGTGGAGTTAGGATAGCAATTGGTGAGAATTTATCACTATTCAACTTCTTTTTCTAGTTATATTATAGTATATGCTAGGATGCAGACGGTGTTTAGTAGCACCCGACACCCGTCATCCACAGACCATGGATGGCTTGTTTGCTTAATTGATGTGTTGTGAAATTGTTTGTGATGTTGATGTGAAATCGATACTAAAATGTAGGTGGTTGAAATAAATTAATTATCGTTAAGAATATGATTTGTAACGTGAAAGTGAATAAATATTTATAAACGAATCGGCCGATTTGTTTATGTACACCTATTTGAAGAATATTGATTGGGATGATAAATTTTACACATCGCCTAACTGCACAAATAAAATCTATGTTAGACTGTTTGAAACCCCACACGAGTATTGGGATATAATGCGGCATACACCAATCATAATAATTAGTTGTATGTCGATCGATTGATTGACAGGATGTTATAAGCGTTAGATATCTATATTTGACGCTTATACAGTGTAGTGCACTTTGGATGATGGTTGATTATTTATCGTTGCTATTATATACATGTGTGGTATGGAATCCATATAATTAACTTTGTATGGTAATTGATTGGGCCTCATTTCAATTTAGAAAATAAAGGTTCATGTGTTGACCGTACTCATCCGTTGAGATTAGTCATGTGTTGAACGAAATATTTTAACAATAAAATTTACCTCTTTAATATTATAAAATAAAGGTTCATGTGTTGACCGTACTCATCCGTTGAGATTAGTCATGTGTTGAACGAAATATTTTAACAATAAAATTTACCTCTTTAATATTATAAAATAAAGGTTCATGTGTTGACCGTACTCATCCGTTGAGATTAGTCATGTGTTGAACGAAATATTTTAACAAAAAAAATTTACATCTTTATCATATATAAAATTAGAAATTAACTGGAAAATAGATGAGATGAGTGGTCTCCTGGATATTGATCTGATGTTGGTTTCGGCCTTCGGGGTTAATATTGAGGGAATCGTTCTCTTACTAATTTACGGTTGGAGTCTGATTTGAAATCAAACGATAGATACAATAATTTTTATAAAATATATTAAATAACAAAAATAGTCACACGTGGACAGTACTCATTCGTTGAGATTAGTCGCGTGTTGACAAAAATATAGATTCACATATTGAATAGAATAAATATTCAATTGTTGAATAGAATAACGAAGTTATTGAAAACTATAAAGCCGTGTTGATTAGAGATGCGCTATTTTGACGCGAACGATATTTATATCGATTATATTCGAATTTGAATTGAATTGAATAGAAAACGAATTCGAATTGAATTGAACAGAAAACGAATTCGAACTGAATTGAATAGAAAACGAATTCGAACTGAATTGAATAGAAAATGAATTCGAACTGAATTGAATAGAAAACGAATTCGAATTGAATTGAATAGAAAACGAATTCGAATTGAATTGAATTGAATAGCAAAACGAATTCGAACTGAATTGAATAGAAAACGAATTCGAACTGAATTGAATAGAAAATGAATTCGAACTGAATTGAATAGAAAAAAGAATTCGAACTGAATTGAATAGAAAACGAATTCGAATTGAATTGAATAGAAAACGAATTCGAATTGCATTGAATAGAAAACGAATTCGAATTGAATTGAATAGAAAACGAATTCGAATTGAATTGAATAGAAAACGAATTTGAATTGAATTGAATAGAAAACGAATTCAAATTGAATTGAATAGAAAACAAATTCGAATTGAATAGAAAACGAATTCGAATTGAATTGAATAGAAAACGAATTCGAATTGAATTGAATAGAAAATGAATTCGGATTGAATTGAATAGAAAACGAATTCAAACTGAATTGAATAGAAAACGAATTCGATCTGAATTGAATAGAAAACGAATTTGAATTGAATTGACTATAAACCAAATTCGAATTGAATTGAATATAGAATGAATCGAGATTTGAATTGAATTGGAAATGGAAGTTGAAATGTTTTTGAAACGGATTTAAAACTATTTATAAAATTTGGTTTAAATAGAAATCGACAAAATATATATTATATATATAATATAATGGCCTGAATAGAACGCGCCGCGCCGCAGCAGTTCATAAATTTCAACCATTGACTTCGAATGGACATTACGGGAGATCCGACCGTCGGATTCTCCTAAAACCGGAACCATTGGGTTCGTATCGAAAAGAGCTTTCTAACGAATATTGGAAATTTGAAGTCTAACGGTTGGATTTGGAGATACGTCCAAATCAAATTTGGAAAAGGTCGCTGTAAGTACAGTTCGATGGCCATTATTGGAAATTGACTGTACGGGCCTTGATAAAATTATTAAAAATAGTAATAATTTGCGTAAAATCATAAGAAATGATTTGGGAAAAATTAGGATGAAAACTCCATATTTGAAAAGATAAAAATAGATTTTTATCGAAATGAACTAGTTTTAAACTAAAATTAAAACCCATTTATTTTTAAATAAATAAATTGAATTTAAAATGGGTTGTAAATAGAATTGATTTGTGGGTTTATCGTGAAGGGTGTTTTAAATGACACTTGTTCTTTAACCTGATAAATAAATAGAATGTGATTTGGGTTTGTCGTGAACTGTGTTTTAAATGAGATTAGTACTTTAACCCACTAAAAGGAGTTTTAATGAATCTGTAATTAGATTGAAATGTGAATTGATAATCTAAATTATCAAATTTAGAAATTGAGCGAGAATGGAGTATCACCAATTTTGCTCCAAAGCGATAGTTAAATCTTTAATTAGATTTGAACGTGAAATGGTAATTAATTTTACCAATAACACTGTGGTGTTAGATGTCAAGTATTACCAGTTTTGCTTCATGGGATGAATAGGTTGGGATTAGGAAATAAAATAAATAATTACTTCGGTGCGGTTCGCTAATCTTGACTAGTTTGGAAAACCATTATTTGGTTTGAAATGACATCCAAAGGAAGATTAAAGAATAAATTCAAAGAATTTATCTTGGATAAAATTAATGGGAACCTTTCCCTAAGAATATTAAATTTAGAAACTAGCTACAGGTTAGCTACAAAGAATGGTTTCCTGGGTATTGATATGATGTTGGTTTCGGCCTTCGGGGTTAATATTTGGGAAATTGTTCTCTTGTTGATTTACGGTTAGTGACTGCTGAATTGGAATGAGGCGTATGTTGTGTTTGTGTAACATTTGTTTTTAATATACGCGGGTTGTTCGGAAAGGCTGGGTTTATACCCATTCTGAATAACCGATTCGACGATATGTCGAAGATGATGACGGTGGTCGAAGACCGGAAGTCTTCACATCGTTTGGATAATTACTGACGATCCTGATTGGGTTGTACACCCAAAAGGATGGAAATAGTTGGTGGTCGTCCAGACATACTTGGAGATCGATGGATATGCGAGGAAAGTGCCTCCGGTTTCGTTCAGACCCAGAACGAACTTGTAAATGGATTGTGTGTCTGACATTGGATTTTATTCTGTGTTGATGGATTTCTGTTAAATATATATCTGTTTGGCGGCGGAGAATTTATTCTTTTGCTTAACGCCCTTCTCTGAGACGTATGAGCTTAGAGGTTATATATCGATAGATATCAATCGCATGACATGAATTGCCTATGTGGCATGCTGAGTTGCATGAATCAAGGCTTCTGTTGAAAAGCAAAGTCTTGAGGTGGATGATCAAAGCACGACCGTTGTGGCGTAGCTTTGTGTATAACGTGAATTCGCAAGCCTCACACCTCGGTATGAGTTAAAAAGGGGATACGGACCGTTGGGAGAACAGGACGTTTCTTTCTAGCTTTGGTGGTGTCAGTGACTTACCAGCCCTGACATTTATATACTTTTCACCTTTGTGGTTGTTGGAATGAGGCGGCACGATATTAGGTCTGATAGGACCGGGAAACGTATGTTCAGGAATTGATAATCCTCAAACGTAAGAGAGGACCGGCCCAGCCGATCCAAGGGTTACCCAGAGTGCGTAGTCCTGGGACATTTGCTAGAGTGTCTCGAAGTGGAGAGGATCTTTCCCCTTGCCTCGACTCATGACGGAAACCCAATTTCCAATACGTGTATTTCGGCTTTATTTGTAGAGCCTAGTATGGCGACATAGTGGGATGGGGCGCTTATGCCGTCTATGATTTATATTTATGATTGAAATTGTTTTGACACTATACACTTGTTATAGTATCAAATGATTTGTTTTAAACGTATCAAGCATGTTTGGCTATTATAAGGGAAAACCCTATCCTCCGGCTTGCGTTGCATTGTGTGATGGGACCTGGGTCTTATAATAGCTTCATTTTTCAGAAAAGCATTGCGCTGTTTATTCTATGCACTGGTATTCTTGGGAGGAAACCCGTTCCGTGTTATACGGCGGGGTCCCTTGAATTACCCTCTTTTAAAGTAAAGTGTTAAATAACTGTTTTAGTTCTCACACCAGTCACTTGACTGACCTGGAGTTTATTGTTTTAACCTAAACTCTGGGTGCCCTTATTTTCGACACGGCCAGCTAATAGTTTTGGTTTTGCAGATTTATATTCACAGGATCCTGATTTACAGCTGGAACGATGCTTAGAAAGCTCTGTATCCGTGCATTACTTTCAGTTGAGTTTTGTATTATTTTCCGCTGCTATGTAATGTTTTGTAATCTCTGATATTTATCGAATGTAATTCATTCATTTATATTCTGTATATTCTTGTATTCCGATGGAATTGTTGTAATATACAATGAAATGTTCTTCCGTCTGCGTTCTGATTTGTCCTGTTCTCAAACGATCAGGGGTTTCGAACGGTCTTGATCAGTATAACGACTGATTCGGATCAAGCGAAATTCCCGGCCGTCACATTTTGTATCAGAGCTTTGGTTTACAGAGCTCGAGAACAAGACACATTAGAACCATACGAAAGAATTCATCAGATATTGGATTAGTAATATCCAATCAGAATGACTCGTTAGAGATAGGATCAGTAGTATCCTAGAACGAGTGTGAGGAGTATATTTTTCAAATGAAAACAATTTTGTTTTGAAAATTTAAATCGTTTTATACGTATTTGAATATTTATTTTGTATTTGGACAATCGAGTATATAAAGATTTCGCGTATACACGTCATGAACGTATATTCGAAGTTTTAATATACTGGATAGATATAGAATTACACTCTAGTCGCCCGGAGATAATGTTGATAATCACCATGGCATCATCAATATTTATGTTCGTGTTTCGAAGGTGTGATATCTATATATTTCCATTAGACTGGTGTGAGAATCAAAACTTATATATATAGATTTATTTGTTGTGATTTGGCATCAAAAACATGATTTTCTGTATATATATCAAAATTATGAATTTGAAACTTTAATTCACTAATTGATTGATGTTTATGTTGTTTGTTTATTTGTTTGATAATTTTGAACCACTATGCCTAATTGTACCAAATATAGAACTGTATTGAAAATTAGTCGCATTTGCTTGCATATACAAGTAATTACATTGAACAGGTCATAGCAAGGAGGCTAGAGCAGAGAATAAAATTTGTTTGCCCGACAAATAGGTACATGTTTACTATAATTTACTGTTTTGTTTAGGTGATGATGATTTTATGAGCCTATTGGCTAGCCGCTTGGCTGTTTCTTTTTCTTTTTGAGATCAGAAGGCCTATATGGCGATTTCGGGATTTTCCCGTGCTCCCAGTGCAGGGGAGGTTATGGCGAATTTTTTTGAAAATTTAGGGTGTTAGCCAAATTTTTGAAAAATTTGAAAAGTTTTTAGAAACTGAAAAGTCGAAGAACTTAAGCCGTAAAGAAAATATGGAAATTTGAGTTGATTAGTAAACAACTTTCGACTTCGTTCCTTTTCGGGGACGAAAATTTTTAAGTGGGGGAGATTGTAATAACCCGGAAATTCTGAACCAGTTTAAAATTTTTATTTTGGCAATTTTAGCGAATTTTGAATATTTAAAATGAATTATTTTAAATAATAACGACGAGAAATTTATTTTGAATATAATTCGAATGTATATATTATATACGT
Organism: Allium sativum; assembly: GCA_030737875.1. Taxonomy (NCBI): domain Eukaryota; kingdom Viridiplantae; phylum Streptophyta; class Magnoliopsida; order Asparagales; family Amaryllidaceae; genus Allium; species Allium sativum. The sequence goes on from JASFAX010000035.1 coordinate 10,522,184, forward strand.
CGTCGTTAGAATATAAATAATTATATATAATTATAAATAGGAATTGAAAATGGCGCGGTAGGTCGATAATTCGATTTCAAATTTCAATCGAATGTACCGCGTGCAAAACAATCCGGATTTTAGTGAAACCAAAAATAATAGGATCTAATTGAGAATATCTTTCCAACGAATCCGACAAATAAAAATTTCATAGCGGGAATCAAAAGATATGTCCAGTTGAAAATTCTGAATAGTCGCTATGGAATTCAGGCCCTTAAAAATGGGAATTTTGCAAACGACCTCGGATTTCAATGAAACTACTTTTGTTGGATCCGTGATGTCAAGAGATGGCTAGATTCCAAATTTCATAATTTTTCGAATCAATATGTGAGCGTGGAAAAGGAAAACGTGTTTGACCAGTTTTGGTTGATTTTAATCGACTGGAAAATGGCCATTTTTCAAACGGTCTCGAAATTCGACGAAAGTAGTTTTGTTAGGACCGTGTCATCAATATGAAGCTTGAAAATATTTTTCTGGAATTTTTAAAAGTTCGTATGTGACCCCGGTAAATTAAAATGTATGTTTAAAATTCAATATAATGATTTAAGTGTAAATTTGACGAAAACTGATCAAAACGATCGAATCAGCTTACGATACATATCCCATTGTGTTTGGGATGGGGGTAATATGCTATGGACGACAGGCGGTGGGCCTCGTTTAGTGGTCGTATGAAAAAGTCAACTTTCAGAAATTACATAATTAAAATAATTAAAAATAAAACCCCCTTTCCCTCTCCTATACTTGGCCCCCCGTTTCATCATTCAGAAAAAAAGAAGAAAAAAAAAGAAAACCCCAAAACGCGCCGCGCCCCCATCAGCGACGCCACCGCGCCGATCGAGCCCCCCTACTGCGCCGCCCCTCCTCCTTCTTCCTCCTCCTCCCCTGTTCCTTCCTTCCACGCGAGAATCGAAACCCCCAAAACCCTTCCCCCTCGTCAAAAACCGCAGCAACCACCGCCTGTTGGCCCCGCCTCCGACCAGTGTCCCTCAGCTCCACCATCCCTTCCCATTCCGAACCCCCAAAACCCCCTCTTGCTGCCGTGGACCCCGCTTCCCTCCTTCGATAGGATAATAGTGAGCTTTTACTTTTTTTATATATTAACTATTTTATTTATCTCAGTTTTTTTAAGTAGTTTAATTAATTCCATAAATAAAAATGTGATTTCTGAAAATGAACCACATGGATTTATTTTCAGATTTTTAAAAAGTATGAAGGTTTGATTTTCACTATAGAAAAGCTTTGATTTTAAATAGAGGAGTCATGATTTTTAATGACACAAAAATAGGATTTTTATTATATAATTAGTAAGTTAAAAATACGATTTTTATTGGATGTGAAGGATAGAAATACAATTTTTATAATATAGAAAGCTTAAAAATATAAATTTTATATGGTAGAAACAACAAAGGTGTAATTTTTATATTGTATCAATAATAAAGATGTGATCTTTATAGTAGTAGAAAATTTATAATATGGTTTTTATATAATAGAGACTATAAAAATAATATCTTTATATATGTAGTGAAATAAAAATTAAATCTTTATATTTGAAAAGGCCAAATCTTTATATTTGAAAAGGCGAAATATTTATATTTGAAAAGGCGAAATCTTTATGTAGAGAATATCGTGTAAAAATATACTTTTTATCTATATAGTAGCGTCAGAAAAATGTAATTTTTACCTATATAGTAGCGTTAGAGAAATATAATTTTTATCTATATAGTAGCGTTAGAAAAATAGAATTTTTATCTATATAGCAACGATGAAAAAAATAGAATTTTTATCCATATGGATTGATTATAAATATATGATTTTTATATACATAACAACAGTATAAAAATGTGATTTTTTATATATGTCGTGGCTACGGGTAGCGAAAGTGGCAAAAGGCGAGAACAACGAAGATATCTACATATGAAGAGTCGTGGAGTTAGGATAGCAATTGGTGAGAATTTCCCACTATTCAACTTCTTTTTCTAGTTATATTATAGTACATGCTAGGATGCAGACGGTGTTTAGTAGCACCCGACACCCGTCATCCACAGACCATGGATGGCTTGTTTGTTTAATTGATGTGTTGTGAAATTGTTTGTGATGTTGATGTGAAATCGATAATAAGATGTAGGTGGTTGAAATAAATTAATTATCATTAAAAATATAATTTGTAATGTGAAAGTGAATAAATAAATATTTACAAACGAATCGGCTGATTTGTTTATGTACACCTATATGAAGGATATTGATTGGGATGATAAATTTTACACATCGCCCAACTGCACAAATAAAATCTATGCTAGATTGTTTGAAACCCCACACAGGTATTGGGATATAATGCGGCATACACCAATCCCAATAATTAGTTGTATGTCGATCGATTGATTGACAGGCTGTTATAAGCGTTAGATATCTATATTTGATGCTTATACAGTGTAGTGCACTTTGGATGATGGTTGATTATTTATCGTTGCTATTATATACATGTGTGGTATGGAATCCATATAATTAACTTTGTATGGTAATTGATTGGGCCTCATTCCAATTTAGAAAATAAAGGTTCATGTGTTGACCGTACTCATCCGTTGAGATTAGTCATGTGTTGAACGAAATATTTTAACAATAAAATTTACCTCTTTAATATTATAAAATAAAGGTTCATGTGTTGACCGTACTCATCCGTTGAGATTAGTCATGTGTTGAACGAAATATTTTAACAATAAAATTTACCTCTTTAATATTATAAAATAAAGGTTCATGTGTTGACCGTACTCATCCGTTGAGATTAGTCATGTGTTGAATGAAATATTTTAACAAAATTTTTTTACATCTTTATCATATATAAAATTAGAAATTAACTGGAAAATAGATGAGATGAGTGGTCTCCTGGATATTGATCTGATGTTGGTTCGGCCTTCGGGGTTAATATTCAGGGAATCGTTCTCTTACTAATTTACGGTTGGAGTCTGATTTGAAATCAAACGATATATACCATAATTTTTATAGAATATATTAAATAACAAAAATAGTCACACTTGGACAGAACTCATTCGTTGAGATTAGTCGCGTGTTGACAAAAATATAGATTCACATATTGAATAGAATAAATATTCAATTGTTGAATAGAATAACGAAGTTATTGAAAAATATAAAGCCGTGTTGATTAGAGATGCGCTATTTTGACGCGAACGATATTTATACCGATTATATTCGAATTTGAATTGAATTGAATAGAAAACGAATTCGAATTGAATTGAATTGAATAGAAAACGAATTCGAATTGAATTGAATAGAAAACGAATTCGAACTGAATTGAATAGAAAACGAATTCGAATTGAATTGAATAGAAAACGAATTCGAACTGAATTGAATAGAAAACGAATTCGAACTGAATTGAATAGAAAACGAATTCGAACTGAATTGAATAGAAAACGAATTCGAACTGAATTGAATAGAAAACGAATTCGAACTGAATTGAATAGAAGACGAATTCGAACTGAATTGAATAGAAGACGAATTCGAACTGAATTGAATAGAAAACGAATTCGAACTGAATTGAATAGAAGACGAATTCGAACTGAATTGAATAGAAGACGAATTCGAACTGAATTGAATAGAAAACGAATTCGAACTGAATTGAATAGAAAACGAATTCGAACTGAATTGAATAGAAAACGAATTCGAACTGAATTGAATAGAAAACGAATTCGAACTGAATTGAATAGAAAACGAATTCGAATTGAATTGAATAGAAAACGAATTCGAATTGAATTGAATAGAAAACGAATTCGAATTGAATTGAATAGAAAACGAATTCGAATTGAATTGAATAGAAAACGAATTCAAATTGAATTGAATAGAAAACAAATTCGCATTGAATTGAATAGAAAACGAATTCGAACTGAATTGAAAAGAAAACGAATTCGAACTGAATTGAATAGAAAACGAATTTGAATTGAATTGACTATAAACCAAATTCGAATTGAATTGAATATAGAATGAATCGAGATTTGAATTGAATTGGAAATGGAAGTTGAATTGTTTTTGAAATGAATTTAAAACTATTCATAAAATTTGTTTTAAATAGAAATCGACGAAATATATATTATATATATTTTATATATAATATAATGGCCTGAATAGAACGCGCCGCGCCGCGGCAGTATGTAAATTTCGACCATTGACTTCGAATGGACATTACGGGAGATCCGACCGTCGTATTCTCCTAAAACTGGAACCTTTGGGTTCGTATCGAAAAGAGCTTTCTAACGAATATTGGAAATTTGAAATCTAACGGTTGGATTTGGAGATACGTCCAAATCAAATTTGGAAAAGGTCGTTGTAAGTGCAGTTCGATGGCCATTATTGGAAATCGACTCTACGGGCCTTGATAAAATTATTAAAAATAGTAATAATTTGCGTAAAATCATAAGAAATGATTTGGGAAAAATTAGGATGAAAAACTCCATATTTGAAAAGATAAAAATAGATTTTTATCGAAATGAACTAGTTTTGAACTAAAATTAAAACCCATTTATTTTTAAATAAATAAATTGAATTTAAAATGGGTTGTAAATAGAATTGATTTGTGGGTTTATCGTGAAGGGTGTTTTAAATGACACTTGTTCTTTAACCTGATAAATAACTAGAATGTGATTTGGGTTTGTCGTGAACTGTGTTTTAAATGACATTAGATTTTTAACCCAGTAAAAGGAGTTTTAATGAATCTGTAATTAGATTGAAATGTGAATTGATAGTCTAAATTATCAAATTTAGAAATTGAGCGAGAATGGAGTATCACCAGTTTTGCACCAAAGCGATAGTTAAATCTTTAATTAGATTTGAACGTGAAATGGTAATTAATTTTACCGATAACACTGTGGTGTTAAATGTGGAGTATTACCAGTTTTGCTTCATGGGATGAATAGGTTGGGATTAGGAAATAAAATAAATAATTACTTCGGTGCAGTTCGCTAATCTCGACTAGTTTGGAAAACCATTATTTGGTTTGAAATGACATTCAAAGGAAGATTAAGGAATAAATTCAAAGAATTTATCTTGGATAAAATTAATGGAAACCTTTCCCTAAGAATATGAAATTTAGAAACTAGCTGTAGCTTAGCTAAGAAGAATGGTTTCCTAGGTATTGATCTGATGTTGGTTTCGGCCTTCGGGGTTAATATTTGGGAAATTGTTCTCTTGTTGATTTACGGTTAGTGACTGCTGAATTGGAATGAGGTGTATGTTGTGTTTGTGTAACATTTGTTTTTAATATACGCGGGTTGTTCGGAAAGGCCGGGTTTATACCCATTCTGAATAACCGATTCGATGATAAGTCGAAGATGATGACGGTGGTCGAAGACCGGAAGTCTTCACATCGTTTGGATAATTACTGACGATCCTGATTGGGCTGTACACCCAAGAGGATGGAAATAGTTGGTGGTCGTCCAGACGTACTTGGAGATCGATGGATATGCGAGGAAAGTGCCTCCGGTTTCGTTCAGACCCAGAACGAACTTGTAAATGGATTGTGTGTCTGACATTGGATTTTATTCTGTGTTGATTGATTTCTGTTAAATATATATCTGTTTGGCAGCGGAGAATTTATTCTTTTGCTTAACGCCCTTCTCTGAGACGTATGAGCTTAGAGGTTATATATCGATAGATATAAATCGCATGGCATGAATTGCCTGTGCGGCATGCTGAGTTGCATGGATCAAGGCTTCTGTTGAAAAGCAAAGTCTTGTGGTGAATGATCAAAGCACGGCCTTTGTGGCGTAGCTTTGTGTATAATGTGAATTCGCGAGCCTCGCACCTCGGTTCGAGTTAAAAACGAGATACAGTCCATTGGGAGAACACGACGCTTCTTTCAAGCTTTGGTGGTGTCAGTCCCTGACATTTATATACTTTTCACCTTTGTGGTTGTTGGAATAAGGCGCCTTGATATTAGGTCTGATAGGACCGGGAAACGTGTGTTCAAGAATTGCCAATCCTCAAACGTAAGAGAGGACCGACCCAGCCGATCCAAGGGTTACCCAGAACGCGTAGTCCTGGGACATTTGCTAGAGTGTCTCGAAGCGGAGAGGAGCTTGCCCCTTGCCTCGACTCATGACGTAAATCAAATTTCCAATACGTGTATTTCGGCTTTATTTGTAGAGCCTAGTATGGCGACATAGTGGGATGGGGCGCTTATGCCGTCTATGATTTACATTTATTATTGAAATTGTTTTGACACTGTACACTTATTATAGTATCAAATGATTTGTTTTAAACGTATCAAGCATGTTTTGCTATTATAAGGGAAAACCCTATCCTCCGGCTTGCGTTGCATTGTGTGATGGGATCTGGGTCTTATAATAGCTTCATTTTTCGGAAAAGCATTGCGCTGTTTATTCTATGCACTGGTATTCTTGGGAGGAAACCCGTTCCGTGTTATACGGCGGGGTCCCTTGAATTACCCTCTTTTAAAGTAAAGTGTTAAATAACTGTTTTAGTTCTCACACCAGTCACATGACTGACCTGGAGTTTATTGTTTTAACCTAAACTCTGGATGCCCTTATTTTCGGCACGGGCAGCTGGTAGTTTTGGTTTTGCAGATTCATATCCACAGGATCCTGATTTACAACTGGAACGATGCTCGAAAAGCTCTGTATCCGTGCATTACTTTTAGTTGTGTTTTGTATTATTTTCCGCTGCTATGCAATGTATTGTAATCTCTGATATTTATCGAATGTAATTCATTCATTTATATTCTGTATATTCTTGTATTCTGATTTAATTGTTGTAATATACAATGAAATGTTTTTCTGTCTGCGTTCTGATTTGTCCTGTTCTCAAACGATCAGGGGTTTCGAACGGTCTTGATCGGTTTAACGACTGATTCGGATCGAGCGAAATTCCTGGCCGTCACAGTAATTACCCGTATTTTTAGTCAATTTAAAATATGGATTTTAAATCGATTTCAGTGGATTTCAATTGGTCAAATATTGAATCTAGACCTGAAAACTATTGAAAACGAATTCTAACTTTGTTTCATATTTTACTATAGTTAAAATAAGGTCACTGAACTTTTAAAATTTAATTAAAAGTAAGTATATTAAAATTCGATAATTTAATATTATTTTAATAGCCAAAAATGGGCCATTGCAAACGATCTTGGATTTCGACGAAACTAATTTTTTTGGATCCATAATGTTAAAATGTGGTATAATTTCAAATTTTGTATCAATCAGAGTTAGTATGTGAGCGTTTGCGATATAAACACTTGTTAAAAGATCGATTGAAATTTAATAACAGCCCAAAAATAGGCCATTTTGCAAACAATCCCAGAATTCGATGTGACTAGTTTCATTGGATCAGTATTTGTGATATATGGCAAGATTTCAAATTTTGTATCAGACATACGGTTTGGTCGTGCTAGTTTAAATCGTATAATCATTGCTTAATTAAATCAAATATTAATTAAATCAAATATTAATTAAATCAAAATCAACTTATGCACAATTTCCTATAGCTCTTCCCCTTTGACACCTCACACCCTGTCCTATAACAACCCGGAATTTTGACAATAGATTGATTATTTAATTAGAATATCAAAATAGGAATTTCTAAAAATGATGGAATTTGACCACGAAACTTTAACCAATGCGTTCATCTCGTAATTCTGGTCAATTTTCATGCTTGGAGTTTCGCGAATGGAGTCCATATGATAAAGTTACGAATGAAATACGATAGTGGATGGAAAATAAATAAAACAGAATAACATATATATAGAAATAAATAAATCCTCCAGTCACCACACTACTAGGTCGACCGCTGGCTATGACCACTTGGTCGAGCCAGGCAGTGACAGTTAGGGTTTTAACTATATAATATTATATATGAACGGACGGAGATTCAATAAATCAAATCTAAAAGTTCATGGCCAATTCCACTTCTATAAATAATGTGGTAAGGCCTCGTTCTTTTCCATACAAATCAGTGGAAAGCATCAAAGCTCTGCCATTTTCCTCCCTCTTCAAACCTAATTTCCTAATTAAAACGTATTCATGTATAACAAATCAACCACAAATCATATAGAATTGAGAAGATTATCAGATGCAATGGAAAAGAATGTGAATTGGCGCTCTAAATCGAATTCTCCCCCCTCTTCCTATTTTCTTACACATCTTCAGGTCTGAAATTATCCCCTTTTTAGATAAATTGTAGATTTATAAATTTGGGAATTATAGGCCTAAAAGATTTTTCAAACTTCAGATTTGGATGCTTTAAGGTGAGTGAGAAATTTACATACACAATTATAATAGCCTATTTATTTTGTTTGAATTATATCTCAAATTTTATGCCTATTTTCATTAGATCTGTTAATAACATTGTTGTAATAGAATTGACACATATCTGATCTGATTGTAAAAATTGTCAAAACTTGTAAATTACAAATAGTGGTTAGTAATAGCATTAATTATAGGATTCTTAAATTTTTTTCCAACAATAATGTTGTGAAATGTATTGTGGCTTGTTGTAAAACACTAAGGATTTGGAAATCAGTCCCAGTAATAATGTTTATGTGTATTTTCTTCCAAATCCCTAATTTCAGTGTAAGATGGTGAATTTTGTGATTTTAATTTAAAAGAATTATGCCTATTTGCATTCAGTTTTTTTGGGGTTTTGGTTAAATTGTTGTAAATATGTCGTTTTCCTCTTTTTAAACAAAAGGATATTATTTTGAATTCCCAAGAGATATGATAAAAAGATTGAAAAAGTGAAAGTGGTACAAACGTACATGTAATATACATATGTGTGCGTAGTTTGCATCAACTATTCCAAATATATATATATATGTTTGTGTGTGTGCGCGCATATATATATTTCTTGTGAATTTGAAATATGTCTATTCCACAAATCAAGCATGATTTACGATAACTACATCTAATGGTCTTTTTGTAAGATTTGGAACCTTATGGCAAGACTGAATGCGAAAAGGAACGTTTGGATATTGATTAAACCAAATCATTAAATTTAATAATAATAAGATAATTACGTTGACCGCACGAAAATATAAATATAAATATATAAATATTATCCGTCCAAATCTGCGTAAAACGGTGAAATACATGTTGTAGTGAATGATTGAATGATGTTCAGTTATGTAACTATATATATGAAAATGTAATCCGTATTGAATTAATATATTTGTGGTGACCATTGTAGTAATTAATATAATTAATTGCTATGAATAGAGATTGTAACCAATGTTAATCGGGGAAAGTGAATATAGGATAATGGTTACAATTTCTAAATTAATTAGGATAAATGTTGTATACCTCAATTAGGGAATTTGAATTATAACTGTATTTAGACATGAGGTTAAGCTTAACTAGTGGTAGAAGTCTTCTCGGAACCGACCAACAAATCCAGCATCCACAAGTGGTTAGCTTAATATGAGGGGTATAATGAGTAAATTTAAATGTACCAAGGCACGAGGTCAAGTTCAATTTATGGTAGAAGTATGCCCGGAATCGACCGGCAAATCCAGCATCCGCAAGTGGTCAACTTAATGTGAGAAGTCTGGTGCACAAATACATACATACATACATACATACATACATACATACATATATATATATATAAAGCAACAAATAAATAAATAAGAATAGTATTTGTCTTTTGGGGTACAACAAATTGATACTTTGGGACTGGTAAATGGTTCCCTCAGGAAAATATGACCATTATGATCATAAAGGGCAATAAACTAAGAAATAGATGTAATGGGTGTATAAAGGGAATTAATGGGTATCAATTTTTGTTTAAATACTAAGTCCAATAAGTGAAGTAATTGAGTAAATATCCTAGGGTAAGGAGGATATAACTTCCCTTATTTACATTAATTAATATAAAGCTTACAATTAAAAGTTAATGTTGGACTTATTATTTTGATGATGTAAAATATATTATTAACCATATGAGCCCGTGATAATAATAAATCGTATACGTATGGTATTTCCGTAAAGAGAAACCAAACGGAAATGACTTAATGATGTAGCTCAGTTTATCCTAATAATGGAAGGTATTCAAGGCTAATGGAGTATGAACTTAATAACCTTCACATATAGTCCTCTTCTTAGGTCTTAAGTGGCTTGGGGTTGAGAAGTCCACTTGGGAATAGTTCTTTCAGTTTAGGGGTATTAAACGACATGTGTGAGTATTGCCTGCCCAAACCTAGAAACTTAAAATGTCAGATATGGCTACCTACCATAGGGAAGTTGTAACACCCCACGTCCATTAATGTCACTCACAAAGGGAATGTGTTAACTTCCATGGAGGTTTTAAGTGAATATAGAACAGTAAAATTACAACAAGACAGATATAAAATAGTACTTGGAAATTCAAAAACTTTATTTTCATTGTAGCAGAAGTCAAAACATGTTTGATTACATCATAACACCATATTCAATGTCAAGTACAATATCTATCTTGATAAAACAAGTACATAATCCCATTACATGAATAGCCATTAAAAAGAAAGATAACAAGCTGGACTTTACTTCAGCAGTCCAAGCTTTCCAGAAGATAAGCGATCCAACTAGACTCCACTAGAACTTGGCCCAACCTGCGGACCTGAAGGGAGAAAAAGGATGGGAAAAGAGGGGGTCAGACATAAAGTCTGGTGAATATGATAATTCTACAATACTATTACCAAAATAACTGGACTAAGGCATAAGCTGGAAAACAAGAAAATGTCTATGAAGAGCAGATTAAGGACATAGACAATCGCTAAAGGCAACGTTATAGGCGCTCCTAAATACTAAAGGATAAACACTATACTGCACCACAACAGTCACCCTAAAGATTCATCCCACTTAGCTTCACTTAGAAACTTTCCCAATGGCTTTACGTACCCCTAGCTGACTACATAGGTGCCGCCTGCCCCTATCTCCACTAGGTGTACCCTACTTCCCATTATTCGATCGGCTCCCTAACTCGTAGATACCCGTGGTGGCCCCACAGTGGGGTGTATAACTCCCCTAAAGTGGCAACCTGATACAACGGACATGCACGGCTTATACCTACACGATGCAACAACGTCTTACCTACCAGCCTGGGTCCACACACGCATATGAAACCCGTTGGACTTGCGTTGCCACCGCTCCTTGTTTTGGCCTCTTATAGTCAAACCCAGTATGCGTGTCCCGTTCTCGACTTGGGTCGAGCCCACAAAGATACGTTTTGGGATACTGGTTGAAATGGGCCCCCACTATTTACCACAAGCATTCCACCTAAGCTTGTCCCCATTAGTCCATCCCACTTAACCCACTTAGTCATGTTCATTTACATGTGTGTTTGGTTAAGTCTAATCGTATTTCAAATGCCTCTAAAGGCAACCACCAAATTCCTCATGCCACCCAAGGCACCTACTTAACCCCCATGTCCCACCTTACATGATTATCTGGTTAAGTATTTCTTAGTTCATTAAGGCCATAACCTCATAAAGACCTCTCACATTAGACTGGCATTTATGGCAGCTGGATTAGCCGGGCGGGTCCGGGCAGTCTTACACCATAAAAGAGTCTAACCTCGTGTCTTTACAACTGTTATGCTTTAGTTTGGGCCTAGGACCTCTCACATTGGGCCGACATTTGTGACTACTGGATTTGCCGGGCGGGTCCGGGCAGGTTTACATCACAAACGGGTCCAACCTCGTGTCCTAAGCATTGATTATTAATAATAATCCACTTTCTCCCAATTTTAATAATTCCCTACTTAAATTATTAATTACTTCCAATTTTTAACAATGTCCATAATTGACTCAATTATGGACATCCATTCATGGTATGCAAAATCTTACAAAATTACACCCAATTTATTAATTCCTAATATTACCCCTACCCCACGTTTGAATGTTTATTCGCAAAATATATGTTAGACTCGAATAGCCTAACTCATAGCATAAAAGAGATTATCATAATAACAACATGTATATGTGACCAAATGAATCATAATAAGGGGTGAAACTTGCATATGTCCAACTTGCATAGATTATACATGTCATGGACCTAAAGGTGTCAACTTGTCAAAATTCACCTAATATAATCTCAATCAATTTTCATAAACTTACATATGAACATGTGTGAATCAACATCATCTAATTTTTTAACAACATGGTTTTATATGGGTACACCTAACTCAATAGGCAAATTCCCATAATCAAGTTTTATTTAATTATAGTTTCAAGTTTATGGGTACACCTAACCTAATAGGCAAATTCCCATAAACAAGATCCATTTAAATTAAAAAAACATAACTTTAAGCATGTTCCAACAACATTATGATTTTACAACATAATATAGCATGATTTATAACATGGCATAGTATGATAGTATAACATAGCTTGACATGATTCTCAACATAGCACGACATAGCATAAGAGAATTTACAACATAGCATGACATAGCATATATAATTTACATCATACGACAACATAATAACATAATAAGAGATCCACAATATATAGAATTTACAATTACAAATCACATCACTTTCTTGTGATCCATTCATAACTGAGTCAAATTAGTTTGTAATAGTCTTGTGAGAATCATCATACTCACCAACAAAGGAAGAGAATTAGAGAGAGAGTTCTTTGGTTTGATTTGTTTTGTTGAGTAGAATTTAGTTGTAGATGATTAGGCTTCCTCTTCTTAGTTTGTGACGGCTATGTTGAACTCCATGGCAGCAGCATGACGGTAGCTTCTCTAATTTTACAAGTGATTTAGGTCTAGGGTCTACCCACTTATTTATAGATTTTAGAATTCATTTAGGCCATTAGATTTAACCTAGAAATAACCGCAGCCGTTCAGACAAGATGGGGTTTATCTTGTTGACTCAGCAATGAGTCAGAAGTGACTCAGCAAACACTCAGCATATTAATAAACTTCTATTCATGTCATAAATATATATATATTTTCTACAATGTACATATTAGATACATCCCCCTTTACTTATTATTGTTTTTATATACATATTAGATACATCCCCTCTCTCACACACTTATTAATATTTTTATATTCATATTAGATACATCCCCTCTCTTACACACTTATTAATATTTTTATATTCATATTAGATACATCCCCTCTCTTACACACTTATTAATAATTTTATATTCATATTAGATACATCCCCTCTTTTACACACTTATTAATATTTTAGCAACTTTAGTGTTAATAGAAAATTCGGGGTGTTACATTCTCCCCTCCTTTTAGGATTTCGTCCCCGAAATCTTCAAGTCTGGAAGAATGTATATCCTACCATCCAAACGTCCATCTACTCATCCATCATACACAGGCATCCATTGTCCTTATAGACTTCTAATGCTTTCATGTTTAAATACACAGTGTGTGTATATGTCCGTATCTAATGCAAAATCAGGCGGTCCACTGATTCAGTTGACCTCCTTAATGCCACTATGATCGTGCCATGCATCCATTATGTATGCAAAAGATTCTTAATGCTGCATAATACTTCTATATGCGTGCACAACCATCATCTGAATGCAGCATCCACATGATAATACAACCATCGTTCATCCATTTTACTAAATACATCCATATATATATGCAATATGCAATATGTAGTGACTGAGCCGATCTAGTGCCTAAAGTGTGTGTATATATGCATCCACGAGCAACCACTAGCAAACACTTGCATCCATTTTGCATCCATCATACATAACATGTCTCAAACACATGTTTCAACCATAGGATTATCCTAACTAAAGGTCAAAGATACTAATGAGAGGACATACTAAAGATAAGATAAGATAAGCTAAGCGATAAAGGAGAAATTAAAAGACATACCCTCAAAAAGAAAAGGGTACAACGAACGCATCTTCTCTTCTGTCTCCCAAGTTGCGTTGCTCTCATCATCTCCCCATTGCACTTTGACCAGTCTGACCTCTCGATTCCTCAACTTTTTGATCTCCGACCCAAGAATGAATGTAGGAGCTCGTCTAATTGTTGCATCACGTTCTATTTCCACCTCTTTAAGCAAGCTCGGCTCTACCACCTCCGCGGTCTTGTGCAAACACTTCCTCAAATGTGATACATGGAATACGTCGTGTACTCCACTAAGTTTCTCAGGCAACTCCACCCTATATGCCATCTTCCCAATCCTGTCTTTTACAGGAAATGGCCCTACAAACCTTGGTGCTAATTTCCCCACGTACCCAAAGCAAACAACATTCTGTAACGGAGATACTTTGATAAAAACCATGACCCCAATGTCAAACTCAAGATCTGTCCTCCTCTTATCAGCATACGATTTTTGCCTATCTTGTGCTGCTTTCATCCTCCTTCGAATCAACTCAATCTTCTCCGAGGTTTCCCTAACCATATCGGGCCCTAGTAGGATTTTATCGGTAGATTCCCACCAACATGTAGGCGAACGGCAAGGCCTTCCATAAAGAGCTTCGAAAGGTGCCATGCCAATACTAGACTGAAAGCTATTATTATATGCGAATTCTACTAACGGAAGGTGCTCTTCCCATGTACCCCCAAAGTCTAGGATACAAAGCCTTAAAAGATCCTCTATAATGCGATTCACCCTCTCGGTCTGGCCGTCTGCCTGAGGATGATATGCGGTGCTCAAACATAGCTGAGTCCCTACCGCCTCTTGTAAACTCTTCCAAAATTCGCTAGTAAAGATGGGGTCACGGTCGCTTACTATACTAGAAGGAATACCGTGCAAACGAACTATCTCCTTAATGTATACAGAAGCCAACCACGGAGCAGTCCTCTTACTTTTCACGGGAATAAAATGGGCGCTTTTAGTAAGTCTATCTACTATAACCCAAATCCCCGTGTTACCCTTCCTTGATCTTGGTAATCCATCCACAAAATCCATTGAAATGCTTTCCCATTTCCATAGTGGAACTTCTAATGGGTGAAGCAACCCACCGGGTTTCTTTTGTTCTGCTTTAACTCGTTGGCACACCAAGCATCTAGCGACGTACTCGGCCACATCCTTTTTCATACCGGCCCAAAAGAAAACCCGCTTCATATCTTTGTACATCTTATCCCCGCCGGGATGAATGGTCATTTTTGAGCGATGAGCATCATCAAGAATGGCCTTCCTTAAGTCTTCGTCTTGTGGTACACAAAGTCTATTATCCCTTCGTAACCAACCCTTATCGTCTAGGGTATACCTACGAAGATGGCTTGACGACTCCCCCTCCTTTGAGCTTTTCTACTATCTCAACCAACTGTGGGTCGTCTCGCTGTGCCTCACCAACCCGTCCTAGAAGTGTAGGTCTAACCTCCAAGGATGCTAACAGACCGGGTACTAAGTCAACGGAGGGTCTAAAGTCAAACATAGAGATGAATTCTAAGCTTTGTCGTTCAACAAACAACGGACTCAAGGACAACATTTTCCTACTTAAGGCGTCTGCCACCACGTTACCCTTGCCCGGGGTATATGCTATTTCAAAATCGTAGGAGGCTAAGAATTCCATCCACCATTGCTGCCTTAAATTCAAATCCTTCTGAGAGAATAAGTATTTTAATGATTTGTGGTCAGTGAACAGTTCGAATTTCTCACCAAGAAGATAGTGACGCCAAGACTTAAGCGCGAAAACAATTGCGGCTAGCTCTAAGTCATGCGTGGGGTAATTCTTTTCATGAACCCTCAACTGCCTTCCACCATAGGCTATTACTCTTCCCTCTTGCATGAGGACCGCGCCAAGTCCCGTCCCACAAGCATCAGTATAGATGGTAAACGGTTTATTCCCGTCTGGCAGCACTAAGACTGGGGCTGAAGTTAAGGCTCTCTTTAAACGTTGGAACGCATCATCGCAATCTTTGTTCCACGTAAAAACCAGGTTCTTCTTCGTTAACCGTGTTAATGGAGCTGATATTTTTGCGAAGTCTTTGATAAACTTCCTATAATAGCCAGCCAACCCCAAGAAACTTCTTACTTCGGTTGCATTTTTAGGGACCTTCCAATCTTGGATGGCCACCACCTTTGCGGGATCCACTGCTATCCCTTCTTTGGAAACCACGTGCCCTAAGAACCGTACTTCCTTCCTCCAGAAGTGACGCTTAGAAAATTTTGCCTTAAGGTTATGCGCTCGAAGGGTTTCCAACACTTCCCTAAGATGTAGGGAGTGCTCTTCTTTATTCTTAGAAAAGACTAAGATGTCATCCACAAAGACTACCACGAATTTGTTAAGGTATTCCCTAAACACCCTACTCATCAAATCAACAAAATATGCAGGGGCGTTTGTCAAACCAAAGGGCATCACTAGCCATTCATAGAATCCGTCAGGAATCCTAAAAGCAGTCTTATCTATACTATCCTCAGCCACTCTCAGTTGATGAAAGCCAGTGGCTAAGTCCAACTGCGAAAACACTGAGGCGCCAACTAACTGATCAAAGAGATCGTCAATCCTCAGCAGTGGGTGTCGGTTCTTTTTAGTAAGCTTGTTTAGTTCTCTATAGTCCATACAAAGTCTAAGAGACCCATCCGTCTTTGTGGCAAAAACTACTGGAGCACCCCACTCCGATATACTACGTCTTATGAACCCCCTCTCAAGCAACTCCTTTACTTGCTTATTGAGTTCCCTCCTTTCACGAGGAGCCATGTGGCGCACTGGCAAAGATACGGGTTTGGCATTATCCACAAGATAAATTCGAAAGTCTATCTCCCGCCTTGGAGGTAAGCCCTTCACCTCCTCAAACACATCCGGATACTCCCGGACCACTTCTACCGATCGCAGGTTCTCTACAGACGCGTCGAGCGATTCAAGATAACTTAGCATAACGGAATTTATGGGATTACAAAAGATGTCGAGAGCATTACCAAGGCGAGTCACAAGCCTAACTACTCTCCTTTCACAATCAAGAATGGCCCTATTTCTAGACAACCAATCCATTCCTAAAATTAGCCCATAGCCCGTGAAGCCCAATACATAAGCATCACATCTAAATTCAACGCTAAGTATAGAGATTTTCAAATCCAAACATATCATGGTCAAATGAGACGAACCCCCAATTGGATTTGAAACGACCAAGGGATCCTCTACTAAACTGGTGTTCAAGTGCAGTGATTCAACTAATGATGCAGAGATAAACGAATGAGATGCGCCAGAATCGAATAAGGTACGGACAGGATGATCAAACAGAAAAACTAAGCTTTCAACAGAAATTGTTCTACCTTTTTCTTGCAGCGGTGGGGCCGCAATAGCCTGAACTTGCCCCCTTGCCTGCCCTGGTGCCATAAGAGCCTGCACCTGTCCTCCCGAGGTAGACCCTGCCCTCTGCCCCTTCTTTGGACAGTCCTTCACTAAATGTCCCGCATCTCCACAATGAAAACAACCAATCTTCTTTTTCTTTCTACAATCTTTGCTGAGATGGCCAGGCGTCCCACAATTGAAGCATTTCTTCTTCCCTTTGCCATTATTGTTTTTACCACCCTTCTTATTTTGCTGTTGGGGTTTCTTCTGATCCCCTTTCTTTTCAACTGCCTTATCCTCATGCATAAGTGCCATTTCTACTAGCTTTTCAAAGGTGGCTCCCATAGGGATGTGGGTCATAGCCAACCCTTGCAACGGTTCATTCAAGCCTCTAACGAACCTCAAAGCTTTCTTCTCTGGCGTGTTCACCAACTCCAAGCCAAACCTTGCCAACTGATTAAATTTATTGACATATTCCTTTACTGATGAGCTCCCTTGCTTTAGTGCCAGGAATTTTTCCATATTTAAGTTCTCCTCTGCCCTTGAAAGAAACTTTGCCTCAAACCTTCGTCTGAAATCCGCCCATGAATCAACTGGACGTTCCCCGTTAGTGACCTCCCACCAAAACGAGGCCTCTCCCTTCATTAACCAAGCAGCTAAACGGACTTTCCTCCCATCTTCCACTTCAAAGATATCCAACAATTCCTCAGTCTCCTTAAGCCAATCTCTGGCCTCCACAAACGTCTCAGTCCCTTGAAAAGTTTTTCCTCCCATAGCCTTGAATTCCTTGCACGTCTTTGCAAAAGTGTCAACACGAGGAGGAGGAGGAATGGGTGCAACTAGGGGTGGAGGAGTATCCGCTGGGCCTGCAGTGGTGGCCCTAGCCTCCAAGTATCTCCTAAACCACCCTGGAATCGTCACACCTTCTGGAAGATTAAGATCTTCAGCCATGCTGAAACGAAAAAGGAAAGATTCAAAGTGGAGAATTCGAAAAATAAAGATAAGGATGTGGCTATTTGGGATTATGTTTTTCATAAAAACTCTCTTTAAATAACATGTTTTTTGATACCACGTGTAACACCCCACGTCCATTAATGTCACTCACAAAGGGAATGCATTAACTTCCATGGAGGTTTTAAGTGAATATAGAACAGTAAAATTACAACAAGACAGATATAAAATAGTACTTGGAAATTCAAAAACTTTATTTTCATTGTAGCAGAAGTCAAAACATGTTTGATTACATCATAACACCATATTCAATGTCAAGTACAATATCTATCTTGATAAAACAAGTACATAATCCCATTACATGAATAGCCATTAAAAAGAAAGATAACAAGCTGGACTTTACTTCAGCAGTCCAAGCTTTCCAGAAGATAAGCGATCCAACTAGACTCCACTAGAACTTGGCCCAACCTGCGGACCTGAAGGGAGAAAAAGGATGGGAAAAGAGGGGGTCAGACATAAAGTCTGGTGAATATGATAATTCTACATTACTATTACCAAAATAACTGGACTAAGGCATAAGCTGGAAAACAAGAAAATGTCTATGAAGAGCAGATTAAGGACATAGACAATCGCTAAAGGCAACGTTATAGGCGCTCCTAAATACTAAAGGATAAACACTATACTGCACCACACCAGTCACCCTAAAGATTCATCCCACTTAGCTTCACTTAGAAACTTTCCCAATGGCTTTACGTACCCCTAGCTGACTACATAGGTGCCGCCTGCCCCTATCTCCACTAGGTGTACCCTACTTCCCATTATTCGATCGGCTACCTAACTCGTAGATACCCGTGCTGGCCCCACAGTGGGGTGTATCACTCCCCTAAAGTGGCAACCTGATACAACGGACATGCACGGCTTATACCTACACGATGCAACAACGTCTTACCTACCAGCCCGGGTCCACACACGCATATGAAACCCGTTGGACTTGCGTTGCCACCGCTCCCTGTTTTGGCCTCTTATAGTCAAACCCAGTATGTGTGTCCCGTCCTCGACTTGGGTCGAGCCCACAAAGATACGTTTTGGGATACTGGTTGAAATGGGCCCCCACTATTTACCACAAGCATTCCACCTAAGCTTGTCCCCATCAGTCCATCCCACTTAACCCACTTAGTCATGTTCATTTACATGTGTGTTTGGTTAAGTCTAATCGTATTTCAAATGCCTCTAAAGGCAACCACCAGATTCCTCATGCCACCCAAGGCACCTACTTAACCCCCATGTCCCATCTTACATGATTATCTGGTTAAGTATTTCTTAGTTCATTAAGGCCATAACCTCATAAAGACCTCTCACATTAGACTGGCATTTATGGCAACTGGATTTGCCGAGCGGGTCCGGGCAGTCTTACACCATAAAAGAGTCTAACCTCGTGTCTTTACAACTGTTATGCTTTAGTTTGGGCCTAGGACCTCTCACATTGGGCCGACATTTGTGACTACTGGATTTGTCGGGCGGGTCCGGGCAGGTTTACATCACAAACGGGTCCAACCTCGTGTCCTAAGCATTGATTATTAATAATAATCCACTTTCCCCCAATTTTAATAATTCCCTACTTGAATTATTAATTACTTCCAATTTTTAACAATGTCCATAATTGACTCAATTATGGACATCCATTCATGGTATGCAAAATCTTACAAAATTGCACCCAATTTATTAATTCCTAATATTACCCCTACCCCACGTTTGAACGTTTATTCGCAAAATATATGTTAGACTCGAATAGCCTAACTCATAGCATAAAAGAGATTATCATAATAACAACATGTATATGTGACCAAATGAATCATAATAAGGGGTGAAACTTGCATATGTCCAACTTGCATAGATTATACATGTCATGGACCTAAAGGTGTCAACTTGTTCAAAATTCACCTAATATAATCTCAATCAATTTTCATAAACTTACATATGAACATGTGTGAATCAACATCATCTAATTTTTTAACAACATGGTTTTATATGGGTACACCTAACTCAATAGGCAAATTCCCATAATCAAGTTTTATTTAATTATAGTTTCAAGTTTATGGGTACACCTAACCTAATAGGCAAATTCCCATAAACAAGATCCATTTAAATTAAAAAAAAAACATAACTTTAAGCATGTTCCAACAACATCATGATTTTACAACATAATATAGCATGATTTATAACATGGCATAGTATGATAGTATAACATAGCTTGACATGATTCTCAACATAGCACGACATAGCATAAGAGAATTTACAACATAGCATGACATAGCATATATAATTTACATCATACGACAACATAATAACATAATAAGAGACCCACAATATATAGAATTTACAATTACAAATCACATCACTTTCTTGTGATCCATTCATAACTGAGTCAAATTAGTTTGTAATAGTCTTGTGAGAATCATCATACTCACCAACAAAAGAAGAGAATTAGAGAGAGAGTTCTTTGGTTTGATTTGTTTTGTTGAGTAGAATTTAGTTGTAGATGATTAGGCTTCCTCTTCTTAGTTTGTGACGGCTATGCTGAACTCCATGGCAGCAGCATGACGGTAGCTTCTCTAATTTTACAAGTGATTTAGGTCTAGGGTCTACCCACTTATTTATAGATTTTAGAATTCATTTAGGCCATTAGATTTAACCTAGAAATAACCGCAGCCGTTCAGACAAGATGGGGTTTATCTTGTTGACTCAGCAATGAGTCAGAAGTGACTCAGCAAACAATCAGCATATTAATAAACTTCTATTCATGTCATAAATATATATATATTTTCTACAATGTACATATTAGATACATCCCCCTTTACTTATTATTGTTTTTATATACATATTAGATACATCCCCTCTCTCACACACTTATTAATATTTTTATATTCATATTAGATACATCCCCTCTCTTACACACTTATTAATATTTTTATATTCATATTAGATACATCCCCTCTCTTACACACTTATTAATATTTTTATATTCATATTAGATACATCCCCTCTCTTACACACTTATTAATATTTTAGCAACTTTAGTGTTAATAGAAAATTCGGGGTGTTACAGAAGTAGTAAGCTTCTAAGGAGGTTATTTCATAAGGTCAGCTAGATGGTATAGCGAACGATAAAATACCACCTCTCACCTTACATAGGACAAGGCTATATGCGTGAATAACGGAAGCCTTAACTAATAGGGCCCATAGCTAGTGTCCTCTAATTTATGTAAATGTTGAATATATTATCGAGGAATAATAAGTAACCAATAGTGTGGCGGCCCGTCCCGCACCAGCCTGCAGTTCCTCCGAAAGTGCGCTGTACACATGCCCAGCTAGCACAGAACGGTCGTCAGAAGAAAAGAAAGAAGGGAATGAACTAATCAAGGAACCTGTAGAATGTCTCACAGCGCATGGAATAAAATATAATAATAACATACTTGACATAAAACAGGAGAGACAGTGCATGAGCTGAAAATCAAAACTAAACATCATAGCAGCGGAAAATTCAGAATACAGCTTATTACAACTTTCAAACTGTCTCAAAGCAAAAGAAAGCTAAAATGGAAGATACACCACCAATGCCCAAGCAGTGATCTTCAACAACACAGGGAGAATACTATATTTATTACGTGGAAGCCTCCTGCTCGTCTCCGGATCATCTACCCGTGCATCACCAGCTAACCTGTCTCTAGTCTGCTCGTGTGAGCACCCAGAGTAATAAGAAGAGACATAAAACTCTAGGTCAGACATAAAGCCTGGTATGAGCGATAAGCATCTAAGCAGAATAATAACAGGTATACTAAACCATACCTGAACCAGGACCTGCAACCAAAGAGTTAGTACCACATACCGTACAATACTCCAAGGTGCCATAATAAATAGTGTAAGAATACGGGGTGGGGTATGCATGTCACAATGATAGCAAACAAATCATCCATATCAACCATCCTCACACTTCTCACTCAGTGCGTAAAGCGTATGACATATACCACTTTGGAACACTAGACAAACTGAGGCAACGACGAATCCCGACTTGTAGAAACCCTGTTGTGACCAAGCCAAACACTTGGAGTCATGACCAAATATTTCAATAAACCACTTCATTGGTCGTAGCCCTTGGTTCTACCGATGCCATAATGGCCCTGAATCCGCCTTCGTACCTCCTACCATAGTGGTCCAAAGCTATAGACGTCGATAACTCCTTGGCACGCGTCCCGCAGCAAAGCCCAACCATGAAGCGAACTCGTTGATTCCCATCTAAATCTTGAGCTCTAACTTCTCATTTGGACTTCCTTTGCATCTCGGTTTTTGATCGAATTGGAGTGGGTCTTCAGAAGAGTTGACGTGCAGTAACAGCCCTAGAACTCGGTTCGGTTCGGTAGCGTCGGTTCGGGTCGGTCCTCCATCCTTGTCATCTTCCATTCGATTCGGGTCGGGTGCTTCACTCCGGGTCGGGTCGGTGTCCTCCTCCGGGTTGGGTCGGGGTGCTGTCCTCCTCCTTCAGATATCGGTTCGGTTCGGGTGTCTCTGCTTGAGTTCGGTTCGGAGGTAGTTCATCCGATCTGATTCCTTCTGTTTGACTTGTTTGCCTGCTCCGATCCGTCCTGTTCCCTTTCTCCGATCCGATCTGCTCTATTGCTCCGATCCGATCTTCTGTCCACTCCAACTCTAAGCAATGGCCTTCCTTCCTGCCAAGCTCCTTCCAGTGACAAGTCCCAATCCAGTTCGGATTCCCTTGGCCAGTTCACTAGTCCGATCCGACCCCTGCTCCGATCCGAACCGGTTCGGGATCTGCACTTTTCTGCAACTTTCCAGCGAGCTTTCTACGCCATTCGACGACGTTTTCAACCAATTTAACTATTCTAATCAATCATAAAACATACCATAGAGTCATAGCAATATGTAAGAGCAACCCCAAACATCAGACAACAATCCAAATGAATCAAAATAGATCAAAAGTGGCTAAAATCTCACATTTTCCTATAATCCTTCTTAATCATGTTTAAGCACATACTTAGTAAAACTTAATCAAATCGTCTAAATTTTCTAACAGAGGCATGAAATATTATTTAAGAATTTCTAAACATTTTTCCAGAATTTATTAGTGTATAAATTCGCTAATCTTCACTAATTACCCTTAATTAACTGTAATTAGTGTCAAAACGATGCTATCACTCACCTTGGCCACAACTAAAACCCCAAAACTGAAATATTCTCTGATTTGGCGCTGTTCCCAATCTTACACAACAGCTCTACCTCGGTTCTCGTGCTAATACTCCTTGATTTGATATTTGCTAAGCCTAATCTTCAATTAGAAAGTGATTTTTGGGTGTTTTAGAGAGATTTAGAGAGTGGAGGCCATGGCTAGGTCAAGAGGAATGAAAGTGGCGGCTGGAAAATGTCTAAAGAAATGTTTTCTAACCCTAGTCAGCACCTATATCCCCCTAAACCCGAAATTCCCCTTGGGCCTAGCTGCTAATCACCCGCTTAAGCCCAATTAAGCTGTTTTTCACCATCTGAAACTTGTTTCAGCCATATCTCCCAAACGTTGAGTCCGTTTGGCTAATGTGACCACTCTACGGAAAGAGAAACAATCAACCGGAGCCAATGGAAGTGGTTTCAGGTCAAAATTCCTTTCCACTCAAAAGTTATGGCCAAAACAGTGATAACTAGGGGTAAAATGGTCATTTAAAAATCGAGAAAAATCATGAACATGGGAAATGACCCCAACAGTCGTCTCCCAAAGTTACATGACCATATGACTTCGTATGTGAAAGAAATAAATATTCTACGATCCTATGATGCGTAGAATGCGGGTCGTTACACTCTCCCCCCCTTAAGAAATTTCTTCCCCGAAATTCCTCAACCCAAAACATACAAAGGATCCCGCATGCCTAACAACCATATACAACATTCAAATATGCAAAACAAGCAAACAAGCCTATCCTAGCATGCGGAAAACTAAATCAAAGTCAAAATCTTACCAGGCAAAGAGTTCTGGGTGGGACTCCCTAATGTTCTCCTCTGTCTCCCAAGTACAATCTTTCTCGTCCTCGCTCCACTGTACCTTGACTAGCTTCACCGCCTTCCTTCGAAGTTGCTTCATGTCGTGCTCGACAATACGGGCCGGCTTGCGGTTCCCAACCTCCTCGGATTGTACTTCGAAGTCCTCTAACTGATCAGGTGAAATAGTCATATCTGAGTCGTGAACGAACTTCCTTAGTTGGGAAACATGAAATGCGTTGTGAACTCCCGCCATCTTCTCTGGTAAGTCAATTCTATATGCCAAATTCCCGACTAGTTCAAGAACGGGGAATGGGCCAACGAATCTTGGTGCCAATTTGCCTCTCCTACCAAATCGTATTACGCTCTTCAACGGAGAGATCTTGACAAACACCAAGTCACCAACGGAGAATTTTAAGTCTCTTCTCCTCTTATCGGCATAACTTTTCTGCCTATCTTGGGCTGCCTTCATTCGTTGTTGAATGATCTTGATCTTATCTGAAGTTTCCCTCACCACATCTGGTCCAAGCATAAACTTCTCGCCAGTCTCTATCCAACATGATGGTGAGTTACACGGTCTTCCGTACAAAGCTTCAAACGGAGCCATACCAATACTGGATTGGTAGCTATTATTATATGCAAACTCTACTAGATGCAAATGGTCATCCCATGATCCACCAAAATCCAATATACATGCTCTCAAGAGATCTTCCAAAATACGGTTCACCCTCTCCGTCTGACCGTCGGTCCGAGGATGATATGCGGTACTGAGATGTAACTCTGACCCTAGAGCCTCTTGTAAGCTCTTCCAAAACCCACTAGTGAACAACGGGTCTCGGTCGCTCACAATGCTTTTAGGTACTCCATGAAATCTCACTACCCACTTCATATATAATTCTGCTAGTTTAGCTGCCGTTCTCGTCGATTTGACTGGTATAAACCTTGCACTTTTAGTCAGTCGATCTACAATTACCCAAATGCTGTCATATCCCGATCTAGTCCTTGGTAAACCATCGATGAAATCCATCGAGACTTGCTCCCATTTCCATTCGGGAATTTCTAAGGGCTGTAACAACCCACTAGGCTTTTTTTGCTCGGCTTTAACTAGCTGGCAATTCATGCACTTGGATATAAACTTCCCAACGTCTCTTTTCATCCCTTCCCAGTAGTAAGTCTGCTTCATATCTCGATACATCTTATTACCACCGGGGTGTATAGTCAGCTTTGAGTGATGACATTCTCTAAGCACTTCATCCCTCAATCCATTGACATTGGGTACAACAAGCTTTCCATTCTTTCTAAGCCATCTATCTCGATCAAGCCCAAACTTGTTCATCTCCTCATCGATACCCATCTCTAACTTGGAGATGATTTCCAATAGGTTAGGATCGTCCCTCTGACTAGAGCCGATCCGCTCAATCAAAGTGGGTCTGATCGTCAAACTTGCTAACATTTCTGGATCCAATTCGCACTTTGGTCTGAAATCAAACCCCGCGATAAACTCCAGCTGCTTCCATTCAAGGAACATAGCCCCTAAGCTGGCATGTCGTCTACTCAATGCATCAGCCACCGCATTGCCCTTTCCTGGTGTGTATGCGATGTCAAAATCATAGGAAGCTAAGAACTCTAACCATCTCTGCTGACGGAGATTCAGATCTTTCTGAGAGAAGAGATACTTTAATGACTTATGATCTGTAAACAGCTCAAATCTTTCTCCCAAGAGATAGTGTCTCCACATCTTTAACGCGAACACGATTGCTGCCAATTCTAAATCATGGGTAGGGTATCTCCTCTCGTGCGGTTTCAATTGCCGACTTGCGTAAGCTACAACCCTACCGCCTTGCATCAATACAGCACCCAGTCCGGTACCACAGGCATCCGTGTATACCGTCGTCTCTTCATCCCCTTTAGGAATGACTAACACTGGTGCGCTTGTCAGCTTGTCCTTTAGACTTTTGAATGCATTCCCGCACCTTTCATCCCAGACAAAAGCTTGATTCTTCTTGGTCAACTGGGTCAATGGTGCTGCTATCTTGGAGAAACCTTGGATAAACTTACGATAATATCCCGCTAACCCCAAGAAATTTCTTACATCTGTTGCATTCTTGGGCGTAGGCCAATCCTGTACCGTAGCCACCTTTGCCGGGTCCACGGCAATACCATTCTCTGATACAACATGGCCCAAGAACCTCACTTCCCTCTTCCAGAAGTGACACTTAGAAAACTTGGCTTTCAATTGGTGTTTTCTCAACACCTCCATTGCTACTCTTAAATGTTCCTTGTGTTCTTCCTCTGTCTTCGAATAGACCAAAATATCATCAACGAACACGAGGACAAACTTATTCAACTGATCTCTAAATACCCTATTCATAAGATCCACAAAATATGCTGGGGCATTGGTCAGCCCGAATGGCATGACCAACCACTCATAAAACCCAGACGGCGTCCGAAATGCCGTTTTAGCTATACTCTCAGCTTCCACTCTAAGCTGATGAAAACCTGTCGCGAGATCCAACTGAGAAAATACTCTCACGCCACTCAACTGATCGAACAAATCATCTATCCGCGGTAGAGGATACTTGTTCTTCCTCGTCACTTTATTCAACTCGCGGTAGTCTACACACAAACGAAGGGAACCATCCGCCTTGGTAGCAAACACAACTGGTGCTCCCCATTCAGAAACACTCCTTCTGATAAATCCCTTCTTCAAAAGATCGCTGACTTGCACCTCGAGCTCTCGCTGCTCTCTTGGTGCCATACGACGAAGTGGCATCACTATAGGCCTGGCATCTTTTACCAAATCAATACGGAACTCAATCTCTCGGTGTGGTGGAAGTCCGGTCACTTCTTCGAAAACATACGGATACTGGCCAACCACGGGCAAACCTGACAACTCACTATGCGGAATGTCGAGGGAGTTTAGAAAACTAGCCAATACCCCCTTACTGGGTAGACCACCAAACACTATCCTCCGCCCATCATCCGCTCTAGCTGTCACCAACAAGCCCTCACAGTCTACCACCACCCCGTATCTTTGGAGCCAATCTACTCCCAAAATAATGCCAAACCCAGTAAAGCCCAAAACAAAGCAATCACAAACAAACATGCATCCATGACTCGATAAGACCACATTACGACAAATCATGCTAAGGCTAGTCGAACCACCAATCGGGTTCGTCACTACTAAAGGTCTATCGACAATCTCGGGCTCCAATCCCAACCTATCTACCAGGTCACTAGATATGAAAGAACTGGAAGCTCCGGTATCAAACAAAACTCTAACAGGAACATCATAAACAGAAAGCATACCTTGAATGACGACATTCTTTCCTTTCTCCGCCGCAGTTGGGGCATTCGACGAAGAAGGAATAGCATTAAGGGCATATGCTTTCACCATTTGCTTTTCTTTAGGGGGCTGTGGACACTTGTCCTTGTGATGTCCCAATTGGCCACAATTGAAGCACTTCCTATCCGCTGGCTTGGCCCGACAATTACTAGCATAATGGCCCTTCTTACCACAGCTGAAGCACTCCACATCTTGCTTATTCTTTTTCTTCTGGCCATCCTTAGCCTGATTTTGCTTTCTCTTATTCTGGGAACCACCTTTGCCTCCACAACTAGCTTGTGGCTTTGGCTCATCCGCGGATGCAACCTCAGTCTTCGACTTAGGGTAGAGGCTCTCTGATCTTAACGCTTTCCCCACAATCGATTCAAATGTCTCATCGATGTGGTTAATAAGTTTTTCCCCCAAGTACTGATCCAAACCAGTTATGAATTTCTCATTCTTTTTCTCGGCAGTATCAATAAGAGATAATCCATATTTTGACAAAGTGTCAAATTCAGCAATATACTCCGAGACAGCTCTGCCATTCTGCTTGAGCTCCAAGAATTTCTTAAACAGTATTGACTTCTGAGCAGCCGGAATGAACTTCTCACTAAAACGAGCCTTAAACTGTTCCCAAGTAATCTGGTCTTCGGGAGTAGCTGCCTTTATAGCATTCCACCAATTCATTGCCCGCCCTTGCAGCTGACGGGACGCTAGCTTTCTTTTCATCGCATCCTCGATACCCAAATCCTCGAAGATACGTTTGCAACTATCCACCCAATCCTGAACATCCGTAGCCGACTCCGTTCCGTGGAACGGTTTCCCACCAAGGCTAGTATAATCCTTATTCAGCTTGGCGAAGTCGACTCTTGGTGCCTGCACCATTGGACCACCACCATTCCCACCATTGGGATCTGCCCTCTGTACATCTCTAAGCATCTCTCTCATGAGGTCAGTAAACATCGTCCTCATGTCAGCAGCATTCCCATTATTGGCTCCCCTACCAGTACCTCTAACATCTCGGCTCATCGTCAATCTGAAAAAGGAAATGATTAACGACTCCATAGTGGTGCTAGTGCAGTACGACTTCACCCTTATACTACTAATAGTATATACATATATATAGCTTTTGAAAACCCAAATAATCACAAATACGCTCTCTCGTATACGTATATTATCTCTCCCTGATAACTTCCCTAGGTTAACTACGCAACCTAGAGCTCTGATACCAAGTGTGGCGGCCCGTCCCGCACCAGCCTGTATTTCCTCCGAAAGTGCGCTGTACACATGCCCAGCTAGCACAGAACGGTCGTCAGAAGAAAAGAAAGAAGGGAATGAACTAATCAAGGAACCTGTAGAATGTCTCACAGCGCATGGAATAAAATATAATAATAACATACTTGACATAAAACAGGAGAGACAGTGCATGAGCTGAAAATCAAAACTAAACATCATAGCAGCGGAAAATTCAGAATACAGCTTATTACAACTTTCAAACTGTCTCAAAGCAAAAGAAAGCTAAAATGGAAGATACACCACCAATGCCCGAGCAGTGATCTTCAACAACACAGGGAGAATACTATATTTATTACGTGGAAGCCTCCTGCTCGTCTCCGGATCATCTACCCGTGCATCACCAGCTAACCTGTCTCTAGTCTGCTCGTGTGAGCACCCAGAGTAATAAGAAGAGACATAAAACTCTGGGTCAGACATAAAGCCTGGTATGAGCGATAAGCATCTAAGCAGAATAATAACAGGTATACTAAACCATACCTGAACCTGGACCTGCAACCAAAGAGTTAGTACCACATACCGTACAATACTCCAAGGTGCCATAATAAATAGTGTAAGAATACGGGGTGGGGTATGCATGTCACAATGATAGCAAACAAATCATCCATATCAACCATCCTCACACTTCTCACTCAGTGCGTAAAGCGTACGACATATACCACTTTGGAACACTAGACAAACTGAGGCAACGACGAATCCCGACTTGTAGAAACCCTGCTGTGACCAAGCCAAACACTTGGAGTCATGACCAAACATTTCAATGACCCACTTCATTGGTCGTAGCCCTTGGTTCTACCGATGCCATAATGGCCCTGAATCCGCCTTCGTACCTCCTACCATAGTGGTCCAAAGCTATAGACGTCGATAACTCCTTGGCACGCGTCCCGCAGCAAAGCCCAACCATGAAGCGAACTCGTTGATTCCCATCTAAATCTTGAGCTCTAACTTCTCATTTGGACTTCCTTTGCATCTCGGGTTTTGATCGAATTGGAGTGCGTCTTCAGAAGAGTTGACGTGCAGTAACAGCCCTAGAACTCGGTTCGGTTCGGTAGCGTCGGTTCGGGTCGGTCCTCCATCCTTGTCATCTTCCATTCGATTCGGGTCGGGTGCTTCACTCCGGGTCGGGTCGGTGTCCTCCTCCGGGTCGGGTCGGGGTGCTGTCCTCCTCCTTCACATATCGGTTCGGTTCTGGTGTCTCTGCTTGAGTTCGGTTCGGAGGTAGTTCATCCGATCTGATTCCTTCTATTTGACTTGTTTGCCTGCTCCGATCCGTCTTGTTCCCTTTCTCCGATCCGATCTGCTCTATTGCTCCGATCCGATCTTCTGTCCACTCCAACTCTAAGCAATGGCCTTCCTTCCTGCCAAGCTCCTTCCAGTGACAAGTCCCAATCCAGTTCGGATTCCCTTGGCCAGTTCACTAGTCCGATCCGACCCCTGCTCCGATCCGAACCGGTTCGGGATCTGCACTTTTCTGCAACTTTCCAGCGAGCTTTCTACGCCATTCGACGACGTTTTCAACCAATTTAACTATTCTAATCAATCATAAAACATACCATAGAGTCATAGCAATATGTAAGAGCAACCCCAAACATCAGACAACAATCCAAATGAATCAAAATAGATCAAAAGTGGCTAAAATCTCACATTTTCCTATAATCCTTCTTAATCATGTTTAAGCACATACTTAGTAAAACTTAATCAAATCGTCTAAATTTTCTAACAGAGGCATGAAATATTATTTAAGAATTTCTAAACATTTTTCCAGAATTTATTAGTGTATAAATTCGCTAATCTTCACTAATTACCCTTAATTAACTGTAATTAGTGTCAAAACGATGCTATCACTCACCTTGGCCACAACTAAAACCCCAAAACTGAAATATTCTCTGATTTGGCGCTGTTCCCAATCTTACACAGCAGCTCTACCTCGGTTCTCGTGCTAATACTCCTTGATTTGATATTTGCTAAGCCTAATCTTCAATTAGAAAGTGATTTTTGGGTGTTTTAGAGAGATTTAGAGAGTGGAGGCCATGGCTAGGTCAAGAGGAATGAAAGTGGCGGCTGGAAAATGTCTAAAGAAATGTTTTCTAACCCTAATCAGCACCTATATCCCCCTAAACCCGAAATTCCCCTTGGGCCTAGCTGCTAATCACCCGCTTAAGCCCAATTAAGCTGTTTTTCACCATCTGAAACTTGTTTCAGCCATATCTCCCAAACGGTGAGTCCGTTTGGCTAATGTGACCACTCTACGGAAAGAGAAACCATCATCCGGAGCCAATAGAAGTAGTTTCAGGTCAAAATTCCTTTCCAGTCAAAAGTTATGGCCAAAACAGTGATAACTAGGGGTAAAATGGTCATTTAAAAATCGAGAAAAATCATGAACATGGGAAATGACCCCAACAGTCGTCTCCCAAAGTTACATGACCATATGACTTCGTATGTGAAAGAAATAAATATTCTACGATCCTATGATGCGTAGAATGCGGGTCGTTACAAATAGCTCCACCTAGGGTCTTAAGTGATCAGTGAGAATCCACCCTATTAAGTTAGGCATTAAACAATAAAGGATAGTGAATAAGGATATATATATATATATATATATATATATATATATATATATATATAGAAACTCCATTATTTGGGGTCCACTCTTGATTAGATAACCAACCATCTTCTAGTAGGAAGGGTTCCTAAATATATGCGAAAATGTCACATCTTGGTATTATACTTTGGGAATACTACTTTGGGAAGGGTAGTAGAGTCGTGTGTAAACATCTACAAGGTTAGGCTAGAATCACTAACCTTGGTAGGCATTGGGTTGAACCAAACGGGATACATTTGTGTATTATAATCTGTGTTGTACATTTCCTATTCACCATAATCTTGTTGTTCAAACCCCTTCCTCATTATAGCCACCCAGGTTTTCTAGAGAAGGTCGGGTTCTCACAGGTGTTTTAGCTTGGCTTTCGGTTCTCGTACTCTCTCATGCTCGCTATTGGCAAAGTGACTTACTTTGAAAAGGTAGTTACTTGAGTTAATACTAGTCTATCTTATTTTGTTTCTGCTATGAGTTATCTTATCGTACTCTAATTATACTCATGCTCATTTATTTGCTGGTACCAGATTTACATGCTCCGTTCTTGGATATGTTTGAATTTCATTTTTTTTCGAAATTAAGGAACAGAAGAGTGTGGGGTGTTACATGTCCCCTCCATACGCTCCTCCACTTTGCCACCCTCCTAAGTTACTTAACGTATGTTAAGATATGATTCATTTCAATGTTCAATTTTTTTAATTATTTCTTCCATCTTCTTCCTCTCTCCATTCATGCTCCTCCTCTCTTCCAATGACCGCCACCCTCACCACCACAGCCCCAACAGTCGTGCGCCCCCTAGCAGCCCCTAACACCCACGTGGGCCTCCCTTTAGCCAAAGACCCCTCCTTTCCTTCTTAAAACGCAAAAACTACATCTATTATCCACAATTTTCAACTACCCAAACCATTTGCATCCCCATACCGCCTTCGACTTCTCCCTCGGACCCCACACCAGAACACAAAAGCCCTGGTAAGGCCTCTTACCACTCTATGTGGCCCCACTTCTTAGCAATCCCCTTTACTTCAAAAATCACATTTTTATTCTTTAAACCTTAGATCTAAGTAAAGAACCACCACTTAAGCCACTATCGCCACCCTATGGACCCCACCCGTGTGTAACCAATTCCTATTAGCTATGAGTCCCACACCCTTTGTTGTGCCCTTAAATGCTTAAAGACCCTCCTTGCTTTTCTTAAACACAAGTAAAAATATATATACTTATATATACTAGTTCGTAGTGCATAAAGTTGCAATATTGAGTTAACACTAAGGTTCAGAGTTGCTTGGTAACTTAAAGGTCCTACCTTTAAAGGATGATAGAGTGGAAAACCTATGGTGAGCACACTTTGCTCACATTTGGTTAACTTTTATAATTACTGTAGTTAATTATGTTATCTTTGGTTATTGGTAGTTTGTTGAGTAACTATGAGTTTAATGGTGTTAATGGAAGTTACAAAATTTGATTACTTAGTAGTTTAGTAATTAAAGGGAATCCCTTATGGTTATGAAGTTAACTGTAAATAAATGATCAGTTAGTTTGGTTGATAACGTGATTGTTATGTTATGGATGAATAGTAACATCAATTAATTTTAATGTGACACTGATTGACAACTTGATGCAATGTGTGTTGAAATTAATTTGACAAGATTGGATTTGCTAATAATAGCAAAAAAATTATTAACGACGGTTAATAATTTAGTTAAAGTGATTTGAATTAGTAATTAAGTGCTAATGGCCTTAACGCTTATGTCAATGATGTCATTATTTGATAATTGGATGTTGATGATATTTAAAGGATGTTAATGACGTGTTAAACCTATATGATTTGAATTATGTGATGATTGATTGAGTTTTTTTCCAAATCAGAATTTAATTAAATATTTTATTCATTAAATAATAAGTGAAAAATAAAAGTTGAAGTTTTAATCCAAAATAATTTGGAAAGATAGTTTAAGTAATTACGAGTAGTTTTCATAAGGGTGGAAAAGTTATTTGAATAAGTTTTCAATTAATTAAGGCATGTTTTAAATTTGAATTTGAAAATAAATAGTAAATTTAAAAAGTGAAGTTCAGTTCGGATATATAGAAAATGTTTTAACTAGATTTTATTATCCATACTATCTAATTTATTTTTATTATGGGTTTTAGAAAAGTTTGGGTTTTAAAAGTTGAAGCTTAAAAATAATGTTATTTTAGTGATTTAAATAATATTATAATATTTAAATAATGGAATATTTGAATTTGAAGTTAAATACTCGAACATTGTTTATAATGGTTAATATATATGTTTTATATAATTAGTAAATTATTTTGAAAGAAATTCGATTCGATTTTAAATTGTAACGACCCAGAAAATCTGAACCAATTTAAAATTTTTAAATTGGCTAAAATAATGGATTTTAAATATTTAAAATAAATATTTTAAATAATAGAGATGAAAATTGAGTTGAATCGACAATTGAAAACGAATATAATTAATTATAATTATAAACATGGCCTGAAATGGCGCTGTAGTTTCAAAAATTGAATTCAAACTTTGTCGGACTGTACCGGGTGCAAAACAAAACGGATTTTAGTGAAACCAAAAATATTTAAATCTGTTAGTGAATACCTTTCTAACGAATCTGAAAAATCGAATTTTCATAGAGGAAAGAAAAAGTTATGGCCGAATGAATTTTCAGAAAGGTCGCTATGGAATTTATATAGCCCGTGAAATTGGCCATTTTGCATACGACCTCGGAATTCAACGAAACCACTTTTGTTGGATCCAGGATGTGAAGTTATTGCTAGATTTCGAAATTCATAATTTTTGAAGCTAGTATGTGAGCGTGGCAAAAGAAAACGTGTTTTGATCAATTACAGTTAAAATTGGATCGACCAGAAATGGGCCTTTTTGCAAACGGTCTCAGAATTCGATGAAACTAGTTTTGTTGGGACCGTATAGTCAAAACATAGCTAGATTTATTTTTATGGAATTTTTCGAATCAGTTTGTGACCCTGGCAAATTGAAATGTATGTTCAAATTAAATATTGAAAGTTTTATATTTTAATTTGAAGAATAACTGATTGTAACAGTCGAATTGGCCTACCAAACATATCCCATTGTGTCTGGGATGGGGGCAGTTAGCTATGGGCGACAGTCGTTGGGTTTGAAAAGGAGTTCGTTTAAGAAAAACCCTATTTTTTTTAATTAAATATATATGAACCAATCACAAAATTCCATTCATTATTCAAAAAAAAATCAAAAAAGACCCCGTCGCTCCAGCGATTGAACGGCGCCTGTAGCTCCTCCCTTCCCAGCCCTTTTCCCGCCGCCACAGGCCACGCCCGCCTCCGCCACCACCTGGAATCGAGAGGCCTCCCTCTCCTCTTTAAATCCATACCAGCACCCCCCACCATCGACGCCCCTAGCTCGAGAATCGAGCCCCTAAAGTTGCGTCGCCTCGCGCCCGATTCCGTTCGCTTGCCGCCGTCGAACTGGTGATGGTTGGTGGCGCCAAGAAGCCCGCTCCTCCCTCTGCAACGTAGTGCAGTCTGATTCTCCCCTCGAGCTTCGGATTGAACGAAAGATTCAAACCTAATTTTGAATCAAAGGGCTGAGGTACGGCTTTGAATATCTGAATTGATTTCGATACCTTTAAAGTGTCGCAAACTTTGATTTCACGAGAAAAATCGTATCTTTTTCCTATGTAGTGAAAATCCAGTGAAATAAGAGACACTGGGACCGTGGGGACGTCTTCTACATTCTAGAAGAGACCGCATATTTTTCTGAGCTTGCTACAATTTTTGGCAACGTGAAAAGCAATGTGAGATTTCTAATTTATAAACAATATGGAAAACGGCGATGTATAAATTATATAGTCGATGTATGAGTTATATAAGCATTGTACACCTCTTGTATAAGCGTTGTATAAGTTGTATTTTCGATGTATAAGTTATATATGCGTTGTAAAAATTATATATGTGTTGAAATAGAAGTGAATTGCTATATATAAATATATATATATATATATATATATGCCCCTCGTCCACAAACCCTGGACGATATTTATTAGTTGTGATTGGTGTGAAAATTGATTGATAGCGAATGGTTTTTTGGGATTGTTTGTGGTTGATATTGATTGATTGTGGTTGAAAAATACCCGTTTGTGGTTGAGAAATATTTGGTTGAGACCACATAGGATTAGATTATGGAAATGAAATAAATATATACATGCCGCCTGCGTGCGAACTAGATGCATGATCCCCATTTTCAAAAACCGCGAGGTTTTAAGGTAGAGCGAGGAGCCGTACTAGGGACGGTCCCGGTTTTAACTACCCTGCCGTTATGCTGCCGAAATTTTGAATAATGTTCATGTGTTTGAATTATTTTCATTTGCTGAAACTATATTTATTCATTGAATAGAAAACCTTCATGTGTTGAATCGATATTCATTCGTTGAATTGAAATTCATGTGTTGAATGGTATTCATGTTTTAAATATAAAAATCACATTTTTATCTATATATATAAACTATAGAAAACCTTCATGTGTTGAATCGATATTCATTCATTGAATTGAAATTCATGTGTTAAATGGTATTCATATTTTGAAAGAAATTGTTTTATAATAAAAATCCCATTTTTAACATCAATATGAAATGTATAAAATAACCCTGTTTTGAAATAAATCGTTTTACAATAAAAATCCTATTTTTATCACCTATATAAGCTATATAAAATAATAGTATTTTGAAATGAATTGTTTTACAATAAAAAATCACATTCTTGTTATATACCTGAATTGTTGAAATGTGAAGTGTTAAAAATAGCCACTCATTCAAATAAATATGCATGAGTTGAAATATTCATTAATTAGCTAATGATATGATTTTTGCCTATGCATGCAACATTAGAATGAATGGTGTTTTTAAACCAAATGAAATCAAACATGAAGTTGAATGGAAAATGATAAGTGATAAGAACTGTATATCTGTACATGCATATTTATTTGAACAGGTTATAGCTAAGGGGCTAGAGGAGAGGAATAAAATTTTTGTGCCCGACAAATAGGTACACATTTACTGTTTTGTTTGGGTGATGATTTTATGAGCCTGTTGGCTAGCTGCTTGGCTTTTTCTTTTTCTTTTTGACATGAGACGCCCGTGTGGCTATTTGGGAATTTTCCCAGCCCCTCCCGTACAAAGGAGGTTATGGCGAAATTTTCCAAAATTTAAAGGCGTTAGTGAAATATTAGAAGTGGAAACAATATAGGAATTTTTGAATGAACTATATTTATATAATTATATAAATATAAATAAAATTAAAACGAAACGTTGTCGTGCAGTTCGCATTTTGAAACCGTGATTTCAAACGATTATACCGGGAGATCCGACCATCGGATTTTCCTGAAATCGCAGCCGTTGGGTTCGCTTTGGAAAAATCTTTCCAATAGCACCAACTTTGTAAAAATCCAATGGTTGGATTGTTTGTAATTTTTAATTCAAATCTGAAGAAAAACAGCGCCAGAAATGATTATATTTATATATATATATATAAATATAATTATATTTAATCGAACAATGACGCTGAAGTTCGTATTTTGAAATCGAAACTTCAAAAGATTGTACCGGGAGATCTGACCGTCGGATTTTCCCGAAACTAGAACCATTGGATTCGTTTTGAAAAGATCTTTCTAATGATGTAAATTTTGTGAAGATCCAACAGTTAGATTTTCAGATATGTGTAAATCAAATCTGAAGAAAAACAGCGCCACAGTCGCGTTATGGCCCGAAGCGTCGTTTTGAATAAATTGGCTATTTTAAAATAAATAAAAATAGCGATAAATCGTTATAAAATATTATAAACAATATGGATGTGATTTAGAAATTAGCTGAAGGTTGGCTAAGTCGAATGGTTTCCTGAGTGTTGTCTGATATTGGTTTCGGCCTTCGGGGTTAATATTTGGGAAATCGTTCTCTTACTGATTGACGGTTAGTGACTAATGAATTGAAATGATGCATGTATATGTTAGTGTTGCACTTGTTTATTATATACGCGAGTTGCTCAGAAAGACCGGGTTTTTCCCATTCTGAATAACTGAATCGACGATAATAAATCGAAGATGAAGGCGATGGTCGAAGACCGAAGATCTTCACCTCGTTTGGATGGTAACCGAGGTCCTGATTGGGAGGCATCCCGAAATATGGATAATGAGTGGTGATCGTCCAGTCATACGTGGTGATCGATGGGTTTGCGAGGTATTTAGTGCCTCCGGTTTCGTTCAGACCCAGAATGAACTTGTAAATGGACTGTGTGTCTGACATTGGATTTTATTCTGTGTTGATTGATCTCTATTAAATATACATCTGTTTGGCGGCCGAGAATTTATTCTTTTACTTAACGTCCTTCTCTGAAACGTACGAGCTCAGAGGTTGTATATCTATGGACATCAGTCGCATGGCATGAATTGCTAGTGTGGCATGCCTAAGTGGCAAATGATCAGGGCTTCTGTTGAAAAGCAAAGTCTTGTTGTGATGATCAAAGCATCGCCTGTGTGGCGTAGCTTTGTGTATAATGTGAATTCGCGAGCCTCACACCCCGGTATGAACCAGAAACGGGAGAAGGACCTCAGGGAGGGCATGCGTTTCTTTCTAGCTAGGGTGGTGTCAGTGACCAACTAGCCCTGACATTTATATACTTTTCACCTGTGTAGTTGTTGGTGTTGCGAGGCGCCTCGGTTAGATCGGACGATTCGGGTCCGATGGAATCATTCGTTGGCTCATTTACGCCCCAAAGGGCGGGGAAACGTATTGTTCAGATATTTTAATCCACATCGGTGGACCGGCCCTGTCGCTCCAAGGGTCGATGCTCTTTGACCCTGTGGCTCGGGCTAGAGAGTCACGAAGTCGGTAAGGACTATCTTTTGCCTTGGTTCATGACGAAAATCCAATTTCCAAATACGTGACTGTGCGGTTTTGATTGTATATATATATATATATATATATATATATATATATATG
The DNA here is from genome assembly GCA_030737875.1 of Allium sativum. Lineage (NCBI taxonomy): Eukaryota > Viridiplantae > Streptophyta > Magnoliopsida > Asparagales > Amaryllidaceae > Allium > Allium sativum. The sequence continues at coordinate 10,560,646 of JASFAX010000035.1, forward strand.
GCGACATGATATATGGTACCCATGCCATCTATGATTGATAGTTATGATTCGAAATTGTTTTTGAAACATGTAAACACTAGTAAAAATATCAGTTGCTTTTGTTTTATTCGTATCAACCATATTTTGGCCATTATAAGGTAAAACACTATCCGCCTGTTTGCGTTGCATTGTGTGATGGGAACTGAGTATTATAATGGCTTCATTTTTATAAAAAGCATTGCAATGTTTAAAAGAATGATTTGTTTTAAAGCACTGGCAATCCAATGGAGTAAATCCGTTCCACGAAAGTGGCGTGGTCCTTTGTAACAACCCGAATTTTAACAACCCGTAAAAATAATAAATCAAGGCAGAATTAAATTTAAAAATCAGAAATAAGGGAAACGGGTTGCGCCATTGCGTTCATCTCGGAAAAATACGCGAAAGAGAGTCCGAGTTTTCGAAAATCGGAGTCCGTATGACCAAGTTATGGCCCGTCAAAATTTTCAGAAAATTTCAAGTTCAAAACAGTTTAAAACTAGAGCAAAATTTGAATTCAAACACACAGGGGGCAGGGCAGGAAAATTCCCGCCCAACTCAAGTCGACATGGGTGTCGACTGCACATTCGACACCCCCCCCCATGTCGACTACCCAGTCGACATGGGTGTCGACCTGCCTGGTCGAGCCTAGGCAGCCTGGGTGCACCTGCTTGCTGTTTGGACTGGCTTTGGGGGCCTGTGACGAATTCTGATGGTTCAGATCTGTTCTAGGGTTTATCTAAGGGCCTAAACTACTCCTAACATCTATAAATACAACCTAAGGCCTAACCTAATTCATAACAAATCATTCTTACACCTAAATGCTGCTGGAATCTCTCTTGAGCCATGGCCGCCGTCTCCAAATTAAAGCTTAAGCGTTCAAACCCAAATCAAAACAAAGATCAATGCTTCTACAACAAATTCAAGAGAATAGATCAATGACACTGCAACGTTCTACGACAATTTCAGTTCTTAATTTGCTAGCCATGCTCTGTAAGTTCTAGTTGCTCTCCGATTTAAATATTTAATTATAATGTGGCCATGAATTAAAGTGGAATTGGATTAAGTATGTTTATCGATCCAGGTCTATTCTTGTTTCTTCTTGGATCTTGGAAACTTTTAGATTTTCTCTCTCATGTCTAGTTCATGATCTATTAAGCCTGTTGTAATCTTAATATGCCTGTGATGATGTTTTCTCTCCGATCTTATTTTGGTGCAAAATTCTACCTCTCCCCTATTTGTTTTCTTTTGATGAACCTTGGTCAATTTCGGACCTAGGCCTAAACTGCGATTTGCGTACGCTTGAATACGGGGGAAATATTGGGATATTGCCTTGTTGGATATAGGTGTTTGGTAGAATCGAAGGCATAATATGAAAACTGGATACTTGGGTATTATTGCCATTAACACGAAATATGAATTTGGGTATTGTCATTATAATTAAAGTTTTGCTAGCTTGGGTAAATTGGGGTAAACATGGAATACAGGTAGTTTGTATGAAACTTGACCTATGTAAAATATGGCAAGAATATTGATACATATATTTGGCTAAAAATCGATCTATGTGAATTGGGCATAACTTTGTAAACATGTAAAATATGAATCTTGATATATGTATAAAAAGGCATGAAACTTGGTATATATGTAAATTGTCTAAGATTAGGCATATATAAACTTGGCATACATGTAAACAGGCATGAACTGAACATATGTAGATTTGGTATGAATTGGGCATATGTAAAACTGATATGTAATCTAGAACTTGGGCATATGTTAATTATGTGAGATTTGTAGTTGAAACACATATGATAATTTATGTCTTGAAAAAGGGCTAATAAGAACACGCCTAAGTGGGTTTTGGATAGTTGGCATGTAATAGCCTTAAGGGAGGGATAAATATAAACTGAGATAAGCCGCCTTTAATGGCATAAGATAAATTGTGATAAAATTTGTATGACTTTGCATACCATTAGTTGATGAACATAATTGAGTCAATTATGGACATCGTTTAATTAGGAATTAATTGATAATTTGAATATGGGAAATAAATTCAAATTGGGGTAAAAGATTATAAGTGATAATCAATGCTTAAGACACGAGGTTAGACTCATTTTTGACGTAAACCTGCCCGGAACCGCCTGCCGAATCCAGTAGTCACAAATGTCAGCCCAATGTGAGAGTTCCTAGGCCCAAATTAAAAGCGTAACAGTTGTAAAGACACGAGGTTAGACTCTTTTATGGTGTAAGACTGCCCGGACCCGCCCGGCAAATCCAGCTGCCATAAATGTCAGTCTAATGTGAGAGGTCTTTATAAGGTTACAGCCTTAATGAATTAAAAAATACGTAACCAGATAAACATGTGGTGGGACATGGGGGTTAAGTGGGTGGCATGTGGGTGACATGTGGAAATACGAATAGTAATACTTAACCAACGTAACATGGTAATTAAACCAGTGGGTAGGGTTAAGTAAATAAGAACATTTAACCAATATGATATAAATGGGTGGGTTAAGTAATATGATTAGGTTAATCTGGACACTTAACCAATTTAATAAGTTGACTACGGGAGTGGGTAAGGTTAAGCAAATGTTTAAACATTATAACATGATTAAACTGGACTAGAGAGTGAGGTTAAGTTAATGAGAACACTTAACTAATACAATGGGTTAATTAGACAAGTGGTTGCGGTTAAGTAGTAGCACTTAACCAACATAACAGGACAAGCGGGTGGGTTAAGCTAACTTGAATAAGTTGATAACACTTAACCATTATAATATGACTAGTGGATGGGTTTAAGTTAACATGCACTTAACCAATCTGATATGATGCGTGGTAGGGTTAAGTAACACATGGGGTTAAGTTAACAAGAAAATTCTTAACCAATGTAACCAGATAGACGAACGGGGTTAAGTTAATAAACCACACTTAACCAATCAAACATAATAAGCGAGAAAGGTTAAGTTAACTAAGGTAAACACTTAACCATGGTAACATAACGAGTAGAAGGGTTAAGTACATATCGGGTTGGTGGGTAATACTAGTAAATATAGGCCCGCATACACTCAACCATTAAATACACATGCTTGAATCAGTAGCGAGGTTAAGTACACATCAGGGTTGGTGGGTAATATCAGAGAATATAGGCCCACAGGCTTAACCATTAGAAAAACCTAGTAATGGGGACCCATTTAAGCAGTAACCCACATTAGGTATCAACGGAACCCTGAGCTAGGCAGGGTGGGGCACGATTACTAGGCTGATTATAAGAGGTCAAATTAGCGGCGGTTGGTGCAGCAGTGCAGGTTCTAACGGAGTGCGGGCATGCACACACTTCGGCGCAGAAAATTTAGCCACTGGGCATCAGTAGGTATAAAGCTGTGCATCTTGGTTGTGTCAGGGTTGCCACCATGGGACTTGATACAGCCCACGGTGGGACCAGCACAGGTATCTACAAGTAGGGGGCTGCGTGACACAAACGAGAACTAGGTCAAGTAGGGAGCCGATCGATAAGGTAGTAAGGGTGCATCGAATATATACATGGCCATTGGGGCGATCGAGGTGGAATCCTCATAATCGATGTACACCTGAAGGCTACCATAATTGTGGGGATTGGGATCACGTTGTAATTATTATATAACATGGGCTACTAGTTGGGACACTAGTAGGGGGTACGGATCCTTGTTACACAGGACACTAGTTGGGACACTAGTAGGAATATGGATCATTCCATGTAAGACACTTATGAGGATGCTAGTTAGGTGGTGCAGAGCAAATAGATATCGTTTTAATGGTAATGCTTAGAAACCTTGCGATGTTATTCTTGATAGAAACCATGCGGTGGGATACTTGACAGGAATTATGGGACGTTATACTTGTTTCATCGTGCCCGAAGTTTACCTTGTTACCTTAGTTTACCTTGTTATCATAGTTTATCTTGTTATCTTAGTTTATCTTGCCTACCTTGTCATCATGCTTATGTTTACTTTCAGTTTATTCATGCCATGTTATCTTTATCTATTTTTATGCTGAAAGTCACTAGGACTTACTCAGTCTTTATGACTGACCCGTTTTGTTTTCACTTCTTTTTCTTCCGTCCCCCCCCCCCCCCAGGTTCACAGGGTGGGAATACAGCTTAGTTCGGATCTTACCAAGCTCCAAGGCTCTTTCATGTATGGCTTGGATTTCTCTTGGCTATGGCTTACTTTGCTTTATTGGGGAATACTGCAGTTTGTTTTTATGCTTCTTTGTTTTTGAGCAAGACAGATATCTTAACTATGAAATTGGGTATTGGGAGTTGATGGGCTTTTCTTGTAAACATTTATATTTAATAAATGATTTGAAGTACTTCCACTTTATTTTCCACTTTTTATATATGTCTGTCTTGTAATATTTCTGTTCCAGTACCCATAATACTCCATTGAAGTTAAGGCATTCCCTTTGTGAGTGACCTTAACATATGTGCGGTGTTACATTTGGTATCAGAGCAGAAGGTTACCAGACTGGGCAAAAGTTTTCAAAAACCTTCTGAAATTATTTTCAAAGCATTTACAAAGAAGCAAATTTTCAAGAAAATTTTGCTTTGATTAAGAGGCATATTCCCCAAAGCCATATGCACTATTCTTTTGATTCTCTCTTGAAATCTCTTCTCTCTCTTTTCACCATAGTTTCGTAGGCATCCGACACAGGTCAGAGGGCAAAGGAATGCCCAACTTCCATCTGTAGCCGTTGTAGTTTCATCTGCGTATAATCTTATTTCAAGTTGGGTATAGTGCCGTGCGTTGGAGGTAGCTTCGAGATACTTGTCAACAAACTATACGAGGACAGTAAGAACAAGAAACTAGTTGTTATAGCTTAATCCATGAAGGAGGAAAAATGTGAGAGGAAAGAGACCAAAGTGAAAGAATAGTAAAACCCATGACAAGAGAGAGTATCTTTAGTGAGAAGGGACATGTAGTTAAGTATTATAGGACAAGGGCAAGGGACAAGATCGTCGAGAGGGCAATTGAATGCTCTCACCACTAGCGTACCTAAGAGGGTGGTAACATTTCTGTTAAAGGTTTAGCTTTTCTTTTCTATAATCCCACTAGAACTTTGTTTTTGTACATCGCATCCTTTTAATTCTGCTTCCAAAGTTGAGTCTCTGCACCTTAGTACTAGCATGGTAGAGGATCCCATTTTTGTCTCAAATCCTGTTAGGGAATCGGCTCATTTATTTATGACTTGTTAGGATTTGAGAATGTCTATGCTAAGTGTTGAATTTAGAAGGAATGCTCATGTTTTTGGTGAGCTATGGGTTGATTCTAGGGATGAAGTGGTTATCCGATAAGGGTGCCATTCTCGGTTTCGAGAGGAGGGTAGTTAGACTTTTGACTTGCCTCGGTAATACCCTCGAAGTCGCATGTAACCTTTAGGGTTCTATTATGCTTAGTTACCCAGAATTTCTTGATACATTAGTTGATCCACTCGAGTAGTGTTCGCCACTAAGGCGGATGGGTCATTTCGCTTATGCATGAGTTATAGAGAGTCACCTAAGTAAGTACATTGGGCAACATGGTCGACATTTGTTTATTTTCGAGAGATAATTCATCTATATGGAATACTTTCTAGTAAATTTTGGAGAGCTTGTGTGAAACCATGAGTACGCTGTTATGTGTAAGCCGAGTATACAAAAAGGAGAATAAGTGAAAGTGGAACGAGAGGCAATAATGAAATGGGTTCCAACTCATATTTTGGAAACAAGAATTAAGAAGCTACGAAATTGTGAAGTTAAAGATGATCAAAGCACAATGGAGTTAAGCTCAAGGGAATGTGGCTTAGAAGATTGAAGACTATATTCGTGCATCATATCTCTTTTTAAGGGTATATCCTTGATTCCTTTTTCCTATAGAGCTTACTTGCATGCTATCTTTCGTGTATATCCTCTCGGTCCTATTCTCAATCCAATTTCTGTTGCAAATCCCACAGGGAGTATGACTCATCTGTTAGTAACACATGTTGGGGCTTGAGGGTGTTCGTTGGGTTGACTAAACTTTTTTTGGGTGTTATAGGATACGGGTTGGTCTTAGGAAGGGATTTCCTTGTGACTTAAAAGGAGTCCATCATGCTTAGTTTCCTAGAATCATATATAGTGGTTGGGTTGAGTAATTCTTTGGGTGTCAGTTTGATGTTGATTTCGGTCTTCGGGGCTGATGCTTAGAGAGTTCTTCTCCTAATCAATATATATGTGGCATAGATTTCCAATTTTGACATTGCCTAATGGGAACAAAGTTTTTTTACTTGCTTATATCATTCGACTATACCTTTAGATAGGAACAATTGGGTGTAAACATGTGTTTGAGACATGTTATGATTGATGGTTGCAAGTGGCTGCAAGTGGTTGCTAGTGGTTGCTCGTGGATGCATATACACGCACATTAGGCACTAGATCGGCTCAGTCACCTTTCATATTGCATATGCATGAGTGTTTACACTTGTTTATGGATGAAATTGAATGTGTTATCATGTGGATGTTTCATATGGATGGATGGATGTTTGTGCACACATATAGTCTTTATGTGACTAGGACAATTTGCATATATGTTGGACTCATGGCACTAAACATATTTTGCATCTAGAAGATCAATCAGTCCTGATCATTTGCATTAGATAAGGAACATATACACACACTTTCTACATATATTCATATAGCATTAGAAATCTTTTTAAGGACAATGATTGCTTATGGATGATGTTTTGAGTAGATGGATGAGGGATGTTAGGATACGTTCTTCCTAACTTGGAGATTTCGGGGACGAAATCCTTTAAGGAGGGGAGAATGTAACAACCCAAATTTTAACAACCCGTAAAAATAATAAATCAAGGCAGAATTAAATTTTATATTCAGAATTAAGGGAAATGGGTTGCGCCATTGCGTTCATCTCGGAAAAATACGCGAAATAGAGTCCGAGTTTTCGAAAATCGGAGTCCGTATGACCAAGTTATGGCCCGTCAAAGTTTTCAGAAACTTTCAAGTTCAAAACAGTTTAAAACTAGAGCAAAATTTGAATTCAAACACACAGGGGGCAGGGCGGGAAAATTCCCGCCCAGGTCAAGTCGCCAGGATGTCGACTGCATAGTCGACACCCCCCCATGTCGACTGCCCAATCGACATGGGTGTCGACCTGCCTGGTCGAGTCTTGGCAGCCTAGGTGCACCTGCTTGCTGTTTGGACTGATTTTGGGGGCCTGTGACGAATTATGACGGTTCAGATCTGTTCTAGGGTTTATCTAAGGGCATAAACTACTCCTAACATCTATAAATACAACCTAAGGCCTAACCTAATTCATAACAAATCATTCTTACACCTAAATGTTGCTGGAATCTCTCTTGAGCCATGGCCGCCGTCTCCAAATTAAAGCTTAAGCGTTCAAACCCAAATCAAAACAAAGATCAATGCTTCTACAACAAATTCAAGAGAATAGATCAATGACGCTGCAACGTTCTACGACAATTTCAGTTCTTAATTTGCTAGCCATGCTCTGTAAGTTCTAGTTGCTTTCCGATTTAAATATTTAATTATAATGTGGCCATGAATTAAAGTGGAATTGGATTAAGTATGTTTATCGATCCAGGTCTATTCTTGTTTCTTCTTGGATCTTGGAAACTTTTCTATTTTCACTCTCATGTCTAGTTCATGATCTATTAAGCCTGTTGTAATCTTAATATGCCTGTGATGATGTTTTCTCTCCGATCTTATTTTGGTGCAAAATTCTACCTCTCCCCTATTTGTTTTCTTTTGATGAACCTTGGTCAATTTCGGACCTAGGCCTAAACTGCGATTTGCGTACGCTTGAATACGGGGGAAATATTGGGATATTGCCTTGTTGGATATAGGTGTTTGGTAGAATCGAAGGCATAATATGAAAACTGGATACTTGTGTATTATTTCCATTAACACGAAATTTGAATTTGGGTATTGACATTATAATTAAATTTTTGCAAGCTTGGGTAAATTTGGGTAAACATTTAATACAGGTAGTTGATATGAAACTTGACCTATGTAAAATATGGCAAGAATATTGATACATATATTTGGCTAAAAATTGATCTATGTGAATTGGGCATAACTTTGCAAACATGTAAACTATGAATCTTGATATTTGTATAAAAAGGCATGAAACTTGGTAAATATGTAAATTATCTAAGATTAGGCATATATAAACTTGGCATACATGTAAACAGGCATGAACTGAACATATGTAGATTTGGTATGAATTGGGCATATGTAAAACTGATATGTAATCTAGAACTTGGGCATATGTTAATTATGTGACATTTGTAGTTGAAACACATATGATAATTTATGTCTTGAAAAAGGGCTAATATGAACACGCCTAAGTGGGTTTTGGGTAGTTGGCATGTAATAGCCTTAAGGGAGGGATAAATATAAATTGAGATAAGCCGCCTTTAAGGGCATAAGATAAATTGTGATAAAATTTGTATGATTTTGCATACCATTAGTTGATGAACATAATTAAGTCAATTATGGACATCGTTAAATTAGGAATTAATTAATAATTTGAATTGGGGAAATAAATTCAAATTGGGGTAAAAGATTATAAGTGATAACCAATGCTTAGGACACGAGGTTGGACTCATTTGTGACGTAAACCTACCCGGAACCGCCCGGCGAATCCAGTAGTCACAAATGTCAGCCCAATGTGAGAGGTCCTAGGCCCAAATTAAAAGCGTAACAGTTGTAAAGACACGAGGTTAGACTTTTTTATGGTGTAAGACTGCCCGGACCCGCCCGGCAAATGCAGCTGCCATAAATGTCAGTCTAATGTGAGAGGTCTTTATAAGGTTAAGGCCTTAATGAATTAAGAAATACATAACCAGATAAACATGTTGTGGGACATGGGGGTTAAGTGGGTGCATGTGGGTGACATGTGGAAATACGAATAGTAATACTTAACCAACGTAACATGGTAATTAAACCAGTGGGTAGGGTTAAGTAAATAAGAACATTTAACCAATATGATATAAATGGGTGGGTTAAGTAATATGATTAGGTTAATTGTAATAACCCGGAAAATCTAGGCCAATTTAAAATTTTTATTTTGGCAATTTTAGCGAATTTTGATTATTTAAAATGAATTATTTTAAATAATATCGACGAGGAATTTATTTTGAATATAATTAGAACGTATATATTATATACGTCGTCGTTAGAATATAAATATTTATATATAAATTATAAATAGAATTGAAAATGGCGCGGTAGTTCGATAATTCGATTTCAAACTTCAATTGAATGTACCGGGTGCAAAACAATCCGGATTTTAGTGAAACCAAAAACATTAGGATCTAATTGACAATATCTTTCCAACGAACCCGAAAAATCGAAATTTCATAGCGGGAATCAAAAGATATGTCCAGTTGAAAATTCTGAATAGTCGCTATGGAATTCAGGCCCTTAAAAATAGCCATTTTGCAAACGACCTCGGATTTCGACGAAACCACTTTTGTTAGGACCGTATCATCAATACGAAGCTAGAAAATATTTTTATGGAATTTATAGAGTTGTTATGTGACCCCGGTAATTTGAAATGTACGTTTAAAATTCAATATAGCGATTTAAATGTAAATTTAACGGGAACTGATTCAAACGATCGAATCAACCTACGATACATATCCCATTGTGTTCAGAATGGGGGTAAAACGCTATGGATGACACGCGGTGGGCCTCGTTTCGAGGTCGTATGTAAAAGTTAACTTTTTGAAAATTAAATAAATTAAAATTATATATCCTCTCTCCTTCCCTTATACACTGCTGGCCCCTCCCTTTCCCTCATTCTCGTTCAAGACAGAAATAAAAAAAAAAATGAAAAAAAACGTCGACCTCGTTCCTCGAGCCATTGGAGCTCCTCCGGCCACCGCTTGCGTCAGCGCTGCCTTCCCCCAGGTCAACCGCCCCCTCCTCTCGCTTCCCTCCCTCTCTTCTTCGATGTAGAAGCCCCCCCCCCAAACCCCCTGAAGCCGTAGTCGTGTACCCCCATAGCTCCACCCCGCCTCTGGCCAATATGGGCCCCTGCGCCACCCCGCCTGGCGCGAACGCCGACCACCCCTAGCCTCCACTATCTTCCTCCGCTCCATCGCACAAACCGTGGACCCCAAATCGAAAAAACCTAGCCGCCGCTCCGGCCTGAGCCACCCCCACGCGAGCTCCACCTGCCGAGACCACCATCAGCACCCTCCGACAGTAAAACAGTAAGCTCCTTTATTTATTTTTATTTAATTTCAGTTTTTTTTAGTTAGTTTAATTTATAAAATCTGATTTTTAATACATATTTCAGCGAATTGAAATGGTTTGATTGTATTTGCATAGAAAAGATATGATTTTTATATTTTTAAAGTAATAAAAATATGATTTTTATATTTTTAAAGCATTAAAAATATAATCTTTACTATTTAGAAGATGTAGAAATATGATTTTTGCTTAAATAGGAAAGGGTATATTTTTAGAAAAGAAAAAAAATAAGATTTTTGCTTTCGTAAAGTTCGGATTTTTAATATCTAAAAGTTCGGATTTTTAATATTAGAAAAGGCGAAATCTTTATAATAGAAAAGGTGAAATCTTTATAATAGAAAAGGCGAAATCTTTATAATAGAAAAGGCGAAATCTATATTTTTATAAAGGTGGAATCTTTATTGTAGAAAAGGTGAAAGATCTATTTTTGAAAAGGCGGAAACTTTATATAGAGAATAGCGTGGTAAAATAGAATTTTTATCCATATAGCGTGATAGAAAAAAATTCGATTTTTATATATTGAATAACAAAGTAAAAATTCGATTTTTACATATGTAGTGGCTACAGCAACGAAGATGTCAAAAATGAGATAACAAAGAGGATTTCTATCAAAGAAGAGTCAAGATGATTGGATAGCTATAAGTGAGAATTTCTCACCTTTCAATTTCTTTTTCTAGTTATATATATATATATATATATACTAGGATGCAGACGGTGTTTAGTAGCACCCGACACAATCGTCCACAGACCATGGACTTGTTTGTTTGGTTGCATAGATTAGTCAGATTATTTGATTTGAATTTGGTTGTTTGGTGAATATGATTGATGTGTGAATGGCGTGGGCCTTCACTAGACCGGGGATAAGGCTAGGCCTTGTCCCGTTTCTAGTATCGTGCCGTTATGCCGCCGAAATTTTCTAAAATAAATTAGAAAAATAAAAATATCATTTTATTTAAAGAATGAACTGAATAGAAATTCATAAGTTAAAATAAAAAATTTTGTCGTTAAAAATATAATTTTTAACGTGAAGTGAATAAAATAAAATATTCATTTACAAACCGGACGGTTTGTTTATGTACACCTATTTGAAGGACATTGATTGGGACGATAAATTTTACACATCGCCCAACTGAACAAATAAAATCTGTGTTTGATTGTTTGAAACCCCACACGGGTGTTGGGATGAAATTTGAAGTTCACTCATCCTGATTGATTAAATGTGTCGATCGATTGATTGACAAGCTGTTATAAGCGTTAGAGATATATATTTGATGCTTATACAGTGTAGTGCACTTTGGTTGATGGTTGATTATTTTTCAATGCTATTATACATGTGTTGTATAAAAATCCATATAATTAATGTTATATGGTGATTGATTGGGCCTCATTCCAATTTAGAAAATAAAGAATAATATAAAATAAAGGTTCATGTGATGACAGTACTCATCCATTGAGATTGGTCATGTGTTGAACGAAATATTTTAGTAATAAAATTTACATCTTTATCAATATAAAATAAAGTTTCATGTGTTGACAGTACTCATCCATTGAGATTGGTCATGTGTTGAACGAAATATTTTAGTAATAAAATTTACATCTTTATCAATATAAAATAAAGGTTCATGTGTTGACAGTACTCATCCATTGAGATTGGTCATGTGTTGAACGAAATATTTTAGTAATAAAATTTACATCTTTATCAATATAAAATAAAGGTTCATGTGTTGACAGTACTCATCCATTGAGATTGGTCATGTGTTGAACGAAATATTTTAGTAATAAAATTTACATCTTTATCAATATAAAATAAAGGTTCATGTGTTGACAGTACTCATCCATTGAGATTGGTCATGTGTTGAACGAAATATTTTAGTAATAGAAATATTTGAAATAGAATATTTGAAAATAGAAATATATGAAGCCGTGTTGATTAGATTGACGCCATTTTGACGTAAACGATATTTATATCGAATTTATTCATTTTGAAATGAATTGAATTAAAAACGATTTCGAAATGAATTGAATTAAAAACAATTTCGAAATGAATTGAATTAAAAACAATTTTATTCGTCCACTTACCCCAGTATATTCTTCTTCGTCTGAAGAATCGCCGAGACCTCCGCGGCGACCGTATGAGAGAGCCGAAAACGTAGAACAACTTCGGTTCGGAACCCTGCCCTCACAGGAAGAAGAAGAGCTAGGGGCGGGACCCTCAAACCATAATGTGAATGATCAAGCGACGGCTCTCAGGACTCGAGATGTGAACAGTCCTGTGCATAACAGGCCACCTCACCCCCGTCGCTGCACGCACACTCATGATAACAGGGGGCAGCGAAGCCCTATCCGAGCCCCGGATTTTGTGACTGCCCCCCGTAGAGAGATCAGAGAGCCTCGCCGAGCCAGAGGCACTGACCCTGAACCTCCTTTGACCAGTGCAAATGTTGCAGCCATGGTCCACCAGATTCTGGCAGACAGCCGTGGACAGCGGAATGAAGATTGGGGGATCGACCTCAGTCACACCCCTTTCACCGATGATATTTTGGATGCGACTTTTCCAAGGCGTTTCAATATGCCACAAATGAACCGATATGCGGGAAGATCTGATCCTGTCCAGCACCTAATGAGATACTCTTGGTCGATGACCGCCGCCGCAGCTTCTGACGCTGTTAAGTGCAAAGCGTTTCCCATATTCCTGGAGGACGTGGCTTTGTTATGGTTTACTTGCCTGCCGGCGAGGTCGATTTCTAGCTTCAGGGAGCTGAGCGAGAAGTTCGTGGAACAATTCCGTATCTACGCACAGAAGACAAAAAGTGTGATCGATTTATTCCTTGTCAAGCAGCGACCAGGTGAGAGTTCAAAGGTGTACCTGGATCGTTTCAATTTGGCCGCTACTGAGGTTAAAGATCCTCATGAACCGACCGTTGTCGCAACATTGATTGACGGAGTGGATAAGGACACTGAATTCGGGAGGTACCTGGCAGGCAAACCGCCTCACACAAGGGAGTTATTCTACGAGAAAGCCAACGTACATTTACGCTGGGAAGAGGTGTATGCCAACCGAAAGGCTAAAACAACCGATAAGGAGGAAATACAGAGCAATGTCGCCATCAAACAGATGGGAGACAGCTCGGGGAAGGTTGAAGTTAACGTCGGAAATCAGAATCAGGGTGGACGCCAGCCAGGTAACAACAATAATAATGGTAACGACAATAACCGGAAGAGGAACCGAGGGAATGACTCCCAGAGAAGGACTCGTCCCAGGGCCTTTGAAAGTTATACACCAATAAGAGATACTCTAGAAAATATCTTCATGGATGCGTACGAAGTCCTCCAGAATAAGAGACACCTCCTAGAGAGTCGACAGAGAAAGAGCGTGAAACAGGGAAGTTTTGTCTCTTTCATCAAATCCACGACCACTCGACGAATGAATGTCGTCACCTGAGGGATGTAGTCGAAAGGCTACTTCGAGAAGGAAAGCTAGATGAATACAGAGTAACGCCCTGGGACAGGGGGCAAGCAGTGCAGGCCCCGAATCAGAATCAAAATCAACTTGCTGTTAGGCCGACTGCTCAGCAAAAAGGAAAGAATATTGTTATCAATACCGTGATCGGAGGACTTTATCTTGCTGGGCACAGTTCCAAAGCATTGGATTAATACGTCAATGCGGCCAAACAACACCTCGAGGTGGGGGAAAGTAGCAACCCCGAGGACAGTGCCCCGGTGAAGCAGCAGAAGATGATGACTGATGATGTTGTTTTCCGAGAACGAGAAAGCATCGGAGTCCATGCTCCAACTGAAGATCCACTTTAATTACGGTACCCATTGGGCCAGCCACTGTTCATAAGGTTCTGGTGGACAACGGGAGTTCCGTTAATATTCTTTTCAAAAAGGCCTTTGACCAGATGAATCTCGAAATAAAAGACTTGAAGCCCTGCCAAGGATGGATCCGTGGATTCAACGGAGCGTCCACCGCTCCAATGGGTTATGTAGAGTTACCAGTTACACTTGGGGAAGGAGAATGCCAGAGAGTGAGAATCATTCCCTTTGTGGTTTTGGATGTTGAATCGCCCTACAATGCCTTTTTGGGCCAACCGGCCCTCGCAAAGTTCAGAGCCTGTATAGCCCCCTGGTGCTTGTTATTGAAATTCCCCACAGAAGCCGGCATTGGTATCATCAGAGGGGATCAAGTTATTGCGCGAGCATGTTATGTTGCCGAACTAAAGTTACTTCGCAATGGAGGGGATATCGAAACTAAAGGCACCTCTCCCCCTTCGGGGGCGGAGACCTTATAGCAACCAAAGAGGATAATCGATGGAGAGTCGCCTAGAGAGATGCACGAGGACATAGATCCCAGAGAGGATCAAGAACCCGGGGGCAGAATGGCGACTCCCAACGAGACGACTGTGGATGTACCGATCGATGACAGTGACCCGGAGAAGGTCCTTAAGATTGGATCCCAGTTAAGTCCGAATCTTGCTAAAGAATTGACGGATTTCTTAAAGAACAATTTGGATGTATTTGCTTGGACCCACGCGGACATGTGTGGGATATCCCCATCAATCATGAGCCATTCCTTGAGCATTGACCCCAAACATCCTCCAGTAAAGCAAAAAAGGCGAATGCTGGGCGCAGAGAGGTCCGCTGCCTTGAAAGAAGAGGTTGGAAAGCTAAAGAGTAATGGATTTATCAGAGATTCGACCTACCCAGACTGGATTTCGAACCCAGTCCTGGTAAAGAAGGCCAACGGGAAGTGGCGAACGTGTATCGACTTCTCGGATTTGAACAAAGCCTGTCCAAAGGATAGTTTCCCATTACCTCGGATTGACCAGTTGGTAGACTCGACGGCAGGTCACGAGCTTCTCTCATTTATGGATGCTTATTCAGGATACAACCAGATTCCGATGCATGTTCTAGATCAAGAGCACACTAGTTTTATCACTGATCTGGGATTATATTGTTATGTGGTAATGCCCTTTGGTTTGAAGAACGCAGGCGCTACATATCAACGTTTGGTCAACATAATGTTTTATAATCAGATCGGGAAAACAATGGAAGTATACGTCGACGATATGTTGGTTAAGTCTAAGCAATCTTCTCAACACACTACTGACTTGGCGGAGATGTTCGGCATTCTTCAAAAGTATGGAATGAAACTCAATCCAACCAAATGTTCATTCGGTGTTGCTTCTGGAAAATTCTTGGGATTCATTGTCAGTTCCCGCGGTATCGAGATTAATCCAGACCAGATCGCGGCAATCAGGAACATTCAAGAACCTAGGCAAATTAGGGATGTGCAAAGCCTTGCCGGAAAAGTGGCCGCACTAAGCAGATTTATCTCCAGGGCTACGGATAAATGCATCCCATTCTTCGAATTAATAAAGCGAGGAAAACGCCACTTTAAATGGACACCTGACTGCGTAGAAGCGTTTCAGAATTTGCTCAGGCACTTAGAGAAACCTCCGATTTTATCTAAGCCGATAGATCACGAGGATTTATTCGTGTATTTGGCAGTGTCATCCCATGCAATCAGCTCAGCATTGGTAAGGGAAGAGGATAAGGTCCAAAGACCCGTGTATTATGTGAGCAAAAAATTGACAGCAGCAGAGCGTAATTATCCACGAATAGAAAAGTTGGCGTATAGTTTACTGATTGCCTCTAGAAAACTTCGGCACTATTTTCAGGCACATCCTATCACCATATACACTGATCATCCCCTCAAGCAAGTTTTACAGAGACCGGAGGCATCTGGAAGGTTACTCAAATGGAATATTGAGTTAAGTCAATTTGATTTGAACTTTCAGCCCAGACGGTCAATTCGGGGGCAAGTGATAGCCGACTTCATAGCAGAGTTCACTGTCCCTGAAGAAGATATAGCAAACGAGGAAGTGGATCCTTCAAAGATACTTTTCGATCATAATTCCTGGAGATTGTATACTGATGGCGCTAGGAACGACGAAAGATCCGGCGCTGGAATAGTGCTTGAAACCCCCGAAAAATGATTGATAACCTATGCAATTCGAATGGAGTTTCATGCCACTAACAACGATTCCGAATATGAAGCTCTGATAGCCGGATTAAAGATTGCAAAGGAACTAGAAGTCACAAAGCTGAACATTTTCTGCGACTCCAAGTTAGTTGTGAATCAAGTTAATGGAAGATTCCAAGCTAAAAGTGCAAGGTTGATTTTATACCTAAAGAAAGTGAAAGAACTGCTGAATGATTTTGATCACTACAACATATCTCATATTCCGCGGTCAGAGAATCAACAGGCAGACAAGTTGGCAAAGATGGCTAGTTCTAACGATCCTGAAGTGACTGGTCTAGCCCCCGTTGAAGTACTTCGGTCCCCTAGCATAGATCAGATGGAAATCGATCTAGTACTAGAGACGGAACCAGAAAGGGAGTCCTGGATGACCCCTCTAAAGAATTTCCTGATGAATGGAACGCTCCCGACCAAGAAAAGCGAGAGGCGTAAAGTGATCCGTAAAGCCGCCCGATACGTTCTGCAAGGTGGAGTTCTTTATAGACAAGGGTTTTCAATGCCCTTCCTTCGGTGTATAGCCCACGATGACATTAAACGTGTGCTGCAAGAAGTCCACGAAGGCGGATGTGGCGACCACACTGGAGGGCAAATTTTGGCAAAAAAGGTATTGCGGCATGGTTATTTCTGGCCTACCATAAACAAGGATGCAGTAAGATATGCACGACGATGTGATGCGTGTCAGAGATTTTCAAAGATACCTAGAGCGCCTCCAAGTCAGTTAAAAACAATGATGAGTCCATGGCCTTTCGCTATGTGGGGAATTGATATCATAGCAAGTCTCCCCATAGCAAGGGGCGGAGAGAAGTTCGCTATTGTGGCCGTAGATTATTTCACTAAGTGGTTCGAGGCTGAACCACTAACTACAATCATAACCAAACGAGCGATCAACTTCATCGTAAGAAACATCATCTGTCGATTTGGGATTCCAAAAATTGTAATAACAGACAACGGAACTCAGTTCGATAGTACTGAATTCAGAAATTTCTTCCAAAAAATCCACATCGAGAATTGGTACACCTCTGTGGCGCACCCACAATCGAACGGGCAAGTCGAAGCGGCAAATAAAGTAAATAAGTCCATTCTGAAAAGAAGAATGAAGCGGGCTAGAGCCATGTGGGCTGATGAATTGCCCTTGGCACTATGGGCCTATAGGACAACATATAAATCGGCAACAGGACATACCCCGTTCTCCCTTGCTTTTGGAACAGAAGCAGTCATCCCGGTTGAGATAAAGGTACCTTCTCATCGGGTGACCTATTATGATACAATGACCAATAATGAATTGCTCCTTGAGTCCCTGGATATGATCGAAGAAAAGAGGGATGAAGCAGACCTGCGTGCCCTGAGATGCAAACAACAGGTCGCCCGATATTACAACAAAAAAGTCCGAGCCCGAACCTGGGAACCCGGAGACTTGGTTCTGAAACGTGTCTTTCCACCCCCAACTCATATGGGAGCGAAGTGGGAAGGACCGTTCTCTATTCTGAGCAAGCTTGATAATGGAACCTTCAAACTGGCAACCGTAGATGGAAAGGAAATCCCCAGAGTGTGGAATGCCCAACATTTACGGCCATATTTAACATGAGAAGTTTCGAATTTATTCTTTTGCTTTGTTAAGAAACTATGTACAGGGCATGACTTGCCTAAGAATAGTCTGATTCCTTAAAGCAACAAATTATAAAGTGGACGTAGGTCATGATTCGACCGAACCACTATAAAAATACTGTGTGTCATTTGCCTTTATTGCATCTTTATTTATTTGCCTGTTTATTTTTATGAAAATCAATGTGAATAATGCAGGTACCCGAAGTCCGGTGCCAACCGTTCCCCCCGTAGACTAATCGGAGGAACCTAAAGCCTTGGCAAAGGCTCCAACTGCTTGTCCGACTAGTTTTAATCCACGGAGCATGGGTTAAAGTGTACACCGAGGATGAGTTTGATGAGCATGCATTGCAGACTGCTTGATCTGTGACTCTAACTCTCCAGAGTAGAGAGAGAGAGTATAAAGGACACGAAAATCGACATCCACGAACAACGGCGGTGTACCATGATCGGAGCTGCCTAAGCATAAACTCTAACTCTCCAAAGAGAGAGAGAGAGAGAGTATAAAGGCGTATCCGATTGAGCGCTGAGAAAGAGCTCCTTTCCCACTGAAGGATCGGGGAGCGAGTGAATTGCTAAGCTCGAACTCTAACTCTCCAGAGAGAGAGAGAGAGAGAGTATAAAGGCGTCTCCGATTGAGCGCTGAGAAATAGCTCCTTCCCCGCTGAAGGATCGGGGAGCGAATGAATCGCCGAGCGCAAAACTCTAACTCTCCAGAGAGAGAGACAGTATAAAAGCGTCTCCGATTGAGCGCTGAGAAAGAACTTATTCCCTGCTAAAGGAACAAGGGCTGACTGAACTACTGTTATCCCATGAAATCTCCTATGCCCCCATATTCAGAAATAGGGGGCAACTTGCCGACAATACTAATCAATCCCTAGTAAACCCCAGTCAGATGCTACAGTAACAACTGATTGGGGGCACCATGCACTCGTATACATGCACTAAACTCTGATACAGCAGTGTAACATAGCATGAAAATTCTTCTGCCTTTTTGATTGACTGATTTGTAGTTATTATTAGTTAGCTAATGACTAAACATGGAAAGTTTATTTGAATACAGGTACATAATGATGCAAGGAGAGATAAACCCTTGTTTATATACTGCGAATCAACAAAGTGAAAAACAACCTAGAAACAAAAGTAAGGACCAGTCTCACAATTACACTTCCTGGCCAGTGGAAAACCTAAATACAAAATATCAACAAACAACAAACATCCTATTTACGCTTTGACCTCTTCTCTTGCTTCTGCCTCTCCAGCCTCTCCTTGTCGGCTTCAGATGGATCCCCTTTTTTCCTCTTCCGCTTGTCTATGAGGGGAACATCCGACTCCTCTAAAGTCTCCTCTTCCACCTCTTTCCTCTTGCTTCTGCTACAGAGGAAAGCCGGGAAGTCATCGGGGTTTGCGAAGTGAAGCTGCCGGCTGATGGACTTGGGCTGGATTTTCACAATCATCCCAGTTTTAGGATCGAATTCTGCAAGAGGGACTACGTCCAAAGCCTCATCTCCCACCTTCTTTGAAGCCAACTCTTTCTCCTATCTGGCTTTTCGGCTGGCCAAGGTTTCCTCGTCATCATCATCGGCCTTTTTGGTGCCGGTAATGTCCTCTTCGTCATCCACATGACGACCATCCATGTCTTTTAAAGCCTCAATAGTCTCAGCATCTGTGGGTACATCAGTGCTAGGGGCCGGGATGCTTCTTCCTGCTGTGGTGACCTCAGCCTGTCTTGATAGATCAGCACCGGCACCCTGTGAGACAGCCTCCTTCTCCGCTTCCTTTTCTTTTTCAGCACCCATGTCGACGGGCTCGCCACCTGTATAATGAGGAGCACACATTACTAATTCAATTGGTTGTTCTGCCAGACAAAGACAATTCGCAATTGCTTTAGCAAATTGCGGGGAAAAGAGAGAGATACCTTCAGCAGACGCTCCCTCTTGAGTAGTTCCAGAGGCTCCAACAACCACGGGAGTTAGGCCCAAAGGGATTAGCGGATCATCAGGATGGTACTCCTCAACTCCGGAGGTTTTAGGCTTCGCGGCGGAACTGGAACCTTCGTCAATTTTGCTTTTACCTTTAGCCAAGGTTCTCTCCTTTTCCATTTCCGCCAAGATTAGGCGACGACCCTCTGCCAGGTCCTCAGGCTCATTGTCTCTTAGGATGCTCTTCATCAATTCATCCTCATCGATCTCTTCGACCCCCAATCTGTATTTTTCGCCCTCCACGATGGCATCCCATAAATTGGCCAAAGTAACATGGTAATCTGGGATCCACGAGATGTTACGAGTTTTGAGAACCTGACCAAGGAAATCGAAAATCATCTCTTCAAACCCCTCAATCTCCTTCTCTCTTGCAAGGAGCTTGTTGTTAGAAGCAGTGGCCAATTCAATGGCACTTTCAACGTTCTTTTCGACAAGGGCTGCCCTTCTCTCCGCGTCCGAGACCTGGTCGTTCAAAATCACCTTTTCTGCTTTAGCCAGAGCCAAACCCTCTTTTAAACTCGCTTTTTCTGCCTCCCAAGCTGCCTTCTCAGTTTCAGAATGGCCTTGCGCTGTTTTCAACTCGATGTTAGCCATTTTGAGATCTTCGACCTCCTTCTTTAAGGCCATTTTCTCTTGGCTATTGGAGTCCAGTTCTGAATGAAAGCGCTGCTTGGCGTTCTCTAATTCAGTCTTATAATTTTCAGCGTCCCTCCGTGCTAAAGCAAGCTGGGCCTGAGCATCTTCCAGGTCCTTCTCCAATTTTGTCCTAGCCCTTTCGTTATTTTCAAGTTTTGCTTTAGATCTGTGAGCTTCTATTTCAAGTGTTCGGATGACTTCCGAAAGGTTAACTGCGTGTTTTTTCATCATCTCATATTGCCTGGCAACATGGCGGATGTGTCTGACAACTTCGCTATCCCAGTTCTTGGGGACCGGTTCCAAGGCTGGAACAAATGTCATCCGGTCAAAGAATATGTCTAGGAATTGTTCCCGAAGCTTTTCCAACCTGCCTTGAATCTCAGAACCATGCATGTGATCCCGTGACCCTGGGGGAGCCAACTCTGGCTGACTAGAAAGAACAACATCACTTCTCTCCTTTTCAGACTCTTTGGACAAATCCTTGCCCCTATCTTTAGATTCGTGATGCCTCTTGGATGACCGGCTGTGAGAAGGAGCACTCTTTGGAGGAGTTAACTCTTTAGGAAGCTTCTTCCCCCCTGTAGGAACTGCTGGGAGACTGGAAGGTTTGGTAGAGGTCGACTTTGGGGGAGATCGAGGTTGCAAGGAACTCGGCCTATGAGAAGGACCGCGAGAGCGCTCAGTATCCGGGCGAAGGCTGGGTGTGCCCTCACGAAGAGAACGATACGAATAAGATTTCCTACGGGACATCGTTCCTGTAAAAAAGAGAGAAGAGCATATTAAAACTTTGAATACCCACGATATAATAGTGTAGGGTCAGACAGCGTGTGTGATGTGTGCATCCCATATAATTCCCCCTAACAGACCCGGGCCTGGAGACATGCTCATCTGACCAGTTTCTCGTCCCCTAGTTGAAGCGATCGCCTCTTCGGAAGCAGAGAAGAAAGGCCCCTCTCCGAAGTCTTTTTCTGTATATACAATATCGGGTAGAGGGATTTTATTCAGCTCGTCAAATAACTTCTCTTCTGTCAAGTCATCGGGAGCAGCGGTTTCAATTGGAGCAGAAACTGGAATTTCCTTGGACACGTCATCGCGGACCTCATCCCCTCTGTATATGTTCAGGTCCTCATCGTCTTGGATGACTATCGGAGAAGGGCTCTTGCGAAACTTAGTTGTTTCTGCTGCTTGCGAAGTTCCCTCTCCTTCCGTTGGGGGCACATACTTATAAGGTTTGCCGCTGGTCCCTAGTCTAAATCTTCTGTCCAAAAGACGATGCTTATGAAGATTGTCATCGGTAATGCATTTTTTAATCCTTAAAAAGTCGGATCTGCTTTGATGAAGAATAGATAACCGATGGTTGTATAACGAACCCTCCGTTTTCGGGAAGATGTGATCTGTTTAAGACAAAGGAAAAAGCGGAAGAATGTTAATACTTAGACTCCTTGAGCAAGATATTCAACTAGGTGATCAAAGTTTACTTGATTTGAGCCATCTTCGTGAGCATCCAGCCTGTTTCCTTATATAAAACCAGTCGGACTTAGGTTCCCCGATGTTGCTGTATCTGTCGTACAGAACTTTCCTATTCGCAACCGATTCAAAGAAAGAGAAATTTGGAGTTGCCGAAGAGCGGTGCTTGAAAAGGAAGAAGAACACCAGATCTCTGAATTTAAGTTCGGCATGCAGGATCTCCGCATATGCAACGTATAAAGAGTATAGAGATGCGTAGGCGTTTGGATGAAGCTGCATCGGAGCAATACCCAGTCGTCTTAAAGTTTCGATGGCGATCGGAGGAAACGGAGGAATAGCTCCCACTATACACATTGTTCGACTGATCGCCATATACCCTTCCGGTGCTAGGTGGGGTCTATCTTCGCTTCCAGGCGTCAAGACATCGTCCCAAGGAATTCCGTGTCTTAAGCAGATTCTTTTAAGTTTTATCTCATCAAGCTTGGATGCTAAAGAATCAGAAAATTTATCTATCCCGGGTGCGCCTGGGATCTCGTCGGGAGCTCGCTCATCAGTCTCAGAATCGTTGCTGGATGAAGTACTTTCTATCGGATCTGATTCTGTGGCTTCGTACTCAGATCCAGAATCTTCACCTCCCGGATTGGTTGGAGGAATTTCAGGGTTGTACTGTTCAGGAATCTCGGATTCCGCTTCTGTCACAGATCTTGAAGAGGAGTGATCATTCGACATTGCTGCTAGGACGAGAAAATATGAACAATAAGATTAACACTACCCGTCCCCCGTGTGTGCAAGTACTGGTGTGTGTACTCGTGTGTGCATTAAAAATAAAGTGTGAAAACAATCAAGATCTTAAAAACATTAGTCGTCGTATGCAGTCAAAGTATGAGGTCATTTAGTCCAGAAAGTCCAGCGTCAAGGCTCTATCCTAACTGTTCAGAGTTTTATGGTGACAAGGCGTTGATTAAAGTCTGAAATTTCTTCGTATCGTCAGCTATGGGTCAGATCGCAGAGCACAGGGATCGCCCCTTTCAGATCGCAGGGCAGAGGAATCGCCCCCTATCGAATCGCCGGGTGAAGGGATCGCTCCTTCACAAACCGTTGCGATCCCCACGATACGTTCCTTTGCGGCCACCACGATCTTTCGTCTCGTCACTCGCTTTCGTCGACTCTCCTTGCCCACGATCCAAACCGACCTCCCCTCTTCTTCTTCGTCTTTTGTTTTCCGTCTCTTCTTCTCACCCTCGAACTCCAAGCTCCACGCCCATCAGCCATGGTGTCTCGATGAATTCTCCAAAGATCGCAAATTTCCATCGTTTTTTTCCACAAATTGTTCGAAAAAGTTCGTGACACAGTAGACTTAACAAGTAAGGATGTCTTCCGTGGAATTACCTTTCTAAAAAATTGGGAAAGTGATCGGATATTTGAAGGTTCGAAATACTGGGGTTCGTTCCTCGAAGGAGCAGGCGAAACGATTCGGCAGAAAGAAAGAAGAAGGAAAATGAAGAGGATAGGGTCGGCTTATATAGGCAAAGAGGGCGACCGTTTGTCTCCCTTTCTTTGTCCTATTCGGTCCACGACACACCATACAGGCCACGATCCAAAGCTTGTGTCGCATAGAGGCCCATGGACCGCCTCAAACGATGGCCCACCAAGCTCGAAGCCCGACACAGCTCGAAGAAAAGTCTGCCGCGTCTCACACAAAAGCCTAGATACTCAGCTCGAGGCGAGCACGTGACCACTCGGACCGTGGCACTCCATGGCGATTCGATTCATGCATACGTTGATTTGAACCATTGCGACTGTTAATTTGCATCCTTTCAGGAGAAGGCAGATCAGAATCTTCGAAGCATGTTCCATCATCGATAAAACATACTTCGAGGGGGCAAAATGTTGGCTCGCTCTTTGACCAAGCCACCCAGGATCATTCGTAAGGGGAAAGCAAGAAACCACGTTCCCCAAGAATATGAAGTAACGGATCGCACTCTATCGACTTGCCCAGGAACGGATCGCACTCTATCGACTCGCCCAGGGACGGGTCGCCCCCATCTCATCAGCGAACGGCACATCCAGGCGATCCGATCCAAACTTATATTGTTGCCCAGAGCGAACCGATCCGATCCCTTAGTGCATGGCGAACCTTCTGACCCGTTCAAGCGCGAGCTAGTCTTCAGCGATCCGAATCGCACGGATCTGGCGACACGTGTCCCTAACCGTCATCTGGACCAATTCTCCCCATCTGCACGATCCGATTTTCAAGCAGATCGCGACACCTGTCCACAACGGCTAATTTGACCATTTCCTTAACGGTGGCGATGCGATCCGATGTTCTCGGGATCTGTGCCACGTGTTATCACGACCCGCCTGACAAAATCAGCTATAAATAGCCCAGAGCTTGGCATTTTTCGGGATATTTTGGCAATATTGAGTACTGAATCCGCCATTGTTGTCAAACTACTGAAATATGGAGAGAAATCATTGTTGTATTAGCTTTTAAAGCATAATCAATAATATATAAAGTGGACGTAGGCTCGTTAACGCCGAACCACTATAAAATCTGATTGTTATTTTCTTTTTTCTGGTTCTTCATTTGAGATTCTCTAGCGTTCATAAAAATTTGGGTGTTAGGTCCAAATTTCGATCTAACAGATTTCTAAATGAATTGAATTGAAAACGATTTCGAAATGAATTGAATTGAAAACGAATTCAAATTGAATTGAAAGCGAATTGAAATGAATTCAAAATTGAATTGAAATTTGAATTGAATAGAAATGAATTTTAAAACGAATTTATAAAGAAGAATTCAATTTTGATTTGAATTGAAAAGGAAGTTGAAATTGCTTTTGAAACGAATTTAAAACTATTTATATAATTCGTTTTAAAAAGAAATCGACGAAGTATATATTATACAAATAATTATATATAATATAATGGCCTGAATAGAACGCGCCGCGCCGCGGCAGTTCGCGAATTTCGACCATTGGCTTCGAACGGACATTACGGGAGATCCGACCGTCGGATTCTCCTAAAACCGGAACCGTTGGGTTCGCATCAAAAAGAGCTTTCTAACGAATATTTGAAATTCAAAATCTAACGGTTGGATTTGGAGATACGTCCAAATCAAATTTGAAAAAGGTCGCTATAAGTGCAGTTCGATGGCCATTGATGGAAATCGACTGTACGGACCTTGATAAAATTATTAAAAATAATAATAATTTGTGTAAAATAATAAGAAATGATTTAGAAACGATTGGGATGAAAAACTCCATATTTGAAAAGATAAAAATAGATTTTTATCGAAATGAACTGGTTTTGAACTAGAATTATAATTCTATTTATTTTTAAATAAATAAATGGAATTTAAAAAGGGTTTTAAAAATAACAAGAATATCCAATGATTGCATTGGAGTGGATTTGAATCGAAATTGTCTTCGGAATATTTCGATGTTGGAATTCGTGATTATACAGGTGTTGTTATGGAAATTTGAAAGATATATATTTATATCGTTATTTCCAATATGACATTTGTTAGTCGTAGAATTTGATATTGAATATAAGCCGATATATTTTCTATTCAGAGCCTTGTATTGAATATCAAATGTGATTTGGGTTTGTCGTGAATGGTGTCTTCACTAACACTGTTCTTGAACCCAGTTGAGAAAAGATTAAATCTTTTTATTTAGATTTAATGAAGTGTACCAATTAAACAATATTTAATTGGAATTGAATTGATATTGATTCTTGGGTTTATCGTGAATGGTGTTTTTAAATAACACTCGTTCTTTAACCCGATAATTAATGGAATGTGAATTTGGGTTTATCGTGAACCGTGTTTAAAATGACACTGATTCTTTAACCCAGTTAGCGATTAAAACTAAGTGGAGTTTTAATGAATCTTTAATTATATTGAAATAATCGAAATGGAGTATCACCAGTTTTGCTCCAGGCGTTAGTTAAATCTTTAATTAGATTTGAACATGAAATGGTAATTGAATTTACCGATAACACCGTGGTGTTAGATATGAAGTATCACCAATTTTACTTCATGGGATGAATAGGTTGGGAATGGGAAATTAAAACAAATGATTACTTCGGTAAGGTTCGTTAATCCCGACTAGTTGAATCGAAATTCAAAAGATGATTAAAGAATAAATTCAAGGAATTTATCTTGGATAAAATTAATGGGAACCTTTCCCTATGAATGTGAAATTTAGAAACTAACTGTCGGTTAGCCAAGCAGAATGGTTTCCTGGATATTGATCTGATGTTGGTTTCGGCCTTCGGGGCTAATATTTGGGGAATTATTCTCTTGATTAATTTACGGTTAGTGACTAATGAATTGGAATGAGGCGTATGTTGTGTTGGTGTAACACTTATTTAAAATATACGCGAGTTATTCGGAAAGATCGGGTTCATCCCATTCTGAATAACTGATACGACGATAAGTCGAAGATGAAGACGATGGTCGAAGACCGGAAGTCTTCACGTCGTTTGGGTGATTACTGATGATCTTGATTGGGCTGTACACCCAAGAAGATGGAAACAGTTGTTGATCGTCCAGACGTATTTGGAGATCGATGGGGATGCGGGGCACTAGGTGCCTCCGGTTTCGTTCAGACCCAGAACGGACTTGTAAATGGACTGTGTGTCTGACATTGGATTTTAGTCCGTGTGATTGATCTCTGTTAAAAATATATCTGTTTGGCGGCGGAGAATTTATTCTCTTGCTTAACTCCCTTCTCTGAGACGTACGAGCTCAGGGGTTATATATTGATGGATATCAAACGCATGGAGTGAATTGCCTGTGTGGCATGCCTAAGTGGCAATTGATCGAGGCTTCTGTTGAAAAGCAAAGTCTTGTGGTGATGATCAAAGCACGGCCTTTGTGGCGTAGCTTTGTGTAACGTTTACTTCGCGAGTTTCACATCCGGTATGAACCAAAAACGGGAGACGGACCTCAGGGAGGGCATGCGTTTCTTTCTAGTTAGAAGTGGCGTCAGTGGTTTTACACGCCCTTACGAGTTTGACTTATGTGGTTGTTGCTGTTGCGAGGCGCCTCGGTTTGATCGGACGATCCGGGTCCGATGGAGTCATTCGTTGGCTCATTTACGCCCCATAGGGCGGGGGAACGCATGTTCAGGGTTTAAGTTTAATCCACATCGGTGGACCGGCCCTGTCGCTCCAAGGTCACTCGAGCTCAGACCTATGGCTCGGGCTAGAGAGTCACGAATCGGTAGAGGACTATCTTTTGCCTCGGTTCATAGATGGAAACCCAATTTCCAAATACGTGACTTTGTGATTTTGATTGTATAACCTATATATGGCGACATAGTGGTATGGGGCATTCATGCCGCCTATGATTGATACTTATGATTTGAAGTTGTTTTATACACTATGCACTTATTATAGTATCAAATAATCTGTTTTAAACGTATCAAGCATTCTTGGCTATTATAAGGTAAAAACCCTATCCCCCGGCTTGCGTTGCATTGTGTGATAGGACCTGGGTCTTATAATAGCTTCATATTTCTTTATTTAGCATTGCGCTGTTGTTTTATGCACTGGTATTCTTGGGAGGAAACCCGTTCCGTGTTATACGGCGTGGTCCCTTGATTTACCGAACTTTGAAATAAAGATTAATAACTATTTTAGTTCTCACACCAGTCACATGACTGACCTGGAGTTTATTGTTTTAACCTAAACTCTGGGTGCCCCTATTTTGACACGGGCAGCTAGTAGTTTTGGTTTTGTGAAACGACCCGCAAATCCGTGCTATCGGAGTTGACTAAATACAACACACGTCCAACCCAAATAACACAGAAATACGACTCATTATTAGAAAGAAGTTAGAGGATGAGAAATAGAAAGAAAGAAATATTAGAATAGGAGAAAACGAAGATCACAACTCACAGCGGAACGAATAAAATATATTATATAACATAAGCTTTGAAATACAAATCTGTTTTGTACATATACACATACCATCATCAGAGTACACATAACTTTTGATTCAGCGGAAGTAACTCGAAATAACTAACGTTGAAGCCTCCTGCTTCCAGCTCCTCCAAGTGTATCTGTAAAAGCCTGAAACACTTGACTGCCCGTACAAATTTGGGCACCCAAGGGTTTAGGAAAAACAAACAAAAACAAACTCTGGGTCAGTCATGGGACTGGTGTGAGTAAACTCCAACCACTTGTTTAACTTTCAAAACTCTTTTCGAAAGAAAAGATAATAGTAAGACCAGCCCACACATAAACACGGACGGTTTTTACCTTACTATAACCCAAAACACTTTAATATCAAATCCAGTGATATTATAGTAATGTCTACATCAAATTAAATAACCAAATAGCAGAACGCTTGCATCTCACGCTCCACATATATAGTATAAAATCAAAAACCGCATGGCGCTTATTGGAGATTGGATTTCCAACATGACAAGGTATGGGACCACCTTCCGACTGTGTATCTTTAGAGAAGAATACACTGGGTTCAACAAGAACGTCTTGCAACCCGGCCCACACATGACCGACCACTCATTTCGCTTGAGTGTATCGAATGTATATCACCCACGGTTGGACTCAAACCACCGTTTCCCGAATGGGCAGAATCGATAGATTTAGAAACAAAAGGAATTTCTCTAGATAGGTGATTATACCCTAATGGGTGCGACCCACATAGCCATGCTGCCTGCCCGATTTTTGTTCTTTCCCGGTTGTTGAGGCCTGAGGCTACGCATACTTACCATTCATTTGATAACACAATCACTTTGAATGCCACATCGTCAGATCCGTTAATCACTAGTCGAGTTTGCACAAATATTCTGGATATTATGCTAAGGGATAAATCCGTTGCCACCATATACATTCATACAGACCAACCCATTTGATCATTGGAAATACTCTGTCAGACATTCGTCCATTTACGTTCGTTCTGGGATTGAACGAAACCGAAGGCACTATTTCTATAAATAGAAAAGCCCTTGCACTTTACTCCGTCTTCAATATATTCAGCATACTTGGTTCGCAACGCTTATGCCGATACGGAGTGGTTCTTCGGATAATAATCCAACCGGTCTCTCCATATTGACAACGATGGTCAAAAACTTCGATAGTCTGTGATTTAACTATCGAATAAAAACAAGTGTTCAATCAACATATCAAACAAATCACTGGGCTCTTTAATTAATATTCATTAATTAAATCTCTTCTCCATTTTCTCTATCAATATTTGTTAACCAAATATTTCCATAATCATATTGGCCCTTTACGCTATTTTTGATTTCGTTTCCTTATCGAATTCTATATATATCGATATATAGATTTCTAATTGTCAAATTTCTTAAAAATATTCTAACTCCTTAAATTCCCGGAAAAATTCGCCATAACCTCCCCTGTATCGGGAGCATCGGGAAATTTCAAATAGCATCCCGGTATCTTCCTCGATCAAAAAGAAAAAGGAAAAGCCAAGCGGCTTGCCGTTACGGCGCATAAAATCTCATATATGAATTAAACATGTACCTTTTTGTCGAGCACTACATTTATAACTTCATATACTTCATCCCATACCTGTCTAACACCTGTTCACCTGTTTTCAATTCAATTCAACACTATCTAATCGTTTGAATTCAGTTTCGCCCATTTACTCTCAAATTAGCCTTTTTGCCTATTTCACTTCTTTGTTGAACATAACATGTTCGAACAAAATATTTAACTCGTTCATAACCAAATTGAATTTTGATTTCCATTCTAGTTCTCTTTTTTTATTTCGAAGATAAATTTTCAAATCGAATTCACTTATTCAAAGCCCAATATTAATTCAAAATCTCATTAACTAATTTACCATTCGAATTAGTTAATTCTATTCAATAATCAAAAATCTGATTTCTGTTTCAAAAATCATATTCATTTACACAACTTGAATTCACATATATTTTACAACTCGGCTCTGGAATTTCCTAAATAGAAACTTCGGATTTTATTTGCTTAAAATCCCTTTAAAATATTAAATAAACCATTTTGGTCGTTAAATAGTTCTGGCGCTGTTTTTCTGAAAATTTGATTTTGACATAACTCAAAATCTATATGACGAAATTCAGATTTTTCTCCTTCATTAGAAAACTATTATCAAACCGGTCCTGACGTTTCTTGTTTCAAAGAATTCCGACTTCAATTGAGTTCTATATATTCAATTGAAGTTCGAATCGCTATTTTACGAACTGCAGCGCTGCGGCGAGTTCGTTTTAATTATATTTATAAATATAAACGTTAAACTTCTTAAAAATGATTTCAACTTCATTTAACTCCATTTGATTTCCTTGATTCAAATTCCAATCTCTCTTTGAATTCCATATTCAAAGTTCAATCCCTTTTCTATTTGATATTCAAATTCAATACTTAAATTTCTATTTGAATTCCCTATATTCAAATTCAATACTTGAATCCATTTGAATTCTTTTATCCAAACTCTATTTTTAAATTCCATTTGAACTTCTACATTCCAATCTATTTTCAAAACTTCATTTGAATTTCTATATTCAAATCTCATAGATTAAACCCTGTTTGAATTCAATTTGAACCTCTTATATTCAAATTTCATTTTCATTTCCATTTGAATTCTAATATTTAAATTCATTTCAACACCATTTGAATTTCTATTATTCAAATTCATTTGAATTCCCTTGAATTCAAATTCCATTTCAAAACCCTTTGGATTTCCTATTTGAAATCCTATTTGAAATTCCATTTCCCATTCTACTTTGAAATCCTATTTTCAAAGTTTATTTCAAATTCTATTTTGAAATCTCATATTCAAATTTCTACTTGAATTTCTATATTTAATTCCAGGTTCAAATTCAATACTCGAATTTCCATTCAAATCTCTATTCAAATTCCATATTTGAATTTCATTTCAAAACTCTAGTCAAATTTCATATTTCAATTCTTCTTTTGAAATTCTATATTTCAAATCTTATTCGATTTTTCTTTGAAATTCTATATTTCAAAGTCTGTTCAATTCTTCTTTGAAATTCTATATTTCAAATCTATTTGAATTTCTTTATTCGAATTCCTTTGAATTCAAATCTTATTTTAATTTCTTGAATTCAAATTCTATTTTCCAATCTAATTCCGTCTATTCAAATTCTATTTGAACTTCTATTTGAATTTCCAATATTCAATCTCCTTTTAAAATTCAAATATTTAAACTCCTTTTAAAATTCAAATGTTATACTCAAATTTCATTTGAGTTATATATTTAAAAATTCCATTTCACATCCTATTTTGAAATTCCATTTCAAAATCCCAATTTCACGCTTGTATTTCTATTTCTGAATTATCAAATGATAATTCTTTTCACTTCATTTATAATTTCGTTATAAAAGAACTATTTATAAATTTCGTTTAAAAAGTAACTACTTGTTTTATTTTTCAAAACAAGTTTATATTTTATTCCATTTAAAATTCAAATTCTATTTAAAAATAGAATTTCCCTTTTTAAATCTCACATCTCCTTTTAATTGGCCCAGTAATATTTAAAACAATCAAATCACCCAATTCTCAATCATTTGGTTTTTAACACATCATATATGAATATATATATGAAATCAAACAACCAAGCAAACAAACAGATAATATATTTTTGAGGAATCCTGTTGGATTCCTCCAACCTGTTTTCCTGCATCCACAGATGTTAGCACATAAATAATACCCATTCTGCTTCGTGGCAGAATATCGCGGTATAGAAGGTCATCCACTAATCATAGCGTGGGGCGTATAGGGTAATCATCCGCTATGAAACTGCGGGCATCCGCTAATGAGACTGCGGGAATTCAACCAACCAATCAACCCAATATATATATATATATAGCCTAAATAACTAATATATATAAAATAACAAGAAAACATTCACACAAGCAACAAACAATTATTTTTAATGAAATAAAAATAATTCTAAAGGTGAGTGAGATTTACTCACCGCGGTTTATTTGCGACTTGTACCCATTTAGAATTTCTATTCATCGATTTCCGAGTCTTCGACTTCACACGAATGATTCCAATAAATTTCGTTCATCGAAAACTGTTATCCTATGACAAGGTTATAACTACTTTGAGTTTAAATGTTTTTAAACTGATCATTAACTAAATTAAATTATAAATTTATTACCTTAATCTCTTTGTCTTAATCCAAATTTTGCCCGGTCAGCAAACCATCACACTCCCCGCCTCACATTCCCAACAGGACATCCCTAACTCACTTCTGCCAGGAACTACATCTCGCTTCCAGTGTGCATTCCAACTTCCTACAGTGCTTAATCTTCCCCAGTTAATCACTCAGCACTGCCCAGTAAAAAGAAGGTGGCCGAATCACCATATTTACCTTCCCTTAAATCACACACACGAACTAGAAAGCCCAGGGGAGTTGCGAGTTTGAATACCCCACTTGAACTCATCCAACTTGCGTCCTTCCTACTGTCGCGCTCATTTCAATCCTCATCACAACATCTCCAGTTCGCACCTCCTAAAAACACCACGCTTCCCTTATGGCAACGCCAACATCGCTCCAGCGTCCAAGTCGAGCATCAAGGAACCGACGATTTCCAATTTCGATCCCCATTTCTAAACCCTAAATCGCCTGAGTTGCCTCAAACTCCATGCTCGCGATCGATCTGAATTATGCGAAGAACTATGAGCCTATGAAGCTTGATGAATGCGGTTTATATTTGATTTCGATTTTAAGGATTTGAGAAGGAAAAATAGGCTTCGGTGTTTATTTCTTGGATTTGGTAATGAAGGGAAATAAGGCCGATGGGCTGAATATATAGACGTGATGGGGAAACAATTCGTACGTAGCCATTACTTCATGTTTTACTTTATGTTGAAGGGAGGGAGCAAATTTTACAGCTCGAGGAAGAGATATAGCTGAGCGACTTCAGTTTTTAGGTCGGCTGGAGCTGTTTTGATTTTGATTTAATATAATATGTACCAAAATATCTCAGGGTCCCTAGCTCCAACCCAAACCCTTATATTAACTTAGCGACCGACGTCTTCCAGTTATACCGCTATTCTAAACTTAACAGATGCGATTTAAATTTTAATTCAGTTGTATGAAGAAGATAACAAATTTAAATCGATAACTAATATTAAATTCAGCTGATTGAAATACAAATTGATTTCAAAGCAATTCAATTCATTGATAACAAATTGTTATTGTAGTTCTAATTCAATAGAAATTATATAAATTGAAAAAAATTGTTTCGAATCAGTTCTTATTTCTGATTTCAATTGTTACTATTACGATAATTAAATACATTCGATATTTAATCATATATCGATAATTAAATTGACAAATCCAATATAAAATTCATATAAATCGGCTAAATTGTTTTCAATATAGTTTTAACTCTAAATCCGATTGGTTTCTTCTTCGTATACGATTATTCAATATATTTGATATTAAACCATATATCGATTATTAACCTGATAAATTCCATAATAAAAATCCATTTATATTCGAATCAATATTTAAAACCATACTAAATATTTAAAATAAACTGTTCAAAAATCTGGGTCGTTACATTCTTTCCCCCTTAAAATAATTTCGTCCTCGAAATTGCTAAGGTAGGAAAAATGGTACAAATATATTCCTTTTCAACATCTCGCTTATGTTGAAAATCAACTCCTCATATTTCTATGACTTTATTTTCAACCAAAACTTTTGGTCTTCTTCCTTTCATATGCCTTCACATTCAATTCATATTTATTTCAATAAATCTATTTAAATTGATTCTAATCAATTCACTCACTTCGACCCATTTAACTTGTTTAAGTTAAATTGCAATTCCAGAATTCAAATCCCTGGGTTTTTCTTTTTTTTTATTTCAAATCCTTTTTGAAATACATAAATATATACATATTTATTTTCATTTCAAATTCAAAACATTTGAATTTTCAAACCAATTGTTTTCTTTCAAAACAAATTTTCATCAAAAATTTTCTAAGGTAGCAACTCATCACTTAGAAACTCGAAAATGAATACTGATAATGTTGCAATCATCATCAGAATAATTTCCCAGCCACTGAAGTGAGTTTAGTGCTTTATTATTCCAAAATTCATCTAAAATGATTTTCTTTCAAATCCTTCTAAAACAAAGCTATATTATTTTAATATACTTTGAAAAAATATTTTTCAACTTCCCAGGATTTTGAATCCTTAATTCTGGTTTGAATTTAATTTTAATTCATCTCATTTGTATATTTAATTTCTATACAATTTCTATTTGGTTATAAATAACCATTTTAATTTTATAATCTCATTTGATTATAAAATCAACATCCAACACATCCATATAATAATTCTAGAAAATTATTCTTTCTATATCAAAATAGAATTTTGGGTAAAATTATTCCATTTACCCACTTTAAAACAATATCATGTTCAATCTTCTGTTCAAGCGTTTAGAAATTCCTATCGACTTCGTGGCGTCCCACGATTCGACCAGAATTCATAAACCACTCAACAGACTAGCCAACACAATATAAAACAACTTTTATATCAACTAACAAATACGCTCTCTCATATATATACTCAACTCATTCTAGGGTACTACTGACCCTATCTCTAATGAGCACATGCCACACAAGCCTAGGTATTCGCTCAACCTCGCTCTGATACCAACTGAAACGACCCGCAAATCCGTGCTATCGGAGTTGACTAAATACAACACACGTCCAACCCAAATAACACAGAAATACGACTCATTATTAGAAAGAAGTTAGAGGATGAGAAATAGAAAGAAAGAAATATTAGAATAGGAGAAAACGAAGATCACAACTCACAGCGGAACGAATAAAATATATTATATAACATAAGCTTTGAAATACAAATCTGTTTTGTACATATACACATACCATCATCAGAGTACACATAACTTTTGATTCAGCGGAAGTAACTCGAAATAACTAACGTTGAAGCCTCCTGCTTCCAGCTCCTCCAAGTGTATCTGTAAAAGCCTGAAACACTTGACTGCCCGTACAAATTTGGGCACCCAAGGGTTTAGGAAAAACAAACAAAAACAAACTCTGGGTCAGTCATGGGACTGGTGTGAGTAAACTCCAACCACTTGTTTAACTTTCAAAACTCTTTTCGAAAGAAAAGATAATAGTAAGACCAGCCCACACATAAACACGGACGGTTTTTACCTTACTATAACCCAAAACACTTTAATATCAAATCCAGTGATATTATAGTAATGTCTACATCAAATTAAATAACCAAATAGCAGAACGCTTGCATCTCACGCTCCACATATATAGTATAAAATCAAAAACCGCATGGCGCTTATTGGAGATTGGATTTCCAACATGACAAGGTATGGGACCACCTTCCGACTGTGTATCTCTAGAGAAGAATACACTGGGTTCAACAAGAACGTCTTGCAACCCGGCCCACACATGACCGACCACTCATTTCGCTTGAGTGTATCGAATGTATATCACCCACGGTTGGACTCAAACCACCGTTTCCCGAATGGGCAGAATCGATAGATTTAGAAACAAAAGGAATTTCTCTAGATAGGTGATTATACCCTAATGGGTGCGACCCACATAGCCATGCTGCCTGCCCGATTTTTGTTCTTTCCCGGTTGTTGAGGCCTGAGGCTACGCATACTTACCATTCATTTGATAACACAATCACTTTGAATGCCACATCGTCAGATCCGTTAATCACTAGTCGAGTTTGCACAAATATTCTGGATATTATGCTAAGGGATAAATCCGTTGCCACCATATACATTCATACAGACCAACCCATTTGATCATTGGAAATACTCTGTCAGACATTCGTCCATTTACGTTCGTTCTGGGATTGAACGAAACCGAAGGCACTATTTCTATAAATAGAAAAGCCCTTGCACTTTACTCCGTCTTCAATATATTCAGCATACTTGGTTCGCAACGCTTATGCCGATACGGAGTGGTTCTTCGGATAATAATCCAACCGGTCTCTCCATATTGACAACGATGGTCAAAAACTTCGATAGTCTGTGATTTAACTATCGAATAAAAACAAGTGTTCAATCAACATATCAAACAAATCACTGGGCTCTTTAATTAATATTCATTAATTAAATCTCTTCTCCATTTTCTCTATCAATATTTGTTAACCAAATATTTCCATAATCATATTGGCCCTTTACGCTATTTTTGATTTCGTTTCCTTATCGAATTCTATATATATCGATATATAGATTTCTAATTGTCAAATTTCTTAAAAATATTCTAACTCCTTAAATTCCCGGAAAAATTCGCCATAACCTCCCCTGTATCGGGAGCATCGGGAAATTTCAAATAGCATCCCGGTATCTTCCTCGATCAAAAAGAAAAAGGAAAAGCCAAGCGGCTTGCCGTTACGGCGCATAAAATCTCATATATGAATTAAACATGTACCTTTTTGTCGAGCACTACATTTATAACTTCATATACTTCATCCCATACCTGTCTAACACCTGTTCACCTGTTTTCAATTCAATTCAACACTATCTAATCGTTTGAATTCAGTTTCGCCCATTTACTCTCAAATTAGCCTTTTTGCCTATTTCACTTCTTTGTTGAACATAACATGTTCGAACAAAATATTTAACTCGTTCATAACCAAATTGAATTTTGATTTCCATTCTAGTTCTCTTTTTTTATTTCGAAGATAAATTTTCAAATCGAATTCACTTATTCAAAGCCCAATATTAATTCAAAATCTCATTAACTAATTTACCATTCGAATTAGTTAATTCTATTCAATAATCAAAAATCTGATTTCTGTTTCAAAAATCATATTCATTTACACAACTTGAATTCGCATATATTTTACAACTCGGCTCTGGAATTTCCTAAATAGAAACTTCAGATTTTATTTGCTTAAAATCCCTTTAAAATATTAAATAAACCATTTTGGTCGTTAAATAGTTCTGGCGCTGTTTTTCTGAAAATTTGATTTTGACATAACTCAAAATCTATATGACGAAATTCAGATTTTTCTCCTTCATTAGAAAACTATTATCAAACCGGTCCTGACGTTTCTTGTTTCAAAGAATTCCGACTTCAATTGAGTTCTATATATTCAATTGAAGTTCGAATCGCTATTTTACGAACTGCAGCGCTGCGGCGAGTTCGTTTTAATTATATTTATAAATATAAACGTTAAACTTCTTAAAAATGATTTCAACTTCATTTAACTCCATTTGATTTCCTTGATTCAAATTCCAATCTCTCTTTGAATTCCATATTCAAAGTTCAATCCCTTTTCTATTTGATATTCAAATTCAATACTTAAATTTCTATTTGAATTCCCTATATTCAAATTCAATACTTGAATCCATTTGAATTCTTTTATCCAAACTCTATTTTTAAATTCCATTTGAACTTCTACATTCCAATCTATTTTCAAAACTTCATTTGAATTTCTATATTCAAATCTCATAGATTAAACCCTGTTTGAATTCAATTTGAACCTCTTATATTCAAATTTCATTTTCATTTCCATTTGAATTCTAATATTTAAATTCATTTCAACACCATTTGAATTTCTATTATTCAAATTCATTTGAATTCCCTTGAATTCAAATTCCATTTCAAAACCCTTTGGATTTCCTATTTGAAATCCTATTTGAAATTCCATTTCCCATTCTACTTTGAAATCCTATTTTCAAAGTTTATTTCAAATTCTATTTTGAAATCTCATATTCAAATTTCTACTTGAATTTCTATATTTAATTCCAGGTTCAAATTCAATACTCGAATTTCCATTCAAATCTCTATTCAAATTCCATATTTGAATTTCATTTCAAAACTCTAGTCAAATTTCATATTTCAATTCTTCTTTTGAAATTCTATATTTCAAATCTTATTCGATTTTTCTTTGAAATTCTATATTTCAAAGTCTGTTCAATTCTTCTTTGAAATTCTATATTTCAAATCTATTTGAATTTCTTTATTCGAATTCCTTTGAATTCAAATCTTATTTTAATTTCTTGAATTCAAATTCTATTTTCCAATCTAATTCCGTCTATTCAAATTCTATTTGAACTTCTATTTGAATTTCCAATATTCAATCTCCTTTTAAAATTCAAATATTTAAACTCCTTTTAAAATTCAAATGTTATACTCAAATTTCATTTGAGTTATATATTTAAAAATTCCATTTCACATCCTATTTTGAAATTCCATTTCAAAATCCCAATTTCACGCTTGTATTTCTATTTCTGAATTATCAAATGATAATTCTTTTCACTTCATTTATAATTTCGTTATAAAAGAACTATTTATAAATTTCGTTTAAAAAGTAACTACTTGTTTTATTTTTCAAAACAAGTTTATATTTTATTCCATTTAAAATTCAAATTCTATTTAAAAATAGAATTTCCCTTTTTAAATCTCACATCTCCTTTTAATTGGCCCAGTAATATTTAAAACAATCAAATCACCCAATTCTCAATCATTTGGTTTTTAACACATCATATATGAATATATATATGAAATCAAACAACCAAGCAAACAAACAGATAATATATTTTTGAGGAATCCTGTTGGATTCCTCCAACCTGTTTTCCTGCATCCACAGATGTTAGCACATAAATAATACCCATTCTGCTTCGTGGCAGAATATCGCGGTATAGAAGGTCATCCACTAATCATAGCGTGGGGCGTATAGGGTAATCATCCGCTATGAAACTGCGGGCATCCGCTAATGAGACTGCGGGAATTCAACCAACCAATCAACCCAATATATATATATATAGCCTAAATAACTAATATATATAAAATAACAAGAAAACATTCACACAAGCAACAAACAATTATTTTTAATGAAATAAAAATAATTCTAAAGGTGAGTGAGATTTACTCACCGCGGTTTATTTGCGACTTGTACCCATTTAGAATTTCTATTCATCGATTTCCGAGTCTTCGACTTCACACGAATGATTCCAATAAATTTCGTTCATCGAAAACTGTTATCCTATGACAAGGTTATAACTACTTTGAGTTTAAATGTTTTTAAACTGATCATTAACTAAATTAAATTATAAATTTATTACCTTAATCTCTTTGTCTTAATCCAAATTTTGCCCGGTCAGCAAACCATCACACTCCCCGCCTCACATTCCCAACAGGACATCCCTAACTCACTTCTGCCAGGAACTACATCTCGCTTCCAGTGTGCATTCCAACTTCCTACAGTGCTTAATCTTCCCCAGTTAATCACTCAGCACTGCCCAGTAAAAAGAAGGTGGCCGAATCACCATATTTACCTTCCCTTAAATCACACACACGAACTAGAAAGCCCAGGGGAGTTGCGAGTTTGAATACCCCACTTGAACTCATCCAACTTGCGTCCTTCCTACTGTCGCGCTCATTTCAATCCTCATCACAACATCTCCAGTTCGCACCTCCTAAAAACACCACGCTTCCCTTATGGCAACGCCAACATCGCTCCAGCGTCCAAGTCGAGCATCAAGGAACCGACGATTTCCAATTTCGATCCCCATTTCTAAACCCTAAATCGCCTGAGTTGCCTCAAACTCCATGCTCGCGATCGATCTGAATTATGCGAAGAACTATGAGCCTATGAAGCTTGATGAATGCGGTTTATATTTGATTTCGATTTTAAGGATTTGAGAAGGAAAAATAGGCTTCGGTGTTTATTTCTTGGATTTGGTAATGAAGGGAAATAAGGCCGATGGGCTGAATATATAGACGTGATGGGGAAACAATTCGTACGTAGCCATTACTTCATGTTTTACTTTATGTTGAAGGGAAGGAGCAAATTTTACAGCTCGAGGAAGAGATATAGCTGAGCGACTTCAGTTTTTAGGTCGGCTGGAGCTGTTTTGATTTTGATTTAATATAATATGTACCAAAATATCTCAGGGTCCCTAGCTCCAACCCAAACCCTTATATTAACTTAGCGACCGACGTCTTCCAGTTATACCGCTATTCTAAACTTAACAGATGCGATTTAAATTTTAATTCAGTTGTATGAAGAAGATAACAAATTTAAATCGATAACTAATATTAAATTCAGCTGATTGAAATACAAATTGATTTCAAAGCAATTCAATTCATTGATAACAAAT
Source organism: Allium sativum (assembly GCA_030737875.1). NCBI lineage: Eukaryota > Viridiplantae > Streptophyta > Magnoliopsida > Asparagales > Amaryllidaceae > Allium > Allium sativum. The sequence goes on from JASFAX010000035.1 coordinate 10,600,804, forward strand.
TGTTATTGTAGTTCTAATTCAATAGAAATTATATAAATTGAAAAAAATTGTTTCGAATCAGTTCTTATTTCTGATTTCAATTGTTACTATTACGATAATTAAATACATTCGATATTTAATCATATATCGATAATTAAATTGACAAATCCAATATAAAATTCATATAAATCGGCTAAATTGTTTTCAATATAGTTTTAACTCTAAATCCGATTGGTTTCTTCTTCGTATACGATTATTCAATATATTTGATATTAAACCATATATCGATTATTAACCTGATAAATTCCATAATAAAAATCCATTTATATTCGAATCAATATTTAAAACCATACTAAATATTTAAAATAAACTGTTCAAAAATCTGGGTCGTTACATTTTGCAGATTTATATTCACAGGATCCTAGTTAACAGCTGGAACGATATCCGGAAAGCTTTGTATCTGTATATCTCTTCTTGTTGTGTATTGTATTATTTTCCGCTGCTATGTATTTAAATGTAATTTAAATCTCTGATATTTCTGTGTAATATTTATTTGTTTATACTCTGTATATTCTTGTAATCTGATGCATTGATGTAATATGCAATGAAATGTTCTTCTGTATGTGTTCTGATGTGGCTTGTTCTCGAACTATCCAACGCTTTCCTTTACGGGGAAGTTACGGGTTTTCACATTAATCTGGACACTTAACCAATTTAATAAGTTGACTACGGGAGTGGGTAAGGTTAAGCAAATGTTTAACCATTATAACATGATTAAACTGGACTAGAGAGTGAGGTTAAGTTAATGAGAACACTTAACTAATACAATGGGTTAATTAGACAAGTGGTTGCGGTTAAGTAGTAACACTTAACCAACATAACAGGACAAGCGGGTGGGTTAAGTTAACTTGAATAAGTTGATAACAGTTAACCATTATAACATGACTAGTGGATGGGGTTAAGTTAACATGCACTTAACCAATCTGATATGATGCGTGGTAGGGTTAAGTAACACATGGGGTTAAGTTAACAAGAAAATTCTTAACCAATGCAACCAGATAGACGAACGGGGTTAAGTTAATAAACCACACTTAACGAATCAAACATAATAAGCGAGAAAGGTTAAGTTAACTAAGGTAAACACTTAACCATGGTAACATAACGAGTAGAAGGGTTAAGTACATATCGGGTTGTTGGGTAATACTAGTAAATATAGGCCCACATACACTCAACCATTAAATACACATTCTTGAATCAGTAGCGGGGTTAAGTACACATCAGGGTTGGTGGGTAATATCAGAGAATATAGGCCCACAGGCTTAACCATTAGAAATACCTAGTAACGGGGACCCATTTCAGTAGTAACCCACATTAGGTATCAACAGAACCCTGAGCTAGGCAGCATGGGGCACGATTACTGGGCTGATTATAAGAGGTCAAATTAGCGGCGGTTGGTGCAGCAGTGCAGGTTATAACGAAGTGCGGGCGTGCACACACTTCGGCGCAGAAAATTTAGCCATTGGGCATCAGTAGGTATAAAGCTGTGCAACTTGGTTGTGTCGGGGTTGCCACCATGGGACTTGATTCACCCCACGGTGGGACCAGCACAGGTATCTACAAGTAGGGGGTCGCGTGACACAAACGAGAACTAGGTCAAGTAGGGAGCCGATCGATAAGGTAGTAAGGGTGCATCGAATATATACATGGCCATTGGGGTGATCAAGGTGGAATCCTCATAATCAATGTACACCTGAAGGCGACCATAATTGCGGGGATTGGGATCACGTTGTAATTATTATATAACACGGGCTACTAGTTGGGACACTAGTAGGGGGTACGGATCCTTGTTACACAGGACACTAGTTGGGACACTAGTAGGAATATGGATCATTCCATGTAAGACACTTATGAGGATGCTAGTTAGGTGGTGCAGAGCAAATAGATATCGTTTAAATGGTAAAGCTTAGAAACCTTGCGATGTTATTCTTGATAGAAACCATGCGGTGGGATACTTGATAGGAATTATGGGACGTTATACTTGTTTCATCGTGCCCGAAGTTTATCTTGTTACCTTAGTTTACCTTGTTATCATAGTTTATCTTGTTATCTTAGTTTATCTTGCCTACCTTGTCCTCATGCTTATGTTTACTTTTAGTTTATTCATGCCATGTTATCTTTATCTATTTTTATGCTGAAAGTCACTAGGACTTACTCAGTCTTTATGACTGACCGTTTTGTTTTCGCCTCTTTTTCTTCCGTCCCCCCCCCCCTAGGTTCACAGGGTGGGAATACAGCTTAGTTCGGATCTTACCAAGCTCCAAGGCTCTTTCATGTATGGCTTGGATTTCTCTTGGCTATGGCTTGCTTTGCTTTATTGGGGAATACTGCAGTTTGTTTTTATGCTTCTTTGTTTTTGAGCAAGACAGATATCTTAACTATGAAATTGGGTATTGAGAGTTGATGGGCTTTTCTTGTAAACATTTATATTTAATAAACGATTTGAAGTACTTCCACTTTATTTTCCGCTGTTTTATATATGTCTGTCTTGTAATATTTCTGCTCCAGTACCCATAATACTCCATTGAAGTTAAGGCATTCCCTTTGTGGGTGACCTTAACAGATGTGGGGTGTTACATCCTTTGATTAGCCATATTATAAATGTGTTGAGTAGATTTCTCATACCAGTCCATGACTGACTCGTAGTTTGTTTCACTTTCAAACTCAGGTGCCCCTTTTTCTACACGGGCAACCTTGTATTCAGGTTTAGCTGGCTTTCTCTGGATAGCTGGAGCTGAAGATGGATTCTATCATTTATCTCTTTTTATGCTGTTCAGCTCCTATTGTACATATTTTGTTTGTTTTCCGCTGTAGACATTTATGTATAGCTGAACTGTAATTGTACTAAGTAAGATCCTGTATACTGTGTAACTCTGATGATTGCTTTTATCCAGTATATTCTATTGTTCATTATCTGGTGTATTTATTTAATTTTGTTCTGCTATTATCTGTTTTTGTGTTATATTCCAAAGATAACCCTTGTCTCTGTCAATACGGGATTTGGGGTCGTCTCATAAATATAACTCAAAGGTTGGTCCGAATAGGACTAGTCATGCAGCGGTAGTTCGCGAATTTCGACCGTAGACTTCAAATTGACATACCAGAAGATCCGACCATCGGATTTTCTAGAAAGAAAAAAGTTTGGTTCAAAATAAGAAGATTTTTCAAATGCAAAAGAAAGTTTTATAATCTGACGAATATATTTTAAAATAAATTCAAATCATACTTGAACAAAATCATCGCTAGTGTAGTTTAGGACCCGAAATTGGATTTTATTGAAATGAGATATTTGAAATTATTAAAAATAGAGATAAATTACGATAAATCATAATAATTTGTTTGAAAATGATTTGGATTGAATAAAACAAGTTGGGAAAAATAAACAATTATTTTAAGAAAATGAACCATTTTAGCAATGCTTTTTGCAATGGGTTTTTAGACCGTGTTGAAATAAAAGGTTTTGATACAACCAATGTTATCCAAAATTTTGCAAACATATCCAAAAGATTATAATGGGGATTTTAAAATATTTTCGGGATTTGAAGAATATGTAACAAAGTTAATTTTTCCAATAATTGAATTAAATTGGAATTAAATGGGAATTGATTTGGTGATAATTTGGTTAAGTCTTTGTGGATGAAGACCTTTACTATTTACGAAATTCAAAATGCCTTGCCATTAATTCGCTTGTAGTATTAGTCTGGTACAGGAATTTATATCCATTATAAGCTGATACAATTTCCATGAAGATTCATTGAGAATAAAAGTATGATTTTTGGTTTATCGTGAACAATGTCTTAAATAACATTTGTTCTATAACCCATTAAAGGAAAGATGATTTTCCAAGATTAAGTCGAGGAGTAATCTTTATTAAATTTAAATATAAAGATTTAGTGAAAGAATTTCCTCCAGCAAACGACAATGGGAACAAAGTTTAAGGATCACTTAAGTGAAGATAAGCATGTTTTTGCGTGAAGATGGGTCGAATCTTAAATTAAAAAAATTGATAAAGAATGAAGTCATAACTTGATTGTTTTATCGTTGAGTTGAGTGATCTTCTGGATGTTTGATCTGATGTTGGTTTAGGCCTTCGGGGTCATACACTCGATATGTTATTCTTTTGTATTGTGCAAACGAGAGCTAGTTCTGGTCATTGAGTGGTTTTCCCAAACGATATGATTAAGAAATCGTAAGAATGATTTTGGGATAGAGATATGATCAAGGAAAGATAAAGTAATCTACCTAAATCAATGATCAACGAATGGGTTGGGTTTGGGTAAATATGTTTTCCCATAAAGATAAATGAAATCTTTAAATCAGTTTTGGAAGCAAAGAATGAAATTAATAAGGCTAATTAAACTTACGAAAAAATAAGAGGGCAATTAGATATGGAGTACTACCAGTATTGCTCCATGGGTTGGATAGGATGGGAATGGGATAATGATTTGAGAAATGACTTTTTTGTGAGGTTCGGTAATCCGATAAAGCATAGAAACCTTGGTCTGAGTTAAATTTGTGGAACGAAATGTTATAACCATTTGAAATAATTTCCAATGAAAGATTTAAACAAGAGCTTAAACTATTTAGATTTTGGGTAAGATTTAAATGAGAAAACCTAATGTAAAGAATGATCTGAATAAAAGAATATTCCAAAATTGAATAGTACTTGTGATATCTTTGAATATCTTTATTGGTTTTGAAGATGCGCTAGTTATTCGGAAAGACCGAGTTTTAACCCATTTTGAATAACTGTAGGACGAGTAAAGATGATATTAAAGACAATGGTTGAAGACCCGGATCTTCACACCGTATGGATCAATTGCTGATGTTACAACCCGGAATTTCAGGATGAATTTTAAATTTTAATTTAAGCAATTTTGAGGATTATGGAGTATAAATTGGTTATTTTTTTAAAAATAAAATAAAAACAAAAAATAAAAAAAGAAAAGTGTGTGCAATAAATTTCCTTTTTATTTGTATATGTGAAACATAGAAATTGTGTCCACAATAAATTCTTAATGTGAATTTAAATTCTTAATGTAAGCATCTAATTTTGCCACAATAAATTCTTGGTGGAGTAATTTAATCCTTAAAACTCATGTAATATGGTAAAGACTATCATATTGATTCTAACATCATTTTTACATAAATAAAAAAATTGATTGGAAAGGATAATTAATTAGATCTTATATATAGTCACTTTGCCCTTTCCCTTTAATGTAGATTTTAAAAACAGCTCCCTTTCTTAAATCCATTTAATCCATGATACTATAAAAATATCTGAAAATGGTAAGTTGCATATGTTGCACTATAAAATCAAAATTAATGGCGCTGAAATGGAACGAACAGACTTTTGTTAGAAACATCTTTCCAAGTAAAAATAAAATAAAATGCACCTAAAAACAGAAACAAATAATTATAGGATGAACTCATGTCAGTTAGAATAATCTTTTTCTAGATTATCGATATGAAAAGAAAAGAAAAAAATATTAGCCATAAAACGTTAATACTAATAAATCACTCCACTATTAAAAGTACATGTAAATGTAGAGTTATGAGTTTGTCGCCATGTCAAAAGTTTTCCTAATATAATAAACTAATCACATATTATGCAACATCTTTTTCCATCCCTGCCTGCTTTACTATTATAAAAGAAGTATATTTTCTTCACTAACTTATTCATTATATTTAGACACGTTCTTAATTCTTTATCGATCAAACTTGGCAAAACATCCTTTTATGCCAACGCTGCAAGAACTTGATATAATGCTACAAAGTAAAGCACACGCTGTAATATTGATTTAGCATATAGTATGCTTATATTAATTTATAAATGGAAATTATGTCATATAATATATTTATATGCTACTTTATTCCATTTGCCTTTCATTTTCAATCACGTTTTTTTATTAAACGCAATACATTGATTCCTTTGTTAACAATTCAATGCATGCGGTCCATGTCCTAAATAAATGCAAGCCACGTTTTATATTCTTCCATTTATGTGAAACTTTTACCCTTTTAAATCTAGAAATACACGTCGTACATTTATTCATTTATATAAAAGGGTTAAGCAAATTTAATGAATAATTAAAGACGTATGAAGTGGTTCAAATTCATTTAGAAACAAAACTATGTCACTTATTTCTCCTTTTCTTCTCTTTGTTACTTACTTTTGAAATTTGAATGAAAAATAATTAAATAGAATAAAACATAAGGGGTTAAAAAGAGAATTAAATAAATTTGAAAATACCCTAAAATTAATCCATAACCCTAGTTTCAGAAAACAAATGTAGCCCCTGCCCCTTCTCTTTTCAATGGCTGAAATGCTCTCTCATTCTTCCTGATTTTTCTTTCAATCTAGTCGATAGTTTCCAAAATTTTTAAAGGGAAAGGTGTAGAGCTAGGGGAGCTCGTCACAAAAAATGGTTGAGATCAATTCTTGTGCGCTAATTTATGGGAAATTGTACTTCAAAGTGGCAGCGTTTGCATTGATTTTCGTGGAGACGAGGAGCAATTGGGTTCATGGTGACAGGCAATTCACGTAGAAGAGGAAGAAGAAGATAGCGGCCTTGTTTTGCAAATCCATGTATTAATGTTTAATTTAAAATTAATTACTTAATTAAATTGTGTAAGTTTATAAAATAAACAACTTATTCATATATCCTCAGAATTGAGTGCCGTTTGATCCGTTGGAATCGCAGAACCCAGATCTACACAATGAAACAAACCAAATCTGAAACAGAGCAAGTTGGAAATTCAAATAAAATCAAGGTGAGATATCTTTTTTTTAATAATTAATTAAAATTTAATTTTTTTATCGCTATTTAAATCGATGTATGAATGTAATGAAATCAGATCTGTGATGTTGAGATTGAAATTGGTTGTTTATTGTTTGTGTTAATTGCGATGTGAATTCCATATATGTATATTATGAAATCCATATTGTTGATTGTTATGAAATCTGAATTGATTGAGTTTGATGTGGTGATCTATTGTATGTATGAATAGCCATAATCTGAATCGGTTAAATCACATTTTTATTGTCACCTTGTTTTAAATAAAAAGACAAAATAGATTAGTTGAATTAAAATGATCATTTTTGACAAAATAGTTTAGTGAAACAAAATTATCATTTTGTTGAATGTGAATGGACAAAGTAAAACTCATTAATTTAGTCGCATAAGAATTTACAAATAAAACTCATTATTGTATTACATTAAAAAGACTGCATTGAAAAGTATTATTTTTATTACATTAAAAAGGACATAATTCCATTGTCTATTTTGTTGAAATTAAAAAGGACATAATTTCATCGCCAATTTTGTTGAAATTAAAAAGGATATAATTTCATTTTCAATTTGTTGAAATTAAAAAGATCATATTTTCATCGACAATTTGTTTCAATGAAAGATAAAAGAAAAAGATTACATTTTTATGAGTTTTTATTTTAAAAGTAAAAGATTACATTTTTATGACTTTTTGTATTAAAAGTAAAAGACTACATTTTTATGACTTTTTGTTTTAAAAGAAAAAGATTACATTTTTATGACATTTGTTTTTAAATAAAAAGATTACAATTTTTGTCAATTAGATTTAATTAAAACAAAAAGAACATTTTGTCAATTGGATTTGTGCTAAAACTTATCATTTTTGTTAAGTAGATTTGTTACATTAGTAATGACACACAAAAATTACATCTTTGATTGGAAGTAGAAATGACACACAAAAATTACATTTTTGTTAAATTAGAATTGACACGACAAAATTATACATCTTTGTTAAATTAGAATTGACATAATGAAAGTATTGTTTTTGTTAAAATAGAAAGGTTAAAATAAAAGTGTCATTTTATTTATTTTGTTAGAATAGAATTGTCAAAATAAAAATATTATTTATTTGCTCTATTTTAGTTGACATTAGGAATGTAAGAAATGCCATGTAAGCAAATTACATTTCAATTGACATTAGAAATGTAGGAATTGCCATGTAAATGAAATACATATTTATTTGCCCTGTAAATGAAATACATATTTATTTGCCATTAGAAAAATGTACATTGGAATCAAAATAATCATTTTTGTTATAAATGTTATGTTAGATAAGGTATCACTTTTGTTAGAAAATGTACATTAGAATCAAAATAATCAGTTTTGTTATAAAAATGTTATGTTAGATAAGAATATCATTTTTATTAGAAAATGTTACGTTTAATTAAAAGTATCATTTTAATTTGAATCATGTCATGTTAATATAAAAACATCAACTTTTTAGAAATGTTTATTTAGATTAAACATGTCATTCATTTAGTAATGCAGAATAAAAATGTCATTTTATTTAGAAATGCCATGTTAGAATATAAATTTCATTTTATTTAAAAATGCCATGTTATTTGAAAATGTCATCATATTAAAAAGTCATCATATTTGAAATATCATTTATATAGAAATGTCCTTTATTTAAAAATGTCAACTAGTTAGAAATGTTTGTTTAACTAAAAATGTCATTTAGTTAGAATTATATTCATGCTGAATAATGTCATTTATTTAAGATTATATTCCTGTTGAATAAAATGACATTTACCTAGATTGTATTCATGTTTGAATAAAATATCATTATTTAGTCGTTAAGGTTACATGAAATAAAATGTCATTGTTTTGGATAATGTTACATGAAATGAAAATGTCATCTATTTAGACTACATTTATGTTAAATAGAAATGTTATTTATTTAGACTACATTTATGCTAGTATTCAGATGGTTGTTGAAATTAAATTATAAATATTTATTTATAGTTTGAATAGTGAAAATTGGTTAAATTCATTAACCAATGATTTATTTAGATGAATTGTTGTTGTTTGAAAACCCCACACGGGTATTGGGATGATATTTGTCACACACTAGTCCCAACATTTTGTTATATGTCAATCGATGGATTGACAGTCTATGATGAGCATTAATTATTTATTTATTTTAATGCTCACACAATTATAAATTTCACTCTGGATGTGAATGGATTGTTTATTGATTATATATCGTTGATTGTTACATACATGCGATGTGTGAAATGCATATAACTGAAAATATATGGTAATTGATTGAGTCACATTCTGATTCAGAATATCTTTTAAGTAAATAATATTTGAAAATAAAGAACATTTTTATATAAAGAATAATTTAAAAATAATGAATATTTTTTAGTGAAATAATTACAATTAAAAATTACAATTGCACTTTTGACATGAGGTTAGGTTGCATTTATAAGCGTTGAATATTTATATTTGATGCTTATACAGTGTAGAATACACTTTGGATGATGGTTGATTATTCATCGTTGTTATTGTATACATGTGTTGTAGAAAATCCATATAACTAACATTATATGGTAATTGATTGGGCCTCATTCCAGTTTTGAAATAGAAATATTTGAAAAAGAAATATTTGAAATAGAAATATTTGAAAATAGAAACATATGAAGTCGTGTTGATTAGATTGACGCCATTTTGACATTGACGATATTTATATTGATTATATGTGTTTTAATAATGAATATTGAAAGGTGCTTTCAAAATTGAATAGAAATGAATTCGAATTCGAATTGAAATCGAATATAAATGAATTCGAATTGAAATTGAATATAAATGAATTCGAATTGAAATTGAATTGAATTGAAACGAACTGAAATTGAATTAGAAATCAATTTGAGTTGAAATCAATTTGAAATGAAGCTAAAACGAAATTGTAAGGGAAAATTCAATTTTGATTTGAATTTGAAAAAGAAGTTGAAATCATTTTGAAAACGAATTTAAAACGATTTATATAATTCATTTCGAATGGAAATCGATGAAGTATATATTATATATATTATATATATAATATAATGGCCTGAATAGAACGCGCCGCGCCGCGGAAGTTCGCGAATTTCGACCATTGACTTCGAATGGATATTGCAGGAGATCTGACCGTCGGATTCTCTTGAAACCGGAACCGTTGGGTTCGTATCAAAAAGAGCTTTCTAATAAATATTATAAATTTGAAATCTAACGGTTGGATTTGGAATTATGTCCAAATCAAATTTGAAAAAGGTCGCTATAAGTGCAGTTCGATGGCCATTGATGGAAATCGACTGTACGGGCCTTGATAAAATTATTAAAAATAGTAATGATTCGTGTAAAATCATAAGGAATGATTTGTGAAGAATTGGGATGAAAAACTCCATATTTGAAAAGATAAAAATAGATTTTTATCGAAATGAACTAGTTTTGAACTAGAATTATAATTCTATTTCTTTTTAAATAAATAAATTGGATTTGAAATGGTTTTGAAAATGACCAGAATTTCCAATAATTAAATTGGAATGGATTTGAATCGAAATTGTCTGTGGAATATTTCGATGTTGGATTTCGTGATTATACAGATACTGTTATGGGAATTTGAAAGATATATTTATATCGCTATTTCCAATACGATATTTGTTGGTTGTAAATTTGATATTGAATATAAGCCGATATATTTTCTATTCAGAGCCTTGTATTTAATATCAAATGTGACTTGGGTTTGTCGTGAATGGTGTCTTCATTAACACTGTCCTTAAGCCCAGTTGAGAAAAGATTAAATCTTTTTATTTATATTTAATGAATTGTACCAATTAAATAATATTTAATTGGAATTGAATTGGTATTGATTTTTGGGTTTATCGTGAACAGTGTTTTAAATAACACTTGTTCTTTAACCCGATAATTAATGGAATGTGATTTTGGGTTTATCGTGAACCGTGTTTTAAATGACACCGATTCTTTAACCTAGTTAAAGATTAAAACTAAGTGGAGTTTTAATGAATCTTTAATTAGATTGAAAATATCGAAAATGGGTATCACCAGTTTTGCTCCAGGCGATAGTTAAATCTTTAATTAGATTTGAACGTGAAATGGTAATTGAATTTACCGATAACACCGTGGTGTTAGATATGAAGTATGACCAGTTTTACTTCATGGGATTAATAGGTTGGGATTGGGAAATTAAAATAAATGATTACTTCGGTGTGGTTCGCTAATCCCGACTAGTTTGAATTGATATTCAAAGGAGATTAAAGAATAAATTTAAAGAATTTATCTTTGATAAAATTAATGTGAACCTTTCCCAAAATATAAGAATATTTGAATAAAAGAATATTCTGTATTGGAAAGAGGCGTATGTTGTGTTTGTGTAACACGTGTTTATTATATACATATGTGAGTTGGTCAGAAAGACTGGGTTTATCCCATTCTGAATAACTGATTCGACGTGGTGTCGAAGATGAAGACGGTGGTTGAAGACCGGAGGTCTTCACGTCATTTGGATAATTACTGATGATCTTGATTGGGTCGTACACCTAAGAGGAGAGAATCAGTTGGTGATCATCCAGACGTACTTGGAGATCAATGGATATGCGGGGTACTAGGTGCCTCCGGTTTCGTTCAGACCCAGAACGAACTTGTAAATGGACTGTGTGTCTGACATTGGATTTTAGTCTGTGTGATTCATTTCTATTAAATATATATCTGTTTGGCGGCGGAGAATTTATTCTCTTGCTTAACGCCCTTCTCTGAGACGTACGATCTTAGAGGTTATATATTGATGGATATCAAACGGATGGAGTGAATTGCCTGTGTGGCATGCCTAAGTGGGAATTGATCAAGGCTTCTGTTGAAAAGCAAAGTCTTGTGGTGATGATCAAAGCACGGCCTGTGTGGCATAGCTTTGTGTAGTGTGGATTCGCGAGCCTCACACCCCGTTTGTGAACCAGAAACGGGAGAAGGATCCAGGGAGGAATGCGTCTCTTTCTAGCTAGAAGTGGCGTCAGTGGTTTTACATGCCCTGACGAGTTTGACTTATGTGGTTGTTGCTGTTGCGAGGCGCCTCGGATATATCGGTCGTTCTCGAACCGATGGGGTCATTGGACTCATTTACGCCCCATAGGGCGGGGAGACGCAGTGTTCAGGCATTTAAATCCACATCGGTGGACTGGCCCTGTGGCTCCTGGGTGCAGTTGCGGCTGTTCCTGAGACATGGTAGGCTATATTGTCTCGAATCGGTTGAGGACTATCTTTTGCCTCGGTTCATAGATGGAAATCCAATTTCCAGATACGTGACATTTGTGGTTTTATTTGTAGAGCCTAGTATGGCGACATAGTGGGATTGGGCGCTTATGCCGTCTTTGATTGATACTTATGATTTGAAGTTGTTTTATACACTATGCACTTATAATAGTATCAAATGATTTGTTTTAAACATATCAAGCATTCTTGGCTATTATAAGGTAAAAACCCTATCCTCTGGCTTGCGTTGCATTGTGTGATGGGAACTGGGTCTTATAATAGCTTCATTTTTCTTTATTTAGCATTGCGATGTTGTTATATGCATTGGTATTCTTGGGAGGAAACTCGTTCCGTGTTATACGGCGTGGTCCCTTGATTTACCTAGCTTTAAAATAAAGATTTACAACTGTTTTAGTTCTCACACCAGTCCCATGACTGACCTGGAGTTTATTGTTTTAACCTAAACTTTGGGTGCCCTTATTTTGACACGGGCAGCTAGTAGTTTTGGTTTTGCAGATTTATGTTTACAGGATCCTGATTTACAGCTGGAACGATACTCGGAAAGCTTTGTATCCGATTATTACTTCTAGTTGTGTATTGTATTATTTTCCGCTACTATGTAATGTGTTATAATCTCTGATATTTATCGAATGTAATATTCACTTATACTCTGTATATTCTTGTAATCTGATGTATTGTTGTAATATACAATGAAATGTTCTTCCGTCTGCGTTCTACTTTGTCGTGTTCTCAAAACAATCAGGCATTTCAAACGGTCTAGATCAGTTTAGCGACTGATTCAGATCGAGCGAAATTCCTTGTTGTCACAGCATTTGTGGTGGAAGTCTGCCTTGACCCGAATGGCATATCCAGCAGCCATTAATGTTAAACCTAATGTGAGAGGTCTAAGTGCGCAAATACGAAGCGGGCTATGACACATGGTTATGCCAACTTGTGGGATAAGTCTGCCCGGACCCGACCGACATGTCCATCATCAGCAAGTTGTAGGCCTAATGTGGGAGGTCTAGTACATTATAAACCATAAATGGACATGGTAATGAATTGGACTATTTAGCCCATTATAAGTTGAAATACCATTTTAACCCGAATGGATTTATCGATCGTTTTTATTCATTTTATAATGAATAGAATAAAAAGTAGTAATTTCCAAAATCTAATATTTTGAAAACATTATTTTAATAAAGAAATAGAATAAATCTTTAAGCAAGATTTAATGGAGTTTTCCAATTAATTAATATTTATTTGGAAATAAAATAAATTGGATTTTGGTTTGTCATGAATGGTGTCTTAAATAACACTGTTTTTGAACCCCGTATGAAAAGAATAAATCTTTTAATTAAGATTTAGAGTTTTTCAATTATATTTAATAATTGGAATAAAATGAAATGCAAATTGGGTTTATTGTGAACTGTGTTTTAAAACGACATTTGTTCTTTAATTCAATTAACAGTGAAAATATAATTTGTAATTTATAAATCTTTTATTAAGATTTAATTAGAAATTCTCCAAAGTAAAGTTTTCCATTTAAATATATTAAATTGGAATTGAATGGAGTTCGATTTAATAATAATCGAGATGAGCTTCTGTAAAAGAAGACCGTTACTATATATGGAATTTAAAAGGCTTTGTCGTTATTCCATTTATATTAATGGTTTGATACAGGAATTTATATCGAATAAATATTGATTTGATTTATGTGAAAATTCCATATTTAATGGAAGATGATTTTGGGGTTTATCGTGAACCATGTTTTTAAATGACATTTGTTCTTTAACCCAGTTAAAGATAAGATTTATTTCTTGAATCTGAATAATCATTAAATAATGATTTTTCATATTAAAACCAAATTGGAGTTTTAATGAATCTTTAAAAAGAAGAATAAAGAATAAATTTAAAAGAATTTATCTTCCATAAAATTAATGGGAACCTTCCCCTAATAATGTGAATATTTTATTTAAAGGAATATTCTGATTTAGAATGAGGCGTTTGATGTGTTTTTATAGCACTTTATTATTGATTATAAAATACGCGAGTTATTCAGAAAGACCGGGTTTAACCCATTCTAAATAATTACTACGACGATTAAAAGTCGAAGATGAAGATGGTGGTTGAAGACTGGAGATCTTCACATCGTTTGGATGATTACTGATGTGTTGATTGGGAGGCATTCCAAGACATGGTAATAAGTGGTGATCGTCCAGACGTACTTGGAGATCGATGGATATGCAAGAATGTCTCTCCTGTATTGGACATATAGGATGAGGAATAAGGTGTCTCTGGTTTCGTTCAGACCCAGAACGAACTTGTAAATTGATGGTATCTGACGTTGTATTTCTTTATGTTGTATTCGTCGATCGCTGGTAAATATATATATGTTTGGTGGAGGAGAATTCATTCTCTTGCACAACACCCTTCTCTGAGACGTACAAGCTTAGAGGTTATATATTGACAGAAATCAATGGTATGGTATGGATATACAAGGTGGCATGCTAAGATGCAAATGATCAAGGCTTTTGTTGAAAAGCAAAGCCTTGTGGTTGATGATCAAAGCACAACTTTAATTTAGCATAGCTTTAAGTATAGCGATACTTCGTGAGCCTCACACCTCGGTATGAACCATAAACAGAAGTAAGGACTGTAGGGAGGACATACGTTTCTTTCTAGCTATCAGGGTTTTACACGCCCGGACATTTTTACTTATGTAGATGATGGAATGAGGCGACTCGGTTATTTGAGTCCCTAGTGGCTCTATTTATGCCCCGTAGGGCGGGGAAACGTATTGTTCGGGCACAACTAATCCACTAACATATTTGTGGACCAGACCTGAAGATCCAAGGGTCGCTCGAGCTCTGATCCTGAGATATGGTAAGCTAGATTGTCTCGAAATTGGTAAGGACTATCTCTTGCCTTGGTTCATGATGGAAATCCAATTTCCAATACGACACCATATGGTTTTGATTGTATAACTAGTATGGCGACATAGTATATGGTAGCTATATATAATGATTGAAATGTTTTTGAAACACATATACGCTAATAATAATATCAAATCCATTTTATCGTATCAAGCATTTTTGACCATTACAAGGTAAAACTCTATCCTCCGGTTTGCATTGCATTGTGTGATGGGACTTGAGTCTTATAATGGTTTCATTTTTCTAAAAAGAATTGCGTTGTTTAATGATTTACTTTATTTCATGCACTGGCAATCCAATGGACTATACCCGTTTCGCATTAGCGGCGTGATCCTGTGATTAGCCTTATTATTTTTAGAGAAGTCAAGTAAAGATTTCTCATACCAGTCCAATGACTGACCTGTAGTTTGTTTCACTTGTAAACTCGGGTGCCCTCTTTTCCACATGGGAAGTCGAGTGGCTTGTTTTGCATATATCTATTTATTAGGCAGGATTCGGGATCGAAGCTTAAAGCTATGGCCAGAGCAATGATAGTCTTCCGCTGCGTTGTATCAAGTTTATTGTAAATTAATCTTCTGCTGTATTATTATTTATTCGATATTCTCTGATATTCTGTACTCTGATGTAACATTATCATAATGTTTATAAAAGTCTTTTGTTATTTGTTCTAATTTGTTGTATGCCCAAAGTTAGCGTATTCGGATTCTGAATGGTCTTAGTCGATTTTGCGATCGATTAGGTCCGGGCGAAATGCGGGTCGTTACAGCTGATGTCTCGATTGGGTAGTTCACCCAATATGATGTTTTAAGTGGTAGTGGTCTAGACATACTTGGAGATTGTTCGGATTTGTAGGGGCCTCTCTCCTTTACTGGACAATGAATAAGGTGCCTTCGGCTTCGTTAACAACCCAGAACGAACTCGTGAATATATGTGTGTCTGAAGTTTTAATTTAGGGCCTAATAAACTTGTCTCTATTGATGATATATCAGCTGACGGCGGAGGATTTCTCTTAGCTTAACACCCTCCTTTGAGACATATGAGCAATTGATGATTAAAGCATGGCTAATATAGCGTAACTTTGTGTGGAAATGTGATTGTAAGCCTCACAAATCGAGAATGACCGGAACAAGATATGTCCTGCAAAGTTATGACCATAACGTTTCTTCTATATAGAAAGTGATGTTATGGTATAAAGCCCAGGAATTTCAATTATGTGAATGATAGATCGAGGTGCCTCGGATAAAGATTGGTCACGATCGGAAATGTTATGTGCAAGGAGTAACCCGAACTCCACCAAGTTAAGGGGTGGATCAGCTTTGTGAGCACGGGGGTTGTTAGCTCGTAGAGACATCCCTCTAGAGGTGTACCCACCCATGGAAAAATAAAGATCCTTTTCCTGGTCATTGTTGAAATCCAACCTCATGCGAAGCTTTATGGTTTTAGTTGTACTCTATATACGTAGACGTAATATATGGGTACCTATGTCTGCTAGGATTGATACATATATTTTGAAAAGGTTTTCAAATATAGATATTGATGATAATATCCAATGATTCTTCCAGGTCAAGCATACTTGGTTATCATAAGGTAGAACTTGCTCCAAATGGTGTGTGGTTGCATTGTGTGATGGGATGCGAGTCTTATGGTAGCTTCATTTTCAAAAAAGCATCCACAAAGTCTTGAAACCCTTTTGAGGATTGTTTGAGATATGTATGGCTTATTATCTAGTTCTCAAGCTGGTTAATCTAAGCCTGACTCGAGTGTTTAACACCCTGGTTAGATCTGAGTATAATTCTGGTTTAGACATGATTCGAGGAGTACCCAGATGATTCTAGAAGAGTTGGTGATCTTCGTCAGAAGGCATGGCATTTTCTATTATCTATATTTTGATGTTGTGGTTGTATTATGTAAGGATAGTGTTTATAACTATTCATGGCATGTTTTCTCTTATTATTTTAATGTTTTCCATTGTAAATTTTCGACTATAAAGTTATATTAAATATTATATTTTTCTATTTCGCTGTGAGATTCTATTCTTCTCTTTTGTTATGTTCCATTGTGTTTTCTCTGATAAACCTTAGTGGAATCAGTCTGCGAGATTTTGGTTTTGCGATGCATGAAGACCAAGGATGTGTTAAGTATCGACTATCGAAGATCAAAAACTTGGTTTATCATAGGACTTTTCGTTCATGCTTACTTTTTTGATTGGACTTGTGTTGTTTATAGTTGGCTCAAAGGGTGAGGGACTACATCGTCACAAAAAGGTATCATAAGCTAATAAGAAATAAAGTTTTTTATTACTTGAGTTTTTATATGATGGCTTTTCAAACTGACTTGGTGTTATTTCACGATAATTCTTGGGTTATAACGAGAATGTTTGGTTGTCTAGTTAGGTGTTCGGAGCTTAGGAGAGGAGCTGGAGTCCAAGACACACTTTTGTAGATTCTTATTTTCATTATGCTAGTTTTTTTTTTTTTGATGTTATTTAAGTTTGTTTATATAGGTTGTTATAACTGCCCAGGTTAGTATTGATTATTTACTGATTTTGTATATGTATATTAATAAAAGTTTTTTAAGTTCTTATAGACTAATTATATATTATATGTTATCCGCTGCGATTGTGAGATTCTTTGTTGTCCTATTTTTCTTTAATCTCTATTAATTTGGATTTCCGACACTAGGATGTACGACCTACTAATACGTAGACATATTAGTGTTGACTCGTAGGGTCGAAAGAACCAGGTCATTGTTGATCTATAAGATTTTTGATTCACAACAACAAAGAAAAGAAAATCAACGGATGAGTGAATTAGTACGATAATTTATTTGTGTTAGAGCTTGTTGAAATCTATCCTCATATATTACACAATCAAGCACTAAAAATCACGTGCGTTTTGTGTGTGTGTGTGTATGAGAAATGACATACAAAGTCACTGGACTGTGCCTCTTGGCACTGACCAGTCAACTAGCGGATTTTCCCCAGTCGACTGGTTTATGCCAGTCTGCACAATTCATTGCATTTTGTGTGCCAACGGTCATAAATATATATATATATATTTAAATACCAACTGACTGGTCATTTTTACCAGTCGACTGATTTGAATATAACAGTCATATTTCCGATGAGACATCTTCCTTCGTGAAAGGGTTTCTATCCATTTCTAAATAGAAATGAGTGTTTCATTTCATTATAACTTTTCATGGAAGATTATTACTCTTCATATATTATTTATACATCACAAACTACATTTTCAATAATCAATTCTCTCTATAATTTATGATCTTATTTCTATATACTCTTGCATTTTAAAAGCTTTTCAATTTCATACTTATTATTTTGAATCATCGATTCTATCTCATATTTCTTAATTCAATAAGAAATATTTTTCCTTCAAATCTTCATAGACACATCAAATATCTAAGGATAAAATTATAGAAAGGGTGCACTTAATCTGTGACTACTTCGTGTTGCTGAGAACTCATATTAAAGTCAAAAACACTTGTTGTATTGTTAAAGTCATGTTCAGTTTCTCAGGCATATTGCCGAAGTCCTGTTCGGTTTTCTCGTGCATGAAACCCGTTTGGTTGCTCGGGTGTGTTGTTAACCTGTTCCTCCGGGTGAAGTGATGGTGTAGCTAGTGAAAAGCGAGAAGATGTCTGGGACTGGACATACGACAGTACTCCGAACAAGTATAAAAATCCATGGTGTTATTTACTTTACCACATTTACTATGATATCGGAGTTTATTGAATTTTTACTTGCATAATTATTGCATAAGTTTAACATATATATACACAAACACATATATATATATATATATATCACATTACCCAAGCTTTCGCATATTCATATCAATCATATTACTCGATCCTACTCTAGCACTTTTCTTTTTTGAGTAATATTCCATGTTATGGCAATGATTCAATCCTACTCAATCCATGTTATGGTCTACCAGTCGACTGATAGAATGTCACCAGTCGACCGGTGACTGTTAATCCAATCTATTGGATTTATTTACCCTATATATTTTTTTATATATATACGAATATATTTTCTAATTTATAATGTTGTGTGTGTATGTGTATATATATATATATATATATAGTTAATCAAATTAAATGCAATATTTAGTATGTTTCTAATTATTTGCCTGATAAAAACATATATTTATTCATGAAATATCGAAAGCAACATACAACTCCTTTGCATTATATTAATGCAATTTTTATTAAATGCTGGAAAATTTTAAACAACAATGAGAAAAATTTCTTAATTGGAATCCAAAGATGTTGGTTCTTTCTAAGGAGTCTCGGTTCTAGCCTCCTCATTGTTTGCATAGCTTCTATCCCATGAATTTGGGCTATAAGGATAGGTGTATTCTTCCATCGACACCAAGAAGTTGTTGGTTGTTCCGGAGTAGTGGAAAGTGGATGGTGATGTGGTTCAAGTACGTTTGGTTTTCCACATATCCTTATTGACAATTGCTCTAAAAAACGTCTTGCTGTAACTTTCTGCTCAATGTATAATTCTCCTTGTAATTAAACTGCTGCTATTGGTAATGGTGAATTTCATCGATTTTGTATTTAGGTTATGGAGAAACAGAAAGTTTACATTTGTTTTTCTTTGCATCTGGTGTATAACCGGTATGGTAGTTTCCCCACTTTGTTTCCGGTTGTTTGTCCGGATTAGGGGAGACGAGAATTTCAATAGATTCAAACATTGTTTTTCATTTGATTTGGTCAGAGTATTTTTGGAAGATGATGTTTCAATGGATTCAGACGATTGTTTCTCATTTGATTTGGTCGGAGTATTTTTGGAAGATGATGACTTATTTGAGTTTGACATTGCTTTGCTTCTCTTTGAATTTCGATTGTGAAGGAGATGAAGCTTGTATGGGAAATTTTAGTGTTTCTATAAGAGAATCCCCTTAGAAGTAGCAACAGAAAATGTATAAACGATAGGTAGGATTGATAAAAACCACTTATAAATTTATTAATTGGGTATAGGTTTGTTATTTTAGCAGAACTACAATACGGAATCATGTTCTAAGTTCAACAAGAAATACCATATAGATCAAATGGCAAATACATACAACTTGCACAATGAACACCAAGGTCCGAGACCCGGTGGATACATTTTTTTTTTTTTGAAATGTTTATTTTTTCACATATAACTTAACTTTTTTTATAAATTTTTACATGAAACTATTCCTAGTTCTCTTCTAAGTTTAATAAATTTATTTTCTAGTAGAGGTTTAGTAAAAAATATTGGTAATTTGGTTTTCAGAATTTACAAATTCTAAGTTTATAACTTCTTTTTTAATGTTATCCTATAGAAAGTGTTGTCTTATATCTATATGTTTAGTTCTCGAATGATCTACCATATTTTTAAAAAGATTTACTACACTTGTGTTGTCACAATAAATAGTTGAATTATTTAAATTTATGTTAAAATCTTTAAGTGTTTGTTGCATATATATTACTTGAGCACAAGCCACTGCAACTGATATATATTCAGCTTCACACGTAGATAGTGAAACACAATTTTGTTTCTTGTTAAACCAAGATATTAGTGATCTGGCAATAAAATGACAAGCACCACTTTTACTTTTTCGAACCGTCCGTGATCCTCCAAAATCAGTGTCACTGTACGATATTAATTCAAAGGAACAATCTTTCAGATAAAAAAGTCTAAAATCTTGTTTATTGATAACGTAATATACGTTTAACTGCTCGTAAGTGTGATTCTTTGGGATTGGCTTGAAATCGAGCACATAAACAAACACTCATCATTATATCCGGTCTACTTGCTGTTAAATATAATAATGATCCTATCATACTACGGTATAATTTTTTATCTTTCCTTTTATCATTTTCATCTTTTTCTAAATGTGTTGTTGTATTCAACGTTTTATTAAATTATTACAATATTTTTTTATTTATAAAAATACTATTTGAAAGTTGTTTAATTTGTAAACCCAAAAAATATGACAATTCACCCGTATGTGACATTTCAATTTCGCAAGTCATAATTTTTGAAAATTCTTGACATAATTTTTCATTAGTGGAACCAAAAATAATGTCGTCGACATAAATTTGAATTATTGAAATATCTTTATCATTACTTTTTATAAATAATGATTGATCAACCTTTCTAATTTGAAATCCCGAATCAGTTAAATAATCTTAAGATGTTCATACCAAGCATGGTGTGCTTGCTTTAAGCCATATAACACCTTTTTCAATTTATAAATGTGATCAGGGTATAATTCATATGTAAACGAGGGTAGTTGTTCAACATAAACACTTTCTTTTATATAACCATTTAAAATGCACTTTTCATGCCCATTTGATATAATTTGAAATTATGAATATAGGAATGGGCTAATAAGACACGAGTTGCTTCTAATTTAGCGACTGGAGCAAAAGATTCTTCATAATCTATTCTTTCTTCTTGATTATATCCTTGCGCGATAAGTCTAGCTTTATTTCTTGTTACATTTCCAAACTCGTTTGCTTTATTTTTTATAAACCCATTTTGTTCATATAACAGTCTGATCATTTAGTCTTGGAATTAATACCCAGAATTAACTGGGTTCAAACTAATTTAATTCTTTTGGCATCGCTATAATCCAGTTTTCATCTATAGATGCTTCTTTTGGATTTTTGGGTTCGATGTTGGATAAGCAAGCAACGTGACTCACTAAATTCAGTTGACTTCTAGTTCTTACATTTGGATTTGTTTCTCCGATAATATTTTTAGTTGGATGATCTCGTAATATTCTTGGTCGAGATCTTATTTCGTTATTTTTTTGAATAATGTTTTCATTATTATTTTCTATATTTTCTATTTGATTATTATCTAAAATTTCTTTATTTTCATTGATATTTTCATTTATATTATTATGAACAATGTTTTCATCTACACTAGAATTATAAATTATATTATCTTCGTCTTGAGAACTTCTAATTTTCAAAACTTCAATATAAGAATTTTGAATATAGTATTCATCGAAAGAGATAGGAAGTGATTCTTCTATTTTATTTGTTCTTTTATTAAAAATAAGACAATTTTGCTTCGATCTGAATATTCAAGAAATATGCCTTTAGCGGATTTTGAATCGAATTTTCCAAGCTGATCTTTAGTAATTAAAATAAAACATTTTGAATCGAAAACCATAAAATATGAAATATTTGGTTTTCTACCATTAAAAAGTTCATATGGAGTATTTTCCGCAAGAAGTCGGATGGAAACACAATTCAAAACATAATTGGCTATTGCGATAGCTTCTACCAAGAATTGTTCTGTAACGAACTTCCATTCAACAACGTTTTAGCATATTCTTGTAATGTTCTATTTTTATGTTCTACAACTCCATTTTGTTGTGCAATTCTAGGAAACGGAAAACTATGAAAAATTCCTTTCTTTTTACAACATAAATCTAAATTTTCATTTTTGAATTCTCCTCCATGATCACTTCGTATATTATTTATTTTCAAATCTTTTAGATTTTGAATTTGTTTTACTAACATTTTAAAATAATCAAATGTATCACTTTTATTTTTCAAAAATATCATCCAGGTATATCTAGAAAAATCATCAACTATTACAAACACGTATCTACTGTGATTTATGGATTGAATTTGAGTTGGCTCAAATAAATCCATATGTAGTAATTCCAATAGTTGCAAAGTTAAAATGACCCTTCTAGAGTTAAACGATGATTTTGTTAATTTTCCTAACTAAAAAGCATCGCATAAGTTTTCAGTTTTGAGTTTAATTTTGGTAAACCTTTAACGATTTCAATTTTTGAGATTATATTAATGGTTTCAAAATTTATGTGACAAAATCTCTTATGCCATAACCAAGGATCGTTTTCTTTAGATAATAAGCACATATCTAGACTGTTATTAATTTTCATATTTAAGATATAAATATTTTTATCTCTATTACCTTCGAAAATAAGATTTTGATTTTTATCAAAAAATAATACATTTATTTTCAGAAAATTATATTTTAAAACCTTTATTGCATAAATGACTAATATTTAACAAATTATGTTTTAAATTTTTAACTAATAAAACATCATTAATAAGAGGTAAATTAGATGTACTATAATATATCGCACTTATCGCCATTGCCGATGATATATCCTTTAGAATTATCTCCAAATGTGACAGTTCCTCCTTTTGAGAAGGTAATATTCATTAGCATTTCTTTGTCTCCTGTCATATGTTTTGAGCAACCACTATCGAGTATCCATATTCCTCTTTTCTTGAGTGGGACCTACAAAAAAATATGTAATGAGGTTGGTACCCACTTCCTCTGTTAGGGCACTTAGAGTTAGGTCTTAGGAAACCAAACCCAAGAGGGTCCAGTGTCCCTTTTCAAAATATAGTCCTTATTATTGTGAACAGTTTCTAAGAATGTTTTAATATATTTGACCCTAATCAAATAATTATTCATTTTAGGAACCCATATACTAATAGTTTTAGAAACCTTTTTCTTAATACAAACTGTTTTTGGCTTCTTTATAGAAGGAGTTACTGGTTTGGCAGATCTAGACTTTTTATTGATTTTTTTCGAAATATTTGTTTTCTATACATATCCTAGTCCCTTTTTACTAGACGTAGGTAGCTGTTTTCTATAACTTTAAATAAATCCCCTCTACCTTTATTTAAATTCGTGACATTTTTAGTAATATCATCTACTTTAATTTTAAGACTAGAATTATCTAGTTCCATGATTCTAATCCGAGTATTTAACTCATGATTTTCAGAAGCAAGTTGATTATTCTTTTCTTTTTGAGTTTCAATTTCTTCAATCCATATGGAAAGTTGAGAATCTGTATTAAATAGAGATTCTTGACGTTTTCTAGTTTCATCTTCTAATATCTCTTTTTCATTTTTTAGCAAAATCTCTTTCAAATTTTGCCTTTTTATTATCATCATTTGCTTGTTTAAATATTCTTTTAAAATTATTTCTAGATTATAATATTTCCATATTAATTTCTACCATATCTTCGAAAGTAAAATCACAAACCTTAGTTTCTTTAGCCATGAAGCATACGTTAGCTTGTTCCTTATAGCTCTCACTGTCACTTTCAGAAAATATGAAGAATTTGAATCTTCCCAAGTTACGGAGAATGCTCGTCTCTTAGATTTCACCTTTTGGTTCTTGTTGCACTATTCTTTTTGTATTGGACAATTCTTTTGATAATATCCCATCTTGTGACAACCAAAGCATTTAACTGAAGATGGTGCTTTATTATTATTATTATTATTATTATTATTATTACTACTATTAGAGCCCGTTTGGCACATATCCGTATTAAGTTCTAAAATTAGGCTCACATCCAATCATAAACTTATTGTAAATTTAGTCCCAATTTTTCAAAAATTCACTAAAAAAATAGAAAAAAATATGTAAATTCATAATTAATTAAAATAGAAAAACTGAGATCGAAAACAATCAAACAAGGCGTCGAAAAATAGAAAACAATAAAATTGCAGTTTAATGCATAATAGTATGCAAGTATATGTATTTTCCTGCATATATCCATGCACATTTTCAACTCATGCATTTGCATTTGATATTTTTGCATACATCTATGCAAGTACTGCGTAATTTTGGCATACAAGTGTGCATAAATTCACATGCATAAATATCAGTTCAAATTTCTATATGAAATACTTGCATACATGTGTGCAAGTATTCCTACTAGTTGCACAAATGTATGCAAGTTTCGGTCCAAATTTTCTAAAGAAAATAGCATATACAATAGTTGCATATTGTATGCTGCTATTGGCAAAAGTTGCATAAATTTATGCAACTTTTTGTTTTTTGTTTGCATAGACTTCCGAGAATATTTCTAGATTTTAGAATATATTTTTTATGTGGTAGCGCCAAAAAATTTAGGTGAAAATTGAAAAAGGCAGAAGGGTTCAACACAGCAGATGGAAGTTTCAAAAAAGAAGGAGCGACACTTAAAACAGGCAGTGAGTTTACATATATACTTTGGGAGGGACGTGCGATACATTTCAAACTTAAATAGAGACCATAGCCTAATTTCCACTTACTATTATTGATATTTTTCTTTCCATTATTCTTGAATCACTTCTTTTATTTCAGAAATTTTCTGAATTTTTTTGGCAATGAAAGATAGATCTTCTTGATCTTTTGAATTTGATTCGTCTTTTTCAGCATGAAAAGCTAAGTTCTTTTTATCTTGTGCATGAACCTTTTTAGCAAGCAAATTTAATTCGTATGACATTAGATTTCCTATTAACTCTTCGGGTTTCATGGCTAAAAGATTGTTAGCTTCTTCGATAGCCAAGACCTTCCTTTCCCAATCTTCCATCAGAGAGTTTAGGATCTTTGATACTATATCAAGATCATAGTATTTTTCACCTAAGCCCAATAGTGAATGATAAATTTTTGAAATCTAGAATACATATCACTAATCCATTCATTTTCATTCATTTTAAAGTTCTGAAATTGATTTTTAAGCATGGATGTCTTGCTTTGTTTAACCTTGCTAGTTCCTTCGTGTGTAACTTTGAGTATTTGCCAAATTTCATATGTAGTATTGCACATACAAATTCGGTTAAACTCATTTCTATCCAAGACACAATGAAACATATTCACGGCTTTAGCATTAGCAGTAGCTTTTGATTTTTCATTGGTTGGCCACTCAGAATAATTTGCAGTAGGAGGTATATACTCTTTTTGAGTAATATTCCAAGAGTCAAAACCATTTGCTTGCATGTAAATTATCATAAGTGTAGCCCAATAATTATAGTTCATGCCATTAAAAAATGGAGGTCCTGCAGTAGATTGACCTTCTGTGAAACTTGTGTTATTGCTGGTGTTAGTCATGTTGTTATCCATATTAATCAAATAACTGTTTTATACTTATAAGATGTCCTGCTCTGATACAAATGAAAAAGAAAGGTCTAAAGTAAGATCGAGTAATATGGATCGATATGAATATGCGGAAGCTTAGATAAGTGATATATATATATATATATTAAACTTATGCAATTTTTATACAAGTAAAAATTCAATGAACTAAATATACCGATATTAAAGTAAATATAGTAAAGTAAAGTAAACGACACTGTAGATTTTTATACTGGTTCGGAACACCTCTTACATCCAATCGTAGACTACTTATGGCTTTTCACTAGCAGCACCCTCACTTCACCTAGATGAACAGGTTAGCAACAAACCCGAGCAATCGGACAGGAATTCATGCTTAAGAAAACCAAACAGGACTCAACAACCCGCCTAAGCAATTGAAAAGGACTTCAACAATACAATTGTAACAACCCGTATTTTTATAACGTGTTATAACTATAAATCAATGCAGAACTAATTTTTAAAATAAGAATCAAGGGCAACGGGTTACGCCATTGCGTTCGCCTCGAAATTCTGCTGGGAAACGAGTCCGAGTTTTCGAAAATCGGAGTCTGTATGACCAAGTTATGACCTTTCAAAGTTTTCAGAAAATTTCAAGTTCAAAACAGCTCAGAATTCGAATTCAAATTTCGAGTTCAAACCACAGAACAGACTGGGCGGGAAATTTCCCGCCCAGGACCAGGTCAACCATAGTGTCGACCTGTGTGTCGACCTGGGGGTCGAACTGTTGGCCGAGCCCAATTTTGAAGCTGGATTCACTTTGATGTTTTTGGCCTCATTTCTGTCTACATTCATTGACCTGACCCTATATAAACAGCCCCTAACACTAGTCTCTCTACACAAAATTCTCTCTGACCTTATGCTGCTCTAATTCTGGTTGAAAAGTTAGAAAAAGAGACTACTTCTTCTATGTCAAAACTACGTTAAGAGAATTGCTGATTTGGGGATTTCTGTTAGGACTCGACTAAGCATATAAAGATTCAACATCGACTTTCTTTTTCTAATTCTCAAACCACGATCTGTAAGCCCCAGTTACTTTTAGATTTAAACTTTAACGTAATATGAATATGTTGTAAATTGAAATTGGACCTGTGTATGATGGCTGTTTTACATCCGTTCTTTTTCATCTTGGATCTTGACTTTTGGGTATATTACTATGACATTGATTTGGGACCTATTCATGTTGTAAATCAAAAAGAAAAACCCCTTATATTATCATGCCTGAAATGTTGAATCTGCTATTAGTCATAAGTTTATGACTATCACCTTACGTCAACCGTTACCATGACTATCACCTTATGTCAACTGTTATCTTGAATAGTACCATATTTTGCTAGATTTGGAATCTTTATGTTTGAGGCCGATATTCCATATGCCAGTAATGTTATAATCATTAATCTCAAGTTATACCATGCTATGCTAGTAATCACTTTTTCCACCTTATACCCGTCCCTTTTTATGTTATTCCCTAATTAGATTTATTAGTATCGATTCTAGTTCACGTGCGATGGGAATACGGTCTGGGTAGATTAGGTAAAACATGAATTGGCTTTGAACTTGAACTTGAACGTTGTTATAACTTGAACCTGGATATGAATATGAACTTGACGCGATTTGACATGAAACATGACCTGAAAACTTGACATGAATTTAGACTCGAAACTTGAATCTGGACATGACACTTAGAATGAATTTGAAAATGGCCAACTCGAGGTTGGGTTGAGTTTGCAGTGTAAACCTGCCCAGAACCGCCCGGCAAATCAGTGACTGCAAACAATAGGATCCAATGTGGGTAGTTGGTCATATCACACGTAAAACCCGAGGTTAGATTATGTTGTGGTGTAAAACTTCCTGGAACCGGCCGGCAAATCCAGTGACCACAACAATTAGTCTAATGTCAGAGGTTGGGGTGCATCAATGAGTTAATGCCACATGATAGGGTTAAGTCATGAACCACTTGAATATACTTAACCAATTTGACACGATGACATGGTAGGGTTAAGTCATGAACCGCTTGAACACACTTAACCAACTTGATACATGATTTGGATAGGGTTAAGTCACGAATTTGATTGACAACACTTAACCCATTAGAAACCCTAGTTACGCGGTCCTTTTCAGCAGTAACCCACTTAGATGTATCACGATACCCTGGGACTAGGCAGGGTGGGGCACAATTACTGGGCTGATTGTAAGCGACCAGAACGACGGCTGAGTAGGTGCGCCATTGTAGGTTCAGGCGGACTATGGTCGTGCACGCAGTCCGAAGTGGAAAAAGCAGGCATTGGGCACCAGTAGGTTTACACTGTGCGTGCTTGATTCGTGTCGGTGGTTGGCATCATAGGGCTTGATACACCCTATGGTGGAACTAGCACATGTGACTACATTTCAGGATAGGGCCATATGACACAGACACTTGACGAGTTAGAACTTGTAGGGATCCGATCGATTAGTAGTCATTTCATGATTAATACTTGACATGGGTTAGAAGACTAGTACAATTGGTGCAGCGAATCTTGAGTATGCGATGCTAGACTTGACTTATCTTGTTATCTTAATTATCATACCAGTCCTGTTATCATCCTTATGTTTAATTACAGTTTTGACATGTCATGTTACCTTTACTAGTTTTTATACTGAAAGTCACTAGGGCTTACCGGTCTTATGACTGACCCTTTTTCTTTCGTCCCCCCCCCCCCAGGTTCTCAGGGAGGAAACACTAGCTCTTAGCTTGGATTTAGCTTGCTTTCTGTCAGATCATGTACGGTTTGGTCTTGGGCTATGCTATGGCTGCACTTCTGCTATTTATGGGGAATAATTTACTTTTGTTATCTTAAGTTTATGCTTCTTTATTGGGAACTTGATGTAATGGAATAATTTGTACCTTGGATATATGAGGTTTTGACACTTTTCTTGAAAGTAATAAAAATTTGGTTTTTAATTTCTACCGCTGCTTCATTTATGTTCTTCCTTGTGATATCTCTGTGTATGTTTACCTAGATAATACTACACAAAAACTAGTGCATTCCCTTTGTGAGAGACCGTAGCGGAGGTGGGGTGTTTCATTTGGTATCAGAGCAGAAGGTTACCAGGCTAGGAAAAAGTTTTAAAAACCTTCTAAAACTATTTTCAAAACCATGTATAAAGAAGCATTTTTCAAGAAATGTTTTATGTTTAAAAAGGCTATTCCCCAAAAGCCATTAGCACCTTCCTTTGTTTCCTCGTTTGAATCTTTTTCTTTTCGTTTTTCAGCATGTCTGATCTTAACCTTCCTGAGGGAGTACCCGTACCTAGATGGTTCCGAAGGTACTTAGAAGCTAGGGCCAATGGCGTGGGCCCGGCAGACATCCCTCCTCATCCTCACCCAGTGGCCGCGGTTCCTCCTCCTCCTGGTACCGCCTTTGCCAAAATATGCAAAGACTTTAAAGAAATGGGCGGCAAGAACTTCTTTGGAACCGGAACCTTTGTTGAGGCATGAAACTGGCTAAAGGAGATTGAAGACTTGTTTATTATTTTTGATGTGGAGGACCATAGGAAAGTTCAGTTGGCAGCATGGTTGTTGAAAAAGGAAGCTGCATTTTGGTGGGAAGTCA
This sequence comes from Allium sativum, assembly GCA_030737875.1. Taxonomy (NCBI): domain Eukaryota; kingdom Viridiplantae; phylum Streptophyta; class Magnoliopsida; order Asparagales; family Amaryllidaceae; genus Allium; species Allium sativum. The sequence continues at coordinate 10,630,367 of JASFAX010000035.1, forward strand.
CCAACGCTACCAGGCGAGTTGAGACTTGTGCAGACTTTAGAGAGAGGTTTGGGCTTAAATTCTTATCGTTAGTAGAAGAGAACCTTCAGATGGAGAGGTTCCTAGCACTCAAGCAAGGGTACATGTCTGTTAGGGAGTACGTGAATAAGTTCAATCAGCTTGCTCGGTTCGGTTTGGACTTGGTCAACACGTCCTAGAAAACGGTTGTACGCTTTGCTCGAGGATTAAACGAGCCACTACACACTTTGGCCATAACTCATATACCCATGGGGGCGATCTTTGAAAGCCTAATGGATATGGCTTTACTTCATGAGGAAGACAAGAATAGCAAGAAGGAGGTTAAGCCTAATGAGACTCAGAATAAAAAGTTGACTTCAAGAAGGGAGGCAACAAGAATAACAAGAATAACAAGGGCAACAACAACAATAATAACAGGTCACGTGAGACAAGGAAGTGTAACTTTTGTGGTATTACGGGACATCTAGCTAAAGACTGTAGTAAGAAGAAGAGAAAGTTGGGTGAATGCTTTCATTGTGGAGATACTGGACACATCAGCAAGGATTTCCCTAAGAAGCAAGGACAGGGCAAGGGCAGACCGAGCGAGCAGGACCTTCTGGAGGGCAGTTGCATGCTCTCAACACCACTCCAGCTCTTGACCGAGGTAGTAATATTTCCGTAGAAAGCCTTATTTACATTTCTCACTTTCCTGTTCGAACCTTATTTGACTCTGGCGCATCGCATACTTTTATTTCTTCTGATATTGTTGAAAATCTGCACCTAAGTACTAGTCTGGTTGAGGATCCCGTTATAGTTTCAAATCCAATTGGGGGCTCCGCCAATTTATCTATGATGTGTGTGGATTTGAGGATCTCTATCTTAAGCGTAGAATTCACGTGTAACGCTTATGTTCTCGGATTTATGGGATATGGTTTGATCCTAGGTATGGATTGGCTGTCCGATTACGGAGCCATTCTTGATTGTAAACGAAGGGTAGTGAGCCTCATGACTCGCCTGGGTAATACCCTTGAAATTTCTTGTAACCCTAAGGGTCCGGTCATGTTGTGTTATCTTGAATCTCTTGACTCGTCCGTCGATAATTTGCAATCTATAAGAATGGTCCGAGAATATCCAGATGTCTTTGATGAGGTGAGGGGGTTACCTCCTAAACGCGAGATAGACTTCCGAATTTATCTTGTTAATAATGCCAAGCCAATTTCATTGCCCATTAGGAACATGGCCCCACGAGAAAAAAGAGAGCTCAGTAAACAAGTTAAGGAGTTGCTTGAGAAAAATTTCATAAGAGGAAGCATTTCTGAATGGGGTGCTCCGGTGGTATTCGCTACTAAGGCGGATGGTTCACTTCGTTTATGCGTAGATTATCGTGAGTTAAACAAGCTAACTAAGAAAAATAGGCACCCACTACCAAGAATCAACGATTTGTTTGACCAGCTTGTCGGAGCATCTGTTTTCTCTCAACTCGATCTAGCCAAAGGATTCCATCAGCTTAGAGTGGCTGAGGATAGCATTGACAAAACTGCGTTTAGGACTCCAGATGGGTTCTTCGAATGGCTCGTCATGCCGTTTGGGTTAATGAATGCACCCGCATACTTTGTAGATTTGATGAGTAGGGTGTTTCGGGAGTTCCTTAACAAGTTTGTGGTGGTTTTCAGGGATAATATTTTGATCTTCTCAAAAGATGAAGAAGAGCATGCTAGACATCTCAAGGAAGTCATGGAAACGGTAAGAGCACATCAGTTAAAGGCTAAGTTCTCCAAATGCCATTTTTGGAGGAAGGAAGTTCAGTTTCTTGGACATGTAGTTTCTAAGCAAGGCATAGCCGTGGACCCCGCGAAGGTAGTTGCGGTACAAGACTGGAAAATTCCTAAGAATGCAATGGAGGTGAGGAGCTTTCTCGGTTTGGCGGGCTACTACAGGAAGTTCATTAAGGACTTCGCTAAGATTTCAGCCCCTCTTACTAAGTTAACAAACAAGAACCTAGCTTTTGCATGGGACATAGAGTGTGACGTTGCTTTTCACAGACTCAAGAGAGCCCTCACCAAAGCTCCAGTTTTGGAATTACCTGACAGAGGCAAGGTGTTTACGATGTACATAGATGCGTGCGGCACAGGATTAGGCGTTGTCCTAATGCAAGATGGAAGAGTAATATGCTACGGGGGCAGACAACTAAAAGTTTATGAGAAAAACTATCCCACGCATGACTTGGAGTTGGCCGCGATTGTTTTTGCGCTTAAAGCTTGGCGCCATTATCTTCTAGGGGAGAGGTTCGAGCTGTATACCGACCACAAATCGCTTAAGTACCTCTTCTCACAGAAAGATTTGAATCCGAGACAACAGATGTGGATGGAATTCTTGGCATCATATGACTTCGATATAGCTTATACCCCTGGCAATGGTAACGTGGTGGCAGACGCGCTAAGTAGAAAAAGGTTGACTTTGAGCCCCTTGTTTGTTGAAAGGAAAAGCCTTGAGTTTATAGCATCCTTTGATTTTACACCTGCTGTTGAGTCATTGACTGCTACGTTAGCATCTCTTAAGTTAAGACCTACACTTCTAGATCAAGTAGGGACTTCACAGAAGGAAGACCACAGATAGTTGAAATCATGGACAAGCTGATTAGTGGTGAGACGTCAAGTCACCTCAGTAGGTATGCCATAGATGACAAGGGATGGCTAAGGCGCGATGGAAGGCTATGTGTCCCATAAGTGGGAGACCTAGTAAGGAACGTCCTCAAAGAGGCGCATCACTCGAAGATGACCGTAAATCCTGGAGGGGATAAGATGTACAGAGATATGAAACACATTTTCTTTTGGGCTGGAATGAAAAAGGATGTGGCAGAGTTCGTTTCGAAGTGCATGGTGTGCCAACAAGTAAAGGCCGAGTCGAAGAAGCCCGGTGGGCTATTACATCCTTTGGAGGTTCCGCAATGGAAATGGGAGAGTATCTCCATGGATTTCGTGGATGGACTGCCGAGGTCAAGGAAGGGAAATACTAGCATATGAGTCATAGTTGATAGACTCATGAAAAGTGCTCACTTCATTCTAGTGAAAAGAAAGAGGCCCGCATGATGGCTAGCGTCTATTTACCTTCGAGAGGTAGTACGGTTGCATGGGGTTCCTTCTAGTATAGTTAGTGATCGTGACCCAATTTTCACTAGCCAGTTTTGGAATAGTCTACAAGAAGCAATGGGTACACGACTGAGTTTAAGCACGGCCTATCACCCACAGACAGATGAACAAACCGAAAGGGTAAATAGGGTACTAGAAGATCTCCTGAGGCTATGCATTCTTAACTTTGGTGGTACTTGGAAAGACCATTTTCCTCTCGTGGAGTTTGCATATAATAATAGTTACCAAGCTAGCATCGGAATGGCACCATTCGAATCCCTGTATGGAAGACCATGGAAATCGCCAACTTGTTAGTGGGAAACGACACATAGGCTTATATTTGGGCCCGACATGATAAGGGACACTTCTGAGAAGGTTGAGTTGATACGAAGATGGATGAAAACGGCCCAAGATAGACAGAAATCTTATGTTGACAAGAGAAGGACGGACCTAGAGTTCGAAGTCGGAGATATGGTCTTTATGAAAGTTTTTCCGTTACGCAATATAGTTCGTTTTGGAGCAGTTGGGAAGCTAGCACCAAGGTTCATAGGACCGTTCCCTATCACTGAGAGGATTGGACAGATGGCCTATAAGGAAGACTTACTCGAGAAGCTGACCGGAGTACACAATGTCTTTCCCGTCTCGCATCTCCGAAAGTGCTTGCATGAGTCGGTCGAAGTGGTTGAGCCAAGCATCCTTGAAGATGTAGAAGTGGAAAAAGAAGCAACATTGAGGCGAGTTCCGATTCGTATCTTAGGAACGGAGATTAAGATGCTAAGGAATCGAGAAATCAAGCTAGTTAAAGTGCAGTGGAGTGAAGCCCAAGAAGACACAACTTGGGAAACCGAAAAGAAGATACGCGCGCTATACCCATTTCTTTTTTAGGGTACATTCTCGATCTCTTTTTACTTGAAAACCCTTTCGTATCATGCTTTTACTACCTATGTTTGTCTTGTTATCTTCTTGATGTTATCTTGAGAACCTTAGGACCATATGGATGTAAATATGTGATTGAAACATGTTATGGTTGATGTTTGCAAATGGTTGCAAGTGATTGCTAGTGAATGCATGACACACATTAGGAACTAGATCGGCTCAGTCACATTTTCATGTTGCATATGCATGAGTGCTTATACTTGTACATGGATGGAACTTGTTATGCTATCATTTGTATGTTGCATATGAATGAATGTTTGTGCACTCATGTAGAGATTATATAAGTATGTTAGGAATTTTTGCATACATGTTGGATCCATTACACTAACATATTTTGCATTAAGGAGGTCTACTGAATCAGTAACCGCCTATTTTTTTTTATTAGATAAGTACATATACACACACTTTCTGCATATGTTCATACATCACTAGAAACTTCTTAAGGACAATGGTTGCTTGTGGATGATGTTTTGAGTAGATGGATGATGGATGGTAGGACACATCCTCCCTAACTTAGAGATTTCGGGGACGAAATCCTTTAAGGAGGGGAGAATGTAACAACCCGTATTTTTATAACATGTTATAACTATAAATCAGGGCAGAACTAATTATTAAATTAAGAATCAAGGGCAATGGGTTACGCCATTGCGTTCGTCTCGAAATTCTGCTTGGAAACGAGTCCGAGTTTTCGAAAATCGGAGTTCGTATGACCAAGTTATGACCTTTCAAAGTTTTCAGAAAATTTCAAGTTCAAAACTGCTCAGAATTCGAATTCAAATTTTGAATTCAAACCACAGACTGGGCAGGAAATTTCCCGCCCAGGACCAGGTCAACCTGGGGGTCGACCATAGAGTCGACCTGCCCAGGACCAGGTCGACCATAGTGTCGACCTGGTGGCCGAGCCCACTTTTGAAGCTGGATTCACTTTGATGTTTTTGGCCTCGTTTCTGTCTACATTCGTTGACCTTACCCTATATAAACAGCCCCTAACACTATTCTCTCTATACAAAATTCTCTCTGACTTTATGCTGCTCTAATTCTGGTTGAAAAGTTAGAAAAAGGGACTACTTCTTCTACATCGAAACTACGTTAAGAGAATTGCTGATTTGGGGATTTCTGTTAGGACTCGACTAAGCATACAAAGATTCAACATCGACTTTCTTTTTCTAATTCTCGAACCACGATCTGTAAGCCCTTGTTACTTTTAGATTTAAACTTTAAACGTAATATGAATATGTTGTAAATTGAAATTGGACCTGTGTATGATGGTAGTTTTACATCCGTTCTTGTTCATCATGGATCTTGACTTTTGGGTATATTACTATGACATTGATTTGGGGCCTATTCATGTTGTAAATCAAAAGGAAAAACCCGTCATATTATTATGACAGAAATGTTGAATCTGCTATTAGTCACAAGTTTATGACTATCACCTTACGTCAACCGTTACCATGACTATCACCTTATGTCAACTGTTATCTTGACTAGTACCTTATTTTGCTAGATTTGGAATCTTTATGTTTGAGGCCGATATTCCATATGCCCGTAATGTTATAATCATTTATCTCAAGATATACCATGCTATGCTAGTAATCACTTTTTCCACCTTATACCCGTCCTTTTTATGTTATTCCCTAATTAGATTTATTGGTATCGATTCGAGTTCACGTGCGATGGGAATACGGTTTGGGTTGATTATGTAAAACATGAATTGTCTTTGAACTTGAACCTGAACGTTGTTATAACTTGAACCTGGATATGGACATGAACTTGACACGATTTGACATGAAACATGACCGGAAAACTTGACAAGAATTTAGACTCAAAACTTGAATCTGGACATGACACTTAGAATGAATTTGAAAATGGCCAACACGAGGTTGGGTTGAGTTTGCAGTGTAAACCTGCCCGGAACCGCTCGACAAATCCAATGATTGCAAACAATAGGATCCAATGTGGGTAGTTGGTCATATCGCACGTAAAACCCGAGGTTAGACTATGTTGTCGTGTAAATCTTCCCGGAACTGCCCGGCAAATCCAATGACCACAACAATTAGTCTAATGTGAGAGGTTGGGGTGCATTAATTCATTAATGCCACATGATAGGGTAAAGTCATGAACCACTTGAATATACTTAACCAATTTGACACGATGACATGGTAGGGTTAAGTCATGAACCGCTTGAACACACTTAATCAACTTGATACATGATTTGGATAGGGTTATGTCACGAATTTGAATGACAACACTTAACCCATTAGAAACCCTAGTTACGCGGTCCTTTTCAGCAGTAACCCGCTTAGATGTATCACGATACCCTAGGACTAGGCAGGGTGGGGCACGATTACTGGGCTGATTGTAAGCGGCCAGAACGACGGCTGAGTTGGTGCGCCATTGTAGGTTCAGGCGGACTATGGTCGTGCACGTAGTTCGGAGTTGAAAAAGCAGGCATTGGGCACCAGTAGGTTTACATTGTGCATGCTTGATTCGTGTCGGTGGTTGGCACCAAAGGGCTTGATATACCCTATGGTGGACCTAGCACAGGTGACTACATTTCAGGATAGGGCCGTATGACACAGAAACTTAACGAGTTAGAACTTGTAGGGAGCCGATCGATTAGTAGATCGTACCGTAGGACCCTGTAATGAGTCACTTCATGATATTGGGCCAAGGGATCATTTCATGATTAATACTTGACATGGGTTAGAACACTAGTACAGTTAGTGCAGCGAATCTTGAGTATGCGATGCTAGACTTGACTTATCTTGTTATCTTAATTATCATACCAGTCCTATTATCATCCTTATGTTTAATTCCAGTTTTCACGTGTCATGTTACCTTTACTAGTTTTTATACTGAAAGTCACTAGGGCTTACCAGTCTTATGACTGACCGTTTTCTTTCGCCTCCTTTTCTTTCGTTCCCCCCTCCCCCCCCCCCCCAGGTTCTCAGGGAGGAAACACTAGCTCTTAGCTTGCTTTCTGTCAGCTCATGTACGGTTTCGTGTTGGGCTTTGCTATGGCTACACTTCTGCTATTTATGGGGAATAATTTACTTTTGTTATCTTAATTTTATGCTTCTTTATTTGGAACTTGATGTAATGGAATAATTTGTACCTTGGATATAGGGGGTTTTGACTCTTTTCTTGAAAGTAATAAAAATTTGGTTTTTAATTTCTACCGCTGCTTCATTTATGTTTTGCCTTGTGATATCTCTGTGTATGTTTACCTAGATAATACTCCACCAAAACTAGTGCATTCCCTTTGTGAGTGACCCTAGCGGAGGTGGGGTGTTACAACAACAATGTTTTTGACTTAAATATGTGTTCTCAGCAACGCGAATTAGTTACAGATTAAGTACACCCTTCCTATTATTTTATCCTTTGACGTTTGATGTGTGTGTGAAGATTTGAAGGAAGTACATTGCTTATTGAATCGAGAAATATGAAATAGAATCAATGATTCAAAGTAATGAGTATGAAATTGAAAAGCTTTTAGAATGCAAGAGTATATAGAAATATGATCAGAAATTATAGTGTGAATCAGTGATTTGGAAATGTAGTTTGTGATGTATAAATAGTAGAAAAAGAGTGATAATCTTTCATAAAAAGTTATGATGAAAAGAAGCACTCATTTCTATTCAGAAATGGATAGAAAACCTTTCACGAAAGAAGATATCTCTTCGTAAACATGACTATTATATTCGGATCAGTCGACTGGTAAAAAATGAACAGTCAATTAGTATTAAAAAACGTATGCATACTTATGATCATTGGCACAACAAATGCATCGAACTATGCAAACTGGAACACACTAATCGACTGGTGGAAAATCCACCAATTGACTGGTCTGTGTCAAGAGGCACAATCCAGTGACTTTATGTGTTATTTCAGAGATATATATATATATATATGTGATTTTTTGTGCTTTATTGTGTAATATATGAGGATATGTGACTACCGTCCATAGCTCCTACACTTCACAAGAGGAATATTACATTGAAAGGTGTGTCAGGATGCTATGGACGATCATCTAAATAGGTAAACATACGCCGAACCTGTCGTAGAACTCACAGTGCAAGGATAAAATATAATAGACCATATAAAACAGGTAGGAGTAGTAAAGAATCACATAACAGAGAAATAAAACTTTCATATCATCTAGAGGGAAATCCATACAACTTTGGAGCAACTGTAGAAATCTATACATGATAACCTCACTACATTACAATTAGTGTCCAAATAAGCAACAACGAACATCCATATAGGTATAATATGAGCAATAAAACGACAGCCTCCTGCTCATCTTCGGTAAGCCTCATCGTCCAATAAGATCTACCATCTACCACCTGTAACTCAGTCTGCCCATCCATAATACCGTAGATGAACAGCCCAAGGTAATAAAATGAAACATAAAACTTTTAGTCAGACAACAGTCTTAGTGATCGATAAAACAGCTAACAAGCATCAACAATAGAGTACAATAAAGTAGGCAGAAAGTAACACCCAATCAACCAACGTCAATAGAGAAGAATTCCAAACCTGTCTTCCCCACACCTGATAATGATAGCCTTTACATCAAAAAGAAATATACAAACTTTAGTAATCATATCAGTTTAAGTCCTACGTAAATAGCCCTAATCGAAACCAATATCCCTTAAGCACAAGCCCCGAAGGCCAAAACCAACATAGACAAGCATCCAAGAGACATCTCTCCCGACTCCGAACAATCTACATAGGAAAGCACAAGTAAAACAAACAATAATCCATGACTCTGGCTATCACTGTCGAACCCTGCTTCGAAATCATCATAATCGTATGACGGCCCACTTGCAATATGTGAAGGGCTAATGGTAACCCCGGTTCTAGTAGAAACCCAACCAGCAAACTTCTGGTTTCTAGGCCTTGCAACGATACCCAGGGTACTCAACCAGTAACCATCTGGTCTTTTAGACATCTCTATTGTACCCCTACTTTGGGCCCACTAGAACCTACGACACGATCAGCTCTCAGCCTCCAACATCCCTAGTCATCCTTCTTTATGGCTATCCATAGCTCAAGCAACCTTCTCGAGCAACCATTATCCACCAACTCACGACCTTTGAGTTGAATCCATATTCATTGCATCTCCTCGATCAACGAACACTTCGGTTCTTCAACCCACAACATTTGAGTTGAACCCACATTCATTGTATCTTTCCGATCAACGAACACTTCACAATGCTTTGCACAATTCCAACTTAAATTCGTCGAAGCTACAAACATAGTCGACTCAAAACAGCCCTCGCTTTGTCGAAACTGCATTCCATAGCATTTCCTACTTAATTTCTGTGAAAACAAGATTTTACGTCAAATCAGCCTTTTACAGCGCTTCTGGAATGCTATCGTATCATCTTATCCGATCTCGGATCGATTCGGATCAATCTGTGAAAATCTGAAAAACTGTTTGACCGGAACCCTCTAAAAACTGTTTTATCCAAATCCTCTCAAACTGTTTGACCTGAACCTTCTCAAACCGTTTGATCTGTATCCTCTCAAACTGTTTGGCCCGAACCTTCTCAAACTGTTTGATCTGAATCCTATCAAACTATTTGACCCGAACTTTCTCAAACTATTTGATTCGAATCCTCTCAAATTGTTTGATCTGAATCCTCTCAAACTGTTTGACCCAAACATTCTCAAACTGTTTGATCCAAACTCAACAGTTTCCAGGGCCGATGCGATTACCAAAAATAGCTTGCCAAACATGTGAATTTGCTAAAACCAAACTGTCCGACCCAAACACCACTTTTGTTGATTTCTTCAACTTTGCACTTCAAAACTCCACCAAATTAGTTGATCTTCTGCAAATCCGAACTGTCCGCCCCGAACACTACTTTCACTGGTCCGAACATTGTTTTGGTCGATCTCTTCAACTATTCCCCTTCAAAACTTCACTGAATCTTTACATGTGCAACTTTAGCTCAAAACAAAAACTGTCCTACCCGAGCATCCAGAAACTGTCCAACCCAAGCAAACTCGGTGATTCTAACGCTGAAAAACTGCCAAATCTACAACAAATCTTCGCGATTAACTTGATACATGAATCAGATCAACATTCAACTTTTCAATGATAATAATTCAACTAAAACAACAATCAATCATCAATTCAACTGTCAATTCAAACAATAATAATAAAATATCATAATAAAATGAACAAACACTTAAACGGATCTAAACTAGAATAAACTAAGAAATTACTTTCCAAATGTTGCTAGATTTAGAACTTATGGTGATTAAACATTAAAATCATACTTACATTGATTAGATTTGTATGAAAACATTACAAAATGATGAACAAATGATAAAACCATCCATATACTCCATTGAACCTTCGTGAGAGATGCATATCACTCATCACTTCTTCAATTTGGCTCTAAATCAATGTTAAACGAATCCGGACAGCGAAGATCCTTTTCTAAATCTCTTAATTTGATGAAATATCCCTTTGATTGATGTAGATCTCACTTGATTTGGCGTAGATCTTCAATCCCTCTTCGTAGATCTCGATTTTAATGGTGGAAAGATGGAGGAGATGAAGAAATGGAGGATCTCAAATGAGTGAATGGAGAAAATAAAACATTCTCCATGGCTCCCTCCCCATATTTATAGCCAAAAACCCAACCCTTAGCAAGCCCCACAAATTAACCTATATTTTAATTAATAAAACCTAGAAAAATTGGTGAAACCTTAAAAAAGAGATTTCTCCCAAATCGCTGAGCCAAATCTTTAATGTAACCACTCTATGAAAGGCAATCATCAATTCCTTTCCAATGGCACAGGTCTCACCCTCTGATTCGACCTGAGTCAAAAGTTATGCCCTTTCCAAGGCTGACAGGGGCAAAATTGTCACAATCAAAACCATTATAAATTATGGACATGTCTCACATCCCCATAAGAAACATATCAAAAGATGAGAATGGTCCAACCCTTAGGGAATAAGATAAAAATATTTTACGATCTTCCGATATGTAAAATGCCGGCTGTTACATTCTTCCCCCTTAAGAATTTATCCCCCAAAATCCAAGCATAAGCAATCACAACAATTCTGCATGCCCATTATCAATGAGAAGAAAATTCTATCATCCAAACTAGTAATCATCAGCCGTGCACCCATAGCCTTATCCTAGAACGCGAAATTCTATCAATCAACAGCAAGATACAACAATATAATGATGATACGATCAAAGGGTCCTAACGACGAAGAGTTTTGGATGAGTCGCTCTCATGCTCTCTTCCGTCTCCCATGTATAATCGTCGCCCTCTTCATGCCATTGTACCTTAACTAGCTTAACCGTCTTCCTCCTAAGATGTTTTGTGTCATTCCCCATAACACGAAGTGGTTTATGAGGTCTTGTAACTGTGGTTTCTACTTCTAGGTCTTCGTACTGCTCAATAGATACCACCACATTCGAATCATGCATGAACTTCCTTATAAATGACACGTGGAAAACATTATGCACACTCGACATCTTCTTGGGTTACTCCAATCCATATGCAAGCTTTCCGGTTCGCTCGACTATCGAAAATGGTCCAACGAACCTTGGAGCTAACTTTTCTTTATTTCCGAATCGAACCAAATGCTTCAATGGCGAAATCATCACAAAAACCATATCACCTTCATAGAATTCCATGTTTTTTCGATGCTTATCAGCATAACTCTTCTAATGATCTTGGGCTGCCTTCATTCGTTGTTGAACAATCTCGATACAATCAAATGTCTCTCTAATCATCTCTGGCCCAAGTGCCAACTTATCTCCAGTTTCTAGCCAACAAGCTGGAGACGTACAAGGCCAACCATAAAATTCCTTGTAAGGTACCATCCCAATGCTAGACTATTAGCTATAATTATATGCAAACTCAACTAGATGCAGATGGTCTTCCCATGATCCTCCGAAATCTAACACACAAGCCTTCAGTAGATCTTCCAAAACTCGATTAACCCTTTCGGTTTGACCATCAGTTTGGGGATGATAAACCGTACGTAAACATAACTTGGTTCCCAAAGCTTCTTGTAGACTGTTCCAAAGTCCACTCGTGAATAAGGGATCTCGATCGCTCACTATGCTCTTTGGGATACCATGGAATCGAACTATCCATTTCACATAAAATTCAGCTAATTTCGATGTAGTCCTAGTCGACTTGATAGGAATGAACCTTGCACTTTTGGTCAAGCGATCCACAATGACCCAAATCCCTTCGTTTCCTTCCTTGGTTCTAGGTATTCCATCGATACTTGCCCCCACTTCAACGTAGGAACTTCCAATGACTGAAGCAAACCACTCGGCTTCTTCTATTCAGCTTCCACCAACTGAAAGTTCATGCACTTGGAAATAAACTTCCCAATATCCCGCTTCATCCCATCCCACTAGTAGACTCACTTCATGTCCTGATACATCTTGTTACCATCGAGATGAATAGTCAACTTCGAGTGATGGCATTCTCTCAGAACCTGATCTCTGAATCCATCAATATCAGGGACAACTAATCATTCTTTCTTTCGAAGCCAAGCTTTTCAATCAACTTTGAACTCTTTATCTTATTGTTCCAATATGGATAAAATTAACAAGCTTTACATCTCGCTTTGGGCCCTCGCCAATTCTTTCAATAAGAGTAGTTCTTATCGATAAGCTTGCCAACATTTCAAGTTCCAACTCGCATCATCGCTTAAAATCGAACCTTGCCAAATACTCGAGACTCTTCCATTCTGAAGAGATCGCTCCCAAACTTGCGTGACTTCAACTCAACGCATCTGCTAATGCGTTGCCTTTGCCAGGAGTATGGGCTATACCGAAATCATATGATGATAGAAACTCTAACCATCTTTGCTTCCGAAGATCCAAATCCTTTTAGGGAGAAAAGATACTTCAACGACTTGTGATCCGTAAACAACTCGATTCGAACTCCCAATAGGTAATGTCTCCATATTTTCAGGGCAAACACAATCACCGCCAACTCCAATTCATGTGTTGGGTAATTCCTTTCATGCGGCTTCAGTTGTCGACTCGCGTAGGCCACAACCTTATCCTTTTGCATTAGCACTGCTCCAAGCTCGGTGCCACATGCGTTGGTGTATACCACCATCTATTCATTCCCACTTGGAATGGTCAACACAGGAGCATTCATTAGTCTCTCCTTTAGGATTCCAAACGCTTTCTCACACTTTGTATCCCATGTGAACACTTGGTTTTTCTTCATCAATCCTGTCAACAGTGTAGCTACCTTGTAGAAATCCCTGGTAAACCATCGGTAATAACCAGTCAACCCAAGGAAACTTCTCACATCTGTCGCATTCTTAGGTTTATCCCATTCCTGGATTGCTGCCACTTTAGTGGGGTCAACCGCTATCCCATTACTAGGAACTACATAACCCAAGAACCTCACTTCACTCTTCCAGAAGTGGCACTTCGAAAACTTGGCTCTTAGCTGATGCTTTTCCAAGATTTCCAACACAATCCTCAAGTGCGTCTTGTGCTCTTCCTCATTCCTTGAATAGACCAAAATGCCATCCACGAACACAAATACGAACTTGTTCAACTGATCTCTGAAGACCCTATTCATAAGATCCACAAAATACGCTGGCGCGTTGATCAACCCAAATGGCATCACCAACCATTCGAAGAAACCTGATGGTGTCCCAAAAGCAGTCTTTGGCACACTATCCATTGCCACCCTCAACTGGTGAAATCTCGTTGCCCAATCCATCTGAGAAAACACTTTGGCTTCGTGAAGCTGATCGAACAAGTCATGAGTCCTTGGAAGCAGATACTTGTTTTTATTAGTCACCATATTCATCTCACAATAGTCCACACAATATCTTAACGAGCCATCCGCCTTGGTTGCAAACACGAATGGTGCTCCCCATTCGGATACACTCCTTCAATGAATCCTTTTCCCAAAAGGTCACAAATTTGCACCTCCAACTGTCACTGTTCCTTAGGTGCCATCCGCCTAAGAGGCATAACGATTGGTTTAGCACCCTCAACCAAATCGATTCTAAACTCGATCTCACGATGCAGCGACAACCCTTTGACATCATCAAAGACATTCTCATGCTCCTTAACGATTAGCATAGATGACAAGTCTTCCTGGGAAATCCCAAGTGAATATAGATAGCTTGCGAAGACACCCTCTTCGTGCTTACACCGTATTAATCCCCTTTTGTCGTTCCAAATCCCCGACCTCACCTCTAGCTTCTCGCAATTCACTCTTGTCGCATACCTGTTGAACCAATCCATGCCCAAGATGATCCCAAACCCAGCAAAGTTAAGAACAGAGCAATAACACACAAAAGAGCAACCATGACTCGACAACACTAGACCATGACATATCATATCATGCAAAGATTGGACGAACCCCTAAATATCCAAAGATACGAATGCAAGTGTCCATCCACCTCTGAACCTCCTCAGCTGGTCAGTTCCTCTGAATGGTTTTCCTTCTAGAGATGTATAATCCTTGCATAACTTAGCAAAATCTACTACTCTAGGAACCTGCACCCCTACATCTATCGTTGTTGCTACAGGAGCGGGTACCCATCGCATGATTGCTTCTGCCATGGCTTCAAACACGGCCAGGTAATTTGGTACACGGCCATTTCCCTCTCTAGTATTAGCTCCCCTAGCAGCTTGTCTGGATTCCCATCTACTCATTCTAAATCTGTAATTTAGAATAATTAGCCACTTTCAAAAAAACTGTTAAAGAGATACAACTACTACTACTATATTCTAAAATATATAGTAAGTATCCAACTGAAATCTATAAGTATGCTTCCATACGCAGTTAGGTCTTTGAAACGACCCGAACTTCCACGGCCTCCAAAGAGAAGCGAAAGAACGAATTACTTTGAGGACAAGATGAATCAAAATGTAAACAGAAGAACATTTCATTGTATATTACAACGACTTCATCAGAATACAAGAATATACAGAGTATAAACAAATAAAATACATTCGATAAATATCAGAGATTACAATAAATTACATAGCAGCGGAAAATAATACAATACACAACTAGAAGTAATACACGGAGACAGAGCTTTCCGAGTATCGTTCCAGCTGTAAATCAGGATCCTGTGAATATAAATCTGCAAAACCAAAACTACTAGCTTCCCGTGTCAAAATAAGGGTACCCAGAGTTTAGGTAAAAACATTAAACTCTAGGTCAGTCATGTGACTAGTGTGAGAACTAAAACAGTTATTAATATTTATTTTAATGTTAGGTAAATCAAGGGACCACGCCGTATAACACGGAACGGGTTTCCTCCCAAGAACACCAGTGCATAAAACAAAAAACGCAATGCTAAATAAAGAACAATGAAGCTATTATAAAACCCAGGTCCATTGCACAATGCAACGCAAGCCAGAGGATACGATTTTTACCTTATAATAGCCAAAGAATGCTTGATATGCTAAATTTCATCTTTTGATTCTTAATCAGACACCAACCGTAAATTAATAAGAGAACGATTCCCTAAGTATTAACCCCGAAGGTCGAAACCAACATCAGACTAATACCCAGGACACCCCCACCTTAGCTCGTTTCCAGTTAGTTCCTGATTTTATATACAATCTTAAATATCAATCATAAGCGACATGAGAGCGTCCCATGCCACTATGTCGCCATATATTGGTTTACAATCAAAACCGCACATATCGTATTTGGAAATTAGATTTCCATCTGTGGATCGAGGCAAGGGATCGTCCTCTACCGAATTCGAGACAATCTAGGCCATGTCTCAGGCAAGCGCGTAGACAAGCCTTGGAGCGACATGGCCGGTCCACCGATGTGGATTATTATGCCTGAACACTACGTTTCCCCGCCCTTTGGGGCGTAAATGAGCTAACAAATGACTCCATCAGCTTCACATAGTCACCGATATATCCAAGGCACCTCTTAAACCAACAACCACATAAGTCAAACTCGTCAGGGCATGTCAAACCACTGACGCCGCTTCACGTCACCACCGGGGTGTGAGGCTCGCGAATTCACGTTACACAAAGCTATGCCACACAGGCGGTGCTTTGATCATCAACCACAAGACTTTTCTTTTCAACAGATGCCTGGATCATTTGCATCTTAGCATGCCACACAGGCAAACCACTCCATGCAACCGATATCCATCAATCACACAAAATGATATCCAATGTTAGACACGCAGTCCATTTACAAGTCCATTCTGGGTCTGAACGAAACCGGAGGCATCTTGTACCTCGCATATCCATCGATCTCCAAGTATGTCTGGACGATCACCAACTGATTCCCTCCTCTTGGGTGTACGGCCCAATCAAGATCATCAGTAATTATCCAAATGATGTGAAGACATCCTATCTTTAACCACCGTCTTCATCTTCGACTAATCGTCGAATCAGTAATTCAGAATGGGATAAACCCGGTCTTTCTGAATAACTCGCGTATATTATAAACAAGTGTTACACAAACACAACATACGCCTCATTCCAATTCATCAGTCAAACCGTAAATTAGTAAGAGAACAATTCCCCAAATATTAACCCCAAAGGCCGAAACCAACATCAGATCAATACCCCGGAAACCATTCATCTTAGCCAACCTACAGTTAGTTTCTAAATTTCACACTTTTAGGGAAAGGTTCCCATTAATTTTATCAAAGATAAATTCTTTTAAATTTATTCTTTAATCTTCCTTCGAATATCACTTCAAACTAGTCGGGATTAGCGAACCACACCGAAGTAATTATTTATTTTATTTCCCAATCCCAACCTATTTATCCCATGAAGTAAAACTGGTCATACTTCATATCTAACACCATGGTGTTATCGGTAAATTCAATTACCATTTCACGTTCAAATCTAATTAAAGATTTAACTACCGCCTAGAGTAAAACTGGTGATACTCCATTATCGGTCTTTTCAATCTAATTAAAGATTCATTAAAACTCCACTTAGTTTTAATCTTTAACTGGGTTAAAGAATTAGTGTCATTTAAAACACGGTTCGCGATAAACCCCAAAATCACATCACATTTCAATCAGTCCCTAACCGTAAATTAGCAAGTGAGCAATTCCCTAAGTATTAACCCCGAAGGCCGAAACCAACATCAGATCAATACCCAAGAAACCATTCAACTTAACTAATCTCCAGTTAGTTTCTGATTTTCTTAACACCTTTGGGTCTAAGAACAGTATTATTAAAGATACCATTCCCGACAACCCAAAATCACATTCCATTAATTATCGGGTTAAAGAACAAGTGTTATTTAAAACACTGTTCACGATAAACCCAAAAATCAATACCAGTTCAATTCCAATTAAATATTATTTAATTGGTACACTTCATTAAATCTAAATAAAAAGATTTAATCTTTTTCTGAACTGGGTTCAAGAACAGTGTTAATGAAGACACCATTCACGACAAACCCAAATCACATTTGATATTAAATACAAGGCTCTGAATAGAAAAATATATCGG
Organism: Allium sativum; assembly: GCA_030737875.1. Lineage (NCBI taxonomy): Eukaryota > Viridiplantae > Streptophyta > Magnoliopsida > Asparagales > Amaryllidaceae > Allium > Allium sativum. The sequence goes on from JASFAX010000035.1 coordinate 10,647,912, forward strand.
CTTATATTAAATATCAAATTCTACAACCAACAAATATCGTACTGGAAATAACGATATGAATATATCTTTCAAATTCCCATAACGATATCTGTTTCACCACGAAATACGACATCAAAATATTCCAAAGACACTTTCGATTCAAATCCATTCCAATTCAATTATTGGAAATTCTAGTTACCTTTGAAACCCTTACAAATCCACTTTATTTATTTTAAAAATAAATAGAATTATAATTCTAGTTTAAAACTAGTTCATTTCGATAAAAATCTATTTTTATCTTTTCAAATATGTAGTTTTTCATCCCAATTCTTCACAAATCATTTCTTATGATTTTACACAAATTTTTGATATTTTTAATAATTTTATCAAGGCCCGTACAGTCGATTTCCATCAATGGCCATCGAACTGCACTTACAGCGACCTTTTCCCGATTTGATTTGGACATAATTACAAATCCAACCGTTAGATGTCAATTCTATAATATCCGTTAGAAATCTTTTTTCGATACGAACCCAACGGTTCCGGTTTTAGGAGAATCCGACGGTCGGATCTCCCGTAATATCCGTTCGAAGTTAATGGTCGAAATTCGCGAACTGCACTGGCGCGGCGCGTTCTATTCAGGTCATTATATATATATATATATATATATATATATATATATATATAATATACTTTTTGATTTCCTTTTAAAACGTATTTTATAAATCGTTTTAAATTCGTTTTCAAAACAATTTCAACTTCATATTCAAATTCAAATCAAAATTGAATCTTTCCAGTATAAATTCGTTTTAAATTCATTTCAACTCGATTTCAATATGTTTTAAATTCAATACAAAACGATTTCAATTCTATTTCAATCTAATTCAAATTTCATTTTTTTTCAATTTAATTCGAATTTCAATTTATTTCAATTTAATTCGAATTTCAATTCTTTTCAATTTAATTCGAATTTCAATTCATATCAATTTAATTCGAATTTCAATTTAATTCGAATTTCAATTTATTTCAAAATATCAGATTTTGAAATCACTTTCGATATTCATTATAAAATGAATAAAATCGATATAAATATTGTTCACGTCAAAATGACGTCAATCTAATCAACACGGCTTTTATTCAACACGTGAATTTATTTTCTATTCAACACATGAATTTATTTTCTATATTGGAATGAGACCCAATCAATTACCATATAACGTTTATTATATGGATTTCCATACAACACATGTATATAATAGCAACGATAAATAATCAGCCATCATCCAGAGTGCACCACACAACTGCATAAGCATTAAATATAAATAATTAACGCTTACACAGTCTGTCAACCCATCGATTGACATACAACTAAACAATCGGGATTAGTGTAATCCAAATATCATCCCAATACCCCTGTGGGGTTTCAAATCAACAAACACATATTTTAATTGTGCAGTTGGGCGATGTGTAAAATTTATCGTCCCAATCAATATCAATCAAATCAGTGTATATAAACAATTCTCCGATTTGTTTGTAAATATTTATTTTATAAACACGTTAAAAATTATATTTTTAACTATAAAATATTATCCACTATAAAATATTTTATTTCATTCCACATCACACAATCGAATTTCACAACATAGCAACCAAACCAACAAGTCATCCATGGTCTGTCGACGACGGGTGTCAGGTGCTACTAAGCACCGTCTGCATCCTAGTATGTATTTCAAACTAGAAATAAATTAAAAGTGAGAAGTTCTCACCGAATAGCTAAACCAAATGCCACGACTCTTCTTATGTAGAAATCTTCGTCGCGCTCACCTTTTGTCACTTTCATAGGCCGTAGCCACTACATATATAAAAATCACATTTTTATATTGTTGCTATGTATATAAAAATTCTATTTTTATAACGGCGTTCATATAATAAAGATTATATTTTTATCACACTATTCTCTATATAAAAATTTAATTTTTATATCGCTCTTCTTCCAATAAAGAATATATTTTTATAACGCTCCTTCCTATATAAAAATTATATTTTTATATTCCTACATATATAAAGATCGAATTTTTAGTTCGCTTCATATATAATAAAAATCGAATTTTTATCTTAATTATATCCATATAAAGTTCGTATCTTTATCATAAGGAAAACATTATAAAAATTATATTTTTATCTATACAAATCACATTTTTATAATTCTTTCTACATAATAAAAATCTCGTATAAAAATCATATTTTTATATCGATGTCTACTTTAAAAATCAAATCTTTATTCGTATAAAAAAATCGATTTTTTTTTCATCACTAAGGATCCTATTTTATCTTTTTAGAATCAATTTTAATTCTATAACTAGGCTATTTTATTTTGGAAAACCAATATTATTTATATTTTTCAACAAAGTATATTTATATTAAAAAAGGATGCTATTTTATAAAAAGAAAAACCGAATTTTAACAATACTTTTCTATATATATATATAAATAATTACCAAAAAAAATGCTCATTGTCCTCTTGTAGAATAGCTGAACAGTGCTTCAAGACTAGGGTTGAAGACTGCCGCCGACCAGGGTTGCCAGAGCTCGATCGGAGGTCCTCACGTTGAAGGGTGCAGCGCCTCCTTCCTGCGCCTCCACTGGTGGTGCACCCGACGCCCTGACGATGGCTGGAAACGGGCGCGACGGCGGCCACTTTGGGGCCCGATTCCATCTCCATCTCTCAATGATAATTCATGATTCCAGCCTGGATTTGAAGATCTCATTTAGCACTTCGATTTTCGTTCGAGTGGTTTCGATTTTCATTGTAAGGATTGGGAGATTATCGAGCGCAAAAATTTGGGCTCTTCCCACCGATAACCGGCCTAGAACGACGACACTTGAAAAGGGTTGCCACGGAAAAGATTGTGAGGGTTTGACCGTTCTATCATTGACCATTTATATATTTAAATTATTATTTAATTCCATCTCTAATTGTTAATTGCTCTGAACTATTAATCAAACCCAACGAATGTCGCTCCCAGCTAATTACCCCCATTCCGAACACAACGGGATATGCTTCACAAGCCAATTCAACTGTTTCGACAGGTTTTCATTCAAATTAAAATATAAATCAGTATATATTCGATTTGAACGCACATTTCAATTTACCGGGGCCACATGCGGACTCTAAAAATTCCCGAAAAATTATTTCTAGCTTCGTATCGACCATACGGTCCTAACAAAACTAATTTCGTCAAATTCTGAGATCGTCTGAAAAATGGTCATTTTCCACTTGGTTAAAACCAACTAAAACTGGTCAAACGCGTTTTCCTTTGCCACGCTCACATATTGATTCGAAAAATTATGAATTTCAAAACCTAGCAATAACTAGACATCCCGGATCCAACAAAAGTGGTTTCGTCGAAAATAGAGGTCGTTTGCAAAATTTCAATTTTCAAAGGCCTTTATATATATATATTAAAATATATATAAATTCCACAGCGATTTTTCTGAATTTTAAACTGGACACATATTTCAACTTCTAAAGTGAAATCTCAGTTTCTTACATTCGTTAGAAAGATATCGTCAAACAGATTTAGATATTTCTGGTTTCGTCCAATTCCGACTTAAAACGAATTCTGTATATTCATTTGAAATTCGAAATCGAAATTTCAAACTACCACGCCATTTCAGGCTCGTTATATAATTAAAATAAATTTATTCATTTTAACTACATTGAAAATAAATTTTTCGCCATTATTATTTAAAATAATTCATTTTAAATAATCAAAATTCATTAAAATAGCCAAAATAAAAAAATTAAATTGGCCCAGATTTCCGGGTTATTACAATCTCCCCCACTTAAAACTTTTCGTCCCCGAAAAGGAACGAAGCCGAAAGTTGTTTAACAAATCAACTCAACTTGCATTATTTTCTTTACGGCTTAAGTTCTTCAACTTTTCAGTTTCTAAGAACTTTTCAAATTTTTCAAAAATTTGGCTAACACTCTAAATTTTCGAAATTTTTTGCCATAACCTCCCTTGTACCGGGGACTTCGGGATATTTCATGTAGCCTCCCATGGCCTTCTTCAATCCAAAAGAAAAGGACGAAGCCAAGCGGCTAGCCAACCGGCTCATAAAATCATCATCACCCAAACAAAACAGTAAATTATGGTAAACATGTACCTATTTGTCAGGCAAACAATTTTATTCTCTGTCTAGCCTCCTTGCAATGACCTGTTCAATATAAGTACATGATTATACAAGAAAATGCGATAAATTTTCAATACAATTTACTATTTGGTTCAAATTGGCAATACGGTTCAAATTCAATTAATCAAACAAAAATCAAACAACACAACCAACAATCAATTAGTTGATTAGCTTTTCAAATTCATAACTTTGATACATAGTCAAAAATCACATTTTTGGTGCCAAATCACAACAATAGGCCCTATGTAATTTTGGTTCTCACACCAGTCAATTGGAAATATATAGAAATATCACTTTTGAAACTCGAACCCAAACGACTGATGCTGTACAGTCATCAATAGTTTCATCTCCGGGCGACTAGAGTATGATTCTATATCTATCCAGTATATTAAAACTTCGAATACCCGTGGATCAGACGTGTATGCAAAATCTATATATATTGATTGTCCAAATTCAATACAAATAAATATTCAAATACGTATAAAACGATTTAAATTTCAAAATAAAATTTGTTTTCATTTTCAAAAATATACTCCTCACACTCGTTCTAGGATACTACTGATCCCATCTCTAATGAGTCATTCTCATTGGATATTACTAATCCAATCTCTGATGAATTCTTTCGTATGGTTCTAATGTGTCTTGTTCTCTGAGCTTTGTAAACCAAAGCTCTAATACCAAAATGAAACGACCCAAACTTCCCCGACCTCCGAAGAGAAGAGAAAGAACGAATTACTTTGAGGACAAGACGAATCAAAATGCAAACAGAAGAACATTTCATTGTATATTACAACGACTTCATCAGAATACAAGAATATATAGAGTATAAACAAATAAAATACATTCGATAAATATCGGAGATTACAATAAATTACATAGCAGTGGAAAATAATACAATACACAACCAGAACTAATACACGGATGCAGAGCTTTCAGAGTATCATTCCAGCTGTAAATCAGAATCCTATGAATATAAATCTGCAAAACCAAAACTACTAGCTGCCAGTGTCAAAATAAGGGCACCTAGAGTTTATGTTAAAACAATAAAATCCAGGTCAGTCATGTGACTGGTGTGAGAACTAAAACAGTTATTAATCTTTATTTTAAAGTTAGGTAAATCAAGGGACCATGCCGTATAACACGGAGCGGGTTTCGTCCCAAGAACACCAGTGCATAAAACAAACAGCGCAATGCTAAATTAAGAACAATGAAGCTATTATAAGACCCAGGTCCCATCACACAATGCAACGCAAGCCGGAGGATAGGGTTTTTACCTTATAATAGCCAAACAATGCTTGATATGCTAAATTTCATCTTTTGATTCTTAATCAGACACCAACCGTAAATTAGTAAGAGAACGATTCCCTAAGTATTAACCCCGAAGGCCGAAACCAACATCAGACTAATACCCAGGACACCACCCATCTTAGCGCGTTTCTTGTTAGTTCCTGATTTTATATACAATCATAAACGACATGAGCGTCCAATGCCACTATGTCGCCATATATAGGTTTACAATCAAAACCACACATATCGTATTTGGAAACTGGATTTCCATCTGTGAACCGAGGAAAGGGATCGTCCTCTACCGAATTCGAGACAATCTAGACCATGTCTCAGGCAAGCGCGCAGACAAGCCTTGGAGCGACAGAGCCGGTGCACCGATGTGGATTATTATGCCTGAACACTACGTTTCCCCACCCTTTGGGCGTAAATGAGCCAACAAATGACTCCATCGGCTTCACATAGTTACTGATATATCTGAGGCACCTCGCAAACCAACAACCACATAAGTCAAACTCGTCAGGGCATGTCAAACCACTGACGCCACTTCTAACTAGAAAGAAACGCATGTCCTCCCTAAGGTCCTCTCCCGTTTTTGGTTCACCACCGGGGTGTGAGGCTTGTGAATTCACGTTACACAAAGCTATGCCACACAGGCGGTGCTTTGATCATCAACCACAAGACTTTGCTTTCCAACAGAAGCCTTGATCATTTTCATCTTAGAATGCCACACAGGCAAACCACTCTTTGCAACTGATATCCATCAATCACACAGAATGATATCCAATGTCAGGCACACAGTCCATTTACAAGTCCGTTATGGGTCTGAACGAAACCGGAGGCACCTTGTGCCTCGCATATCCATCGATCTCCGAGTACGTATGGACGATCACTAACTGATTCCCTCCTCTTGGGTGTACGGTCCAATCAAGATCATCAGTATTTATCCAAACGACGTGAAGGCCTCCGGTCTTCAATCACCGTCTTCATCTTCGACTAATCGTCGAATCAGTAATTCAGAATGGGATAAACCCGGTCTTTCTGAATAACTCGCGTATATTATAAACAAGTGTTACACAAACACAACATACGCCTCATTCCAATTCATCTGTCACTAACCGTAAATTAGTGAGAGAACAATTCCCCAAATATTAACCCCGAAGGCCGAAACCAACATCAGATCAATACCCAGGAAACCATTCATCTTAGCCAACCTACAGTTAGTTTCTAAATTTCACATTCTTAGGGAAAGGTTCCCATTAATTTTATCAAAGATAAATTCTTTTAAATTTATTCTTTAATCTTCCTTTGAATATCACTTCAAATTAGTCGGGATTAGCGAACCACACCGAAGTAATTATTTATTTTATTTCCCAATCCCAACCTATTTATCCCATGAAGTAAAACTGGTCATACTTCATATCTAACACCACAGTGTTATCGGTAAATTAAATTACCATTTCACGTTCAAATCTAATTAAAGATTTAACTACCGTCTGGAGTAAAACTGGTGATACTCCATTCTTGGTCTTTTCAATCTAATTGAAGATTCATTAAAACTCCACTTAGTTTTAATCTTTAACTGGGTTAAAGAATTAGTGTCATTTAAAACACGGTTCACGATAAACCCCAAAATCACATCACATTTCAGTCAGTCCCTAACCGTAAATTAGCAAGTGTGCAATTCCATAAGTGTTAACCCTGAAGTCTGAAACCAACATCAGATCAATACCCCAGAAACCATTCAACTTAACTAATCTCCAGTTAGTTTCTGATTTTCTTAACTCCTTTGGGTCTAAGAACAGTATTATTGAAGATACCGTTCTCGACAACCCAAAATCACATTCCATTAATTATCAGGTTAAAGAACAAGTGTTATTTAAAACACTGTTCATGATAAACCCAAAAATCAATACCAATTCAATTCCAATTAAATATTATTTAATTGGTACACTTCATTAAATCTAAATAAAATCATTTAATCTTTTTCTCAACTGGGTTTAAGAATAGTGTTAATGAACACACCATTCACGACAAACCCAAATCACATATGATAATAAATACAAGGTTCTGAATTGAAAATATATCGTCTTATATTCAATATCAAATTCTACGACCAACAAATATCGTATTGGAAATAATGATATGAATATATCTTTCAAATTCCCATAACGATATTTGTTTCATCACAAATCCAACATCGAAATATTCTAAAGACAACTTCGATTCAAATCCATTCCAATTCAATTATTGGAAATTTTGGTTAAATTTGAAACCATTGCAAATCCGCTTTATTTATTTTAAAATTAAATAGAATTATAGTTCTAATTTAAAACTAGTTCATTTCGATAAAAATCTATTTTTATCTTTTCAAATATGGAGTTTTTCATCCCAATTCTTCACAAATCATTTCTTATGATTTTACACAAATTATTGATATTTTTAATTATTTTATCAAGGCCCGTACATTCGATTTCCAACAACGGCCATCGAACTGCACTTACAGCGACCTTTTCCCGATTTGATTTGGACATAATTCCAAATCTAACCGTTAGATTTCAAATCTCCAATATCCGTTAGAAAGCTCTATTCGATACGAACTCAACGGTTCTGGTTTTAGGAGAATCCGACGGTCAGATCTCCCGTAATATCCGTTCGAAAACAATGGTCGAAATTCGCGAACTACCGCGGCGCGATGCGTTCTATTCAGGCCATTATATTATATATATAATTTTTATAATATATACTTCGACGATTTCCTTTTAAAATGAATTTTATAAATCATTTTAAATTCGTTTTCAAAACGATTTCAACTTCATATTCAAATCAAAATTGAATCTTTCTAATATAAATTCGTTTTAAATTCATTTCAACACAATTTCAATATGTTATAAATTCAATTCAAAACGATTTCAATTATATTTCAATCTAATTAGAATTTCAATTCTTTTCAATTTAATTCGAATTCCAATTCTTTTCAATTTAATTAGAATTTCAATTCATATCAATTTAATTCGAATTTCAATTCTTTTCAATTTAATTCGAATTTCAATTTACTTCAAAATATCAGATTTTGAAATCACTTTCGATATTCATTATAAAATGAGTAAAATCGATATAAATATCGTTCACGTCAAAATGGCGTCAATCTAATTAACACGGCTTTTATTCAACACATGAATTTATTTTCTATTTTGGAATGAGACCCAATCAATTACCATATAACGTTTATTATATGGATTTCCATACAACACATGTATATAATAACAACGATAAATAATCAGCCATCATCCAGAGTGCACCACACAACTGCATAAGCATTAAATATAAATAATTAACGCTTACACAGCCTCTCAACCCATCGATTGACATACAACTAAACAATCGGGATTAGTGTATGCCAAATATCATCCCAATGCCCGTGTGAGGTTTCAAATCAACAAACACAGATTTTATTTGTGCAGTTGGGCTATTTGTAAAATTTATCGTCCCAATCAGTATCAATCAAATCAGTGTATATAAACAAATCTCCGATTTGTTTATAAATATTTTTTTATAAACACGTTAAAAATTATATTTTTAACTATAAAATATTTTATTTCATTCCACATCACACAATCGAATTTCACAACATAGCAACCAAACAAACAAGTCATCCATGGTCTGTGGACGACGGGTGTCGGGTGCTACTAAGCACCGTCTGAATCCTAGTATGTATTTCAAACTAGAAATAAATTAAAAGTGAGAAGTTCTCATCTAATAGCTAAACCAAACGCCACGACTCTTCTTATGTAGAAATCTTCATCGTGCTCGCCTTTTGTCACTTTCATTGACAGTAGCCACTACATATATAAAAATCACATTTTTATATTGTTGCTATGTATATAAAATTCAATTTTTGTAATGGCGTTCATATAATAAAGATTATATTTTTATCACACTATTCTGCATATAAAAATTTAATTTTTATATCGCTCTTCTTCCAATAAGGAATATATTTTTATAACGCTCCTTCCTATATAAAAATTATGTTTTTATATTCCTACTTATGTAAAGATCAAAATTTTAGTTCGCTTCATATATAATAAAAACGAATTTTTATATTAATGATATCCATATAAAGATCGTATCTTTATCATAATTAAACATTATAAAAATTATATTTTTATCTATACAAATCACATTTTCATAATTCTTTCTACATAATAAAAATCTCGTATAAAAATCATATTTTTATATCGATGTCTACTTTAAAAATCAAATCTTTATTCATATAAAAGAAACAATTTTTTTCTTCATCACTAAAGATCCTATTTTATATTTTTAAAATCAATTTTAATTCTATAACTAGGCTATTTTTATTTTTGGAAAACCAATATTATTTATATTTTTCAACAAAGTATATTTATATTCAAAAAGGATGTTATTTTATAAAAAGAAAAAGTGTATTTTAACAATACTTTTCTATATATATATATATATATTTAAATAATTATCAAAAAAAAATACTCACTATCCTCTTGCAGAATAGCCAAATAGTGCTCCAAGACTAGGGTTGAAGACTGCCGCCGACCGGGGTTGCCAGAGCTCGATCAGAGGTCCTCACGTGAAAGAGCACAGTGCCTCCTTCCCGCGCCTCCACTAGCGGCGCACCCGACGCCCTGACGATGGCTGAAAACGGGCGCGACGGCGGCCACTTTGGGGCCCGATTCCATCTCCAACTCTCAATGATAATTCATGATTCCGGCCTGGATTTGAAGATCTGGTTTAGAACTTCGATTTTCGTTCGAGTGGTTTCGATTTTCGTTGTAAGGATTGGGAGATAATCGAGCGCAAAATTTTGGGCTCTTCCCATCGATAATCGGCCTAGAATGACGGCGCTTGAAGAGGGTTGGCCACGGAAAAGATTGTGAGGGTTTTACCATTCTATGTTTGACCAATTATATATTTAAATTATTATTTAATTCCATCTCTAATTGTTAATCACTTTGAACTCTAAATCAAACCCAACGACTGTCGCCCCTAGCTAATTACCCCCATTCTGAACATAATGGGATTTGCTTCACAAGCCAATTCGACTGTTTTGATAGGTTTTCATTCAAATTAAAATATAAATAAGTATATATTCAATTTGAACACACATTTTAATTTACCGGGGCCACATGCGGACTCTAAAACTTCCCGAAAAATTATTTCTAGCTTCGTATCGACCATACGGTCCTAACAGAACTAATTTCGTCAAATTCTGAGACCGTCTGAAAAATGGCCATTTTCCAGTCAATTAAAATCAACTAAAAATTGGTCAAACGCGTTTTCCTTTGCCACGCTCACATATTGATTCGAAAAATTTTGAATTTCGAAACCTAGCAATAACTAGACATCCCGGATCCAGCAAAAGTGGTTTTGTCGAAAACAGAGGTCGTTTGCAAAATTTTCATTTTCAAAGGCCTTTATATATATTAAAATATGTATAAATTCCACAGCGACTTTTCTGAATTTTAAACTGGACATATCTTTCAACTCCTAAAGTGAAATCTCAGTTTCTTACATCCGTTAGAAAGATATCGTCAAACAGATTTAGATATTTCTGGTTTCGTCCAATTCCGACTTAAAACGAATTCTGTATATTCATTTGAAATTCGAAATCGAAATTTCAAACTACCACGCCATTTCAGGCTCGTTATATAATTAAAATAAATTTATTCGTTTTAACTTCATCGAAAATAAATTTTTTGTCGTTATTATTTAAAATAATTCATTTTAAATAATCAAAATTTATTAAAATAGCCAAAATAAAAAATTTAAATTGGCCCGGATTTCCGGGTTATTACAGTCTTAGAACTTTGGCTAAAATCATTAACCAGAGCTCTGATACCAAATATGACGACCGCCCATAGCCCCTGCACTTCACAAGAGGAATATTACATTGAAAGGTGTGCTAGACTGCTATGGACGATCATCCAAGTAGGTAAATATATGCGGAGCCTGTCATATAACTAACAGTGCAAGGATAAAATATAATAGAACATATACAACCGGTAGGAGTATTAAAGTATCACATAACAGAGAACTAAAACTTTCATATCATCTAGAGGGAAATCTATACAACTTTGGAACAACGGTAGAAATCTATACATGATAACCTTACTACATAACACTCAGAGTACGAACAAACAACAATGGAACATCCGTATAGGTATAATATGAGAAATAAAACGTCAGCCTCCTGCTCGTCTTCGGTAAGCATCATCTTCCATTAAGATCTACCACCTGTAACTCAGTCTTCCCATCCACAATACCATAGATTAATAACCCAAGGTAATAAGATGAAACATAAAACCTTAAGTCAGACAACAGTCTTAGTGAGCGATAAAACAACTATCAAGCATCAACAATATAGTACAATAAAGTAGGCAGAAAGTAACACCCAATCTACCAACATCAACAGAGAAGAATTCCAAACCAGTGCTTCTCCACACCCGACAGTGATAGCCCTTACATCAAACAGAAGTATACAAGTAGTAGTAATCATATCAACTAGTTTAAGTCCTACGTAAATAGCCCTAATCGAAACCAACATCCCTTAAGCACAAGCCCCAAAGGCCAAAACCAACATCAGACAAGCACCCAAGAGACATCTCTCCCTACTTCGAACAATCTACATAGGAGAGCACAAGCAAAACAAACAATTATCCATAACGCTGACTATCACTGCCGAACCCTGCTTCGGAATCATCATAATCGTATGACTACTAACCTTGCCATATTTCAAGGGCTAATGGATACCCCGGTTCTAGTAGAAACCGAACTAGCAACCTTCGGTCTCTAGGCCTTGCAACGATACCCAGGGTACTCGACCAGCAACCTTTTGGTCTTTCAGATGTCTCTATTGTACCCCTGCTTTGGGCCGACTACAACCTACGACACGATAATCTCTCAGCCCCCAACATCCCTAGTCGTCCTTCTTGATGGCTATCCATAGCTCAAGCAACCTTCTCGAGCAACCATTATCCACCAACTCACGGCCTTTGAGTTGAATCCACATTCGTTGCGTCTCCCTGATCAACGAACACTTCAATTCTTCAATCCACAACCTTTGTGTTGAACCCACATTCGTTGTATCTTTCCGATCAACGAACACTTCACAATTCTTTGCACAATTCCTACTTAAATTCATCGAAGCTACAACCATCGTCGACCAAAAACAACCCTCGTTTGGTTGAAATTGCATTTCATGGCATTTCCTACATAATTTCCGTGAAAACTGGATTTTACATTAAAACAGCCTTTTACTGTGCTTTTGGAATGCAACCATATCATCTCGTCCAATCCTGGATCGATACGAATCAATCTGTGAAAATCTAAAAAAATTGTTTGACCCGAACCATCTCAAAACTGTTTGATCTGAATCCTCTCAAACTTTTTGACCGAACCTTCTCAAACTGTTTGATCTGAATCCTCTCGATCTATTTGACCCGGACCTTCTCAAACTGTTTGATCCAAATCCTCTCAATCTATTTCACCTAAACCTTCTCAAACTGTTTGATCTAAATCCTCTCAAACTGTTTGACCCAAACCTTTTCAAACTATTTGATCCAAATCCTCTCAAACTGTTTGATCCGAATCCTCTCAAACTGTTTGACCCAAACCTTCTCAAACTGTTTGATCCGAACTCAACACTTGCTAGGGCCGATGCAATCACCAAAAATAGCTTGACAAACACGTGATTTTGCTAAAACCAAGTTGTCTAACACGAACACCACTTTTGCTGATTTCTTCAACTTTGTACTTCAAAACTCCACCAAATTAGCTGATCTTCTGCAAATCCAAACTGTCCGACCCAAACACCACTTTCACTGATCTAAACACTGTTTTGGCCGATCTCTTCAAATATTCCCCTTCAAAACTTCATCGAATCTTTACACGTGCAACTTTAGCTCAAAACAAAAAAATGTCCTACCCAAGCATCCAGAAACTGTCCTACCCGAGCATCCAGAAACTATCCTACCCAAGAATCCAGAAACTTCCTACATGAGCATTCAGAAACTGTCCGACCCGAGCAAACTCGGTGATCCTAACGCCAAAAAACCGCCAAATCTTCAATAAATCTTCGCGATTAACTCGATACTTGAAACGGATCAACACTCAACTTTTCAAAGATAATAATTTAACGAAAACAACAATCAATCATCAATTCAACCGCCAATTCGAACATTAGTCAATAGACATCATAATAAAATGAGCAAACACTTAAACGGATCTAAAAATAGAACAAACATAAGAAAAAACCTTCCAAAAGTTGCTAGATTTAGGTCCTATTGTGATTAAACATTAAAATCATACTTACATTGATTTGATTTGTACGAAAACTTCACAAAATGATGAACAAATGATAAAACCATCCATGTACTCCATTGAACCTTCGTGAGAGATATATATCACTTGCCACTTCTTCGATTTGGCTCTAAACCAATGTTAAACGAATCCGAACAGCGATGTTCCTTCTCTACATCTCTCGATTTGATGAAATCTCCCTTTGATTGATGTAGATCTTGCTTGATTTGGTGTAGATCTTCAATCCCTCTTCGTAGATCTCGATTGGTGGAAAGATGGAGGAGATGAAGAAATGGAGGATCTCAAATACGAGAATGGAGAAAGTAAAACATTCTCCATAGCTCCCTCCCGTTATTTATGGCCAAAAACCCAACCCTTAGCAGGCCGCACAAATCATCCCATATTTGAATTAATAAAATCTGGACAAAATTTGTGAAACCTTAAAACAACGATTTCTCCCGAACCGCTGAGCCAAATCTTTAGTGTAACCACTCTACGGAAAGGCAATCATCAATTCCATTCCAATGGCATAGGTCTCATCCTCTGATTCGACCTGAGTCAAAAGTTATGCCTTATACAAGGCTAACAGGGATAAAATAATCACAAACAAAATCGGTAAGAATTAACATGTCTCACATCCCCATACGCAACATATCAAAAGATGAGAATGGTCCAACCCTTAGGGAATAAAATAAAAATATTTTACGATCTTCCGATACGTAAAATGCGGACTGTTACATGATATATATTAGCAAGATCTAACGCAACTAAAACAAAAATAAATTATCATACCGATTCACTCTTTCATTTAACTTCTTTTCTTTATTGTCGTGAATCAAAAATCTCATAAATCAACACTTTCCTCCATTTTTGATTGATGGCAACCTCTTGCACTTTCTTGTAGAATATTTAAATCTCCCTGTGAATGTATGCAGTATATGAATTTTCTCCACCTAAATGTATGGCTATACTTCTCCTGCGATAATTTATTAGTATACGTACCTTTCAAAAGCAGTCATCACAGCTTAGTACCGGAGCTGACGGTTGAGCAAGAACCTTGGCTCTATAGGGTAAGCTCAGTAAGAGATAAGGTAATGGAATGCCTTATTATGAGTTTGAGTGAACATATATGAGAGAATGTAATTGTCAGTCTTGTAAAAAGGTTTTATATTGTGTTTATTTATTTGTTGAGTGGTATATGAGTTCCAGTTGATGCACTTTGCTAACATTGTCAATAAGGTTTCTAAACACTTAAACAAGACAAATCTACACAATATTGGTTTAAAGATTCCATAAATTAAATAATTTTTCTACAAATTATAGTTTAGATATAGAGGAATAATTTGTAAACTATAGCATAGATTTATGAAATGTCTATTTGTTAAGAATGTTAATATTCAACTATTACCATTAGTTAATTAATTTACTTTGCCCGACCAATTTAGAGTGAATTTCCTTTTTTTAATATGTGTTGGGTAAATAGTAGGTTTGGTAAACATTAGAACGAACTCCTTGTGAATTCAGTTTCACGATTTGACTATATGATGTTCTCCATCACGTTGGGTTAGAATTTAAACGTGTGGATAATAAATTATAAATAGGATTTGTTACCAAAAATGAATTTAGAACTAAGAATTTAAGAAATTAAACCTCGGTAACATGGAAATTGTTTCAAAGGATTTCAATAAATATTATTATTATTTAATAATGATTCGAATATTTTGAAAAGAAATTTGGTAAAATAAAAAGCGTTGAACTCATTATGGTCACAAGGAAGTAATTATGATGATAACTGACGACATCATCGGTGCTCATTTTCGAGTTTCTAAATGGGGAATTGCCACCATTAAAGAGTTACGATTCAAGTTGTTTTGAAAAATGAATTATGGTTTAATATGCTTAGTTAAAAAGTGTTTGTGTGTATATGTTTATGAAGTATAATTTCAAATTATGTTGAATAAAACCCAGGTGTTGGAATTCTTAAAATTTTTAAGAAGTTTTATATGGATTCTATAACCTATGCATTAGGATATGTTGGTTTTGCAACTTGATTGATGATTTTATTGGTATTTTCATTAAATGAAATGAACTAAAAAATTGACAATTTTGGACAGTCAAGATTTTATAAGTTAAATATAAAAATTGACCCAAGTGTAAGTGAATTAAGAACTAAGTTTAAATAACTTAATTAAATTGGTAGAAATTGAAAATAGAAATTGGTATAGTAGACCAATAGAATAAGTACGTAAGTTATACTTAGATAATTTGCTCGCTACTCGGTTTTGATCTATTAATCGACCATATAGCTTAGAAGTGTTTTCACACTGATCTGAATAAGGGTTGATCACTCAAATTTTGATGGTGAATACTTGTTGAGAGTTCTTGGTATAAACCAAAATTCTCTAAAGTAGTATTTGGCTATGCAAGGAGAATTATGGTTCCTAATCAAGGAGCCTAATCAAAGCCTGCACTGGAGACGTAGATGAACTATACTAGTTCGAAAGAGAAATTATGTATTCGAGTAGATGATCAAATCAGATGTTGTGAATATATGATCTGTATTCATCACATGAGATCATTAAATTGATAAGTATAAAATTTGACGTTTAATTTAAGTTTTTTTTTTTAATTGGATAGGGATAAATTTTCGAGACAAAATACTTTTAAGGGAGGAAGAATGTAACAATATGAAGTTTTATCAATCCACTTTATGAATATTTAATTTATTTAAACATTCACTTTGTGTTTTTAATCATTAAATCCCTTTTTAAAATGTTAGTTTATTATAGAGTCTTTATTTTTAATCACATAGATAGTGTTTAATAGTTTTAATAGCCTTTTTAATTCATATAATTTCAATATGGAAAAATTAGTTAGATTTTCTTTTGAACATGGATATGTATTTAAATAGCATTAATTTATTTTTAAATGTGTTAAAATGTGTACATTATAATATAATAAGATTCTAAGATTTATAAGTTATGTTATATAAAATAAAGTAATGTTATTTGATATAATAATAATAAAATTCAATATTCATTTTTTAAAATATGTGATTTAATGTTTAATAATTTATTACATAATGAAAATAGTATTTGTAAAATTCTTATAGATAAATACGATTTGATGTTTATTTTATAAATAAGTAAAAGTATATTTTGACTTATAATTTTAAATTTTTAGGTACCATAATTTTACATAATACAAAATAAATAAAAATCTAATTTAAGTATGTAAAAATGTTTCCAAAGAAAGCATTAATTGCTATTTGCTATTTTTACTTAAGGCAAAAGTTTTGATATAATGCTAGGGACACTTAGGACTTTATTGTCGAATTTAATTTTAATTTTTAATTTTTCTCTTCCTTCTTATATATACACCTCCTTCTCCTATCTTAATTTTCTTTTAAAGGTCATTTATTCTCTCTATTAAGCCATTACAAGGGCAGTAGATTCTTACAAAGAAAATTTGGTAAGCAAAAAATTGGAAAGAAACCAAAATCAAAAATGGCAACATCATAAAGTAAAAAGAAGAAGATAAAGAAGAGTTTGTAAACATTTTGAAGCAAATAATCTAAGAATGGTCTGCAAAACCAGAGAATAGCTTCAAAACAAGAAGAAAACGAGCAGTAGGTTCAAAACAGCAACTTCAGAAATAAAAACCATGTTAAGTACTCGAATAAAAATATTATCATCTAATTTAGTCTTGTTCTTGTGTTTTGGTCGCAATTTTAATGTGCTTCAATTTTGCCTTTAAGCATTTTAGTTGGTCAGAAGTATTACAGTGACATGGCCGAAGCCTGCATATGTAGTCGGTGATACTACGGTTTATGTGACAATCCACGTCCGTTATTGTCACTCATTAAGAGAATGAATTAAGTTTCATGAAGCGTTATAGGTCAACAGAAACAGAAACATTGCAAGACAGATAATAAATAACAGCAGAATTTAAATTTTTATTAAACAGAAAACATCGTAGTTCAAAATATGGTTACATCATATGTTTGAAATGCGTAAAACCTAGTACATCATTAAAATTTTTGTCTTGTACTTAAAACATCAGAGTACAATAAAAGAATCATAATCCCCAAAACATAGCCATAGTAGAGAGATATTAAATCAAGATGTACATCTAAAACAGCTCCAAGCAATATGAAAGAAGAGTCCTGATCAGCTTGAGTGCACCCACCTTGAGAACCTGGGGGGAGGGGGACGAAAGAGAAAGAAGAGGAAACAAAATAGGCCAGACGTAAAGTCTGGCGAGTCTAGTACTTTTACAACATAAATAAGTAAAAGCGTCATGATAGGCATATAAAGTGGATAAGAGAGATAACATCATAAAAGGCATGTATGACAAGGTAAACAGGATAAACATGATAGAGTATATTGCAATTCTCTAGTACTTTCTCTTTCTCTCTCTACACCAATACTAGTATAACCAGAATGAGATGATCCCAACAACTATAAGATGGTAGATTTAGGCGTACTTCTAGTGAGAGGTTTTAACTCCATAGAATCAATAGGCAGCCCAACATACCAGAGTTACCCCTAAGGATAATAACGAGCTCCTAAACATACCAGAGTCTTGACGTATCCTAAATACTACTCCAATTGATGGGTTGCCTACTCCGTAGAAAATTGTGCTGTCTCCATAGTAGGATGTATCACTTCCTAAAGTGGCAACCCTTTGTTTTTAGGATGTGCACAACCATATTTAGTGATGTCACGATGTTGAAACCTCCTCTTCCGTATCCATGCATGCACATGACCCCGTCGGAACGCACTGTTCACACCACATCTTTGTTTGGATCTCTTACAATCAGCCCAATAAGTGTGCCCAGACTCTAACCTAGTTCGGAGTACTCGTTTGATACATATATATGGGTTACTGACTGAAACGGGTCCCACACACAAGATGATACAAGCTTCCCCCTACACTTGTATCCCACTAGGTTTTCCATAGGTTATGCCATGCCAGAGTAAAAGATTGCATAACCCCACAGGTTAAGTTTGTGGGCCTATATATAAATATTACCCACCAACCCAAGATATGCTTAACCCTCCCACTGTTCCATACAATTTTACTTAACCCTTACTCCAGTTAACATATTCAACCCTCCCACATTAAGCCTTTAACTTGCAGATGCTGGATATGCCGGGTGATTTTGGGCAAACTTCTTCCACAAGTTGGGCCTAACCTCGTATCTTAGCACGTCACACGTTTATGCATTTAGACCCCTCACATTAGATTCTCCACTTGTTGTAACAACCCGTATTTTTATAAAATGTTAAAACATGAAATTATGGCAGAATTAAATTTTAAACTCAGAATCAGGGGAAACGGGTTAAGCCATTGCGTTCGTCTTGAAATTTTACATGAAATAGAGTCCGAGTTTTCGAAAATCGGAGTCCGGATGAAGAAGTTATGGCCTGTACAAGTTTCAGCAGTTTTCAGGCAGCACTGGACCAGGGGGTCGACCATAGGGTCGACCTACCCCCCCTCCCCCCTAGGTCGATCATAGGGTCGACCTACCCCCCAGGTCGACCATAGTGTCGACCTCCCCCCCTTACAGGTCGACTGGTCGCCCTGTTTTCACCCCGAACTCATTTTTGAAGCCTGAGACATGTTTTGATAGTCTGGATTGATTCTAGGGTTAATCTAAGGGCCTAAACTAGTTGCTACACCTATAAAACACCCTTAGACCTAACCTAATTCATATCAAATCATTCTTACATTATTATGCTGCTGAACTCCCTCTTGAACCATGGCCTCCGCCCCCAAATTAAAGCTTAAGCATTCAAACTCAAATCAATTCAAAGAACACAACTTCAACAATGATTCAAGACAATAAATCAACAATGCCGCAACATTTTTACAACAAATTCAGTTCCTAATTCACTAGCAATGCTCTGTAAGTTCTAGTTGTTTTTAGATTTAAACATTTAATTATAATGTGGCCATGGAATAAAGTGGAATTGGATTTAAGTATGTTTATCGATTCTGATCTATTTCTGTTGCTCCTTTAATCTTCTGTTTTGGGACTTGTCTATCTCTATGCTCATGACAAGTTTATGATCTATTCAGCAGTTTTCTTGATTCATGATGACGTTAACATCAAGTTGTAATATTTATGCCTATGATGATGTTTTCCTCTGATCTCATTTTTATTCAATTTCTATCTCCCCCAATTTATTTTCTTTTCATGAACCTTGGTCAATTTCGGACCTTGGCCTAAAATCGGGATTTGCGTACGATATGTATACGGGGGAATTATGGGATTATTGCCTATATAAATATGATGTAATAATATGCAACATGAAATTGGATATTATCATTGTATTTGCAAGTTTGGGCTTGATCTGTATTCATCACATGAGATCATTAAATTGATAAGTATAAAATTTGACGTTTAATATAAGTTTTTTTTTTCAATTGGATAGGGATAAATTTTCGGGACAAAATACTTTTAAGGGAGGAAGAATGTAACAATATGA
The DNA here is from genome assembly GCA_030737875.1 of Allium sativum. Taxonomy (NCBI): domain Eukaryota; kingdom Viridiplantae; phylum Streptophyta; class Magnoliopsida; order Asparagales; family Amaryllidaceae; genus Allium; species Allium sativum. The sequence continues at coordinate 10,668,200 of JASFAX010000035.1, forward strand.
AGTTTTATCAATCCACTTTATGAATATTTAATTTATTTAAACATTCACTTTGTGTTTTTAATCATTAAATCCCTTTTTAAAATGTTAGTTTATTATAGAGTCTTTATTTTTAATCACATAGATAGTGTTTAATAGTTTTAAATAGCCTTTTTAATTCATATAATTTCAATATGGAAAAATTAGTTAGATTTTCTTTTGAACATGGATATGTATTTAAATAGCATTAATTTATTTTTAAATGTGTTAAAATGTGTACATTATAATATAATAAGATTCTAAGATTTATAAGTTATGTTATATAAAATAAAGTAATGTTATTTGATATAATAATAATAAAATTCAATATTCATTTTTTAAAATATGTGATTTAATGTTTAATAATTTATTACATAATGAAAATAGTATTTGTAAAATTCTTATAGATAAATACGATTTGATGTTTATTTTATAAATAAGTAAAAGTATATTTTGACTTATAATTTTAAATTTTTAGGTACCATGATTTGACATACTACAAAATAAATAAAAATCTAATTTAAGTATGTAAAAATGTTTCCAAAGAAAGCATTAATTGCTATTTGCTATTTTTACTTAAGGCAAAAGTTTTGATATAATGCTAGGGACACTTAGGACTTTATTGTCGAATTTAATTTTAATTTTCAATTCTTCTCTGCCTTCTTATATATACACCTCCTTCTCCTATCTTAATTTTCTTTTAAAGGTCATTTATTCTCTCTATTAAGCCATTACAAGGGCAGTAGATTCTTACAAAGAAAATTTGGTAAGCAAAAAATTGGAAAGAAACCAAAATCAAAAATGGCAACATCATAAAGTAAAAAAAAGAAGATAAAGAAGAGTTTGTAAACATTTTGAAGCAAATAATCTAAGAATGGTCTGCAAAACCAGAGAATAGCTTCAAAACAAGAAGAAAACGAGCAGTAGGTTCAAAACAGCAACTTCAGAAATAAAAACCATGTTAAGTACTCGAATAAAAATATTATCATCTAATTTAGTCTTGTTCTTGTGTTTTGGTCGCAATTTTGATGTGCTTCAATTTTGCCTTTAAGCATTTTAGTTGGTCAGAAGTATTACAGTGACATGGCCGAAGCCTGCATATGTAGTCGGTGATACTAGGGTTTATGTGACAATCCACGTCCGTTATTGTCACTCATTAAGAGAATGAATTAAGTTTCATGAAGCGTTATAGGTCAACAGAAACAGAAACATTGCAAGACAGATAATAAATAACAGCAGAATTTAAATTTTTATTAAACAGAAAACATCGTAGTTCAAAATATGGTTACATCATATGTTTGAAATGCGTAAAACCTAGTACATCATTAAAATTTTTGTCTTGTACTTAAAACATCAGAGTACAATAAAAGAATCATAATCCCCAAAACATAGCCATAGTAGAGAGATATTAAATCAAGATGTACATCTAAAACAGCTCCAAGCAATATGAAAGAAGAGTCCTGATCAGCTTGAGTGCACCCACCTTGAGAACCTGGGGGGAGGGGGACGAAAGAGAAAGAAGAGGAAACAAAATAGGCCAGACGTAAAGTCTGGCGAGTCTAGTACTTTTACAACATAAATAAGTAAAAGCGTCATGATAGGCATATAAAGTGGATAAGAGAGATAACATCATAAAAGGCATGTATGACAAGGTAAACAGGATAAACATGATAGAGTATATTGCAATTCTCTAGTACTTTCTCTTTCTCTCTCTACACCAATACTAGTATAACCAGAATGAGATGATCCCAACAACTATAAGATGGTAGATTTAGGCGTACTTCTAGTGAGAGGTTTTAACTCCATAGAATCAATAGGCAGCCCAACATACCAGAGTTACCCCTAAGGATAATAACGAGCTCCTAAACATACCAGAGTCTTGACGTATCCTAAATACTACTCCAATTGATGGGTTGCCTACTCCGTAGAAACTTGTGCTGTCTCCATAGTAGGATGTATCACTTCCTAAAGTGGCAACCCTTTGTTTTTAGGATGTGCACAACCATATTTAGTGATGTCACGATGTTGAAACCTCCTCTTCCGTATCCATGCATGCACATGACCCCGTCGGAACGCACTGTTCACACCACATCTTTGTTTGGATCTCTTACAATCAGCCCAATAAGTGTGCCCAGACTCTAACCTAGTTCGGAGTACTCGTTTGATACATATATATGGGTTACTGACTGAAACGGGTCCCACACACAAGATGATACAAGCTTCCCCCTACACTTGTATCCCACTAGGTTTTCCATAGGTTATGCCATGCCAGAGTAAAAGATTGCATAACCCCACAGGTTAAGTTTGTGGGCCTATATATAAATATTACCCACCAACCCAAGATATGCTTAACCCTCCCACTGTTCCATACAATTTTACTTAACCCTTACTCCAGTTAACATATTCAACCCTCCCACATTAAGCCTTTAACTTGCAGATGCTGGATATGCCGGGTGATTTTGGGCAAACTTCTTCCACAAGTTGGGCCTAACCTCGTATCTTAGCACGTCACACGTTTATGCATTTAGACCCCTCACAATAGATTCTCCACTTGTTGTAACAACCCGTATTTTTATAAAATGTTAAAACATGAAATTAAGGCAGAATTAAATTTTAAACTCAGAATCAGGGGAAACGGGTTAAGCCATTGCGTTCGTCTTGAAATTTTACATGAAATAGAGTCCGAGTTTTCGAAAATCGGAGTCCGGATGAAGAAGTTATGGCCTGTACAAGTTTCAGCAGTTTTCAGGCAGCACTGGACCAGGGGGTCGACCATAGGGTCGACCTACCCCCCCCTCCCCCCTAGGTCGATCATAGGGTCGACCTACCCCCCAGGTCGACCATAGTGTCGACCTCCCCCCCTTACAGGTCGACTGGTCGCCCTGTTTTCACCCCGAACTCATTTTTGAAGCCTGAGACATGTTTTGATAGTCTGGATTGATTCTAGGGTTAATCTAAGGGCCTAAACTAGTTGCTACACCTATAAAACACCCTTAGACCTAACCTAATTCATATCAAATCATTCTTACATTATTATGCTGCTGAACTCCCTCTTGAACCCTGGCCTCCGCCCCCAAATTAAAGCTTAAGCATTCAAACTCAAATCAATTCAAAGAACAAAACTTCAACAATGATTCAAGACAATAAATCAACAACGCCGCAACATTTTTACAACAAATTCAGTTCCTAATTCACTAGCAATGCTCTGTAAGTTCTAGTTGTTTTTAGATTTAAACATTTAATTATAATGTGGCCATGGAATAAAGTGGAATTGGATTTAAGTATGTTTATCGATTCTGATCTATTTCTGTTGCTCCTTTAATCTTCTGTTTTGGGACTTGTCTATCTCTATGCTCATGACAAGTTTATGATCTATTCAGCAGTTTTCTTGATTCATGATGACGTTAACATCAAGTTGTAATATTTATGCCTATGATGATGTTTTCCTCTGATCTCATTTTTATTCAATTTCTATCTCCCCCAATTTATTTTCTTTTCATGAACCTTGGTCAATTTCGGACCTTGGCCTAAAATCGGGATTTGCGTACGATATGTATACGGGGGAATTATGGGATTATTGCCTATATAAATATGATGTAATAATATGCAACATGAAATTGGATATTATCATTGTATTTGCAAGTTTGGGCTTGATATGTAAATTTTGATATAATCTTATATGAACAAATTTGCATAAATATTATATACATGGAATTTGGCACAAATAGGATCTATGTAATGTAACATAAGATTTGTTATATATAACATGTATGTAATTTGGCATGTAAATTAAACCACGAGTTCGGGCCAATGTAAATTAAATCAAAAGATTTGGCTTACGATTGGGCATATGTAGAACTGGGGATTTGAATATAAAAGCGATTGTAAATTTGATAATTGGCATAAATATGTATAATGAACTTGGGTAGTTGGCGTGTGTTGTAATAAACAGTTTGGGATAACTACATAATGAATCATGATTTGGGTTTATTTGGGCATGATACATGCAATTTTGGCTAGAACTCGATATGGGTGAAATAGCATAAACTTGGCATACATGTAAATAGGCAAGAATTGGACATATGTCAACTGACTAGAATTGGGTATATATATCCATATATATATATATATATATATAAATTGGCATGTAATTTTGGAACTTGGGCATATGTTTATTAATATGTAAAGTTGGGAATTTGAAACATGAAAATAACTGTGCATTGCATAATTGACTTGAACACGAATATGAACATTTCTATATGTTAAACACATGAACTGATATTGGGGTTTTGGGTGGAATACGACCATTAATGAACCTTTGACACGAGGTTAGACTTAGTTTGTGGTGTAAATCTTCCCGGAACCGCCCGACAAATCCAATAGCCACAATGTGTCAGTCTAATGTGAGAGGTCGAAGGCCAAATTGTAGGCGTAACGATTTATGACACAAGGTTAGACCCAGTTTGTGGCGTAAATCTACCCGGAACCGCCCGGCAAATCCAGTGGCCACAAAATGCACAGTATAATGTGAGAGGTCATGATTCGTTCGTCATCATGAATGAATTAAGGAATACTAACCATAATAAGACGTGGGTATGGTTAGAGGGTTAGGTGGGATGACATGGAAATTTGACATGTAAATGTGGATCTAACCGGTATGAGTTAAGAACATGTAAAACTTACAAATGTAGGCTAAACCAACATAATAGTTAATCAGAACAATGGGTGGGTTAAGTAATATGACTAGACTAATGACACTTAACTAATATAACATGACACGTGGCAGGGTTAAGTCAACTTGAACATATAGATAATACTTAACCAACTTAGCATGATACGTGGGCGGGTTAAGCCATGAATTATTTGAATATACTTAACCAATTTGACATGATGATTTGATAGGGTTAAGTCATGAATCGCTTGAATATACTTAACCAATTGGACATGATGATTTGATAGGATTAAGTCATGAACCGCTGAATATACTTAACCAATTTGACACAATGATTTGATAGGGTTAAGTCATGAACCGCTTGAATATACTTAACCAATTTGACACGATGATTTGATAGGGTTAAGTCATGAACCACTTGAATATACTTAACCAATTGGACACGATGATTTGATAGGGTTAAGTCATGAACTGCTTGAATATACTTAACCAACTTGACAGATGATTTGATAGGGTTAAGTCATGAACCGCTTGAATATACTTAACCAACTTGACAGATGATTCATAGGGCTAAGTCATGAACTTGAACGATAACACTTAGCCAATTTGACATGATACGTAGGCGGGTTAAGTCACGAACTTGAATGACAACACTTAACCAACTTGACATGCTAGACTGATGGGTTTAAGTATCGAATTTAAATGACAATACTTAACCTACTGAATGGAAACTCTAGTTACGCGGTCCTTTTCAGTAGTAACCCATTAGATGTATCACAGTACCCTCGAACTAGGCAGGGTGGGGCACGATTACTGGGCTGATTGTAAGCGACCAGAACGACGGATGAGTTGGTGCGCCATTGTAGGTTCAGGCGGACTATGGTCGTGCACGTAGTCCGGAGTTGAAAAAGAAGGCATTGGGCACCAATAGGTTTACACTGTGCGTGCTTGATTCGTGTCGGTGGTTGGCACCCTAGGGCTTGATACACCCTATGGTGGACCTAGCACAGGTGACTACATTTCGTGATTGGGCCGTATGACACAGACACATGAACGAGCTAGGACTTGCAGGGAGCCGATCGATTAATAGATCGTTACGTGGAAAAAGGGTGTAGCATAATCCCCAGTGGTCCTAGGTGGCATAAACCCTAATCAAATCATGAAAACGTTCAATAGGTAGCATAATCCCTAGTGGTCCTAGGTAGCATAAATCCTAGTTGAACACGCGATAGTTCATGATAAGGAAACCTAGCCAGAACAAGGGTGGCAGTCCAAACGATTTCAAGAATGGTGGCACTACGTTGAAGTAGTATAGAAATACGTGATGAAACCCGTACGATATACGGCCAGGGACTATACATATACATGGAAGGATGATACGAGTTAGGGTACTAGTACAGTTGGTGCAGAGAACATAGGAAATCAAAGAAAATAGTGGAATGGTGAAGCTTAGAAATCTTGCGATGTTATACTTAATAGAAACCTTGCAATGTGATACTCTTGATAGGAAGCATGGGATGTTATACTTGATTCATCGTGCCTGTAGCTTACCTTGTGATCATGCTTATGTTTACTTTCAATTTATTCATGCCATATTACCTTCACCTGTTTTTATGCTGAAAGCCACTGGGACTTACTCAGTCTTTATGACTGACCCAGTTTGTTTTGCCTCTTTTTCTTTTGTTCCCCCCAAGGTTCGCAGCGTGGGATTGCAGCTTAGCTCGGATCTTACCAAGCTCCAAGGCACTTTCATGTACTGCTTGGATTTCTCTTGGCTATGGCTTGCTTTACTGTTTTACTTGGGGAATGATTTATAACTATGGTTTTATGCTTCTTTACTATTGCAAGACAGATTTTGATGTAATGGATTTAATAGCATTTTGAAGTAAAAGGCTTTAGACCTTTCTAGATTTTAAAGCAATGAAATTTGGTTCTTCTTCTGCTGTTTTATATGTTCTGTCTTGTAATATTTCTGTGTATGTTTACCTAATAATGCTCCACCAAAGCTAGTGCATTCCCTTTGTGAGTGACCCTAGCGGAGGTGGGGTGTTACATTTGGTATCAGAGCAGATGGTTACCAGACTGGGCAAAAATTTTTAAAACCTTTTGAAATTATTTTCAAAACCATTTACAAAGGAGCATTTTTCAAGAAAAGATTTATTTTTAAAGGCTATTCCCCAAAGGCCATTAGCATTATCCTTTGTTTCATTGTTCGAATCCCTTTTCCTTTCTTTCCTCCATCTGTAGTCACATTAGTTCCATCTTCGACTACTCTTATTTCAAGATTTGTAGGGTTGTCGTGCGATGGAGGTAGTTCTCGAGAGACCTGTTAACACGTTATATAAGAAGGGATAAGAGTGGTTAAGGCGAATGAGGCTCAGAATAAGAAGGTAGAAATGTTTCCGTAGGAAAGTCTAGTTTATATTTCTATCCTGTTCGTACCCTTTTTGATTATGGTACATCGCATCCGTTTTATTTTTGCTTCGATAGTCGAGTCTCTGCACCCTAGTACTAGCGTAGTAGAGGATCCCGTTTTTTTCTCAAATCCTATGGGGGAATCGGCACATTTGTTCATGACTTGGTTGGATTTGTCTATGCTAAGTTTTGAGTTTAGAAGTAAAGCTTATGTTTTTGGGCTATGGGTTGATTCTAGGGATGGAGTGGTTTTCCAGAAATGGTACCATTCTCGAGTATGAAAAGATGGTAGTTAGACGCTTGACTTGCCTTGGTAATGCCCTCGAAGTCTAGTGTAACCCTTAGGGTTCTGCTATGTTTAGTTACCTAGAATCTCTTGATACATTTATCGATCCGCTCGATTAGTGTTCGCCACTAAGGCGGATGGTTCATTTCACTTATACATGAGTTATAGAAAATCACCTTAGTAAGTACACTTGGCAACTTGGTTGGCATTTGTTTCTTTTCAAGAGATAATTCATTTATGTAGAATACCTTGTAGTAAGTGAATGAGATCCAAGATTCACTAGTGAATTTTGGAGAGCTTGCACGAAACCATGAGTACGCAGTTATATTTGAATTGGGTATACTAGAAAGAGAATAAGTGAAAGTGGAACGAGAGGCGACAGTGGAATGAGTTCCAACTCATATTCTGGGAACAAGAATTAAGGAACTACGAAATTATGAAGTTAAAGACGGTCAAAGCATAATGGAGTTCAGGTCAAGGAAACACGACTTAGAATATTGAAGACTAGACACGCGCATCATATCTCTTTTTAAGAATATATCCTTGATCCCTCTTTTCCTATAGAGCTTACTTGTATGCTATCTTTTAAGTATAACCTCTCGGTCCTTTTCTCAATCCTATTTCTGTTGCAAACCCCATAAGGAGTACGACTTATTTGTTAGTAATACATGTTGGGGCTTGAGGGTGTCCATTGGGTTGACTAAATTTTTTGGGTTTTATAGGATTTGGGCTGGTGCTTAGGGTGTTCTTCTCCTATTCAATATATATGTGACATAGATTTCCAGCTTTGACATTGCCTAATGGGCACAAAATTTTTACTTGCTTCTATCATTCGGCTATATCTTTAGGTAGGAACAATTGGGTGAAACATGTATTTGAGACATGTTATGATTGATGGTTGCAAGTGGTTGCAAGTGGATGCTAGTGGTTGCTCGTGATTGCATAACACACATTAGGCACTAGATCGGCTCAGACACATTTCCATATTGCATATGCATGAGTGTTTATACTTGTTTATGGATGAAATTGGATGTGTTATCATATGGATGATGCATATAGATGGATGTTTGTGCACACATATAGTGTTTATGTGACTAGGACTATTTGCATACATGTTGGACTCATTGCACTAAACATATTCTGCATTAAAAAGATCAATCAGGCCTGATCATTTGCATTAGATAAGGAACATACACACACACTTTCTGCATATGTTCATACAACATTAGAAATCTATTAAGGACAATGGATGCCTGTGATTGATGATTGAGTAGATGGATGATTGGATGGTAGGACACATTCTTCTTAACTTGAAGATTTCGGGGACGAAATCCTTTAAGGATGGGAGAATGTAACAACCCGTATTTTTATAACATGTTAAAACAAGAAATCAAGCAAGAATTAAATTTTAAATCAGAATCAGGGGAAACCGGTTACACTGTTGCGTTCTTCTCGAAATTTTACATGAAATAGAGTCCGAGTTTTCGAAAATCGGAGTCCGGATGAAGAAGTTATGGCCTGTACAAGTTTCAACAGTTTTCAGGCAGCACTGGACCAGGGGGTCGACCATAGGTTCGACCTAGCCCCCCCCCCCCCCCCCCAAGGTCGACCATAGGGTCGACCTACCCCCTAGGTCGACAATAGTGTCGACCTCTCCCCCTTACAAGTCGACCTGGTCGGCCTGTTTTGACCAAAAACTCATTTTTGAAGTCTGAGACATGTTTTGATGGTCCGGATTGATTCCAGGATTAATCTAAGGGCCTAAACTAGTGCTACACCTATAAAAACACCCTTAGACCTAACCTAATCCATATCAAATCATTCTTACACTATTATGCTGCTGAACTCCTCTTGAACCATGGCCGCCGCCCCCAAATTAAAGCTTAAGCATTCAAACTCAAATCAATTCAAAGAACAAAGCTTCAACAATGATTCAAGACAATAAATCAACAATGCCGCAACATTTTTACAACAAATTCAGTTCCTAATTCACTATCCATGCTCTCTAAGTTCTAGTTGTTTTTAGATTTAAACATTTAATAATAACGTGGCCATGGAAAAAAGTGGAATTGGATTTAAGTATGTTTATCGATTCTGATCTATTTCTGTTGCTCCTTTAATATCCTATTTTGAGACTTGTCTATCTTTATGCTCATGACAAGTTTATGATCTATTCAGCAGTTTTCTTGATTCGTGATGATGTTATCATCAAGTTGTAATATTTATGCCTATGATGAAGTTTTCCTCTGATCTCATTTTTATTCAATTTCTATCTCCCCCAATTTATTTTCTTTTCATGAACCTTGGTCAATTTCGGACCTTGGCCTAAAATCGCGATTTGCGTACGATATGTATACGGGGGAATTATGGGATTATTGCCTATATGAATATGATGTAATAATTGGCAACATGAAATTGGATATTATCATTGTATTTGCAAGTTTGGGCTTGATCTGTAAATTTTGGTATAATCTTGTTATGAACAAATTTGTATAAATATTATATACATGGAATTTGGCACAAATAGGATCTATGTAATGTAACATGAGATTTGGTATATATAACATGTATGTAATTTGGCATGTAAACTAAACCACGAGTTCGGGCCTATGTAAATTAAATCAAAAGATTTGGCTTACGATTGGGCATATGTGGAATTGGGGATTTGAATATAAAAGCGATTGTAAATTTGATAATTGGCATAAATATGTATTATGAACTTGGGTAGTTGGCGTGTGTTGTGATAAAAAGATTACAGTTTGGGATAACTACATCATGAATCATGATTTGGGTTTATTTGGGCATGATACATGCAATTTTGGCTAGAACTCGATATGCGTGAAATAGCATAAACTTGGCATACATGTAAATAGGCAAGAATTAGACATATGTAAACTGACTAGAATTGGGTATATATATCTATAAAAAAAAAATTGGCATGTAATTTTTGAACTTGAGCATATGTTTATTAATATGTAAAGTTGGGAATTTGAAACATGAAAATGACTGTGTATTGGATAATTGACTTGAACACGAACATGAACATTTCTATATGTTAAACACATGAACTGATATTGGGGTTTTTGGTGGAATACGACCATTAATGAACCTTTGACACGAGTTCGTATTGTGGTGTAAATTTGCCCGGAACCGCCCGGCAAATCCAGTAGCCACAAAGTGTCAGTCTAATGTGAGAGGTCAAAGGCCAAATTGTAGGTGTAACAATTTATGACACGAGGTTAGACCCAGTTTGTGGTGTAAATCTGCCCGGAACTGCCTGGCAAATCCAGTGGCCACAAAATGCATGGTCTAATGTGAGAGGTCATGATTCGTTCGTCATCATGAATGAATTAAGGAATACTAACCATTTTAAGACGTGGGTATGGTTAGAGGGTTAGGTGGGATGACATGGAAATTTGACATGTAAATGTGGACCTAACCGGTATGAGATAAGAACATGTAAAACTTACAAATGTAGGCTTAACCAACATAATAGTTAATCAGACCAATGGGTGGGTTAAGTAATATGAATAGACTAATGACACTTAACTAATAAAACATGACACGTGGCAGGGTTAAGTCAACGTGAACATATAGATAATACTTAACCAACTTAGCATGATACGTGGGCGGGTTAAGCCATGAATTATTTGAATATACTTAACCAATTTGACACGATGATTTGATAGGGTTAAGTCATGAACTGCTTGAATATACTTAATCAATTGGACACGATGATTTGATAGGGTTAAGTCATGAACCGTTGAATATACTTAACCAATTTGACACGATGATTTGATAGGGTTATGTCATGAACTGCTTGAAACTACTTAACCAATTTGACATGATGATTTGATAGGGTTAAATCATGAAGTGCTTGAATATACTTAACTAATTGGACACGATGATTTGATAGGGTTAAGTCATGAACCGCTTGAACATACTTAACCAATTGGATGCGATGATTTGATAGGGTTATGTCATGAACCGCTTGAATATACTTAACCAACTTGACAGATGATTCGTAGGGCTAAGTCATGAACTTGAACGACAACACTTAGCCAATTTGACATGACACGTAGGCGGGTTAAGTCACGAACTTGAATGACTACACTTAACCAACTTGACATGCTAGACTGATGGGGTTAAGTCTCGAATTTAAATGACAACACTTAACCTACTGAACGGAAACCCTAGCTACGCGGTCCTTTTCAGCAGTAACCCACTAGATGTATCGGGGTACCCTGGAAGTAGGCGGGGTGGGGCACGATTACTGGGCTGATTGTAAGCGACCAGAACGACGGCTGAGTTGGTGCGCCATTGTAGGTTCAGGCGGACTATGGTCGTGCACGTAGTCCGGATTTGAAAAAGCAGGCATTGGGCACCAGTAGGTTTGCACTGTGCGTGCTTGATTCGTGTCGGTGGTTGGCACCCTAGGGCTTGATACACCCTATGGTGGACCTAGCACAAGTGACTGCATTTCGTGATTGGGTGGTATGACACAGACACATGAACGAGTTAGGACTTGTAGGAAGCTGATCGATTAATAGATCGTTACATGGAAAAAGGGTGTAGCATAATCCCTAGTGGTCCTAGGTGGCATAAACCCTAATCGAATCTTGAAAACGTTCAATAGGTAGCATAATCCCTAGTGGTCCTAGGTGGCATAAATCCTAGTTGAACACGCGATAATTTATGATAAGGAAACCTAGCCAGAACATGGGTGGCAGTCCAAACGATTTCAAGAATGGTGGCACTACGTTGAAGTAGTATAGAAATACGTGATGAAACCCGTACGATATACGACAACGGACTGTACATATACATGGAAAGGATGATACGGGTTGGGGTACTAGTACAGTTGGTGCAGAAAACATAGGAAATCAAAGAAAATAGTGGAACGGTGAAGCTTAGAAATCTTGCGATGTTATACTTAATAGAAACCTTGCAATGTGATACTCTTGATCGGAAGCATGGGATGTTATACTTGATTCATTGTGCCTGTAGCATACCTTGTCATCATGCTTATGTTTACTTTCAGTTTATTCATGCCATATTATCTTCATCTGTTTTTATGCTGAAAGCTACTAGGACTTACTCAGTCTTTATGACCGACCCAGTTTGTTTCACCTTTTTTCTTTCGTTTCTCCCCCCTAGGTTCGCAGGGTGGGAATGCAACTTAGTTCGGATCTTACCAAGCTCCAAGGCTCTTTCATGTACTGCTTGGATTTCTCTTGTCTATGGCTTGCTTTGCTGTTTTACTTGGGGAATGATTTATGACTATGGTTTTATGCTTCTTTACTACTGCAAGAAAGATTTCGATGTAATGGATTTAATAGCATTTTGATGTAAAAGGCTTTAGACCTTTCTAGATTTTTAAGCAATGAAATTTGGTTCTTCTTCCGCTGTTTTATATGTTCTGTCTTGTAATATTTCTGTGTATGTTTACCTAGATAATGCTCCACCAAAGCTAGTGCATTCCCTTTGTGAGTGACCCTAGCGGAGGTGGGGTGTTACACTTGTGGTCACTGGATATGCTGGTTGGTTCTGAGCAAACTTCCGCCGTAAGTGTATTCTAACCTCATGTCTAAGCACGGTTACAGTTTTTAATTACTGTAATTCTAGGCATTTCAATTATTAACCAGTTATTCCTATGTTATTATAGGTTTTCACGCCCCTTTCCCAAGTCGTGTTCACAATGAACTATATGCCCCAAATTATGGTTTTCAATAACAATTGTGGCTTATGCCCCACATTCATGTATTACATTCAGTTTATGCACAAATTTCCCAATACAAGTTATGCCCCAATTTTAACGTTTTCCCCTCGTTCCCAATTTTCTGATTCGCATATTTCAGCGGCATGCCTAAGCTCGAAGGTAGCCTAGCTATATAAAATTAAAAGGAAAAATAAGAAGGGGAGAGGACAGAAATGATCAAAATATCAACATTGACATATAGTGGCAGAAATAGGCACAACAACTAATAAACATTCAGTGACAAAGTTGGACATATTGATAAGATAGGCATACAGGAACAAATCTGTTGAACATGCGATAGTAGAACTAATTCTAACATAATAGGGACATCATAAACAGGCAAGATGAGATCTAAGCAATGGATTAGATCAACTAACAATGGAAGATCTGACGTGATAATAGGCATAGGGTTAGATCTAGTTCACAGTGATGTCAATATAACTTAAATACACAGGTTATAGCAGATCTGATATGATTCAAATAGTCACAACTTAGTGTAACAACCCGGAAAATCAGAGCCAATTTAAAATTTTTGATTTGGCTATTTTAATGAATCTGGAGTAACTAAAATGATTTATTTTAATTAAATAACGAGTTATAAATAGCGCAACAGTTTGAAAATTTGAATTCAAACTTTGACTGAACGTACAGGATGAAAAATAAAATGGATTTTACTGAAACCAAAAATATTTAAATCTGTTTGAAAATATCTTTCTAACGAATTTGAAAAATCGAAATTTAATAGCGGGAATCAAAAGTTATGGCCGAATGAATTTTCAGAAAGGTCGTTGTGAAATTAATATAGCCCTTGAAAATAGACATTTTACAAATGACCTCCGTTTTCGACGAAACTACTTTTGTTGGATCCGAGATGTCAATTTATTGCTAGGTTTCAAATTCCATAATTTTTGGGATTAATATGTCAGCGTGGCAAAGGAAAATGTGTTTGGTTGATTTCAGCCAAATTGGATCGACCGGAAAATGGCCATTTTTCAAACGGCCTCAGAATCTGACAAAATCAGTTTTGCTGGGACCGTATCGTCCCAACATTGCCAGATTAATTTTTCGGAATTTTTAGAATCAGCATATGGCCCCGGCAAATTAAAATGTATGTTCAAATCAGAATTTGAATGTTTTATATTTTAATTTGAAGAATAATTGACTGTAAAAGTCGAATGGGCTTACGAAACATATTCTATTATGTTCGGAATAAGGGTATTTAGCTAGGGATAACAGTCGTTGGGTTGGGACTGGAGTTTGTGTGAAGAAACCCTAATTTTTGAAATATATATATGGACCAATTAAAAAATTCCATTCATTATTTTATTTTCTAATTAAAAATCAAAAAACCTCCTCGATAACCCTCGTCGACGACGAAAACAGCCACCATCGTTCCCGAGCGATTTCCAACGAATCCACTTCGAATTTACCCCTGCCCCTTTGGAACCTTTTGAAGCTCTCCCTCTCCTCTTCAAATCAGCACTTGTTGGACCCTCCAACGTTGTGTCTACATCGAGATTCATGCTCGTAAAGTCCACTACTTCATTTCGCTGCCATGAGCAGGATCAGCCACCGAGTCTGACGTGGCACCCATCGATAGGCACGCCTCTCCTTCCTCTCTGACGTGGTACAACCTGATCTGCGTATCGTGCTTTGGATTAGAAGTATTTGCAAAACCGATTTTTTGAACCTTTCTGAAAGGTAACGACAGTATAAATAATTAACTGATTATAACACTTTTAAGCATTGCTATTTATGATTTTCAAATAAAAATCATATCTTTCTACTATTTTATCGAAATCCAATGAAACCAGAGACACTGAACTCCTAGCGACGTCATCTACCTTTTAGAAGAAGCTAGAACGCATTCCGAGCTTGCTACAATTTCTGAAGGATTAAAATCGATGTGAGACTTCTAAATTCAAATATGGAGTGGAAATGTGTTCTGTAAATTATATGAGCAAAATATAAATTATATATGCATTGTACACCTCATCTATGAGCGTTATATACGTTATATGAGCGATATATAAATTATACATGAGTTGTAAAAATCATATGTGTGTTGAAATGGAAATGAAATATATTTACATGCATATATATATATATATATATATATACACTCCCCTCGTCCACAAACCATGAACGATAATAATTGATTACGAATGGTTGAAAACTAGTTGATATGCGAATGGTTGAAAATTAGTTGATATGCGAATGGTTGAGAATAATTGTTTATGGTTGAAACAAATTGAAATTGTTTGTGGAAAATTCATATGATATTAAATTGATCTTAGATCATTTAGATGAGCCCCTTATGGAACGCCGCGAGGTCTAAGGTAGTGCGAGGAGCCGTAATCGGGACGGTGCCGGTTTTTAACCCCTACCGTTATGCTGCCGAAATTTTCAGTAATATCTATGTTTTTGAGTTATTTTCTTGTGTTGAATTATATGCATGTGTCAAATAAATTGTTTAAATAATAAAAATCACATTTTTATTATGCGTATGAAGTATATGAAATATTCATGTGTTGAATAAATTCTTTGAAAGATAAAAATCACATTTTTATCATATATGGACGATATAAAATATGAGTGTTTTAAATAAATTGTTTTAACACCAAAAATAACATTTTTATCTTTTGTATAAAGTATATAAAATATTTGTGCTTAAAATAAATTGTTTTAACAATAAAAAAATAATTTTTATTATATGTATGAACCATATAAAATATTCATGTGTTGAAAAGGATTCATGTGTTGAATAAAAGGATTAAACAATAAAATTAACATTTTTATTGTGAATATGAAGCGCTAAAAACATTCATGTGTTGAATAAATATTTTGAACGATAAAAATATCATTTTTACCATGTATACAACTAGCTAAAAATACATATGTGATGAAACATATTCTTGTTTGCCAAAAATATCATTTTTATCCTATGTATGAAGTGTTAAAAATAACCATGCGTTGAAATAAACATTTGTTCGCTAGAAATATTATTTTTAGCTTGGTTCTGCATATATATACATATGTTGAACTGGTTAATGAATTAGTTGTTGAGTAAACAATATATTTGCGTGCCCGACAAATTGGTAAGCCTTAATGAGTTGGCTACGCAATTTTATTATTAAATAAACTCCTGTGAATGCCATTGGATGCGGAGTGCTGGTTGTTCTGTGTGAAATCATAAACGTCGCCATAGGATAGTAACAATTAATTTTGAACTACACTATATGACATACTTCTTGAAGATAGCATACCCTATCATATACAACATAAGCATTTGGAGCTTGTGTGACAAGGTTGAAGATATACCATACAAGCGAGAGGATTGTATGGCGATGACAATATTTCAGGATGAACTGAAGATTGATATGAACTATATAAAATGTAACGGTAAATTTCCAGATTGATAAAAACCCCACACGGGTCTGGAGATAACAATAAACACGTCTCTCTAGTCATTAAGGCACAAAAACCATTTATAGGGTGACGAGAATTTATTCTTTGGAATTATGATCTATACACACTCCTTTGTGGACACGGGAATATATCACTATAAATATGTGCATGCTTTTTAGGATTTATTGGGTGCCTAATACGACCCAATAAATTTCCAAACCCCTCCCCGTACAAATGAGGTTATGGCGAAATTTTATGAAATTTAAACGCGTTAGTGAAATATCTGAAGTGAAAAACGATATGGAAATCGTCAAATGAATTATATTTTATATATAAATATAAATTAAATAAACGAATAATGATGCTACAGTTCGTGTTTTGAAATTGTAACTTTAAACGATTATACCGAGAGATCCGACCATCGGATTTCTCTGAAACCGGAACCGTTGGGTTCGCTTTGGAAAAATCTTTCCAACTACATAAATCTGTTAAGATCCAATGGTTGGATTGGGTGAAATTTTTAATTCAAATCTGAATAAAAACAGCGCTAGAATGAATTATACTCATATATATATATATATATATATATATATATATATATATATATTAAATAATTGAATAACGACGCTGTAGTTCGTGTTTTGAAATCGTAACTTTAAACGATTATATCGAGAGATCCAGCCATCGGATTTTCCCAAAACCAGAACCGTTGGGTTTGCTTTAGAGAGATCTTTCCAATGGACTTAACTTCGTTAATATTCGACGGTTAGATTTTGAGAAATGTGTAAATCAAAATTAGAGAAAAACAACGTTAGGGCCATGTTATAGCCTGAAACATCGTTTAATAAAATGGTGCTATTTTTAAATAAATGAAAATAGCAATATATTGTTATAAAATATTTAACTTGATATGGAATGGAAATAAACTAATTCTACTTGGTTTGCTTTATAGATGGTGGAATGTATTTGACATTAAAACTATATAAAGAACTGTAATGTGGATGTCGAATAATTTAACCATGGACATAATTGATTTGAATTCTAATATACGTGAATTATTTGAAAAGGCCGAGTTAATTCTCATTTCAAATAATCGATTGACGAATAAATGCTGAAGATATGAAGACGGTGCAAGACCGATGATCTTCACATCGTGTATATTACTATTGATGCCTTTGATATGGGTAGCTCCCTTGACAAGATTACAGTGGTAGTGGTCTGGATGTACTTGTTGATCGTCCGGATGTGCGAGGTCCTCTCTTTTGTATTCGACATATGGAACGAGGAAGAAGGTGCATCCAGTTTCGTTCAGACATAGAACGGACTTGTAAATGGATGTGTGTTTGACGTGTATTATGTGCTATATTCGTTGATCTCTACTAAATATACATCTGTTTGGCGGCGGAGAATTTATTTTGTTGCTTAACGCCTGTCTCTGAGACGTATGAGCTCAGAGGTTGTATATTGGTAGACATCAGTGGTATGGTGTGGATTGACAGCGTGGCATGCAAAGATGCAAATGATCGAGGCTTTTATTAAAAAGCAAAGTCATGTGGTGGATGATCAAAACACAACCTTAGTATAGCATAGCTTTGTGTATGGCGTTAATTTGCGAGCCTCACACCTCGGTATGAGTCAAAAACAAGATCGTGACTACAGGGAGTGCACGACGTTTCTTTCTAGCTATGGGTGGTGTCAGCTTTTTACTAGCCCTGACATTGTTGTGTGAAAACCCGTAACTTCCCCGGTGAGGAAAGCACGGATAGTTCGAGAACAACACACAAAGGAACGCAAACGGAAGAACAATTCATTGTATATTACAACAATACCATCAGAATACAAGATTATACAGAGTATAAATCAATATTACACATTCGATAAATATCAGAGATTACAATACATTACATAGCAGCGGAAAATAATACAATACACAACTAGAAGAGATATATGGATACAAAGCTTTCAGGATATCATTCCAGTTGTAAACCAGGATCCTGTGAATATAAATCTGCAAAACCAAAACTACTAGCTGGCCGTGTCAAAATAAGGGCATCCAGAGTTTAGGTTAAAACAATAAACTCCAGGTCAGTCATGGGACCGGTGTGAGAACTAAAACGGTTATTTAAAAGTTTACTTTAAATCAGATATATCAAGGGACCACGCCGTATAACACAGAACGGGTTTCCTCCCAAGAATTCTAGTGCATATAACAAAACAACGCAATGCTTTTTGGAAAAATTAAGCTATTATAAGACCCAGGTCCTATCACACAATGCAATGCAAGCCGGGGGATAGGGTTTTCTCTTATAATAGCCAAATATGCCTAGTACGTTTAAAACAAATCATTTGATACTATTACAAGTGCATAGTGTATAAAACAATTTCAAATCATAAGTATCAATCATAGACGGCATGGGTACCATATTTCATGTCGCCATACTAGTTGTACAATCAAAACCGCAAAGTCACGTATTTGGAAATTGGATTTCCATCTGTGAACCGAGGCAAAAGATAGTCCTCAACCAATTCGAGACGCTCTAGTCCGTGTCTCAGGTCAGAGCTCGAGTGACCTTTGGATCGTCAGGGCCGGTCCACCGATGTGGATTAAAATGCCTGAACACTGCATTTCCCCACACTTTGGGGTGTCAATGAGCCAACATATGACTCCATCGGTTCGAGAACGACCGATATATCTGAGGCGCCTTGCAACAGCAACAACCACATAAGTCGAACTCGTCAGGGCTGTTGGATCTAGAATAACCCTAGAGGGGGGGTGAATAGGGTTTTTCACAGTTTTTAAACTGAATTGAAAAACTGACAGGATATTAAAAATAATAAACAGATCACAGAATATAGCAGAAACAGAAATGCAGAAAATAAATCACACACAGATATACCCAGCTTCGGCAAAACCCTGCCTACTGCTGCATTTCTAAGGTTTCTACTAGGTGATAGAACAGATCCCGCATACAAGACCATGTACACTCGCAAACCCTGCTCATATTCTAACCCTACGCTCAAAACCGTAGACTGATCGATATCCCCTCGATCAGATTTCCCTGTTTACGACCCTGTAACCAGTAATCCAGAATTTTACAGACTCTGAAACTGACATCCAACACCGTGACTGATTCCCCCTAGAGATTACAGACTCTAGAACTGCTGGACGGTTTACAGAACAATTTAAAACAATACAAAATAAAATAAAGCTAAACCCTAGATTAAAATAAATTTAAATTCCCCTTTAAACATTTGAACTAGACTAGGCTTAGTCAAGAGGAAATAGGCCGGCCCACTCTCTTTTCATTTAGCCATTCTTCTCTTGTTCCCTGAAAAAAAAGAAAATGGCGGCGGCTCTCCAAATTGAACTAGGGTTTATGAAATCCACCCAAATCCGAGTCGATTTGCTTGATGAAAGGTTTAATCTCTGTAGCTCGAATAGCTTTGTGGCTTCCTCGAATGATTTGGTGAAATTCTCGATCGAAAACTTTGTGAGTATTCTCTGATTTGAATAGTCCTCTTCGAATTCTCGGTTTGTGTTTTTTGATTTGAAACGTTGGGTTTATTTTCGATATCTCTAGCCGATGATGTAAAGGGTGTAAATATAGGGTAAAAACAAAACCCTCGCCTCTGATTTCACGTATATGGCTTCGATCTGATTTGCGTGACTTTCCCTTTTTGCTGCGTTGGCTTTTAATGAAATTATTGAATGGATATGGATGATTTGCTAGTCTTTAATGACTCTCTAAGAATTGTCCCTTGCGCAGATTCTTTGATTGATAAATTTCCAAAAAATACTTGCCTGAAATTGATTACCGAAAGTTTGTGGCTCCCTGAAATCTGGAAAGTTGATTTGGTTGCCCTTTTTTTTTTTTAAATTCGAATTTCTCACTGATTTGTAACAAAGGAAACAAATAAATTGTTCCATTGATTTGTGCACTTTATTCAAGATCCATCTGTGGAATTTTGGAAAGTATTTATTTGATGATTCCTTGAATAAAATTCCTGATTTGTTGCCCAAGAAATATTGTGAAGTCTGAAACTATTTCTGGCCGATTTAAAATGGGAGATTCATTTCTAGAAACATGAAACCAATGTCAAATTGATTTTCTCCCCTTTGTCATAGCAGATTTTGTTTCCTGCTTTGATTTAATTGATTCTGTGCATATCTTTGATATTGCTGAATCATTACTGAATTTGTTGTGAAACTTGTCTTCAGTTTTGGCCTTTAATGGCAACACTAGATTTAAATTGCCAAAAAAAACAACATGATTTAACTTTCCCACACTGATTTTGACCTGACTGTGTTCATGCATCCTTGTCCATTTGGTTTTGTATAAATACCCTCATGTCTTTGCTGAATCATGCATAAACCATGACCTGTTGTGTTTACCCATGATCATTGAGCTGCTCCATTTCACCATGAACCTGTTATTGCTGTTTTGCCATGCTAGAGTTGTTCTCTTTATGCTTTGACATGTTTGGCTCCATGATTGAGCTTGTACATGGTTTGATCATGCTGAATAACATTGTGGACTTTCATGGCTGCTTTGTACAGTCCCTTTCCAAAAAAAATTAATTTTAGGATCATTGCCACTTTGCTCGACTTGCATATACTTGTACAATTGCTAGACCATTTGTGAGCCATTTCATTTTGCATGTATGTTGTGTGGTCGACCATGTTTAAACATGAGTTGACTTGGTTGACCATGTGTGCACCATAACTTGAAATTCTCTTGCTACCTTACACACTCTTGATGCTTTGTATTTGCATTTGTCCTGCCATATTTCTGCTTGAAATTTGTTGTACCATTTCGCTGTCTTATGTCATCCATTAGCTTGCTGAAAGCATTTGTTGTAGCTCCACCTTGCTTTTACTTTACTGATTTTTTTTTTATGCTGTGTGAACCTGAGATGAGCACACATGTATGCTCAAACTTTTGCTGTACCATGCTACATTCATTTGCATGTGTACCCTGTTGCACTTGCTAAAAGCTGAACTTCCATTGATTCACCATTTTGACTTGAAGTGCTTGGCTCGACCATTTTGATGTACATGCTTTTCCACATTGCTGTTTTCCAGTTTGTGATACTTTGGCTATGCTGGTTCTTGATTTTGCTTGACCAGCTCCACAGTTTTGATTTGTTTGCCTCATGTCCATGTTGCACTGTCCCTTGCTGTGCACTAAGTCGAGCAGGTCCACGTGGCTACTCCTCAGTTGCACGCTGATTGGCGAGGCAGTGCACACGTGTATAAATATACACGTGTGTATATGCAGCCATCAGACAAATTTTCCTGTCCCTGCACTGTATATACATACTGTCTACCTTGTGGTATTTACAGTGTATCACTGTGAATATCACAAGCTGTCTAGACACAGATTGATGATTTTACAAATCAGATCAAGTCAAAAAAGTGATGAGAAACACACCAGAAAACTGAGGCAAATAAAATTTTTAAAATTAAAAATTATATTCGCTTGTGTTTAGTATTATTTCTATTGCAGTGTACTGTGTGTTTCTGTTTCATGTGTGACAGGTAAGCGGGGATGACTGGACTGACTGTGATGACTGGACTGACAATGACTGGACTGAAAGCTGAAGATAAGAAGACAGTGTGTGGTGTCAATGAATGTATGAGTCTGTATATACAAGTGAAAATGCATGAGTGAAATGTAACTGTGTATATGTTGTGTGTATGTATGACTGAGTGACAATGAATGAACTGTACTGAGGAGCTGTGAGAGAATTGTACAAATATATGTAATAAACAAATTTGATTGAAATAAATTATCATTTTATTGTTGTCAAACGAACTTGTCTATTATATTCTGTTTATATACAAGTACAATATTCAGTGAATGTTTAAATAGTGGAGTTATACAGAGTTGTACTGTTTGAATGTTAGAGATATAATATTCAATTCAAATATTATATTCCTATCTGTGTTGTATATATAAAACATTACAATAACAAACACATTTATAATAATATATATTTGTTTGTTATCATCAAACAAAAATCATATAATTGTGTATACAACTGCGTTATATACAACAATCTCCCCCTTTTGATGATGACAAACAAATAAAAGATTTTGATTACAATAAATGTGTTTGACAGTGAATTCTGAACTCCCCCTATTCATTAGCTCCCCCTACAACAGAAACTCCCCCTATAACTGTGCATGAGTGAAAAGAATGTAAAAGGATTCAGAATTCTCAAAATTTAAAATATTTATAAAATATTCATTCATAAATCAAAATCTAATCCATTCTCCCCCTTTTGTTATCATCAAAAGGATATAGAATTTAAAATATCGATGAAAAAAATTACTAAAAAATATAATTTCAGCTTAAGAGGAGGAATGGTCATCATAAATCTCAATTAGTCAAACAAAAATCATAATAAACTAAGAACTGGTGGCATATCTCACATTGTAGAGAATGAGGGATTTACGATGAATTTTATATAAAATGGGGAGAGTTTTAAAACAATTCATTTCCAATTATTTTCAAAGGATTTTTATAAATAAAGAACAGAAACAGTGATGGATTTGGACTATAATCAATAGTTCAACTTAAGTGACAAGATCGAATAATCTCAAATCCCAATACCCATCAATCAACAAATCATAATACGTCATAAAATTTCAACATATTTCACAGAGTAGAAGATGGATTGATAGGCTGGCTTTTATACTCAGAGGAGAATTTCAAATTTTATTTCTATTTTTAGCACATTATTTTTTTATTTTTATTTTTATTTAAGAGCACACTGACCACGCATAACCAGAGCTTGGATTTTTAAATGGGATCAGTCGCAGCTTAAATTATAAGTTGTCTCTTAACCATGCATGACCAGAGCTTGGATTTTTAAATGAGGTTAGAGACACACTTATATATTGATTATATTTATTATTTTCAGCATTTAAAGGAAAAACTCCTCAGTATGTAGAACCAATATATGAATGGTAGAAAATGGGGTAGGTACAGAGATGGACTGTGAAAATAAATTTCTAAATTAATTATATTATGAAATAAGCTCGACTGTATCGGGATTATTGAAAATTTCAATTAACACTAATTCTGAAAAATAATATAGTCCCATTTCTATCACAAATAATTTTCACTGTTTTAAAAACAAGATGATTTTTCTTTTTAAAAAAAAACTCTCCAATATAAAATCATGATGGATGGCAGACGGGTGATAGATAAAGCAGATGGTCGTGAAATATTTGCCAGTTCAAAGATATTATAATTAATATTCAGCCATCATGAAAAAAACAAATAAAATCTCCTCTTGTTGTGAAGTACACTGCAGTCACAATTCATCACAATTTCAAAAAACTGATAATAATTTTGATGAATTATAAATACATTTCAATTTTGGATATTGATTTCAATTTCTGAATGAATAATTAATAAATAATTCTAAAATTGAAAATCAAATACTAGAGAAATATGTTGATCTATACACGACAAGAGGGAAAAAATGTGTACAAGACAAAAAAAATTGTGGATTTATACATGGTGAAGATTTGAATCTAAGGACAGATGGGTGAGACAAAAATAAGTGCTTCTGATACCACTTGGTGTCTCTATTTACGAGGAATTTTAACATGATACTGAACAAGAATGTCATAGACAAAAGAATTATTAAGTACCAAGCCCAAACAGATGAGATAATAGATTATGTACATGTATCAGAGCAGCAAGCATGTGATTCCAGAACAAACATTTTTCAAAACAGTATCAGATCAACACAGAACATAGTTTCAAACCATACTTGTCAAGATGATGTTTCTGAAGGTCACAAAAGCAATATATTCCATGATCCATGATTATAAAATTAAGTTTATTTTAAATCATTTGAAGAAATGTGAATATATCAGAATTTAATGAATCAACCACACAATATTATATTTCAGATTCAAGAAATGTGTGCGATTTAATAAATCAATAATTTCAAATGATTTTAAACAAACATATATTAAAATCAAATGACCATGAAATAATAGAGAATTTTAAGACCATATTTTCAAAGAAATTTTCACAAGTATTTCTGACAAACCCATAGAAAAAAAATCATATCATTTACATCAGGTTTGATAGATATTCATGATCCAAAAATAATTTATTTGAAATTACTTGAATCAATGTCAAGTTTTGAAATATAATGAATCAGTCACACAAGGTTAATAATTTCAGATTTAAGTGGTGTGTGAGATTCACAATATCAGGAATTTCAGATGATTTCAAACTAAACTAATTTCAATCATAATAATCATGAATAAGGATGAAATTCAAGATGTATCACTGATTCAACCCAAATATTTTTCAAGTCAGAAATAATCAAGCCAATCAAAAAAAAATTAATGAGATTATCACAACTGAGAAGTAACAGTGCTGTAATGAGTATAATACTTTAAGCATTTCCAAAATGAATTGGAAGGAACTCAAAACAGCATAAGTGTGTGAAATTTCATTAATTATTCAGATCTTCAAAAATTTAGAATTCTAGTTAACAGTGTTCAAGATATGATATGAATGCATCAACACTGTTATGAATTCAACAATCAGAAAATAAAATTCAAAACAATTGCAGATATATACAAGTTCAAATTCAGGATATGGAAAAGATTAACACATGATGATTTTATACAAGTAAGGCAAATTTCTAGAAAATCAGTAATTCTGCAACTGGAAGTTTAAGAAGTACAGACAAAGAAGAATATGGCAGTGTCAAATAAAAAACACAAAAAAAAGGAGATAGAGGAAGGAATAAAAACAGAAAATAAAAAACAAACAAAGAGAATACACAAAGGTGAGTTTAGAGATCATACCAGAATCCAATGTAAAGCAGAATCTCTAACTCAACAAATCATGGCTGGAGGAACTGTGAATGATACAGAAGTATAAACCAACTTGATTTCACATTTCTTTTTGCATGGCAGTTCCTCAGCCTCCACTGGTATCTAACAGTTCAAGGAATCAAGTGGTCTAACAAAATTAGTAAAACCACTCACAGTTGTATTCATACGTTTTGGTACCCAGACTTGCTTATACAACAAACCATTAGAATTAACTTTTGTACCCTTAGGAACCCAAATCGATTTGAATTTAACAAAACCTGTTTTATTTCCATTTAAGATCCAAGAATGTTTAAATGGTTTGTTATAAAACAAATCATCATCTCGATTGTGATTTACAAATCCTTTGAAGTTTTCATAGTTAAAATTTTCAAAACAAACATTTCTAAAGTGATTTGAGGGATTTTTAAAATCACAAGAATTTTGATTTCTAAAAACATCGTTTTTCCCGAATCCAAGACCAGATTTATTTCCATTATAAACTTGGTTTTGTAACAGCATATTCAACGATTTTTCCCCATTAGAAAATTTATCCAATGTTGATTCTAATCGTTGAATTTTGGATTTCAGATCGCTATTTTCTTTTAATAAATTTGAGCAATTATTTATAGCGATCATCTGTTCAGCATTGGTCTGTTTCAAAACCAAATTCTAATTTTCTAACGATCTAATTTTGGCTTGGGATTCGGAAATTTCAAGTTCAAATTGTTTTTGCTTTTCCGACTCAAACTTCTTGGATTTTTCAATCTCATTTTCAAGTTCTTTCAAAATCAAATCGGATTTCAACAAATTCTCCTTTTCAGCAATTTCAAATTTGGAATATATATCTGTCTTAAAGATTTCAAATTCTTTTTGTAAACAATTATTCAATCTTGATAACTCAATCTTGTTCTCTTTTAAGATCAGAATTTCTTTTTCAAACTTTTGAATATTTTTATTGAGATGAACAAGATTGGTTTTCAATTTCAAACAATTTTTACAATCTGAATTTGAGGAATTTTTAAAGTGTTCAAGTTGTGATTCCAAATCATCAATTTTGCTGTTCAACTCAAGATTTTTAAATTTCAGAGATTTGTTTCTAGATTGGAGTTTATCAACAGCTTTAGTTAGATCAGTACACATATAAACTAAATCTTCGTATGAAAAATTTCCTGTCTCATCGTCTGTTGAATCTCCTTCGATTGATTCATCTGTTTCTCCTTTTAAACACAGATCTGAATCAGAGTTGACATTCTGGGGTTTTGAGCAGTCGTCAGATTTTCCATAGAGCGTGTTTAGAGTTCTCCAGACATCCTGAGCAGTCAAACAATGAGATATGTGAACAAAATGTTCTGTACTGAGATAATCAAATATGATATTCATAGCACGAGAATCGAAAACAATGTTTCTATTATCAGACATATCACTCCCATTGATAACAGCATCCCAACATTTAATATTAACAGATTTTAAATAAAATTCCATTTCAGATTTCCAGTTTAAAAAATCTGTTCCAGTGAAAATAGTTGGAGATGAACTGGACAGACTCTCTATTGACTGACAACTAGGAATCACCATTACTCTAGAGTTAAATACCTGGCTCTGATACCACTGTTGGATCTAGAATAACCCTAGAGGGGGGGTGAATAGGGTTTTTCACAGTTTTTAAACTGAATTGAAAAACTGACAGGATATTAAAAATAATAAACAGATCACAGAATATAGCAGAAACAGAAATGCAGAAAATAAATCACACACAGATATACCCAGCTTCGGCAAAACCCTGCCTACTGCTGCATTTCTAAGGTTTCTACTAGGTGATAGAACAGATCCCGCATACAAGACCATGTACACTCGCAAACCCTGCTCCTATTCTAACCCTACGCTCAAAACCGTAGACTGATCGATATCCCCTCGATCAGATTTCCCTGTTTACGACCCTGTAACCAGTAATCCAGAATTTTACAGACTCTGAAACTGACAGCCAACACCGTGACTGATTCCCCCTAGAGATTACAGACTCTAGAACTGCTGGACGGTTTACAGAACAATTTAAAACAATACAAAATAAAATAAAGCTAAACCCTAGATTAAAATAAATTTAAATTCCCCTTTAAACATTTGAACTAGACTAGGCTTAGTCAAGAGGAAATAGGCCGGCCCACTCTCTTTTCATTTAGCCATTCTTCTCTTGTTCTCTGAAAAAACAGAAAATGGCGGCGGCTCTCCAAATTGAACTAGGGTTTATGAAATCCACCCAAATCCGAGTCGATTTGCTTGATGTAAGGTTTAATTTCTGTAGCTCGAATAGCTTTGTGGCTTCCTCGAATGATTTAGTGAAATTCTCGATCGAAAACTTTGTGAGTATTCTCTGATTTGAATATTCCTCTTCGAATTCTCGGTTTGTGTTTTTTGATTTGAAACGTTGGGTTTGTTTTCGATATCTCTAGCCGATGAGGTAAAGGGTGTAAATATAGGGTAAAAACAAAACCCTCGCCTCTGATTTCACGTATATGGCTTCGATCTGATTTGCGTGACTTTCCCTTTTTGCTGCGTTGGCTTTTAATGAAATTATTGAATGGATATGGATGATTTGCTAGTCTTTAATGACTCTCTAAGAATTGTCCCTTGCGCAGATTCTTTGATTGATAAATTTCCAAAAATTACTTGCCTGAAATTGATTACCGAAAGTTTGTGGCTCCCTGAAATCTGGAAAGTTGATTTGGTTGCCCTTTTTTTTTAAAAAAATTCGAATTTCTCACTGATTTGTAATAAAGGAAACAAATAAATTGTTCCATTGATTTGTGCACTTTATTCAAGATCCATCTGTGGAATTTTGGAAAGTATTTATTTGATGATTCCTTGAATAAAATTCCTGATTTATTGCCCAAGAAATATTGTGAAGTCTGAAACTATTTCTGGCCGATTTAAAATGGGAGATTCATTTCTAGAAACATGAAACCAATGTCAAATTGATTTTCTCCCCTTTGTCATAGCAGATTTTGTTTCCTGCTTTGATTTAATTGATTCTGTGCATATCTTTGATATTGCTGAATCATTACTGAATTTGTTGTGAAACTTGTCTTCAGTTTTGGCCTTTAATGGCAACACTAGATTTAAATTGCCAAAAAAAACAACATGATTTAACTTTCCCACACTGATTTTGACCTGACTGTGTTCATGCATCCTTGTCCATTTGGTTTTGTATAAATACCCTCATGTCTTTGCTGAATCATGCATAAACCATGACCTGTTGTGTTTACCCATGATCATTGAGCTGCTCCATTTCACCATGAACCTGTTATTGCTGTTTTGCCATGCTCGAGTTGTTCTCTTCATGCTTTGACATGTTTGGCTCCATGATTGAGCTTGTACATGGTTTGATCATGCTGAGTAACATTGTGGACTTTCATGGCTGCATTGTACAGTCCCTTTCCAAAAAAAATTAATTTTAGGATCATTGCCACTTTGCTCGACTTGCATATACTTGTACAATTGCTAGACCATTTGTGAGCCATTTCATTTTGCATGTATGTTGTGTGGTCGACCATGTTTAAACATGAGTTGACTTGGTTGACCATGTGTGCACCATAACTTGAAATTCTCTTGCTACCTTACACACTCTTGATGCTTTGTATTTGCATTTGTCCTGCCATATTTCTGCTTGAAATTTGTTGTACCATTTCGCTGTCTTATGTCATCCATTAGCTTGCTGAAAGTATTTGCTGTAGCTCCACCTTGCTTTTACTTTACTGGTTTTTTTTTATGCTGTGTGAACCTGAGATGAGCACACATGTATGCTCAAACTTTTGCTGTACCATGCTACATTCATTTGCATGTGTACCCTGTTGCACTTGCTAAAAGCTGAACTTCCATTGATTCACCATTTTGACTTGAAGTGATTGGCTCGACCATTTTGATGTACATGCTTTTCCACTTAGCTGTTTTCCAGTTTGTGATACTTTGGCTATGCTGGTTCTTGATTTTGCTTGACCAGCTCCACAGTTTTGATTTGTTTGCCTCATGTCCATGTTGCACTGTCCCTTGCTGTGCACTGAGTCGAGTAGGTCCACGTGGCTACTCCTCAGTTGCACGCTGATTGGCGAGGCAGTGCACACGTGTATAAATATACACGTGTGTATATGCAGCCATCAGACAAATTTTCCTGTCCCTGCACTGTATATACATACTGTCTACCTTGTGGTATTTACAGTGTATCACTGTGAATACCACAAGCTGTCTAGACACAGATTGATGATTTTACAAATCAGATCAAGTCAGAAAAGTGATGAGAAACACACCAGAAAACTGAGGCAAATAAAATTTTTAAAATTAAAAATTATATTCGCTTGTGTTTAGTATTATTTCTATTGCAGTGTACTGTGTGTTTCTGTTTCATGTGTGACAGGTAAGCGGGGATGACTGGACTCACTGTGATGACTGAACTGACAATGACTGGACTGAAAGCTGAAGATAAGAAGACAGTGTGTGGTGTCAATGAATGTATGAGTCTGTATATACAAGTGAAAATGCATGAGTGAAATGTAACTGTGTATATGTTGTGTGTATGTATGACTGAGTGACAATGAATGAACTGTACTGAGGAGCTGTGAGAGAATTGTACAAATATATGTAATAAACAAATTTGATTGAAATAAAATATCATTTTATTGTTGTCAAACGAACTTGTCTATTATATTCTGTTTATATACAAGTACAATATTCAGTGAATGTTTAAATAGTGGAGTTATACAGAGTTGTACTGTTTGAATGTTAGAGATATAATATTCAATTCAAATATTATATTCCTATCTGTGTTGTATATATAAAACATTACAATAACAAACACATTTATAATAATATATATTTGTTTGTTATCATCAAACAAAAATCATATAATTGTGTATACAACTGCGTTATATACAACAAGGGCGTGTAAAACCACTGACGCCACTTCTAACTAGAAGGAAACGCATGCCCTCCCTGAGGTCCGTCTCCCTTTTTGATTCACACCGGGGTGTGAGGCTCGTGAATCACCGTTACACAAAGCTATGCCACAAAGGTCATGCTTTGATCATCCACCACAAGACTCTGTTTTTCAACAGAAGCCTTGATCATATTGCCACTTAGGCATGCCACACAGGCAATTCACTCCATGCATTTGATATCCATCAATATGTAACCCCTGAGCTCGTACTTCTCAGAGAAGGGCGTTAAGCAAGAGAATAATTTCTCCGCCGCCAAACAGATATATATTTAATAGAAATCAATCACACAGACTAAAATCCAATGTCAGAAACACAGTCCATTTACAAGTTCGTTGTGGGTCTGAACGAAACCGGAGGCACCTAGTACCCCGCATATCCATCGATCTCCAAGTACGTCTGGACGATCACCAACTGTTTCCATCTTCTTGGGTGTACGGCCCAATCAAGATCATCAGTAATTATCCAAACGATGTGAAGACTTACGGTCTTCAACCACGATCTTCATCTTCGACACCACGTCGAATTAGTTATTCAGAATGGGATAAACTCGGTCTTTCTGAATAACTCGCGTATATAATAAACAAGTGTTACACAAACACAACATACGCCTCATTCCAATTCAGAATATTCTTTTATGCAATTATTCTTATACTTTGGCAAAGGTTCCCATTAATTTTATCAAAGATAAATTCTTTTAAATTTACTCTTTAATCTTCTTTTGAATATCAATTCAAACTAGTTGGGATTAGCGAACCACACCGAAGTAATCATTTATTTTTAATTTCCCAATCCCCACCTATTCATTCCATGAAGTAAAACTGGTTATACTTCATGTCTAACACCACAGTGTTATCGGTAAGTTCAATTACCACTACACGATCAAATCTAATTAAAGATTTAACTATCGCCTGGAGCAAAATTGGTGATACCCCATTTTCGATATTTTCAATCTAATTAAAGATTCATTAAAACTCCACTTAGTTTTAATCTTTAACCGGGTTAAAGAATCAGTGTCATTTTAAAACACGGTTCACAATAAACCCAAAATCACATTCCATTAATTATTGGGTTAAAGAACAAGTGTTATTTAAAGCACTTTTCATGATAAACCCAAAAATCAATACCAAATCAATTCCAATTAAATATTATTTAATTGGTACACTTCATTAAATCCAAATGAAAAGATTTAATCTTTTCCTTAACTGGTCTCAAGAACAGTGTTAATGAAGACACCATTCACGACAAACCCAAATCACATTTGATATTAAATACAAGGCTCTGAATAGAAAATATATCGGCTTATATTCAATATCAAATTCTACGACCAACAAATATCGTATTGGAAATAACGATATATATATCTTTCAAATTTCCATAACGCTATCTGTATAATCGCGAAATCCAACATCGAAATATTCCGAAGACAATTTCAGTTCAAATCCATTCAATGCAATTATTGGAAATTCTGGTTATTTTCCAAACCATTTCAAATCCAATTTATTTATTTTAAGAATAAATAAATTACTATTCTAGTTCAAAACTAGTTCATTTCGATAAAAACCTATTTTTATCTTTTCAAATGTGGAGTTTTTCATCCCAATTCTTTCTAAATCATTTCTCATGATTTTACACAAATTATTATTATTTTTAATAATTTTATCAAGGCCCATACAGTCAATTTCCATCAACGGCCATCGAACTGCACTTACAGCAACCTTTTCCAAATTTGATTTGGACATAATTCCAAATCCAACCGTTAGATTTCTAATTTCCAATATTCGTTAGAAAGCTCTTTTCGATACGAACCCAACGGTTCCGGTTTTAGGAGAACCCGACGGTCGGATCTCCCGTAGTATCCGTTCGAAGTCAATGGTCAAAATTCGCGAACTGCCGTGGCGCGACGCATTCTATTTAGGCCATTATATTATATATATAATGTATATAATATATACTTCATCGATTTCCTTTTAAAACGTATTATATAAATCGTTTTAAATTCGTTTTCAAAACGATTTCAACTTATTTTCAAATTCAAATCAAAATTGATTTTTTTTCCTTATAAATTCGATTTTAATTTATTTCAAATTGATTTCGATTCAAATTGATTTCGATTCAAATTGATTTCTAATTCAATTTCAGTTCGTTTTCAATTCAATTTCAATTCGAATTCATTTCTATTCGATTTCAATTCGAATTCATTTCAATTAAGTTTCAGTTCGAATTTCAATTCTTTTCAAAATATTAGATTTTGAAATCACTTTCGATATTCATTATAAAATGAATAAAATCGATATAAATATCGTTCACGTCAAAATGGCGTCAATCTAATCAACACGGCTTCATATATTTTCTATTTTCAAATATTCTATTTCAAATATTTCTTTTTCAAATATTTCTATTTCAAAACTGGAATGAGGCCCACTCAATTACCATAATGTTAGTTATATGGATTTTCTACAACACACATACATAACAGTAATGATAAATCATCAACCATCATCCAAAGTGCGTTCTACACTGTATAAGCATCAAATATAAATATTTAACGCTTATAACAGTCTGTCAATCAATCTATCGACATACAACTAATTATTGGGATTAGTGTATGTCATATATCATCCCAATACCCGTGTGGGGTTTCAAACAATCAAACACAAATTTTATTTGTGCAGTTGGGTGATGTGTAAAATTTATCGTCCCAATCAATATCAGTCAAATGTGTGTATACAAACAAATCATTCGATTTGTTTATATTAATTTATTTCATTTCATATACACGTTAAAAATTCTATTTTTAACTATAAAATATTTTCCACTATAAAATATTTTATTTCATTTCACATCACATATTCAACTACACATCAAAATCAAACAAACAAGCATACAAGCCGTCCATGGTCTGTGGACGACGGGTGTCGGGTGCTACTAAACACCGTCTGCATCCTAGTATATATTATAACTAGAAAATTAAATAAAAGGCGAGGAGTTCTCACCGACTAGCTAAACAAACTACACGACTCTTCCTATGCAGAAATTTTCGTCGTGCTCGCCTTTCATCAATTTCGTTGTCTATGGCCACTACATATATAAAAATCACATTTTTACACCGCTATTCAATATATAAAAATCGAATTTTCACTTTTCTCTTCAATATATAAAAATTGAATTTTTTACTTTGCTATTCAATATATAAAAATTGAATTTTTACTTTGCTATTCAATATATAAAAATCAAATTTTTACTTTGCTATTCAATATTTAAAAATTGACTTTGTTTTTTGCTATTCAATATATAAAAATCGAATTTTTACTTTTCTATTCAATATATAAAAATTGAATTTTTACTTTGCTCTTCAATATATAAAAATCGAATTTTTACTTTGCTATTCAATATATAAAAATTGATTTCTTACTTCGCTATTCAATATATAAAAATCGAATTTTTACTTTGCTATTCAATATA
Organism: Allium sativum; assembly: GCA_030737875.1. Taxonomy (NCBI): domain Eukaryota; kingdom Viridiplantae; phylum Streptophyta; class Magnoliopsida; order Asparagales; family Amaryllidaceae; genus Allium; species Allium sativum. The sequence continues at coordinate 10,702,055 of JASFAX010000035.1, forward strand.
TAAAAATCAAATTTTTACTTCATTAAAAATGACATCTTTTCCTCATTAAAAATGAAATCTTTACTTCATCAAAAATGAAATCTTTTTACTAACTAAAAATGAAATTTTTACATTTTTGTTCATGTATAAAAAATCAAATCTTTACATTGACAAAATCACTTCTTTTCTCAATTGCTCCATATATAAAGATCACACCTTTATTACAAACAAAACCCATATTTTTTACAATCTCTTACACAAAAAAAAACTGATTTTTTTTACTTAATAAAAATCATCACTTTAATTTTCAGTTTTATAGAAAATAAATAATAAAATAAAACTGAAAGAAATAAATAAAGTGAAGTAAATAAATTTTACCTTTATTTTTGAAGAGGGAGGGGGGAAGAGTTCACCAGCGTTCGGAGGAGGGAGTGGCTTCAGGCGTCGTCGGGGTGGCTCCCCTAAGGCGGCGGAGGAGGTCAGATGGGAGGAGGGGTTTCGCGAGGTAGGGGAAGAAGAAGGAGAGGGGCGGCGGCAGAGTGTTCATCGGCGGGGGCTAGGGCATCGGCGAGGCTGCGCTCGATTAGAAGAAGGAGGAGGCGGAGGAAGGGGGAAGCAGGGGGGGCGCGCCTCCTGGCGGCGGCGACAAGGCAATCGATCGCCTGGGGGAATCGCATTTTCCCCCTATTTTTTCTTTTTTTCTCCGATTAGAAATGAACGTGAGGGGGGCCAAGGCGTAGGATTTTATGATACATATTATAATTTATTTTATAATTTTTAAATTCAAAAAGCTATCATTTTATTTCGACCTTGAAACGAAACCCACCGCCGGTCGTCCATAGCGTTTCACCCCCATTCCGAACACAATGGGATGTATCGTAAGCTAATTCGACCGTTTCGATCAATTTTCGTCAACATCAACATATAACTCTATATATTGAATTTGAGCGCACATTTCAATTTACCGGAGTCACATACTAACTCGAAAAATTCCAAAAAAATATTTTCAAGCTTCGTATTGACGATACGGTCCTAACAAAACTAATTTCGTCAAATTCTGAGATCGTTTGAAAAATGGCCATTTTTCAGTCGATTAAAATCAACTAAAACTGGTCAAACGCGTTTTCCTTTGCCATGCTCACATATTGATTTGAAAAATTATGAAATTTGGAATCTAGGAATAACTTGATATCACGGATCTAACAAAAGTGGTTTCGTCGAATTCCGAGGTAGTTTGCAAAATTGCTATTTTCAAGGGCCGAAATTCCATAGCGACTATTCTGAAATTTCAACTGGACATATCTTTTTATTCCCGCTATAAAATTTCAATTTTTTGGATTCGTTGGAAAAAATATTATCAATTATATTTGAATATTTTTGGTTTCACTAATATCCCGATTATATTACACCCGGTACATTCATTTGAAGTTTGAAATCGAATTATCGAACTACCGCGCCATTTTCAATTCCTTTTATATATATATAAATAAATATTTATATTCTAACGATGATTCGAATTAATATATACGTTCGAATTCTATTCAAAATAAATTTCTCGTTCGATATTATTTAAAATTATTCATTTTAAATAATCAAAATTCGCTAAAGTTGCCAAAATAAAAATTTTAAATTGGCCCAGATTTCTGGGTTATTACAATCTCCCCCACTTAAAACTTTTCGTCGCCGAAAAGGAACGAAGCCGAAAGTTGTTTAACAAATCAACTCAACTTTCATTATTTTCTCTACGGCTTAAGTTCTTCAACTTTTTAGTTTCTAAGAACTTTTCAATTTTTTTCAAAAATTTGGCTAACACCTTAAATTTTCGAAAAATTTCGCCATAACCTCCCCTGCACCGGGAGCACTGGGAAAATCCCGAAATTGCCATGCAGGCCCTCTGATCTCAAAAAGAAAAAGAAAAAGCCAAGCGGCTAGCCAATCGGCTCACAAAATCATCATCACCCAAATAAAACAGTAAATTATGGTAACCATGTACCTATTTGTCGGGCAAACAATTTTATTCCTCTGCTCTAGCCTCCTTGCTACGACCTGTTCAATGTAAGTACCAGTACAAGCATGCAAATGCGACTAATTTTCAATACAATTCACTATTTGATGCAATTTGGCTAAAGGTTCAACATTTTAATTAATCAAACTATAATCAAACAATACAATCAGCAATCAATTAGTTGATTATCATTTCAAATTTATAACTTTGATATATAGTCTAAAAATCAGATTTTTGATGCAAAATCACAACAATAAGCCTTATCTAATTTTGGTTCTCACACCAGTCAATAGGAAATATATAGATATCACACCTTCGAAACTCGAATACCAATTCTGATGATGTTCAAACTATCATCAGAATCATCTCCGGGCGACTAGAGTGTGATTCTATATCTATCCAGTATATTAAAACTTCGAATACACGCTAGCTAGGCGCATATACAAAATCTTTATATATTGGATTGTCCTAATCAATATGAAATAAATAATCAAATACAAATAATTGATTTTAAATTTTCAAAACAAAATTCGTTTCATTTTAAAAATATACTCTTCAGACTCGTTCTAGGATACTACTGATCCTATCTCTAACGAGTCATTCTCGTTGGATATTACTAATCCAATCTCTGATGAATTCTTTCGTATGGTTCTAATGTGTCTTGTTCTCTGAGCTTTGTAAACCAAAGCCCTAATACCAACTGTGAAAATCCGTAACTTCCCCGGTGAGGAAAGCGCGGATAGTTCGAGAACAACACACAAAAGAACGCAAACGGAAGAACATTTCATTGTATATTACAATAATACCATCATAATACAAGAATATGCAGAGTATAAATCAATATTACACATTCGATAATTATCAGAGATTACAATACATTACCTAGCAGCGGAAAATAATACAATACACAACTAGAAGAGATATACGGATACAAAGCTTTCCGGCTATCATTCCAGCTGTAAACCAGGATCCTGTGAATATAAATCTGCAAAACCAAAACTACTAGCTGCCCGTGTCAAAATAAGGGCACCTAGAGTTTAGGTTAAAACAATAAACTCCAGGTCAGTCATGGGACTGGTGTGAGAAATAAACCAGTTATTTAAAACTTTACTTTAAATCAGATATATCAAGGGACCACGCCGTATAACACGGAACGGGTTTCCTCCCAAGAATACCAGTGCATATAACAAAACAGCGCAATGCTTTTTGGAAAAATGAAGCTATTATAAGATCCCAGGTCCTATCACACAATGCAACGCAAGCCGGGAGATTGGGTTTTCCCTTATAATTGCCAAATATGCTTAGTACGTTTAAAACAAATCATTTGATACTATTACAAGTGCATAGTGTATAAAACAATTTCAAATCATAAGTATCAATCATAAACGGCAAGGGTACCATATATCATGTCGCCATACTAGTTCTACAATCAAAACGCAAAGTCACGTACTTGGAAATTGGATTTCCATCTATGAACCAAGGCAAAAGATAGTCCTCAACCTATTCGAGACGCTCTAGTCCATGTCTCAGGTCAAAGCTCGAGTGACCTTTGAATCATCAGGGGCGGTCCACCGATGTGGATTAAAATGACTGAACACTGCGTTTTCTGTAACACCCCGCGAATTCTATAACTGTGAAATTAACAAATTAAAGTATAATTAATCTGAAATCAAAGAACTAAGGGAAACGGGATACGCCATTTCGTTTGTCTCGGAAAAATACGCGAAATAGAGTCCGAGTTTTCGAAAAACGGAGTCCGTATGAAGAAGATATGGCCTTCGGAAGTTTGAGAATTAAATTTAAAATTCAAACAGAATAAAATAATTAAAAATCGGGCCCAATGGGCCAGGGCGGATAAACACCCGCCTAGGCCACCCAGGTCGACTGGGCTGTCGACCTGGGCTACCCATGTCGACAGGGCTGTCGACAGCCCTGTCGACAGGGGTGTCGACCTGGTCGAGCCCAGCCAACCTGGCTGGCTAGGTCTGTGTTTGGCCGATTTTCTGTGGTCTGCTTTGTCACTAGGGCTAGGTGGCAAGTTTTAATTGGTCTCTCCTTAGAATGAATGGCTACGATCAATCCAAGCAACATCAATGGTCCTAATCAGTTCCTAACCTCTATATAAACAACCCTAGACTAAACCCTAATCTATTCATTCAAAATTAAGAACATAGCCGCCATGTTGCTGAGGAACGACTAAGAGTAGCCGCCAACTAAAGAGAGGATTAGGAGGAAGATTCTAAAGCTTAAAGCAACCTAAACAAATCAATTCAACAAAGGAATTTGCGTCTTCAATCCCTAAACTAGAGAATTCATCACACCATTGTAAGTAGAGTATTACTTTGGTATGAATAAACAATTGTGTTGGTTTGTATGCTTGAATTGTGGCAATAAAGTAATTCATATTTGTGCGTTCTTATCAATTTGAAATATTATATACGTTTGGATATTTATGAATTATGTTATTCATTATAAAGAACTACATGCGGTAGTTCTATGCAAGTATACGTTTGGAATATTTCGCAAATTATGTAATCCATGTTGAAGCTACATGTATGTAGTTGATTTAAATTCATGCAAGTTTGGGGTTTGTTTCTATGCCACCATGATGTATATTTTTGTGCATAAATCATTTTGTAAGTAATTGGAACAAGTTTGGTTATTATCCATATGAAATTATGTTGAGAATTTGGCATCATGTATTAAGCCATGCTTTTGTACTAGAAAACCTATTTGCAAACTTATGAATATGGCTAGGCTATGAATGATATTTGGCATAATTGAAATCCATGATTAAGTCTATCTTGTTTACAAGAATTATATGATGACATATGTGGTACATAGTTAGGATTAGATTCAAAATCCCTTTTTGCAAGTTTACACGACTAAAGTAAGAATCATGATTTCATGTTAGAGATATTTATGCCATGCTTATGTTTGACATTATGCCATGCTTATGTTAGAAATATTTATGCCATGCTTATGTTTGACATTATGCCATGCTTATGCTAGAAATATTTATGCCATGCTTATGTTTGACATTATGCCTAAATAAAAATATAGGTTCATGTGACAATAATGATATCTCAATTACAAGTTCACATGCTTTGATTCATGTCACCTATGTTACCACTATGCAAGTACACCAGTTTCTATTTTGTATTTCCAACGTCGTATTGCAAGTTCATGCGCTCACATTCCCCTCTTTGTGTATGTAATTACGCTTTAAGCCTCCCCTTTTCGCATGGCTAATTTGGGCTTTAAAAGGCTAAGCCCAAAATATATATAAACGGACGTGTTAAACGGGGGAAAATAACGTTGGGTCAAAATTACTAATGAATGAAAATATAAAATAGAAGGGCCCAAGTTCAAGTATGGGTTGGGCCCATGATTGGTGTAACCTTTACACCATTAACTTAATAATGGGCCGCAAATATTTACATATAAGAAATAAAGAGGAATGACAAAATATGTAAATGTAGAAAATACGATGTGTTTAACCCGAGGTTGGATTGAGTTGTGATGTAAACCTGCCCGGAACCGCCCGGCTGTCCAGTAGTCACAACAATACCTATCCAATGTGGGAGGTTAAACATGGAGCCTAATAAGGACCCGAGGTTAGACTGAGTTGTGGCGTAAGACTGCCCGGAACCAACCGGCAACAGGCAGCCACAACAATACCTGTCTAATGTGAGAGGTCAGGGCCTTAATAAGACAATTAAGGCTGAGTCAGGATTGTTAGGATTAAGTGAACTAAAGACTTAATCAAAATGGAACATGCTAAACTAAACGGACTGGTGGGGGTTAGGTTAGGAAACACTTAACCAACTTAGCATGTTGGCTAGAGATAGAAAACCTAGTAACGGGGGACCCTTTTCAGCAGTAACCCTAGAAGGTGTATCAGGATACCCTGAAACTAAGCAGGGTGGGGCACGATTACTGGGCTGATTGTAAGAGGTCAAAGCGACGGCGGTGGTGTAGCAGTGTAGGTTCTAACGGAGTGCGGGCGTGCACACACTCCGGCGCAGAAAAATAAGGCACTGAACACCAGTAGCATACCTGTGCACTCTAAGGTTGTGTCGGGTTGCCACTATGGGACTTGATACACCCCATGGTGGGACCAGCATAGGTAACTACAACATCGGGGGCCGTAAGACACATGTAACTATGCGAGTAGGAGCCGATCATCATAGAATGGATCACATCACCCTGATTATGGGGTGCCAGTTGGAAACTAGTTTATATGGGTTCAGAGATCAACATGGGGTACGATAGTATATTCGACCCTAGACAACTTAACCAAGTTTATAGTGCATGCCCACTTCTTGTTTATACTTATCATACCCAGTTCTTTATTCATAGACAAAATAGTACTAGACTTACTCAGGCTTTATGTCTGACTCTACTTTTCTTTCGTCTTCTTTCTTCCGTTCCCCCCCCCCCCCAGGTCCTCAGGGAGGGAACACAGCAGCTTGACCAACCTCAACATCCAGCTTGAAGAAGAGAAATGTATTGCTTGGACTTTCCTGTTTTGAACTATGGCTTTGGACAATCCACTATGGGGCTTTTGCAGTTTATCTATGTTTTATTTATGCTTCTTTAAATAATGTACTCAAGATAGATTATGAAAGTGTTATGTTATGTTTTTGGGAAAGGATGTTGTTGTAACACGTATTTGACTTTATGAAATAAAGTTTGTTGTTCTTCCGCTGTTTACAAATATGTGTTCTTATATCTGTCTTGTATATCTGTGACTTGTAGTTATAAACCTCCACCAAAATTAGGGCATTCCCTTTGAGAGTGACCCTAACGGAGGTGGGGTGTTTCACTTGGTATCAGAGCATAGGTTTACCAGATAAGATAAAAAGTTTTGAAAAATTATTTTCAAAAAGGGAAATTTAAAGAAGCATTTTTAAAAGAAAAATATTATTTTATTTTAAAAAGGGCAAAGTCCACTCCCCAAAGCCATAGGTACTATCTCTTATCCTTCGTTTTGAATCTATCCTTTTTGTTTCAGCATGTCCCAAGAACTTAACTTGCCGGAAGGGGTGCCAATACCTGGTTGGTTTAGACGGTTCTTAGAAGCAAGGGCCACTCAGCCAGGTCCTACCATTCCTCCTCCCCCAGCAGAAGGAAATCATCCAGCTGCAGCAGCACCTTTTCCTCCACCTCCTCCTCGGGGAAACACGTTTGCTAAGATATGTAAAGATTTTAAAGCTATGGGAGGAAGGGATTTCCATGGAACTAGTCCTTCGTGGCAGCTAGAAATTGGCTGAAGGAAACGGAGGACCTATTCATCATCTTTGAGGTAGAAGATAGACAAAAAGTACAATTGGCAGTGTGGCTATTGAAGGGCGAGGCTTCCTTCTGGTGGGAAGTCACTAATGCTGAAAGACCAGTGGAGACATGGGAGGACTTTAGGGCAAGGTTTGAGACCAAATTTCTCTCAGATGCGGAAAGAAGTTTGCAGTTGGAAAAATTCTTATTTCTTAAGCAAGGGGACAAGACAGTCAGAGAGTATGTGAATCAGTTTGATGAGCTGGCTAGGTTTGGGCTTGACCTAGTCAACACCCCGCACAAGAAGGCTCTCCGTTTCGTCAAAGGGTTAAATGAGCCATTACACAGTTTGGCCATGACCCATATACCCATGGGAGCCACGTATGAAAGATTGGTGCAAATGGCATTGCTGAATGAAGAGGATAAGGGCAAGAAGAAAGAGGGTTTGCAGCCCAAGAAGACAGACTTTAAGAAGGGCGGGAAAGGCAACAAAGAGAAGAGGAAGTGCAATTTCTGTGGCAAAGTGGGGCACTTAGTAAAGGACTGCCGGAAAAAGAAGGCCAAGGAGAATGGTGGGTGCTTTTCTTGCGGTGAGACAGGCCACAGGGCTAAGGACTGCCCAAAGAAACGAGGACAGGGGCAGAGGGCTGGATCCACCCCAGGGGCACAGGTCCATGTGCTAGAAGCGCCACCTCTGCAACAGCGAGGTATAAATACTTCTGTAGAAAGTGTAGTTTATCTTTATGATCACCCCGTTCGCACTTTATTTGATTCTGGCGCATCACACTCCTTTATCTCGTCTGCTTTAGTAGAATCTCTGCACCTAGAAACTAGTATGGTAGAGGACCCCTTAATTGTTTCAAACCCAATTGGGGGCCCAGCTCATTTGTCTATGATCTGTTTGGGATTGAAAATCTCTATTCTAAGTGTAGAATTTCAATGTAGTGCCTTTGTTTTGGGCTTTTCGGGGTATGGTTTGATTTTGGGCATGGATTGGCTATCCAGTAATGGGGCCATCCTTGATTGTGAAAAAAGGGTTGTTAGGCTCCTAACCCAGCTCGGTAATACTTTAGAAATTTCTTGTAATCCCTCGTATGCAGTTATGCTTAGTTATCTTGAATCGCTAGATGCCTCTGTTGAAAATTTGCAATCAGTTAGAGTGGTCCGGGAATATCCGGATGTCTTCGAAGAGGTGAAGGGCTTGCCTCCAAAGCGGGAAATAGACTTCCGCATATATCTTGTAGATAATGCAAAGCCCGTTGCGTTGCCCGTTAGACATATGGCTCCACGAGAAAGGAAAGAGCTCAGTAAACAGATTAAAGAGCTTCTAGAAAAGGGGTTCATTAGGAGGAGCATTTCAGAATGGGGCGCTCCAGTGGTGTTCGCTACGAAGGCGGATGGTTCACTCCGTCTATGTGTTGACTATAGGGAGCTCAATAAGCTAATGAAAAAGAATAGGCACCCTCTCCCTAGAATTGACGATTTATTTGACCAACTTGTAGGAGCGTCTGTTTTCTCCCAGCTCGATTTAGCAACCGGTTTTCATCAGCTAAGGGTGGCTGAAGATAGCATTGATAAAACGGCGTTCAGAACCCCAAACGGTTTCTTTGAATGGCTTGTCATGCCTTTCGGCTTGACAAATGCACCTGCCTACTTCGTGGACCTGATGAGTAGGGTATTTAGAGATTTCCTCAACAAATTCGTAGTGGTCTTCGTAGATGATATCCTTATCTTCTCAAAGAGTGAAGAGGAACATGCTCAGCACTTAAGGGCAATCATGGAAACTTTGCGAGTCCATCAACTAAAAGCCAAGTTCTCCAAATGCCACTTTTGGAGAGAAGAGGTGAGGTTCCTTGGGCACATAGTATCCAAACAAGGGTTAGCGGTGGACCCTGCTAAGGTAGTGGCGGTACAGGACTGGAAGACACCAAGGAATGCGACTGAGGTCCGAAGCTTTCTAGGATTAGCAGGTTTCTATCGAAAGTTCATAAGGGATTTTGTGAAAATCTCAGCTCCGCTCACGAAATTAACTAAGAAGAACCTAGCGTTCAATTGGGACTTGGATTGCGAGTTTGCTTTCCAACGACTGAAAAGGGCTCTTACAACAGCCCCAGTTTTGACGCTGCCAGATGGGAGCAAGATGTTCACTGTTTATACGGATGCATGTGGGACAGGGCTAGGCGCCGTCTTAATGCAAGAAGGAAGGGTAGTAGCTTATGGCGGGAGGCAATTGAAGGTGCACGAAAAGAACTACCCAACCCACGATCTTGAGTTAGCCGCCATCGTCTTTGCACTCAAGTCTTGGCGACACTATCTCCTAGGTGAGAAGTTCGAACTTTACACTGACCATAAATCGTTGAAATATCTTTTCTCGCAGAAAGATCTTAACTTGAGGCAACAAAGATGGATGGAGTTTCTTGCCTCGTACGATTTCGAAATCTCCTACACTCCGGGCAAAGGCAACGTAGTGGCAGACGCGTTGAGCCGAAAGAAATTGACCCTAAGCCCGTTGTTTGTGGAAAGACAAAGCCTAGAGTTTATAGCCAGCTTCGACTTTAGGCCTTCCTCCGATTTCGTACTAGGCCTGCTTGCATCTCTCGAAGTGCGCCCAACTTTAGTGGATTCAGTAGGGACAGCACAACGCGAAGACCCTCAGCTCGTGGAAATGATTGATAGGCTAATTAGGGGTGAGACTTCAAGTCACCTCAACAGATACTCCATTGACGATAAAGGTTTACTAAGGCGAGACGGAAGACTATGCGTCCCACAGACAAAAGATTTAGTAAGGAAGGTTCTCGAGGAAGCGCATCATTCCAAGATGACGATACACCCAGGCGGAGATAAAATGTACAAAGATATAAAAAGGACTTTCTTCTGGAACGGCATGAAAAAGGACGTGGCAGAATTCGTTTCTAAGTGTATGGTGTGCCAACAGGTTAAAGCGGAACAGAAAAAGCTTGGCGGACTACTACATCCTCTGGAGGTCCCGCAGTGGAAGTGGGATAGCATCTCAATGGACTTCATCGATGGGCTGCCTAGGTCTAGGAGAGGCAACACTAGCATTTGGGTAATAGTGGATAGGCTTACTAAAAGCGCCCACTTTTTACCTGTCAAAAGTAAGAGAACTGCCTCATCCCTAGCATCACTTTACCTTAAGGAAATCGTTCGACTCCATGGAATACCATCTAGCATTGTTAGTGACCGAGACCCCATCTTCACCAGTGAGTTTTGGCGGAGTCTGCAAGAAGCAGTAGGAACGCAGTTATGCTTGAGCACAGCCTATCATCCCCAAACCGACGGCCAAACAGAGAGAGTGAATAGAGTTTTGGAAGACCTTTTAAGGCTATGCGTCCTTGACTTCGGAGGGACATGGGAAGACCACCTTCCTTTGGTGGAATTTGCCTACAACAACAGCTATCAAGCAACCATCGGAATGGCGCCCTTCGAAGCTTTATATGGAAGACCGTGCCGATCGCCCACTTGTTGGTGGGAGTCTACAGATAAGCTCATACTTGGACCAGATATGATCCGAGAGACCTCAGAGAAAGTAGACTTAATACGAAGAAGGATGAAGACGGCCCAAGACAGACAAAAGTCCTACGCCGACAAGAGGAGGACCGACCTTGAATTTGAAGTGGGAGACAGAGTTTTTCTCAAGGTATCACCGCTAAGGAACGTTGTTCGTTTTGGAACCACAGGAAAACTAGCACCAAGGTTCGTAGGGCCATTCCCTATTATCGAGAAAATTGGGAAAATGGCCTATAGATTAGAGCTACCCGAGAAGTTGGTTGGAGTCCACAACGTTTTTCACGTTTCACATCTCCGAAAATGTCTACATGAGTCAGCTGAAGTGGTAGAGCCAAATATCCTCGAAGAGGCCGAAGTGGAGCGCGAAGCAACCATAAGGAAAGTTCCAACCCGCATATTAGGAACGGAAGTGAAGAAGTTACGCAACCGCGAAGTCAAGCTCGTCAAAGTTCAGTGGAGCGACGCCGAGGGAGACGCGACTTGGGAAACTGAAGCTAGAATACGCACTGCCTACCCTTTTTTGTTCGAGGGTACATCCTTGATCTTTCATTTTCCTTAAGTTGCGCTTTTATCTATCTTTTTAGGTATATTTCCTCGACCGTATCTTTTAGGTAGAAACCCTTTGGATGGAAACATGTAGTTGAAACATGTTATGGATGATGGTTGCAAGTGGTTGCAAGTGATTGCTAGTGGTTGCTCGTGGTTGCATATACACACACAATCTAGGGTTTAGATCGGCTCAGTCACTTCATATTGCATATGCATATATGTTTGCATTCGTATATGGTTGAACATTAATGTGTTGTCATGTGGATGTTGCATCTGTATTGAATGATTGTGCACTCATGTAGAATCAAGAATAGGAAAATTTGCATACATAATGGATTCATGGCAATTACATAATTCGCATTAAGGAGGTCAACTGAATCAGTAGACCGCCTGATTTTGCATTAGATAAGTACATGTACACACACACTTCGCATATGATCATGAAGCATCAGAAGTCTTTTAAGGACAATGGATGCTCGTGTTTGATGGATGAGTAGATGGATGATTGGATGTTAGGATATACATTCCTCCTAACCTGAAGATTTCGGGGACGAAATCCTTTTAAGTGGGGGAGAATGTAACACCCCGCGAATTCTATAACTGTGAAATTAACAAATTAAAGTATAATTAATCTGAAATCAAAGAACTAAGGGAAACGGGATACGCCATTTCGTTCGTCTCGGAAAAATACGCGAAATAGAGTCCGAGTTTTCGAAAAACGGAGTCCGTATGAAGAAGATATGGCCTTCGGAAGTTTGAGAATTAAATTTAAAATTCAAACAGAATAAAATAATTAAAAATCGGGCCCAATGGGCCAGGGCGGATAAACACCCGCCTAGGCCACCCAGGTCGACTGGGCTGTCGACCTGGGCTACCCATGTCGACAGGGCTATCGACAGCCCTGTCGACAGGGGTGTCGACCTGGTCGAGCCCAGCCAACCTGGCTGGCCAGGTCTGTGTTTGGCCGATTTTCTGTGGTCTGCTTTATCACTAGGGCTAGGTGGCAAGTTTTAATTGGTCTCTCCTTAGAATGAATGGCTACGATCAATCCAAGCAACATCAATGGTCCTAATCAGTTCCTAACCTCTATATAAACAACCCTAGACTAAACCCTAATCTATTCATTCAAAATTAAGAACATAGCCGCCATGTTGCTGAGGAACGACTTAGAGTAGCCGCCAACTAAAGAGGGGATTAGGAGGAAGATTCTAAAGCTTAAAGCAACCTAAACAAATCAATTCAACAAAGGAATTTGCGTCTTCAATCCCTAAGCTAGAGAATTCATCACACCATTGTAAGTAGAGTATTACTTTGGTATGAATAAACAATTGTGTTGGTTTGTATGCTTGAATTGTGGCAATAAAGTAATTCATATTTGTACGTTCTTATCAATTTGAAATATTATATACGTTTGGATATTTATGAATTATGTTATTCATTATAAAGAACTACATGCGGTAGTTCTATGCAAGTATACGTTTGGAATATTTCGCAAATTATGTAATCCATGTTGAAGCTACATGTATGTAGTTGATTTAAATTCATGCAAGTTTGGGGTTTGTTTCTATGCCACCATGATGTATATTTTTGTGCATAAATCATTTTGTAAGTAATTGGAACAAGTTTGGTTATTATCCATATGAAATTATGTTGAGAATTTGGCATCATGTATTAAGCCATGCTTTTGTACTAGAAAACCTATTTGCAAACTTATGAATATGGCTAGGCTATGAATGATATTTGGCATAATTGAAATCCATGATTAAGTCTATCTTGTTTACAAGAATTATATGATGACATATGTGGTACATAGTTAGGATTAGATTCAAAATCCCTTTTTGCAAGTTTACACGACTAAAGTAAGAATCATGATTTCATGTTAGAGATATTTATGCCATGTTTATGTTTGACATTATGCCATGCTTATGTTAGAAATATTTATGCCATGCTTATGTTTGACATTATGCCATGCTTATGCTAGAAATATTTATGCCATGCTTATGTTTGACATTATGCCTAAATAAAAATATAGGTTCATGTGACAATAATGATATCTCAATTACAAGTTCACATGCTTTGATTCATGTCACCTATGTTACCACTATGCAAGTACACCAGTTTCTATTTTGTATTTCCAACGTCGTATTGCAAGTTCATGCGCTCACATTCCCCTCTTTGTGTATGTAATTACGCTTTAAGCCTCCCCTTTTCGCATGGCTAATTTGGGCTTTAAAAGGCTAAGCCCAAAATATATATAAACGGACGTGTTAAACGGGGGAAAATAACGTTGGGTCAAAATTACTAATGAATGAAAATATAAAATAGAAGGGACCAAGTTCAAGTATGGGTTGGGCCCATGATTGGTGTAACCTTTACACCATTAACTTAATAATGGGCCGCAAATATTTACATATAAGAAATAAAGAGGAATGACAAAATATGTAAATGTAGAAAATACGATGTGTTTAACCCGAGGTTGGATTGAGTTGTGATGTAAACCTGCCCGGAACCGCCCGGATGTCCAGTAGTCACAACAATACCTATCCAATGTGGGAGGTTAAACATGGAGCCCAATAAGGACCCGAGGTTAGACTGAGTTGTGGCGTAAGACTGCCCGGAACCAACCGGCAACAGGCAGCCACAACAATACCTGTCTAATGTGAGAGGTCAGGGCCTTAATAAGACAATTAAGGCTGAGTCAGGATTGTTAGGATTAAGTGAACTAAAGACTTAATCAAAATGGAACATGCTAAACTAAACGGACTGGTGGGGGTTAGGTTAGGAAACACTTAACCAACTTAGCATGTTGGCTAGAGATAGAAAACCTAGTAACGGGGGACCCTTTTCAGTAGTAACCCTAGAAGGTGTATCAGGATACCCTGAAACTAGGCAGGGTGGGGCACGATTACTGGGCTGATTGTAAGAGGTCAAAGCGACGGTGGTGGTGTAGCAGTGTAGGTTCTAACGGAGTGCGGGCGTGCACACACTCCGGCGTAGAAAAATAAGGCACTGGACACCAGTAGCATACCTGTGCACTCTAAGGTTGTGTCGGGTTGCCACTATGGGACTTGATACACCCCATGGTGGGACCAGCATAGGTAACTACAACATCGGGGGCCGTAAGACACATGTAACTATGCGAGTAGGAGCCGATCATCATAGAATGGATCACATCACCCTGATTATGGGGTGCCAGTTGGAAACTAGTTTATATGGGTTCAGAGATCAACATGGGGTACGATAGTATATTCGACCCTAGACAACTTAACCAAGTTTATAGTGCATGCCCACTTCTTGTTTATACTTATCATACCTAGTTCTTTATTCATAGACAAAATAGTACTAGACTTACTCAGGCTTTATGTCTGACTCTACTTTTCTTTCGTCTTCTTTCTTCCGTTCCCCCCCCCCCCCCCAGGTCCTCAGGGAGGGAACACAACAGCTTGACCAACCTCAACATCCAGCTTGAAGAAGAGAAATGTATTGCTTGGACTTTCCTGTTTTGAACTATGGCTTTGGACAATCCACTATGGGGCTTTTGCAGTTTATCTATGTTTTATTTATGCTTCTTTAAATAATGTACTCAAGACAGATTATGAAAGTGTTATGTTATGTTTTTGGGAAAGGATGTTGTTGTAACACGTATTTGACTTTATGAAATAAAGTTTGTTGTTCTTCCGCAGTTTACAAATATGTGTTCTTATATCTGTCTTGTATATCTGTGACTTGTACTTATAAACCTCCACCAAAATTAGGGCATTCCCTTTGAGAGTGACCCTAACGGAGGTGGGGTGTTTCATTTCCCCACCCTTTGTGGTGTCAATAAGCCAACAAATGACTACATCGGTTCGAGAACGACCGATATATCCGAGGCGCCTCACAACAGCAACAACCACATAAGTCGAACTCGTCAGGGCGTGTAAAACCATTGACTCCACTTCTAAACGCATGCCCTCCCTGAGGTCCGTCTCCCGTTTTTGTTTCACACCGGGGTGTGAGGCTCGCGAATCAACGTTACACAAAGCTATGCCACAAAGGTCGTGCTTTGCTCATCCACCACAAGACTCTGTTTTTCAACAGAAGCCTTGATCATATTGCCACTTAGGCATGCCACACAGGCAATTCACTCCATGCGTTTGATATCCATCGATATATAACTCCTGAGCTCGTACGTCTCAGAGAAGGGCGTAATGCAAGAGAATAAATTCTCCTCCACCAAACAGATATATATTTAATAGAAATCAATCACACAGACTAAAATCCAATGTCAAACACACAGTCCATTTACTAGTTCGTTCTGGGTCTGAACGAAACCGGAGGCACCTAGTACCCCGCTTATCCATCTATCTCCAAGTACGTCTGGACGATCACAAACTGTTTCCATCTTCTTGGGTGTACAGCCCAATCAAGATCATCAGTAATTATCCAAATGATGTGAAGACTTCCGGTCTTCAACCACCGTCTTCATCTTCGACACCACGTCGAATTAGTTATTCAGAATGAGATAAACTCGGTCTTTCTGAATAACTCGCGTATATAATAAACAAGTGATACACAAACACAACATACGCCTCATTCCAATTCAGAATATTCTTTTATGCAAATATTCTTATACTTTGGCAAAGGTTCCCATTAATTTTATCAAAGATAAATTCTTTTAAATTTACTCTTTAATCTTCTTTTGAATATCAATTCAAACTAGCCGGGATTAGCGAACCACACCGAAGTAATCATTTATTTTTAATTTCCCAATCCCCACCTATTCATCCCATGAAGTAAAACCGGTTATACTTCATATCTAACACCACAGTGTTATCGGTTAATTCAATTACCATTACACGTTCAAATCTAATTAAAGATTTAACTATCGCCTGGAGCAAAACTGATGATACCCCAATTTCGATATTTTCAATCTAATTAAAGATTCATTAAAACTCCACTTAGTTTTAATCTTTAACTGGGTTAAAGAATCAGTGTCATTTTAAAACACGGTTTACGATAAACCCAAAATCACATTCCATTAATTATTGGGTTAAAGAAAAAGTGTTATTTAAAACACTGTTCACGATAAACCCAAAAATCAATACCAATTCAATTCCAATTAAACATTCTTTAATTGATACACTTCATTAAATCCAAATAAAAAGATTTAATCTTTTCCTCAGTTGGGCTTAAGAACAGTGTTAACGAAGACACCATTCACGACAAACCCAAATCACATTTGATATTAAATACAAGGCTCTGAATAGAAAATATATCGACTTATATTCAATATCAAATTCTACGACCAACAAATATCGTATTGGAAGTAACGATATATATATCTTTGAAATTTCCATAACGCTATCTGTATAATCGCGAAATCCAACATCAAAATATTCCGAAGACAATTTCAATTCAAATCCATTCCAATGCAATTATTGGAAATTCTGGTTATTTTCAAAACCATTTCAAATCCAATTTATTTATTTTAAAAATAAATAAATTACTATTCTAGTTCAAAACTAGTTCATTTCGATAAAAACCTATATTTATCTTTTCAAATGTGGAGTTTTTCATCCCGATTCTTTCTAAATCAGTTCTTATGATTTTACACAAATTATTACTATTTTTAATAATTTTATCAAGACCCGTATAGTCGATTTCCATCAACGGCCATCGAACTGCACTTACAGCGACCTTTTCCAAAATTGATTTGGACATAATTCCAAATCCAACCGTTAGATTTCTAATTTCCAATATTTGTTAGAAATCTCTTTTCGATACGAACCCAACGGTTCCGGTTTTAGGAGAATCCGACGGTCGGATCTCCCGTAATATCCGTTCGAAGTCAATGGTCAAAATTCGCGAACTGCCACGGCGCGGCGCGTTCTATTCAGGCCATTATATTATATATATAATATATATAATATATACTTCATCAATTTCCTTTTAAAACGTATTATATAAATCGTTATAAATTCGTTTTCAAAACGATTTCAACTTCTTTTCAAATTCAAATCAAAATTGAATTTTTTTCCTTATAAATTCGATTTAAATTCATTTCAATTTGATTTCGATTCAAATTGATTTCTAATTCAATTTCAGTTCGTTTTCAATTCAATTTCTATTCGAATTCATTTCTATTCGAATTCATTTCTATTCGATTTCAATTCGAATTCATTTCTATTCAGTTTCAGTTCGAATTTCAATTCTTTTCAAAATATCAGATTTTGAAATCACTTTCGATATTAATTATAAAATGAATAAAATCGATATAAATATCGTTCACGTCAAAATGACGTCAATCTAATCAACACGGCTTTATATATTTTCTATTTTCAAATATTCTATTTCAAATATTTCCTTTTCAAATATTTCTATTTCAAAACTGGAATGAGGCCCAATCAATTACCATAATGTTAGTTATATGGATTTTCTACAACACACATACATAACAGCAACGATAAATCATCAATCATCATCCAAAGTGCGTTCTACACTGTATAAGCATGAAATATAAATATATAACGCTTATAATAGTCTGTCAATCAATTGATCGACATACAACTAATTATTGGGATTAGTGTATGTCATATATCATCCCAATACCCGTGTGGGGTTTCAAACAATCAAACACAGATTTTATTTGTGTAGTTGGGCAATGTGTAAAATTTATCGTCCCAATCAATATCAGTCAAATGTGTGTATATAAACAAATCATTCGATTTGTTTATATTAATTTATTTCATTTCATATACACGTTAAAAATTCTATTTTTAACTATAAAATATTTTCCACTATAAAATATTTTATTTCATTTCACATCACATTACACAATCAACTACACATCAAAATCAAACAAACAAGCATACAAGCCGTCCATGGTCTGTGGACGACGGGTGTCGGGTGATACTAAACACCGTCTGCATCCTAGTATATATTATAACTAGAAAATTAAATAAAAGGTGAGGAGTTCTCACCGACTAGCTAAACCAACGCCATGACTCTTCCTATGCAAAAACTTCGTCGTGCTCGACTTTCATCAATTTCGTTGTCTGTTGCCACTACATATATAAAAATCACATTTTTACACCACTATTCAATATATAAAAATCGAATTTTTACCTTGCTCTTCAATATATAAAAATTGAATTTTTACTTTGCTATTCAATATATAAAAATCGAATTTTTACTTTGCTATTCAATATATAAAAATCAAAATTTTTACTTTGCTATTCAATATATAAAAATCGAATTTTTACTTTGCTATTCAATATATAAAAATCGAACTTTTACATTGCTCTTCAATATAGAAATCGAATTTTTACTTTGCTATTCAATATATAAAAATCGAATTTTTACTTTGCTATTCAATATATAAAAGTCGAATTTTTACTTCATTAAAAATGACATTTTTTCCTCATTAAAAATGAAATCTTTACTTCATTAAAAATGAAATCTTTTTACTAACTAAAAATGAAATTTTTACATTGTTGTTCATATATAAAAGATCAAATCATTACATTGACAAAATCACTTCTTTTCTCCATCGCTCCATATATAAAGATCACACCTTTATTATAAACAAAACCCATATTTTTCTCAATCTCTTACACTAAAAAAAACTGATTTTTTTCCTTAATAAAAATCATCACTTTAATTTTCAGTTTTATAGAAAATAAATAATAAAATAAAACTGAAAGAAATAAATAAAGTGAAGTAAATAAATTTTACCTTTATTTTTGAAGGGGGGGAGGGAAGAGTTCACCAGCGTTCGGAGGAAGGAGTGGCTTTAGGCGTCGTCGGGGTGGCTCCCCTAAGGCGGCGGAGGAGGTCAGATGGGAGGAGGGGTTTCGCGAGGTAGGGGAAGAAGAAAGAGAGGGGCGGCGGCAGGGTGTTCATCGGCGGGGGCTAGGGCGTCGGCGAGGCTGCGCTCGATTAGAAGAAGGAGGAGGCGGAGGAAGGGGGATGCAGGGGGGTGCGCGCTTCCTGGCGGCGGCGACGAGGCAATCGATCGCCTGGGGGAATCGCGTTTCCCCCTTTTTTTTCTTTTTTTCCTCCGATTAGAAATGAACATGGGGGGGCCAAGGTGTAGGATTTTATGATATATATTATAATTTATTTTATAATTTTTAAATTCAAAAAGGTGTCTTTTTATTTCGACCTCAAAACGAAACCCACCGCCTGTCGTCCATAGCGTTTCACCCCCATTCCGAACAAAATGGGATATGTATCGTAAGCTGATTCGACCATTTCGATCAATTTTCGTCAACATCAACATATAACTCTATATATTGAATTTGAGCGCACATTTCAATTTACCGGAGTCACATACTAACTCGAAAAATTCCAGAAAAATATTTTCTAGCTTCGTATTGACGATACGGTCCTAACAAAACTAGTTTCGTCAAATTCTGAGATCGTTTGAAAAATGGCCATTTTCCAGTCGATTAAAATCAACTAAAACTGGTCAAACGCGTTTTCCTTTGCCACGCTCACATATTGATTCGAAAAATTATGAATTTTGGAATCTAGCAATAACTTGATATCACGGATCCAACAAAAGTGGTTTCGTCGAATTCCGAGGTAGTTTGTAAAATTGCTATTTTCAAGGGCCGAAATTCCATCGCGACTATTCTGAAATTTCAACTAGACATATCTTTTTATTCCCGCTATAAAATTTCAATTTTTCGGACTCGTTGGAAAAACATTATCAATTATATTTGAATATTTTTGGTTTCACTAATATCCCGCTTATATTGCACCCGGTACATTCATTTGAAGTTTGAAATCGAATTATCGAACTACCGCGCCATTTTCAATTCTTTATATATATATATATATATAAATAAATATTTATATTCTAACGACGATTCGAATAAATATATACGTTCGAATTCTATTCAAAATAAATTTCTCGTCGATATTATTTAAAATAATCAAAATTCGCTAAAGTTGCCAAAATAAAAATTTTAAATTGGCCCAGATTTCTGGGTTATTACATGTTGATTATTATACCTTTGTGGATGTTGGAATGTGAGGTGCCTCGGTTATATCGGTCTCTAAGGAGCCGATGGATAGGTCCAATAGGACCGGGAAACCTGTGTTCAGGAATAACCAATTCTCAAATGAAAGAGAGGACCGACCCTGAAGATCTAATGGTTCTCTACGGGGGATCCTGGGGCATTTGCTAGAGCGTCTCGAAGCGGTATGGAGCCATCCCTGGCCTCGACTCATGATGGAATCCAAATTTCCAATACGAAATTACGGATTTGATTGTAACTTATATATGGCGACATAGTAGATGGTAGTTATGCAGTCTATGATTGATATTTTTGATTGAATTTGCTTTTGAAATATATGTGCACTAGTAATAATATCAAATGATTTTGCTTTACACGTATTAAGCATATTTTGGCCATTATAAGGTAAAAACTCTATCCTCCGGTTTGCGTTGCATTGTGTGATGGGACTTGAGTCTTATAACGGCTTCATTCTCTCTAAAAATCATTGCGTTGTACAAAATATTTACTTTGTTCCATGCACTGGCAATCACTGGAGTAAACCCGTTCCGCGAAAATGGCACGGTCCTATGATTTTCCTTGTTATTATTGTTTAATCAGTTAAGTAGATTTCTCATACCAGTCCCATGACTGACTAGTAGTTTGTTTCACTTTGCAAACTCGGGTGCCCTTATTTTCACACGGGTAGCCTAGTGACAGGTGGCAGGGTATATTTTGGCTTTTGCACTGCAGCATGGAGTGTACCTTTTGGTTTGTATGGAGAAGACTAGATTTCTCAGTATTTTGGCTATTTGATATTCCGCTATTAGTATCTTATGTATATGATTCTGCTTATCGCGATGTAGACAGATTTACTTCTGTTATGTACTCCATGATGTATATGTCCCAGTGATCTTGATGCAGACTGATCAATTCCTTTTATGCACTAAGTTGTATCCTACACTGTGCTACTCTGATGTTATTACATATTATGATTCCGCTGTCATATTGATGTAAATTATTCTATTTTCTGTTTATGCTATTATCTGTTCTCTGCTAATGATGATTAATGTGTTATATTCCAATGATTATCCTTAACACCGTCGTACGGGGTTTTGGGATCGTCACACTTAGATCCAAGTTATAGTCATGTTAGGATCAACTTTTATGTATTTAGATCTAAAACTAACTTAAACTCACTGTGATTGGATCTAAGAAATAGAAGAGGGATTGCAGATGTTGAATCATAGATCTCTAAACTTGAATAACTCTAGTTGTTTGTTGAAGAAGAAAAGACGTGATATAATCCAGGCAAAGGCAGCATCTAGTTCTCCATTGATTTAGAATGAATAAAACAATGGGTATAGGGTCATATTTATAGGCTAGAATCAACGAATTTGTTCAAGAACGGAGTCCACATTCAGACAAATGAATTCTGCCTCGGATCTGGCATAGGGTCTGTAACAACCCGGAATTTTGGAACCAATTTAAAATTTTTATTTTAGAAATTTTAATGGATTTCGAATATTTAAAATTATTTATTTAAATAATAACGACCCAAAATTTATTTTAATCGAAGTTAAAACGAATAAATTTTATCTAAATTATAAAAGGAGTTTGAAATTTTGAATTTAAACTTTAACTGAATGTACAGGATTTAAAATAAATCGGATTTTAGTAAAACCAAAATTATTTGAATCTATTTAAAAATAACTTTCTAACGAATGTGAGAAACTGAAATTTCACTTTATAAATTGAAAGTCATTGTTACGTCCCAGATTTTTGAACGTTATTTATGAATATTTAAATTCGTTTTAAATATTGATTTGGTAATATTAATCGAATTTATTTATTTAAAAACAAAGTCGAACATATGAATTATATTTAAATTATGAAATGAACTCGAAACAGCGCGATAGTTCGAAAAATTTTGTTTGAACTTCAATGGAATATGCAGAATCCGTTTTAAATCAAAATTCTGTGAAACAAGAAACATTGGAACCAGATTGATTATAATTTTCCAACGAAATAGAAAAAAAATCAAAATTTCAGCTTATATATTGTAATTTATGTCCAAATTAAAATAGTCTCTATGGATTTCGATTATAAACGATAACGTTTATTTATTTATTTAAAGGGGGTTTTCAATAGGATTTGGACATTGTTAAACTCGAATACTTAGTATTGAGTTATAATTCCATATTGATTTATATTTGGATTTCTTATATTATTTTATTTGGATATATATGACAATAATAATTTATTATTATTTATTTAAATGTTTTATAATTTATTTATACCTTATACAAGCCGTAGAAATAATTATTTTCCAAACTATCTCCGTTTTCGACGAAACAAATTTTAGTCGGCAAACGAAATTTAAATGTGAACCGACAAATAATGTTAAAATTAAAATAATGTCATTGTGCAAACGAATTCGGCTCTCAACCAAACAAGTTCAATTGAGTTCAAAACATTAAACGTATCAGTACATCCTTTTCTGTTGCATTTGAAATTTGTATATAACGATAAAAATATAGAGCGATTAACGGTAAATTGATGGTTAACGGTTATTTAAATTAACTGTGTATAATGAACTTGCCAAATTAATGTAAAAATAGAACATAAGTTATAAAGGAATTACAAACAACTCAGTGGATGTCTTTCTAATTTTGGTCCAGCAAGAATCAAACATAAGTTATACATAAGCCTTAAAATATATATAGTATCACAATGATATACTGGACAAACCTCTGCATACCACTCAACCTGCGATCAAAACAGTACATGTGAGGTATTGAAAAATCGGTTACCACGTGACATTGCAGCACTACTTCTTCACGAAAAATAGTTTTGAAACCTTCCTCCTTTAAGTTTTCACATATATTAGTTGAAGCCTAGCTACCTGTAAAATGAGATGAGACTTTGCATGCAGACCTATTACTGTCTATAAAACGGTGAAGTACTTGCCTAGAACTACACTTACTGGAACAGTGAAGACCAAACTTAATTACTTGACATCCAAACTTTCCCCCACTGTTCATTTACTTGCGTACCACACCTTCGGTTGCCTTGCATACCAACCCATCTAAAAGGCTTGGCCCCCACGGTTATAACCCTTATAAATAGCGCCTGCTTCACTTTCTTCTTCTGGGATTCAGCAAAACGAAAATAATAATATGAAAATCTCGCTCCTCTTCCATACGAGAAACCGAAACCTTCCATCCATTGTAAAATAAAGAAGAGAAGTAAGTTGTCCGTTTTTTAACCGATGTGACTTGCAAGATGGTGAGGACCGGAAATGGGTAGACAGTGGGTGAACTGGGGAGAGGGTGCGTTATATTTCAGGAAGCAGAACAGGAAAGGTAGAAAGAATTTAAAGGGAAGCGAGAGGCGGTGATCCAGTGGAGAGGAGTCGTTGCATTGGTTGGTTAGATGTTGCATGTCAGTAGCATGATGGTGCTGCTGTTTTGATGGGATAGTTCCATGCGTGTAAAGAAAAAGGAAAAATAAAATGGACGATCCTGTAGCTTTTGCTTCAAATGTTGGGGAATCTTGAGGTGATGGATTTTGCTTTGAAGAGGTCATGGTGGGAGCATGTTGCAAGAACAAGGAATCGCAAGGATGGACTAACGAGGATGACGTGGGACTTTAATTAGTTAAGGTAATTTGTTTTAATAAATAATTAGTTATAATATAGTTTATGTCATATCCTTAACAAACTGAAATTGGTGAGTTTAGAGGAGGAGTTTGCAGCGATGGGATCTTTTCAGTGGACCTTTATGTACAGAAAATGGAAGGTGATGGAGGTTCTTTTGTTGGGTTATGGTATTAAATACCTGGGACGTGATCGACGCTATTCTATGAATTAGAAAAGCGCGACATTTGTAATAAATTCTGCAAGCGTACAGGTGTGTAGCATACAGGTCGAACACAGGGAGGAAAGTTAAATTTTATTATTTATATGTTTCGTGGGCGTGTTTGACGAACTTTGGAGGTTGATTTTGCAAAACAAAACAAAATTAAAACTGTAATTTGATTCAGAACAGATCTAACTGAACCGACGATCAAATCACAATTTCAATGGAAAGCAAATGAAACTATGAATTAGATTTGACCTAAGAAAATAATAAAAAGCAGAAGTTGAAATTGCAGAAATTGAAATAACAAACAAGAATTAAAATTAGGATTTCCGCTGAATCTAATCAGACGATAAATCACTAATGCAAACAAGTGCAAAATACAAATAGTGTTCTACCGAATCTAATCGTATAGACAACACTAGTTGCTAAGAAAACAAAAAAATGCAGAAAATAAAAGAGAAAGAAGAACTTTTATTAGAACAATGGAATAAGAGATGAGATAGGATGGTGGCTACATGGTTATTACAGGGGTATATATAGGGTAGATAGCCAAACCCTAACCCTAACCCTAATGATAAATGGGCCTGGTCATTACATCACTAATTAGTTTACAATGAAAAATATAAATGGGCCTTTGATAATTAAAGCAATTTTGGGCCTTTTCTCTTTTTCCTCTTGCTTACTTGACATTTCTTCATTGATTTGTGATGTTCAAAGCCTTTTTATCAATCCTTTTCTTGTCCAACAGCAACTAGATGTGAGATCTTCATCTACAATTTTTCAAACTACAAATACACAGCAAATTGAACTCTATTTCTCTACATTTCTGGTTGCATGCGGGCTGGGTTGGAATATCTGTAAAAGTAACAAAACAATACCCAAGTAATATTTATTTATATACAAAAGACAAGATATAAGAGTATAAAATAAACACATTTCTATGTCAATCAGGACGCGTTATGGTAAGGGGATGCGTTAGTACAGAAAATGAAAACAAATAGTGCAATAACTGGAAACCGGTGATGATGTTGTTTCCTTTTGCATGTTCCAGGAACTATATTTTCGCATGTTAGAGGGTTGCCTCGGCGTTGAAGTGGCCGAAGTGGCGTTGAAGCCCGTGGTCAGTTGAGGTGTGTAAACGCTTTGGAGCAGGAGGAGTTTTCTAATGGGAAGGAGGCAGCAAGCCTGAGGGGGTTAGTGCGTGAGTATAGGCGGTAGCAGTTTTAATTCGTTGAGGAAATTGTTGTTTGAGTTCCTAGAAGACGGGACGTTTCCGAAGAAGAAAATGATTTAGGAGATGGAGCGGGCCGTGTAGATGTGAATGAGCTTGGCCTCACGTTTAAAAAAAAGAAGAAAAAAAGAGTATCCAAGTCGAGTAGCCAAGAAGTGGGAGGACGTTTTTAAAAGCTGAAGGGGTCTGAGGTATTGGAGCAATTCGTTCATTTTGCCATCATGCATTATTAGGGTAAAAATTAAGGTAATCATCTAAACCGTTAATTGATTGTAGGATATAGTAGTTAATTATTATTTTACCTTATGCATATAAACATGTAATCGCGATAACATATTCATGCATAGGTCGAAGGTTTCAGAGAACAAAGTGGGGCTCTGTTCAAATAGAGAATGGAGGGGATAAGTTTAATATATAATTAAGAACCGTGCAAAACTGGAAGCGATGGAATTGCGGTAAAGAACACTACAAAGTTGTGCTGATTCGGAAAGGTGCAGAAGCAACCGGAATTTCGAATAATTTTAAACGTTTTTTAAAAACTATACGAACAACGCGAATCGTCAACCGATACAAAGATGAGTTAATTCTCACACGTTTCTAAAATGCCAGGATGTGCTAAATTCATATAATTAGATTAAATCACTGATAATTGGTTGATTGGATGCCTTGAAGGCCTATGGTTGATTTATATGGTTGATGTGAATTATATTATCGTTGGTTAATATATTAAAATCATATGCTGTTATAAATTATCTGTTGATCTATGATGCAGGGAAGAACAGGTAGGAGGAATCAAACTGGATTCCTCAAATATTTAGTATGATGTTATTTCATATTTTATATGAACTGTTTAAAACCTGTTGACTTTAAAACCCTATTGGTTGTTTATTGTGGTTGAGATTTGAATCAATATATAGTATTGATTATGGAATAAATAGCAAATGGCCCAGATATACAAACCATTATATAAAGATTGATTCACCATCAGGTGAATGCTAGAAAGGAAGTTATAAAATTATTTTATAACCAAATATAGATTTGTAAAATAGATTATTTTAAATGAAGGGAATAAACCAACAATATATATACATTGATTGGTTTAACCAAAACGAACCGTGTGCGAAGCACGTGCTTATTAAGTGATTATTAAAAACGATCTTATTTAGCTAATTCATGTGACCAGAAGTAACATAACAATTAGAACGGGTTTACATTGATATTATTTTAAATAGAAATCAAAGTGAATAGAATTATTTATATTAATTAATTACTAATTAATTTAAATGGAAAGATCAATTACGCTAGACTAACGGGTTAGTCATGTTTAGAGTTGAACAGTTAACGGCATTAATTGAAATTGTTTATTAAATTAGTTCATTAATTTAAAGGGAGTAGTTAATGGTTAAGAAACGCAGTTTTATTTTTAGTAAATGTTGAAATTTTATTATTTGACATTTATCAATAATCAAAGTGATATTTTAGAATAGGAAATGTAATAAGAAAAGCCTGTGGAATTTAAAGTCATTTATATAGTTTATAAAGCAATTTAATATTTATAATGTGAAATTGATGTTTTCAATTTGACTCTTACTGAATTATAGTTAATTGGATTCTATGAATCCACATTATATGAAGTTATAAAACCCAAGTTTTATTGAATATAAAAATGGAACGAGTTATTAGAAGCGACCTTTGAATAAATTAAAAGAAAGGATTGGAAGTTAAAGAATTAGAACTAAACTGAAAATCCGTTGGGATAACTGATTTTCTGGATATTGGTTTGATGTTGGTTTCCGCCTTCGGGTTCGATATTTAAAAAAAAATCTGACTGATTTACGATTAGGAACTAGTGGAGATATTAAATGGGAAATCAAACGTAAACCCAAGTTTGAATTAGAATAGTTAAATGAAATAAGTTATCAAGAGGCGATATAGAATCGCCATTTTCAAGAAGAGACGGTATTTCATCAGGATGGAATTAAAATGGGATTTGTTGTAATACGGGGAATGAATATAGGTATTTGCATTACAACTAATATTTATCTTAAGATAGGAACGAGGTTGATCAAGGTCTCAGAGGAAATTAAAATACCCAAACTTGAACAACTTTAGGATTATTAAAGGATAATATTAGTCGTAACGATGAAGTGTTAGAATAAATTATTTTGGGAAAATAACAATGTAACTGTAACGACCCAAAAAATCCGAGCCAATTTAAAAATTTTGTTTTAAATAATTTGGTTAGGAAAATGTGGCAGGAAGTAAAATTTTCAATTTTAAATAATATAAAAGCTAGTGAAAATAGTCAATTTTCAAACGACCTCTGTTTTCGACGAAACCACTTTTGTTGGAACCGGAATGTCGAATTATTGTTAGGTTTCAATTTATAGAATTTTCCGAGTTAATATGTGAGCGTGGCAAAAGAAACTGTGTTTTCTTCAATACAGTCAAAATTAATCGACAGAAAAATAGCCATTTTTCAGACATTCTCAGAATTCAACGAAATTAATTTTGTTAGGATCGTATCGTCATAACGAAGCCAAATATATTTTTTCTGGATTTTTCTGAGTCCGTATGTGGCCTCGGTGAAATTATTTGTACGATAGAATTAAAATTATAAAGGAATTAAATATTAAAATAAATAATTCAGGCCACAGACAGCCGTTTGGGCTGACGGGACCTAGTCCGTTGGGTCCGGAACATAGGCTATTAGCTAGGGTCAACTTTATTTGGATTGGAATCAGCACGGTTTGAAAGATATGGTTTTTTTTTACCAAAATACATTGAGAATAATAAAAAAATAGGAAAAAACTTAAAACCCTAATTCATTCTACTGTGCATCTCCTAGCCGCCGCCCCTTTCTTTCAATGGCCGATAGTGCTCCCTCCTTCCCCCTCTAATTTCCCTCTCTTCTCCATGAATTTAACCTCAATCCATATACCATTTTGAAGAGATTCCTCCCCTCTACAATTGCATACGGTTGGATCTCTTCTGGTGGTCTGTGCTTCTCGAACCATGCGCCCAAAACTCGGTCAAACTCATTACCGCCGTGCCCCCTAGGCTCCACCGAGCTTCACCTAGGTGAGTCCCCCTTGTGCGCCGCTCGAAGCCGAAGACCCTGGTGCCAGTAGATCGACGCCTCGTACCCTGTACCGCTTGAAAACCGGAGCCCTAAGTTCGAGCAGTAGTTGAAAGCTTCGGCCGTGAGTAACAGCAAGAAGAAAGGTTATTTTCTTAACTAATTATTTAGATTAATTAATATAAAATGTTTTACAATCTTATTTTAACCATAACTAATTCGTTTCAACTCGGAAATTAAAAATTCCAGAAGCGTTGCGATCATATTGACAAGGGCTACGACTCTGGACTGAAACGGGACAATTCTGAACTGTTTGAAATTTGGACCAAATCGCGAACGAATGTGAGAATTCTAATTTATTTAAATAAATATAAATTAATGATAATTGTGAAATCATGATTTGTATATTATTGATCCTGATTTGCGATGTGATGATATTTGTATGTGATTATTGTATGATTACTGAAAAATGTGGTGATGCCATGAAATAGCTATGTTATTTAGATCTGAAATTTTTGATGTATTCATAGTAAAAGTTCTCATCTTTATTTTTATCCTTATTCCTTTCTGTTAAAGTTTAATTTTTTTTTTTGATCTACGAAATAAAAAGCAAAGTTAGAATTTTAATTTGATTTATAAAACATATTAAAGTTTTCATCTTTTCTTGTTTTTGAAACAAAATATGATAAAATTTGGATCTTTGTTTTTGAAACAGATCAAAACAAAGTTGCATCTTTTATTTTGACTTATTTAATAAAATAAAAGAAGATTTCATCTTTTATTTTGAAATAACATAAAGGAAAGTTTGATCTTTTAAGTTTGATTTTTTTTTAAACATAAAAGAAATATTGATTTTTAACATAAAAGAAAGATTGATTTTTAACATAAAAGGAAAGTTTGTTTTAAATAACATAAAGTAAAGTTTGATCTTTTATTTTGATTTTTAAAATAAAAGAAAGTTGAATTATGTCACAAAAGAAGGTTTGATCTTTTATTTTGATTTTTAAAAATAAAAGGAAGTTGGATTTATATAATAAAGATTTGATCTTTTATTCTAATTAATAAAATAAACAAAGTTTAGATATTTTGGTTTGATTCACAAAATAAAATAAAGATGGGACCTTTTATTTTGATTCATGGAAATTATACACCCACTCATCATTGTGTTAATTTAGTTGTAATGATAAAAAACTCATCGTTGTGTTAATTTAGTTATAATGCCACAAAACTCATCGTTGTGTTAATTTAGTTGTAATGACACAAAACTCATTGTTGTGTTAATTTAGTTGTAATGACACAAAACTCATCGTTGTGTTAATTTAGTTGTAATGACACAAAACTCATCATTGTGTTAAGTTAGTTGTAATGACACAAAATTCATCGTCATGTTAATATAGTTGAAATGAATCAAATATTGACATTAGAAAATATATTTATATGTTGACACTAGAAAAGATGTTTACATTAGAAATAAAGTTCACCTTTTCATTTGCATTTTACAATGTGAATATTAAATATAAAGGTAACATTGATTTCAGTATAAAAGAAATAAAAAGATAACATTGATTTCAATATAAAAAAAATAAAAAGATAACATTGGTTTCAATATAAAAGAAATAAAAAGATAACATTGATTCCAATATAAAAGAAATAAAAAGATAACATTGATTTCAATGTAAAAGAAATAAAAAGGTAACATTGATTTCAACATAAAAAGAAATAAAAAGGTAACATTGATTTCAATATAAAAGACACAAAAAGATAACATTGATTTCAACATAAAAGAAAATAAAAAGAAAACATTATTTTTCTATGTAAAAGAAAATAAATAGAAAACATTATTTTTCTATGTAAAAGAAAACAAATAGAAAACATTATTTTTCTGCATAAAGAAAAATAAAAAGAAAACCTTTACATTTTTCTATGTAAGAGAAAAGAAAAGAACACATTATTATTTTTCAATGTAAAAGAAAAGAAATTGAAAACTTACATTTTTCTATGTAAGGAAAATTCAAAAGAAAAGGATTTATTTTTCAAGGTAAAGGATTAAAAAGAAAAGAGTTTACATTTCAATGTAAAGAATTAAAAAGAAAAGGATTTATTTTTCAATGTAAAGAATAAAAAGAAAAGAGATAAAAGATTTACATTTTTAATGTAAATAGAAAACAATAAAAAGATATTTACATTTTATGTGTAAATAAAAAGAATAAGGAAAAAATATCATTTTTATTGAATATAAAAATATATTGTTTGTACCATTATTTTTGTCGCATTAGAATTGGCGGACAAAAATATCATTTTTATTGAATATAAAAATATACGTCATTGAAATCATTATTTTTGTCGCATTAGAATTGGCGGACAAAAATATCATTTTTTTTTTTGAAAATAAAAATATACACTGTTGAAACCATTATTTTTGTCGCATTAGAATTGGCGAACAAAAATATTAATTTTATAAAATAGAAAGAATGGATTTTAAATAGTGGGAATCGCCAAGTGGTTTATATATATATATATATATATATATATATATATATATATATATATATATAATATAAATTAAAACTAAACGAAACACGCGCGGTAGTTCGCGTTTTGAAATCATAACTTTAAACGATCACGCCGAAAGATCCGACCGTTGGATTTTCCCAAAACTTGAACCGTTAGGACCGCTTTGGGAAGAGCTTTCCAAGATATAAATTTCATCAAAATCCGACGGTTCGATTTTAAGATATGTGTAAATCAAATTTTGGTAAAAACAGCGCCAGCGCCGCCCATTGACCCGAAACGTCGTTTATATATTTCGAGCTATTTTTAACAAATAAAAATAGCGATAAATGGTTACAAATATATATGAAATGTTTTAAACTATAATTATGCGACAATTATTTGAAAAGGCCGAGTTTAACTCATTTCAAATAATTGAACGGCGATTAAATCAAAGATGTAACAAGACGACGTAGAAGACCGACGACCTTCACATCGAATGGGCGATGACTTCTGATTCCTTGGACTGACTTGCCACCAGGACTAGGTTGAAGCAGTAATTATCTGGATGTGTGTGTTGATCGTGCGGATTAGCGAGCACCTTTTTGGTGTCTCCGATTTCGTTCAGACCCAGAACGGACTTGTAAATGGATGCGTGTCTGACGTTGGAATTCGCTGTATGTAATTAAATCGATTTCTATTAATATATGTATGTTTGGTGGTGGAGAATTTATTCTCTACTTAACACCCGGATACGTAGTAGTAGTTATCGATAGCATGGCGTTGAATTGTCAACGTGGCACGCCAAGATGCAATGATCAAGGCTTTGTTGAAAAGCAGGCCTTGTGGCTGATGAACAAAGCATAGCTTGTTTAGGCATAGCTTTGTGTATTACGTGACTTCGCGAGCCTCACACCCCGGTATGAGTCAAAAACGGGATACGGACTGTAGGGAGTGCATACGTTTCTTTCTAGCTAGAGTGATGTTTAGGTTTTAACACGGCCCGGCACTTTACTATGTGGATTTTGGATTGAGGTACCTCGTTTTTTTATAGGCCGGAAGTGGTCATATTATAGGTCCAAAGGGGCCGGGAAACGTATGTTCAGGAATTGCCAATCCACTACCGTTAGGTGGGGACCGGCCCTACCGTTCCAAGGGTTCACTACGGGGGATCCTGAGGCATTTGCTAGAGTGTCTCGAATCGGAAGAGGACGATCCCTAGCCTCGATTTCATGATAGAAAACCAATTCCCAATACGACAACATTTCAGTTTTGATTGCAAACTTATATACGGCGACATAGTATATGGTACCTATGTCGTCTAGGATTGATATATTTATATTGAAGTATTTTAATACTACCTAGACACTAATGATAATATTAAAATATTATTTTTCACGTATTAAGCATGTTTGATCACCACAAGGGAAAACTCTATCCTCTGGTGTGCGTTGCATTGTGTGATAGGACTTGAGTCTTGTGATGGTTTCATTTTTCAAAAGTCATTTCGCTGTTCTATATAAACTTTATAAAATATTGCACTGGCAATCCAATGGAGTAAACCCGTTCCGCGTTAGCGGCGTGGTCCTGAGATTCGCCATCTTGATAGTTAATTTAGTTAAGAATTCTCACACCAGTCCCATGACTGACTCGTAGTTTGTTTCACTTTTGCAAACTCGGGTGCCCTCTTTCCACACGGGCAGCCAATTGATAGGTTTCTAGGTGATACTTTCTGGTGGGAGCTTGCTTTGGAAGGAAGAAGAAGATCCTTCCTTCATCTTTATTTCTGCTTTTGAGACATTTTTCTATCTTTTGCTTTTTATGTATGTAATGGGATTTGAACTCCTTTCTTTTCATTTGAGACTTGTTTCTCTTTGGTTAAGACTTCCATTATGCTAAGTGGATCCAGTAAAACTGCATACTCTGATGATTTGTTGTGATGTTGATGACAGTTTATTTTTGCTGCAAAGGTTTATGTGTTATGATATTTATCTGAGATCTGTTTTGTTGTAAATATGTTGTATTTCAAAATGATTATCCTTATTTTCGGTCTGCGGAAGTTTGGGGTTATCACAGTAACGCTATTTAAAGGATTTGAAAATATATATAATGATATTATGAAATATAAGGAGATAAAAAGGGCTTGATGATATGAAATGATACCCCCACAATAAAAGAAAAAAAAGGAGATTGGTGGAAATATAATGATATTTTCAAAGTTATGGTATGAGATTTAAAGAGGTTTATTCTAGAAGGATGAGTGGTGATTTTGGTGTTCGAATAACGAAGCCAAAGAAGATGTCGTAATGATTGTTTTATGAATGATAAATTGAATCGATAAGATAATAAGGAATGTTATAGCAATATTGTGAAATGTAAGTCAAAGGTTAAGTTAGATATGATTTGGAGATATTTTCTACGTATATAAGTAAAAGGATCTAAGAATATTAACATATTTAAACCAATATATTATTTTTGGGTATTTTAACTGAGATATTATTTTTAAATGGCCAAGTGATTCTATGTATAAACCAATGGATTTGTTTTACTTTTATGGTTGTTCATTCAGATAGTCAAATAACCAACTATCAAAATATGACCCAACGGTATTGGTACGGAAAGACCGGGATCGAATTTTCATTCGAAAACCATTCAGACTAATAAATACTAATGCGTCGAAGATGCTGATTGAGATGGAGAAAGTGAAGACCGTAGATCTTCATGAAACGGAAGAGTTACTTACAATATATGGCTGGTCCTGGAGATATACTGTGATTCTGTCGTGATTGAAATCTACGGGTTGCAAGGACTTTTCGCTACTGATCCATGGGGTGATTCCTATATTGGATGTAGTAGGAGAGTACCTTCGGTTCATCCAGTTCCTGGATGACTTGTACAGACGATGTAAATGGTGCCAGATGTTCCAAAAGTCGATTTTAACCTCAAGCTTCATCAACCGGGAAATGACAAAACTTGGGCAGGCAGCATGGCTATGTGGGTCGCACCCATTAGGGTATATTGTCACCATCTAGAGAATATTGATATTTGTTACTTCTTTTCATCTCTGTATCTCCCGAGAAAACGGTAGCTGCGCAGCCGTAAGGTGACAATATATACGATACGCTCAAGAGAAACGAATGGTTTGTCATGTGTAGGCCAGGCTGCAAGACATTCTTGTTGAACCCAGTGTATTCGCCTCTAGAGATACACTATCGGTAGGTGGTTCCATACCTTGTCATAGTCGGAATCCAATCTCCAATATGAGCTCGCGGTTTTAATTGTATGCTATATATGTAGAGCGTGAGATGCAAGCGTTCTGCTAGATTCTATCTACTTGTATTTAGACACTATTATAATATCAGAAGAAGATATTGATTTGAAAATGTTTTGAGTTATAGTAAGGTAAAAATCGTCCGTGTTTATGTGTGGACTGGTCTTACTATTATCATTTGTTCTAAAAAGGATTTTCAAAGTTAAACTAGTTGTTTACTGTATGAATTTATCAATGAAAGTATTCCAGACTGATCCACATAAATTTTGTTTTAAATCAAATGTTCTCGGGTCAGACCGAGTATTTTTCCAGGTTAGGTATCGCTTGGAGCTTCAGAAAAGGAGTTGAAGCCGATACGTATTCCATATATTTACTAGTACTAGTTAATTTTCGCTGTGTGTTATGATGATCTGAATGTATACTCTGATGTTGTAATTATATATATACAGTTCTTTTTATGTTAAGTATTATTGATTATTATATATTTTCAATTCCGCTGTTGAACTTCGATTCTTCTATTCAAATATTTCTTTCTTCTCTCGCCCTCTAACTTCTTTCTATTAGCTTTCTGGGTTTTCAATACTGGAATTTTGGTCACGAGATGTATTAACGTCGAGATTCTAGCATCAAAAATTCCCAGGTGGCTACAGTTGGTATCAGAGCAGTGGTTTAGGAATAACCTTGGCTCTGTGGTGTAACTCGATAGAGATTGGGCTAGTGATACCCTAGATCGAGTTGAGTGTATATATATAAGAGTGCGTATTTGTAATTTTAATATAAAATTATTTTTATATTGTTTTGACCCCATATATTTTATAAGAAGTTAAAAATTTTAATTTCCTCAAATTATTATTTAAGTCAAAACTTGTATCAAGTTGGAAACATTTCAAATATGAAATGGGAATTAATTTTAGTATGTATGAGTTAAAATGAATCCTTTGAATTGGAATTGAGAAAAGCCAACCAGAATTTGACTTGTGTTGGGCAAAATAAAAAGTAAATGAATCCAAACAGAATAAATGGACATTTGTTGGATTGTATGTTTGGAATAAATTTCATAAGCACGAATCTGAATATGGATTTGAACTTGATTGAGGACTGATTTGAAACAAAAAATTGAAATAAAAATTCAAATATACCGAATTTGAATGGAATTTATATAAGAGTTAGTTATGAACGAAATATCAGGGGATCTGAATTGTATATGGGTTTGAATTGGGTTTGAAACCAATGAATGAGTTGGGTTTGTTATAATGAGATTCAGGAGTAATAAATTTGAATGGTTTAATAAAACCAGAAGGAAATTTAAATTTTAAAATTGGTGAATAAATTTTAATTGAAGACAAGTTAAATTAAAAAGGAAAATGAAATGATTTGGCTGAAGTGATTGTGTATTATGAATTGTTTGTTTATTGGTTGCTACATTGGTTAAATATGAGAATTCATAAACAATTGAATTAAAGAAGAAAAATTCAATAAAATGAATTTGAATAGGATCAATATGAAATGAGAAAAAAGAGATTAACCTTGTATTTGTTGTAGGTATGGATGTTGAATTAGTGCAAGTTGAAAATGGAAGAGCTATTAGTAACCGAACTTCGTGATCCGAGTATTAAGAGCCTGACAAAAAGGTAAACCTTAATATTATTTATTGGGTATTTGAATTTATACCCGAGATGGGTAGCCGCTTGGCTTTTATTTTCTTTGGATCAATATGAGAGGCCCAGAGTGGCGTTTGCAGTTGTTTAGATCGAACAATACAGAGGAGGTGTTGGCAATTTTTTTATTTTTTTTAAACTTAGAAACGTTTTTGATAATGTGTTAAATGAACTATTGTGGAAATAATCAAGATCAAAACATTCTTCTTAACCTAGTAATTTCGGGGACGAAATTCTTTTAAGGGGGGAAGAATGTAATGTCCCAGATTTTTGAACGTTAGTTACGAATATTTAAATTAGTTTTAAATATTGATTTGGTAATATTAATCGAATTTATTTATTTAAAAACGAAGTCGAACATATAAATTATATTTAAATTATGAAATGAACTCGAAACGGCGCGGTAGTTCGTAAAATTTAGTTTGAAATTTAATGGAATATACAGAATCTGTTTTAAATCGAAATTCTATGAAACAAGAAATGTTGGAACCAGATTGATTATAATTTTCTAATGGAAGAGAAAAAAATCAAAATTTCAGCTTATATATTGTAAGTTATGTCCAAATCAAAAATTAAAATAGTCACTATGGATTTCGATTATAAACGATAACGTTTATTTATTTATTTAAAGGGGGTTTTCAATAGGATTTGGACATTGTTAAACTCGAATACTTCAGTATTGAGTTATAATTCCATATTGATTTATATTTGGATTTCGTATATTATTTTATTTGAATATATATGACAATAATAATTTATTATTATTTATTTTTAACGTTTTATAATTTATTTATACCTTATATAAGCCGTAGAAATAATTATTTTCCAAACGATCTCCGTTTTTAACGAAACGAATTTTAGTCGGTAAACGAAATTTAAGTGTGAACCGACAAAAATATTAAAATTAAAATAATGTCATTGTGCAAATGAATTTGGCTCTCGACCAAACAAGTTCAATTGAGTTCAGAACATTAAACGTATCAGTACATCCATTTCTGTTCCATTTCTGTTGCATTTGAAATTCGTTTATAACGATACGAATATAAAGCTGTTAATGGTAAATTCACGGTTAATGGTTATTCAAATTAACCATATATAACGAACGTGCCAAATTAAAGTAAAAACAGAACATAAGTTATAAAGGAATTACAAACAACTCAGTGATGTCTTTCTAATTTTGGTCCAACAAAAATCGAACACAAGTTATACATAAGCATTAAAATATACATAATATCACAATGATATACTGGACAAACCTCTACATACCACTCAACCTGCGATCAAAACAATACATGAGAGGTATTGAAAAATCAGTTACCACGTGACATTGCAGCACTACTTCCTCACGAAAAATAGTTTTGAAACCTTCCTCCTTTAAGTTTTCACATAAATTAGTTGAAACCTAGCTACCTGTAAAATGAGATGAGACTTTGCATGCAGACCTATTGCTGTCCATAAAACAGTCCTGTACTTGCCAAAAACTACACCTACTGAAACCGTGAAGACCAAACTTAATTACTTGACATCCAAACTTTCCCCCACTATTCATTTACTTCGTGCCACACCTTCGGTTGCCTTGCATACCAATCCATCTAAATGGCTTGGCCCCCACTGTAACACCCCGGATTTTTGAATAATCGAATTAAGTAAATTAAAGAATAAATGTTTAGCATTGTTCTAAGGTTTGTAAGAAAAAGACTAAGTAGCTCATCTGGTTCGAACATGTGACTTGCATGTAAGAGGTACAGAGTTCGATCCCCGCCAACGCCATATTTTTGTTTTAGGGGAATGGCTAAAAAGCGGCTTAATGTGAACGCGGTTCAAAAAGTAGTTTAGTGTGAAAATGGTTAATTAGGAAGATAGAAATATATATAGATATATTTATAAAAAAATAAAATAAAATTCAACCTAAAATTTAAAGAAAAAATTCAAAACAGCGGAAGCGGGAAGGCAAAACACCAAACCGACCTATTTTATGGGTCGACCCAAGACCCGCTGGGTCGACCCCAGGGTCGACTCAGGAGGTTTGGAATTGGTCCCGTCGGCCCTAAATGATCTATGACGAAATTTTATAATTTAGGGCTTAGGTGGCAATTTCTGGTTGGTCTGTTGACATCATTTCTTAGTTTCTAAGGCCTAGATGGATCCTAGAGTGATCCGACGGCTTAAATTAGTTCAAAGCTCTATAAAAAGACCCATAGACTCAAACCCTAAATCAAAATTAAAACTAAAACTATGGCCGTCATGCTGTCATCTTGAACCCTAGAGTAGCCGCCACCAATTAGAAGAGCAACTCAATTCAATCCAACTGCAAATTAAACTACAACGAAGGGACGCTAATAAATTCTAGAACTTCGTTGAATGGTGAGTTCGATCACCTTAACAAAATAATTGCTAAATTAATTATGATGTGATATACGTTGGATTATAAGTTGTGGTTGTGAATCTAATTCATATGTTTAATCATGTATGTTAACTTGATTCATATTATATGATGTTATGCAAGTTTTATATATGATGTTATGCAAGTTTCATGTATGATGTTATGCAAGATTAATATGATTATGCAAGTTTCGTATATGATGTTATGCAAGTTAATATGATTATGCAAGTTTCATATATGATGTTATGCAAGTTAATATGATTATTCAAGTTGTATATATAATGTTATGCAAGTTATTAGGGTCACGCAAGTTGTATGCGAGTTATATGATGTTATGTAAGTTTGGATCTAAAATATATGCTAGTAGTTCATGATGTTAACTTATGTCAATGAATCCTTTTTTATAATCCAATCACCCCAGGTTTATAACATCAGTTTTTATGCGAATATGGATGTGGAACATATGTTAGTTCGTATAAGTATTATGTTCATATGCAAGTTTAAGTGATAATTGGATTTACATATATACGATTTCACACCTTTAAAGTTTATATTCATATTCAAGTTGAAATTTTTATGTTGAAACTATGACATGCATAGTTATGCAAGTTTACACCTTTATGTGGATCCATAGTTTACTCAGGTTAACACCTTTTATTGGATCCATAGTTATGAAAGATGACACATTTATGTTTAGGTTGACAACATACATTGTTTATGTAAGTTTGTGATAATTACCTAGGCTAGTTGGGTGTAAAACTATGTTCATACATGCAAGTTCACACCTTTTAGATCTATGATTTTTGGATCCTTGATAATACAAAGACTTGCAAGTATGTTGTAATTCTTAATTGAAGTTAGATACAAATTAGATCTATTATTGTGTGTATGTGACTTTGTGACGTTTATTCCCTTTTTTAAGTATTAGACTATTTGCTAGTCTAATATGTATATGTCATGTTAAGCGAACGAATGACGGGGGTACGATGGGGATAATAGTGGATACACACATATTGTGAATTTGGCATGTAATGGACTAAAAAGGCATGTAATTAATTTTGAGGAATAAAATTAATTAGTGATGAAATTGGTATAATTTATATACCATAAATAGATGAGCATAATTTAGGTGATAAATTATGGACATAAATAAATATGGAAATTTGAATAGGTAATGTAATTCAAATTTGGGGAAAATTAATTATGTATAATTAATTGCCTAAGACATGAAGTTGGACTCATTTGTGGTGTAAGACTGCCCGGACCCGCCCGGAAAATCCAACAGCCATAAATGGTAGCCCAATGTGAGAGGTCAAAGGCCCAAACTAAATGTGTAACAATTGTTTGGACACAAGGTTAGGCTCGTTTGTGGTGTAAGACTGCCCGGACCGGCCCGGCAAATCCAGCAGCCACAAATGCCAGTCTAATGTGAGAGGTCCTACAGGGGTTACGGTAGTAATAAATTAAGAAACACTTAACCAAAGTAAAACATGTGGTGGGACATGGGGGTTAAGTGGGTGCCTTGGGTGGCATGAGGAAATACGATTAGTAAAACTTAACCAAGGTAAAACATGTAAGTGGGACATAGGGGTTAAGCGGGTACCTTGGGTGGCATGTGGAATTACTAATAGAAACCCTTAACCAAATTTAAAACATGTAAGTGGACATGAAGGGGGTTAAGTGGGATGTACTAGAGGGGACCAAGCCTAGGTGGAAAGCTTGTGTCAAGTATGGGGGGCTTTTCAGTCCAGTAGCCCATTAAGTATCTTTGTGAGCTCGACCCATGTCGAGGACGGGACACGCCTACTGGTTCTGATTGTTTGAGGCCAAAAGGGTTAGTGGTGGCAACGCAAGTCCAACGGGGTCACATGCGTGCGTGGGTCCGGGCTGGTAGGAAAGACGATGTTGCATCGTGTAGTTATAAGCCGTGCATTACTTGCGTGGTATAATGTTGCCATATTAGGGAGTGATATGCCCCATTGTGTGACCTGCACGGGTATCTACGAGTTAGGGAGCCGATCGAATGGGGCAGGGTAGTAGGTACACCTAGTGGAGATAGGAGCAGACGGCACCTATGTAGTTAGCTAGGGGTACACGAAGCTACCACTATTATTAATAATTATTAAGGGGGTACACCTAGTGGAGATAGGAGCTGGCGGCACCTATGACGTCAGCTAGGATTACATGGAATTACCATTATTACTTATTGAAGGGGTACATCTAGTGGGGATAGGTACACGCTGGGTACCTATGATAGCAACTAGAGATATACACTCAAACATGGAGGATAGTGGGTACATCTAGTAGTACACGAAGCTATCATCGTTCTATTTAGCCAAGAGGGATCAAATTTCTAGAGTGACTAGTAGGGGTGCAGTTGGTGTTGGTATAGTACAGTACGGTACAGTACGGTAGAGTATAGTAATTA
Organism: Allium sativum; assembly: GCA_030737875.1. NCBI lineage: Eukaryota > Viridiplantae > Streptophyta > Magnoliopsida > Asparagales > Amaryllidaceae > Allium > Allium sativum. Next base: position 10,742,780 of record JASFAX010000035.1, read on the forward strand.
TCCTATATTGATTAGGAAGTGCCATTAACGTTATCTCTGTTTCTCTTGATTGCCTTGCCATACCCATGTGGTTCACACAGTCATTACCATATTCTCCAGCTTATATCTTATCATTTTGCTCTAATAATTATGTTGTTAGAGTTATCGGACTCGCCAGACTTTATGTCTGACCCCTTTTGTTTCCACCTCTTTTCTTCCTTCCCTCCCCCCTCCAGGTTCTTAGGGTGGGACTAGTACTAGTGGAGCTTGACTGGGATCTCTTTGGGAGCACTTAGATTTGGATTGCTGAAGTAAAGTTCAGCCTATCATTTTCTTTATGGCTATTTGTAGTAGTGGGATTATGTACTTTGTTTTATCAAGATGGATATTATGTACTTGACTTTGTCTTATGGTTTTTGATGATGTAACCAAACATATTTACCTTCTACTGCAATAAATAAAGTTTTAAATTTTCAAGTACTGCTTTATATCTGTCTTGTTGTGATTTTCTGTTCTATATTCACTTAAAATGCTCCATGGAAGATAATGCATTCCCTTTGCGAGTGACATTAATGGACGTGGGGTGTTACACCCATGGTTTTAACCATTATAAATAGCGCCTGCTTCACTTCCCTCTTCTGGGATTCAGCAAATCGAAAAAAAAATATGAAAAGCTCGCTCCTCTTCCATACGAGAAACTGAAACCTTCCATCCATTGTAAAATAAAGAAGAGAAGTAAGTTGTTATCCGGTTTTTAACCGATGCGACTTGCGAGATGGTGAGGACCGGAAATGGATGGATAGTGGGTGAAATGGGGAGAGGGTGCGTTATATTTCGGGAAGCAGAACAGGAAAGGTAGAAAGATTTTAAAGGGAAGCGAGAGGCGGTGATCCAATAGAGAGGAGTATTTGCGTCGGTTGGTTAGATGCCGCATGTCAGTAGCATGAGGGAGCTGCTGTTCTGATGGGACAGTTCCACGCGTGTAAAGAAAAAGGAAAAAGAAAATGGAGGATCCTGTAGCTTTTGCTTCAAACGTTAGGGAAGCTTGAGGTGATGGGTTTTGCTTTGAAGAGGACGTGGTGGGAGCATGTTGTGAGAACAAGGAACCGCAAGGATGGACTAAAGAGGATGACGTGGGACCTTAATTTGTTAAGATAATTTGTTTCAATAAATAATTAGTTATAATATAGTTTATATCATATCCTTAACAAAATGAAATGGGTGAGTTTAGAGGAGGAGTTTGGAGCGATGGGATCGTTTCAGTGGACCTTTATGTACAGCAAATGGAAGGTGATGGAGGTTATTTTGTTGGGTTATGGTATTAAATACCTGGGACGCGTTATGGTAAGGGGTTAAGTTAGTATAAAAGAAAATGAAAACAAATAGTGCAATAACTGGAAACCGGTGATGATGTTGTTACCTTTTGCGTGTTCCAGGAACTATATTTTCACATGGAAGAGGGTTGCCTCGACGTTGAAGTGGCCGAAGTGGCGTTGAAGCCCGTGGTCAGTTGAGGCGTGTAAACGGTTTGGAGCAGGAGAAGTTTTCTGATGGGAAGGAGGCAGCAAGCCTGAGGAGGTCTGTGCATGAGTATAGGCTGTAGCAGTTTTAACTCGTGTAGGAAATTGTTTTTTGAGTTTCTAGAAGATGGGATGTTTTCGAAGAAGAAAAGGATTTAGGAGATGGAGCAGGCTATGTGGAAGTGGATGACCTTGGCCTCACGTATAAAAAAAAGTAGAGTATCCAAGTCGAATAGCCAAGAAGTGGGAGGACATTTTTAATGCTGAAGGGGTCGGAGGTATTGGAGCCATTCGTTAATTTCGCCGTCATGCGCTATTAGGGTAAAAATTAAGGTAATCATCCAAACCGTTAATTGATTGTAGGATATAGTAGTTTGTTATTATTTTACCTTGTGCATATAAATTAGTAATCACGATAACATATCCATGCATAGGTCGAAGGTTTCGGAGAACAATGTGGGGCTCTGTTCAAATAGAGAATGCAGGGGATAAGTTTAATATATAATTAAGAACCTTGCAAAACGGGAAGTGATGGAATTGCGATAAAGAACACTACGATGTTGTGCTGATTCGGAAAGGAGCAGAAGTAACCGGAATTTCGAAAGATTTTAAACGTTTGTTTAAAATTATACGAACAACGCGAACTGTCAATCGATACAAAGGTGAGTTAATTCTCACACATTTCCGAAATGCTAGGATGTGCTAAATTATATAATAAGATTAAGTCACTGATAATTGGTTGATTGGATGCCTTGAATGCCTATGGTTGATTTATATGGTTGATGTGAATTATATTATCGTCGGTTAATATATTAAAATCATATGCTATTATAAATTATATGCTGATCTATGATGCAGGGAAGAACAGGTAGGAGGAATCAAACTGGATTCCTCAAATATTTAGTATGATGTTATTTCATATTTTATATGAACTGTTTAAAACACGTTGACATTAAAACCCTGTTGGTTGTTGATTGTGGTTGAGCTTTGAATCGATATATAGTATTGATTACGAAATAAATAGCAAATGGCCCAGATATTCAAACCATTTTATAAAGATTGATTCACCGTCTGGTGAATCGTTAGAAAGGAGGTTATGAAATTATTTTATAACCAAATATAGATTTTTAAAATAGATTATTTTAAATGATGGGAATAAACTAACCATATATATACGTAGATTGGCTTAACCAAAACCAACCGTGCGCGAAGCACGTGCTTATTAAGTGATCATTCAAAACGATCTTATTTAGCTAATTCAAGTGACTAGAAGTAATATAACAATTAGAACGGATTTACATTGATATTATTTTAAATAGAAATCAAAGTGAATAGAATTATTTATATTAATTAATTACTAATTAATTTAAATGGAAAATCAATAACGATTGACTAAAGGGTTAGTCATGTTTAGAGTTGAACAGTTAACCACATTAACTGAAATTGTTTATTAAATTAGTTCATTAATTTAAAGGGAGTATTTAATGGTTAAGAAACCCAGTTTTATTTTTAGTAAGGAAAGCCTGTGGAATTTAAAGCTGTGTTTATAGTTAATAAAGCAATTTAATATTTATAATGGGAAATTGATGTTTTCAATTTGATTCTTACTGAATTATATTTAATTGGATTCTATGAATCCACGTTATACAAAGTTATAAAACCCAAGTATTATTGAATATAAAAATGGAACGAGTTATTAGAAGCGACCTTTGAGTAAAGTAAAAGCCAGGATTGGAAATTAAAGAATTAGAACTAAAATGAAAATCCATTGGGATAACTGATTTTCTGAATATTGGTCTGATATTAGTTTCGGCCTTCTGGGTAAATATTTAAAAATTATTTTCTGACTAATTTACGATTAGGAACTAGTGGAGATATTAAATGGGAAATCAAATGTAAACCCAAGTTTGAATTAGAACAGTTAAATGAAATAAGTTATCAAGAGGCGATATAGAATCACCATTTTTAAGAAGAGACGGTATTTCATCAAGATGGAATTAAAATGTGATTTGTTGTGATTCGGGGAATGAATATAGGTTTTTGTATTACAACTGATATTTATCTTAAGATAAGAACGATGTTGATCAAGGTCTGAGAGGTAATTAAAATACCCCAACTTGAACAACTTCAGGATTATCAAAGGATAATATTAATCGTAATGGTGAAGTGTTAGAATAAATTATTTTGGGAAAATAATAGTGTAATACTATTTGAAAGATTTGAATATATATATATAATGAGATTCCGAAATATAAGGAGATAAAAAGGGCTTGATGATATGAAATGATACCCCCACAATAAAAGAAATAGAAGGAGATTGGTGGAAATATAACAATATTTTCAAAGTTATGGTATGAGATTTAAAGGGTTTTATTCTAGAAGGATAAGTGGTGATTGCGGTGTTCGAATAATGAAGCCAAAGAAATCGCAATGATTGTTTTATGAATGATAAATTGAATCGATAAGATAATAAGGAATGTTATAGCAATATTTTGAAATGTAAGTTAAAGGTTAAGTTAGATATGATTTTGAGATATTTTCTACGTATATAAGTAACAGGATTTAAGAATATTAACATATTTAAACCAATATATTATTTTTGGGTATTTCAACTGATATATTATTTTTAAATCGTCAAGTGACGTTGTGTATAAACCAATGGATCTGTTTTATTTTTATGGTTGTTCATTTTTATAGTCAAATAACCAACTATCAAAATCTGACCCAACGGTATTGGTATGGAAAGACCGGGATCGAATTTTCATTCGAAAACCATTCCGACCAATAAATACGAATAAGTCAAAGATGCTGATCGAGATGGAGAAAGTGAAGACCATAGATCTTCATGAAACGGAAGAGTTACTTACAATCTCTGGCTGATCCCTGTAGATATACTGTGATTCTATCGTGATTGAAATCTACGGTTTGCAAGGACTTCTCGCGTCTGATCCACGGGGTGATTCCTATATTGGATGCAGTAGGAGAGTACCTTCGGTTCATCCTATTCCTGGATGACTTGTATGGACGATGTGAATGGTGGTAGATGTTCCAAAAGTCGATTTTAACCTCAAGCTTCATCAACCGGGAAATGACAAAAATCGGAAAGCCAGCATGGCTATGTGGATCGCATCCATTAGGGTGTATTTTCACCATCTATAGAATATTCATATTTGTTACTTCTGTTCATCTCTGTATCTCCCGGGAAAACGATAGCTGCACAGCCGTGAGCTGATAATATATTCGATACACTCAAGAGAAACGAGTGGTCGGTCTTGTGTAGGCCGGGTTGCAAGACATTCTTGTTGAACCCAGTGCATTCGCCTCTAGAGATAAACTATCGGCAGGTGGTTCCATATCTTGTCATAGTCGGAATCCAATCTCCAATAAGCGCCCGCGGTTTTAATTGTATGCTATATATGTGGAGCGTGAGATGCAAGCATTCTGCTAGATTCTATCTACTTATATTTAGACACTATTATATTATCAGAAGAAGATATTGATTTGAAAATATTTTGGGTTATAGTAAGGTAAAAACCGTCCGTGTTTATGTGTGGACTGGTCTTACTATTATCATTTGTTTCAAAAAGGATTTTCAAAGTTAAACAAGTTGTTTACTGTATGAATTTATCACTGAATGTATTCCAGACTGATTCGCGTAAATTTTGTTTTAAATTAAATGTGCTCGGGTCAGATCGAGTATATTTTCAAGTTAGGTATCGCTTCGAGCTTCAGAAGAGGAGTTGAAGCCGAGACGTATTCCATATATTTACTTGTACTAGTTTATTTCCGTTGTGTGTTGTGATGATCTGAATGTATACTCTGATGTTGTAATTATATATATACAGTTCTTTTTATGTAAAATATTATTGATTATTATATTTTTTCCATTCCGCTGTGAGACTCTGATTCTTCTACTCAAATATTTCTTTCTTCTCTCACCCTCTAACTTCTTTCTATTAGCTTTCTGGGTTTTCGATACTGGGATTTTGGATACGAGATGTATTAGTGTCGAGATTCTATTGTCGGAAATTCCCGGATCGCTACAGTTATGGCCAATTTAAAATTTAGAAAAGTTATTGTATAATTTATATAATTATTGCTAGGTTTCATTTTCGAATTAATATGTGAGCGTGGCAAAAGAAAATGTGTTTTATCAATTTCGGTCAAATTTAATCGACTTGAAAACGTCCATTTTTCAAACAGTCCCAAAATTCGACGAAATTAGTTTTGTTAGGACTGTATTGTTAAAACAAAGGCAAATATATTTTTTCTGTAATTTTTAGAGTCCGTATGTAGCCCCGTTGTATTTATATGTACCGTTAAATTAATTAATAAATGATATAAATTTTAAATTAAAGAAATCAGGCCACAAACAGTCGTCTGGGCTCACGGTACATATCTCATTGGGTTCGGAGTGGGGGTTATTGTCTAGGAATGACTGTCGTTGGGCCTGAATTGGAGTTAGTGGCTAAACGGGCCTTAAGGGTTAAAATTATATTATAATATTATATAAACCCCTATTATAAAACAAACCCTAATTCCCTAATCCCATGAACCAGCCGCCACCCTCTTCATGAATGGCCATAACTCTCGGAAATTCGATCCAACATTTCTCCAAATCCACTAAATGATTTTCCAAATTCTCAAATACAAATGGAAGAGCATCTCCAGATCTTTGAATTGTACGGTTGTGATGGGATTTAGTGGCACGGGTTGCTGGGAATCGGGGCTTAAAGTCGTCGGCTATTGGGGTGATTTCGAGGCGGAACTGACCACCGAGTTGGTCCATGGTCACGGCGAAGTAGGAGGAGCTCGAGGGCTTTGGACTTGTGGCGGTTGATCGAGGAATGGTGGGCCCGGGGGCGTGCGCGATGGGGAGGATTTGATCGAATCAAATTATCATGTAATACAAAAATTCCATTTGATTTAGAAATGTCTTGTGAAAGAAAAATATCACCTTGGTTATTTGTTTGATTGAATTAGAATTTTTAATCAATTAAAAATATTACCTTTGTTTATTTGAATTAGAATTTTCAATCAAATAAAGATGTCACTTTGGTTATTTTTGATTGAACCAGAGTTTTCAATCAAAATAGAAATATCACTTTTGTTTCTATTTGATTTTATTATTTTAAATCAAAATAAAATATACACTTTTGTTATTTGATTGAGCTAGGATTTTCAATCAAAAGGGAAATATCCAATTTTGTCACTTTATTGAATTAGAATATTCAACAAAAATGAAATATAAGTATCTATCATTTTATGGAATTATTATTAAAATTGAAATGTACATGCTTTAGAAAAATAAGAAGAACATTACATTCAAAGGTTACATTTTTAATGAAATGTTAAAAATGGAGAAAACGTACATGTTTTAGGAATAAAAGCATGTAGTCATTAAAAAAAACCATATTTTAATGTCATAAAGGAAGTTAGCAAAGTGTTCATAGTTTGAACAAAAAATGATTTCATTAAATTTTACAAATTTAATGTTTATAATATAAATAGGGAAAAATGTTCATGTTTTTAATCAAAACATGAATTCACTAAAATTTATATTTTAATGTTAGGAATATAAGTTGAGAAAAAATGTACATGTTTTTAATCCAAAACATGATTACAGTAAAAACATACATTTTTAATGTAATGTTAAAATAAGAGACCAGAAACGTGTTTTAAAAATGTAAATATGTTATGCATTAAAATTACACTTTTAATGTAAAAATAGAAATGTAGAAAAAGAAACATGTTTTAAAAAGAAAATATATTTTACATTAAAAATTCACCTTTTAATGTAATAACAAAGGTTGGACAAACATTCATGTTTTAGAAATAAAACATGTTTACATTAAAAACTTTGTCTTTAATGAAATGGATTAAAGTCACATTTTTATTTACATCTTAGATGTAAATAAAAGAATATATTAAAAAGTGATAATTTTTTTGACATTTTAGATGTAATAAAAGAGTAGAATTAAAAGTGACATTTTTATTGTCATTATAGAGACAATAAAAAGAGTAGAATTAAAAGTGACATTTTTATTGTCATTTTATATGCAATAAAAATGTTGCATTTTTATTGGCAAATGAGAGACAATAAAAAAAGAATAAATTTTAATGTTACATTTACATCGTCATTTTATATGCGATAAAAAAAGAAGAGATTTTAATGTTACATTTTTTTAGTGTAATAAAAGATTAAATAAAGAATTACATATTTTTTTTAGTGTAATAAAAGATTGAATAAAGGATTACATTTTTCAGCGTAATAAAAGACTGAATAAAGAATTACAATTTTCAGTGTAAAAAAAATAGAAAAAGGTTTACATTTTGATGTAATATAAAAAGTTTACATTTTTATGTAATATAAAAAGTTCACATTTTTATGCAATTTAAACCACATTATTAATGTAATGAATGAAATATAAAAATGTCATGTTTTAAATTATAAAGACATGTTTACCTTAAAAACCTCATTTCTAATGTAAGAAATGAAATTAGAAAATAGCCCATGTTTTAAAAATTAAACATGGTTACATTTAAAATAACATTTTTGATGTAAAGAAAGAGAATATAAATATATTCATAGTTTGGAATGGAAAGGATAAACAATAAAAATTTACATTTTTATTGTAATGTAATAATTGAAGAAAAATATTCATCGTTTGAAATAGAAATGATAAATAATGAAAATTCACAATTTTATTCTCATATAAGGAATGAAGAAAATGTACATGTTTTGAAATAGACTTCTGTTCATTAAAAATAACTTGAATATGAAGTGTAGAAAATTATTTAAAGAATAAATAATTTGAAATCGTCGAACAAGTGAATTTTATTTATATATATAAATATAAATTAAAATAAAACGAATCGCGCTGCTGCAATTCGTGATTTGAAATCGTAACTTCAAAAGATTATACCGAAAGATCCAACCGTCGGATTTTCCCAAAACTGGAACCATTAGTACAGCTTTGGGAAGATCTTCCCAATGATATAAATTTGGTTAAAATCCAACGGTTAGATTTCGAGATAAGTGTAAATCAAATTTTTATAGAAACAGTGCCAGGGCCGCCCATTGACTAAAAGCATCTTTAAATAAATTTAGCTATTTATATATATATAAAAATAGCGATAAATTGTTATTAAATGATAATAACGGTATGAAATGATTATAATATATATATATATATATATATATATATATATGTATATGCGAGGATCATTTGAAAAGCCCGAGTTTAATCTCATTTCAAACGATTATACGACGATATAAGTTGAAGATTTGAAGATGGTGATTGAAGATTGGCAATCTTCACATCGAATGGATGAGTTGCTACTGATGCCCATGATTGGAGTAGCTACCTTGAAGGGGCTAAAAGGGTGGCCGTCCGGACGTACTTGTTGATTGTCCGGATATGCGAGCACCTCACTTCCGTATTGGACATATGGGATGAGGAATAAGGTGTCTCCGATTTCGTTCAGACCTAGAACGAACTTGTAAATGGATGCATGTTTGATGTTGGATTTCTTTCCATGTAAATTAAATCGATTTCTATCTAATGTATATCTGTTTGGTGGTGGAGAAATTATTCTCTTGCTTAACACCCGCAGAGGGTATATATTGGTAGTTATTGATCGCATGGCGTGAACTGTCAATGTGGCATGCCAAGATGCAAATGATCAAGGCTTTTGCTGAAAAGAAGGGCCATGTGGTTGATGATCTAACCATAGCCTGTTTAGGCGTAATGTAACAAGAAGAATTTCGCTCGATCCGAATCGATCGCTAAACCGACCAAGACTGTTTGAAACCCCTGATTGTTTTGAGAACACGACAAATTGGAACGCAAACAGAAGAACATTTCATTGCTTATTACAACAATTTCATCAGATTACATGAATATAAAGAGTATGAATGAATAAAATACATTCGATAAATATAAGATATTACAATAAATTACATAGCAATGTAAAATAATACAAAACACAACTGAAAGGAATATACGGATATAGAGCTTTCTGAATATCATTCCAGCTATAAACCAGGTTCCTGTGAATATAAATCTGCAAAACCAAAACTATTAGCTGCCTGCGTCAAAATAAGGGCACCCAGAGTTTAGGTTAAAACAATAAACTCCAGGTCAGTCATGTGACTGGTGTGAGAAATTAAATAGTTATTAATCTTTATTTTAAAGTTAGGTAAATCAAGGGACCACATCGTATAACACGGAACGGGTTTCCTCCCAAGAACACCAGTGCATAAAACAACAGCGCAATGCTAAATAAAGAACAATAAAGCTATTATAAGACCCAGGTCCCATCACACAATGCAACGCAAACCGGAGGATAGGTTTTTACCTTATAATAGCCAAAGAATGCTTCATACGCTAAATTTCATCTTTTATTATTACTATAAGTGTATAGTGTCAAAACAATTTCAATTATAAGTATCAATCATAGATAGCATGGGTACCATATATCATGTCGCCAATACTAGGCTTTACAATCAAAACCGCAAATGTCACGTATTGGAAGTTGGATTTCCATCTATGAACCGAGGCAAAAGATAGTCCTCACCGAATTCGAGACGCTCTATTCCGTGTCTCAGGCTACAGCCGCAACTTCACCTAGGAGCCACAGGGCCGGTTCACTCGATGTGGATTAAATAAAACCCTGAACAATACGTCTCCCCGCCCTATGGGGCGTAAATGAGCCAAATGACTCAATCGACTCCACGAAGTCACCTATATACCCGAGGTACCTCACGACAGCAACAACCACACAGGTGAAAATAATATAAATGTCAGGGCTGGTAGGTCACTAACACCACCTCTAACTAGAAAGAGACGCACGTTCTCCCTGGATCCTCTCTCGTTTCTAGTTCATACCGGGGTTTGAGGCTCGCGAATCAACGTTACACAAAGCTATGCCACACAGGAGGTGCTTTGATCATCAACCATAAGACTTTGTTTTTCAACAAAAGCCTTGATCATTTGCCACTTAGGCATGCCACACAGGCAATACACTCCATGCGATTGATATCCATCAATACATAACCTCTGAGCTCGTACGTCTCAGAGAAGGGCGTTAAGCAAGAGAATAAATTCTCCACCGCCAAACAAATATATATTTCATAGAAATCAATAACACAGAATAAAATCCAATGTCAGGCACATAGTCCATTTAAAAGTCCGTTCTAGGTCTGAACGAAACCGGAGGCACCTTGTACCTCGCATATCCATCGATCTCCAAGTATGTCTGGACGATCACCAACTGATACCCTCCTCTTGGGTGTACGACCCAATCAAGATCATCAGTAATTATCCAAACGACGTGAAGACCTCTGGTCTTCGACCACCGTCTTCATCTTCGACACCACGTCGAATCAGTTATTCAGAATGGGATAAACCCGGTCTTTCTAAATAACTCGCGTATATAACAAATAAGTGTTGCACAAACACAACATACGCCCCATTCCAATTCAGAATATTCTTTTATTCCAATATTCTTATACTTTGGGAAAGGTTCCAATTAATTTTATCAAAGATAAATTCTTTAAATTTATTCTTTAATCTTCTTTTGAATATCAATTCAAACTAGTCGGGATTAGCGAACCACACCGAAGTAATCATTTGTTTTAATTTCCCAATCCCAACCTATTCATCCCATGAAGTAAAACTGGTAATACTTTTGTAACGACCCAGAAAATCTGAACCAATTTAAAATTTTTTAAATTGGCTAAAATAATGGATTTTAAATATTTAAAATAAATATTTTAAGTAATGGCGATGAAAACTGAGTTGAATCGACATTTGAAAACCAATATAATTAAATATAATTATATATAGAATTGAAAATAGCGCGGTAGTTCGAAAATTCGATTTCTAATTTCAAATGAATATACAGAATTCAATATAAGTCAGAATTGAACGAAACAAGAAATATTTGAATCTGTATAACTATATCTTTATAACGAAGTTAACAAACTGAGATTTCATCTTAGAAATGATAAGATATGTCCAGTTTAAAATTAGAAATAGTCGCTGTGGAATTTATATATATTTGTATATATATAAGGCCCTTAAAAATGGATATTTTGCAAATGACCTCGGATTTCGACGAAACCACTTTTGTTAGATCCGTAGTGTCAGGTTATTGCTAGGTTTCAAATTTCATAGTTTTTCGAATCAATATGTAAGCGTGGCAAAGGAAAACGCGTTTGACCAGTTTCTGTTGAATTTAATCGACTGGAAATTGGCCATTTTGCAAACGGTCTCAGAATTCGACGAAACTAGTTTTGTTAGGACCGTATCGTCAATACGAAGCTAGAAAATATTTTTCTGGAATTTTTCTAGTTAGTATGTGGCCCCGGTAATTTGAAATGTACGTTTAAAATTCAATATAGTGATTTAAATGAAAATTCAAAAGGAAACCGATTGTAACGATCAAACCAGCTTGCGATACATATCCCATTGTGTTCGGAATGGGGGTTAAACGCTATGGACGACAGGCGGTGGGCCTCGTTTCGAGGTCATATGTAAAAGTCAACCTTTTGCGAAATTTAATAATTTAATAATAAAAAAAAAAAATATACTTTCCCTCCCTCCCTTTTATTCTTCCTCCTGGCCCCCCCCGGTTCATTATAATTTCAAAACAGAAAGAAAAAAAAAAAAAAAAACCCTAGAAATCGAATCGCCGCCGCCCCCATCCCGAAGCCACCCTCGCGACCGCCTCCTTCCAGCAAAGGCCCCGCCTCCCCCTCGAACCCCTCGCCGATCGCTCGCGAAGTTGAAGCCCCCCCTGGTTCGCAACGTTGAACTGCCGACCGCCACCCTCGAGAGCCGCCTCCGACGATCTGCTGACCCCCTTTTTCCTGTAAGTATTTTCGTTTTTTTTTTTTATTTTTTTTTTATTTTTGAATTCTTGAAAACTGAGATTTATAAAATAATTTTAAAACTGTTTTTTTTATAAAACCGAATTTAAAAACTGTTTTATGTTAATGTATTAAAACTGAAATTATTTAAAGTTAAAAAACTGTTTTATGTTTTTAAAATAAAAAATGTTTTATGTTTTTAAAGTTAAAAAAACTGTTTTATGTTTTTAAAATAAAAACTGTTTTATGTTTTTAAAATAAAAAATGTTTTATGTTTTTAAAGTTAAAAAAACTGTTTTATGTTTTTAAAATAAAAACTGTTTTATGTTTTTAAAATAAAAAATGTTTTATGTTTTTAAAGTTAAAAACTGTTTTTTTTTTTTTTTTTCTAGAAAGAAATTAAAACCGCAATTTATAAGAATAAAAAACTGCATTTTCTATGAAGATAAAAACGGCATTTTTATAAAAGAGAAAAACTGAATTTTTAAAAGTATTCAAAACTGAATTTTAAAAAGTATAAAAACTGATTTTGTTTTTTTAAATAAAAACTGATTTGATTTTAAAGAAATTTTAAAGAATATAAAAAAAATAGAAAACATATTTTTATATGTGAAAGCGAAAGTAAAAAACATATTTTTATATGTGAAAGCGAAAGTAAAAATCATATTTTTTTTATATGCTGAAAGCGAAAGTAAAAATCATATTTTTATATGTTGAAAGCGAAAGTAAAAATTCGATTTTTATATATTGAATAGCATAGTAAAAATTCTATTTTTACATGTGTAGAGAATACGGGCGAAAGCAACAAAAGGCGAAAATTTCTATTAGGAAGAGTCGTGCAGTTGGATAGCTATTGGTGAGATTTCTGATTTAAAATTTATATATATATGTGTGAAATAAAAGTGAATTGCTATATATATATATATATATATATATATATATATATATATATATATATATATATATATATATATATATATATATATATATATATACGCCCCTCGTCCACAAACCATGGACGATATTTATTGGTTGAAATTGTTGTGAAAAATTGAATGATTGTTTGGGATTGTTTGTGATTGATATTGGTTGATTGTGGTTGAAAAATACCCATTGGTGGTTGTGAAATATTTGGTTGAAACCACATAGGATTAGTTTGTGGAATTGAAATAAATATATATACATGCCGCCTGCGTGCGAACTAGATGCATGTTTCCCATTGTCAAAAACCGCGAGGTTTTAAGGTAGAGCGAGGAGCCGTACTAGGGACGGTGCCGGTGTAACTACCCTGCCGTTATGCTGCCGAAATTTTGAATAATATTTGTGTGTTTGAATTATTTTCATATGCTTAAAACTATAGAAAACATTCATGTGTTGAATTGATATTCATTCGTTGTTTAGAAATTCATGTGTTGAATGGTATTCATATTTTGAAATAAATAGTTCGATAATAAAAATCACATTTTTATCGATATCTAAGAACTATAGAAAACATTCATGTGTTGAATTGATATTCATTCGTTATTTAGAAATTCATGTGTTGAATGGTATTCATATTTTGAAATAAATAGTTCGATAATAAAAATCACATTTTTATCGATATCTAAGAACTATAGAAAACATTCATGTGTTGAATTGATATTCATTCGTTATTTAGAAATTCATGTGTTGAATGGTATTCATATTTTGAAATAAATAGTTCGATAATAAAAATCACATTTTTATCGATATCTAAAAACAATAGAAAACATTCATGTGTTGAATTGATATTCATTCGTTGTTTAGAAATTCATGTGTTGAATGGTATTCATATTTTGAAATAAATTGTTCGATAATAAAAATCACATTTTTATCTATATATAAAAACTATTGAAAACATTCATGTGTTGAATTGATATTCATTCGTTGTTTAGAAATTCATGTGTTGAATGGTATTCATATTTTGAAATAAACTGTTTGATAATAAAAATCACCTTTTATCGACTATATGAACTATATAGAAAAATAGTGTTTTGAAATGAATCGTTTTACAATAAAAATCACATTTTTATTGTATGCATAAATCGTTAAAATGTGAAGAGTTGAAAATAGCCACTTGTTCAAAATAAACATATATGAGTTGAAATATTCATTAATTAGCTAATGAAATGATTTGCACCTATTTATGTAACATTAGAATGAATGGAGTTTTTAAACCAAATAGAAATCAAATATGAAGTTGAATAGAAAATGAAAAATGATATGAACTGTATATATATGTACATGCAATATTCATTGAACAGGTTATAGCAAAGGGGCTAGAGAAGAGGAATAAAATTTGTGCCCGACAAATAGGTACACATTTACTGATTTGTTTGGGTGATGATTTTGAGCCTGTTGGCTAGCCGCTTGGCTTTTTCTTTTTCTTTTTGAGATTAGAAGGACCGGGACGCTATTTGCGATTTCCCGACGCTCCCGGTGCAGGGGAGGTTATGGCGAAATTTTTCCAAAATTTAAGGTGTTAGAAATTTTTTTGAAGTGAAAACGATATAGAAATCATTGAATGAACTATATTTATATAACTATATAAATATAAATAAAATTAAAACGAAACGAGGCCGTGCAGTTCGTATTTTGAAACCGTGATTTCAAACGACTAGTACGGGAAATCCGACCATTGGATTTTCCCGAAACCTCAACCGTCGGGTTCGCCTTGGAATAATCTTTCCAACGGCACCAACCTTGTAAAAATCCAACGGTTGGATTGTCTCGAATGTTTAATTCAAATCTGAAGAAAAACAGCGCCAGAAACGATTATATTTATTTATATATATAAATAAAATTATATTTAATCGAATAACGACGCTGCAGTTCGTATTTTGAAATCGAAACTTCAAACGATTGTACCGGGAGATCCGACCGTCGGATTTTCCCGAAACTGGAACCGTTGGATTCGTTTTGAAAAGACCTTTCTAATGATGTAAATTTTGTAAAGATCCAACGGTTAGATTTTCAGATATGTGTAAATCAAATCTGAAGAAAAACAGCGCCACGGCAACGTTATGGCCCGAAGCGTCGTTTTGAATAAAATGGCTATTTTAAAATAAATAAAAATAGCGATAAATAGTTATAAAATATCCTAAGCGATATGGAATGGAAATAAACTGAATTTGCTTGGTTTATGTGATATTTGATGGTTGAATGTGTTTGGTGTGAAAATTACATTAAAGAACAATTGGTGTTGTCGAATAATTTAACCATTGAAATAAATCGATTTGAAATTCTAAATATACGTGAATTATTTGGAAAGGCCGAGTTAATTCTCATTTCGAATAATCGACCGACGATTGAAATTCGAAGATGAAGACGATGGTCGAAGACCGGAGATCTTCACCTCGTTTGGATGGTAACCGAGGTCCTGATTGGGAGGCATCCCGAAATATGGATAATGAGTGGTGATCGTTCAGACGTACGTGTTGATCGATGGGTTTGCGAGGTATTTAGTGCCTCCGGTTTCGTTCAGACCCAGAACGGACTTGTAAATGGACTGTGTGTCCGACATGGGAATTTGTTCTGTGTGATTGATAGCCATCAGTTGCACGGTGTGAATTGCCTGTGTGGCATGCTAAGATGCAGTGATCAGGGCTTCTGTTGAAAAGCAAAGTCTTGTGGAGATGATCAAAGCACCGCCTATGTGGCGTAGCCTTGTGTATAACGTGAATTCGCGAGCCTCACACCCCGGTATGAACCTAAAACGGGAGGAAGGACCTCAGGGAGGACATGCGTTTCTTTCTAGTTAGGGTGGTGTCAGTGACCTACCAGCCCTGACATTTATATACTTTTCACCTATGTGGTTGTTGCTGTTGCGAGGCGCCTCGGTTTGATCGGACGATCCGGGTCCGATGGAGTCATTCGTTGGCTCGTTTACGCCCCAAAGGGCGGGGAAACGTATTGTTCAGGCATTTTAATCCACATCGGTGGACCGGCCCTGACGATCCAAGGGTCGATGCGCTCTGACCCTGTGGCTCGGGCTAGAGAGTCACGAAGTCGGTAAGGACTATCTTTTGCCTTGGTTCATGACGGAAATCCAATTTCCAAATACGACATTGTGCGGTTTTGATTGTATACCTATATATGGCGACATAGTGGTATGGGGCATTAATGCCGTCTATGATTGATAGTTATGATTTGAAATTGTTTTCAAAACATATAAACACTAGTAATAATATCAAATGCCTTTGTTTTATTCGTATCAAGCATATCTTGGCCGTTATAAGGTAAAAACTCTATCCTCCGGTTTGCGTTGCATTGTGTGATGGGAACTGAGTCTTATAACGGTTTCATTTTTAAAAAAAGCATAGCGATGTGTAAAAGAAAGATTTGTTTTAAAGCACTGGCAATCCAATGGAGTAAACCCGTTCCACGAAAGTGGCGTGGTCCTGAGATTAGCCAATTATATATGTGTTGAGTGGATTTCTCATACCAGTCCCATGACTGACTCGTAGTTTGTTTCACTCTCAAACTCGGGTGCCCCTTTTTCTACACGGGCAGCCTTGTATTCAGGTTTAGCTGGTTCTTTCTGGATAGCTGGAGCTGAAGATGGATTCTATCATTTATTTCTTTTTATGCTGTTCAGCTCCTATTGTACATATTTTGTTTATTTCCGCTGTAGACATTTATGTATAGCTGAACTGTATTTGTACTAAGTAAGATCCTGTATACTGTGTAACTCTGATGATTACTTTTATCCAGTATATTTTGTTGTTCATTCTGGTGTATTTATTTATTTCTGTTCTGCTATTATATGTTTCTGTGTTATATTCCAAAAGATAACCTTGTTTCCGTGAGAACGGGAAATCGGGTCGTCTCAACGTGGTATCAGAGCTTTGGTTAAGCTTAGTTCTGGAATATAACATTTGAATGAACTCGTCAGAAATAGAACCAGTAGTGTTCTAGGACGGGTAACTCTATACAGATAGGATCAGTAATATCCTAGTATGAGTAAAGCAGAAAGAAATTACACCTTGATAGACACATTTACATTGAAGTATGTGTTTCTATGTTTTAAAATACCTTTTCTGTGACCTGACACTTGATCTGCTAATTGCAGAAGTACTAGAAAAATGAGTGCCAGAAACAGAAGGAATACAGAACCCGATCTAGAGGCTCTATTCAAGAGATATCGAAATCTGGGTGGAGAAAAATTCTCGGGCAATGAATCTATTATTCAAACTCAAGCTTGGTTGAGTTCTGTCGAAAAAATCTTTGAGCATATCCAGCTGAGAGATGACCAGAAACGGTTAGTAGCATCTTGGGCGCTTAAAGAAGAAGCTTTAATCTGGTGGGAATCAATCATCAGAAATAATCCAGAAGGTGATATCACCTGGGACAGATTCAAAGTGATTTTCCTAGAGAGATTTACTCCTCCCGAAGTAACCGAGAGATTATGTGATGAATTTTCTTATCTAATACAAGGTGATATGACCATTCCCGAATATCATAAGAAATTCAATGAACTTGCTCACTTTGCTCCTCATCTAATTCAAAATCCGAAGAGGAAAAATATGAGATTTATTCACGGGCTTCAAAGGAAATACCAGAATAAGGTATTGGGGCATGTGAAGCTTCCTTTTTCTGAAATGATTTACATGGCTTATCAGTATGAAGACCTCCATAAGAAAGGAATGTTGCGCGACGAAGAAGAAGTCTGTTCTAGTGACAAAGCAGAGTCGGAAACGGATATTCCAGAAGCCAGTAAGAGGTCTGAGGTCAGTAACAAGCCCGAGGCAGACCGGAAGAGGGCCAGATCCGAAAAAGAACCGGCAACGACTGCCACATGTTCTAACTGCAATAAGAAAGGACATTTGTCGATAAGTTGCAGATCTTTAAAGAAACAAAGAAAAGGGGGATATAGAGCAAATCGAAAACAAAAGAAGAAAAGGTTCAGAACTGACGGGGTGTTCCAAGAGAATAGAGAGTGCAAACAGTGCCACGAGGCTGGTCATCTTGCAAAGGATTGCCCACAGTTAAACAAGCCTGAAATGGTTCAAGTAAATGAAGTGGCAGAAACTTCTGAGCCCTCAGCTATTCAGGAAAGGCCGGATGTTTTAGAAGGCACGCTAACTGTCAAAGACATCCCAGTTAAAGTACTGTTTGACACAGGCGCGTCACGAAGCTTCATTTCAAAGGATGCAGCTAAGAAACTGGAATTGAATTTGAAAAAGCTCAAGGAACCCATGACTGTCCAGAATCCGGTTGGGGGTTCTATTGATCTCAATTGGGTTTGTGGAGTGCCGGTTTCTTTCTCTCGTTATCGGTTTCCTACCATCGCAGTCGTTATGAATTTTAAAGAGTTTGATCTTATCTTAGGGTTAGATTGGTTGACTAAATATGAAGCTGAAGTTAAATGCGCCGACAGAGTCGTAAAGGCGAAGATTAAATCAGGCGATTATATAACCATTCCCTGTGAAGGTCAGAATGCTAATAGAAAAGACTTCTGGGCAGCTTTGAATGTTTCTCCAGCCCAAATAGAAAATATCCCAGAAATCACTGAGAATATTCCTGACCTCATCAAAGATATTCCTGTCGTCAAGAATTATGCGGATGTGTTTGAGGAAGTTGTTCGCTTACCTCCGCAAAGAGAAATAGATTTCAAAATTGCTTTAGTTCCCAATGCAAGGCCAGTAGTTCACGCTATTCGAAGAATGTCCTTGAAAGAGAAGGAGGAATTAGACAATCAAACACGACAGCTAGTATGGAAAGGTCTGATCAGGCCTAGTTTCTCTGATTGGGGTGCAGCAGTGGTTTTTGTCCCAAAATCTGATGGTACTCTACGTCTATGCGTGGACTATCGTGATTTGAACAAGCAAACCATAAAGAATAAATATCCATTACCGCGAATTGATGATTTATTGGATCGATTAAATGGAGCACAAGTATTTTCAAGAATGGACCTAGCTACAGGTTTCCATCAACTTCGAATTGCCGAAGAGTGTGTTCCAATGACAGCGTTCAGAGGCCCCGACTTATTCTACGAGTGGTTAGTAATGCCGTTCGGCTTATGTAACGCTCCAGCTTATTTCGTCGATCTGATGAACAGAGTATTCAGAGGAGTATTGAATAAATTTGTTCTGGTTTTTATTGATGATATTCTAATCTTCTCTAAATCAAAGGCCGAACATGAAAAGCATCTGGAACAGGTTCTAGAAATTCTGAGACGGAATGTATTGAAGGCCAAGTTTTCCAAATGTATATTCTGGCAAGATGAAGTGAAATTTCTGGGCCATGTTGTATCGAAAGAAGGAATTGCTGTGGATCCAAGCAAAATCACAGCTATTCAGAATTGGAAACAGCCCAGTACTCCCACTGAAGTCCGCAGTTTTCTCGGATTGGCTAGCTATTACCGAAAGTTCGTTAAAGACTTTTCGAAGATATCTGGTCACTTAACTAAGCTAACAAAGAAGCATTCTAAGTTCAAATGGACTGAAGAGAGTGAGGAGGCTTTTGAAGAGCTAAAGTTAAGATTAACAACAGCTCCAGTGTTAACCATCATTGATGGCAACCAGGATCTAAAAGTCTGGACTGATGCTTCTAGAGAAGGCCTTGGAGCAGTGTTAATGCAAAGAGGCCAAGTAATTGCTTATGCTAGCCGTCAACTGAAGCCACACGAGAAGAACTACGTAACTCATGATCTTGAGTTATTGGCTATCATATTCTCTTTGAAAATCTGGAGACACTATCTTCTCGGTGAGAGATTCGAACTGTTTACAGATCATCAGTCATTAAAGTACCTGTTCACTCAGAAGGACTTGAACCTGAGGCAGCAACGTTGGCTGGAGTTTCTTGCAGCATATGACTTTGAAATTATATACACTCCAGGAAAAGCCAATGTCGTGGCTGATGCGTTAAGCAGAAAGAACGTAATGATCGCCAGCTTTATTATCACAACTTCCTTGATTGACAAAATATCTATTCTTCAGAAGGAGGATAACTTTATTAAAGATATGATCAAAAGGATTCAGAAAGGCGAACCCTCGTGTTTTCAAATAGATAACGACGAGACCTTGAGGTTAAAAGGAAGGATTTGTGTTCCTGACGTTCCTGAGCTAAAAAGGGAAGTGTTAGACGAGTGTCACAAGTCCAAGTTGAGTATCCATCCTGGTGTGGCCAAAATGTACAACGATCTCAAAAGAACATTCTGGTGGAAGGCTATGAAAAGGGACGTTTCAATATATGTTAGTCGATGCCCTACTTGCCAGTTAGTCAAAAGTGATCAACAGAAATTGGCTGGATTATTACAACCACTAGAAGTTCCTGGCTGGAAGTGGGAACATATTTCTATGGATTTCATTGATGGTTTGCCCAGAACCAAAAAGGGAAATGACAGTATTTGGGTGATCGTTGATCGCTTCACGAAGACCGCCCATTTCATACCTGTCAAATCAAATAGAACCGCTCAGAGTCTGGCGCAGATTTACTTCAGGGAAATAGTTAGACTGCATGGAGTGCCGCTCAGTATAGTAAGTGATAGAGATGCAATATTCACTAGCAAATTCTGGGAAGCATTTCAAGTCGAGCTGGGAACGAAGTTAAACCTAAGCACCGCTTATCATCCTCAGACAGACGGTCAGACTGAGAGGGTGAATCGCATTCTAGAAGATCTATTGCGGGCTTGTGTTATAGATTTCGGTGGATCATGGGAAGACAATCTACATTTGGCTGAGTTCTCTTATAACAACAGCTACCAGGCGAGTCTGACAATGTCGCCATTCGAAGCATTGTATGGTAGACCGTGCCGATCTCCTGCTTGTTGGGTCGAGCCTGGGAATAGACTTGTGTTGGGTCCTGATATGATTCGAGAAGCTGCCGACAAAGTCGATTTTATTAAGAAGCGATTACTCGCCGCTCAAAGCCGACAAAAGAGCTATGCCGATAAAAGAAGAAGAGATATATCCTTTGAAGTTGGCGACTATGTATATTTGAAAGTATCGCCGATGAGAGGAGTTATCCGGTTCGGTAAAACTGGAAAGTTAGCACCCAAATTCATTGGTCCGTTTCCTATTCTGGAACGGATTGGAACTCTCGCATATAAAGTTAAATTGCCAGACTGGTTGCCTGGAGTTCATGACGTATTTCATATATCTCAACTTCGAAAGCACGTTCATGATCCAGACTTGATCGTGGAAGAAGCAGCTCAGCAGGATATTGAAATTACTCCAGAATTAGCTGTGAGGCGTGAGCCGCTAAAGATTATCGGCAAAGAAACCAAAGAGCTGAGGAACAAGAAGGTTCACTTAGTCAAGGTACAATGGAGTGGAGATCCGCGAGATTGTACTTGGGAAACTGAGGAGAGCATTCAGAAAGCTTATCCTAGATGCCGAGTAGATATCTCTGATTGACTCTGGTGCAAGGTACATTTAACCTACTTTGCATTACCTTTTAATTCTCTATTCTGTTGCTATTTTCTTCCCATGGATGTGCATTGTTTATTCTATACTCAGAATATTAAAAACAAATTGGTTGTTGTATTGTGGGATTGTAGATTTATCAAACCACTTTCGACTTTATTCCTTTTCGGGGACGAAAAGTTTTAAGTGGGGGAGATTGTAACGACCCAGAAAATCTGAACCAATTTAAATTTTTTTAAATTGGCTAAAATAATGGATTTTAAATATTTAAAATAAATATTTTAAGTAATGGCGATGAAAACTGAGTTGAATCGACATTTGAAAACCAATATAATTAAATATAATTATATATAGAATTGAAAATAGCGCGGTAGTTCGAAAATTCGATTTCTAATTTCAAATGAATATACAGAATTCAATATAAGTCAGAATTGAACGAAACAAGAAATATTTGAATCTGTATAACTATATCTTTATAACGAAGTTAACAAACTGAGATTTCATCTTAGAAATGATAAGATATGTCCAGTTTAAAATTAGAAATAGTCGCTGTGGAATTTATATATATTTGTATATATATAAGGCCCTTAAAAATGGATATTTTGCAAATGACCTCGGATTTCGACGAAACCACTTTTGTTAGATCCGTAGTGTCAGGTTATTGCTAGGTTTCAAATTTCATAGTTTTTCGAATCAATATGTAAGCGTGGCAAAGGAAAACGCGTTTGACCAGTTTCTGTTGAATTTAATCGACTGGAAATTGGCCATTTTGCAAACGGTCTCAGAATTCGACGAAACTAGTTTTGTTAGGACCGTATCGTCAATACGAAGCTAGAAAATATTTTTCTGGAATTTTTCTAGTTAGTATGTGGCCCCGGTAATTTGAAATGTACGTTTAAAATTCAATATAGTGATTTAAATGAAAATTCAAAAGGAAACCGATTGTAACGATCAAACCAGCTTGCGATACATATCCCATTGTGTTCGGAATGGGGGTTAAACGCTATGGACGACAGGCGGTGGGCCTCGTTTCGAGGTCATATGTAAAAGTCAACCTTTTGCGAAATTTAATAATTTAATAATAAAAAAAAAAATATACTTTCCCTCCCTCCCTTTTATTCTTCCTCCTGGCCCCCCCCGGTTCATTATAATTTCAAAACAGAAAGAAAAAAAAAAAAAAAACCCTAGAAATCGAATCGCCGCCGCCCCCATCCCGAAGCCACCCTCGCGACCGCCTCCTTCCAGCAAAGGCCCCGCCTCCCCCTCGAACCCCTCGCCGATCGCTCGCGAAGTTGAAGCCCCCCCTGGTTCGCAACGTTGAACTGCCGACCGCCACCCTCGAGAGCCGCCTCCGACGATCTGCTGACCCCCTTTTTCCTGTAAGTATTTTCGTTTTTTTTTTTTATTTTTTTTTTATTTTTGAATTCTTGAAAACTGAGATTTATAAAATAATTTTAAAACTGTTTTTTTTATAAAACCGAATTTAAAAACTGTTTTATGTTAATGTATTAAAACTGAAATTATTTAAAGTTAAAAAACTGTTTTATGTTTTTAAAATAAAAAATGTTTTATGTTTTTAAAGTTAAAAAAACTGTTTTATGTTTTTAAAATAAAAACTGTTTTATGTTTTTAAAATAAAAAATGTTTTATGTTTTTAAAGTTAAAAAAACTGTTTTATGTTTTTAAAATAAAAACTGTTTTATGTTTTTAAAATAAAAAATGTTTTATGTTTTTAAAGTTAAAAACTGTTTTTTTTTTTTTTTTTCTAGAAAGAAATTAAAACCGCAATTTATAAGAATAAAAAACTGCATTTTCTATGAAGATAAAAACGGCATTTTTATAAAAGAGAAAAACTGAATTTTTAAAAGTATTCAAAACTGAATTTTAAAAAGTATAAAAACTGATTTTGTTTTTTTAAATAAAAACTGATTTGATTTTAAAGAAATTTTAAAGAATATAAAAAAAATAGAAAACATATTTTTATATGTGAAAGCGAAAGTAAAAAACATATTTTTATATGTGAAAGCGAAAGTAAAAATCATATTTTTTTTATATGCTGAAAGCGAAAGTAAAAATCATATTTTTATATGTTGAAAGCGAAAGTAAAAATTCGATTTTTATATATTGAATAGCATAGTAAAAATTCTATTTTTACATGTGTAGAGAATACGGGCGAAAGCAACAAAAGGCGAAAATTTCTATTAGGAAGAGTCGTGCAGTTGGATAGCTATTGGTGAGATTTCTGATTTAAAATTTATATATATATGTGTGAAATAAAAGTGAATTGCTATATATATATATATATATATATATATATATACGCCCCTCGTCCACAAACCATGGACGATATTTATTGGTTGAAATTGTTGTGAAAAATTGAATGATTGTTTGGGATTGTTTGTGATTGATATTGGTTGATTGTGGTTGAAAAATACCCATTGGTGGTTGTGAAATATTTGGTTGAAACCACATAGGATTAGTTTGTGGAATTGAAATAAATATATATACATGCCGCCTGCGTGCGAACTAGATGCATGTTTCCCATTGTCAAAAACCGCGAGGTTTTAAGGTAGAGCGAGGAGCCGTACTAGGGACGGTGCCGGTGTAACTACCCTGCCGTTATGCTGCCGAAATTTTGAATAATATTTGTGTGTTTGAATTATTTTCATATGCTTAAAACTATAGAAAACATTCATGTGTTGAATTGATATTCATTCGTTGTTTAGAAATTCATGTGTTGAATGGTATTCATATTTTGAAATAAATAGTTCGATAATAAAAATCACATTTTTATCGATATCTAAGAACTATAGAAAACATTCATGTGTTGAATTGATATTCATTCGTTATTTAGAAATTCATGTGTTGAATGGTATTCATATTTTGAAATAAATAGTTCGATAATAAAAATCACATTTTTATCGATATCTAAGAACTATAGAAAACATTCATGTGTTGAATTGATATTCATTCGTTATTTAGAAATTCATGTGTTGAATGGTATTCATATTTTGAAATAAATAGTTCGATAATAAAAATCACATTTTTATCGATATCTAAAAACAATAGAAAACATTCATGTGTTGAATTGATATTCATTCGTTGTTTAGAAATTCATGTGTTGAATGGTATTCATATTTTGAAATAAATTGTTCGATAATAAAAATCACATTTTTATCTATATATAAAAACTATTGAAAACATTCATGTGTTGAATTGATATTCATTCGTTGTTTAGAAATTCATGTGTTGAATGGTATTCATATTTTGAAATAAACTGTTTGATAATAAAAATCACCTTTTATCGACTATATGAACTATATAGAAAAATAGTGTTTTGAAATGAATCGTTTTACAATAAAAATCACATTTTTATTGTATGCATAAATCGTTAAAATGTGAAGAGTTGAAAATAGCCACTTGTTCAAAATAAACATATATGAGTTGAAATATTCATTAATTAGCTAATGAAATGATTTGCACCTATTTATGTAACATTAGAATGAATGGAGTTTTTAAACCAAATAGAAATCAAATATGAAGTTGAATAGAAAATGAAAAATGATATGAACTGTATATATATGTACATGCAATATTCATTGAACAGGTTATAGCAAAGGGGCTAGAGAAGAGGAATAAAATTTGTGCCCGACAAATAGGTACACATTTACTGATTTGTTTGGGTGATGATTTTGAGCCTGTTGGCTAGCCGCTTGGCTTTTTCTTTTTCTTTTTGAGATTAGAAGGACCGGGACGCTATTTGCGATTTCCCGACGCTCCCGGTGCAGGGGAGGTTATGGCGAAATTTTTCCAAAATTTAAGGTGTTAGAAATTTTTTTGAAGTGAAAACGATATAGAAATCATTGAATGAACTATATTTATATAACTATATAAATATAAATAAAATTAAAACGAAACGAGGCCGTGCAGTTCGTATTTTGAAACCGTGATTTCAAACGACTAGTACGGGAAATCCGACCATTGGATTTTCCCGAAACCTCAACCGTCGGGTTCGCCTTGGAATAATCTTTCCAACGGCACCAACCTTGTAAAAATCCAACGGTTGGATTGTCTCGAATGTTTAATTCAAATCTGAAGAAAAACAGCGCCAGAAACGATTATATTTATTTATATATATAAATAAAATTATATTTAATCGAATAACGACGCTGCAGTTCGTATTTTGAAATCGAAACTTCAAACGATTGTACCGGGAGATCCGACCGTCGGATTTTCCCGAAACTGGAACCGTTGGATTCGTTTTGAAAAGACCTTTCTAATGATGTAAATTTTGTAAAGATCCAACGGTTAGATTTTCAGATATGTGTAAATCAAATCTGAAGAAAAACAGCGCCACGGCAACGTTATGGCCCGAAGCGTCGTTTTGAATAAAATGGCTATTTTAAAATAAATAAAAATAGCGATAAATAGTTATAAAATATCCTAAGCGATATGGAATGGAAATAAACTGAATTTGCTTGGTTTATGTGATATTTGATGGTTGAATGTGTTTGGTGTGAAAATTACATTAAAGAACAATTGGTGTTGTCGAATAATTTAACCATTGAAATAAATCGATTTGAAATTCTAAATATACGTGAATTATTTGGAAAGGCCGAGTTAATTCTCATTTCGAATAATCGACCGACGATTGAAATTCGAAGATGAAGACGATGGTCGAAGACCGGAGATCTTCACCTCGTTTGGATGGTAACCGAGGTCCTGATTGGGAGGCATCCCGAAATATGGATAATGAGTGGTGATCGTTCAGACGTACGTGTTGATCGATGGGTTTGCGAGGTATTTAGTGCCTCCGGTTTCGTTCAGACCCAGAACGGACTTGTAAATGGACTGTGTGTCCGACATGGGAATTTGTTCTGTGTGATTGATAGCCATCAGTTGCACGGTGTGAATTGCCTGTGTGGCATGCTAAGATGCAGTGATCAGGGCTTCTGTTGAAAAGCAAAGTCTTGTGGAGATGATCAAAGCACCGCCTATGTGGCGTAGCCTTGTGTATAACGTGAATTCGCGAGCCTCACACCCCGGTATGAACCTAAAACGGGAGGAAGGACCTCAGGGAGGACATGCGTTTCTTTCTAGTTAGGGTGGTGTCAGTGACCTACCAGCCCTGACATTTATATACTTTTCACCTATGTGGTTGTTGCTGTTGCGAGGCGCCTCGGTTTGATCGGACGATCCGGGTCCGATGGAGTCATTCGTTGGCTCGTTTACGCCCCAAAGGGCGGGGAAACGTATTGTTCAGGCATTTTAATCCACATCGGTGGACCGGCCCTGACGATCCAAGGGTCGATGCGCTCTGACCCTGTGGCTCGGGCTAGAGAGTCACGAAGTCGGTAAGGACTATCTTTTGCCTTGGTTCATGACGGAAATCCAATTTCCAAATACGACATTGTGCGGTTTTGATTGTATACCTATATATGGCGACATAGTGGTATGGGGCATTAATGCCGTCTATGATTGATAGTTATGATTTGAAATTGTTTTCAAAACATATAAACACTAGTAATAATATCAAATGCCTTTGTTTTATTCGTATCAAGCATATCTTGGCCGTTATAAGGTAAAAACTCTATCCTCCGGTTTGCGTTGCATTGTGTGATGGGAACTGAGTCTTATAACGGTTTCATTTTTAAAAAAAGCATAGCGATGTGTAAAAGAAAGATTTGTTTTAAAGCACTGGCAATCCAATGGAGTAAACCCGTTCCACGAAAGTGGCGTGGTCCTGAGATTAGCCAATTATATATGTGTTGAGTGGATTTCTCATACCAGTCCCATGACTGACTCGTAGTTTGTTTCACTCTCAAACTCGGGTGCCCCTTTTTCTACACGGGCAGCCTTGTATTCAGGTTTAGCTGGTTCTTTCTGGATAGCTGGAGCTGAAGATGGATTCTATCATTTATTTCTTTTTATGCTGTTCAGCTCCTATTGTACATATTTTGTTTATTTCCGCTGTAGACATTTATGTATAGCTGAACTGTATTTGTACTAAGTAAGATCCTGTATACTGTGTAACTCTGATGATTACTTTTATCCAGTATATTTTGTTGTTCATTCTGGTGTATTTATTTATTTCTGTTCTGCTATTATATGTTTCTGTGTTATATTCCAAAAGATAACCTTGTTTCCGTGAGAACGGGAAATCGGGTCGTCTCATACTTCATATCTAACACCACGGTGTTATCGGTAAATTCAATTACCATTTCATGTTCAAATCTAATTAAAGATTTAACTATCGCTTGGAGCAAAATTGGTGTTACTCTATTCTCGATCATTTCAATCTAATTAAAGATTCATTAAAACTCCACTTGGTTTTAATCTTCCCAATTATCACTATCAATGATTATTTAACTTAGGAAATCATATCCTGTCTTTAATTGGGTTAAAGAACCAATGTCATTTAAAACACAATTCACTATAAACCCAAAATCACATTCCATTCCAATTCAATTATTGAAACTTCCGGTTACTTTTAAAAACCTTTCAAATCCAATTTATTTATTTAAAAATAAATAAATTATTATTCTAGTTCAAAACTAGTTCATTTCGATAAAAACTATTTTTATCTTTTCAAATTTGGAATTTTTCATCTCAATTCTTCACAAATCATTTCTTATGATTTTACACAAATTATTACTATTATTAATAATTTTACCAAGGCTCGTACAGTCGAATTCCATCAACAGCCATCGAACTGCACTTACAGCGACCTTTTCCAAATTTGATTTGGATATAATTCCAAATCCAACTGTTAGATTTCAAATCTCTAATATTCGTTAGAAAGCTCTTTTCGATACGAACCCAACGGTTCCAGTTTTAGGAGAATCCGACGGTCGGATCTCCCGTAATATCCTTTCGAAGCCAATGGTCGAAATTCGCGAACTGCCGCGGTGCGGCACGTTCTGTTCAGGCCATTTAATATATATAATATATATATATATTATATATTTCGTCGATTTCCTTTTAAAAACTATTTTATAAATCTTTTTAAATTCGTTTTCGAAATGATTTCAACTTCATATTCAATTTCGAATCAAAATTGAATATTCCACATCATCGATACACAAATGATATTATTTTCAAAACGTTATATTTTGAAATCACTTTCTTTCTTATATTCATTATAAAAATGAATAAAATCGATAAAAATGTCGTTCACGTCAAAACGGCGTCATTCTAATCAACACGGCTTTTATTCAACACATGAATGTTTATTCTATTCAACACATGAGTATTTATTCTATTCAACACATGAATATTTATTCTATTCAACACATGAATTTATTTCTATTCAACACATGAATTTATATTATTCAACACATGAATTTTCATTCTATTCAACACATGAATTTATTTTCTATTCAATACATGAATTTATTTCTATTCAACACATGAATTTATTTTTATTCAACACATGAATTTATTTTATTAATATTCCTTATTTTCCAAATCGGAATGAGGCCCAATCAATTACCATATAAGGTTAATTATATGGATTTTCTACAAAACATATATATAATAGCAACGATAAACCATCAACCAGCATCTAGAGTGCACCTCACAACTGCATAAGCATTAAATATAAATAACTAATGCTTACACAGTCTGTCAACCCATCGATTGACATACAACTAAACTATTGGGATTAGTGTACGTCAAATATCATCCCAGTACCGATGTGGGGTTTCACATCAACAAACATAGATTTTTATTTGTGCAATTGGGCGATGAGTAAAATTTATCGTCCCAATCAATATCAGTCAAATTGGTGTACATAAACTGTAACGACCCGGAAAATCTGAACCAATTTAAAATTTTTAAATTGGCTAAAATAATGGATTTTAAACATTTAAAATAAATATTTTAAATAATGAAGATGAAAAATGAGTTCGAATCAACGTTTGAAAACGAATATAATTAATTCTAATTATAAACAAGGCCTGAAATGGCGCGGTAGTTTCAAAATCTGAATTCAAACTTTGACCGACTATATCGGGTGCAAAGCAAAACGGATTTGAGTTAAACCAAAAATATTTAAATCTGTTAGTGAATACCTTTCTAACGAATCTAAAAAATCGAAGTTTCGTAGCGGGAAGCAAAAGTTATGGCCAAACGAATTTTCAGAAAGGTCGCTATGGAATTTATATACCCCGTGAAATTGGCCATTTTGCAAACGACCTTGGAATTCGACGAAACCACTTTTGTCGGATTCGGGATGAGAAGTTATTTCTAAGTTTCAAATTTCATAATTTTTGAAGCTAGTATGTGAGCGTGGCAAAGGAAAACGTGTTTTGATCAATTATAGTTAAATTGGATCGACCAGAAATGGGCCATTTTTCAAACGGTCTCAGAATTCGACGAAATTAGTTTTGTTCGGACCGTGTCGTCAAAACATTGCAAGATTTATTTTTCTGGTTTTTTTCAAATCAGTTTGTGGCCCTGGCAAATTGAAATATACGTTCAAATCAATTATTGAATGTTATATATTTTAAATTGAAGGAAAACTGACTGAAACAGTCGAAGGGCCTACGAAACATATCCCATTGTGTTCGGAATGGGGGTAATTAGCTAGGGGCGATAGTTGCTGGGTTTGAATTGGGGTTCGTATTGATGAAGGGGTATTAATGAAAATTATAAAAAATATATATATGTATATATATATATATATATATATATATATATATATTAACCTATAGGAAACCCGCGTTGACCAGAGGGTATCGTTCAAACCCTCATCCTCTTCAAAAGCGTACGGCGGAAAAAGCAATTTCCTTCTCCCCTCGTTTCCATTCGATTCTCTCAACAAAATCTGTTGCTTCTTTGGAGAAATCTGCAGAGATTTGTTCAATCTACAAATCCACACTGGTTTGGTAATTTATCAGCAAGCGTAGGTGGAGATTCGAGTCCCCAAAGTCCGAGGCTTTGGACCGCCGTCGAGCTCTCTATAGGGCGTCGAACTGGCCACCAGTGGTGGCGCTGGAAAGCCCTCTCCAAGCTCGAGATCGTGGCACAGGCCGATCGTCATATAGTTGCACGAATTGAACGAAAATCGAAAACCTAGTTTCGAACAAAACTGTGAAGGTACGGTTTTGTTTAATTTCAACTGTTTTAACACCTTTAAACCGTTGCAAACTTTGAAAAATCATATCTTTTTTGTTTCTTGACAAAATTCGATGAAACAGGAAACATCGTGACCGTGTGGACGTCTTCTACCTTCTAGAAGAGACCGCATATTGTTCTGAGCCTTCTGCTATTTTTGGTGGAGTGGAACCCAAAGTGAGATTTCTAAATTATAAACGATATGGAAAACGACGATGTATAAATTATATAATCGATGTATGAGTTATATAAGCGTTGTGCACCTCTTGTATAAGCGTTGTATAAGTTGTACGTTCGATGTATAAGTTGTATATGCATTGTAAAAATTGTATATGTGTTGAAATAGAAGTGAAATGCTATATATATATATACGCCCCTCGTCCACAAACCATGGACGATATTCATTGATTGTGGTCGGTGTGAAAATTGATTGATAGCGAATGGTTGATTGGAATTGTTTGTGGTTGATATTGATTGATTGTGGTTGAAAAATACCCGTTTGTGGTTGAGAAATATTTGGTTGAAACCACATAGGATTAGTTTGTGGAAATGAAAAAAATATACATGTCGTCTGCGTGCGAACTAGATGCCTGATTCCCCATTGTTAAAAACCGTGAGGTTTTAAGGTAAAGCGAGGAGCCGTACTAGGGATGGTCCCGGTTTTAACTACCCTGCCGTTATGCTGCCGAAATTTTGTATAATATTCATGTGTTAGAATTATTTTCATTTGTTGAAACTATATTTATTCATTGAATAGAAAACCTTCATGTGTTGAATTAAAATTCATTCATTGAATAGAATTCATGTGTTAAATGGCATTCGTGTTTTTAAATATAAAAAAAATCACCTTTTTATCTATATATACAAACTATAAAAAACCTACATGTGTTGAAACGATATTCATTCGTTGGATAGAAATTCATGTGTTGAATGGTATTCGTTTTTTAAATATAAAAATCACCTTTATATATATATATATATATATATATATATATATATATATATACAAACTATAGAAAACCTTCATGTGTTGAATCGATATTCATTCGTTGGATAGAAATTCATGTGTTGAATGGTAATCGTGTTTTAAATATAAAAATCACCTTTTTATGATATATATAAACAATAGGAAACTTTCATGTGTTGAATCGATATTCTTTCGTTGATTTGAAATTCATGTGTTGAAAGGTATTCATATTTTGAAAGAAATTGTTTTATAATAAAAATCCAATTTTTATCATCAATATGAACTATATAAAATAATCTTATTTTGAAATAAATTGTTTTATAATAAAAATCCTATTTTTATCACCTATATTAGCTATATAAAATAGTCGAGTTTTGAAATAAATTGTTTTACATTAAAAATCACATTTCTATTATATACATGAATTGTTAAAAATGGAGAAGTGCTGAAATAGGAAATAGTTAGATAAAAATATCATTTTTATCATATGTATGAAATTCATATTGTTTTGAAATCGAAGAATCGATATATATAAATATAATAGAATTGAAATATATCGAATAACGACGCTGCAGTTCGTATTCTGAAACTGTGATTTCAAACGATTATTGTGGGAGATCCGACCATCGGATTTTCCCGAAACCGCAACCGTTGGGTTCGCTTTGGAAATATCTCTCCAATGGCACCAACTTTGTAAAAATCCAATGGTTGGACTGTCTGGAATGTTTAATTCAAATCTGAAGAAAAACAGCGCCAAAATCGATTGTATATATATATAAATATAATTATATTAAATCGAATAACGACGCTGCAGTTCGTATTTTGAAATCGAAACTTCGAACGATTATACCGGGAGATCCGACCATCGGATTTTCCCGAAACTGGAACCGTCGGATTCGTTTTGAAAAGGTCTTTCTAATGATGTAAATTTTGTGAAGATCCAACGGTTAGATTTTCATATATGTGTAAATCAAATCTGAAGAAAAACAGTGCCACGGCCGCTTTATTGCCCGAAGCGTCGTTCTGAATAATTTGGCTATTTTAAAATAAATAAAAATAGCGATAAATTGTTATAAAATATTATAAACGATATGGATGTGAAATTTAGAAACTAACTGAAGGTTGGCTAATTCGAATGGTTTCATGGGTATTGATCTGATGTTGGTTTCGGCCTTCGGGGTTAATATTAGGGAAATCGTTCTCTTACTGATTGACGGTTAGTGACTAATGAATTGAAATGGTGCGTATGTATGTTAGTGTTGCACTTGTTTATTATATACGCGAGTTGCTCAGAAAGACCGGGTTTATCCCATTATGAATAACTTAATCGACGATAAGGAATCGAAGATGAAGACGGTGGTCGAAGACCGGAGATCTTCACCTCGTTTGGATAGTAATCGAGGTCCTGATTGGGAGGCATCACGAAATATGGATAATGAGTGGTGATCGTCCAGACGTACGTGGTGATCGATGGGTTTGCGAGGTATATAGTGCCTCCGGTTTCGTTCAGACCCAGAACGGACTTGCAAATGCACAGTGTGTCTGACATTGGAATTTATTCTGTGTGATTGATATCCATCAGTTGCACGGTGTGAATTGCCTGTGTGGCATGCTAAGATGCAATGATCAGGGCTTCTGTTGAAAAGAAAAGTCTTGTGGAGATGATCAAAGCCCCGCCCGTGTGGCGTAGCTTTGTGTATAACGTAAAATCGCGAGCCTCACACCCCGGTATGAACCAGAAACGGGAGAGGACATCAAGGAGGGCCTGCGTTTCTTTCTAGCTAGAAGTGGCGTCAGTGGTTTTACACGCCCTGATGAGTTTGACTTATGTGGTTGTTACTGTTGCGAGGCGCCTCGGTTAGATTGAACGATCCGGGTCCGATGGAGTCATTCGTTGGCTCGTTGACGCCCCAAAGGGTGGGGAAACGTAGTGTTCAGGCATTATAATCCACATCAGTGGACCGGCCCTGACGATCTAAAGGGTTGATGCGTTCTGATCCTGAGACACGGGCTAGAGCGTCTCAAATTCGGTAAGGACTATCTTTTGCCTTGGTTCATGATGGAAATCCAATTTCCAAATACGACATCGTGCGGTTTGGATTGTATATATATATATATATATGGCGACATGATATATGGTACCCATGCCGTCTATGATTGATAGTTATGATTCGAAATTGTTTTTGAAACATATAAACATTAGTAGTAATATCAAATGCTTTTGTTTTATTCGTATCAAGCATATTTTGGACATTATAAGGTAAAACTCTATCCTCCGATTTGCGTTGCATTGTGTGATAGGAACTGAGTCTTATAATGTCTTCATTTTTATAAAAAGCATTACGAAGTTTAAATGAAAGATTTGTTTTTAAAGCACTGGCAATCCAATGGAGTAAACCCGTTCCACGAAAGTGGCGTGGTCCTGTGATTAGCCATATTATTAATGTGTAGAGTAGATTTCTCATACCAGTCCCATGACTGACTCGTAGTTTGTTTCACTTTCAAACTCGGGTGCCCCTTTTTCTACACAGGCAGCCTTGTATTTAGGTTTAGCTGGTTCTTTCTGGATAGCTGGAGCTGAAGATGGATTCTATTATTTACCTCTTTTTATGCTATTCAGCTCCTATTGTACATATTATGTTTGTTTTCCGCTGAAGACATTTATGTATAGCTGAACTGTATTTGTACTAAGTATCATCCTGTATATTGTGTAACTCTGATGATTACGTTTATCCAGTATTCTATTGTACATTATCAGGTGTATTTATTTATTTCTGTTCTGCTATTATCTGTTTCTGTGTTATATTCCAAAGATTACCCTTGCCGCCGTCAGTACGGGGTTTTGGGTCGTCACATAAACAAATCGTTCGATTTGTAAATGAATATTTATTTTACTTCAACACATGAATATATATTTTATTTCAACACATGAATATATATTTTATTTCAGCACATGAATATATATTTTCTTTCAACACATGAATATATATTTTCTTTCAACACATGAATATATATTTTATTTCAACACATGAATATATATTTTCTTTCAACACATGAATATATATTTTCTTTCAACACATGAATATATATTTTATTCTATTCCATATCACACAATAAAATTTCACAACACAACAATCAAACAAACAAGTCATCCATTGTCTGTGGACGACGGGTGTCGAGTGCTGCTAAGCAATGCATGCATCCTAGTATACATATTTCAAACTAGAAATAAATTAAAGGTGAGGAGTTCTCACCGAGGGTTCCACTCCGCCGTGTTTTATTTCTGAATTTCAGAACCGTCGGGATTAGCCTAACATTCCAACGCAGTCCTCACTACGATGTTCATATTAGAAATCACGTTTTTATTTCAACGCTATAAAAATCGCATTTTTATTCCACTATATATATAATAAAAATATGATTTTTATTTCGCTACAACATATATAAAAATCATATCTTTATACCGCTACTTCTTTACAAAAATTTATATTTTTATAACGCTATTGTACATATAGAAATCATATTTTGATAACGAGGTTTATAGTATAAAAAAAAATCATTTCTTTTCATGTATAAAAATCGAACTTTTATCGTTACTTCATATATGTAAAAATCATAACATTCTTTAAATAAAAATCTCAACTTTGCATTGTAAAAATCCAATCTTTACGGTTTTTTAAAAATCTAAACTTTTCATATTCAAAAAACTGCTCTTTTTCTATTCAAAAATATGATCTTTTTCTATTCAAATATCTAATCTTTTTCTATTCCAAAATATGATCTTTATAAAACAAAAGAAATCATATCTTCTTATTTTCAAATCATGTATATTTTTATTTTCAGATCATATATATTTTTATCTCAAAGTTTTATATTTTAAAAGAACACATTTTTATTTATAGAAACCCTATTTTTTCAACTATATATGTATTTTCAGATTTTATCATAATGTTGTACATATTAAAATTAAAAAGAAATAGAAATAAAAAAATATTACCTTCTCCTTCCTCGCGTTAATTCCTGGATAGCGAAACCCATAACTCGACCATGATTTCCGCCATCGCTCATGCCAGGGGACCGCCAGTCGTTGAACAGAGTAGCTCACCTCAAAGAGCTCGGAGCCATCGCCCCAACGTCGATGTTCTGATGAACTCGGTGGACCCCACCTCTGGAAAAACGCGACCGATGATGATGAGTTTGGGGCTGAATTTCTCCCAAAACTAAATATGATACTTGATCAAACAATTCTCATCTGAAAACCCCAATCTTTCTCTTCTAATTTTGATTTGGAACGATATTCAAATTCGGCTTGGATAAGGAATAATTTAGTTTTGAACTTCAGAGCTTAACGTCCGTTCTTTTTGGGTTGGGTGGCGGCTGTTAGAAGTGAACGGGAAGTGAGGGTTTTGAGTGGAAAATTAATATATATATATATATAATAATAATATTTTTAATATTATTTAATTCTAAAATAGCTAGTTTAATCTCCAAATCCCAAATCAAACCCAACAACTATCGCCACTAGCCAAATACCCCCATCCCGAACGCAACGGGAAATGTTTTGTAAACCAATTCGGCTGTTATGATCGGTTTTCATCGAAATTAAAATATAAATCAGTATATATTTAATTTAAACGTACATTTTAATTTACCGGAGTCACATACTGACTCTATAAATTCTAGAAAAATTATTTACAGCTTCTTATTGATGATACAGTCCTAACAAAACTAATTCCGTCAAATTCTGAGACCGTTTGAAAAATGGTCATTTTCTGGTCGATCAAAATTGACAAAAACTGTTAAAACATGTTAACTACGCCACGCTCACATATTGCTTTCAAAAATTATGGAAAATTGTATCTAGCAATAAATTGACATTCCGGTTCCAACAAAAGTGGCTTTGTCGAAAACAGAGGTCGTTTGCAAAATGGCTATTTTTAAGGGCCAGAATTCCATAGCGACTATTCTGAATTTTCAACTGGGCATAACTTTTTATCCCTGCTATGGAAATTTCAATTTTTCGAATTCGTTGGAAAGATATTTTCAAGTAGATTCAAATATTTTCGGTTTCACTAAAATCCGGTTTATTTTGAATCCTGTTCATTAATTTGAAATTTGAAATCGAATTTTCGAACCACCGCGCCATTTTCAATTCCTTTTATATTTTAAAATAAATATTTATATTCAAATGACGATCTATATAAATATATACGTTCGAATTCTATTCTAAATAAATTTCTCGTCGTTATTATTTAAAATATTTCATTTTAAATACCCAAAATTCACTAAAATTACCAAAATAAAATTTTAAATTGCGTCGGATTTCCGGGTTATTACAATCTCTGTTGTATATAACGGTTGTATATACAAGTATATGATTTTTTGTTTGATGATAAGAACCAAATAAATATTATTTCTAATGTGCTTGTTACTGTACTGTTATTCAGCATCATAGACTGGAATATAATATATACATATATATAGAATACGACTGTACAGAATTTCATATATTCACACAGTATTTTATTTAAATATATATATATATTATATTTCAAACATTCAAACAATACAATTTCTTATAACTCCTCTATTTATTCATTTCACGGAATATTGTACTTGTATGTAAACAGAATAAAATAGACAAGTTCGTTTGACAACAATAAAATAATATTTTATTCCAATCAAATTTGTTTATTACATATATCAGTACAATTCTCTCACAGCTCCATCAGTACAGTTCTTTCATTGTCACTCAGCCATACATACACAATAGATACACAGTTACATTATATATATATATACACTTTGACATATATACAGTTTCAGTCTCATACATTTATTTGACACTACACACTGTCTTTAGTCTTCTGTTCTCACAGCATCTTCTCAGTCAGTCCAGTCATCACCTGTTTACCTGTCACATGAAACACACACAGTACACTGCAATAGAAATAAAACTGTATACACGCAAATATAAATTTTAATTTAAAAAAAATATTTGCCTCAGATTTCTGGTGTGTTCATGACCTAATCTGATTCATTTGTGTCCAGGCAGACAGTATGTATATGTACAGGGACAGGAAATTTTCTGATGCCTGCAAATACACAAGTGTATAGATATACATGTGTGCACTGCCACGCCAATCAGAATATAGCAGTGTGCAACTGAGGAGTAGCCACGTGGACCATCTCGACTCAGTGCAACACTCAAGCAACAAAACAAATGTCAACCAGCATAGTGAAAGTCAACACAAGTCAATACAAAAGAAACTCAATGATCGGACAAATTCAACACACATGGAGTTTCATGGCCAAGCACATGTATAAGTGAAAGAGTGCTGAAACAAATGGTCCAATTTAAAGAAATCTGTTGAACACATACTCAAGTACTACAAAAGCAATGTCAAACAGCATGAAGCATGAGTGGATCATAATGATGCAGCAAATAAATAGGCAGCTTAATCATGGCATGGTGGAGCTCATCAATGTAAAGTATATGGACAAGCAGCATGGTGTACAAACAGGTACAACAAAGTACAAGAAGTACAAGGAAAGAATGCAACAATGTAAAAAACCAAACAGGTCAAGCAAACAGCTCAACATAATGGCCAAACTAATGCATGCAACAATATTTAGTGCAACATGCAAGGTACAGCTTCATGCAAATACAACACAGGCTCAAGCCATAGTTCATGCAGACAAACTACTCAACAAGGCAGTTTCAAATTAGGTGTTTAAGCAATGACAATGCACATAGACCAAGCCTCGACAAGCACAAGGAAAATGTACACAAGTCAAAGCATGTACAAAGTAGATTGTTTCAACAAAAGTGGACAAAGCAAGAACCACAACAAGGCATTTCCCAATTAAGTGATGTGCCCCTGATGATCAAGTGCATGTCTCAAACACAAGAATGCAAGTAAACAAGGGATGATATGGACACAGTATGATAAAAGAAAATACTGAAGCTAACATATGGTTGCCATTCAGAATTAAATTTAAAACACTTTTTCACATAAGATAAATTTGGCATCAGGTTAAATAGAAGAATATATTCAATCATTCCTGGAATGAATCACTGTGATTACATGGCATGTTTTCAAAATCAAAGATGGGATTAGAGGCAAGCATCCTTAAGTTTCCACAAATTATTCATGATATGGAAGGTAATTAAAACAATTTTTGGGGCAAGTCTATTTTTCCAGTTTCATCAAATCAATCTCGGCAAGAATTAAATGTTCGAGAATATGTGTAAAGGCTAAAAATATATTTCCAGTTTTTGGCAAGTTTTAATTCCTAGAATTTGCAAATCCATCAATACAAATCGAGGGTAATCAAAATAGGAAAGTTGCAAATCTTTCTTCAAGAGGCCACAGACTTTTTTTTAGAAATGCTCAACATTTTTTTGAGCAAAAATAAATTCCAGAATTCATAAAGATTATTTTTGGCATGAAGATTTTTGGACAAAATTGCAACCTGTAATATTCGGCATTTTTTCAAGGGACCACAACATTTCTGCCAAAAGGGGAATTAACATATTTAAACAATCACGCAAGCCAATTCAATCGAGAATTTCAAAAAGGGGAAAACCACAGACAATCAGC
Organism: Allium sativum; assembly: GCA_030737875.1. NCBI lineage: Eukaryota > Viridiplantae > Streptophyta > Magnoliopsida > Asparagales > Amaryllidaceae > Allium > Allium sativum. Next base: position 10,782,229 of record JASFAX010000035.1, read on the forward strand.
CGAGCCATTATCGTGAAATCAGAGTGTGGGGTTTCTAATTTTTACCCTATATAACAATCACCAATTCATCATAGGCAGGGGAGATCGAACCCACAAAAATCAACTCAAAAATTCAGAGAAATCAATTTTAAATTAGAAGGAACTCACATATTTTTCTGGAGATTTTCGATTGCAATAAGTAACTCCAAATCAGTGAGACGAAGAGCATCAGCACGCAACCCACGAGAATACAGAGCCAAGAAGATTCCTTTCCACAAATTCAATCAATCGAGATTTGGATTTAGAAAACCCTAATCCCAAATTGATCGGCTGCCATTATCTTTTTCCAGAGATAAAGGATCGGGTGAATAAAATTTGAAGTGGGTCGGCCTAGTGTAAAAGAGAAAGGGGATGACCCTTTTAATTTAAATTCCTAGGGTTTTGTTTTTATTTATTTTGTATTTTCCTCTTTCTTTTGTAATTGTCGTTTAGTTTCTGGTTTTTCAAACTAGGGATTCAGTCAGAGTATTGACTGACAGTTGACAGAGTCTGTAAAATCTGCGTTATTGGTTACTTGGGTTGTAATCAGGGGAATTAGATCGAGTGGATATCGGTCAGTCTAGGGTTTTGAGCGCAGGGTTAGAATAGGAGAAGGGTTTGCGAGTGTACATGGTCTTGTATGTGGGATCTGTTCTATCACCTAGCAGAAACCTTAGAAATGCAGCACTAGGCATGGTTTTGCCGAAGCTGGGTACATCTGTGTGTGATTTATTTTCTGCATTTCTTTTTCTGCTGTATTATGTGATCTATTTATTATTACATATCTCGTTAGATTTTTAATTCAGTTAAAAACTGTGATAAACCCTATTCACCCCCCCTCTAGGGTTAATCTAGATCCAACAAGTGGTATTAGAGCAGGTATTTCTTTAACTCTAAAGTCATGGGTAATCCTAGTTGTCAGTCTAGTGAGAGTCAGTCCAGTTCATATCCAACTATTTTCACTGGAACATATTTTTTAAACTGGAAATCCAAAATTGAATTTTATTTAAAATCTGTTAATATGAAATGTTGGGATGTTGTTATAAATGGGTACGATATGGTAGGTAAAGTTTTTAATTCTCAAGCTACACATATTCTATATTCATATCTTGATGATGATCAATACAGTCTGATCTCCCATTGTTTAACTGCGCAGGGAATCCGGATAGCTCTCAATACGAAGTATGGACAAATTGACAACAGTTGCTCAACATCCCGAAATGTTAACTCATATTTAGATATATGCTTGACAGGTTTTACAGAAGATCACTCAGATGGATCAGCTGATGGAGACTCAACAGACAATGAAATAGAAAATTTCTCTTATGAAGATCTGGTTTATTTTTGTGCTGATTTAACTAAATCTGTTGACAAACTCCATTTTAAAAATAAATCTTTGAATACTGAAAAATCGTGAGTTGACCAGCAAAATTCATTGTTTGGAATTAGAACTTGAAAATGTTGTGAAATTTGAAAATTTTAATTGTGAAAATTGTTTGAAATTAAAGACTGATCTCGTTCATCTCAATAATAACATTCAAAGGCTTGAAGAAGAAATTCTAATTTTAAAAGATAACGAGATTGAGCTGAAAGATACAAACAATTTTTAACAAAAGGAATTTATAAATTTTAAGGCTACCAAAAATTCCAAACATGATATTGCTGAAAATAATAGTTTGTTGAAAACAGATCTGATTTTGAAAGAGCTTGAAATTGAGATTGAAAAATTCAAAACCTTTGGAAAACTTGAATCTGAAAAACAATATCATTTTGAACTTGAAATTTCCGAATCCCAAGCCAAAACTAAATTGCTTGAAAATGATAATTTGGTTTTGAAATAGTCCAGTGCTGAACAGAAGATCGCTATAAATAATTACTCAAACTTTACTAAAAGAAAATAGCGATCTAAAATCCAAAATTCAACGATTAGAATCAACTTTGGATAAATTTTCTAATGGGGAAAAATCGTTGAATATGCTGTTAAAAAACCAAGTTTCTATTGGAAATAAATCTGGTCTTGGCTTTGGAAAAAATGATGTTTTTGGAAAACAAAATTCAAATGATTTGAAAAATCCCTCAAACTGCTTTGGAAGGAACTGCATTGAAAATTTGAACTCTGAAAATATCAAAGGTTTTTAGAATCAAAATTAATAGACAATTTAAACATTCTTGGATCCCAAAAAATAAAATGGCCTTCTTCAAGTTCACACAAATTTGGGTTCCTAAGGGTACGAAAGTTAATTCTAATGGTTTGTTATATAAACAAGTTTGGGTACCAAAACATATGAATACAACTGTGAGTGGTTCTACAAACTTTGTTAGACCACTCGATCCTATAAATTGTTAGGTGCCGAAGAAGGCTGAGGAGCTGCTTTGTGAAAGAGAAATGGGATTCAAACAACTTCATATCATTGAATAATTTTCAGTTCCTTAGCCAAACCTGCTGAGTTAGAGATTTATTTACTCACGTCAATTTCAGGCATAACCTCTAAACTCATCTTTGTAAAAAAAATTGTTTTCCCTCCTTCTATCTCTTCTATTTATTTTCTTTCTCTGTTTGATTTGTCACAGTCATATCATTGTAAATTTTCTTGTTCTTCATTAACTTCCAATTGTAGAACTCATATTTTTTTGGAAATTTGCTTCATTTGTATAAAACACTAATGTTTAATAATTTCCGGATCTTGAATTCAAATTTGTAAATATCTCTGCAATTGTTTTGAAGTTTATTTTTTGATTGTTGAATTTCTAACAGTGCTGAAGCATTCATATCATATCTTGAACACTGTTAGTTTAAATTCTAAATTTTTGAAAATCTGAAAACTAAATGGAATTTCACACACCTTTGCAGTTTTGAGTTTCTTCTAATTCATTTTAGAAAAGCTTGAAATAATATACTCATTATAGCACTCTGCTATTATCAGTTGTGATAATTTCATTATTTTTTTCAGATTGGCTAGGATATTTTGAATTGTATTGAATCTTTATGATACATCTTGAAATTCATTTTGTATTCATGATCTGTATGGTTGAAAATTATTTGTTTAAAATCATTGGAAATCCTTGATATTTTGAATATCACACACCTCTTAAATTTGAAATTTTCAATCTTGTGTGATTGATTCAATATATCTCAAAACTTAACATTGATTCAAGTGATTTCAAATAAATTATTTTTTAATTTTCTAGATTATGAATATCTCTTAAATTTGATGTAAATGATCTGAAATTACTCATGTGCTTGTCAGAAATTGTTTTTGAAAAATTCCTTGAAAAATTTGGGTCTTGAAATTTATTGGTATTTCATGGTTATTTGATTTGAATACCTGTTTGTTTAAAATCATTTGAAATTATTGATTTACTGAATCACACACATATCTTGAATGTGAAACTAATAATTTGGTGTGATCGATTCATTGAATCAAGAGTTTTTCATATTCCTTAAATGATTTCAAATAAACAGTATTTCTAATCTTGGATCATGAATTATCTTATGTGACCATCCTCTGACAAGTCTGATGTGATAGTGTTTTATGTGCTACTCTGATATTGTTTCAAATAATTTCTAGTTCTAATCTGCAGCTTTGAAAAATGTGCAAATTTTTTAATTCTGTCTGTTTGGGCTTTGTAATTAAAATTTGTTAATAGAGACACCAAGTGGTATCAAAGGCGCTGAATTTTTATGTATATATATTTTTTCTTATCCCTCTTGCTTTGTATAGCTCTTCATATTCCTCTTGTAATTGATTTTCAATTTTAAACTTATTTATTTATTTTTCATTCAGAAATTGAAATCAATATCCAAAATTGAACTGTATTTATAATTCATCAAAAATTATTATCAGATTTTGAAATTGTGATGAATTGTGACTGCAGTATATTTCATAACAAGAGGAGATTTTATTTAGATTTTCATGATGGTTGAACATTTATTATAATATCTTTGAATTGGTCATTATTTCATGATCATCTTCTCTATATATCATCTTTCAGCCATCCATGATAGTTCTATATTAATGTGGAGAGTTTGATATTTTTTTAAAAGATAATCTTGAATAAACAGTGAAAATATTTGTGATGGAGTTGTTGCTATGTTATTATTATTCAGAATTAGTGATAACTGAAAATTTTCAATAATCCCAGTACAGTCGAGCATATTTCATAATATAATTAATTTAGAAATTTATTTCATAGACCATTTTTGTACCTACCGCATTTCTATCATCCATTTTTTGGTTTTATATTCTGAGGAGTTTTTCATTTTGAAACTGAAAATGATAAATATATAATAAATATATCAGTGTGTCTCTAACCTCATTTAAAAATCCAAGCTCTGGTCATGCATGGTTAAGAAATAACTTATAATTTAACCTGCGACTGACCTCATTTAAAAATCTAAGCTCTGGTTATGCGTGGTCAGTGTGCTCTTAAATAAAATAAAAACAAAAAGGAAATATTGTGCTATAAATTGAAATTATTCTGAAATTCTCCTCGGTGTATAAAAATCATCCTATCAATCCATCTTTCCAATCTGTGAAATGTGTTGAAATCTTATGACGTATAATGATTTGTTGATTGATAGGCATTGGGATTTGAGATTATACAATACTGTCACTTGAGTTGAAATTATAATAATAGTCCAAATCAATCATTGTTTTTGTGCTTTCATTTATAAAATTCTTTTGAAAATAATTGGGAAATATTCATATTTTTTATAACTCTCCTCGTTATTATATAATTCATCGTAAATCCGTCATTCTCTACAATGTGAAATATGCCACTAGTTCTCAGTTTATTATGATTTTTGTTTGACTGATTGAGATTTATGATGACTGTTCTTCCTCTGAAGCTGAAATTATATTTATTAGTCACTTTTCATCTATTTTTTAAATTATGTATCCTTTTGATGATAACAAAAGGGGGAGAATGGATTGTGATTTTGATTTATGAGTGAATAGTTTATAAATATTTTTAATATTGAAAATTAATTATTATTCATTTAATTTCACTCATGCACAGTTATAGGGGGGTTCTCTGTTGTAGGGGGAGCTAATAAATAGGGTGAGTTCAAAATTCACTGTCAAACACATTTATTGTATTCAAAATCTTAATATTTGTTTGTCATCATCAAAAGGGGAGATTGTTGTATATAATGGCGTTATATACACAATTATATGATTTTTTTTATTTGATGATAACAACCAAATAAATATTATTTCTAATGTGTTTGTTACTGTACAGTTATTCAACATCATAGACAGGAATATAATATATATATATATATATATATTTAAATAGAATACGACTGTACAGAATTTCATATATTCACACAGTATTTTATTTAAATATATATATTATATTTCAAACATTCAAACAGTACAATTTCTTATAACTCCTCTATTTATTCATTTCACAGAATATTTTACTTGTATATAAACAGAATAAAATAGACAAGTTCGTTTGACAACAATAAAATAATATTTTATTCCAATCAAATTTGTTTATTACATATATCAGTACAATTCTCTCACAGCTCCGTCAGTACAGTTCTTTCATTGTCACTCAGTTATACATACACAACAGATACGCAGTTACATTATATATATATATATATATATATATATATATTCACGTTGACTCATATACAGTTTCAGTCTCATACATTTATTTGACACTACACACTGTCTTCAGTCTTCTGTTCTCACAGCATCTTCCCAGTCAGTCCAGTCATCACCTGTTTACCTGTCACATGAAACACACACACAGTACACTGCACTAGAAATAAAATTGTATACGAGCAAATATAAATTTTAATTTAAAAATAAATTTTGCCTCAGATTTATGGTGTGTTTCTCATCATTTTTCATGACCTGATCTGATTCATTTGTGTCTAGGCAGACAGTTTGTATATGTACAGGGACAGGAAATTTTCTGATGGTTGCAAATACACACGTGTATAGATATACACGTGTGCACTGCCACGCCAATCAGAATATAGCAGTGTGCAACTGAGGAGTAGCCACGTGGACCATCTCAACTCAGTGCAACACTCAAGCAACAAAACAAATGTCAACCAGCACAGTCAAAGTCAACACAAGTCAATACAAAAGCAACTCAATGATCGGACAAATTCAACATACATGGAGTTTCATGGCCAACCACAAGTATAAGTACAAGAGTGCTCAAACAAATGGTCCAGTTTAAAGAAATCTGGTGAAAACATACTCAAGTACTACAAAAGCAATGTCAAACAACATGAAGCATGAGTGGATCATAATGATGCAGCAAATAAATAGGCTGCTTAATCAAGGGATGATCGAGCTCATCAATGTAAAGTATATGGACAAGCAGCATGGTGTACAAACAGGTACAACAAAGTACAGGAAGTATAAGGAAAGAATGCAACAATGTAAAGAACCAAACAGGCCAAGCAAACAGCTCAACATAATGGCCAAACTAATGCAAGGAACAATATTTAGTGCAACATGCAAGGTACAGCTTCAAGCAAATACAACACAGGGTCAAGCCATAGTTCATGCAGACCAACTACTCAACAAGGCAGTTTCAAATTAGGTGGTCAATCAATGACAATGCACAAAGACCAAGCCTCGACAAGCACAAGGAAAATGTACACGAGTCAAAGCATGTACAAAGTAGATTGTTTCAGCAAAAGTGGACAAAGCAAGAACCACAGTAAGGCAGTTCACAATTAAGTGATGTGTGCATGATGATCAAGTGCATGTCTCAAGCACAAGATGCAAGTAAACAAGTGATGATATGGATACAGTATGATAAAAGAAAATACTGAAGCTAACATATGGTTGCCATTCAGAATTAATTTTAAAACACTTTTTTACATAAGATAAATATGGCATCAGGTCAAATAGAAGTATATATTCAATCATTCCTGGAATCAATCTCTGTGATTACATGGCATGTTTTCGAAATTAAAGATGGGATTAGAGGCAAGCATCCTTAAGTTTCCAGAAATTATTCATGATTTGGAAAGCAATTAAAACAATTTTTGGGGCAATTCTATTTTTCGTGTTTCATCAAATCAATCTCGGCAAGAATTAAATGTTCGAGAATCTGTGTGAAGGCCAAAAATATATTTCCAGTTTTTGGCAAGTTTTAATTCCTAGAATTTGCAAATCCATCAATACAAATCGAGGGTAATCAAAACAGGAAATTTGCAAATCTTTCTTCAAGAGGCCACAGATTTTTTTCCAGAAATGCTCAACATTTTTTTGAGCAACAATAAATTCCAGAAATCATAGAGAATATTTTTGGCATGAAGATTTTTGGACAAAATTGCAACCTGTAATATTCGGCATTTTTTCAAGGGACCACAACATTTCTTCCAAAAGGGGTATTAACTTATTTCAACAATAACGCAAGCCAATTCAATCGAGAATTTCAAAAAGGGGAAAACCACAGACAATCAGCCGAGCCATTATCGTGAAATCAGAGTGTAGGGTTTATAATTTTTACCCTATATAACAATCACCAATTCATCACAGGCAGGGGAGATCGAACCCACAAAAATCAACTCAAAAATTCAGATAAATCAATTTTAAATCAGAAGGAACTCACATATTTTTCTGGAGATTTTCGATCGCAACAAGTAACCCCAAATTATTAAGACAAAGAGCATCAGCACGCAACACACGAGAATACCGAGCCAAGACAATTCCTTTCCACAAATTCAATCAATCGAGATTTGGATTCAGAAAATCCTAATCCCAAATTGATCGGCCTCCATTATCTTTTTCCAGAGACAAAGGATCGGGTGAATAAAATTTGAAGTGAGCCGACCTAGTGTGTAAAAGAGAAAGGGGATGACCCTTTTAATTTAAATTCCTAGGGTTTTGTTTTTATTTATTTTGTATTTTCCTTTTTCTTTTGTAATTGTCGTTTGGTTTCTAGTTTGTTAAAGTAGGGATTCTGTCAGAATATTGACTGATAGTTGACAGAGTCTGTAAAATCTGCGTTACTGGTTACTTGGGTTGTAATCAGGGGAATCAGATAGCCTAAATTTTCGAAAAATTTCGCCATAACCTCCCCTACACCAGGAGCTTCGGGATATTTCAAATAGCCTCCCATGGCCCTCACCAATCCAAAAAGAAAACGAAACAGCCAAGTGGCTAGCCAATCGGCTCATAGAATCATCAAAAACCCAATAAATTTGTAAACATGTACCTATTTGTCAGGCAAACAATATTTTTCTTCTGCTCTAGCCTCCTTGCTATGACCTGTTCAATGTAAGTACATGTATATGCATACAAATGCGACTAATTTTCAATATAATTCACCATTTGGTTCAATTGGGCTAAAGGTTCAAAATCAAACAATAATCAAACAAAACAACCAGCAATCAATTTGTTGATTATCATTTCAAATTCATAACTTTGATACATAGTCCAAAAATCAGATTTTTGATGCCAAATCACAACAATAGGCCCTATCTAATTTTGGTTCTCACACCAGTCAATTGGAAATATATATAAATCCCACTTTCAAAATTTGAAAACAGACTACTGATGTCGTACGTCATCAGTAGAATCATGCCTGGGCGACTAGGGTGTGATTCTATTTCTATCCAGTATATTAAAACTTCGAATATACATGGATCAGATGTATACGCAAAATCTTTATATACTTGATTGTCCAAATCAATATGAAATAAATAGTCAAGTACGAATAATTTATTTAAATTTTCAAAATAAAAATTGTTTTCATTTTAAAAATATACTCTTCACACTTGTTCGAGGATGCTACTGATCCCATCTCTAACGAGTCATTCTCATCGGATATTACTAGTCCAATTTCTGATGAATTCTTTCGTTTGGTTCTAACGTGTCTTGTTCTCCGAGCTCTGTAAACCAAAGCTCTGATACCAAATGTAACAAGAAGAATTTCTCTTGATCCGAATCGATCGCTAAACCGACCAAGACCGTTCGAAACCCCTGATTGTTTTGAGAACACGACAAATTGGAATGCAAACAGAAGAACATTTCATGGCTTATTACAACAATTTCATCAAATTACAAGAATATACAGAGTATGAATGATACATTCGATAAATATCAGAGATTACAATAAATTATATAGCAGCGGAAAATAATACAAAACACAACTGAAAGGAATATATGGATACATAGCTTTCCGAATATCATTCCAGCTGTAAACCAGATTCCTGTGAATATAAATCTGCAAAACCAAAACTACTAGCTACCCATGTCAAAATAAGGGCACCCAGAGTTTAAGTTAAAACAATAAACTCACGGTCAGTCATGTGACTATATGAGAACTAAAATAGTTATTAATCTATATTTTAAAGTTAGGTAAATCAAGGGACCACGCAGTATAACACAAAACGGGTTTCCTCCCAAGGACACCAGTGCATAAAACAATAGCGCAATGCTAAATAAAGAACAATGAAGCTATTATAAGACCCAGGTCCCATCACACAATGCAACACAAGCCGGAGGATAGGGTTTTACCTTATAATAGCCAAAGAATGCTTGATACGCTAAATTTAATCTTTTATTATTACTATAAGTGTATAGTGTCAAAACAATTTCAATAATAAGTATCAATAATAGATGGCATGGGTACCGTATATCACGTTGCCAATACTAGGCTCTACAATCAAAACCGCAAATGTCACATATTGGAAGTTGGATTTCTATCTATGAACCGAGGCAAAAGATAGTCCTTACCGAATTCGAGATGTACTAGTCCGTGTCTCAGGCTACAGCCGCAACTGCACCTAGGAGCCACAGGGCCGGTCCACTCGATGTGGATTAAATAAAACCCTGAACACTACGTCTCCCCGCCCTATGGGGCGTAAATGAGCCAAATGACTCCATCGGCTCCACACAGTCACCGACATATCTGAGGAGCCTCGCAACAGCAACAACCAAACAGGTGAAAATAATATAGATGTCAGGGCTGGTAGGTCACTGAAAGCACCTCTAACTAGAAAGGGACGCACGTTCTCCCTGGATCCTCTCCCGTTTCTGGTTCATACTGGGTGTAAGGCTCGCGAATCAACGTTACACAAAGCTATGCCACACAGGAAGTGCTTTGATCATCAACCACAAGACTTTGCTTTTCAACAGAAGCCTTGATCATTTGCCACTTAGGCATGCCACATAGGCAATTCACTCCATGCGATTGATATCCATCAATATATAACCTCTGAGCTCGTACGTCTCAGAGAAGGGCGTTAAGCAAGAGAATAAATTCTCCGCCTCCAAACAGATATATATTTAATATAAATCAATCACACAGAACAAAATCCAATGTTAGACACACAGTCCATTTACAAGTTCGTTCTGTGTCTGAATGAAATTGCAGGCACCTTGTACCTCGCATATCCATCGATCTCCAAGTACGTCTGGACGATCACCAATTGATTCCCTCCTCTTGGGTGTACGGCCCAATCAAGGTCATCAGTAATTATCCAAACGACGTGAATACCTCCGGTTTTCGACCACCGTCTTCATCTTCAACACCGCATCGAATCGATTATTCAGAATGGGATAAACCCGGTCTTTCTGAATAATTCGCGTATACAATAAATAAGTGTTACACAAACACAACATACGCCTCAGTCCAATTCAGAATATTCTTTTATTCCAATATTCTTATACTTTGGGAAAGGTTCCCATTAATTTTATCAAAGATAAATTCTTTAAATTTATTCTTTAATCTTCTTTTGAATATCAATTCAAACTAGTCGGGATTAGCGAACCACACTGAAGTAATCATTTGTTTTAATTTCCCAATACCAACCTATTCATCCCATGAAGTAAAACTGGTAATACTTCATATTTAACACCACGGTGTTATCTGTAAATTAAATTACCATTTCACATTCAAATCTAATTAAAGATTTAACTATCGCTTGGAGAAAAACTGGTGATACTCCATTGTCGATCATCTCAATCTAATTAAAGATTCATTAAAATCCACTAGGTTTTAATCTTCCCAATAATCACTATCAATGATTATTTAACTTGGGAAATCATATCCTATCTTTAACTGGGATAAAGAACCAATGTCATTTAAAACACAGTTCACTAAAAACCCAATATCACATTCCATTCCAATTCAATTATTGAAACTTCAGGTTACTTTTAAAACCCTTTCAAATCCAATTTATTTATTTAAAAATAAATAAATTATTGTTCTAGTTCAAAACTAGTTCATTTCGATAAAAATCTATTTTTATCTTTTCAAATTTGGAATTTTTCATCTCAATTCTTCACAAATCATTTCTTATAATTTTACACAAACCATTACTATTTTTAATAATTTTATCAAGGCACGTACAGTCGAATTCCATCTACGGCCATCGAACTGCACTTACAACGACCTTTTCCAAATTTGATTTGGACATATTTCGAAATCCAACCGTTAGATTTCAAGTCTCTAATACTCTTAGAAAGCTCTTTTCAATACGAACCCAAAGATTCCGGTTTTAGGAGAATCCGACGGTCGGATCTCCCGTAATATCCATTCGAAGCCAATAATCGAAATTCGCGAACTGCCACGGCGCGGCGCGTTCTATTCAGGCCATTTAATATATATATATATATATATATATATATATATATATATTATATATATATTTCATCGATTTCCTTATAAAACTTATTTTATAAATCGTTTTAAATTCATTTTCGAAACGATTTCAACTTCATATTCAATTTCGAATCAAAATTGAATATTCCACATCATCGATACACAAACGATAATATTTTCAAAACGTTATATTTTGAAATCACTTTCTTTCTTATATTCATTATAAAAATGAATAAAATCGATAAAAATATCATTCACGTCAAAATGGCGTCAATCTACTCAACACAGCTTTTATTCAACACATGAATGTTTATTCTATTCAACACAAGAATATTTATTCTATTCAACACATGAATATTTATTCTATTCAACACATGAATTTATTTCTATCTAACACATGAATTTATATTATTCAACACATGAATTTTCATTCTATTGAACACATGAATTTATTTTTTATTCAACACATGAATTTATTTCTATTCAACACATGAATTTATTTTCTATTCAACACATTAATTTATTTCTATTTAAGACATGAATTTATTTTCTATTCAACACATGAATTTATTTTATTAATATTCCTTATTTTCCAAATCGGAATGAGGCCCAATCAATTACCATATAAGGTTATTTATATGGATTTTCTATAACACATGTATATAATAGCAACGATAAATCATCAACCATCATCTAGAGTGCACCTCACAACTGCATAAGCATTAAATATAAATAACTAACACATACACGGTGTGTCAACCCATCGATTGACATACAACTAAACAATCAGGATTAGTGTACATCAAATATCATCCCAATACCCGTGTGGGGTTTCACATCAACAAACACATATTTTTATTTGTGCAGTTGGGCGATGTGTAAAATTTATCGTCCCAATCAATATCAGTCAAATCGGTGTACATAAACAAATCGTTCGATTTGTAAATGAATATTTATTTTACTTCAACACATGAATATATATTTTATTTCAACACATGGATATATATTTTATTTCAACACATGAATATATATTTTCTTTCAACACATGAATATATGTTTTCTTTCAACACATGAATATATATTTTCTTTCAACACATGAATATATATTTTCTTTCAACACATAAATATATATTTTATTCTATTCCACATCACACAATAAAATTTCACAACACATCAATCAAATAAACAAGTCATCCATGGTCTGTGGACGACGTGTGTCGGGTGATGCTAAGCACCGTCTGCATCCTAGTACATATATTTCAAACTAGAAATAAATTAAAGGTGAGGAGTACTCACCGAGGGTTCCACTCTGCTATGTTTTATTTCTGAATTTCAGAACCGTCAGGATTAGCCTGACAATCCAACGCAGTCCTCACTACGCTGTTCATATTAAAAATCGCGTTTTTATTTCAACGCTATAAAAATCGCATTTTTATTCCACTATACATATAATAAAAATCTAATTTTTATTTCACTGCAACATATATAAAAATCATATCTTTATAACGCTACTTCTTTATAAAAAATTATATTTTTATAATGCTATTGTACATATAGAAATCATATTTTGATAACGAGGTTTAGAGTATGAAAAAATCATTTCTTTTCATGTATGAAAATCGAACTTTTATCGTTACTTCATATATGTAAAAATCATAACTTTCTTTAAATAAAAATCTCAAGTTTGCATTGTAATAATCCAATCTTTACGGTTTTTTAAAAATCTAAACTTTTTCATATTCAAAAATCTGATCTTTTTCTATTCAAAAATCTGATCTTTTTCTATTCAAAAATCTGATCTTTTTCTATTCAAAAGTATGATCTTTATAAAACAAGAGAAATCATATCTTCTTAGTTTCAAATCATGTATATTTTTGTTTTCAGATCATGTATATTTTTATCTCAAAGTTTTATATTTTAAAAGTGAAAAAGTCCGAGTGTGTACGACTTGTGCAGGATCTATAATATGGCTATGCGGAATGTATGTGATAACTTAAGCTATTCAATAGTTATGCGAATAAATGTTCGCAAACAATATATATATCACAAATAATTATAAATGCAATAAAGTAAAGTAAAGTAGAATAACGACACCAGGATTTTTATACTGGTTCGGACCTCCAGTCCTACGTCCAGTCCCGAAGCTCCTCTTCGGCTTTTCACTAAACAACACCCTCGCTTCACCCGGAGGAACAGGTTCACAACTACTTGATTTACGGGCTACAAGTTTACCCACTTGATTTCACGGGCTACAAGCTTACCCACTTGATTTCACGGGCCACAAGCTTACCCACTTGATTTCACGGGCTACAAGCTTACCCACACAGGACAATTACAAGAGTTTGACTTCTGATTGTGTTCTTCTTTCAACACTGATTTGCCAACGATTGAGTACACCCTTCCTATAATCTTATCCTCAAGTATATGATTTGAATGCAAAGATTTAAGGAAGAAAGATTGCTTGTTGAATCAAATGATATAAAACTGATTCAAGGATTCAACAAGTATTGAATATTTGAGAGAGCTTTTAGAATGCAAGAGAGTATAGAGTTAAGATCAGAAAATAGAAGAAGATTCGGAGATTTGAAAGTATGATTTCAAGTCTATTTATAGTGTAGAATAGTTGCATTCCTTCATGAAGAGTTTCTATAAAGAGTTGTGTCCATTTCCCTTGAAATTGAATAGAAATCTCTTCACAAAAAGAAGCATCCTTTCAGAAAAATTACAGCAAGAAAAAAAGGTCGACAGGTCGAAATTAACAGGTCGACAGGTATTTGAAAAAAATAGCCGTTATGTGAAAAAAACAGCAGGACCGGTCGACAGGTCCTTTTTGGGCGGTCGACCGTTTTCTTGTTGTGGACCGGAGGACCTCGGTCCACAGTCTATATCACTCTGCACTCTTTCCCGGTCGAAGCCTGGACTGTTTGGGCTTTTTCTGTGACTTTTCAATTCTTCAAATATACAGATTTCAGCCCCAGCTAATTTCAATTTCTAAATTGTTTTGTGCATTCGTGTTATACTTTCAGGATAGATTTTAACATAAATCTAACACGACTCCAAACCTACTTATATATAATCTTAGCTCCATGTCATGATTTCCATTGATCTTCACTAATATCTTTATTGATTTCCACTTTGATAAATGTGAATTCAGCTCGTCAACGATCTCTATTTCTATGTTGTCATTAATCAAAATCTTGTGTATCAACATTCTCCCCCTTTTTGATTGATGACAACATCTTGCATATATTTTTGAGATACTGAGTAGCTCCCCCTGAATATATGGTTATATATTTCTATCTCCCCCTGTCCAAAAGCTTTCTGCACATTTTGTTAGTATATATAATAAAAACTTACTGTTTCCTGTAACAAAATGTTAGTGCGTATAAAATGAAGAAATATATGATACATGAATATATATATTTATATGCATATTTCTCCCCCTTTGTCATCGATTAAAAAGAATAAACATCATGATAGAACAGTAATCGAACATAAGATATAAATTAAAGTACCTTCGGGAGATATTGGATCATGTGCAATTTGATAAACTGATTTTTGTTTTCAGAGACATTTTGAGAAATCAAAATCGCCTTCCTTTTATTATGGTGTACCTGCAAAAAAGTAGAATATATATACTTTGGTACCCACTTGCTTTGTTTGGGTCCACGGGTTAGATGGAAGGTAGCCATACCCAAGAGGGTTTAATGGAATCTTTAAAGATAAAATTTTCATTATTAACTACTGAATCAAAATAATCATCAATATATTTTTCTCTGATTTTCCAACTTACAGGAACCCAAATACTTAAGTAATCTCTATTGATATTCCTTTTCATACTTCTAGATCTATTATACAGATCTTTAGTCATAGAAGTATTGGAATTTCTATAATAATTGGATCTAGGATGAGCATTAGTACTAGCAGTAATATTTTTATTGTACATGAAGGCATATCTAGTACTATTTCTAAGATTAGTTTTATTATATCCTAAACCACTTTTGTCATGTAAAGGTCGAGATCTAGATAAAATCATATTTAAATCATTTTGACCTTTATTAAATTTTGCGAACTTATTTGCACTTTTATCAAATTTATTCCCAAAGTCGCTATTGACATTTTCAAAAGAAATTTTGTTATTCTTTAAATCATCAATTTCCTTATTTAATTCAGAATTTTTCTTTTTTAAAGTACCATTCTCAGTTTTGAGACCTAAAATTTGAGATTCTGAATTATCTAAAGAAGATTGTAATTTTTCAAAATTTTCTTTTGAGTCAGAAATTTCATTTTGCAAAATATTATTATTCACCTTTAAAAACTCACATTCTTTAGATAGTTCTAAATTCTTTTCAGTTAAAGCTCCATTCTCTTTTTCAAGAGACGAAATTAAAGAACTAGAATTATTTAAAGAATCTTCTAATGATATATTTCTATTTTGCAAAAGATCGATTTCCTTTAAAAGAACATTGTTTTTATCTTCTAGTTGCTCATTTTCTTTTTGAAGGAAATCTTTTTGAGAAACAAGCTCTTCTAAGGTGTCTTCAAAACATTTGGCTTGTTTTACCAAACGATTGTTTTCTTCTTTTAATTTGGAATTTTCTTCCTTGTACTTTTTTGACATAGCTAAAACGACTGTATGGAGTTTCAATAATTTTTCATGGTCTAACAAAAGATCTTTAAATAATGAATCTACACATACCGATTGTGATCTGACTTTAGCCATGAGACATTTGCTTCCTTGCTCTCTTGATTCGGCTTTGTTGCTCTTCCACTTTCTAATCCCTTGACTAGACTTCTTTATTGCCATTTGTTCTAAGATGTTGTTACGATCTCTAGAACACCAGGCTCTGATACCAATTGAAAAAGTCCGAGTGTGTACGACTTGTGCAGGATCTATAATATGGCTATGCGGAATGTATGTGATAACTTAAGCTATTCAATAGTTATGCGAATAAATGTTCGCAAACAATATATATATCACAAATAATTATAAATGCAATAAAGTAAAGTAATGTAGAATAACGACACCAGGATTTTTATACTGGTTCGGACCTCCTGTCCTACGTCCAGTCCCGAAGCTCCTCTTCGACTTTTCACTAAACAACACCCTCGCTTCACCCGGAGGAACAGGTTCACAACTACTTGATTTACGGGCTACAAGTTTACCCACTTGATTTCACGGGCTACAAGCTTACCCACTTGATTTCACGGGCCACAAGCTTACCCACTTGATTTCACGGGCTACAAGCTTACCCACACAGGACAATTACAAGAGTTTGACTTCTGATTGTGTTCTTCTTTCAACACTGATTTGCCAACGATTGAGTACACCCTTCCTATAATCTTATCCTCAAGTATATGATTTGAATGCAAAGATTTAAGGAAGAAAGATTGCTTGTTGAATCAAATGATATAAAACTGATTCAAGGATTCAACAAGTATTGAATATTTGAGAGAGCTTTTAGAATGCAAGAGAGTATAGAGTTAAGATCAGAAAATAGAAGAAGATTCGGTGATTTGAAAGTATGATTTCAAGTCTATTTATAGTGTAGAATAGTTGCATTCCTTCATGAAGAGTTTCTATAAAGAGTTGTGTCCATTTCCCTTGAAATTGAATAGAAATCTCTTCACAAAAAGAAGCATCCTTTCAGAAAAATTACAGCAAGAAAAAAAGGTCGACAGGTCGAAATTAATAGGTCGACAGGTATTTGAAAAAAATAGCCGTTATGTGAAAAAAACAGCAGGACCGGTCGACAGGTCCTTTTTGGGCGGTCGACCGTTTTCTTGCTGTGGACCGGAGAACCTTGGTCCACAGTCTATATCACTCTGCACTCTTTCCCGGTCGAAGCCTGGACCGTTTGGGCTTTTTCTGTGACTTTTCAATTCTTCAAATATACAGATTTCAGCCCCAGCTAATTTCAATTTCTAAATTGTTTTGTGCATTCGTGTTATACTTTGAGGATAGATTTTAACATAAATCTAACACGACTCCATACCTACATATATATAATCTTAGCTCTATGTCATGATTTCCATTGATCTTCACTAAGATCTTTGTTGATTTCCATTTTGATAAATGTGAATTCAGCTCGTCAATGATCTCTATTTCTATGTTGTCATTAATCAAAATCTTGTGTATCAACAAAAAGAACACATTTTTATTTATAGAAACCCTATTTTTATTCAACTCTATATGTATTTTCAGATTTTATCATAATGTTATACATATTAAAATTAAAAAGAAATAGAAACAAAAAATATTACCTTCTCCTTCCTCGCGTTAATTCCTGGAAAGCGAAACCCATAACTCGACCATGATTTCCGTCGTCGCTCATGGTAGGGGACCGCCAGTTGTCGATCAGAGTAGCTCACCTCGAAGAGCGCGGAGCCGCCGCCCCAACGCCGAAGTTTTGATGAACTCGGTGGACCCCACCTCCGGAAAAACGCGATCGATGATGACGAGTTTGGGGCTGAATTTCCCCCAAAATAGAATACGAAACTTGATCAAACGATTTTCATCTGAAAGCCCCAATCTTTCTCTTCTAATTTTGATTTGGAACGATATTCGAATTCGGCTTGGATCGGGAATAATTTAGTTTTGAACTTTGGAGTTTAGCGTTCGTTCTTTCTGGGTCAGGTGGCGGCTATTAGAAGTGAACGGGAAGTGAGGGCTTTGAGTGGAAAATTAATATATATAATAATATTTTTAATATTATTTAATTCTAAAATAGCTAGTTTAATCTCCGAATCCCAAATCAAACCCAACAATTATCGCCCTAGCCAAATACCCCCATCCCGAACGCAATGGGATATGTTTTATAACCTAATTCGTTTGTTACGATCAGTTTTCATTGAAATTAAAAAATAAATCAGTATATATTTAATTTAAACGTACATTTTAATTTACCGGGGTCACATACTGACTCTATAAATTCTAGAAAAATTATTTCTAGCTTCGTATTGACAATACGGTCCTAACAAAACTAATTTCGTCATATTCCGAGACCGTTTGAATAATGGTCATTTTCTGGTCGATTGAAATTGACAGAAACTGTTAAAACACGTTTAACTTCGCCACACTCACATATTGCTTTCAAAAATTATGGAAAATTGAATCTAGCAATAATTTGACATTCCGGTTCCAACAAAAGTGGTTTCGTCGAAAACAGAGGCGTTTGCAAAATGGCTATTTCTAAGGGCCAGAATTCCATAGCGACTATCCTGAATTTTCAACTGGGAATAACTTTTTATCCCTGCTATGAAATTTCAATTTTTCGGATTCATTGGAAAGATATTTTCAAATAGATTCATATATTTTTGGTTTCACAAAAACCTGGTTTATTTTGAATCCTGTTCATTCATTTGAAATTTGAAATCGAGTTTTCGAACTACCGTGCCATTTTCAATTCCTTTTATTATTTAAAATAAATATTTATATTCATACGATGATCTATATAAATATATATGTTCGAATAATATTCTATAAAAATTTCTCCTCGTTATTATTTAAAATATTCCATTTTAAATACCCAAAATTCACTAAAATTGCCAAAATAAAAAATTTAAATTGGCTCGGATTTCCAGGTTATTGCATGTAGCTTTGTTTATAATATGACTTCGCGAGCCTCACACCCCGGTATGAGTTAAAAACGGGATCATGGCTGCAGGGAGTGCACACGTTTCTTTCTAGCTAAGAAGTGGTGTCAGTGACTTACCAGCCCTTACATTTTTACTTATGTGGATGATGGATTACGAGGTACCTCGGTTTTATAGGTTGTTAGTGGCCATATTAGAGGTTCAAAACAACCGAGAAGCGTGTGTTTAGGAATTGCCAATCCACTAGCGTTTATGTGTGGACCGACCCTTAAGTTCCAAGGGTTCACTACGGGGAATCCTGAGGCATTTGTTGGAGTGTCTCTAATCGGAGAGGACGATCCCTAGCATCGACTCATGATGGAAACCCAACTTCCAATACGACACCATGTGGTTTTGATTGTAGAACTAGTATGGCGACATAGCATATGGTAGCTATGCTGTCTATGATTGATACATTATGATTGAAATGTTTTTGAAACATATATACACTATTAATAATATCAAATATGCTTTATTGTATCAAGCATTTCTGACCATTATAAGGTAAAAATCTATCCTCCGGTTTGCGTTGCATTGTGTGATGGGACTTGAGTCTTACAATGGTTTTATTTTTCTAAAAAACATTGTGTTATTTAACGATTTACTTTAGTTCATGCACTGGCAATCCAATGGAGTAAACTCGTTCTGTGTTAGTGGCGTGGTCCTGTGATTAGCCCTATTGTTAGTTAAGAAAGATTTCTCATACCAGTCCCATGACTGACTCGTATTTTATTTCACTTTGCAAACTCGGGTTCCCTCTTTTCTATACGGGCAGTCGAGTAGCAGTTTGCAGATATTTATCTCTTGAACAGGATTCTGGATCTAAGCCTAAAGCTGTGTCCAGAGCATAGAAAGTCTTCCGCTGTGTATTATATTAATTTATTATAATAAGTCTTCCTCTGTATTTTATTTATTGATGTACTCTAATATTCTGTACTCTGATATAACATTATTATGATGTTTATAAAAGTCTTTTGTTATTTGTTCTGATGTGTTGTATGCCCAGAGTTAATGCATTCGAGAATTTCCAACTTTTGGATCTGACCTGAGTGGTTTATGGTCGATTCAAAGGGTGGGGATTTTTGGGTCATTACATATGATATCAGAGCTCTGGTTAGCTCAAATCTTTGGGGTACAACTCGTCAGGACTGAACAAAAGACTCATCAGAGGTTGGATTACTAATATCCAATAAGAATACTCATTTGAGTTTGGATCAGCAGTATCCTAGGATGAGAAAACTCATTAGAGATGGGGTTAGTAATGCCCTTGAATGAGTTGAGAGTAACAAGTTTATAATTAACATATTTTTGATTATATATAATCCGATCTTGGAAAATATAATTTATATGTAAAAGTTATATATATTTGATGAGTTAATCAACTAATAAAGTTATTGAAACTGTAATAACCCGGAAATCCGAGCCAATTTAAAAATTTTATTTTGGTAATTCTAGTGAATTTTGAATATTTAAAATGAATTATTTTAAATAATAACGACGAGAAATTTATTTTGAATAGAATTAGAACTGATATACACGTAAATGTGTATATTTTATCCGCTTATTTATCTTATTTTATCTTTAAAATAACTGATACTATGTATTTATAGTTGTGTTTCCAGATTATTTGAGATGAATGGATTAATGCACTTAATTGTTGAAAAGCTTGAAGAATTTGTGCAAGAGGAGTGTTGATTTTTAGAGTTGGATTAAAGCTTGAAGATCTGAAGAGATGTTGTTGTTTAACTACTTTCTGCTGCATATTTCAGAGTTAAGATTCAATGCTATTCTGATTACCTGGAGTTCTTATTCGTACTCAAGGCAATTGGAGTTGAAGCCCGCAACTTATTTTCTCTGCATGCATTCACACTAGCTCCTTTGATTGGGCTTCCATTCAAATGCGTTCACACTAGCTCAATTGCAAGGATTCTCATTCAAACGCATTCACACTTAGCTACTTGATTTACTTGTTATTTTGAAAATGGGTTTTTGTCCTACATTGTGTAATGAGCCTCTTAGCCTTGGCCAATACAACTATAAATACCTTGTATCTTATTCATGTAAAAACACATTGGGTTTTATTCTGTTATTCTCTTCTTGGAATAAAATCATTCTTCTTCCCCTGTTCTATTTAGTTTTAGTTGTATTTTATTTATGTCTATTATTTTCTTTTTCTCTTCTTCTTTAGCTATGTCTAGCTAGTCCCCTTTGATTAGGGGGTGATGACGCTAATAGAAATGATTCAACATGAATCACATAGCCAAAAGATGAGGACTTTATACATATAGATCTGGATCTGAATCAAGGGTTAGATCTGGACCTTCATATCCTGTGTCGTTTAAGAGCTATGCTCCTTCGCAGGGTATATTTGTGTTCGATCTAACAATTATCAGATTTAGATCTAATTTTAGGGTTTTATAAATTAATTAGTGAATCTGTCTTGATAGTCCATGGTCATTTAAGAGCTCAGCTCCTGAGAGGCTATGCTTGTCGTTATTTACTTATTTTGTTTCTAAGAACCTAATTATCGTTGGTTCATAAGTGTGACAGAGACATGAATTAGATCTATATTTATTTGTTGGCTATTGATGAGTGTGAATGCAATCTATGTCATTATCCCCTAATTGCTTTCTCTTATTATATAAATCCCTCTTTGTATTTAATTGTTGTTATTTTCTGTGTTTTCAATCAATCAAAATCCTGGAATAACATGATTGGATTTATTAATTAAAATATTTTTGGTCCCAGAGTTCGACACCCTCTACAACAATCCTTATTGTTTAGGAAAGCCGAACGGATTTTACAGTTGTTTACAACTGTATAATTTGTTCGCAAACAAGAACGTATATATTTATATAGCTCAACGTTAGAATATAATTATTTATTTTTAATTATAAAAGGAATTGAAAATGGTGCGGTAGTTAGAAAATTCGATTTCAAATTTCAAATTTCAAATGAATGTACAGAATTCAAAATAAACCGGATTTTAGCAAAACCAAAAATATTAGAATCTAATTGAGAATATCTTTCCAACGAACCCGAAAATTGAAATTTCATAGCGGGAATAAAAAGCGATGTCCAATTTAAAATTCAGAATAGTCGCTATGGAATTCTGGCCCTTAAAAATGAATATTTTGCAAACGACCTCGGTTTTCGACGAAACCACTTTTATTGGATCTGTGATGTCAAGTTATTACTAGGTTTCAAAATTCATAATTTTCTGAATCAATATGTGAGTGTGGCAAAGGAAAACGCGTTTGACCAGTTTCAGTTGATCTTGATCGACCAGAAAGTAGCCATTTTTCAAATGGTCTTCAAATCTGACGAAATTAGTTTTGTCAGGACCGTATCGTCAATACGAAGCTAGAAATAATTTTTATGGAATTTTTAGAGTCAGTACGTGGCCCTGGTAAATTAAAATGTATGTTTGAATTTAAAATATAATGATTTAAATTTTAAATTTAGTTTAAAATGATCGAAACAGCCGAATTGGCTTACAAAACATATACCATTATGTTCGGAATGGGGGTATTATGCTACGGACGACAATCGGTGGGTTTGATTTCGAGTTCGTATTAAAAAGCTACCTTTAACAGAGATAAAATAATTTAAAATTATTAAATATATATATATTATGAAATTTGCTTAACCCCCCTCTCCCTCTCACATGATAGTCAACGCTAGAAATCGAATTAGTATAAAAAAAAGAAATTGTGCTGCCATCCATGCGAACCCACCGCCTCTACTATGCATCGACGATCCTCCGGCGATCCTCCCCTTCAGCTCCGGCCCCTCCCTTTGTATCGCGAGCCCAAACCCCATCGAGCGCCATCAGACTCCGTCGAACCTCCCCACCACCGATTCACCGACTGCCGCACCACTATCGAAGCTGCAGCACCTCCTCTCCGACCATTCGAACCCTAAAACCACCACTCCACCTCGAGCGCGCAGACCACCTTTTCGCCTTTTTTCGAACTGTAAGTTTTTTTTTTACTTTGGTTTATTTAGGAAATTAACATATAGAAAAAGACTGATTTTTATATGTATATATAACATATAGAAAAAGACTGATTTTTATAAGATGGAGGATATAAAAAATCGATTTTTATATATAGAAAGTAGCAATATAAAAATTGAATTTTTATAATATGGCTTTGAAACAAAAATGTGACTTTTAACATATACCGCGTGTAATAGATCTTGTTGGAAGCACGGCGAAGATTTCCTATATGTGAAGAGTCGCGGTGTATTGGTTTAGCTAGTTGGTGAGAACTCCTCACTTTTATTTAGATTTCTAGTTAAAATATATACTAGGATGCAGAAGGTGCTTAGTAGCACTCGACATCCGTCGTCCACAGACCATGGATGACTTGTTTGTGTGATTGTTTGTGTTGTGAAATTTGACTGTTGATTGTGTTGAGGGAAATAAAATTTCATGTGTTGAAAGAAAGATAATTTCATGTGTTGAAAGAAGAAATATAATTTCATGTGTTGAAAGAAGAAAGATAATTTCATGTGTTGAAAGAAATAAAATTTCATGTGTTGAAAGAAAGATAATTTCATGTGTTGAAAGAAGAAATATATATTCATGTGTTGAAATAAAATATATATTCATGTGTTGAAGTAAAATAAATATTCATTTACAAATCGAACGATTTGTTTAAGTACACCGATTTGACTGATATTGATTGGGACGATAAATTTTACACATCGGCCACATACACAAATAAAAATTTGTGTTTGTTGATTTGAAATCCCACACGGGTGTTGGGATGATATTTGACGTACACTAATCCCGATTGTTTAGTTGTATGTCAATCGATGGGTTGACAGACTGTGTAAGCGTTAATTATTTATATTTAATGCTTATACAGTTATGTGGTGCACTCTGGATGATTGTTGATTATTTATCGTTGCTATTATATACATGTGTTGTATGGAATCCATATAATTAACATTATATGGTAATTGGTTGGGCCTTATTCCAATTTGGAAAATAAGGAATATTATAGAAAGAAAATTCATGTGTTGAATAGAAAGAAAATTCATGTGTTGAATAGAAAGAAAATTCATTTGTTGAATAGAAAGAAAATTCATGTGTTGAATGGAAACAATATTCATGTGTTGAATAAAAATATATATTCATGTGTTGAAGAAAATATTCATTTGTTGAATACAATAACGAAGTTATTGAAATATATAAAGCCGTGCTGGTAAGATATGCGCCATTTTGATGCAAACGATATTTATATCGATTATATTCGTTTTTAAAATGAATATAGAAAAGGAAGTGATTTCAAAATATAACGTTTCGAAAATATTATCATTTGTATATCGATGATATGGAATATTTAATTTTGATTCGAAATTGAATATGAAGTTGAAATCGTTTTGAAAACGAATTTAAAACGATTTATAAAATACGTTTTGAAAAGAAATTGACGAAATATATAATATATATATATATATTATATATAATGGCATGAATAGAACGCGCCACGCTGCGGCAATTCGCGAATTTCGACAATTGACTTTGAATGGATATTACGGGAGATCCGACCGTCGGATTCTCCTAAAACCGGAACCGTTGGGTTCGTATCGAAAAGAGCTTTCTAATAATATTAGAAATTAGAAATCAAACGGTTGGATTTGGAATTATGTCCAAATCAAATTTCGAAAAGGTCGCTGTAAGTGCAGTTCGATGGCCGTTAATGGAAATTGATTGTACGGGCCGTGATAAATTTATTAAAAATAGTAATAATTTGTGTAAAATCATAAGAAATGATTTGTGAAGAATTGGGATGAAAATTTCCATATTTTAAAAGATAATAGATTTTTATCGAAATGAACTAGTTTTGAACTAGAATTATAAATCCAATTATTTTTAAAATAAATAAATTTGATTTGAAATCTTTTTAAAAGTAACCAGAATTTTCCAATAATTGAATTGGAATGGATCTGAATCGAAATTGTATTTGGAATATTTAAATGTTGGATTTCGTGATGATACAGATATTGTTATGGGAATTTGAAAGATATATTTATATCGTTATTTCCAATACGATATTTGTTGTTCGTAGAATTTGATATTGAATATAAGCCGATATATTTTCTATTCAGAGCCTTGTATTTAATATCAAATGTGATTTGGGTTTGTCGTTAATGGTGTCTTCATTAACACTGTTCTTAAACCTAGTTGAGAAAAAGATTAAATCTTTTAATCTAGATTTAATGAAGTGTACCAATTAAATGGTATTTGATTGGAATTGAATTGGAATTTATTTTTGGGCTTATCGTGAACGGTGTTTTAAATAACACTTGTTCTTTAACCCAATAATTAATGGAATGTGATTTTGGGTTTATCGTGAACCGTGTTTTAGATGACATTGGTTCTTTAACCTAGTTAAAGAAAGGATATTGATTTTTGAGAATATTAAAACTAAGTGGAGTATTAATGAATCTTTAATTAGATTGAAATGATCGAGAATGGAGTATCACCAGTTTTGCTCCAAGCGATAGTTAAATCTTTAATTAGATTTGAACGTGAAATAGTAATTGAATTTACCGATAACACCGTTGTGTTAGATATGAAGTATGACCAGTTTTACTTCAGGCGATGAATAGGTTGGGATTGGGAAATAAAATAAATGATTACTTCGGTGTGGTTCGCTAATCTCGACTAATTTGAATTGATATTCAAAAGAAGATTAAAGAATAAATTTAAAGAATTTATCTTTGATAAAATTTATGGGAACCTTTCCCAAAGTATAAGAATATTGGAATAAAAGAATATTCTGAACTGGAATGAGGCGTATGTTGTGTTTGTGTAACACTTGTTTATTATATATGCGAGTTATTCAGAAAGACCGGGTTTATCCCATTCTGAATAACTGATTCAACGTGGTGTCGAGCATGAAGACGGCGATTGAAAACTGGAGGTCTTCACATCGTTTTGGTGATTATTGATGATCTTGATTGGGTTGTACACCCAAGAGGAGGGAATCAGTTGGTGATCGTCCAGACGTACTTGGAGATCGATGGGTATGCGAGGCACAAGGTGCCTCCGGTTTCGTTCTGACCCAGAACGATCTTGTAAATGGACTGTGTGTCTGACATTAGATTTTATTCTGTGTGATTGATTTCTATTAAATATATATCTGTTTGGTGGCGGAGAATTTATTCTCTTACTTAACGCCCTTTCTCTAAGACGTACGAGCTCAAGGGTAATATATTGATGGATATCAATCGCATGGAGTGAATTGCCTATATGGCATGCCTAAGTGGCAAATGATCAAGGCTTCTGTTGAAAAGCAAAGTTTTGTGGTTGATGATCAAAGCATGGCCTGTGTGGCATAGCTTTGTGTAGCATTGATTCACGAGCCTCACACCCCGGGTGTGAACCAGGAATGGGAGAGGACCTCAGGAAGGACATGCGTTTCTTTCTAGCTAGGGTGGTGTCAATGACCTACCAGCCCTGACATTTATATTATTTTCCCCTATGTAGTTGTTGTTGTTGCAAGGCACCTCGGATATATCGGTGACTGTGTGGAGCCGATGGAGACATTTGGCTCATTTACGCCCCAAAGGGCCGGGAAACGTAGTATTCAGGTATTTTAATCCACATTGGTGGACCGGCCCTGACGATCCAAGGCTTGTCTACGCGCTTGCCTGAGACATGGCAGGCTAGATTGTCTCGAATTCGGTAAGGACGATCCCTTGCCTTGGTTCACAGATGGAAATCCAACTTCCAATACGTGACTTTGCGGTTTTGATTATAGAGCCTAGTATGGCGACATAGTGGGATGGGGCACTTATGTCGTCTATGATTGATACTTATGATTGAAATTGTTTTGACACTATACACTTATAGTAATAATAAAACATGAAATTTAGCGTATCAAGTATTCTTTGGCTATTATAAGGTAAAACCCTATCCTCCGGCTTGTGTTGCATTGTGTGATGGGACCTGGGTCTTATAATAGCTTCATTGTTCTTTATTTAGAATTACCACGGGCAGCTAGTAGTTTTGGTTTTGCAGATTTACATTCACATGATCCTGGTTTACTGCTGGAACGATATCCGGAAAGCTCTGTATCCGTATATCTCTTTCAGTTTTGTATTGTATTATTTTTCCGCTATTATGTAAAGTAATTTAAATCTCTGATATTTTCTGTGTAATATTTATTCGTACTCTGTATATTCTTGTATTCTGATGGAATTGTTGTAACAAACAATGAAATATTCTCCTGTTTGCGTTCCGATGTGGCTTGTCCTCAGTACAATCCCTGATTTCCCACAAGGGGGATTTCGGGTCGTGACAGCTTGGTATCAGAGCTTTGTTTTGTAGAGCTCGGAGAACAAGACATGTTGAAACCAAACGAAAGAATTCATTAGAGATTGGATTAGTAATATCCAATGAGAATGGCTCGTTAGAGATGGGATCAGTAGTATGCAAGAACGTGTGTGAAGAGTATATTTTTAAAATAAAAGTGACAACAATTTTTTTTTTGAAAAATTAAATTCAATTATTTGTATTTGAATGTTTATTATATATTGATTTGGACAATCCAGTATATAAAGATTTTGCGTATACGTCTGATCCGCGTGCATTCGAAGTTTTAATATACTGGATAGATATAGAATCATACTCTAGTGGCCTGAAGATGATTCTGATGATTGAGTACTCGTCATCAGAATTTATGTTCGAGTGACGAAAGTGTGATACTTATATATTTCCAATTGACTATCTGAGAACCAAAATTAGATAGGGCTTATTTTTGTGATTTGGCATCAAAAATGTGATTTTAGACTATATATCAAAATTATGAATTTGAAATGATAATCAACTAATTGATTGCTGATTGTGATGTTTGATTATTGGTTGATTAATTAGAATTTGAACCTTTAGCAAAATTGTACCAAAAAGTGAATTGTATTGAAAATTTGTCGCATTTGCAAGCATATACATGTACTTACATTGAACAGGTCATAGCAAGGAGGCTAGAGCAGAGGAATAAAATTGTTTGCTCGACAAATAGGTACATGTTTATTGTATTTCTTGGGTTTTTGATGATTTTATGAGCCGACTGGCTAGCTGCTTGGCTGTTTCTTTTTCTTTTTGGATTGGTGAAGGCCATGGGAGGCTATTTGAAATATCCCGAAGCTCCCGGTGCATGGGAGGTTATGGCAAAAAAATTCGAAAATTTAGGGTGTTAGCCAAATTTTTGAAAAATTTGAAAAGTTCTTAGAAACTGAAAATTTGAAGAACTTAACCCATAATGAAAATAATAGAAGTTGAGTTGATTAGTTAAACAACTTTCGGCTTTGTTCCTTTTCGGGGAAGAAATTTTTTAAGTGGGGGAGATTGTAATAACCCGGACATTCGAGCCAATTTACAAAGTTTATTTTGGCAATTCTTGTGAATTTTGAATATTTAAAATGAATTATTTTAAATAATAACGATGAGAAATTTATTTT
The DNA here is from genome assembly GCA_030737875.1 of Allium sativum. Classification (NCBI taxonomy): domain Eukaryota; kingdom Viridiplantae; phylum Streptophyta; class Magnoliopsida; order Asparagales; family Amaryllidaceae; genus Allium; species Allium sativum. The sequence continues at coordinate 10,810,951 of JASFAX010000035.1, forward strand.
GAATAGAATTAGAACGTATACATTTATATAGATCGACATTAGAATATAATTATTTTTTTTTAATTATAAAAGGAATTGATAATGGCACGGTAGTTTGAAAATTCGATTTCAAATTTCAAATGAATGTACAGGATTCAAAATAAATCGGATTTTAGCGAAACCAAAAATATTAGAATCTAATTGAGAATATCTTTCGAACGAGCCTGAAAATTGAAATTTCATAGCGGGAATAAAAAGTTATGTCCAATTGAAAATTCAAAATAGTCGCTATAGAATTCTGGCCCTTAAAAATGAAATTTTGCAAACGACCTCGGTTTTCGACGAAACCAATTTTGTTGGATCCATGATGTCAAGTTACTGCTAGGTTTCAAAATTCGTAATTTTCTGAATCAATAAGTGAGCATGGCAAAGGAAAACGCGTTTGACCAGTTTTAGTTGATTTGATCGACCAGAAAATAGCCATTTTTCAAATGGTCTTCAAATCTGACGAAATTAGTTTTGTTAGGACTGTATCGTCAATACGAAGCTAGAAATAATTTTTATGGAATTTTTAGAGTCAGTACGTGGCCCCGGTAATTTAAAATGTACGTTGGAATTTAAAATATATTATTTTATATTTTAAATTTAGTGAAAAATGATCGAAACAACCGACTTGGCTTACGAAACATATCCCATTGTGTTCGGAATGGGGGTATTACGCTATGGACGACAGTCGGTGGGTTTGATTTCGAGTTCGTATTAAAAAGCTACCTTTAGAAGAGAGAAAATAATTTAAAATTATTAAATATATATATTATGAAATTCCCTTAACCGCCCTCTTCCTCTCGCATGATAGTCAATGCTGGAAATCGAATTAGTATAAAATAAAAAAAATCACACTGCCCTCCAGGCGAACCCACCGCCTCCACTGCGCATCGACGATCCTCCGGCGATCCTCCCCTTCAGCTCCGGCCCCTCCCTCTGTATCGCGAGCCCAACCCCATTAAGCGCCATCAGACACCGTCGAACGTCCCCACCACCGATTCACCAACTACCACACCACTTCCAAAGCTGCAGCACCTCCTTTCTGACCACTCGAACCCTAAAACCACCACTCCAACTCGAGCGCGCAGACCACCTTTTCCCGTTTTTTTTTCAACTGTAGGTTCTTTTTACTTTGATTTATTAAGGAAATTAATATATGGAAAAAGACTGATTTATATATGCATAACATATAGAAAAAGGCTGATTTTTATATTTATATAACATATAAAAATATGAATTTTGCATATAGGGTTTTGACATAAAAATATGAATTTTGCATATAGGGTTTCGCTATAAAAATATGAATTTTGCGTATATGGTTTTGGTAAAATATGATTTTTAGAAGAAGATATGATTTTTAATATGGCAAAGACTTGATTTTTTTTATAGTTGTTAAAGAAGAGAAATGTGATTTTTCACATATGAAGTAGTGAAGTTAAAAATATAATTTTTATATAAGTATGATAATAAAAATATGATTTTTATATATGTAAAGAAGCGATAAAAAGATTATATTTTTATAAGAGAAAAGTTTGATTTTTATATAACAAAGAAAGAAGTGATTTTTTATACATATACTAGAGTAATAAAAATATGATTTTTATAGTTTTAATATAATAAAAATATGATTTCTATTCATAAAGAGTATTAAAATTTAATTTTTATTTAGTAGAGATTATAAAAATATTATTTTTATAAGATAGAGGATATAAAAATTTGATTTTTATATATAGAAAGTAGCGATATAAAAATTGAATTTTTATAATATGGCTTTGAAACAAAAATGTGACTTTTAACATATACCGCGTGTAATAGATCTTGTTGGAAGCACGGCGAAGATTTCCTACATATGAAGAGTCGCGATGTATTGGTTTAGCTAGTTGGTGAGAACTACTCACTTTTATTTAGATTTCTAGTTAAAATATATACCAGGATGCAGACGGTGCTTAGTAGCACCCGACACCCGTCGTCCACAGACCATGGATGACTTGTTTGTGTGATTGTTTGTGTTGTGAAATTTGACTGTTGATTGTGTTAAGGGAAATAATATTTCATGTGTTGAAAGAAAGATAATTTCATGTGTTGAAAGAAGAAATATAATTTCATGTGTTGAAAGAAGAAAGATAATTTCATGTGTTGAAAGAAATAAAATTTCATGTGTTAAAAGAAAGATAATTTCATGTGTTGAAAGAAGAAATATATATTCATGTGTTGAAATAAAATATATATTCATGTGTCGAAGTAAAATAAATATTCATTTACAAATCGAACGATTTGTTTATATACACCGATTTGACTGATATTGATTGGGACGATAAATTTTACACATCGCCCACATGCGCAAATAAAAATTTGTGTTTGTTGATTTGAAACCCCACACGGGTATTGGGATGATATTTGACATACACTAATCCCGATTGTTTAGTTGTATGTCAATCGATGGGTTGACAGTCTGTGTAAGCGTTAATTATTTATATTTAATGCTTATACAGTTATGTGGTGCACTCTGGATGATTGTTGATTATTTATCGTTGCTATTATATACATGTGTTGTATGGAATCCATATAATTAACATTATATGGTAATTGATTGGGCCTCATTCCAATTTGGAAAATAAGGAATATTATATAAAGAAAATTCATGTGTTGAATAGAAAGAAAATTCATGTGTTGAATAGAAAGAAAATTCATGTGTTGAATAGAATGAAAATTCATGTGTTGAGTAGAAAGAAAATTCATTTGTTGAATAGAAAGAAAATTCATGTGTTGAATGGAAAGAATATTCATGTGTTGAATAAAAATATATATTCATGTGTAGAAGAAAATATTCATTTGTTAAATATAATAACGAAGTTATTGAAACATATAAAGCCGTGTTGGTAAGATATGCGCCATTTTGATGCAAACGATATTTATATCGATTATATTCGTTTTTAAAATGAATGTAGAAAAGGAAGTGATTTCAAAATATAACGTTTTGAAAATATTATCATTTGTATATCGATGATATGGAATATTCAATTTTGATTCGAAATTGAATATGAAGTTGAAATCGTTTTGAAAACGAATTTAAAACGATTTACAAAATAAGTTTTGAAAGGAAATTGACGAAATATATATAATATATATATAATGGCCTGAATAGAACGCGCCGCGCTACGGCAATTCGCGAATTTCGACAATTGTCTTCGAATGGATATTACGGGAGATCCGACCTTCGGATTCTCCTAAAACTGGAAACGTTGGGTTCGTATCGAAAAGTGCTTTCTAATGAATATTAGAAATTAGAAATCTAACAGTTAGATTTGGAATTATGTCTAAATCAAATTTAGAAAAGGTTGATGTAAGTGCAGTTCGATGGCCGTTGATGGAAATCGACTGTACGGGCCGTGATAAAATTATTAAAAATAGTAATAATTTTTGTAAAATCATAAGAAACGATTTGTGAAGAATTGGGATGAAAATTTCCATATTTGAAAAGATAATAGATTTTTATCGAAATGAACTAGTTTTGAACTAGAATTATAAATCCGTTTATTTTTAAAATAAATAAATTTGATTTGAAATGGTTTTAAAAGTAACCAGAATTTCCAATAATTGAATTTGGTATGGATCTGAATCGAAATTGTCTTTGGAATATTTCAATGTTGGATTTCGTGATGATACAGATATTGTTATGGGAATTTGAAAGATATATTTATGTCATTATTTCCAATACGATATTTGTTGGTCGTAGAATTTGATATTGAATATAAGACGATATATTTTCTATTCAGAGCCTTGTATTTAATATCAAATGTGATTTGGGTTTGTCATTAATGGTGTCTTCATTAACACTGTTCTTAAACCCAGTTGAGAAAAAGATTAAATCTTTTTATCTAGATTTAATGAAGTGTACCAATTAAACGGTATTTGATTGGAATTGAATTGGAATTGATTTTTGGTTTATCGTGAACGGTGTTTTAAATAACACTTGTTCTTTAACCGGATAATTAATGGAATGTGATTTTGGGTTTATCGTGAACCATGTTTTAGATGACATTGGTTCTTTAACCCAGTTAAAGACAGGATATTTACTTTTGAGTAGATTAAAACTAAGTGGAGTTCTAAGGAATCTTAATTAGATTGAAATGATCGAGAATGGAGTATCACCAATTTTGCTCCAGGCGATAGTTAAATCTTTAATTAGATTTGAACGTGAAATGGTAATTGAATTTACCGATAATACCGTGGTGTTAGATATGAAGTATGACCAGTTTTACTTCATGGGATGAATAGGTTGGGATTGGGAAATAAAATGAATGATTACTTCAGAGTGGTTCGCTAATCCCGACTAATTTGAATTAATATTCAAAAGAAGATTAAAGAAAAATTTGAAGAATTTATCTTTGATAAAATTAATGGGAACCTTTCCCAAGGTATAAGAATATTGGAATAAAAGAATATTCTGAATTGGAATGAGGCGTATGTTGTGTTTGTGTAACACTTATTTGTTATATACACGAGTTATTCAGAAAGACCGGGTTTATCCCATTCTGAATAACCGATTCGACGTGGTGTTAAGGATGAAGACGGCGGTTGAAGACTGGAGGTCATCACATCGTTTGGGTGATTACTGATGATCTTGATTGGGCTGTACACCCAAGAGGAGGGAATCAATTGGTAATCATCCAGATGTACTTGGAGATCGATGGATATGCGAGGTACAAGGTGCCTCCGATTTCGTTCAGACCTAAAACGAACTTGTAAATGGACTGTGTGCCTGACATTGGATTTTATTTTGTGTGATTGATGTCTATTAAATATATATCTGTTTGGCGGCGGAGAATTTATTCTCTTGCTTAACGCCCTTCTCTGAGATGTACTAGCTCAGGGGTTATATATTGATGGATATCAATCGCATGGAGTGAATTGCCTGTGTGGCATGCCTAAGTGGCAAATGATCAAGGCTTCTGTTGAAAAGCAAAGTCTTGTGGTTGTTGATCAAAGCATGGCCTGTGTGGCATAGCTTTGTGTAGCGTTGATTCGTGAGCCTCACACCCCGGTTGTTAACCAGAAACGAGAGAGGACCTCAGGAAGGACATGCGTTTCTTTCTAGCTAGGGTGGTGTCAGTGACCTACTAGCCTTGACATTTATATTATTTTCACCTGTGTGGTTGTTGCTGTTGCGTGGCGCCTCGGATATATCGGTGACTGTGTGGAGCCGATGGAGTCATTTGGCTCATTTACGCCCCCAAAGGGCTAGGAAATTTAGTGTTCAGGCATTTTAATCCACATCGCCGGATCGGCCCTGACGATCCAAGGCTTGTCTGTGCGCTTGCCTGAGATGTGGTAGGCTAGATTGTCTCGAATTAGGTAATGACGATCCCTTGCCTTGGTTCACAGATGGAAATTCAACTTCCAATACGTGACTTTGCGGTTTTGATTGTAGAGCCTAGTTTGGCGACATAATGGGATGGGGCACTTATGCCGTCTATGATTGATATTTATGATTGAAATTGTTTTGACACTATACACTTATAGTAACAATAAAACATGAAATTTAGCGTATCAAGCATTCTTTGTCATTTATAAGGTAAAGCCCTATCCTCCGGCTTATGTTGCAATGTCGGATAGGACCTGGGTCTTATAATAGCTTCATTGTTCTTTACTTAGAATTGCGCTGTTGTTTTATGCACCGGTATCCTTGGGAGGAAACCCGTTCCATGTTATACGGCATGGTCCCTTGATTTACCTAACTTTAAAATGAAGATTAATAACTGTTTTAGTTCTCACACCAGTCACATGACTGACCTGGAGTTTATTGTTTTAACCTAAACTCTGGGTGCCCTTATTTTGACACGGGCAGCTAGTTGTTTTGGTTTTGTAGATTTATATTCACAGGATCCTTGTTTACAGCTAGAACGATATCCGAAAAGCTCTGTATCCGTATATCTCTTTTAGTTGTGTATTGCATTATTTTTCCGCTGTTATGCAAAGTAATTTAAATCTCTGATATTTTCTGTGTAATATTTATTCGTACTCTGTATTTTCTTGTATTCTGATGGAATTGTTGTAATAAACAATGAAATATTCTCATGTTTGCGTTCCGATGTGGCTTGTCTTCAGTACAATCTGTGATTTCCCGTAAGGGGGATTTTGGGTCGTGACAGAAACCAATAATTAAAATGAAAATTAAATTGGTTAATTTAATGACTTCTAGCTTCGTTCCTTTTAAAAGACGAAAAGATTTTAAGTGGGGGAGACTGTAACAACCTGGAATTTTGGAACCAATTTAAAATTTAAATTTTAGAAATTTTAATGGGTTTTGAATATTTAAAATTATTTTTTTAAATAATAACGACCCAAAAATTATTTTAATCGAAGTTAAAATGAATAAATTTTATTTAAATTATAAAAGGAGATAGAAATAGCGCTGGAGTTTGAAATTTTGATTTCAAACTTTAACTGAATGTACAGGATGCAAAATAAATCGGATTTCAATAAAACCAAAAATATTTGAATCGGTTTAACAAAATCTTTCTAACGATTGTGAGAAACTAAAATTTCACTTTAGAAATTGAAAGTTATGTCTAGTTTAAAATTTAGAAAAGTCGCAATAGAATTTATATATTTTTTAATATAATATATGGTTTTAAAACAACCATTTTACAAACGACCTCCGTTTTCGATGAAACCACTTTTTTCGGAACCGAAATGTCAAATTATTGCTAGGTTTCAATTTTCATAATTTTTCGAGTTAATATGTGAGCGTGGCAAAAGAAAATGTGTTTTGTCAATTTTCGTCAAATTTAATCGACTTGAAAATGACCATTTTTCAAAATTGTCTTAGAATTCGATGGAATTAGTTTTGTTAGGACTGTATCGTTAAAACAAAGCCAAATATATTTTTTCTGTAATTTTTAGAGTCCGTATGTAGCCCCGGTGAATTTATATGTACCGTTAAATTAATTAATAAATGATTTAAATTTTAAATTAAAGAAATCAGGCCACAAACAGTCATTTGGGCTCATGGGGCATAGCTCATTGGGTTCAGAATAGGGGTTATTTTCAAGGAATGATTGTCGTTGGGCCTGAATTGGAGTTAGTGGCTAAACGGGCCTTATGGGTTAAATTTATATTATAATATTATATAAACCCCTAATATAAAACAAACCCTAATTCCCTAATACCATGAACCAACCGCCGCCCTCTTCATGAATGGCCATAATTCTTGGAAATTCGATCCAACATTTCTCCAAATCCACTAAATGATTTTCCAAATTCTCAAATACAAATGGAAGAGCATCTCCAGATCTTTGAATTGTACAGTTGTGATGGGATTTAGTGGCACGAGTTGCTGGGAATCGGGGCTTAAAGTCGTCGGCTATTGGCGTGATTTTGAGGCGGAACTGACCACCGAGTTGGTCCATGGTCACAGCGAAGGAGGAGGAGCTCATGGGCTTTGGACTGTGGCGGTTGATCGAGGAACGGTGGGCCAGGGGGCGTGCGCGATGGGGAGGATTTGATCGAAAAGTGGGTTCCTGTAATCGATGTTATCCAGAGGAAGAAGATGGATTAGTTTAAACTAATTAAGGTTTAAATTAATTTAAATATTTGCTATTGGTGTATTAACATTGTCCAAGTTTACAATTTCGTAACTCTTTCAAATCTTATCAAAATTCAATGAAACGAAATGCGTTTCGCTCGTGACAGAAAACTCTACATTATGGGAATGACTAGAACAGATTTTGAACTTTTTAGAATTTTAGATCCGCTTCAAACCAAGGTGAGAATTCTTTTTTTTTAATGATTAAATTTTATAAATTATGATCGTGCTAGAAATCATTACAATTTATTGTTAGACTCAATGTATGGTTATACGTGATTTGATTTATTTTGATTGTCGTTGTTGTGATGATCTGTTAATTCGATTGATTATTGTGTTGAAATTGAAATGTTAATTTGTTAGGAACAAGTACTGACAAAAATTAAATTTGACATTTTGTTGAAATTAAATTTGATAATAATTAAATTGTCATTTTTGTTGAATTGGATTAAACATAATCAAACTTTCATGTATGTTAAACATAACCAAATGTCATTTTATTGAATTAGGAATGTTAAACATAGTCAAGTGTCATTTTGTTGAATTAGGAATGTTAAAGAAAAATAAAAGTATCATATTAGTTGAAATAAATTAGTTGAAACCAAAATACCATGTTTTGTTGAAGTGAAATAGTCAAATAAAATTATCCTTATTTATTTGTTATGTAGAATACAAATTGATCAACAAATAAAGTCGTCATTTTTATTTGTTAAGTTAAATTAGAAATTGTAACAAATAAAATTTTCATTTTTTATTAGTTATGTTGAATAGAAAATGTGTACACATAAAAATACCCTTTTTATGTTGACGTGAATGGCTAGAATTGATTACACATAAAAGTATCCTTGTTATGTTAACATAGAAATGTCATGAAAATAAAAACCATCTTTTATTTGTCATTTATGACTATAGAAATTTGTTGAAAGGAGAAACATTCATTTATTTGTCATTAACATATATATATATATATATATATATAGTAAATTGTTTACGAATAAATATTCATTTATTTGTCATTAATGTATATAGAAAATTGTTTGCAAATAAATATTTATTTATTTGTCTTTTAAATATAGGAAAATTGCTTACAAATAAATATTCATTTATTTTCCATTAAAACATAGAAAATTGTTTACAAATTAAACATTCATTCATTTGATATTAATATGCATAGTAAATTGTTTACAAATAAATCATTATTTCATTTGTCATTAGAGTGCATAGGAAAAAGTATGGAAATAAATCATGTCATTTATATTGAACAAGAATTGATCATTTATGTTGAAATAAAAATGTGTCAAGTTATGTTAAAGTATACATAAAAAACTATTATTTTGTTAGATTAGAATCATGTTGAGTTAATATATATATAAATATATATATATATAATGGTCATTTAATTAGAAAAATCTTATAACACAAAAATGCCATTTGATTTGGAAATGTCCTGTGAAAAAAATATCACCTTGGTTTATTTGTTTGATTGAAATAGAATTTTCAATCAAATAAAAATATCACCTTTGTTTATTTAAATTAGAATTTTCAATCAAATAAAGATGTCACTTTGGTTGTTTCTGATTGAACTAGAGTTTTCAATCAAAATAGAAATATCACTTTTGTTACTGTTTGGTTTAATTATTTTAAACCAAAATAAAATATACACTTTAGTTTTTGATTGAGCTAGGATTTTCAATCAAAAGGGAAATATCCAATTTTGTCACTTTGTTGAATTAGAATATTCAACAAAAATGAAATATAAGTTTCTATCACTTTATGGAATTATTATTAAAATAGAAATGTTCATGTTTTAGAAAAATAAGAAGAACATTACATTCAAAGGTTACATTTTTAATGAAATGTTAAAAATGGAGAAAATGTACTTGTTTTAGGGGTAAAAGCATGTAGTCATTAAAAAACCATATTTTAATGTCATTATGGAAATTAGCAAAGTGTTCATAGTTTGAACAAAACATGATTTCGTTTAAGTATACAATTTTAATGTTAAAAATATAAATATGGAAAATGTTCGTGTTTTTAATCAAAACATGAATTCATTATAAAAAATATTTTAATGTTAAGAATATAAGTTAAAAAAAATGTACATGTTTTTAATCCAAAACATGATTACAGTAAAAACATCTATTTTAAATGTAATGTTAAAATAAGAGACAAGAAATATGTTTTAAAAATGAAAATATGTTATACATTAAAATTACACTTTTAATGTAAAAATAAAAATGTAGAAAAAGAAACATGTTTTAAAAATAAAATATATTTTACGTTAAAAATTCACCTTTTAATGTAATAACAAAAGTTGGACAAACATTCATGTTTTAGAAATAAAACATGTTTACATTATAAACTTTGTCTTTAATGAAATGGATTAAAGTCACATTTTTATTTACATCTAGATGTAAATAAAAGAATAGATTAAGAAGTGACAATTTTATCGACATTTTAGATGTAATAAAAGAGTAGAATTAAAAGTGACATTTTCATTGTCAATATAGAGAAATAAGAAGAGTAGAATTAAAATTGACATTTTTATTGTCATTTTATATGCAATAAAAATGTTACATTTTTATTGTCAAATTAGAGATAATAAAAAAAAAGAATAAATTTCAATGTTACATTTTAATCGTCATTTTAGATGCGATAAAAAAAGAAGAGATTTTAATGTTACATTTTTTTTAGTGTAATAAAAGATTGAATAAAGAATTACATTTTTTTTAGTATAATAAAAGATTGAATAAAGGATTACATTTTTCGGTGTAATAAAAGATTGAATAAAGGATTACATTTTTCAGTGTAATAAAAGAATAGAAAAAGTTTTACATTTTAATGTAATATAAATGGTTTACATTTTTATGTAATATAAAAAGTTCACATTTTTATGTAATATAAACCACATTATTAATGTAATGAATGAAATATAAAAATGTCATGTTTTAAATTATAAAGACATGTTTACCTTAAAAACTCATTTCTAATGTAAGAAATGAAATTAGCAATAGCTCATGTTTTAAAAATAAAACATGCTTACATTAAAAATCACATTTTTATTGTAAAGAAAGAGAATATAAAAATATTCATAGTTTGGAATGGAAAGGATAAACAATAAAAGTTTACATTTTTATTGTAATGTAATAAATGAAGAAAAATACTCGTCATTTGAAATAGAAATGATAAACAATAAAAATTCACATTTTTATTGTCATATAAGGAATGAAGAAAATGTACATGTTTTGAAATAGACTTCTGTTCATTAAAAATAACTTGAATACGAAGTGTAGAAAATTATTTAAAGAATAAATAATTTGAAATTGTCGAACGTATGAATTATATTTACATATATAAATATAAATTAAAATAAAACGAATCGCGCTGTTGCAGTTCGCGATTTGAAATCGTAACTTCAAACAATTATACCGAAAGACCCAACCGTCGGATTTTCCCAAAACTGGAACCGTTAAGACCGCTTTGAGAAGATCTTCCTAATGATATAAATTTTGTTAAAATCCAATGGTTAGATTTCAAGATAAGTGTAAATCAAATTTTTATAGAAATAGCGCCAGGGCCGCCCATTGACCCGAAGCGTCGTTAAATAAATTTAGCTATTTTTATTTATATAAAAATAGTGATAAATTGTTATTAAATGCTAATAACGATATGAAATGATTATAATATATATATATATATGAGGATCATTTGAAAAGTCCGAGTTGAATCTCATTTCAAATGATTATACGACGATGATTGAAGACCGGCGATCTTCACATCGAATAGATGAGTTGCTAATGATGCCCATGATTTGAGTAGCTACCTTAAAAAGGCTATAGTGGTGGTCGTCCGGACGTACTTGCTGATTGTCCGGATATGCGAGCACCTCACTTCCGTATTGGACATATGGGACGAGGAATAAGGTGTCTCCGGTTTCGTTCAGACCCAGAACGAACTTGTAAATGGATGCATGTCTGACGTTGGATTTCATTCCATGTAAATTAAATTGATTTCTATCTAATGTATATCCGTTTGGTGGCGGAGAATTTATTCTCTTGCTTAACACCCGCAGAGGGTATATATTTGTAGTTATTGATCGCATGACGTGAATTGTCAATGTGGCACGCCAAGATTTAAATGATCAAGGCTTTGGTTGAAAAGCAAGGCCTTGTGGTTGATGATCAAAGCATAGTCTGTTTAGGCGTAGCTTTCTGTATAACATGACTTGAGCTACACACCCCGGTATGAGTCAAAAACGAGATCAGGACTGCAGCGAGTGCACACGTGTAACACCCCACGTCCATTAATGTTACTCACAAAGGGAATGCATTAACTTCCATGGAGGTTTTAAGTGAATATAGAACAGAAAAATTACAATAAGACAGATAATAAGTAGTACTTGGAAATCTAGAACTTCATTTTATTTCAGCGGAAATCAAACATGTTTGTTACATCATAAAACCATAAATCAGAGTCAAGTAAAATATCCATCTTGATAAAACAAAATACATAACCCCATTACACAAATAGCCATTAAAGAAGACAACAAGCTGGACTTTACTTCAACGGTCCAAGCTTTTCCAAAAGAGAGATAGAGCAATCCAATCAAACTCCACTAGAGCTGGGCCCAACCTGAGGACCTGGAGGGGGTAAAAGGATAGAAATAGAGGGGATCATACATAAAGTCTGGCGAGTATGATAATTCTAACAATACTATTACCAAAATAACTAGACTAAGGCCTAAGCTGGAAAACAAGGAAATGTTTATGGACTATTGGGTATGGAAGAGCAGATAAAGATAACGTTAAAGGCACACCTAATTACTAACGAATAATTACTATACTGCACCACACCAGTCACCCTCAAAGTTAATCCCGCTTGCATCACTTAGAAATTATATATATAGCCTTGCGTACCCCTAGCTGACTACATAGGTGCCGTCTGCCCCTATCTCCACTAGGTGTACCCCACTACACACTTTCGATCGGCTCCCTACTCGTAGATACCCGTGCTGGCCCAATAGTGGGGTGTATCACTCCCCTAATGTGGCAACCCGATACAGCTATAGAATGCACGGCTTATACCTACATGATGCAACAACGTCTTACCTACCATCCCGGGTCCACACACGCATATGAAACCCGTTGGACTTGCATTGCCACCGCTACCCCGTTTTGGCCTCTTATAGTCAAACCCAGTATGCGTGTCCTGTCCTCGACTTGGGTCGAGCCCACAAAGATACGTTTGGGTTACTGGTTGAAATGGGCCCCCACAAGCTACCCACCTAAGCTTGTCACCACTAGTATATCCCACTTAACCCTCTTAGTCATGTTCATTTACATGTGTGTTTGGTTAAGTTTTACTAATCGTATTTCACATGCCACGAAGGGCAACCACTAGATTCCTCATGCCACCCAAGGAACCTACTTAACCCCCATGTCCCCCTTACATGTTTATCTGGTTAAGTATTTCTTAATTCATTCAGGCCATAACCTCATAAAGACCTCTCACATTAGACTAGCATTTATGGCAGCTGGATTTGCCGGGCGGGTCCGGGCAGTCTTACACCATAAAAGAGTCTAACCTCGTGTCTTTACAACTGTTATGCTTTAGTTTGGGCCCAGGACCGCTCACATTGGGTTGACATTTGTGACCATTGGATTTGCCGGTCGGGTCCGGGCAGGTTTACGTCACAAACGAGTCCAACCTCATGTCCTAAGAATTGATTATCACTTAATCTTTTACCCCAGTTTTGAATATATCCCTATTCAAATTATTAATTAACTCCAATTTTAATGATGTCCATAATTGACTCAATTATGGCCATCCATTCATGGCATGCAAAATCATATAAATTGCAACCCAACTTCTTAATATTAAATCCTTAATATTACCCCTATCCCACGTTATATGTTCGCTTATTCAACGCAAAATATACGTTAGATTCGAATAGTCTAACTCATAGCCCAAAGATAAATTATCAAAACATATAGACAAGTAAAATAGACCTAATCATAATAAGGGTGAAACTTGCATGAAACTACACATGTTATGGATCTAAAGGTGTCAACTTGTTTGGTAAAATGTCACAATTTAAATGATATGATCATAACCCAAATTCATGTATAAACTTGCATATGGGGTTTTATGCAACATAATGATGGTGTGAACTAGCATCTAATACATAGAATTCACATATGTCATAGCATAATTCTAGATGTCATAATTCTAGATCTAAATAGATGTCATGGCATATGTTCATAATCTTTAATAATCAATCTAAAATTGCATATGTGATTTGTCATATAGATCAACATAGCCCAAATAATATCAACATTGTGATTTGATTAACATGAACTAATTAGCATAGATAATAACATCATGACTTTATGACATGTATGATCTATCACAACTTAGCATAGAAACTTTCAACATATATAACATCATCTTAGCATGATTTACAACATATAGGATATCATCATTACATAACATAGGATTTACAACATACATGATAGCATAAGGTTTACAACAACATATATGACAATCCACATCATTCCCTTATAATCCATTCATAACTTAATCTAATTAGTTTAATAATAATCTTGTTAAGATCATCATACTCACAATTAGAGAAGAAAGAGAGTCTTGATTTGCTTTAGAGTTGAGCAGAATTAGGGTTTTGATTAGCTTCTTCCTTCTTAGTTGGCGGCGGCTAGACTGAGTTCCATGGCGGCGGTATGACGGTAGCTATTCTATTTTTCATGTGAATTAGAGTGAGAGACTACCTAGGTATTTATAGAGTTTAGGATTTGTTTAGACCGTCAGATCAACTCAGAACTAAACTGGACCGTTAATTTTTCCAACTCAGCCCTAAAGACACATTAGCCAAACCCTAGCCACCTGGACAGGTCGACACCCAGGTCGACTGCCCAGTCGACTGCCCAGTCGACCTGGGAGGGTGTCGACTGCCCTGTCGACCTGGGGTGCTAGGCGGGAATTTTCCCGCCTAGCCCATTTGACTTCGAATTTTGAATTTTGAATTTTCTGAAATCTGTTTTGAATTTTCTGAAACTTCCGATGGCCATAACTTCTTCATACGAAGTCCAATTCACGTAAACTCGGACTCTATTTCAACCAGAATTTCGAGACGAACACAATGGCGCAACCCGTTTCCCACAATTCTCACGTCTGAGATTAGTTATTCTTTAATTTGTGAATATTAATATTAACAGAATTACGGGGTGTTACATTCTCCCCTCCTTAAAGGATTTCAACCCCGAAATCTTCCAGTTAAGAAGAATGTATATCCTAACATCCAATCGTCCATCTACTCAACCATCAAACACAGGCATCCATTGTCCTTATAGACTTCTAATGCTTTCATGTTTAAATGCAAAGTGTGTGTATATGTCCATATCTAATGTAAAATCAGGCGGTCCACTGATTCAGTTGACCTCCTTAATGCAAATCATGATAGTGCCATGCGTCTATTATGTATGCAAAAGTTCCTTAATGCTACATATTATCTCTATATGCATGCAAAATCATCATCTGAATGCAGCATCCATATGATAAAAACAAATCCTCATACATCCAACTTACTAAATACATCCATATTATGCAATATGCAATATGAAGTGACTGAGCCGATCTAGTGCCTAATAGTGTGTGTATATGCGTCTACGAGCAACCACTAGCAAACACTTGCATCCACTTTGCATCCATCATACATAACATGTCTCAAACACATGTTTCAACCATAGGATTATCCTAACTAAAGGTCAAAGATACTAGCGAGAGGATACTCTAAAGGTAAGATAAGTACAAGCTAAACGACAAAAGAAGAAATTAAAGGACATACCCTCAAAAAGAAAAGGGTACAACGAACGCATCTTCTCTTCCGTCTCCCAAGTAGCGTTGCTCTCATCATCTCCCCATTGTACTTTGACTAGTCTGACCTCTCGATTTCTCAGCTTCTTAATCTCTGACCCAAGAATGCGCGTAGGAGCTCGTCGAATCATCGCATCACGCTCTATCTCCACCTCTCTAAGCAAGTTCGGCTTTACCACCTCCGCGGTCTCGTGCAAGCACTTCCTCAAATGTGACACATGGAATACGTCGTGTACACCACTAAGTCTCTCAGGCAACTCCACTCTATACGCCATCTGTCCAATCTTCTCCTTAATAGGAAACGGCCCTACAAACCTTGGTGCTAATTTCCCAACGGATCCAAAGCGAACAACGTTCCGTAATGGAGACACTTTGATAAAGACCATGTCCCCAACATCAAACTCAAGATCTGTCCTCCTCTTATCCGCATAAGATTTCTGCCTATCTTGCGCTGCTTTCATCCTCCTTCGAATCAAGTCGATCTTTTCCAAAGTCTCTCTAATCATATCGGGCCCAAGTAAGATCTTATCCGTAGATTCCCACCAACACGTAGGTGAAAGACAAGGTCGTCCATAAAGAGCTTCGAAAGGTGCCATGCCAATGCTGGACTGAAAGCTATTATTATATGCGAACTCTACCAATGGAAGATGCTCTTCCCACGTACCCCCAAAGTCTAGGATACATAGCCTCAAAAGGTCCTCTAGAATACGATTCACCCTCTCGGTTTGGCCGTCGCTCTGAGAATGATACGCGGTGCTCATACATAACTGAGTCCCTACCGCCTCTTGTAAGCTCTTCCAAAATTCGCTAGTGAAAATAGGATCGTAGTCGCTCACTATGCTAGAAGGAACACCGTGCAAACAAACTATCTCTCGAACGTATACAGAAGCTAACCATGGAGCAGTCCTCTTACTCTTCACGGGGGCGCTTTTAGTAAGTCTATCTACTATAACCCAAATCCCCATATTACCCTTCCTTAATATTGGTAATCCGTCCACAAAGTCCATCGAGACACCTTTTCATTTCCATAGTGGGACCTCCAATGGGTGAAGCAACCCACCGGGTTTCTTTTGCTCTGCTTTTACTTGTTGGCACACCATGCATCTAGCGACATACTCGGCCACATCCCTCTTCATTCCGGCCCAAAAGAAAACTCGCTTCATGTCTTTGTACATCTTATCCCCGCCGGGATGAATGGTCATCTTCGAACGATGTGCTTCGTCAAGAATAGCCTTCCTCAAACCTTTGTCTCGAGGTACACAAAGTCTTTCGTCCCTACGTAACCAACCCTTATCATCTAGGGTATACCTACGGAGATGGCTTGATGACTCCCCTCTTTTGAGCTTTTCTACTAACTCAACCAACTATGGGTCGTCTCGTTGTGCCTCACCAATCCATCGCAAAAGCGTAAGTCTGACCTCCAAGGATGCTAGCAGATCGGGTACAAAGTTAACGGAAGGTCTAAAGTCAAACATAGAGATGAATTCTAAGTTTCGCCGCTCAACAAACAACGGACTCAAGACAGCCTTTTCCTACTTAAGGCATCTGCCACCACGTTACCCTTGCCAGGGGTATATGCTATTTCGAAGTCGTAGGACGCTAAGAATTCCATCCACCTTTGCTGCCTTAAGTTCAAGTCCTTCTCAGAGAATAAGTATTTTAAAGATTTATGGTCAGTGAATAATTCGAATTTCTCGCCAAGAAGATAATGACGCCAAGACTTAAGCGCGAAAACAATAGCGGCCAACTCTAGGTCATGTGTAGGGTAATTTTTCTCGTGCGCTCTCAACTGCCTTCCATCATAGGCTATTACCCTACCCTTTTGCATTAAGACTGCGCCTAGTCCTGTCCCACAAGCATCGGTATAAACAGTAAATGGCTTATTCCCGTCTGGCAGCACTAAGACTGGAGCTGAGGTCAAAGCTCTCTTCAAACGTTGGAACGCATCATCACAATCTATGTCCCATGTGAAAACTAGGTTCTTCTTCGTCAAGCGTGTTAATGGAGCTGATATATTTGCGAAGTCTTTGATAAACTTCCTATAGTAGCCAGCCAACCCCAAGAAACTTCTCACTTCGGTAGCATTTTTAGGGACCTTCCAATCTTGGATGGCCACCACCTTCGCGGGATCCACAGCTATCCCTTCTTTGGAAACCACATACCCTAAGAATCGTACTTCCTTCCTCCAGAAGTGACACTTAGAAAATTTAGCTTTAAGGTTATGCGCTCGTAGGGTCTCCAACACTTCCCTAAGATGTAGGGCATGCTCTTCTTCATCCTTTGAAAAGATCAAGATGTCGTCTACAAAGACCACCACGAATTTATTAAGGTACTCCCTAAACGCCCTACTCATCAAATCAACAAAGTATGCGGGGGCGTTTGTCAAACCGAAGGGCATTACTAGTCATTCATAGAAACCGTCCGGAGTCCTAAAGGCAGTCTTGTCAATGCTATCCTCAGCCACTCTCAATTGATGGAAACCAGTGGCTAAGTCCAACTGCGAAAACACTGAGGCGCCAACTAACTGATCGAAGAGATCGTCAATCCTCGACGGTGGGTGTCTATTTTTCTTAGTAAGTTTATTAAGCTCTATATAGTCCACACAAAGTCTAAGGGACCCATCCGCCTCCGTGGCAAATACTACTGGAGCACCCCACTCCGATATACTATGTCTTATGAACCCCTTCTCAAGCAACTCCTTCACTTGCTTATCGAGTTCCCTCCTTTCACGAGGAGCCATGTGGCGTACTGGTAAAGATACTGGTTTTGCATTATCCACAAGATATATTTGAAAAACTATCTCCTGCTTCGGAGGTAAGCCCCTCACCTCCTCAAACACATCCAAATATTCTCGGACCACTCTAATAGATCGTAGATTTTCCACCGACGCGTCAAGCGATTCTAGATAACTTAGCATAACGGAATTTATGGGATTACAAAAGATTTCGAGAGTGTTACCAAGGCGAGTCATGAGCCTAACTACTCTCCTTTCACAATCAAGAACGGCCCCATTTCTGGATAACCAATCTATTCCTAAAATTAGCCCATAGCCCGTGAAGCCCAACACATAAGCATCACATCTAAACTCAACGCTAAGTATAGAAATTTTCAAATCCAAACACATCATGGACAAATAAGCTGAACCCCCAATTGGATTCGAAACAACTAAGGGATCCACTACTAAACTGGTGTTTAAGTGCAGTGATTCAACTAATGATGTAGAGATAAATGAATGCGATGCGCCCGAATCGAATAAAGTACGGACAGGATGATCAAACAGAAAAACTAAGCTTTCAACAGAAATGGTTTTACCACTTTCTTGCAGCGGTGGGACCGCGAGAGCGTGAACTTGTCCCCTTGCCTGCCCTGGTGCCATAAGAGGCTGCACCTGTCCTCCCGAGGTAGACCCTGCCCTCTGCCCCTTTATTGGGCAATAAGGGGACCCTTGCCTGCCCTGGTGCCATAAGGGGACCCTGTCCTTCACTAGATGTCCCGCTTCACCACAGTGAAAACAGCCAGTCTTCTTTTTCTTTCGGCAATCCTTGCTGAGATGGCCTGGTGTCCCATAGTTAAAACATTTCTTCTTTCCCTTGCCATTATTGTATTTACCACCCTTCTTGTTTTGCTGTTGTGGTTTCTTCTGATCCCCTTTCTACTCGGGTGCCTTATCATCTTTAGTGCCTTTCTCCTCGTGCATGAGTGCCATGTCTACTAACTTCTCAAATATGGCCGCCATAGGGATGTGGGTCATAGCCAACCCTTGCAATGGTTCATTCAATCCATTAACGAACCTCAGAGCCTTCTTCTCTGGCGTGTTCACTAATTCCAAGCCAAACCTTGCTAACTGATTAAATTTGTTGACATATTCTTTCACCGATGAGCTTCCTTGCTTCAATGTCAAGAACCTTTCCATATATAGATTCTCTTCTGCCCTTGAGAGAAACTTCGCCTCAAACCTACGTCTGAAATCCACCCAGGAGTAAACATGACGCTCCCCATTAGTGACCTCCCACCAAAACGAGGCCTCTCTCTTCATTTATCAAGCTGCTAATTTGACATTCCTCCCCTCTTCTACTTCAAAGATTTCTAGCAATTCTTCCACCTCCCTAAGCCAATCTCTAGCTTCCACAAACGTTTCTGACCCTTGAAAAGGTTTTCCACCCATAGCCTTAAATTCCTTGCACGTCTTTGCAAAAGTATCAGCGCGAGGAGGAGGAGCTGGAACGGGTGCAACTGGTGGTGGAGGAACATTGGCTGGACCTGCAGCGGCCCTAGCCTCTAATAACCTCTTATACCATCCTGGTATCGTTACACCGTCAGGTAGGTTAAGATCTTCAGCCATGCTGAAACGAAAAAGGAAAGATTCAAAATGTAGAATTCGAAAGACAAAGATATATGGCTATTGGGGATTATGTTTTTCATAAAAAATTTCCTCTTTATAATAACTCATTTAAGACTTGTTTTTGAAAGCACTTCTTCCAAAAATACTTTAGAAAAATAGTTTTTCTAAAAAAATTATCTATTCTAGTAACCTTAAGCTCTGATACCACGTGTAACACCCCACGTCCATTAATGTCGCTCACAAAGGGAATGCATTAACTTCCATGGAGTTTTTAAGTGAATATAGAATAGAAAAATCACAACAAGAAAGATAATAAGTAGTACTTGGAAATCTAGAACTTCATTTTATTTCAGCGGAAATCAAACATGTTTGTTACATCATAAAACCATAAATCAGAGTCTAGTACAATATCCATCTTGATAAAACAAAATACATAACCCCATTACACAAATAGTCATTAAAGAAGATAAAAAGCTGGACTTTACTTCAACGGTCCAAGCTTTTCCAAAAGAGAGATAGAGCAATCCAATCAAACTCCACTAGAGCTGGGCCCAACCTGAGGACCCGGAGGGGGAAAAGGATAGAAATTGAGGGGGTCAGACATAAAGTCTGGCGAGTATGATAATTCTAACAATACTATTACCAAAATAACTAGACTAAGGCATAAGCTGGAAAACAAGGAAATGTCTATGGACTATTGGGTGTGGAAGAGCAGATAAAGATAATGTTAAAGGCACACCTAATTACTAACGAATAATTACTATACTGCACCATACCAGTCACCCTCAAAGTTGATCCTACTTGCATCACTTAGAAATTATATATATAGCCTTGCGTATCCCTAGCTGACTACATAGGTGCTGTCTTCCCCTATCTCCACTAGGTGTACCCCACTACCCACTTTCGATCGGCTCCCTACTCATAGATACCTGTGCTGGCCCCACAGTGGGGTGTATCACTCCCCTAAAGTGGCAACCCGATATAGCTAAAGAATGCACGGCTTATACCTACACGATGCAACAACGTCTTACCTACCAGCCCGGGTCCACACACGCATATGAAACCCGTTGGACTTGCGTTGCCACCGCTACCCCGTTTTGGCCTCTTATAGTCAAACCCAGTATGCGTGTCCCGTCCTCGACTTGGGTCGAGCCCACAAAGATACGTTTGGGTTACTGGTTGAAATGGGCCCCCACAAGCTACCCACCTAAGCTTGTCACCACTAGTATATCCCACTTAACCCTCTTAGTCATGTTCATTTACGTGTGTGTTTGGTTAAGTCTTACTAATCGTATTTCACATGCCACGAAGGGCAACCACTAGATTCCTCATGCCACCCAAGGCACCTACTTAAACCCCATGTCCCCCTTACATGTTTATCTGGTTAAGTATTTCTTAATTCATTCAGGCCATAACCTCATAAAGACCTCTCACATTAGACTGGCATTTA
Source organism: Allium sativum (assembly GCA_030737875.1). NCBI lineage: Eukaryota > Viridiplantae > Streptophyta > Magnoliopsida > Asparagales > Amaryllidaceae > Allium > Allium sativum. Next base: position 10,832,245 of record JASFAX010000035.1, read on the forward strand.
TGGCAGCTGGATTTGTCGGGTGGGTCTGGGCAGTCTTACACCATAAAAGAGTCTAACCTCGTGTCTGTACAACTTTTATGCTTTAGTTTGGGCCTAGGACCTCTCACATTGGGTTGACATTTGTGACCACTGGATTTGCCGGTCGGGTCCGGGCAGGTTTACGTCACAAACGAGTCCAACCTCGTGTCCTAAGCATTGATTATCACTTATAATCTTTTACCCTAGTTTTGAATATATTCCTATTCAAATTATTAATTAACTCCAATTTTAATGATGTCCATAATTGACTCAATTATGGCCATCAATTCATGGCATGCAAAATCATATAAATTGCACCCCAACTTCTTAATAGTAAATCCTTAGTATTACCCCTACCCCAAGTTATACGTTCGCTTATTCAACGCAAAATATACGTTAGATTCGAATAGTCTAACTCATAGCACAAAGATAAATTATCACAACATATAGACAAGTAAAATAGACCTAATCATAATAGGGGTGAAACTTGCATGAAACTACACATGTTATGGATCTAAAGGTGTCAACTTGTTTGGTAAAATGTCACAATTTAAATGATATGATCATAACCCAAATTCATGTATAAACTTGCATACGGGGTTTTATACAACATAATGATGGTGTGAACTAGCATCTAATACATAGAATTCACATATGTCATAGCACAATTCTAGATGTCATAATTGTAGATCTAAAAAGATGTCATGGCATATGTTCATAATCTTTACTAATCAATCTAAACTTGCATATGTGATTTGTCATATAGATCAACATAGCCCAAATAATATCAACATTGTGATTTGATTAACATGAACTAATTAGCATAGATAATAACATCATGACTTTATGACATGTATGATCTATCACAACTTAGCATAGAAACTTTCAACATATATAACATCATCATAGCATGATTTACAACATATAGGATATCATCATTACATAACATAGGATTTACAACATACATGATAGCATAAGGTTTACAACAACATATATGACAATCCACATCATTCCCTTATAATACATTCATAACTTAATCTAATTAGTTTAATAATAATCTTGTTAAGATCATCATACTCACAATTAGAGAAGAAAGAGAGTCTTGATTTGCTTTAGAGTTGAGTAGAATTAGGGTTTTGATTAGCTTCTTCCTTCTTAGTTGGCGGCGGCTAGACTGAGTTCCATGGCGGCGGTATGACGGTAGCTATTCTATTTTTCATGTGAATTAGAGTGAGAGACTACCTAGGTATTTATAGAGTTTAGGATTTGTTTAGACCGTCAGATCAACTCAGAACTAAACTGAACCGTTAATTTTGCCAACTCAGCCCTAAAGACACATCAGCCAAACCCTAGCCGCCTGGACAGGTCGACACCCAGGTCGACTGCCCAATCGACCTGGGGGGGTGTCAACTGCCCAGTCGACTCCCCTGTCGACCTGGGGTGCTGGGCGGGAATTTTCCCTTCTAGCCTATTTGACTTTGAATTTTGAATTTAAATTTTCTGAAATTTGTTTTGAATTTTCTGAAACTTCCGATGGCCATAACTTCTTCATACGAAGTCCAATTCACGCAAACTCGGACTCTATTTCAACCAGAATTCCGAGACAAACACAATGGCGCAACCCGTTTCCCACAATTCTCATGTCCGAGATTAGTTATTCTTTAATTTGTGAATATTAATATTAATAGAATTACGGGGTGTCACAACACGTTTCTTTCTAGCTAAGAAGTGGTGTCAGCGACTTACCAGCCCTGACATTTTTACTTATGTGGATGATGGATTATTGGGTACCTCGGTTTTATAGGTTGTTAGTGGCCATATTAGAGGTTCAAAAGAACCGGGAAGCGTGTGTTCAGGAATTGCCAATCCACTAGTGTTTATGTGTGAACCGGCCCTAAAGATCCAAGGGTTCTCGGCGGGGAATCCTGAGGCATTTGCTAGAGTTTATCGAATTGGAGATGACGATCCCTAGCCTTGACTCATGATGGAAACCCAACTTCCAATATGATACCATGCAGTTTTGATTGTAGAACCAGTATGTCGACATAGTATATGGTAGCTATGCCATCTATGATTGATACATTATGATTGAAATGTTTTTGAAACATATATACACTATTAATAATACCAAATCCATTTTATTGTATCAAGCATTTTTGACCATTATAAGGTAAAACTCTATCCTATGGTTTGCGTTGCATTATGTGATAGGACTTGAGTCTTATAATGGTTTCATTTTTCTAAAAAGCATTGCGTTATTTAACGATTTACTTTAGTTCATGCACTGGCAATCCAATGGAGTAAACCCATTCCACGTTAGCGGCGTAGTCCTGCGATTAGCCCTATTGTCAGTCAAGAAAGATTTCTCATACCAATCTCATGACTGACTCGTAGTTTGTTTAACTTTGCAAACTCGGGTACCCTCTTTTCCACACGGGCAGTCGAGTAGCAATTTGTAGATATTTATCTCTTGAGCAGGATTCTGGATCGAAGCCTAAAGCTGTGTCTAGAGCATATAAAGTCTTCCGCTGTGTATTGTATTAGTTTATTGTAATAAGTCTTCCGCTGTATTTTATTTATCGATGTACTCTGATATTCTGTACACTGATGTAACATTATTATGATGTTTATAAAAGTCTTCTGTTATTTTTTCTGATGTGTTGTATACCCAAAGTTAATGCATTCGAGAATTTCCAACTTTTGGATCTGACCTGAGTGGTTTATGGACGATTCAAAGGGTGGGGATTTTCGGGTCATTACAGGGTCGACCCCCTCCTTATGGGGTCGACCCATGAGTCGACAACCCCTTGATGGGGTCGACACCCCTGGGCAGGAATTTTCCTACTTCCTCCTTCTACTTGAATTTTGAATTGTTTTGAATTATGGGTTTATTTTATTCATATATGTTCTTATTATCTGTATACAAACTTCAAACCATAATAACTTCTTCATATTGTGTTCGTTTTACGCAAACCATGTATCTATTTTAACCAAAATTCCAAGACGAAAGCAATGGTGCAGTCCATTTCACTTAATTCTGAATATTTATTTAATTATTAATTAATTTACCATCTTAAGTGTTGTTAAAATTACGGGGTGCTACAGTTTGGGTTATAAGGAAATGAGACATCGATCGAAGAAATGAATGATTATAGAGGTAAAGATGCAACTTGTGTGGGTTTTCGGAGAGATTCAATTAAAATTTGTATCATTATCTTTTTTATTTTTGGTGATAGGTGTTAGAGAAAACTAATGAATATACAATAATTGCAGAAAAATATTTGTAAAGGTTTTGCAAAACAAACTTTGTTAATTATATTAAAATAAAATAATTTGCACATAGCTTGAAAACCCGTGTCAATTTATATTTCAAAACTGGTTGAAAATAGTATGCAAAAAACTGCACTTAGTTATATAATAAAAAAACCAATGCAAATAGTTTGCAGAAACCTATTTATAAAGGTTTTGCAAAAAACTGTTATAAAGATTCAGTAATACGTACAATACCTTTCTATTTATCCAAGTCCAAAATTCGCCATTTCCTTGAAACAATATTTCTTTCTCTATGGCATAGAAGGTTGACGAGCAACTGTTTCCCAAGATAAAATGGGCTTGCTTTTGCAAAACTACACTAGAATTTGCCGAGCCAGACTAACTCAAGAGAGTAATTAAGAATAAAGTTTTAACGAGGAAGAAGAAGAGAAGATTTCAAAAGGTATATTATATTTCTGTTATATTCGCCTTGTTCTATATATAGATGTGGAAGGTCCATTAACATTTGTAACGTTCGGAAAGGTTCTGACCCTTTGACCAAGTGAGGCAACCGTTTTATTACTGTTTTCAATTATATTTGAATGGAAAAAACTGTTTGTTCTGATAAATGGACAAAGCCAACTATCATTGCCACTTTCCAATTACAAAGTGTTAAGTGCCTCTAATACACCTTAAATGCCCATTCGCCTACGCGGCTAATGCAGGATCGGATGTGCGTTGTGGTGTGTTACACTACACGATAAGATGGCTTTTTCTTTTATGTATCTCTTGTCTCATGGGAACAATAATAATGCCATCGTCCTAGCATATAATTATATAATAATTCTTACATAATAGATGTGGGACTATACATATTCCAAGACATTTAATAATCATTCATTTTCAACAATCCCTCACATGAATGAGCATTTTATTATTTGTTCTCGATTCAATGTAATATTATTACATTGGTTAAAGTAGCAAATAGGTTTTGAACTTCCTAGTGATTATCTATTTGACTTATTAGTGAATCAATATACTTGTTTGTCCTTAAATTGTAAGCATTATTTTGTATGTCTGATTCATAGATAACACACAATAATATTTCATATCTTTCATGGTTCTCTATTTGTGTTCGTTTTTTCCATGAACACTGGCGTGGTCTCATGAGAGTTTAGAGAATTTTTGCTCCTTAGTATTTCTCCTTGAAGCGGCGTCTTTGCAATTATGTAGGTGATTCTATAAAATGTTTCCCTCAGTACACCACATGGCCTCTTTTTAGCCAAGTATAGACATCATTAAAAGCTAATCTTACCTATCCTTCAATGGTTTGTGCACTGAGCATAGGAGTGCTTTGAATGTTAATAGTGCTCCTAAGTTTATCCTGAACTTAGTTGTCCCTTTGAACCTAGATCTTGGAACCTTTAGTCTACTAGGTGGGGTTTCTATTAAGGAAATTTTTTAGTTTATAGGCCTTAACCCCATTCTCACCAATAAGGTTTGAAATTTCTCTCTTGGAAAGCCTTTTGTTAGCGGATCCGCTATGTTATCTTTTGATTTTATGTAATCTATAATGATAATTTCTTTACAAAGAAGATGTCTTATAATTTTGTGTCTATGACGAATATGTTTGGACTTTCCATTATAAAGTTTGCTATTTTCTCTACTAATAGAAGATTGGTTATCACAATGTTTACTTATTGGTGATACTAGTGTTTCCTTGTTTGGTGTATCTTCTAAGAAACCTCGAAGCCATTTAGCTTCTTCTCCGACTTTGTTTAATGCAATGAACTATGATTCCATTGTAGATCTTTCTATACAAATTTGTTTGGAACATTTCAAAGATAATGCCCCATTAGCCAATGTGAACACAAATTCACTTGTGGATTTTGTGTCTATTGACCGAGTGACCTAATTTGCATCGCAATATACTTCTACCATAGATGGATATCCTGAATAATGAAGTCCATAATTCTACATATATTTCAAATTTTCTAAATATTGCTTTCAAGTGAATCTTTCCTGGGTTACTCGTATATCGGCTAAGATTGCTTATAGCATATGCTACGTTTAATCTAGTATAGTCCACAATGCACATAATGCTGCTTAGTATACGAGAATACTCAGGATGATATATTCTATCATCGTTATTTTTGACCCAATTTTGATTTAAGTCAATAGGGAATTTTGCAACAATTATGTTATGTTGCTTAAATTTTTCTAATATTTTCTCAATTTAATGTGATTTAGACAATATATATCCTTGTGGACTTTTATGTATTCTTATACCAAGAATTACATCGGCAATTCCAATATCTTTCATATCAAATTTGGCGGAAAGCATATTTCTTGTTGATGTTTTTACATCTTTATTGCTTCCTAGTATGAGTAGTTCGTCAACATATAAACACATAATGACACTTCCTTTATCTTTAATTTTGGTATAGACATATTTATCACATTCACTTATACGAAATCTACTGTATGTCATTGATTCGTCAAATTTTTCATACCACTGTTTTGGTACTTGTTTAATCCCATACAATGATTTCACTAGTTTGCATATTTTTCCTTCATTTCTTGCTTTTAGGAAAACCTCTGCTTGTTTCATGTAAATCACTTCTTCGAGATCACCATTTAGAAATGTTGTTTCAATATCCATTTGATGTATTTCCAGTTATAGTATTGATGCAATTGCTATCAGTATTCTAATGGAATTTATTTGAGTTATGGGCAAATATGTTTCGAAGTAATCCAATTCTTCCTTTTGCCTGTAATCTTGTACCACAAGTTGTACTTTATATTTATCTATCTATCGATCCATCAAGTTTTAATTTTATCATAAAGATCCATTTATTACCCAATGATTGCATCGTCGAGGTAGATCAACTAATTCCCATGTATGATTATTCATAATGGATTCTATCTCGCTACTAATGGTTTCTATCCAGTATGGTGCCTCGGAGGAAGTCATTGCCTTATTTTATGTTAATGGTTCATTTTCTATCATTAAGGCATAAAAGTTAGGTCTAAAATATTTTGAAATCCATTGCCTTTTACTTCTCGGTTCCCCTGATTGTTTGTTATTCTTTTGTTTTGAGTTTTCATAACTTTGTTCTTAATTACCCTTATATGAATCAGAAATTTCTATTTCGGTCTGCTTATTATGCTCGATAAATTGTTTTAACGGGTATGTATGTTCAAAAAATCTAGCATTTCTCAATTCAATGATGATATTATCAAGAATACCATTGATTCCAGACTTATATACTAGGAGCAGATATGCAACACTGTTTTGTGCATATCCTATGAAAACACAATTTATCGTTTTTGTCCAATTTTGACCATATTTGGTTTAGGTACCTCTACTTTCGCAAGACACCCCACACTCTTAATTGTCTGTAGGATGGTGCTCTACTTTTCGATAGTTCATATGGATACTTTGAAGTTTTCTTTCAAGGCACTTTATTTAACATGTTGTTAGGAGAAAGCATAGCTTCTCCCTGAAGTTATCCGGTATACTGAAACTTATGAGTAAAGCATTCATTGTTTCTTTAAGAGTACGATTTTACTGTTCTGTTACACCATTTGATTTAGGGGAATGTGGCGTCATTGCTTATTGAAATATGTTATTTTTTGCACAGAATTCTTCAAATGGATATACATACTCACCTCCCCTATCACTTCTTAAGTCTTTGATTTTCTTGTTTAATTGATTTTCAACTCCTTCCTTGTAGTATTGAAATATTTTAAATTCCTTATCTTTACTTCTCAATAGGTACAGATAGCAATACCTAGTACAATCGTTTATAAAGGTTATAAAATACCATTTCCCTTCGCGAGACTGAAACATTTTCAAGTCACATACATCTGTATGTATTAAGTCTAAGGGATCAGTCTTCCTTTCGATATGATGAAAGGAAGTTCTACTGATTTTTGCCTCAGTGCATAATTCACATTTATAATTTGAATTTATTGAAAACTTAGGTATAAAATATAAATAATCATTTTTTGTAGTGTATCAAAATTAATGTGACCTAATCTGGCATGCTGTATATTAGAGAATTCAGTGGCATAAACAGAAGAATCAATTTTGTTATCACAATCCTTTAGTACAAAAATCATTACATTCATTTTAAACAAGCCATTACTTACATATCCTTTTCCTACACAAATTCCATTCTTTGATAAAACAAAGTTATCGAAAACCACAACCAACTTGAAGTCATTCTTGAAAAGAAGTGAGTCAGAAATCAAATTCTTTCGAATGTCTGAGACATGTAGGATACCATTTAGTGTAAGCACTTTTGTAGAGGTCATTTTCAGAATGATTTAGCCTTTTTCTTTGAACTTTTGACATGGAGGGTTTTCCCATAAACAATCGTTCATCTTGTGTCATAATTTCATAGTTGGAAAACATCAACCTGTTACCACCAATATGTCTTGTGGCACTAGCATCCAAAAACCAATCTTTCGTATTTTCCATCAAGTTACATTCATAAATTACTGCAGACAAATTCATTTCTTAAATGTCATTAGAGAATTTATCCCATATAGTGATATTTTCTTGTTCTCTCTTTTCCTTAGGACCTCGACATTCGTTTGCCTTATGCCCTTTCTTTCAGTAGTCGTGACAGGACCCTTTGAATCTCTTTGGTTCCTTTGAATCTAGATTGTATTCCCATTTATGTTTGTTGTTCTTTTCAGTCTCTACCACATTTTCCTTTGCCACTATTGCATTGGTTGATTTCTTTTTAGATTTTCCATTGTCCTCTTCGATCCTGAGTCGAGTAACAAGATCATTTTCTTATGTTTATGCTTTAAATAATTTTTGAAATCTTTCCAAGATGGAGGTAGCTTTTCGATGGCAGTAGCCACTTGAAATGACTCGCTTAATGACATTACTTCATTATGGATTTCATGAATTATGACCTGCAACTCCTGGATTTGACTGCTTCAATCATTCTGAAATCGATGAACTTTCCAACAATGAATTTCTTCATTCCAACATCCTCCGTTTTATACTTTTTATCCAGAGAAGCCCAGAGTTGCTTTGATGTTTTCACTGTGTAGTACACATTATATAGACTTTTATCCAATCCATTTAATATGTAATTTTTGCATATGAAATCTAAATTTTCCCAAATGTCGAGTGCTTAAACTTTCATTACATCAAGCTACGTTTTGTTTACTTATGAAGCATCATCGGTGAGATACTTTGCGAGGTTTAGAGTTGTCAAGTAAAACAACATTTTCTATTGGCGCTTGAAATCTACTTCAGTTAATTTTTATGGCCTCTTACCATGCGATAAAGTGACAATAGTTGTTAGAACCATTACTCTATTATTAATGGTGGCCACAGGTGGCTTTGTTGTTGATGTGTTATTGTCTTGAATCATTGTCTATAATACAATGACTCCAATCAGTGACAGATTAATAGTTAGAAAATGTTGTTTCAATATTGTTAGGGAAACCAATAAATATACAACACAAATGGTTGCAAATACGTTGTAGAAAAATATTTGCAAAGATTTTGTAAACAAACTATGTTAATTACACAATAGAAAACAATTTGGAAATAGTTTGCAAAAACTATGTCAATTTATATTTAAAACCATTTGCAAATAGTTTGCAAAAACTGCATTTAGTTATGTAACAGAAAAATAATGCAAATAATATGCAGAAACTTATTTGCAAAGATTTTACAAAAAACTGTTACAAAGATTCAGTAATATGTACAATACCTTTATGTTTTTTCGAGTCCGTAATGCTCTGTTTTCCTAAAATAATATTGCTTCCTCCGAGCCATGTAGTTAAATTCCTGCAATATCCTTGCTACAGCCCATAACGCTCTTCAGCCACTATGCTATTTCAATTTAGCGATGATGAATAGTAGATCCGCTTTTAACCCTGGTATTTTCTGCTGCAACCGCTAAATCAAGGCTTTTTAGTGTCCTCTTTACCTTTATTAATATATAAAACTTGATTTGACTAGTTCTCTTTTTAAAAAAAATCAGTAAATTAGGCGTAAAAGACTAAATTTAAGGCATAAACGCCTTATATATGGTAACAATCAATTACGTTCATCAAATTTAGCATGCATAACCATGATATTCCTTGATTTTGTTATATAAATTAATTAATATTAGTTTCAATGCACATAAAATGTGAAAAAGATGATTAACTAATTTTCAAATATTTGGTTTTACATCCAGCGAACGTTTTTGTCCCTCTACTATGTCCTCATTATTTCCCCGCTTTATCCCCGCTTCACATTTTTGCACCCCCGCCATTATAGAATCGTTAAGTGCCTTAACTGCATAGCCTCCAAGCAATTATTTTCCAAGATAAAACGAACACTCTCTACAGAACTACGCTAGAATTTACAGAGCCTGACAAACTCAAGAGAGTAATTAAGAACAGAGTTTCAACGAGTAAGAAGAAGAGAAGATTTCAAAAGATATATTACCTTTTTGTTATGTCTTCCTCGTCCTATATATAGGGGTGTAGGAGGTCGGTTAATGGTTGCGACCCTCTGACTAAGTGAGGCAACCGTTTTATAACCGTTTCTGTTTAAATTTTAATAGAAAAAATTGTTTGGTCTGAGTTGTTAACAAAATCAACTACATTACTACTTGAAAAGTTCAAGTGATAAGTCATCTAAAACGCCTCGAACACCAATTCTCCAAGGCCACGAGTGTGGGCTCGGCTTGGGCACAGCCACGGGTTTGGGAGTGGTGCATTGCACCAACCGCTAAGATGACTTTTTTCTTTTATATATCTCTTGTCTCATGGAAACTATAATAATTTCATCCTCCTAGTATAAAATTATATAAAATTTATTAGGAGTGCTAATAGGACATAAAAATTTGGCATAAATCAGAGGTCACAAAATCTAAACTATTGGATCAACTTGCCTTTATGTGAAAGGTGGAAATCAGAGGGCAATCTAAAGGTTGAAAATTTGTGTCCCTCAAGTTGTGTCAAATTTTTGTGCCTAAGTAGACTTTCTCATACTTATTACATACTAGGATGTGAGATTATACATATTCTAAGACATTTAAATCATTCATTTCCAACAATGGGATGGTCGGATTTTGGGGAGGAGGCGGAGACACATGGCTTAGTGGTCAGGCGTGATGAGGAGGTGGAGCATGGCATGTGGTTGGTCTCAGTGGTGGCTTCAGGCATGAGGACGAGTGTGAAAGTGCATGACACACACTTGGTTTTGGTTTCCACTTTCAAGGGTGTTCGAATGGAAGAGGGAAAGAAGAAAAGAAGATTGTAACACCACTATTTTTCATTAATAACAAAATTAAAATATCGATAAACTATCATTTCAGAATTTATCCTCGAAATATATAACATTGTGTTCGTGGCAATTATCTGATCCATTTTGGTATATAGCATGTCCAAAACGGAGCACGTATGCATAAGATATTAATGAATTAAATAATCAAGGGATTTATATGTGTGTGTGTATATACACATAGATTCGAAAATGAAACTTAAATATAGTTTATAACTAGAATAAAATAAATCAGGAGAATTATATTAAGTAAGTAATTAACTTTATTGATTAACGTTAAAGTCAGAAATCATAACGGTGTAGAAATCTCTTTTAGACATAGGGTAGGTCGACCAATATAAGACCTGGGTTGACCTATGTGTCAACCCAGAGGTCGACCCACCTAAGAGGTAGGTCGAAATAAGGGTCGATCCAATCGGTCCAGATCTATTTTTTGCGTGACGAAGTTTTCTAATATAAACAGTTTAGATTTTATTTGATTAAATCAAATGGGCCAGACTTTCTTATACACCTGTAAATAGACTAGCAAGGCCTAGATTTAAACTCATATTTTCTGGGACGCTGCCTAGGCAGCGCCATTCTCTTTTCTCTCTAAACTTTATCAAAAATTAAAATTTTAGTTCTTAGGGATTCTGATTCAAGGTTTGAAGGCAAGAGATATTAATCTACAACATAGATGTTCAGATTTCTGATAAACGAGAGGTAAATTCTTGAATCTGATTTATTTAGGTCTCTCTCTTTCTTTCCATCTTCTTTTAGCATCATATTTGTGAATCTATGGTTTTTTAATGAATTCAGTTAGTAAGATCAAGGAATAGTAGATCTAGATCAGATTCAAGGATAGAATAGCTGTCCTGTGAGTGGAATTAGAATTATACCTTTTAAATAATAGTATATTTACTGTTTACATTCCCGTTATTCTTAACATGCTAAATAGCTGTGAATTATAGTAATAGCGATAAGATTGATTATCTGTGTTGTTAAGAATATACTATTGTACAAGTCCATTCTATTAATCTTCTATTTATATTAAAAATTACTGTAGTGCTCGAATTATGGAATTTAAAATAAAAATGAATATATACTGAAAATGTTGTTAATGACAAATTGGATATTGTAAATCAAATTATAGTGAAGTTGGGAATAATGAAAAAAAGGGAAACGCCTAATTCATGTGGAAAATTTACAATAATTGCGAAATTGTAGGTAACTGCACTAAGACACGAGGTTGAGTTTAACTTGTGGTAGAACTTTGCCCAGAACCGCTGACAAATCCAGCATCCACAAGTGGTCAGCATAATGTGAAAGGTTTGGTGCATAAATATATATAAAAATATATGCATACAACATGCAATAAATAAATAAATAAATGATACGTGTGAAAATATACAAGATGTAACACCCCGAATTTTTAAACAACATTAAAGAGAATAAATTAAATAATAATTAATTTAATGTCCAGAATTAGAGGGTTCACCATTGCGTCCGTCCCGAAATTATGGTCAAGATAGACATTTGGTTTGCGTAAAACAGACACCGTATGAAGAAGTTATGAGAGATTTAAGTTCGTATATGCACAAAAATATTTTATATATGCACATGAGTCAGAGATGAGTCAGAATCCTATCCAGAGGATTCAAATTCGAAAAATTCCTCTAAGCGGCAAAATTCCTGCTCTAGTGGGTCGACCCCCTAGAGGGGTGTCGACCTAGGGGTCGACCCACCCACAGGGATGTCGACACCACTAGGGCTGAGGTGGCACTCGGTTTCAGGGGGTCTGGTAGCTATATATATATGTGTCATATTTCTCATATTCTCTTCATTGGGAGTCATGGAGGCCACATGCTGCCGGAGTGTGAATTGAACCGTTTCTACAACAACATACTCTACAAATCCCATTCAAAAATTCTAGATCCATTCTTCCTAAATCCTCAAAACCTAACGCTGTGAGTTTCTAGATTACTTTTAGGTTTAGATAAATAAAAGTATGCTTTGATAGTTGGATATGTTTTAAAGTATGATTATGTGTTAATATGAAATTCTATCCTATGTCATGACAGATCTAATTTGGATAATTGTGACATTACTTGGATAGACCTTTATGTTAATCACCTGTCATATTGTGATACATTGATATATTTTGTAAACTTGACATGTGAATCTACCTTTTTATCTAAACATGCTGCTATGTCACCCTAACTATGCTAGATCTAGGTAATTGGACACCAAATGTTAAATCTAGATCTTAATTATGCTTGCTTAAACATCATAGTGATTGCAATAAGTTACTAGTATGATGTCCACTTTATTATGATTCCATTCACTTTGTTATTATGCCAATTTAGGTTCATGTTTATGCCAGACATGTTTAAACTATCACCCTTATCATATTCCCTTTTATTATTATAGCTAGGCTACTTTATAGCCTAGATGCCGCCAAAATACGTACGAATACATTAGAGAGAAAACGGGGGAAAAAGGATTATAATGGGCAAGATTTATGTAACGTTTAATAGGAAATAGGAAATGTAATTCAAATAGGGAAAACATAGAAATAGTTACCTATAATGACATAGGTAGATTTGGAATATTTAATAATTTACAATTAGGAATTGTAAATTGTACTTATGACAAGAGGTTAGATTACATTAGTGGTGGAAGTCTGCCCGGACCAAACCGACATATCCAGCAGCCGCTAATGTTGAACCTAGTGTGGGAGGTCTAAGTACGCAAATACGAATCGGGCTAAGACACGAGGTTAGGCCTAATTATGGAATAAGACTGCCCGGACCCAACCGACATATCTAGCATCCACATGTTGTAGGCCTAATGTGGGAGGTCTAGCCCATTATAACCATAATTGGACATGGGAATGAAATAGACTACTTAACCTAATTTTATATGAATATGGACTTAAGTTAGGGTTAAGTAAAATTGGATTTGTAATGGTGTGTTAAGTAAATTAGAGGGGGTTGGTAATATGTATATATAGGCCCATGAACTTAACCCAATAAGGTTATGTAATTAAAGACACCTAGTGGTATACATAACCAGTAGATAATGTAATAGGGTTATGTAATTAAAGACACCTAGTGGTATACATAACTGATAGATAATGTAATGAAGTTATGTAATTAAAGACACCCTTTAGGGTAAGCATAACCAGTATAGGGCTATGTAATTAAAGACACCTAAGGGTATACATAGTCAGTGGAAAACCTAGTAGGGGAAACAAGACAAGGGGGAGAGCTTGTATCATATTGTGTGGGACCCATTTTAGTCAGTAACCCGGAGTTGGTATCAAGTAAATACCTCCGTACTAGGCGGAGAAGTGGTACGCTTACTAATTGATTGTAAGAGATCCAAACGAGGCGAATGGTGTGGGCGGCGCAAGCCGACCGGGGACATGTGCGTGCATGGGCGAGTAGAGGGGGCTAAGACAACTGTGACACCAGTAGATATGGTTGTGCACACCATGGGTTGCCACTTTAGAAAGTGATACCTCCTACTATGTGGCCAGCACAGGAGATCTACATGGTAGGGAGACGATCGATTTAGGTAGTGGTTAGGGAATACTTGGACGTATGACCTAAGCCTACCAACTTATAGTGGAAGGGATCATCTCATTTCAGTTATACTAGTAATGATGCAAAGTAATCATTAGTGAGGCACATACACCTTTACTTGCTTACCTTGTCATACCTGCCATTTATGTAGTGATCTCTCTTATCCATTTTATATGCCTATCATGTTGCTTTTATTTATCTACTGGCTAAAAGTAACTTGACTCGCCAGACTTTGTGTCTGACCCTGTTGTTTCTCCTTCTTTCTTCCGTTCCCCCCTAGGTTATTAGGGAGGAAACACTCAGACTTAATTGGGAATTACATATCATCTTGCTAGGAGCTCCTTCTAAAGTATGGCTCAAGTTCTTGTCTCTACTAGGGCTTAACTCTTTTTATTTGGGGAACGATGCTTTTTATTTACTTATGTACTCTGATGGTGCAAGACAGAAGTTATTATATTGTAATCTTTTTTGTGACTTACGAAATTGTGGACCACGGTATTATGACTTATGTTTGAAATAAAAGTTTAAATTTTCCACTGCTGCCTTATTTATATCTTCCTTGTAATTGTTTTGTGTTTGTCTACCTATAGCACTTCACGAACCTTAATGCATTCCCTTAGTGAGTGACACTAACGGACGTTTGGTGTCACACTTAGTATCAAAGCTGAAGGTTTCAAAATTAGATAAAAAATTTGAAAATTATTTTCAAAAAAAAAAGTTTTTAAAAGGAAAGCATTTTCAAAAAGATAAGTCTATTTTGAAAAACATTCCCCAAAAAGCCATATGTAGTATCCTTCGGTCCTTTATCTAAATTTCTTCCTTTTCCCTTTTTCAGCACGTCTGGGGAACAAAACATCCCTAATCTCCAAGAGGGCATCGCAATACTTAGATGGTTCCAGAGGTATTTGGAGGCCACGCCGCCGACCGAAGGCCAAAGAGATGTTCCTCCCCTAGTTGCACCAGTCATTTCTCCTCCTCCCCCTCTAAAAGCTGACAACTTTGCCAAAATCTGCAAAGACTTCTGGGCTATGGGAGGAAGGTCATTCCATGGGAACGAGACATTCCTAGAAGCTAGGAATTGGCTTAGGGATACAGAGGACTTATTTGTAATCTTTGAAGTGGAGGACCGAAGGAAAATTCAATTAGTTGCTTGGCTGTTAGAGGACGAAGCCTCATTTTGGTGGGAAGTCACCCAAGTTGGACGTCCGGTAGAAACTTGGGAAGACTTTAGACAGAGGTTCAAAATGAAATTTCTTTCCCAAGCGGAGAGAAGCATACAAATAGAGAGGTTTTTAACACTCGGACAAGGGAATTTGACGGTGAAGGAGTATGTGAACAAGGTCAACTAGCTGGCAAAGTTCGGGCTAGAGTTGGTAGACACACTGCACAAAAGGGCTTTACGGTTTGCTAAGGGACTGATGAGCCTCTGCATGGTTTAGCTATGCCCATCTTCCAATGGGGGCCACCTTTGAAAAGCTTGTTGATATGGCCCGAATGCACGAGGAGAACAAAGGAGAAAAGAAAGAAACAAGAGCTGAGGGGTGTAACAACCCGTATTTTCAATAACCTGTTATAACATAAATGGAGGCAGAATTAAACTGTAAAATCTGAATCAAGGGAAACGGGCTATGCCATTGCGTTCGTCTCGGAAAAATACGCGAAATAGAGTCCGAGTTTTCGAAAATCGGAGTCCGTATGACCAAGATATGGCCTCGCGAAGTTTCACGAAAAATTCCCAAATTAAAGTATACTTAATTAAGTGAAATGGGTTGCGCAGAGAAATATATATATATTGATATATATATATATATAATTGAAAATTAAATAAATAAATATGCAAAAATGTTCAAAACAGCGAATTGGGAGAGGGGAATAACCGAACCGGCCGATTTTTGAGGTCGACCCGAGCTCGCTGGGTCGACTAGGGGTTAATCCAGGGTGTTTGGCCGTCAACCCGTGGGCCGATTCGCTCAAATGCAGATTTTGCATTTGGATGGTTCTCATGGTTCATCTTTAATCTAAAGGCCCTAGATGGTTCCTACACTTGACTTCTTCCCCAAGACATGCTTTGATGGCTTGGATTGAATCTAGGTTTAATCCTATGGCCTAAAACACTTGCCTAATCTATAAATAAGACCCTAACCTATCCTAAATCCTCATTATTCATTCATGCAACTAAACTATGGCAAAATTTTACCTCTCATGGCCTCCACTCTCTTCATAAAATTTCTAAATGGTTTCTATGAGAGATTTTCCATGCATACAAGTGTTTTCAAGCTTGTATGAGTGTCATTAGCTTGCATTCAAGTCAAGTTTCTATCTTTGCATCATAAAGCAAGGGTTTTGATCATTTTGGCTCAAGGGTTTTTATGTTAGAGCTTGCATTTTGGGTCTATTTGATTGCATAAGGGCTTTGTCATATCTTTTGTGCCTTCATAGCAATGTAAGCCCTTTCCCTACTCTTAGATATTAACTATGAAGTTAAATGTTCATGTTGCAAGTTTGGGTTTGATCATTGAGTATGATACATGCTATCATGTCATGCAAGTTTATGAAGTCATTATCTTGATCTTGTGAGCTAAAAGCTACAACCTTTATGTTGAAATGTTGCATTAGGCAACATGAGAACCCTCATAACCTTTATGTCAACTTGCATATGAAGTCATAACCCTTATATGATGATATATGCGAGTTACTAGTCATCATTCCATATCTTTTGTCACCATGATTCGCTTATGTGCCAAGTTTGGGTTTATGCATGTTTTGAGGCTTAAGAATGTAACACGCAAGTTAATGAACACATTTGTGCCTCATTTGCCACCATGATTAACTTGTGGCTTAATATCCATTTTTGTCATGCCTTTGCCAAGTCTCTTCTTTTAATCCATTACGTTGTCGCGAACGTATATGCGAGTTTAAAAGCGTTGGGTTATGTTATGGGTAATTTCTAATGATATGAAAATACAACTTGAAAACATGACTTGAAATATAACATGGAAGTTGACATGTAAGTATGCATAAAAACATAAGCTTGGGAATTTACCTATTAAGTTAGGTCTACCCTTTGGGAATTTACCTATTAAGTTAGGTCTACCCAAATGCTTGAAAACTTGTAACATGTTTTGGGAAACATGATGGACATGACACTTAGATAATATAAGTGTGGCCAACTCGAGGTTGGGTTGAGTTTGCAACGTAAAACTACCCGGAACCGACCGGCCTAACTAGTAGTTGCAAACAATAGGACCCAATGTGAGAAGTTGGTCATGTTGTGCTTGAACCCGAGGTTAGACCAAGTTGTGGTGTAAAGCTACCCGGAACCGACCGGCTTAACTAGTAACCACAACAAAGTCTAATGTGAGAGGTGAAGGTGCATTAAGTAATTAATGCCACATGATAGGGTTAAGTTAATTTGATTAATGACTCTTAACCAAATATGACATGGACAAATGGGTTAAGTAATTTGATTAGGCTAATGATACTTAACAAAACATGACAAGGTTGGGTAGGTTAAGTAACTTGATTTGCCTAATGACACTTAACCATTTTTATATGACTAGTGGATGGGGTTATGTTAACCAACACTTAATCAATCCAACGCGATAACTTGGTAAGGTTAAGTAAGTTTTCTTAATGACGCTTAACCGAAAAATACGGTTAACGAATGGGGTTAAGATTAGACTCAACTAGTCTAAACATGGAAATCGGATGGGGTTAAGTTAGCCTAGACTTAATTAATCCCACTTGGTAGTTTAATGAAGTTAAGTTAAACACTTAACTAATATAAACATGATGAATTGATGTGGTTAAGTGACCTATACTTATCCAATCTAACTCGTTAATTTATTGTGGTTAAGTTAACCAATACTTAACCAATATAACGTGAAAACATGATAAGGCTAAGTCACGAATCGCTTGAATACACTTGACCGATTTGACTAAGTAAATTGATAGGGTCAAGTTAATATATACTTAACCAATCTAGAATGATAATTGGACGAGGTTAAGTCGTGAATTGCTTAATATACTTAACCAACTTGAGCATGGTTTGTAGGGTTAAGCCTTGAACTTGGATACTTAGCCAATTTTGACAGGATTTGTAGACGGGTTAAGTCATGAACTTAAGTGACACTTAATCCATTATGTAAACCCTAGTTCTGAGGATTAGGTGGATAACCTTAGTTAACAAGGATAACGGGAACAATGCTAAGTGGTAAACCTTAGTTGAAGAATAACTAAGTAATGATTATTAGTCAAGGAAATTTAGACCAGTCAATAGACAGATGAGTAACCTGATACGGTAGGTCATCGTTTAAGTATATGAGTAGGAGCAAGTATCTGATTTAGATAAAGGCTCCAGCGAACTAGGTAACGAAGCAGCGGCTTCGGGGAACGTGAGGATATTCTTGGTATCCCTCTATGAGCTGCCAGGTGATTATACTAGGCTCATGAGAGGTTAAGGTCTGCGTTAGAAGAACCAAGAGTATGCCTTGGTTGCTATACGAGCGACCTAAAGACGGGGATGGATAGGGGATAGTCGACGATACACGGTCGTACCCTAGATAGCATTTCGTCAGGCTACCTACCATCTTTGGTCAAGCGTGTACGTACGGAAAGGCAGAGAACACCCAAAAGACCCTAATTGCTATCTAATTATGTTTGCGGTAAGGCTTGGATGTGGGTTGGCCAGTGTTGTGTTCTCATACAGGATTTATCCTGTCTTGTCTTTCACTAGTTGAGGGAGTGGTCTCGTGGGACCATAGCCACGTATAAGAAAAACAGACCTTAGCATCTGCATCGGCAGATAAATCGAAAGCTCCCGACCGAGTCCTGTATTTCTTGATTTGCCCTGTGACAAGACTCGGATGGCACGATGTGATACATGTGCATACAGTCATGGAAAAGCGATTCACGATGAATGCGTGGGAAAAAGGGCGCGGTTGGCGGTTAGCGTAATCCCTAGTGGCCCTAGGTGGTTGAACCCAAACCGAGATATGAAAATGTGCAATAGGTAAGCATAATCCCTAGCAGCCCTAGGTAGCATAAGTCCTAGTTGTACAAACAATAATTCATGTTGGAAGACCCTAGCTAGGTTTAGGGTAACAGTCCAAACCGATCTTAAGGATCATGGAACTATGTTAAAGTAATATAGAATCTCATGGGAAAGCCCGTATGGTCTACGGCAAGGGACTGAACATTTACATGGAATAAAACATACAAGTTGAGTAACCTATATATGCGATATATTAGGTTGACATGGACCATTATACGACTTTTGAGTGAGGGTCATTCTTGGTTAACACATGACACGGCGGGGATACTAGTACGGTAGGTGCAGAGCTAAAATACAGGATAGATATCACAGGCCGTTATACGTGACAGATATCTTGGGAATATTATACTTGATAGAAACCTGACGATGTGATACCTTGTTTTATCTTGACATCGTAATTTATCATGACACCTTAGTTTATCTGAGTTCAGTAGTTCATCCTGTTATTTTGATTTAGCTTATCTATCTTGTTATCATGCTTATGTTCATCTCAGTTTCTCATGTCAGTTAACTTTACTAGTTTTTATGCTAATAGTAGATAGGGCTTACTCAGTCTTTTTGACTGACCCGTTTTGTTTCGCCTCTTTTCTTCTGTTTCCCCCCCACCCCCAGGTTACAGGGAGGAAATACTGTTGTTTAGTTCGGACTTCTTCTGCTTGAAGGTCATCATGGATGGCTTGGACTTTTCTTGGCTAATGGCTACTTTACTGTTTTTACTTGGGGAATAATTTATGAAAATGTCTTTATGCTTCTTTACTATTGCAAGACAGGTTTTGATGTACTCTGATGTAAAAGGCTTTAGACCTTATTTATTCATGTTATGAAAGTTTGATTTTACTTCCGCTATTTTATATGTTCTGTCTTGTGATATTTCTGTGCATGTTTACCAATAATGCCCCTCTAAAGCTAGTGCATTCCTTTGCGAGTGACCCTAGCGGAGGCGGGGTGTTACACGTGGTATCAGAGCAGAAGGTTACCAGACTGGGCAAAAGTTTTTAAAGACCTTCTGAAAACTATTTGAAAAAAAAACCGTTTACAAAGAAGCATTTTTCAAGAAAATTTTCTTTTAAAAGAAAAAGGCTATTCCCCAAAGGCCATTAGCACTATCCTTGTTTCCTTAATTGAGTCTCTTTTCCTTTCTTTCCTCCATCTGTAGTCATAGTAGTTTTAACTGCGACTAGTCTTTTCTACCTACGAAAGTGCTTTCCATACGATGGAGGTGGTTCTCGAGAGACCAGTGGCCGCGTTATAAGAAAGGATCGTTAGAAAGAAGGATAAAGGATACGAGCTTAAGGATGAGCAACTTGTTGGTATGGCTTAGTCCTCAAAGGAGGGAGAAAGATGAACAATGAAACCCATGACGAGAGAGTACCTTTGGCATGGTAAAACGGGGCGGATAGTTAAGTATTATGGGACAAGGACAAGATCATCGGGAGTGCAGTAGTATGCTCTCATTTCTAGAGTACCTCGGAAGGAGGGTAACGATCTTGTTAAAGGTTTAGCTTTTCTTCTCTATCATCCCGTTAGGACTTCGTTGTTCGTATCATTTAAGTCTGCTTCGATAGTTGAGTCTCTGCACCTTAAGTACTAGCGTAATAGAGAATCCCATTTTTGTCTCAAAGTCCTATTGGAGAATCAGTCCATTTATACATGACTTGTTTGGATTTGGGAATGTCTATGCCAAGTGTTGAGTTTGGAAATAATGCTTATGTTTATAAGCTATAAATGGATTCTAGGGATGAAGTGGTTATCCAGTAGGGGTTGCCACTCTCGGTTTTGATAGGAGGGTACTTAGACCTTTTGACTAGCCTTGGTAATGCCCTCGAAGTATCGGGTAACCTTTTTGAGGTTCTGTCATGACTAGTTACTTAGAATCCCTTGATGCCTTTATTGGAAATTTGAAGCCCGATCGAGTGGTGTTCGCCAATAAGACGGATGGTTTACTTCATTTATGCATGGGTTATAGAGATCACCCTAGTAAGTGCGCATGATAACCTGATTGACATCTGTTTACTTTCAAGAGAAAGTTCTTCTACATGGAATGCCTTATAGTATATAAACGAGATCCAAGATTCACTAGTGAATTTTGGAAAGCTTGCATGAGATCATGAGTACGCAGTCATGTTTGCGTCAAGTATTCTAGGAAAAGGATAAGTGCAAGTGGAACGAGAGGCGACGAAGAAATGAGTTCCAGCTCATGTTATGGAAACAGGAATAAGAAGCTACAAAATCGCGAAGTTAAAAGACGACTTTGATGGTCAAAGACTAGATACGCGCATGATATCTCTTTTTGGGAGTATATCCTTGATCCCTGTTTTCTGTAGAGCTTACTTGTAGGCTATCTTTTGTGGACATCCTCTTGGTCCTATTCTCCGTTACAAACCCTGTAAGGAGTTTGTCCTGTTTATCTTCTCGACCCTGTTTCAGGGAATTCTAGGTAGAACCCTATGGATGTAAACATGTATTTGAAACATGTTATGATTGATATGGTTGCAAGTGGTTGCAAGTGGTTGCTCGTGGATGCGCGAATACACATTAGATACTAGCTTGACTCGGTCACATTTCATATTGCATATGCACGAGTATTTATACTTGTTTATGGATGAAATCGAATGTATTATCATGCGGTTGTTGCATATGAATGAATGATTGTGCACGCATATAGTATCTATATGACTAGGACTATTTGCATACATGTTGGAATCATCGCACTATACATATTTTGCATTAGAAAGATTATTCAGGCCTAATCATTAGCATTAGCTAAGGAACATGTACACACACGTTTTGCGTATATTCATACAGAATTAGAAATCATCTAAGGACAATGGTTGCTTGTGGATGATGTTTTGAGTAGATGGATGATGGATGGTAGGATATGTTCTTCCTAACTTGGAGATTTCAGGGATGAAATCCTAAAAGGTGGGGAGAATGTAACAACCCATATTTTCAATAACCTGTTATAACATAAATGGAGGAAGAATTAAACGGTAAAATCTGAATCAAGGGAAATGGGCTATGCCATTGCGTTCGTCTCGGAAAAATACGCGAAATAGAGTCCGAGTTTTCGAAAATCGGAGTCCGTATGACCAAGATATGGCCTCGCGAAGTTTCACGAAAAATTCCCAAATTAAAGTATACTTAATTAAGTGAAATGGGTTGCGCAGAGAAATATATATATATTGATATATATATATATATAATTGAAAATTAAATAAATAAATATGCAAAAATGTTCAAAACAGCGAATTGGGAGAGGGGAATAACCGAACCGGCCGATTTTTGAGGTCGACCCGAGCCCGCTGGGTCAACTAGGGGTTAATCCAGGGTGTTTGGCTGTCAACCCGTGGGCCGATTCGCTCAAATGCAGATTTTGCATTTGGATGGTTCTCATGGTTCATCTTTAATCTAAAGACCCTAGATGGTTCCTACACTTGACTTCTTCCCCAAGACATGCTTTGATGGCTTGGATTGAATCTAGGTTTAATCCTATGGCCTAAAACACTTGCCTAATCTATAAATAAGACCCTAACCTATCCTAAATCCTCATTATTCATTCATGCAACTAAATTATGGCAAAATTTTACCTCTCATGGCCTCCACTCTCTTCATAAAATTTCTAAATGGTTTCTATGAGAGATTTTCCATGCATACAAGTGTTTTCAAGCTTGTATGAGTGTCAGTAGCTTGCATTCAAGTCAAGTTTCTATCTTTGCATCATAAAGCAAGGGTTTTGATCATTTTGGCTCAAGGGTTTTTATGTTAGAGCTTGCATTTTGGGTCTATTTGATTGCATAAGGGCTTTGTCATATCTTTTGTGCCTTCATAGCAATGTAAGCCCTTTCCCTACTCTTAGATATTAACTATGAAGTTAAATGTTCATGTTGCAAGTTTGGGTTTGATCATTGAGTATGATACATGCTATCATGTCATGCAAGTTTATGAAGTCATTATCTTGATCTTGTGAGCTAAAAGCTACAACCTTTATGTTGAAATGTTGCATTAGGCAACATGAGAACCCTCATAACCTTTATGTCAACTTGCATATGAAGTCATAACCCTTATATGATGATATATGCGAGTTACTAGTCATCATTCCATATCTTTTGTCACCATGATTCGCATATGTGCCAAGTTTGGGTTTATGCATGTTTTGAGGCTTAAGAATGTAACACGCAAGTTAATGAACACATTTGTGCCTCATTTTCCACCATGATTAACTTGTGGCTTAATATCCATTTTTGTCATGCCTTTGCCAAGTCTCTTCTTTTAATCCATTACGTTGTCGCGAACGTATATGCGAGTTTAAAAGCGTTGGGTTATGTTATGGGTAATTTCTAATGACATGAAAATACAACTTGAAAACATGACTTGAAATATAACATGGAAGTTGACATGTAAGTATGCATAAAAACATAAGCTTGGGAATTTACCTATTAAGTTAGGTCTACCCTTTGGGAATTTACCTATTAAGTTAGGTCTACCCAAATGCTTGAAAACTTGTAACATGTTTTGGGAAACATGATGGACATGACACTTAGATAATATAAGTGTGGCCAACTCGAGGTTGGGTTGAGTTTGCAACGTAAAACTACCCGGAACCGACCGGCCTAACTAGTAGTTGCAAACAATAGGACCCAATGTGAGAAGTTGGTCATGTTGTGCTTGAACCCGAGGTTAGACCAAGTTGTGGTGTAAAGCTACCCGGAACCGACCGGCTTAACTAGTAACCACAACAAAGTCTAATGTGAGAGGTGAAGGTGCATTAAGTAATTAATGCCACATGATAGGGTTAAGTTAATTTGATTAATGACTCTTAACCAAATATGACATGGACAAATGGGTTAAGTAATTTGATTAGGCTAATGATACTTAACAAAACATGACAAGGTTGGGTAGGTTAAGTAACTTGATTTGCCTAATGACACTTAACCATTTTTATATGACTAGTGGATGGGGTTATGTTAACCAACACTTAATCAATCCAATGCGATAACTTGGTAAGGTTAAGTAAGTTTTCTTAATGACGCTTAACCGAAAAATACGGTTAACGAATGGGGTTAAGATTAGACTCAACTAGTCTAAACATGGAAATCGGATGGGATTAAGTTAGCCTAGACTTAATTAATCCCACTTGGTAGTTTAATGGGGTTAAGTTAAACACTTAACTAATCTAAACATGATGAATTGATGTGGTTAAGTGACCTATACTTATCCAATCTAACTCGTTAATTTATTGTGGTTAAGTTAACCAATACTTAACCAATATAACGTGAAAACATGATAAGGCTAAGTCACGAATCGCTTGAATACACTTGACCGATTTGACTAAGTAAATTGATAGGGTCAATTTAATATATACTTAACCAATCTAGAATGATAATTGGACGAGGTTAAGTCGTGAATTGCTTAATATACTTAACCAACTTGAGCATGGTTTGTAGGGTTAAGCCTTGAACTTGGATACTTAGCCAATTTTGACAGGATTTGTAGACGGGTTAAGTCATGAACTTAAGTGACACTTAATCCATTATGTAAACCCTAGTTCTGAGGATTAGGTGGATAACCGTAGTTAACAAGGATAACGGGAACAATGCTAAGTGGTAAACCTTAGTTGAAGAATAACTAAGTAATGATTCTTAGTCAAGGAAATTTAGACCAGTTCATAGATAGATGAGTAACCTGATACGGTAGGTCATCGTTTAAGTATACGAGTAGGAGAAAGTATCTGATTTAGATAAAGGCTCCAGCGAACTGGGTAACGAAGCAGCGGCTTCGGGGAACGTGAGGATATTCATGGTATCCCTCTATGAGCTGCCAGGTGATTATACTAGCCTCATGAGAGGTTAAGGTCTGCGTTAGAAGAACCAAGAGTATGCCTTGGTTGCTATACGAGCGACCTAAAGACGGGGATGGATAGGGGATAATCGACGATACACGGTCGTACCCTAGATAGCATTTCGTCAGGCTACCTACCATCTTTGGTCAAGTGTGTACGTACGGAAAGGCAGAGAACACCCAAAAGACCATAATTGCTATCTAATTATGGTTGCGGTAAGGCTTGGTTGTGGGTTGGCCAGTGTTGTGTTCTCATACAGGATTTATCCTGTCTTGTCTTTCACTAGTTGAGGGAGTGGTCTCGTGGGATCATAGCCACGTATAAGAAAAACAGACCTTAGCATCTGCATCGGCAGATAAATTGAAAGCTCCCGACCGAGTCCTGTATTTCTTGATTTGCCCTGTGACAGGACTCGGATGGCACGATGTGATACATGTGCATACAGTCATGGAAAAGCGATTCACGATGAATGCGTGGGAAAAAGGGCGCGGTTGGCGGTTAGCTTAATCCCTAGTGGCCCTAGGTGGTTGAACCCAAACCGAGATACGAAAACGTGCAATAGGTAAGCATAATCCCTAGCAGCCCTAGGTATTATAAGTCCTAGTTGTACAAACAATAATTCATGTTGGAAGACCCTAGCTAGGTTTAGGGTAACAGTCCAAACCGATCTTAAGGATCATGGAACTATGTTAAAGTAATATAGAATCTCATGGGAAAGCTCGTATGGTCTACGGCAAGGGACTGAACATTTACATGGAATAAAACATACAAGTTGAGTAACCTATATATGCGATATATTAGGTTGACATGGACCATTACACGACTTTTGAGTGAGGGTCATTCTTGGTAAACACATGACACGGCGGGGATACTAGTACGGTAGGTGCAGAGCTAAAATAAAGGATAGATATCACGGGGCGTTATACGTGACAGATATCTTGGGAATATTATACTTGATAGAAACCTGACGATGTGATACCTTGTTTTATCTTGACATCGTAATTTATCATGACACCTTAGTTTATCTGAGTTCAGTAGTTCATCCTGTTATTTTGATTTAGCTTATCTATCTTGTTATCATGCTTATGTTCATCTCAGTTTCCCATGTCAGTTAACTTTACTAGTTTTTATGCTAATAGTAGATAGGGCTTACTCAGTCTTTTTGACTGACCCGTTTTGTTTCGCCTCTTTTCTTCTGTTCCCCCCCCCAGGTTACAGGGAGGAAATACTGTTGTTTAGTTCGGACTTCTTCTGCTTGAAGGTCATCATGGATGGCTTGGACTTTTCTTGGCTAATGGCTACTTTACTGTTTTTACTTGGGGAATAATTTATGAAAATGTCTTTATGCTTCTTTACTATTGCAAGACAGGTTTTGATGTACTCTGATGTAAAAGGCTTTAGACCTTATTTATTCATGTTATGAAAGTTTGATTTTACTTCCGCTATTTTATACGTTCTATCTTGTGATATTTCTGTGCATGTTTACTAATAATGCCCCTCTAAAGCTAGTGCATTCCTTTGCGAGTGACCCTAGCGGAGGCGGGGTGTTACAAGGGGACATCGCAGAATAAGAAGGTATGGCCTAAGAAAGGGTAGGAATAGCAGCAACACCTAGAGAAAGGAGGGAAGATGATTAAGGCAAGGATAAGAGAAAATGTCACAATTCTGGAAAGGAGGTCCTACTGATCAAAGATTGTAAGAGAAGGAAGGCCAATTGCTTTAATTGCGGAGAGGTCAGACACTTCTCTAAAGAGTGCCCTAAGAAACAGTGATCGCAGGGATAAGGTCAAAGAGTAGGGACCTCTAGAGAGTAGGTTTATGCTCTCGCGATCAGTGCTCCTGAAAGAGGTAGAAAAATTTCTGTAGAAAGTTTTATTTTCTCTTTCAAACCATCCAGTAAGACACTTTTTGATTCTGGTGCTTCACACTCGTTTATATCTAGTTCTGTGGTTGAATCTCTACACTTAATTACTAGTGTGGTAGTAGACACCGTAGTTGTTTCAAACCCCATTGGTGGTTCGGCTCATTTATCAATGATTTGTCGGGGTTTGAAAATATCTGTGTTAGGCATCAAATTTGAATACGACGCGTATGTGCTTGGGTTTGTGAGCTATGGGTTGATTCTAGGAATGGATTTGCTTACCAATATGGGGCCATTCTTGATTATGAGAGGAGGGTTGTTAGACTCCCGACTAGTCATGGGAAGACCCTCGAAGTTTCTTGTGACCCCAAGGGTCTGTTATGCTTATCTTCCTAGAATCTCTAGATGCATCCATAGATGATTTGCAATCTGTTGCAGTGGTTTGAGATTATTCAGATGTTTTTGATGACGTACGGGGTTTACCTCCAAGGCGCGAAATTGACTTCCGCATATATCTGGTGGACAATGCAAAGCCAATTGCATTACCAGTACGCAACATGGCTCCAACGGAAAGGAGGTAGCTGAGTAAGCAAGTAGGGGAGCTACTTGAAAAGGGTTTATCAGACAAAGCATATATAAGTGGGGTGCTCCAGTAGTATTCGCAACTATAGTGGATGGTTCGCTTTGTTTGTGTGTTGACTATAAAGAGTTAAATAAGCTCACCAAGAAGAATAGGCACCCACTTCTGAGGATTGATGATTTATTTGATCAGCTTGTTGGTGCCTCAGTATTTTCTCAATTGAACATGGCTATGGGGTTCCATGTGTTGAGGGTGGCTGAGGACAGCATAGATAAGACTGCTTTTAGAACTCTAGACAGTTTCTTTGAATGGCTAGTTATGCCTTTTGGGTTGACAACGCACCCGCCTATTTTGTTCATTTGATGAGTATGGTGTTTCGGGTGTTACTAAACAAATACGTTGTATTCTTCGTTGATGATATTTTGATCTTCTCCAAGAGTGAATAAGAGCATGCCCAGCATTTGGGAGAAGTTTTGAAAACTCTCCGTGACCATCAGCTAAAAGCAAAATTCTCCAAATACCATTTCTGGAGAAAGGAGGTGAGATTCTTGTGGCATGTAGTCTCCAAAGAAGGGATAGCTGTAGAACCCGCGAAGGTGGTTGCAGTACAAGATCGATAGATTCCTAAAAATGCAACCAAGGTGAGAAGCTTTCTTGGGTTGGCAGGTTATTATAGGAAGTTCATTAAGGACTTCAAAAAGATGCCATCCCCTCTCACCAGGCTAAAAAAGAAGATGGCATTTTCATGGGACATAGACTGTGACGTTGCTTTCCAACGAATGAAGAGGGCTCTGACAACAGCCCCAGTCTTGGCCTTGCCCGATGGAAGTAAAGTGTTTATTGTTTACACTGATGCGTGCGGTACGGGGCTTGTTGCGGTACTGATGCAAGAAGGGAAAGTAATATGTTATGGGGGTGGACAGTTGAGGGCTCATAGCAGAACTACCCCCGCCCATGATCTAGAGCTGGCTGCCATAGTATTAGCGTTAAAGACGTGGCGTCATTATTTACTTGGAGAAAAGTTCGAGTTATACACCAATCATAAATCTCTCAAGTATCTATTCTCTCATAAGGATCTAAACTTAAGGCAACAATGATGGATGGAGTTCTTAGCTTCATATGACTTTGAGATTGTTTATACCCCAGGCGAGGGTAATGTGGTGGCAGATGCACTAAGTAGGCAGAGGGTGGCTCTGAGTCCTCTGTTTGTGGAAAGAAAGAACTTGGAGTTCATATCAGCTTTTGATTTTAGACCCTCCATCGAAATTTTGCCTGATTTATTTGCATCCTTAGGGATACGACCGACTCTTGTGGATTAGATAGGAGCTTCGCAACAAGGTAAACCTCAGATTCTGGACATTATGGATAAGCCCAGAAGAGGGGTGACTTCTAGTCACCTCAGTAGATATGCCATAGATGAAAAGGGGTGGTTGCGACGAGATGGAAGGCTTTGTGTTCCTCAAACTGGAAGCTTGATAAAGGCAGTCCTAGAAGAATCCCACCATTTTAGGATGACCACTCATCCAGGGGGTAACAAGATGTAAGGGATATGAATAAGGTTTTCTTTTGGGATGGGATGAAGAAGGATATGGCCGAATTTGTTTCTCAATGTTTGGTTTGCCAGAAAGTCAAAGATGAGCAAAAGAGGCCTGGTGGATTGCTTCATCCGTTGGAGGTTCCGTAGTGGAAATGGGAGAGCGTCTCTATGGATTTCATAGATGGTTTGCCTAGATCGAAGAAAGGTAATACCAGTATTTGGATTATAGTGGACAAACTCACTAAGAGCACTCACTTTAATCCAGTTAAAAGTAAAAGGACGACACCATGGTTGGCAGCAATTTATGTTTGTAGATAGTTCGTCTCCACGGATTTCCTTCCAACATCATGGGCGATCGTGGCCCCATCTTTACCAGCGAATTTTGGAGGAGCTTGCAAGAAGCATTAGGTACATAGTTGTGTTTGAGCACTGCTAATCATCCTAAAACCGATGGGCAGATGGAGAGGGTGAACAGAATTGTATGAGTTTTTTTAATGATGTGTATCCTTGACTTCGGAGGGACTTGGAAAGAGTATCTTCCTTTAGTAGAGTTTATAGCTATCAAGCTAGCATCAATATGGCATCCTTCGAAGCATTGTACAGATGACCCTGTAGATCGCCAACTTGTTAGCGGAAATCTATAGAAAGATTATTACTTGGACCAGATATAGTTTGGGAAACATCCGAAAAGATTGACCATATTCGACGACGGATGAAGACAGCTCAAAATAGGCAAAAGTCCTATGCAGACAAGAGAAGAACTGACATAGAATTTGAAGTGGGAGACTTAGTTTTTATCAAAGTATCACCTCTGAGGAATGTGGTTTGCTTCAGATCAGTAGGGAAGTTGGCACCTAGGTTTGTGGGACCATTTCCCATAACCGAGAGGATTGGCCAGATGGCCTACAGAGTAAAGCTCCCAAAAAAATTATCCGGTGTTCATGACATTTTCCATGTCTCTCATCTACGGAAGTGCATGCATGACACCGCGGAAGTTGTTGAGCCGAGCATGTTGGAAGAGGTTGAAGTGGAACGGGAGGCGACAATTTGACGAGTCCCCACCCGTATTCTTGGGTTAGAGGTTAAGAAGCTGCGCAATAAGGAAATCAAGTTGCTAAAGGTTCAATGTAGAAATAACCCAGAAGATGCGACCTGGGAGACCGAAGACAAGGTTCGTGCTTCGTAAGCTTTTCTTTTCGAGGGTATGTTCTTAACTCCTTTCCTAAGTTTTATCAGTACTTGTTTCTGTCAATAAAATATATCTTATCCATAATATTTTCGACCTTTAGATAGGAATCCTATAGATGCAAACATGTGTTTGAAACATGTTATGTTTGTTGGATGCAAGTGGACGCAAGTGTTTGCTAGTGGTTGCCTGTGGATGCATATACACACACACTAGGCACTAAGATCGGATCAATCACTTTCATATTGCATATGGATGTGTGTGCATTTTCTTTTCTTTTATGGATGAAAATGGATGAACTGGCATATGGATGTCGCATTTGGACGAACAGGTGTGCAAACACATAGAACTTATATGATACAATAGGTTTATTTGCATACATATTGGATTCATGGCACTAACATACATCGCATTTAAGAGGTCAACTGAATCAGTAGACTGCCTGATCTTCGCATTAGTGTTGGGACATATACACACACCTTTGCATATACTCATATAAGCATTAGAAATCTTTAAGGACAATGGATGGCAGTGATTGGTGGATGAGTAGATGGATGATGGATGGTAGGATATGCACTCTTCACAATTTAGAGATTTCGAGGACGAAATCCTTTGAGTAGGGGAGAATGTAACACCCTGAATTTTTAAATGACATTAAAGAGAATAAATTAAATAATAATTAATTTTACATTCAGAATTATAGGAAATGGACAGCACCGTTGCGTCCGTCTCAAAATTCTGGTCAAGATAGACATTTGGTTTGCGTAAAATAGACATTGTACGAAGAAGTTATGAGAGTTTTAAGTTTGTATACGCACAGAAATATTTTATATATACGCATGAGTCAGAGGTAAGTCAAAGATGAGTCAGAATCCTATTCATAGGATTCAAATTCAAAAAATTCCTCTATGCGGTAAAATTCCCGCTCTAGAGGGTTGACCTCCCTAGAGGGGTGTCGACTTAGGGATCGACCCACCCACAGGGGTGTCGATATCCCTAGGGCTGAGATGGCACTCGGTTTCAGGGGGTCTGGCAGTTGTATATATGTGTCAATTTCTCATATTCTCTTCATTGGGAGTCATGGAGGCCATATGCTACTGGAGTGCGAATTGAAACGTTTCTACAACAACGCACTCTACAAATCCAATTCAGAAATTCCAGATCCATTCTTCCTAAATCCTCTAAACCTAGCGCTGTGAGTTTCTAGATTACTTTTAGGTTTAGATAAATAAAAGTATGCTTTGATAAACAATGAATTGGATATGTTGTAAAGTATGATTCTGTGTTAATATGAAATTTTATCCTATGTCATGACAGATCTAATTTCCTAGATCTAATATTATTGTGGTGATTCGATTATGATGTTTATATGGATCTTGACTTGTAACCATGTTATGATGGATGTACATCTATTAATTTGGATAATTGTGACATTACTTGGATCTAGACCTTTATGTTAATCACCTTTCACCATTCATATTGTGATACATTGATATATGTTGTAAACTTAACATGTGAATCTACCTTTTGATCTAAACATGTTGCTATGTCACCCTAACTATGCTAGATCTAGGTAATTGGACACCTAATGTTAAATCTAGATCTCATTATGCTTGCTTAAACATCATAGTGACTGCCACAAGTTACTAGTGTGATGTCCACTTTATTATGATGTTAATCACATGTCTGTTCACTTTGTTATTATGCCAGTTTATGTTCATGCTTATGCCAAGACATGTTGAAATTATCACCCTTGTCATATTCCCTTTTATTATTATAGCTAGGCTACTTTATAGCTTAGATGCCGCCAAAATATTTATGTATACATTAGAGTGAAAACGGAGAAAAAAGATTATAATGGGCATGATTTATGTAATGTTTAATAGGAAATGGGACATGTAATTCAAATGGGGAAACATAAAAATAGTTACCTATAATGACATAGGCAGATTTGGAATGTTTAGTAATTTATAATTAGGAATTGTAAATTGTACTTATGACACGAGGTTAGGTTACATTAGTGGTGGAAGTCTGCCTGGACCTGACTGGCATATCCAGAAGCCACTAATGTTAAACCTAATTTGGTAGGTCTAAGTACAAAAATATGAATCAGGCTAAGGCACGAGGTTTGGCCAACCTGTGGAATAAGACTGTCCGGATCCTACTGGCATATCCAGCATCCACACGTTGTAGGCCTAATTTGGGAGGTTTAGCCCATTATAACCATAATTGGACATGGTAATGAAATAGACTACTTAACCTAATTTAATATGACTATGGACTTAAGTTAGGGTTAAGTAAAATTGGATGGGTAGTGATGGGTTAAGTAAATTAGAGGGGGTGGCTAATATGTATATATAGGCCCACGAACTTAACCCAATAAGGTTATGTAATTAAAGCCACCTAGTGGTATACATAACTAGTAGATAATGTAATATGGTTATGTAATTAAAGACACCTAGTGGTATACATAACCGATAGATAATGTAATGAAATTATGTAATTAAAGACACCCTTTAGGGTAAGCATAACTAGTATAGGGCTATGTAATTAAGGTCACCTAAGGGTATATATAGTCAGTGGAAAACCTAGTAGGGGATACAAGACAAGGGGGAGAGCTTGTATCATATTATGTGGGACCTATTTTGGTCAATAACCCGGAGTTGGTATCAAGTAAAGACCTCCGTACTAGGCGGAGAAGGGGCATGCTTACTAATTGATTGTAAGAGATCCAAACGAGGAGGATGGTGTCGGCGGCACAAACAGACTGGGGACATGTGCGTGCATGGGCCGGGCAGAGGGGGTTAAGACGACCATGATGCCAGTAGATATGGTTGTGCACACCATGTGTTGCCACTTTAGGAAGTGATACCTCCTACTATGGGGTCAGCACAGGATATCTACAAGGTAGGGAGCTGATTGTAATGACCCGGGATTTTGACGACTTTGGTTATCGCCATAACTCAATGATGACTAACCAAACATCGAAAAATACCGGTCATTAATGAATGAAATTAGAGGGTGAGAATAGATAAGATAGAAACTTAGAATAGAAGAAGAAGAAGAACACAATATCAGAGTAACACGAATCTCACAGCGAACGAATAAATATATTTCACAACATAACTTTGAACCATGAATATACATATCATTATCAAAGTACAGCACTTACAACACAGCGGAAATAACTATAACTATATGATCCTGTAGCCTCCTGCTCCAAGCTCTTCCAGTATATCTGTAAATCCTGACTACTTGACTGCCCATACAAATTTAGGCACCCAAGAGTTTAGGGAAACAAACAAATAAACTTCGGGTCAGTCATGGGACTGGTGTGAGTAAAACAGTTTAAAACAGTTCAAGCAGGTAATCGATATCTCCTAAGACCACGCCGTATAACGGAACAGATTTTTCCCTTATGAGAATCCAAATTATCTTTATATTAAAACCTTTTGATGTTATAATAATGTCTATCAACCACAATAATAATAATCATCTAGCAGAACGCTTTCATCTCACGTTCTACATATATAGTATACAATCAAAACCGCAAGCACGTATTAGGTAATGGATTTCCAACTATGACAAGGTATGGAACCACCTTTCGCTAGTGTACCTCTAGAGAGGAATACACTGGGTTCAACAAGAACATATTGCAACCCGGCCACACATGACCGATCACTCATTTCGCTCGAGTGTATCGAATGTATATCACCAACGGTTGGGATCAGCAACCGTTTCCCGAATGGGACAGCATCAACAATAGATTTTTAGAAGTAAATGAAACTCTAGATCAGGTGATTATACACCCTACTTCGGTGCGACCGACTTAGCCATGTTGCCTGCCCGATTTCTGTCATTTACCGGATGTGAGGCTAGAAGCTACGCTTTATCATCACCCCAGATTCACTTTGGATGCCACATCGTCAAATCCATCAAATCACCGACTGACGTCCTCAACCTTACATTATGTGTTAGCTAAAAGAAGTTTCCTTCTCCGCTTCCACTCTTGGTACGGTTGGAGAAATCAATATACGTGATCGTCTGGAAATACTCTATCAGGCATTACATCCATATAAGTCATCCAGGAACAGGATGAACCGAAGGCACTATTCTGTAAACAGGATAGCCATTGCATAACTCCATCTTCAATTATATTTGGCATATATGATACGCAACGCTTATGCCAATACATAGTGGTTCTTTGGATAATAATCCAACCGGTCTCTCCATATTAACAACGCTAAAATGGTCAAAACTTCGATAGTCTGTGATTTAACTATCGAAGAAAAGCAGATGTGCAAACAACGATATTATTTCCAAATGGAAATTTATATCGATAAAACATCATTCAACATTTATCTCTTTATTAATTTACTTATCTCCTGTTTCCCTATATTCAATATTTCTTATTTTCTAAATTTGGAAAATATACGTTATTAACAATAGAAAACATTTCCATTTCTTGTTCTCTTTATTGGAAAACATTTCTGGTTTTTTATTTGGAAAACATTTCCAAAGCTTCTTCATTGGGCTTAGACAGATGTTTAAACAAACCATCGCGATGCTAACTCAAACCATTTCCTTTAATTACTAAATTTACTTAACCATCCTTTACTACCGAACCTTAACCATTCCTTAGTTAAAAATGAAGTCAATCAAGTTGGGGTAATACTACCACTCAGACCTTAACTGAACAACATTTCTAACTTTGAAATAGGCAAAGTTCACTTTGTATTTCTTTAACTAACTTCCTTACTTAACCTTTCTTTCGAGTAACTATATTCGATTAACTCTTTTCAATTAACTCTATTCGATTAACTCCTTTGGATTAACTCCATTCGATTAACTCCTTTGGATTAACTCTATTGGACTAGCGCTATTAGATTTACTCTATCGGACTAACGCTATTAGATTAACTCGTTTCACTTAACTCCTTTCGAATAAACTATACTCGATAACTCCTTTAACCCTATTCGAATAAACTATATTCGATTAATTCAATTGATTCTATTCGAATAAACTATATTCGATTAACTCCTTTCCTTTAACCCTATTCGAATACACTAAATTCGATTAACTCCATTTGGATAACTCTAGTTCGATTTAACTTTATTCAATAAATTCTAGTTCGATATAACTCTACCGATTTATTTTAGTTCGATATAACTCTATCGATTTACTTTAACTGATTAACACTAACTATTAACTCTAATTGGTTTACCCTAAACAATTAACTCTAACTGGTTAACCCTAATGGTTTAACCTAACTGATTTACTCTAACCAATTAACTCTAACTGGTTAACCCTAACTGATTAACTCTGTTTGATTTACTCTAATCAATTTATTCTATTCGATGAATTCTTATCGAATAACTCCTTTTGGCTAAACTATATTTGAATACCTCCTTTTAACTTTATTCAATAACTTCCTTTATTCTATTCGAATAACAAATTCGATTAACCCCTTTTCGAATAAACTATTCATTTATAAAGATTTACTTTTAGTAACGGTTCTTCACTTTACAAATGATTTCCTTTTATTCTAACTTATCCTTTGATTTTATAAATATTTCTTTTTTAAAAATCCTTTTCCTTTTCTATATAAAATCCATCGATTTTATATAAATAATTCATTTTCAAAATACACTTTGAAAATATTCCTTTATCAATATTTCGGTATGTTATGGTATTCAACATATCAAATCAGGATGATCAGTATCGTCCAAACACATATAATCGACAACAGATTATATATCACATCATATATCACAATATATGAATAACAGAAAAATAAATGTTGAGGAATCCAGTTGGATTCCTCCAACCTGTTTCCCTGCATCACAGATGTTAAACAATATAGATAACATCACTTGCAGTTCCATATGATATACTCTGTTAAACAGAATCAATATAGAAATTCAACTAACTGACTAGCAGTTCAATCAAACAGTCAACACACAGTCCATCAGCCAATATTTAACAGTTCTAAAAATACAACATGAAATTATAAACTGTTCAGAATTATTGAGATTTACTCACATTTGCGCGTTAGCCGTTAAATAACGGTTTGCGTTATTTGATTCAGCCCGACAATTTATTTCGCCATAAATTGTAACGAGCTCTGATTCAGTCCCAGTCAGCTCCATTGTGTAGTGTCCGTCCATCCGATTCCAACGTAACTGACGGCTCGTAATTCTGACTCCGTATGAACGAAATATTCAGTTTACAAATTAGTGTACTATTTAAAATAAAATAAAACTATAAATTCATTATTCAATGGGCCTCACCCCTATAACCTTCGGCCCATCAACACTTTAAAAGCCCACTCCGCACCTTTACTCCTTTCTTCCTTAATCAGTTCGGCCGTAAGATTTTTTCCTAAATCCTCTCCATTAACGCCCCTTCTCTCCTCCTCCATACCTTCTATACTTCATCGAATCTCTAACCGAATACACCACCATTCATCACTTCGAATCCTCTTCATACTCATACTGCTCATACCCCACTCGAGTTGTACTTCCCTCTTGCGTCGAAATGTACCAAGCAGGAACTTGCGACGGAAATGAGGGTCGATCCCATCCAACTCCTCATACTGGTGTTAAAGAACTCCATAAAACCCAATACCACATCAGAAAAACACATCGATACTCACAAATTCTCGAATTCAGCAGCCCTAGTTTCGCTGTGTCTAAACATGCGAACTGTAATGGGCTTCGAAGGTAATGAAACCTACACAGAAACGTAGAGGGACACGCCAGGATCTCGACTTTATACACCATTTGATTTATAATATTTTATTTTATTTGTCTTTGATTTTTCTTTTTTTGAAAATTTCTTGCTGTAATGGGTTTGTTATGCGGTAATATACCGGTTATTTGGTAGGTAGCGTTTGTGGTTGAGATAGAAGGCTGCGTGGCCTCCCTATTGTCCAAGAAAAATGTTGGATATTTTTTTATTTTAATAATATATTTTATTTTATTGATTTTATATTCTTTTCTGGTCTTTAAAAATCCCCACGACCACATACGATGTCTAAAAATCACGAAACTGGAAATCTAACAACTATTTGACATTGCGGATCCAACAAAGTTAGTTTCGTCGAATTCCGACTTCATTTGCAAAACTGGCTATTTTTAAAGCTCTGAATGACCCATTTAAATATATAAATATAATTAAGTATAATTAAATAAATTATTAATAGATTAATATTATCGTATATATTCACAGTGGAATACCATACAGCTTAAGAATATTCCTATATGAATTTCTAACTGTATATTCAAATCTGGGTCAACCCGATATTCGATTTATATTGAAATTCCTTTTTAAAATATAAATAATCCCTTTATAAATTATAAAGGAATTCCACAGCGACTTTTCTGAAATTTGATTTGGACGTGAATCAAAATCCACACGACGAAATCCCAATTTTTCTCTTCCACTAGAAAGATATACTCCACCAGCTCCACACGTTTCTCGTTTCATAGAAATCCGGCTTAAAACGAATCCTGTACATTCAGTTGAAGTTCGAATCGCCAATTTACGAACTGCAGCGACATTTCAAGCTCGTTTATAATTATATTATAAACTATACGTTCAATTGTCGACGATTGAATATATTCGTTATTCAAATTAAATTCCAAGCTGAATTAAATATCACAGATGATCCAGTTCACACCATATCGCCATTTCAGCCAATTCTGATTATTTCAGAATTAAATATATTATTTAATCTATTATTTTAATTAAATATTCATCATTATTTAATTCCACGACCATTTAATTCACTATATCACTATTTATATAATTAAATAAATCAATTATAATACCTCTGCCAATGCGGGTCATTACACCGATCGATTAGAGTAGTGGTTAGGGTATACTTGGATGTATGACCTAAGCCTACCAACTTATAGTGGAAGGGATCATCTCATTTCAGTTATACTAGTAATCATGTAGAGAAATCATTAGTGAGTCACATACACCTTAACTTGCTTACCTTGTCACACCTGCCATTTATGTAGTGATCTCTCTTATCCACTTTATATGCCTATCATGTTGCTTTAATTTATCTACTAGCTAAAAGTAACTAGACTCACAAGACTTTATGCCTGACCCTGTTGTTTCTCTTTGTTTCTTCCGTTCCCCTCTCCCCTCCCCCCAGGTTCTCAGGGAGGAAACACTCAGACTTAATCAGGAATCAGATATCATCTTGCTAGGAGCTACTTCTGAAGTATGGCTCAAGTTCTTGTCTCTACTGTGGCTTAACTCTTTTTATTTGGGGAATAATGC
This sequence comes from Allium sativum, assembly GCA_030737875.1. Lineage (NCBI taxonomy): Eukaryota > Viridiplantae > Streptophyta > Magnoliopsida > Asparagales > Amaryllidaceae > Allium > Allium sativum. The sequence goes on from JASFAX010000035.1 coordinate 10,870,741, forward strand.
TTTGTATTTACTTATGTACTCTGATGGTGCAAGACAGAGGTTATTATATTGCAATGGTTTTTGTGACTTATGAAATTGTGCACCACGGTATTATAACTTATGTCTAAAATAAAAGTTTAAATTTTCTGCTGCTGCCTTATTTATATCTGTCTTGTAATTATTCTGTGTCTATTTACATATAGCACTTCACAAAACTTAATGCATTCCCTTAGTGAGTGACATTAACAGACGTGGGGTGTCACACAAGATGGTAAAGAAAGAGATGTTACAACAATAAAAGTTTAGTTAATGTTAAAGAACCAAGGAAAATGTGAAGAACAGAAAACATAACCTTTTTAGTTAATTATATTAATGAGAATGTAATATAATGGGTAGGCTTGTCCTAAGGACAAGTGGAATTATAACATGGGTTATAATAAAAAGAAAGAGAACTTATTAATAAACCTTAGTTAGGAGAACCAAGTTAATAAGTAAACAACAAGAAGTTGTGATGACAGTGTAAGACAAAGTTACAATTAAATAAGAAAGAATAAAAGTAGACTTATGGAATGAAATAAGTTGTACTTAATTGAATATTAAGTGGACATGTCATAAGAAAACATGAGAACTGTGAAATATATACTTAATTTTACGTTAAGTAAAACATGTTATTGAACTTGTAAACATGTAATTGGATAGTAAACCACATGGTAATAATATAAAGAGATTGTAGATTACATTCGTCAATTACAATCTAGGTAATGACATGTTATGGACTTATTAATGAACTTAAAACATGGTTAAGTTAAACTTGTATGATTAATAAGCGAGTAGGGTCAACTTCTCAGAGATATAAACGGCTCAAAAAAACCTTGTAACTTGAATAAAAAGGGAATAATTGGTTAATCAAGTTAATTAGTAATTTGATAGGATAAAGCAAGCGTGAGGGTAAGAGACTAGACATAGGGTCTAATAACATGATTGCGTGATGCGCTTGGACCAACCCACAAGTATGAAGATGGAGAACCAAACAAGGTAGATCATCGTGGTGTTAGGAGGCACGGGAGAAGCACGTCCATCTGATTATTCTGCTTGCTAGATCTGGGGACTGGAAGGAAGCATGCGGCTTCCGAGGGACGTGGTAGAATAATCCATGGTGGTCCTTTGTTGCGGTGCAGTGCTCAGGCTGTACTCACAGAGGTTGGGTCTGTCGTTACCACCCAATGAGTATACCTTGAGTGCAACGGTAGTTTAGCAATCAGAAGGCTGTGGCGGATGACACTGGGTGATTCGGCGATTTTATCTCGCATAGGCGGGTCAGGACCAATACAGGATAGTAATTGTTAGGTACCTGTCATCGGTAGTCAGTGGGATGCGGAAAGAGTAGATCTAAACCAAGAGACCATTGATCTTTCACTATCGAGACATTGGTTGCGGGACACGCCAAATTGGAAGTTAGATTGTTTGCTAGGGGCACGTCACTTAGCCCTTGATGTAGTCTTTCACTAGGTAAAGGAGGGGTCGAGGTGGGACCATAGCCACCATGAAAATATAGACCATATTCTAGATATCTGTACTATAGGCTTTTTTAGCGGACCTATACAAATATGGAAATGCTCGCGACCGAGTTCCATGCATTGGATGCAGCCATATTATGGGATTTGGGGTACATTAGACAGTATGTACATGTAATGGTCTAAGTACACGCACCGGGTGGAGTATCGTAGACTCTAGGGCATTACTTCATGTTAACACTTGATTCGACCGAGGAGTTTGTATATGGCAGTCAGTACGCTTACATGGCGTAGGGACGGCTGTTCTGTGAGATAACGCGACGTAGTAATATGGATGTCCGTACATCGTTCGGCGTAGGATTAGAATTTGCATACGCTTCAATGGTATGGTGGTGGAGACCGTGCGAGAAGGGTATTATGGGAAGTATCTTAGTATATTGGGGGTAGCTACATATATTTACTATATTATGTTCATCTGCTGAAAGGTAGATGGGTACGACGTGTGTACAGAGCCTTGAGTGTTGCTAACCCAAACAACCTAATAAATAAGAAAGTACAACTGAACGGTATATCTAGGATTATTTTAGAATGTTTAATTTATCCAATTACCAGAGCTTTGTGTTCTGACCCCCTCCTCATAACACACTCGCATGCTAGGTTTATGGAAGAGATATAATAGCTTTGGATATTGGTTAGGCAGTATTATTACTTTGGTAAGGCTATATTTGATTATATTATATTTTATCCATTCCGCTGTGAGATATTTTCTATGCTCTGATATATTTATTATCTTTGTCCTCTGATATATTTATTATCTCTGTCTTTTCTGCAGGATACTAGACAAGCTAACTCGAGTTTCGATCGATTGGAATTTTTGAGAAAAAATCGGTTTGTCAGAATTCGGGTTGTTACATGTGGTATCATGGCTTAGGTTTAGGATTCCCGTATAGATAGCAAGTGAACATACGTGTATTTTAAAATATATATATATATATATATATACATACGTACATACATACACCTAGATTCATAAAAGAACCCATTAAATAGGAAGAGCAGCATAAGGAAAGGATTGGCATATCAGTTATGTACACTAAAGAAACAATTATGGAATTTTGAGAATAAGAGGCCCTTAGGTGGTCTGGGTAAAAACCGTAAAATGTAATTTGTAATGAAGAAAGATGTATCCCATAAGTTAGTGCTTTAGATTATTGGATTTGGCAGTTGAGCCTTATGAATTGGAAAAAATAATGGCTTAGGAATGCATATTTGAGAGAAATGACTTTGTTGGGATATCTAGGAAAGTCTAGATAAGTTGGGAACCTACTTTGAGTCCAGCCTCATTGTTAACTTTTGAAAACTTGAAATTTTAAAAGTTTAGGGTGAAAGTTTACGGTGTTGTTCAAGTTTTGGCCCAAAAGTTTACAATGGTAAAATTTGTACCATCTAAATTGCGTAGAAACAATTTTTGAAAAAAATACAGGTGTATTTGATGTTTGAAAAAAAAATGTAAGAAACATATTTGAAAAGTACATATTGAGTTTTGAAAAAATAAGGTATAATTTGGCAATGATGATTATTATGGAAATTTTGTCTAAAATGATTTCTTTCAGAAACATGTGTACATAATAGAACATGTATAGCTCAATAGTTTTAAGCTATAATGTATAAAAGAATTAAAATAACAAAACATAGAAAAGATTGTATTTTGTCAAAAACTAAAGTTTTTGCTAAGGAAAATTTTGAAAATTTCTATTCTTTTGGCAGTACTTTTTGACAATTGGTTTGACATAAAACTTTGATGGGTGGACAAAATAAGTTGTAAAAATATAGAATTGAGTAGATGTTTGAGATAAATTTAGAAATTAACACCTTGTTGTAAGTGAACTGACATGGTAAAAATGAGCGGTTATGAAATTAATTGAGAAATAATTGTCCTTGTCTACTCCAGTTTATATAATTTGAAAAAAAAAAATTAGCGATTTTTATGAGATGTCATTTTTTTATGGTTTGGCAAAAAATAAGTTTTAATGAATAAAATATAGTCTTGAAATTTTTAATTTTAGAAAGGAAAATAAAATGAGTAAGCCAAACCACATTTTTAAATCATGGAGTAGGTAAGGATTAGTACCTAGGAAAGGCAGAGAAAATATTTTGAGGCTATAAAGTGGATAACAAGGATTATTTTGGAATAAAGTGAATTCCTGTAGAGTGCATAAGCACTATAAAGACTAGGCAATTGCTTGGAAAAGACTATTAGTACATAGTAAGGACTAGTTATGACTCCTAGACAGTAGAGGGCAAGTAAGTTGTTTAGATCCTTTTGGTTGGACTTTTCTTTGTTAACTAGGACATGGTCCTAGGATACTTGGCCCTAGGTAGTAGTTGTGTGGTGTGCTTGTTTTCTTATTTTAGTTTTGAAAAAATTAGAAGGCTTAATTAAAATCAAACTTAGATTGGTGCATTAAGTTAAATAAGCTAAGGAAAACGGTGATGACAAAACAAAAAGAAAACAAATAATGATGAAACTGCAAAGCAAAGCAATAAATACGAAAATTGAGAAAAGTGGATAATTTCGTTGTAAGGAACCCGTAACTTCCCAGGTAAGGAAAGAGCGGATACTTCGAGAACAATACACAAAAGAACGCAGACAGAAGAACATTTCATTGTTTATTACAACAATTCCATCCGAATACAAGAATATATAGAGTATGAATAAATATTACACAGAAAATATCAGAGATTTAAATACATTACTGCAGTGGAAAAATAATACAATAAACAACTGAAAGAGATATACGGATATAGAGCGTTTCGGATATCATTCCAGCTGTAAATCAGGATCTTGTGAATATAAATCTGCAAAACCAAAACTACTAGCTGCCCGTGTCAAAATAAGGGCACCCAGAGTTTAGGTTAAAACAATAAACCCCAGGTAAGTCATGTGACTGGTGTGAGAACTAAAACAGCTATTAATCTTTATTTTAAAATTAGGTAAATCAAGGGACCATGCCGTATAACACGGAACGGGTTTCCTCCCAAGAATAACAGTGCATAAAACAACCGCACAATGCTAAATAAAGAAAAACGAAGCTATTATAAGACCCAGGTCCCATCACATAATGCAACGCAAGCCGGAGGATAGGGTTTTTACCTTATAATAGCCAAAGAATGCTTGATACGCTAAATTTCATCTTTTGATTCTTAATCAGACTCCAAAAGTAAATTATTAAGAGAACGATTCCCTAAGTATTAACCCCAAAGGCCGAAACCAACATCAGACCAATACCCAGGAAAACACCCATCTTAGCTCGTTTCCAGTTAGTTTCTGATTTTATATACAATCATAAATATCAATCATAGGCGGCATGAATGTCCGATACCACTATGTCTCCATATATAGGTATACAATCAAAACCGCAAAATGTCGTATTGGAAGTTGGATTATCATTTATGATATGAACCGAGGCTAGGGATCGTCCTCATCGATTCAAAACGCTCTAGACCGTGTCTCAGGATCAGAGCTCAAGTGACCCTTGGAGCGACAGGGCCGGTCCACTGATGTGGATTAAAATGCCTGAACATTGCATTTCCCCGCCCTATGGGGCGTCAATGTGCCAACAAATGACTCCATCGGCTTCACATAGTTACCGATATATCCGAGGCGCCTCGCAACAGCAACAACCACATAAGTCAAACTCGTCAAGGCGTGTAAAACCACTGACGCCACTTCTAACTAGAAGGAAACGCATTCCCTCCCTGAGGTTCTTCTCCCGTTTCTGGTTCATACCGGGTGTGAAACTCGCGAATTAAATGTTACACAAAGTTATGCCACAAAGGCCGTGCTTTTATCATCAACCACAAGACTTTGTTTTCAACAGAAGCCTTAGTCATTTTCCACTTAGGCAAGCCACACGGGCAATTCACTCTATGCGTTTGATATCCATCAGTATATAACCCCTGAGCTCATACGTCTCAGAGAAGGGCGTTAAGAAAGAGAATAAATTCTCCGCTGCCAAACAGATACATATTTAATAGAAATCAATCACACTTAATAAAATCCAATGTCAGACACATAGTCCATTTACAAGTTCGTTCTGGGTGTGAACGAAATCGGAGGCACCTAGTACCCCGCATATCCATCGATCTCCAAGTACGTCAGGATGATCACTAACTGATTCCCTCCTCTTGGGTGTACGGCCCAATGAAGATCATCAGTAATCACCCAAACGACGTGAAGACCTCCGGTCTTCTACCACCGTCTTCATCCTCGACACCACGTCGAATCAGTTATTCAGAATGGGATAAACCCGTTCTTTCTGAATAACTCGCGTATATAATAAACAAGTGTTACACAAGCACAACATACGCCTCATTCCAATTCATCAGTCACTTACCGCAAACTAGCAAGAGAATAATTCCCCAAACATTAACCCCGAAGGCCGAAACCAACATCAAATCAATACCCGAGAAACCATTCTTCTTAGCTAACCTACAGTTAGTTTCTAAATTTCACATTTTTAGGGAAAGTTTCCCATTAATTTTATCAAAGATAAATTCTTTTAAAATTATTCTTTAATCTTCCTTCGAATATCACTTCAAACTAGTCGGGATTAGCGAACCACACCGAAGTAATTATTTATTTTATTTCCCAATCCCAACCTATTCATCCCAAGGAGCAAAACTGGTAATGCACCATATCTAACACCACAGTGTTATCGGTAAATTCAATTACCATTTCACGTTTAAATCTAATTAAAGATTAAACTATCGCCTAGAGCAAAACTGGTGATACTCCATTCTCGATCATTTCAATCTAATTAAAGATTCATTAAAACTCCACTTGGTTTTAATCTTTAACTGGATTAAAGAACCAACGTCACTTAAAACACGGTTCTAATTACAAATTCCATTCTATCAGCTTTTAACCGTAAAATAGCAAGTGAGCAATTCCCTAAGTATTAACCCCGAAGGCCGAAACCAACATCAGATCGATACCCAAGCAACCATTTAACTTAACTAATCTCCAGTTAGTTTCTGATTTCCTTAACTCCTTTAGGTCTAAGAACAGTATTACTGAAGATATCGTTCACGACAACCCAAAATCACATTCCATTAATTAACGGGTTAAAGAACCATTGTTATTTAAAACACCATTCACGATAAACCCCAAAATCAATCCCATTTCAGTTCCAATTAAATACTATTTAATTGGTACACTTCATTAAATCTAAATAAAAAGATTTAATCTTTTCCTCAACTGGGTTTAAGAACACTGTCAATGAAGACACCATTCACGACAAACCCAAATCACATTTGATATTAAATACAAGGCTCTGAATAGAAAATATATCAGCTTATATTCAATATCAAATTCTACGACCAACAAATATCGTATTGGAAATAACGATATAAATATATCTTTCAAATTTCCATAACAATATCTGTATAATCATGAAATCCAACATCGAAATATTCCAAAGACAATTTCGATTCAAATCCATTTGCACTTCAATTATTTGAAATTCTGTTTATTTTCAAAACCATTTCAAATTTACTTTATTTATTTATTTTAAAAATAAATAGAATTATAATTCTAGTTCAAAAGTAGTTCATTTCGATAAAAATCTATTTTTGTCTTTTCAAATATGGATTATTTCATCCCAATTCTTCACAAATCATTTCTTATGATTTTACACAAATTATTACTATTTTTAGTAATTTTATCAAGGTCCGTACAGTCGATTTCCATCAACGGCCATCAAACTGCACTTACAACGACCTTTTCCAAATTTGATTTGGACATAATTCCAAATCCAACCGTTAGATTTCAAATCTCTAATATTCGTTAGAAAGGTCTTTTCGATACGAACTCAACGGTTCTGGTTTTAGGAGAATCCGACGGTCGGATCTCCCGCAATGTCCATTCGAAGTCAATGGTCGAAATTCACGAACTACCGCAGCGCGACGCGTTCTATTCAGGCCATTATATAATATATATATATATATATATATATATATTACATATATTTCGTCGATTTCCTTTCAAAACGTATTTTATAATTCGTTTAACATTCGTTTTACAAAACAGTTTCAACTTCATATTCAATTTTAAATCAAAATTGAATTTTCCCTTATAAATTCGTTTTAAATTCGTTTCGGTTCAATTCAAATTTCAAATTCATTTCAATTCGAATTCATTTTCTATTCAGTTCAATTCGAATTCATTTTCTATTCAATTCAATTCGAATTCATTTTATTTTCAATTCAATTCGAACTGATTTTCTATTCAATTTCAATTTAATTCGAATTTCATTTCAATTCAATTCAATTCGAATTCATTTTATTTTCAATTCAAAATCATTTTATTTTAAATTCAAATTCATTTCAAAATATTCGATTTAATTCGAATTCATTTTATTTTCAATTCAAATTCATCTCAAAATATTCGATTTAATTCAAATTCATTACAAAATATTCAATTTTGAAATCACTTTTCGATATTCATTATAAAATTGACAAAATTCACGTTCGCGTTGAAATGGCGTTTAACTACTTAACACGGCTTCACAATTCAATTTTCATTGAATATTATTTTAAATTATTCGATAATTTTGAACTGGAATTAGACACAGTCAATTACCATATAATTCCAGTTATATGGATTTCATCCAATTCATATATACAACAATGACGATAAACAATCAACCATTATCCAAAGTGCGTTCTACACTGTATAAGCATCAAATATAAATATTCAACACTTATAACAGTCTGTCAATCAATCGATCGACATACAGCTAATTATTGGGATTAGTGTATGTCGCATATCATCCCAATGCCCGTGTAGGGTTTCAAACAATCAAACACAGATTTTATTTGTGCAGTTGGGCGATGTGTAAAATTTATCGCCCCAATCCATATCAGTCAAATCGGTGTACATAAACAAATCGTCTGATTTGTTTATTAAGATTTATTTCAACACATGAATATTTTCTACATCTCAGTTATATAATAAAAATCATATTTATATTATTCCAATATTTTTATTCAATATATGAATATTTTCTACACAGTCCATTTCACATCACAAACAATTTTCACAACACAATCAAACAAACAAGTCGTCCATGGTCTGTGGACGACGGGGAACAGTTCGTATATGTAGTTATACAATAAATAACTGTACAAGAAATATTTTAGTGAGAAATTCTCACAGTGGGATCCACTCCGTTAGTTTTTATCTGAATTTCTGAACAGTTTGGTTTCGAATTTGCCTGAAATTCTAATATGCTCGAAATTTGATGCGGTTAGTCTTGTTGTGAAGCTCTCATCCCCACGATCACAACGGATCCAGTTTCGCACAATTCCGACCTCATATGACAAAGTTTTCGCGTTAAATGCCTGGGGTAATTAAGCGAGATAATTAATCAAATTAAATCCCAATAAAACCCTTTTAATAGCGTTTTCACATGTGTTACCGTACCCCTTTCATCTCCTTTGTTATCAGCCGATAGTTGGAACCCATTTGCTCAAACTTAGGTTGCGTCGTTTCTCCCCCCACACCGTGTCTGGACCGGATCGCCACCTACCACTAGCTCTGCCCCCGTGACCTCCACCTACGCCCCTGACGGCGCCTGACTCGGTGGCCACTTCGAGCCCCAGATCCACTTCGAATGGCGGACCCTTCCAACCCGAAATTGAGCTCCTCAGTTCACAAAATTCGAGCTTCCTTATATGGATTTGAAGCCTGTTCCTTGATCTTTGATTTTCTCCTCAATAACCCCTTCTAATTCGCAGTGGATGCGGCGAGAATTGAGGATTTAAATTTGAAGAATTTTGGCCCTTTATCGCCTTTGAACGGCGGCGAAAAAAATAGGGTTTTGGACCTTTTTCATTGGCCAGCATATTTATATAAATTATATTTTATATTTAATAATTACTTTATTTTCCAAAAATACCTGTTTAATGAGACGAACTCCAAATCAAACCCAACGAATGTCGCCCCTAGCGTAATACCCCCACTCCGAACACATTGGGATATGTTTTGTAACCCAATTCGGCTGTTACGATCAGTTTTTCTCCAAATTAAAATATAAATCAGTATATATTTAATTTAAACGTACATTTCAATTTACCGGGGTCACATACAGACTCTAAAAATTACAGTAAAATTATTTCTAGCTTTTTATTGACGATACGGTCCTAACAAAACTAATTTCGTCAAATTCTGAGACCGTTTGAAAAATGGCCATTTTCTAGTTGATCCAATTTAATTGAAACTGTTAAAACACGTTTAACTTCGCCATGCTCACATATTGATTCAGAAAATTATGAATTTTGGAACCTAGCAATAATTTGACATCCCAGATCCAACAAAAGTGGTTTCGTCGAAAACGAAGGTCGTTTGCAAAATTTCCATTTTTAAGGGAAAATATATATAAATTCCACAGCGACTTTTCTGAATTTTAAACCGGACATATCTTTCAACTCCTAAAGTGAAATCTCGGTTTCTTACATCCGTTAGAAAGATATCGTCAACCAGATTCGAATATTTCTTGTTTTGCTGAAATCCGATTCATTTTGAAACCTATACATTAAATTGAAATTCGAAATCAAATTTTCGAACTACAGCGCCATTTCTGGCTCGTTATATAATTAAAATAAATTTATTCGTCTTAACTTCGTCGAAAATAAATTTTCCGTTGTTGTTATTTAAAATAATTCATTTTAGATATTCAAAATCCGTTAAAATTGTCGAAATAAAAATTTTAAATTGGCTCAGATTTTCCGGGTTGTTACATTCGTGAAATAGAAAAAAATGGATTTTTCCAAAATAAGTTGGAAAAGAAAATTTATAACAAAGAAAATTTTCTTATGTGAATTATTCTTGGATAGGAAGATAGGAAATCTTTATATAACAGGTTCATAAAATACAAGTACATATAGAAAAGGTATATAAAAAAAGGGAAGATGTGAAATTTTCCATTTTCCACCTTTTTATAACATAAGAAATTGAATTTAGAAAATTAGATTTTTCTGTAATTCGCAAATTTAAAGGTTTTTAGTAGGGTTTTGGATGCAAAAATTGGGTGAACTACGTTCTTACTCTATAAGAGTGTAGGAAAATTTGGATGAAAAAGTATTTTTGATTTTCAAAATATTGCATTCATATAGAAATTGCTAGTATATTTCGGATGTATGCATCGTGCTTCAAAATATTTTCAAGGAAATTTTCATTCATAGAGGAGGTACAGTTTAGGCATTCATTACATTCATGTATTATTATGCGTGCAACACTTTGCGTAAGTGCATAGATGGTTGAAAAATTGGATGAACACCAGATGATTTCAATTTATATGAGGAAGAACATCACTCTATCCTTATCAAATTTCTAGGATGAAATTTTCTAAGGAGGGGAGGACGTAACACCCCGTATTTTTCATTAATAATAAAATGAAAATATTAATAAATTATAATTTCGGAGTTTAGCCCCAAAATATATGCCATTGTATTCGTGGTAATTTTTTGATTCGTTTTGGTATATAGGATGTCCAAAACGTAGCACGTATGCATAAGTTATTAATGAATTAAATAATCAAGGGATTGTTTGTATATGTATACGCGTAGATTCGAAATTGAAACTTAAATATAGTTTATAACTGGAATAAAATAAATCAGGAGAATTATATTAAGTAAGTAATTAATGTTATTGATTAGCGTTAAAGTCAGAAATCACAATGGTGCAGAAATTTCATCTGGACCCAAGATCGGTCGACCCATATAAGACCTGGGTTGACCCAATCGGCCCAGATCTGTTTTTTTGTGTGATGTGTTTTTCTGATATAAATGGTTTGGATTTTATTTGATTAAATCTGATGGACCAGACTTTCTTGTACACTTATAAATAGACTAGCAAGGTGTAGCTTTAAATTCATATTTTCTGAGAGGCTGCCTAGGCTTCGCTATTCTCTTTTCTCTCCAGACCTTTTCAAAAATTAAAATGTTAGTTCTTAGGGATTCTAATTCAAGGTTTGAAGATAAGAGATAATAATCTATAATATAGGTATTCAGATTTCTAATCAACATGAGGTAAGTTCTTGAATCTGATTTATTTAGATTTCTTTCTTTCCCTCTCCTTTTAGCACCATGATTAGCATAGAAATATGTTTATTTTATGCTCTTATATCTTATCTTTTGTATATTAGTAAATATTACGTTGGGTATTATTTTGTTGTTTTTGCAGATGAGTTGTTTAAGCATTATAAAGCCTTAAAAGTGAATAATTGATGTCATATACATGAAGATTGCATAAGAAGCTATCATTGAAGGCTAGTTGTGTTCACATTGGTCATCTTGGAAGTAGTCTGGTAGAAAATATCTTAGGAAACCAATCAGCTGGACACATGTCAAACAAGGATAAGAAGAGGATTGTAGCATAATCTTTGATGAAAAAAGGCCCATATATTCATAGATTTGATTAGGGTTTCGCAACTCAACTATAAGTACACATGTACACCTATTGTAAAAATATACTTTTCTGCTGTAATTTTTTGTCATTAATCTAGTTTAGTCTTCTATTCTCTTTTTCGACATTTTTATTTTCTTAGCAATTAGTGTTGTCCACACAATTAGATTTGGTATAGCACTATTTGTCTTTTGCACTTATTTTCATTAGTGATTGACTATCTAATTAGATTCAACGATAATCCTAATTTTATTTTATGTTTGTTATTTAATTTCTGAAATTTTAATTTCTGCGTTTTAATTGCTTTGCTAGGTTAAATTGAATTTGATTAGATCCAGATCTGATTTATGGTTTTATTTTATTTTCAACTGAAAATTTTGATTTGATCGCCGTTTCAATTAGATTTGTTCTGAATCAAATTACAGTTTCAATTTTTATTGTTTTTCAACCAGACCTCCAAGTTTTGTCTAACTCACCCAAGAAATATATAAATAAAAAAAATTAAAAATTCCTCCATGTGTTCGACCTGCATATTGCACGATCTATGCGCTTGCAGTTATTATTACAAAATTCTCGCTTTTCTAGTTCATAGAAAGCGTCGATTAAGTTTTTGGCTAGATTTCTACTGTAATTTTTCTGCCAAAAACTTGATCGATGCTTTCTGTGACTAGAAAAGCGCAAATTTTGTAATAATAACTACAAGCGCATAGATCATGTAATATGCAGGTCGAACACATGGAGGAATTTTTAAATTTTATTATTTACATATTTCTTGGGCGAGTTAGACAAAATTTGGAGGTTGGGGTGAAAAACAATAAAAATTGAAACTGTAATTTGATTCAGAACAAATCTAATTAAAACGATGATCAAATCACAATTTTCAATTGAAAAGAAAATAAAACTATGAATCAGATCTGAATCTAATCAAATCAATTTTAACCTAGGAAAGCAATCAAAAAGCAGAAACTAAAATTGCAGAAATTAAATAACAAACAGAAAATAAAATTAGGATTACCGTTGAATCTAATTAGATGGTCAATCACTAATGAAAATAAGTGCAAAAGACAAATAGTGCTCTACCAAATCTAATTGTGTAAACAACATTAATTGCTAAGAAAATAAAATTGTAGAAAAATAGAAAAGAAGACTAAATAGACTAATGGCAGAAAAATTACAGTAGAAAAGTATATTTTTACAACGAGTACACATATGTATTTATAGCTAAGTTGCAAAACCCTAATCAAATCTATGAATATATGGGCCTTTTTTCATCAAAGAATCCTTGTTTGACATGTGTCCAGTTGATTGGCTTCCTAAAATCTTTTCTACCAATCTACTTCTAAGATGACCAATGTAAACACAACTAGCCTTCAATAACATCTTCTTATGCAATCTTCATGTATGTGGCATCAATTCTTCACTTTTAAGGCTATATAAGGCTTAAACAACTCATCTGCAAAAACAACAAAATAATACCCAACGTAATATTTATTTATATACAAAGGATAAGATATAAGAGCATGAAATAAACACACTTCCATGCTAATCAAATACCTCCACACTTATCTTTTACTAATCCTCGAGTAAAACAAAAATTAAAAACTATCAAGATGGGTCACACTTTCGTAGGAAACACGATTGCTTAGAGCATATGCAACAAGCCATTATACCTCTAGTTTTCCCTGGTACGACGAGTGGTGTCTCATGAGGGTTTTCAGTGGATACTGCCCATAAAATCCAATATAATATGTTGTGGTTCTAACGCAACTATAGGAATGTAATGGACATATGCAACTGGAAAAAAAATGAAAATGAAAATACGACTTATTTCATAAAAGTGGTACAACAAATTAAGTTAACAAATTTTAGTCAGTTGATTTAATTTTAGATACCTCAACTTATCACGAATTTTCAACTAAATCAAGTTTTCAATCTTAAAACTCTAGTTTGGCCAGTTGGTTCGGTCGATAACATAGTGCAGCCATGAAAAAAAAAATTAGTTTGCTTATCATAGTTTGTAAAGTGGTATTCTAACTTCCTTGTGTAAGACTAGTCAAATCATAAGGTCAAGAAGTGTTTGGGCATCATTTTTTATTCTCTATCTCTATAAAAATGAAGTTTTATAATTAATTACATACACCTAACTTAAAGACCAAGTTATACCACCCATGCACTGCATAGCGGACTGACGGAGAGTTGGGAAAGAGCTTGGCGGATTGTGCAGACCGACGCTGACTTTGTCATCAACATGTCGGTAATCCTTAGGTGTCCGACTCAAAAAATGAGACCAGGATATACCAATACTGACTTTGTCAACAACATGTCGAATAGAGCTTGGTGGGTTTGCACACCAACGCTAGGTTTACAAGCAATGTCGGATACCCTTGGATTACTATTATTATTATCGAAAATATAAGAACAAGAGAGTGTAACGCGAATTCATCTTTACACAAATTAATTTTAAAGATTTGAAAAGTCAATATAAGTATTTTATGTCCTTCACTCATTAAACAAAGACTACAATTTAGAATAGACTTCATGGCCATCACCTAAGAATCTCACTATGTACCGGTTACACTATTATCCCCCAAAATTCAATTTTTCATTATATTTCTTATTCGACCTTAGTTGAGAGAAAAAATACTATCAACTGACTAACAATTGTTAACTTATTTTCTTGTATCAATCTAAAATGAGTCATATTTCCCAAAAAAAATGTCATGTTAATACAATCTAAAATGCATGGTCCTATTTAAATGCATAAAAATGAAAAGAAGAACAATTAAAGAAGAATAAAAAGGATGCAATGCAAACTCCCCCCACACTAGAACTAAACAGTGTCCACACTGTAAACACGTTTTCCAAATGTGAAAGATAGCACCCAAAGATGGATGAGATGCAAAATTATTTGTAGAATGAAATGCAGTCTAACTATATGTAAGAATGGATCATATGTACAATGATATATGTGTTTGCGATGCAAAGAATGCCATCAACTTTTCCCCACACTTGGTCCTAGCCCGATGAATCTCATTCCCACTATGTCTAGGCATGTTTTCTAGTAAGCAAAGGTTTTTGAAAACCGTCTCATCATTATACCTAGATTTATAGTCCAGTGGATAAATGTCCAGTGTCATCCTAACATGAAGTTTTTCATCCAAGCTAACATTCCAAAAATAATTCAAGTGTCAAAATTTATCAGTGTAATTGTTCAAAAAAGTTTGATCGTATATAAACTCAGTTGCAATCATGAAATTTAAATTTTGAGTGTTGTTCAAGACTATGTGATCACATTTCTCAATTTTATTAATTGACAACGTATTTTCGACACTTACAATTTCAAGTTCATTTGAAACCTCAAAATAAAAAAATTCAAACTTGGATTAGTGGCTTGATTCTATTTCATCCTCGTTTGGCAACTCATCCTCGTACAATCCAAAAAATTCATGTTCATTAAAATCCTTCTCCAAATTTGAGTTTTTTAAAAATTCAACATTTTTATTCTGTTCAGTTTCTAAAATTTCAAGTTTCTCGCAGCTTGAAAGAGAAAGATCAAAATCAGAGCTTAAATCTTTTTCCTGAAAAGAACCGAAGTCCAAACCATTTATTGGATTTGAACAACTTCATTTAGATCGTTATTCTCAATTTCCAAAGTTTTTATTTGAAAATTTTCATTGTCAGTAAAGAATGGATTATTTTCTAATTCATCACATGTGTGAATTTGATTTTGTTGCTCGCGTTGTTCTGCGAAAGATTTCGTTAAACAAAGAAGTTCATCCATCTTTCTATCTAGCCTTTCTTCCCTCTCTCTAATAATGTTAAGATGATATTCCTCAAAATCGTTGACTTAAGAGATTTCATTTTGGATTCTTTGATTCTCAAAATTATAGTCCACATCAATTTCACGATCAATATTATTTCCAATGTGGTGGTTTTTTGAATTTTCAGAAAAATGGCAATGATATTGGAAATCATTTTGGTCATAAAAATTATGTTCGTAACCAAAACTATTGAAATTCGAGGGAAAATTGCAATTTTAGTTATTTTCAAGATGTTGATATAGGCTATAATTTTGAGAATTTCGGTTTACAATCCCATATTGATGTGGATCAAAGCTATATTGGGATTCAGAGCTATTTTGATGTGGATGTGGCCCATAATTGAGATTATTGAAATTTGAATTGAAATCGCAAATTTATTCATTTCTATGATTTTGAAAATGTTGGTCAGTTGGAAAATTTTGAAAACTTTTGGCATTGGGCTCACGGAATTTCGAAATTTTTTACCTCATGAGTTATGATTCATACTCATACTCTTACAGGGAACGTCTCCTCAGGTAATTATCACACAATTCTCTAAGGGATTTTTTTTGAATCAGACATCTGAATGAAGTTAAGGCAAAACAGAAATTATTCTCATTTCAAAATAGTATAAAATACTGAGTTGTGCTCAATTAATTAACTGACTCAATTAGAAGGGGGAAGAGGGTCTTATGGCCGCTCATGTATAGTATAAATACTAAGGGATACGATCAATGTTTTACGGGTAGTATGCAACCTCTTTTGCTAATAATTCAATAAATTGAATACTATATATCCACGATCCAATTATACGAGACAATCAAGTTCACAAAGCACCACTTTTCGATTATATTATTTTGCAAATCAAATCAAGTTTTATAACTGAAAAATGATGAGAGTGATGATTTTAGTTATGGAAATTCGTTATTCATAAACAAATTCAGAAATTTCAGTCACAGAACAGTCACAGAATAAAAAATTACAAAAATAAAAATTTTACAAGCGAGCCGCTGCCCCTGTAGAAAGTTTTTATAAGCAATTTCTATATATTTTTCTTTGCAGCAGAGCACCTGTAGAGTTTAGAAAATTTTACAGTGGGGTATGGCAGACAATCCAATGCAATTAAGTAACTCAAACTCTTTTCGCTTTTGCCTTTTATTTTTTTCTCCTTCCTTTGTGATTCTCTCTCTCCCTCTCCTTTTTTTTGAAAAGAAAAAATTAATTTTCAATAATAATGAAACAAGAGCAAAGAAAAGAAAAAAATCTCAGTTTCTTCTTAAAATAATGTGAACACTTGAGTTCAACACAACAACTTGCCACTAAGACAATGAAAACAACATTTCCAAACAATTTTCCGGTCACAGACTTATATTATTATTCTTTACCAAAAGATAACACTCAAATATGGAATTTTTGCTTGAATACCCAGGCCGTAACCTATGTCAGGAAAGCCTGAATATCATCCTCAAACCAAAAGTTTGGACCAATCAATTTAGGAAGAAAATAATATAACTCAAGCATTTTAATTCGCAATCACACTTCCATCAGCTCAAACCAAAATCAATTCACAACTTATTACCGCACTGAAGAGGGAGCAAATCACGAAAATATATTTCGTTTTCTCAGGAATAAATCACTCGATCTTCTTTTTCTTTCTCTCTGGTACTCGGGTTTCTTTCGAGTAGAGATGGGGTTTGCAAGGTTTCGAAATTGTTCGATGGTATTAGGATTGATTGTGAAGAGAGGCCGGTTTTGACATAACGTGATGATGGTGTGAGGCTTTGACTATGGAAGATCTGAAGGTGCTAAAGCGGTTGGTGGAGTACGTGAGCTTGATTATGAGTTCGCGATGATGTGTTAGCGAGGAGTATGGGATTGGTGTTAGTGGGCTGATGACGGGATGTTGAACTGTAGTTTGGGTTTGTGCTAAAGTGAGGGGTTTGTCAGATGAGAAGATGAACGTGGTTGTGTAGTGATGGTCTGAGGAAGATGGAATGGAATTGATATGTGGTTATGGACGTTAGTATGGTAGTAGTTGGTGAAGTGGTAAAACTTGGTATGTTATGGACTGTGAACGTGGGTTATGGGTTTGAAGATGGCTGATCGGTGGTCTTCAGGATGGTGAGGATTGACATTTGATGAAGTGTTGGTGTGAATATGAATCGGAATTCGGTTGTGCAACTGTGGGCGGATGATGAAGAAGAGGGGTTTGCTTTGTGATGGGTATGATGAGTTGTATGAGGATGAAGGTTAGGAGTATGGGGCAGAAGAACACAGGGAAAGAAACACAAGGAAAATTTTGAGCTTCTTTTTTTTATTGAAAAGAAAGGAAATTTGTAGGAGAAGGAAAGGAAATAATTGTATTGAAAACAGGAAAGACTAAAGAAGAAAGGGAAAAAAATCAAAGGAAATTTGGAAACTCTTTTTTTTCTCTTGTATAGAAGATTACAATATCAATGATCAATGCCAAATCAACTAACAAAATTTTATATTTTTCTAAAAGGAAATAAAAACAAAATAAAATAAAAACTAACACGAATCGGAAACTAAATAAATAATAAAATATAATTTTTACCTCCCCGGCAATGACACCAAAAACTTGATCGACGCTTTCTATGAACAATAAAAGCGCGAATTTTGTAATAATAACCGCAAGCACATAAATTGTATAATATGCAGGTCGAACACAAGGAGGAATTTTTAAATTTTATTATTTATATATTTCTTGGGCGAGTTAGACAAAAATTGGAGGTTGGATTGAAAAACAATAAAAATTAAAACTGTAATTTCATTCAGAACAAATCTAATTGAAACGACGATCAAATCACAATTTCCAATTGAAAAGCAAATAAAACTATGAATCTGATCTGAATCTAATCAAATCCTATTTAACCTAGGAAAGTAATTAAAAAGCAGAAATTAAAATTGTAGAAATTAAATAACAAACAAAAAATAAAATTAGGATTACCACTGAAACTAATCAGACGGTAAATCACTAATGAAAATCAGTATAAAAGACAAACAGTGCTTTACCAAATCTAATTGTGTAGACAATACTAATTGCTAAGAAAATAACAATGTAGAAAAAGAGAAAGAAGACTAAACTAGATTAATGGCAGAAAAATTACAGCAGAAAAGTATATTTTTACAATGGGTATACATGTGTATTTATAGCTGAGTTGCAAAACACTAATCAAATCTATGAATATATGGGCCTTTTTTCATCAAAGACTATTTCACGATCCTCCTCTTATTTTTCTTTGACATGTGTCCAGTTGATTGGTTTCCTAAGATCTTTTCTACCAATCTACTTCCAAGACGACCAATGTGAACACAACTAGCCTTCCATAACAGCTTCTTATGCATGTATATGACATCAATTCTTCACTTTTAAGGTTGTATAAGGCTTAAACAACTCATCTGCAAAAACAACAAAATAATAACCAACGTAATATTTATTTGTATACAAAAGATAAGATATAAGAGCATAAAATAAACACATTTCTGTGCTAACCACATCAAATTTGTGAATTTGTGGTTGTTTAATAATAAATTCAGTTAGGAAGGTCACAAAATAACAGATCTGGATCAGATTTAAGGATTGGAAAGCTGTCAGGCGAGTGGATATAGAATTATACCTTCTAAATAATAATATATTTATCGTTTAAATTCCCCGTTATTCTTAACATGCTAAATAACTGTGAATTATGGTAATAGCGATAAGATTGATTCTTTGTAATGTTAAGAATACACTGTTGTACAAGTCCATTCTATTTATCTTCTATTTAGTTTAAAAATTACAGTAGTGTTGGAATTGTGGAATTTGCAATAAAAGTGAATATGGTACTAAAAATTTTGTTAATGAAAAATTGGATATTGTAAATCAAATTACAGTGAAGTTGGGAATATTGAAAAAAAAAAAGATAAGGCTAATTCGTGTGTAAATTTTACAATTACTGGGAAATTGTAGATAATCGCACTAAAACCGAGGTTAAGTTCAACGTGTGGTAGAACCCTGCCTGGAACCGCCCAGCAATTCTATCATCCACAAGTGGTCAGCTTAATGTGAGAGGTCTGGTGCATGAGCATATATAAAAATATATGAATACAATAGGCAATAAATAAATGGTATGTGTGAAAATATACAAGATGGTAGAAAAAAGATGTTACAACAATAAACGTTTGGTTAATGTTAAAAAACCAAGGAAAATGTGAAGAACGAGGAACATAACCTATTTTAATTAATTATATTAATGAGAATATAATATAACAGGTAGGCTTGTCCTAGGGACAAGTGGAATTATAACATAGGTTATAGTAAATAGAAAGAGAACGTAATAATAAACCTTAGTTAGGAGAACTAAGTTAATAAGTAAACAACAACAAGTTGTGATGACAGTGTAAGACAAAGTTATGATTAAATAGGAAAGAATAAAAGTAGACTTATGGAATGAAAATAAGTTGTACTTAATTGAATATTAATTAGACATGTCATAAGAAAACAACTGAGAAAAGATATACTTAATTATACGTTTAAGTAAAACATGTTATTGAACTTGTACATGTAATTGGATAGTAAATGAAATGGTAATAATGTAAAGAGATTTTTTATATTACTTTTATTAATTACAATCTAGGTAATGACATGTTTCGGGATTATTAATGAACTTAAAACATGATTAAGTTAAAGTTGTACGATTAATAAGCGAGTAAGGTCCATTCCTCAAAGATATAAGGGGCTCGGGAACACCTTGTAACTCGAATAAAAAAGGAATAATTGGTTAATCAAGTTAATTAGTAATCTGATAAGATAAAGCAACCGCGAGGGTAAGAGATAAGACATAGGGTCTAATAACATGATTGCATGATGCGCTTGGACTAGTCCTGTAATGACCCGGGAATTCTGGAGGATAACTAAAATGTGAATGAACTAAAAAATTTTAAATACATTAATAAATTAAGTATTAATGTTGTCAACTCATGTATAAAAGCCAGAACCTGTGAGTAGGATTTATTTACAACAAATAAAAGCGTAGCTGAAACTTAACAACTTCAAGTGTAACTAAAATTCATTAGTAACAGCAGTAGTAAAGCACTATAGCAGCGCTACTGAAAACACTGTAGCAAAGCGTTATCAAAAGAACCGTCGCTAAAAGCGTAACAAAAACTATAGCTAAAGCTAGGCCAGAAATTAAAGAAAACATGCAACATGGAAAAACCAGAATTTATCCAACTTCTTGTGCTAGAAACTAAGTGTATTGTTGAGATTTTATAGGCCCTAACTCACGCAAGAAACACAACGCTAGACAGCCCGAAAACTATGCATTTACATAGCACAAAATGCTAACTAGAAATAGCATTTCTTTGCAAATATAAACTATCACAAGAATGTGAACAAAACCAACATGTATTAGCTAATTTAGATCAGCCCATTAGCCAGCTGAAAACAGCCCCACCTGCTCAAACAATACAGCCCATGTACAAGTTAGAATTAAGGCCCGTTTAAGTAGAAGACTTCATAGTAAAGTATGTGAAGTATATAGTGATAATGACATATGTATTAATGGTTTAATACTTAAATAAAATGGGAGATATTGCAGGTTTGTGCGCAGCATTCTTTGATGAATCACACTAGAGTTAAAACACTATTTAAATTTAAGTTAAATACACAAATAGGTGAAATCCTCTCAACCACTTGCCATGTATATCCAAAAGCAAATGTTGCTATCAACAAATATTTTCCCCTGTACAAATCCTTGCGAAAGAACAAGTATAAGCTTTGTTTAATACAATCCATCTAGAAGAAGTTGCAAACTTTGGTACTAAGGTATACAAGTGTATGGTTAGTGTTAGATCAAAATTTGGACCTAACACCCAAATTGTTCTGAATGTTATAGAGTTTCAATTGAAGAATGAGGAAAAAGAAAATAACACACAGAATTTATAGTGGTTCGGCGTTAACGAGCCTACGTCCACTTTATATATTATTGATAATACTTTGAAAGCTAATACAATCAAGGATTTCTCTCAATACTCTAGTATTTTGACAATAATGGCGGATTCAGTACTCAATATTGCCAAAAGGATCCCAAAAAATGCCAAGCTCTGGGCTATTTATAGCTGACTTTGTCAGGCGGGTCGTGGTAACACGTGGCACGAATCCCGAGAAAATCGGATCGCATCGCCTCCGTTGAAGAAATAGTCAAATTAGCCGTTATGGACAGGTGTCGCGATCCCCTTGAAAATCGGATCGTGCAGATGGGGAGAATCGGTCAGAATGACGGTTAGGGACACGTGTCGCTAGATCTGTGCGTCTCGGATCGCTGAAGACTAGTTCACGCTTGAACGGGTTAGAGGGTTCGCCATGCATCAGGGGATCGGATCAGTCTAATCTGGGCAACAATATAGGTTCGGATCGAATCACATAGAGGCTTCGTTCCGCTGATGGAATGGGGGCGATCCGTCGAGACGCGATCCGATGGTGGGCGAGTCGATAGTGTGCGATCCGACATCGGACGAGCCAATGATGCGATCCATTCCTTCATGTTCTTAGAGAACGTGGTTTCATGCTTTCTTCTTATGAATGATCCTGGGTGGCTTGGTCAAAAAGCTAGCCAACATTTTGCCCCCTCGAAGTATGTTTTATCGATGATGGAACATGCTTCGAATGCTATAGAATCGTCTTTTCACAGCGAGTCGCGAATCAGTTAACAATTCTCTTTCTGGGATTTTTCAGAGTCTTCATTACTGAATTTAATCGATTCGGATCGCGGTCCGTTAGCAAGACATTCGTTTCGTTCTTTGGTGTGCATTTGGGCCTCGGAACGAAACGGGCTCCTCCTCGAGTCGTGGTGGGCTTTTGGTTCGCGGCCCGCCGATTTTCGTGGATCGAATAGGACAAAGAATGGGAGACAAACGGTCGCCCTTTTGCCTATATAAGCCGACCCCCCCCCCCTCTTCACTTTCTTCCTTCTCTTTTCTGTCGTATCGTTTCGCCTGCATTGCTGAGGAACGAACCTTAGTTTTTCAAACCTTCAAAAATCCGATCACTCTCCCAATTTTTAGAAAGGTAATTCCACCGAGAGCATCCTTATTCGTAAACGCTGCTGTTTTATGAATTTTCTTCGACTGGTTTGAGGGAGAAACGATGGAATTTTGCGATTTTCTGGGGTAACAAGGGAGGCGCCATGGCTGATGGGCGTAGAGGTTGAAGTTCGGAAACGAGAGGGAGAGGAGGAAGACGAAGGAGGAAAGAGAAGAGGGAAGGCCGGTTCGGATCGTGGGCAAGGAGAGGAAAGGAAGAAGATGAAGGCGAGTGGCAAGACGTAGGGTCGTGGTGACGGTAGAGGCGCGTATCGTGGAGGGCTGCGACGATTCGGCAAAGACCCCGACCACTTAATTTCACGATCCGTGAAGGGGCGATCACTTTGCCCTGCGATTCGAAGGGGGCGATCCCTCTACCCTGCGATCCGAAGGAGGGCAATCCCTCTACATGGCGATCCGACTCATAGTTCACGATCCAAAGAAATTTCAAACTTTAAACGATGCCTTGTCACCATAAAATTCTGAACAGTTAGGCTAGGGCCTTGACGTTGGACTTTCTAGACTAAATGACCACATAATTTGACTGCATATGACGACTAGTATTTTGATGATCTTGATTGTTTTCATGCTTTATTTGTAATGCACACACAAACACACACACCGGCACTTGCACACACGGGGGACGGGTAGTATTAATCTCATTGTTCATGTTTTCTCGTCCTAGCAGTAATGTCGAATAATCACTCTTCTTCAAGATCCGCAACAGAAGCGGAATCCGAGGTTCCTGAGCAATACAACCCCGAGATTCCTCCAATTAATCCAGGAGGTGAAGATTCTGGATCTGAGTACGAGGCCACGGAATCAGATCCGTCCGAAAGTACTTCATCTAGCGACGATTTTGAGATAGATGAGCGAGCTCCCGACGAGATTCCTGGCGCGCTCGGGATAGATAAATTTTCTGATTCTTTGGCGTCTAAGCTCGACGATATAAAGCTTAAAAGAATCTGCTTGAGACACGGGATTTCTTGGGATGATGTCTTGACGCTCGGAAGCGAAGATAGACCCCACCTAGCTCCGGAAGAATATATGGCAATCAGCCGGACCATGTGCTTGGTAGGAGCTATTCCTCTGTTCCCTCTGATCGCCATCGAAACTTTAAGACGACTGGGAATTGCTCCGATGCAACTTCATCCGAACGCCTACGCATCTCTATATACCCTATATGTTGCATACGCGGAGATCCTACACGCCGAACTTAAATTCAGAGATTTGACATTCTTCTTTCTTTTCAAGCACCGTTCTTCGGCAACTCCAAATTTCTCTTTCTTTGAATCGGTGGCGAATAGGAAGGTCCTGTATGATGGATATAGCAATATAGGGGATCCTAAGTCCGATTGGTTTTATATAAGGAAACAGGCCGGATGCTCACAAAGATGGCTCAAATCAAGTAAACTTTAAGCTTCTAATCGAATATCTTGTTCAAGAAGTCTAGGCGTTAACATTCTCCCCCCTTTTTCTTTGTCTTAAACAGATCATGTCTTCCCGAAAACGGAGGGTCCACTATACAACAATCGATTGTCCATTCTTCTACAAAGCAGATCCGACTTTCTAAGGATCAAAAAATGCATTACTGATGACAATCTTCATAAGCATCGTCTTCTGGATAGAAGATTTGGACTTGGCACTGGCGGCAGACCTTATAAGTATGTGCCCCCAACGGAAGGAGAGGGAACTTCGCAAGCGGTAGGAACAACTAAGTTTCGCAAGAGTCCTTCTCCGATAGTCATCCAAGACGATGAGGACCTGAACGTATACAGAGGGGATGAGGTCCGCGGTGATGTGTCCAAGGAAATCCCGATTTCTACTCCAATCGAAACCGCTGCTCCCGGTGATTTGACAGAAGAGAAGTTATTTGACGAGCTGAATAAAATTCCTCTACCCGATGATGTATATACAGAGAAGGACTTTGAAGGGGGGCCTTTCTTCCCTGCTTCTGAAGAGACCATCACTCCAACTAGAGGATAAGAAACAGGTCAGATGAGCCTGTCTTCAGGCCCGGGTCTGTTAGGGGGAATTATATAGGATGCACAAATCACACACACTATCTGACCCTGCACTCTCATATCATGAATATTCAAAGTTTTAATATGCTCTTCTCTTTTTTGCAGGAACGATGTCCCGTAGGAAATCTTACTCTTATCGTTCTCTTCGTGAGGGCACACCCAGCCTTCATCCGGGTACTGAGCGCCCTCGTGGTCCTTCTCACAAGCCGACTTCCTCGCAACCTCGGTCTCCACCAAAATCGACCTCTACCAAGCCTTCCAGTTATCCGGTAGTTCCTACAGGAGGAAAGAAACTTCCTAAAGAGTTAACTCCTCCAAAGAGTGTACCTTCCCACAGCCGGACGTCCAAAAGGCACCACGAATCTAAAGATAGGGGCAAGGATCCATCCAAAGAGTCTGAAAAGGAGAGGAGTGACATCGTCCCTTCCAGCCAACCAGAGTTGGCTTCCCCCGGGTCACGGGATTACATGCATGGTCCCGAGATTCAAGGTAGGCTGGAAAAGTTGCGGGAACAATTCCCAGACATATTCTTTGACCGGATGACATTTGTTCCAGCCTTGGAACCGGTCCCCAAGAACTGGGATAGCGAAGTTGTCGGGCATATTCGCCATGTTGCCAGGCAATATGAGATGATGAAAAAACATGCAGTTAACCTTTCAGAAGTCATCCGATCGCTTTAAATAGAAGCACACAGGTCTAAGGCGAAGCTTGAAAACAACGAAAGGGCCAGGACCAAGATGGAGAAGGACCTGGAAGATGCTCAATCCCAGCTTGCTTTAGCACGGAGGGACGCTGAAAATTATAAGATTGAATTAGAGAATGCCAAGCAGCGCTTCCATTCGGAACTTGACTCCAATAGCCAAGAGAAAATAGCCTTAAAGAAGGAGGTTGAAGACCTCAAAATGGCTAATATCGAGTTGAAAACGGCGCAAGGCCATTTTGAGGCCGAGAGAGCTGCTTGGGAGGCAGAAAAAGCAAGTTTAAAAGAAAGTTTGGCTTTGGCTGAAGCAGAAAAGGTGATTTTAAATGATCAGGTCTCGGACGCGGAGAGACGGGCGGCTCTCGCCGAAAAGAATGTTGAAAGTGTCATTGAATTGGCCACTGCTTCTAACAACAAGCTCCTCGAAAGAGAGAAGGAGATCGAGGGGTTTGAAGAGATGATTTTCGATTTCCTTGGCCAGGTTCTCAAAACTCGCAACATCTCGTGGATCCCGGATTACCATGTTACTTTGGCCAATTTATGGGATGCCATTGTTGAGGGTGAAAAGCATAGGTTGGGGGTCGAAGAAGTTGATGAGGATGAATTGATGAAGAGTATTTTAAGGGATAATGAGCCCGAGGACCTAGTAGAGGGTCGTCGCCTGATTCTAGCGGAGATGGAAAAGGAGAGGGCCCTGGCTAAGGGCAAAGGCAAAGCTGACGAGGGCTCGAGTTCAGCTGTGGAGCCCAAGACCTCCGGGGTTGAGGAATTCCATCCCGATGATCCATTAATCCCTTTGGGTCTAACTCCCATGGTCATTGGAGCCTCTGCAACTGCTCAAGAGGGAGCATCTGCGGAAGGTATCTCTCTCTTTTCCCCACAGTTCGTCAAAGCAATTGTGAATTTTCGTCGTCTGGTAGAACAACCAATTGAATTAGTAATGTGTGTTCCTCCTGATACAGGTGGCGAGCCCGTCGACAAGGGTGCTGAAAAAGAAAAAGAAGTGGAGAAGGAGGCTGTCTCGCCGGGTGCTGGTATTGATGTATCAAAGTAGGCCGAGGTCACAACAGTAGAAAGAAGCATCCCGGCACCTAGCACTGACGTTCCCAAAGATGCTGAGACCATCGAAGCCTTGAAAGACATGGATGGGCGCCATGTATATGATGAAGAAGACATTATCGGTGCCAAAAAAGCCGACGATGATGACGACGAAACCTTGGCCAGCCGAAAGACCAAGCAGGAGAAAGAGTTGTCTTCGAAGAACGTGGGAGATGAGGCTTTGGACATAGTCCCTCTTGCAGAATTCGATCCCAAAACTGGGATGATCGTGAAAATCCAGCCCAAATCCATTAGCCGACAGCTTCATTTTGCAAATCCCGATGACTTCCCGGCTTTCCTTTCTGATAGAAGGAAGAGAAAAGAGGTGGAAGAGGAATCTTCAGAAGAGTCGGATGTTCCTCTTATAGACAAAAGGAAGAGGAGGAAAGGGGATCCATCTGATGCCGACAAGGCGAAGCTGGAGAGACAGAAGCAAGAGAAGAGGCCAAAGCGCAAATAGGATATTGTTGTTTGTTGATATTTTGCCTTTAGGTTTTCCACCGGCCAGGAAGTGTAATTGTGAGACTGGCCCTCACTTTCCTTTCTAGGTTGTTTTTCACTTTGTTGGTTCGCAGTATATAAATGAAAGTTTATCTCTTTTTGCATTATTGTGTACCTGTATTTAAATAAACTTTCCATGTTTAGTCATAGGCCATCTAATTACAAATCAGTCAGACAACAGAAAGAAAAATTTTCGTGCTGCGTTGCTGTATTAAAGTTCAGTATGAGTATATATGCCCCCAGTCAGTTGTTACCATAGCGCCTGACAAGGGTTTACTAAGGATTGGTTGGTTTTGTCGGCAGGTTGCCCCCTATTTCTGAATATGGGGGACTTAGAAGATTTCATGGGATGACTGTTCTTGTGGTACCGAATTTCTGGCACCTTTCCCAGTGCTTAATCATAGACTTCTTTATACTCTCCTGACGGTTGCCAAGGTTAGAGTTTGAATTCAGTAGTTCAGTCGGTCCCCGATCCTTTAGCAGGGAAGAAGTTCTTTCTCTGCGCTCAATCGGAGACGCTTTTATACTCTCTCTCTCTCTCTGGAGAGTTAGAGTTCGAGCTCAGCGATTCATTCGCTCCCCGATCCTTCAGCGGGGAAGGAGCTCTTTCTCAGCGCTCAATCGGAGACGCTTTTATACTCTCTCTCTCTCTGGAGAGTTAGAGTTCGAGCTCAGCGATTCACTCGCTCCCCGATCCTTCAGCGGGGAAGGAGCTCTTTCTCAGCGCTCAATCGGAGACGCTTTTATACTCTCTCTCTCTCTGGAGAGTTAGAGTCACGGATCAAGCAATCTGCAATCATGCATGCTCATCAAACTCGTCCTAGGTTTATATTTTAATCCAAGCTCCGAGGATTAAAACCAATCGGACAAGCAGTTGGAGCTTTTGCCAAGGCTTTAAGTTCCTCCGAACAGTCTACGGGAGGAACAGTTGGCACCATACTTCGGGTACCTGCATTATTCACGCCGATTTCCATAAAAATAAACAGGCAGATAAATAAAGATGCAATAAAGGTAACTGACACACAATATTTTTATAGTGGTTCGGTCGAATCATGACCTACGTCCACTTTATAATTTTTTGCTTCAAGGAGTCAAACTATTCTAGGCTAGTCGTGCTTTATACATGGATTCCAACAAAGCAAAAGAACATATCTGAAACTTTTATGCTAAGTATGGCCGCAAATGTTGGGCATTCCACACTCTGGGGATTTCCCTTCCATCTACGGTTGCCAGCTTGAAGGTTCCATTATCAAGCTTGCTCAGAATGGAGTACGGTCCTTCCCACTTCGCTCCCATATGAGTTGGGGGTGGAAAGACACGTTTCAGAACCAAGTCTCCGGGTTCCCAGGTTCGGGCTCGAACCTTTTTATTGTAATATCGAGCGATCTGTTGCTTGCATCTCAAGGCGCGCAGGTCCGCTTCATCCCTCTTTTCTTCGATCATATCTAGGGACTCAAGGAGCAATTCATTATTGGTCATCGGATCATAGTAAGTCACCCGGTGAGAAGGTACCTTTATCTCGACCGGGATGACTGCTTCCGTTCCAAAGGCAAGGGAGAACGGGGTATGTCTTGTTGCCGATTTATATGTTGTCCGGTAGGCCCATAGTGCCAAGGGCAACTCATCAGCCCACATGGCTTTAGCCCGCTTCAGCCTTCTTTTCAGAATAGAATTAATCACTTTATTTGTCGTTTCGACTTGTCCGTTCGATTGTGGGTGCGCCACAGAGGTGTATCGATTCTCAATGTGGTATTTTTGGCAGAAATTTCTGAATTCAGCACTATCGAACTGAGTTCCGTTATCCGTTATCACAATATTTGGAATCCCAAATCGACAAATGATGTTTCGAACGATAAAATTGATCACTCGTTTGGTAGTGATTATAGTTAGTGGTTCAGCCTCGACCCACTTAGTGAAATAATCCACGGCCACAATAGCGAACTTTGCTCCGCCCCTTGCTATGGGGAGGCTTCCAATGATATCAATTCCCCACATAGCGAAAGGCCATGGGCTCATCATTGTTTTTAACTGATTAGGAGGTGCTCTAGGTATCTTCGAAAATCTCTGGCACGCATCACACCGTCGTGCGTATCTCGCTGCATCCTTGTTTATGGTAGGCCAGAAATAACCATGCCGCAACACCTTTTTTGCTAAAGTTTGCCCTCCAGTGTGGTCACCATATTCGCCTTCGTGGACCTCTTGCAGCACACGTTTGATGTCATCGTGGGCTATACACCAAAGGAGGGGCATCGAAAACCCTTGTCTATAAAGGACTCCGGCTTGCAGAACGTATCGGGCGGCTTTACGAATTACCTTACGCCTCTCGCTTTTCTTGGTCGGAAGCGTTCCATTCATCAGGAAATTCTTTAGAGGGGTCATCCAAGACTCCCTTTCTGGTTCCGTCTCTAGTATTAGGTCGATTTCCATTTGATCTATGCTAGGGGACCGAAGTACTTCAACGGGGGCTAGCCCAGTCACTTCAGGGTCGTTGGAACTAGCCATCTTCGCCAACTTATCTGCCTGCTGATTCTCTGACCGCGGAATATGAGATATGCTGTAGTGATCAAAATTGTTCAGCAACTCTTTCACTTTCTTTAAGTATAAAATCAATCTTGCACTTTTAGCTTGGAATTTTCCAGTAACTTGGTTCACAACTAACTTGGAGTCGCAGAAGATGTTCAGCTTTGTGACTTCTAATTCCTTTGCAATCCTTAATCCGGCTATCAGAGCTTCATATTCGGAATCGTTGTTAGTGGCATGAAACTCCATCCGGATAGCATAGGATATCAATCGTTTCTCGGGGGTTTCAAGTACTATTCCGGCGCCGGATCTTTCGTCATTCCTAGCGCCATCAGTATACAATCTCCAGGCATTGGGATCGAGAAGTAACTTTGAAGGATCAACTTCTTCGTTTCCTATATCTTCCTCAGGGACAGTGAACTCTGCTATGAAGTCGGCTATCACTTGCCCCCGAATTGACCGTCTGGGCTGAAAGTTCAAATCAAATTGACTTAACTCAATATTCCATTTGAGTAACATTCCAGATGCCTCTGGTCTCTGTAGGACTTGCTTAAGTGGGTGATCGGTGTATACGGTAATGGGATGTGCCTGAAAATAATGTCGAAGCTTTCTAGAGGCGATCAGTAAACTATACGCCAACTTTTCTATCCTGGGATAATTACGCTCTGCTGCCGTTAATTTTTTGCTTACGTAATACACAGGTCTTTGGATCTTATCCTCTTCTCTTACCAACGCTGAGCTGATCGCATGGGGTGACACTGCCAGATACACGAATAAGTCCTCGTGATCCATTAGCTTAGATAATATCGGGGGTTTCTCCAGATGCCTGAGTAAATTCTGAAATGCTTCTACGTAGTCGGGCATCCATCTGAAGTGGCGTTTCCCCCGCTTTATTAATTCGAAGAATGGGATGCACTTATCCGTAGCCTTGGAGATAAATCTGCTTAGTGCGGCCACTTTTCCGGCAAGGCTTTGCACATCCCTAATTTGCCTAGGTTCCTGAATGTCTCTGATTGTCGCGATCTGGTCTGGATTAATCTCAATACCACGAGAACTGACGATGAATCCCAAGAATTTTCCAGAGGCAACACCGAACGAACATTTGGTTGGGTTGAGTTTCATTCCGTACTTTCGAAGGATGCCGAACATCTCTGCCAAGTCAGTAGTGTGTTGAGAAGATTGCTTGGACTTAACCAACATATCGTCGACGTATACTTCCATTGTTTTCCCGATCTGGTTATAAAACATTCTGCTGACTAAACGTTGATATGTAGCGCCCGCATTCTTCAAGCCAAAGGGCATCACCACATAATAATATAATCCCAGATCCGTGATAAAACTAGTGTGTTCTTGATCCGGAACATGCATCGGAATCTGGTTATATCCTGAATAAGCATCCATAAATGAAAGAAGCTCATGACCCGCCGTCGAGTCTACCAACTGGTCAATTCGTGGCAACGGGAAACTATCTTTTGGACAGGCTTTGTTCAAATCCGAGAAGTCGATAAATGTTCGCCACTTCCCGTTGGCCTTCTTTATCAGGACTGGATTCGAAATCCAGTCTGGGTAGGTCGAGTCTCTGATAAACCCATTACTCTTTAGCTTTCCAACTTCTTCTTTTAAGGCAGCGGACCTCTCTGGGCCCAACATTCGCCTTTTTTGCTTTACCGAAGGATGTTTAGGGTCAATGCTTAAGGAATGGATCATGATTGATGGGGATATTCCACACATGTCCGCGTGGGTCCAAGCAAATACATCCAAGTTGTTTTTTAAGAAATCCGTCAACTCTTTAGCAAGATTCAGATTTAACTGGGATCCAATCTTGAGGACCTTCTCCGGGTCACTTTCATCGATCGGTACATCCACAGTTGTCTCGTTGGGAGTCGCCATTCTTCCCCCGGGTTCTTGATCCTCTCTGGGATCTATATCCTCGGGCATCTCTCTGGGCGACTCTCCAACGACTATCCTCTTTGGTTGCTATAAGGTCTCCGCCCCCGTAGGGGGAGAAGCGCCTTTAGTTTCAATATCCCCTCCATTGCGAAGTAACTTTAGTTCGGCAACATAACATGCTTGCGCAGCAACCTGATCCCCTCTGACGATACCAATGCCAGCTTCTGTGGGGAATTTCAATAACAAGCACCAGAGGGCTATACAGGCTCTAAACTTTGCGAGGGCAGGTCGGCCCAAGAAGGCATTGTAGGGCGATTCGACATCCAAAACCACAAAGGGAAGGATTCTCACTCTCTGGCGTTCTCCTTCCCCAAGTGTAACTGGTAACTCTACATAACCCATTGGAGCGGTTGATGCTCCATTGAATCCACGGATCCATCCTTGGCAGGGCTTCAAGTCTTTTATTTCGAGGTTCATCTGGTCAAATGTACTTTTGAAAAGAATGTTGACGGAACTCCCGTTGTCCACTAAAACCTTATGAACAGTGGCTGGTCCAATAGGTACTGTTATTACAAATGGATCTTCTGTCGGAGCATGGACTCCAATGCTTTCTCGTTCTCGAAAAACTACATCGTCGATCATCATCTTTTGTTGCTTTACTGGGATATTGTACTCAGGGTTGCTACACTCCCGTATCTTGAGGTGTTGTTTGGCTGCATTGACATATTGATCTAATGCCTTGGAACTATGTCCGGCGAGATAAAGTCCTCCGATCACGGTATTGATAACAATGTTCTTTCCCTTTTGCTGGGCAGTTGGCCTAGCAGCAAGTTGATTCTGGTTCTGATTTGGGGCCTGTATTGCTTGCCCTCTGTCTCTGGGCGTTACTCTATATTCATCTAACTTTCCTTCTCAAAGCAGCCTTTCAACTACATCTCTTAGGTGATGGCATTCATTTGTCGAATGGCCGTGAATCTGACGAAAGAGACAAAACTTCCCCGTTTCACGTTCTTTCTCCGTCGACTCTCTGGGAGGTGGACTCTTATTCTGGAGGACTTCATACGCGTCCATGAAGATATTTTCCAGAGTATCATTTATTGGTGTATAACTTTCAAAGGCCCTGGGACGAGTACTTCTCTGGGAGTCGTTCCCTCGGTTCCTCTTCCGGTTGTTGTCGTTACCATTATTATTGTTGTTACCTGACTGACGACCACCCTGATTCCGATTTCCGACATTAACCTCGACTTTCCCCGAGCTATCTCCTGTCTACTTTATGGCGACATTGCTCTGGATTTCCTCTTTATCGGCCGTTTTTGCCTTTCGGTTAGCATATATTTCTTCCCGGCGCAAGTGTACGTTGGCTTTTTCGTAGAATAACTCTCTAGTATGCGGCGGTTTGCCTGCCAGGTATCTCCCGAACTCAGTTTCTTTATCTACTCCATCAATCAGTGCTGCGACAACGGTTGGTTCATGGGGATCTTTAACATCAGTAGTGGCCAAATTGAAACGATCCAGGTACACCCTCAAACTCTCGCCTGGTCGCTGCTTGACAAGGAACAAATCAATCTCACTTTTTGTCTTTTGTGCGTAGATACGGAATTGTTCTACGAACTTCTCACTTAACTCCCTGAAGCTAGAAATTGATCTTGCTGGCAAGCGAGTAAACCATAACAATGTTACATCCTCCAAGTATATGGGAAATGCCTTGCACTTGACAGCATCAGAAGCTGCGGCAGCGGTCATTGACCAAGAATATCTCATTAGATGCTGGACGGGATCAGATCTGCCCACGTATCGATTCATATGTGGCACGTTGAAACGCCTTGGAAAATTCGCATCCAAAATATCATCAGTGAAAGGGGTGTGACTGCGGTCGATTCCCCAATCTTCGTTCCGTTGTCCGCGGCTATCTGCTAGAATTTGATGGATCATGGCTGCAACATTTGCATTGGTCAGCGGAGGTTCAGGGTCAGCGCCTCTGGCTCGGCGGGGTTCACTAATCTCTCTTCCGGGAGCAGTCACAAAATCCGGGGCTCGGATAGGGCTTCGTTGCCCCCTGTTACCATGAGCATGTGCGCGGCGACGGGGCTGAGGTAGTCTGTTATGTACAGGACTGTCCACATCTCGAGTCCTGAGAGTTGCGGCTTGATCGTTCACATCACGGTTTGAGGGCCCCGCCTCCTGTGCTTCTTCTTCCCGTGATGGCAGGGTTCCGAACCGAAGCTGCTCTATGTTTTCGGCTCTCTCATTCGGTCGCCGTGGAGGTCTCGGCGATTCCTCAGACGAAGAAGAATATCCTGGAGTGAGTGGACGAACCGGGGTGTTCTTTGCCTTGCGAGCTCATCAAGCCTTCTATCCATAGCAGTCAAATTTTGTCGCAGGACGAAGCTTTCCTGCCTTTGGGCAGCCAATTCATCAAACAGTCTCTCCCACATTTCGGAAAAGCGAGAGAGATCCCCCTCAGTAACGGGAGCAGCAGGATCATATTGATCATCATCACTTTCTCTTATGCGCAAAGAGCTTGAGCCAGGTCGAGCGGAGGGGCCAAGACGGTAGAAGCGAGCCATAGGCTCCTTTCCAGGTCGAGTTGTAGTCTGATCATCAATTCGGATCGCTGTGGTTCGAGGATGGCGGCTCGCAACGCCACCCTGAGATCGATTCGCGGTCGCGGTGCGTGGGGGATTCGAGACGTTGCCTCCGGATCGAGTAACAACCCCTTCAGCAGTTCGGATCGCTTCGTTCTCGTCGGCTCGGAGCATGGTGTCTTCATCGGATCGGTTCGCCTCATGCGCTCCGCGATCCAGAGTCTCCTCATTGCCTAGCTCGTGCATACTTTCTTCAATCGTTTCATTGCTTTGCGAAGCTCGTGCTTCCTTAGATCTTTTTCCAGCCATGATATCCGAATCGCTGGAATCTTCAAAGAACTGAATAGTGAAACTTTAGGATTGTCTTCTCAGTGAAAGAACCAAAATGTTAGATCAAAATTTGGACCTAACACCCAAATTGTTCTGAATGTTATAGAGTTTCAATAGAAGAATGAGGAAAAAGAAAATAACACACAGAATTTATAGTGGTTCCGCGTTAACAAGCCTACGTCCACTTTATATATTATTGATAATACTTTGAAAGCTAATACAATCAAGGATTTCTCTCAATACTCTAGTATTTTGACAATAATGGCGGATTCAGTACTCAATATTGCCAAAAGGATCCCAAAAATGCCAAGCTCTGGGCTATTTATAGCTGACTTTGTCAGGCGGGTCGTGGTAACACGTGGCACGAATCCCGAGAAAATCGGATCGCATCGCCTCCGTTGAAGAAATAGTCAAATTAGCCGTTGTGGACAGGTGTCACGATCCCCTTGAAAATCGGATCGTGCAGATGGGGAGAATCGGTCAGAATGACGGTTAGGGACACGTGCCGCTAGATCTGTGCGTCTCGGATCGCTGAAGACTAGCTCACGCTTGAACGGGTCAGAGGGTTCGCCATGCATCAGGGGATCGGATCGGTCTAATCTGGGCAACAATATAGGTTCGGATCGAATCACATAGAGGCTTCGTTCCGCTGCTGGAATGGGGGCGATCCGTCGAGACGCGATCCGATGGTGGGCGAGTCGATAGTGTGCGATTCGACATCGGGCGAGCCAATGATGTGATCCATTCCTTCATGTTCTTAGAGAACGTGGTTTCATGCTTTCTTCTTATGAATGATCCTGGGTGGCTTGGTCAAAAAGCTAGCCAACAGTTAGTATTGCTCCACCATGACAAATCCATGAATTGCCAAACAACATGTTGCTTTCACCTACATATTTCCCTGCTAAAGATCTCTGCGCAACATATTTGATTACGGAAGATTAAGGATTTAGTTAATTAAATGAAAATATAAACTAATATAATACAATATAAGTTAGCCTATAAATACATGCCATTCTCCATTAACTGTGACATAAAAACTTAAGCAAAGGAAGTGAGATCCGGAATTTAAAGACTGGAAATCTATACAC
Organism: Allium sativum; assembly: GCA_030737875.1. Taxonomy (NCBI): domain Eukaryota; kingdom Viridiplantae; phylum Streptophyta; class Magnoliopsida; order Asparagales; family Amaryllidaceae; genus Allium; species Allium sativum. The sequence goes on from JASFAX010000035.1 coordinate 10,906,321, forward strand.
CATCACCTGCCATTAAAACAGTGAGTAAACACTCACTTTAAAACTCTTAGATCAAGTTTCTAATTATGCTTTGAACTGCTAGAACTTTGACGAATGAATACTGTTAGTTTTGCACTTAATTTGCCTGCTGTCTAAACTGTTTTGATCTGCTTTTAACACCCATACAGTTGCATGATTAACTGATTAGAGACACTCACAAATAACACTCCACATACATGTTTAAACTGATGGCATTAAGCCTTGTTGGTTGGATTGTACACTGACGTTTTCCACACACAAGAACTTGGACTGTTTTTGTTCGATCTCTCAAAATATCTCATATATGGTTGCATATAGAATTAGAGAACCTTTGAGTACTCAAACACTCACTGATACATACATATATAAGTGGACATAATCATCATTCCATGCTAGAACACCTTGTTTTGCTTGAAAGCTGAAAAACAGACTACTGTCAAATGCTCACTGTTTCACTCGAAAATGAACATGCATATTAACATGATTCAGGATATCAGGGGGGTGTGCAACATAAATTCATGATTTTAGAAACAAGAACCATGATTTTTAGATCAATGGATAAAGAGAACTTGCGGTTTTGTCAAATGATGGGTTTGTGCTAAACAGGGATGATCCACGGCCATTGGGGATGAATGAGTGGGTATATACATGAATGACGAAATCTAGAATGTAGGAAAATTATCAACAAGATTTTTAAAAGCTTCATTTAAGCGTGGGGTTTTTTTTTTGATCAATGGGGCTCGGCTGCACAGTTCGACTTCATCGTCGAACTGCGCCCCGCCTGAGCCACCAGAGATCACCGTACTTGGCGTGGAGGCGCGTCTGGTCGGGGTCTTGAAGTGGGTGGAGGCGCTGGAGTTCCAGCGGGCTGAGGTGGCGGCTGGAGAATGGTTCTTGGATCGGGTTTCTGGGCGTGCTGTCGGGTGTGAGTTCGAGCACGAACTCGCCGGAGCAGGGAGGGACCGCCGCACGGTGGGGGATGGAAGTGCCGGGTCAGATTCTGGTCGTGGGTGGAGGCGCCGGACCTCCGGTGAGCTGTGGTGGACGGTGGAGATACTTTCTCCGATGAAGCTGATGAGTTCAAAAGGTGACAGCCGCCTTGTTTTAAATTGAGTGATCGGGCCAGTGTTTGTGGATGGATCAGGGCCTGGAACGTGTGGTCGGGCAAGGATTTTCGAACAGATCCATGAGTGGATCACCTGATTTCGTACAAATCCAAAATGTACAGCATTTCAACTTAATGAATAAATGATTTTTCTGGAAATTTGTTTAATAAATTTATTTATAACTAAATAAATGATTAAATAAATAAGTTTGAAATAATATAAGTAATCCGCTCCTGCAGATCCCGAGTTTGAGTGATCCGTCATGCAGATCACGGGGATTCAAAAGATCCAAGTCGACGACTATTTCAGAAATTGAAAAGTTAAATAACTAAATAAATAAAGATGATCAGAACTTATCAGGTGTAAAGCGAATATTAGATCTTCAAAACCCAAGTTGATTAAGACGTAGTTAATCAAGACCGAAGTAGAACAAACATAGTGAATCCGATTAAAATTTAATTGAATATTAGTTATTCAATTAAAACGATCGAATGTTAGATATTCGAGATGGAGTTAAAACGAACGTAGTTATCTAGAATAAAAGAAATCGAATGGTAGTTATTTGAAATTCAGTAAATCGAATACTAGTTATTGGAATTAGAGTCAAGCACACTAGAGTTAATCAGATTTGGAATTTAACGAATATTAGTTATTCGTTAATTGAATAATTTATTTAATTAGTTGATTTATAATTAATTAAATAATTAAATGAAAGAAGACCCAAATTTATTATATAAATCAGGGATAGTTTATATAACATATCATCGGGCATTGGCAAATAGAAATCAGGTTGTAGATTACAAATCTGAGAATAAGAAATGATTATTTTATTTGATCAAGTCAAATGATAAATAAAAATAAGATTAGATCAAGAGAACGGATTAACTGTCAATATTAGATCCAAACCATGTTGACTCAGATTGTATAGAAAGAGGATTGTTATATTAGTAAAGTTTAGCCCGTGCTCCGCACACGGTATAACATGATATGAAATAAAGAGGTTAAGTTAATATTTGTCGAAATAGAAATATTAAAGGAACATGAATATTTGAAATAAGAATTCAAATGGAATTACTGAAATTAGAAACTAACTAGAATTTATAAGTCGAATGATTTTCTGAGTATTTAACTTATGTTGGTTTTGGCCTTCGGGGTTTATACTTAGGGAGTTGTTCTCTTAATGATTACAGTCAGCGACTGATTGATGTGAAATGATAGTGATACGTAAACACATGAATATGAATATATATATATATATACATATATGATGATGATTTGTCAAGTAGAAATTTCAATTGGAAATAAGATTTGTTGTGTGCCCACGTATTTTCATTTGATAGTTAAGTCATCGACTATCAAAGTTTTGACCATTTTAACGTTGTTAATATGGAGAGACCGGTTGGATTATTATCCAAAGAACCACTCCACATTAACATAAGCATGGCAAATCAAATACGCTAAAGATAAATTGAAGACGGAGTAAAATGCAAGGAGTGTTGTATAAATCTTAGATAACGGTTGGCTAAGATGGTTGTACGGAATAGTACCTTCGGTTTGTCCAGTCCCAGGACAACTTGTATGGACGAACGTCTGATAGAGTACTCCTAACTGATCACGTACGTTGATCTTTTCAAACGTAGTTATAAGTGGTAGAGAAATTCGTTTCTCTTACTTTATACTTGTAATTTATTTTTGGAGAAGTCAATTAGTGGATTAGCGGGTTTGACGATGTGACGTTCAAAGCAAATAAAAAGCATGTGTCAGGGAACGTTTAGCTTCGAGCTTCATAACCGGAAATAACAAAAATCGGGCAGGCAGCATGGCTATGTGGGTAGCTCCCATTAGGATGTATCATCATCTGATCTAGAGTTTCATTTACTTCTTAAAAATCTATTGTCGATTCTGACCCGTTTCGGGAAACGGTGGGTAGCTCCCAACCGTTGGTGATATACATTCGATACACTCAAGAGAAATGAGTGGTCGGTCATGTGTGGCCAGGTTACAAGATGTTCTTGTTGAACCCGTGTATTCGTATCTAGAGATACACCTCCGGAAGGTGATCCCATACCTTGTCATAGTTGGAAACCAAATATCCATAAGCACTTAACGGTTTTGTTTGTATACTATAAATAGAATGTGAGATGAAAGCATTCTATTAGATTATAATTATTTGTGGACACACTAGACATTATCACAATATCTGTTTAAATATGTAAACTGTTTTGATCTCATAAGGTAAAAACCCGTTCCGTATTCACGGCGTGGTCTTATGAATCATTGTGATTTATTGAAAATTGTTTATAAATCGTTTACTCATACTAGTCCATGACTGACCCGGAGTTTATTTTATGTGTTTTCCTTAAACTCTTGGGTACTCATAATATTTATTATCAGTAGACAAGTGATCCAGGTTTTAAAGTAACTTTGGAGTAGCTGGATGGCAGGATCAGAAGTGTTGGCTTATCTATCATATGTTATGTAGAATTATCTACAAGTTAGTATCACAAGTGTTAAGTATGTAATTGTGATAACATGTATCCCTATGTATGAAGTATTTCAATGTACTTGACTTATGTTATGTAATATTTTGGGTTATTATATATTGTCCCAAGTTCCGCTGTGAGATTCTAATGTCTTTTCTTAGTTCTATTCTTCTATCTATTTCTTTTCTTAAATAATGATGCAACTTCCGAGGTACTGGAAAGTTGGGTCATTACAGTTGGTATCGGAGCTTAGGTTATCGTATAGCTAGGCTTTGGGTGAGTGTGAGAGAGCGTATTTTAAAAATTTGGATGCTATTATATATATTTAGAATGAACATACTTAGGATAGATCGACCTAAGTTTTTATAGACCAAGTATCCTAATATCCGATCGAGTTTTGATATCAACCTGTACATTCAGGTTAGTGAGTATGACTACCCGTGCACGAAGAGGTCAAGCTAGTGGAACCACCACTGCCAATGGTCGTAACACTACTCAAATCCTGGTAGAAACCGTGGAAGAAGTTGCACCAGTTATAGAAGTTGCACCAACTACACCAGTCCAACCTAGGGCGAACTTTGCAACAATTTGTAAAGAGTATAATACACTGGGAGGGAAAGTTTTTAAAGGAACGGAATCCTTTATCGAAGTTCAAGAGTGGTTGAGGTCCTGTAAGAGGATTTTCAAAGGACAGAACCTGAATGATGAACATAAACGACTTTTGGCTTCATGGCAACTACAAGGAGCTGCCGCAATCTGGTGGGACGCACAGACGGCGAACATTTCTGAGAATGGTTTTTCCTGGGGAAGGTTCAAAGAAGAGTTTGGGGCACAATTTTTACATGCAGCTGGAAAGACTAGGATGTATCGAGACTTCATCGATCTGAAACAAGGTAACATGTCTATCGTTGAGTATGAGAATAAGTTCAAAGCACTATCTTGCTTTGGCCCAGACCTGATCAATACCTTGCTCAAGAAGAACGAGATGTTCATTGCTGGATTAAGAGAGAATCTACAGGATAAGGTAATTGGACATCTGAAGAGTCCATTCATCGACATAATCGATATGGAAATTCGTTATGAGGCACTAAGCATGAAGAAGCTAGTAGCAAAGACACAAACCGGAGAAGCCAGTTGGGAGAATCCTCTGAAGAGGAAGCTTAATCCGAACTGGAAGGGAAAGGGAGAGATGGGGGAGAAAGCTAAGGAGCGTTTCAAGAATACCATATGCCACAATTGTAAAGAGAAGGGTCACATTGCTAGGTTCTGTAAGAAGCCAACAGCAAAAAAGTCGCAACAACCTCAACAGGAGCCACAGGAATCGGATAATGCTTCTGTCCGACAATATATATGCTATAAGTGTAATCAGCCGGGACATATGATTTACGATTGCCCACTTATGAAGAAAGGAACGCAATCAACAGTCTTGGCCATAATGGATAAGCCATCTACCTCTGAGGATGTGGAGGGAGTTACGGAAGGTACCTTATTCTTTTTAATAATGAAGTTAGGATTATTAATCGAATTGAAATTTGGATTTTACTAAGTTAAGTAGACTTAAGTTGATAAAATACTTAACGGAGTTAAGTGAAGTGGACTTGAGATCGTTGGATATGGATTCAAGTAAAAAGGGAATTCAGAGTAGATGAATATTTCTGAAATGAGTCAATTCAAAATGGAGGAAGTTAATAAAGATTTGGGGATTTATTTTCCGAATGAAATCGATGATATTTTGAGGAATATGGATAACGAGGAATTAAGATGTGAAGTTAATAAATTAGAACCTAACTAGAAATTGCTTAAGTTGAAGAACTTTCTAGGTATCAATCTGATGTTGATTTCGGTCTTTGGGTTTGATATTTAGAGGGTTATTCGCTTACAAATTTACGGTCAGGAACTAATGGATATTGAGAAATAGTGATGCACTAATAGAAATGTATTCTAACGGTAGTAACAAATATTGTAGTTAGGGAAATAACCGTGATAAATAAAAAATTTACTAATGTGTGTTAATTATTTATGAATAAAAGTTTACAACTTTGATTATAACTTGAATTTACGCTTTAATTACAATTTCGAGGATGAAATTTTTATAAGGAGGGTAGATTGTAATGACCCGGGAATTCTGGAGGATAACTAAAATGTGAATGAACTAAAATTTTTTAAATACATTAATAAATTAAGTATTAATGCTGTCAACTCATGTATAAAAGCCAGAACCTATGAGTAGGATTTATTTACAACAAATAAAAGCGTAGCTGAAACTTAACAACTTCAAGTGTAACTAAAATTCATTAGTAACAGCAGTAGTAAAGCAATATAGCAGCGCTACTGAAAACACTGCAGCAAAGCGTTATCAAAAGAACCGTCGCTAAAAGCGTAACAAAAACTATAGCTAAAGCTAGGCCGGAAATTAAAGAAAACATGCAACATGGAAAAACCAGACTTTATCCAACTTCTTGTGCTAGAAACTAAGTGTATTGCTGAGATTTTATAGGCCCTAACTCACACAAGAAACACAACGCTAGACAGCCCGAAAACTATGCATCTACATAGCACAAAATGCTAACTAGAAATAGCATTTCTTTGCAAATATAAACTAGCCCAAGAATGTGAACAAAACCAACATGTATTAGCTAATTTAGATCAGCCCATTAGCCAGCTGAAAACAGCCCCACCTGCTCAAACAATACAGCCCATGTACAAGTTAGAATTAAGGCTCGTTTAAGTAGAAGACTTCATAGTAAAGTATGTGAAGTATATAGTGATAATGACATATGTATTAATGGTTTAATACTTAAATAAAATGGGAGATATTGCAGGTTTGTGCGCAGCATTCTTTGATGAATCACACTAGAGTTAAAACACTATTTAAATTTAAGTTAAATACAAATATAGGTGAAATCCTCTCAACCACTTGCCATGTATATCCAAAAGCAAATGTCGCTATCAACAAATATTTTCCCCTGTACAAATCCTTGCGAAAGAACAAGTATAAGCTTTGTTTAATACAATCCATCTAGAAGAAGTTGCAAACTTTGGTATTTAGGTATACAAGTGTATGGTTAGTATTGCTCCACCATGACAAATCCATGAATTGCCAAACAACATGCTGCTTTCACCTACATATTTCCCTGCTAAAGATCTCTGTGCAACATATTTGATTACGGAAGATTAAGGATTTAGTTAATTAAATGAAAATATAAACTAATATAATACAATATAAGTTAGCCTATAAATACATGCCATTCTCCATTTACTGTGACATAAAAACTTAAGCAAAGGAAGTGAGATCCGGAATTTAAAGACTGGAAATCTATACACCATCACCTGCCATTAAAACAGTGAGTAAACACTCACTTTAAAACTCTTAGATCAAGTTGCTAATTATGCTTTGAACTGCTAGAACTTTGATGAATGTATACTGTTAATTTTGCACTTAATTTGCCTGCTGTCTAAACTGTTTTGATCTGCTTTTAACACCCACATAGTTGCATGATTAACTGATGAGAGACACTCACAAATAACACTCCACATACATGTTTAAACTGATGGCATTAAGCCTTGTTGGTTGGATTGTACACTGATGTTTTCCACACACAAGAACTTGGACTGTTTTTGTTCGATCTCTGAAAATATCTCATATATGGTTGCATATAGAATTAGAGAACCTTTGAGTACTCAAACACTCACTGATACATACATATATAAGTGGACATGATCATCATTTCATGCTAGAACACCTTGTTTTGCTTGAAAGCTGAAAAACGGACTACTGTCAAATGCTCACTGTTTCACTCGAAAATGAACATGCATATTAACATGATTCAGGATATCAGGAGGTGTGCAACATAAATTCATGATTTTAGAAACAAGAACCATGATTTTTAGATCAATGGATAAAGAGAACTTGCGGTTTTGTCAAATGATGGGTTTGAGCTAAACAGGTATGATCCACGGCCATTGGGGATGAATGAGTGGGTATATACATGCATGACGAAATCTAGAATGTAGGAAAATTATCAACAAGATTTTTAAAAGCTTCATTTAAGCGTGGGGTTTTTTTTTGATCAATGGGGCTCGGCTTCACAGTTCGACTTCATCGTCGAACTGCGCCCCGCCTGAGCCACCAGAGATCACCGCACTTGGCGTGGAGGCGCGTCTGGTCGGGGTCTTGAAGTGGGTGGAGGCGCTGGAGTTCCAGCGGGCTGAGGTGGCGGCTGGAGAATGGTTCTTGGATCGGGTTTCTGGGCGTGCTGTCGGGTGTGAGTTCGAGCACGAACTGCTCCTCGCCGGAGCAGGAAGGGACCGCCGCACGGTGGGGGATGGAAGCGCCGGGTCAGATTCTGGTCGTGGGTGGAGGCACCGGACCTCCGGTGAGCTGTGGTGGACGGTGGAGATACTTTCTCCGATGAAGCTGATAAGTTCAAAAGGTGACAGCCGCCTTGTTTTAAATTGAGTGATCGGGCCAGTGTTTGTGGATGGATCAGGGCCTAGAACGTGTGGTTGGGCAAGGATTTTCGAACAGATCCATGGGTGGATCACCTGATTTCGTACAAATCCAAAATGTACAGCATTTCAACTTAAAGAATAAATGATTTTTCTGGAAATTTGTTTAATAAATTTATTTATAACTAAATAAATGATTAAATAAATAAGTTTGAAATAATATAAGTAATCCGCTCCTGCAGATCCCGAGTTTGAGTGATCCGTCATGCAGATCACGGGGATTCAACTGATCCAAGTCGACGACTATTTAAATAACTAAATAAATAAAGATGATCAGAACTTATCAGGTGTAAAGCGAATATTGGATCTTCAAAACCCAAGTTGATTAAGACGTAGTTAATCAAGACCGAAATAGAACAAACATAGTGAATCCGATTAAAATTTAATTGAATATTAGTTATTCAATTAAAACGATCGAATGTTAGATATTCGAGATGGAGTTAAAACGGACGTAGTTATCCAGAATAAAAGAAATCGAATGGTAGTTATTTGAAATTCAGTAAATCGAATACTAGTTATTCGAATTAGAGTCAAGCACACTAGAGTTAATCAGATTTGGAATTTAACGAATATTAGTTATTCGCTAATTGAATAATTTATTTAATTAGTTGATTTATAAATAATAAAATAATTAAATGAAAGAAGACCCAAATTTATTATATAAATTAGGGATAGTTTATATAACATATCATCGGGCATTGGCAAATAGAAATCAGGTTGTAGATTACAAATCTGAGAATAAGAAATGATTATTTTATTTGATCAAGTCAAATGATAAATAAAAATAAAATTAGATCAAGAGAAGGGATTAACTGTCAATATTAGATCCAAACCATGTTGACTCAAATTGTATAGAAAGAGGATTGTTATATTAGTAAAGTTTAGCCCGTGCTCCGCACACGGTATAAAATGATATGAAATAAAGAGGTTAAGTTAATATTTGTCGAAATAGAAATATTAAAGGAACATGAATATTTGAAATAAGAATTCAAATGGAATTAATGAAATTAGAAACTGACTAGAATTTATAAGTCGAATGATTTTCTGAGTATTTATCTTATGTTGGTTTCGGCCTTCGGGGTTTTTACTTAGGAAGTTGTTCTCTTAATGATTACAGTCAGCGACTGATTGATGTGAAATGATAGAGATACGTAAACATATGAATATGAATATATATATATATATACATATATGATGATGATTTATCAAGTAGAAATTTCAATTGGAAATAAGATTTGTTGTGTGCACACGTATTTTCATTTGATAGTTAAGTCATCGACTATCAAAGTTTTGACCATTTTAACGTTGTTAATATGGAGAGACCGGTTAGATTATTATCCAAAGAACCACTCCACATTAACATAAGCATGGCAAATCAAATACGCTAAAGATAAATTGAAGTCGGAGTAAAATGCAAGGACTATTGCATAAATTTTAGATAACGGTTGGCTAAGATGGTTGTACGGAATAGTACCTTCGGTTTGTCCAGTCCCAGGACAACTTGGATGGACGAACGTCTGACAGAGTACTCCTAACTGATCACGTACGTTGATCTTTTTAAACGTAGTTATAAGTGGTAGAGAAATCCGTTTCTCTTACTTTATACTTGTAATTTATTTTTGGAGAAGTCAATTAGTGGATTAGCGGGTTTGACGATGTGACGTTCAAAGCAAATAAAAAGCATGTGTCAGGGAACGTTTAGCTTCGAGCTTCACAACTGGAAATGACAAAAATCGGGCAGGCAGCATGGCTATGTGGGTAGCTCCCATTAGGATGTATCATCATCTGATCTAGAGGTTCATTTACTTCTTAAAAATCTACTGTCGATTCTGACTCGTTTCGGGAAACGGTGGGTAGCTCCCAACCGTTGGTGATATACATTCGATACACTCAAGAGAAATGAGTGGTCGGTCATGTGTGGCCGGGTTACAAGATGTTTTTGTTGAACCCGTGTATTCGTATCTAGAGATACACCTCCGGAAGGTGATCCCATACCTTGTCATAGTTGGAAACCAAATATCCATAAGCACTTAACGGTTTTGTTTGTATACTATAAATAGAATGTGAGATGAAAGCATTCTAATAGATTATAATTATTTGTGGACACACTAGACATTATCACAATATATGTTTAAATATGCAAACTGTTTTGATCTCATAAGGTAAAAACCCGTTCCGTATTCACGGCGTGGTCTTATGAATCATTGTGATTTATTGAAACTTGTTTATAAATCATTTACTCATACCAGTCCATGACTGACCCGGAGTTTATTTTCTGTGTTTTCCTTAAACTCTTGGGTACTCATAATATTTATTATGAGTAGACAAGTGATCCAGGTTTTAAAGTAACTTCGGAGTAGCTGGATGGCAGGATCAGAAGTGTTGGCTTATCTATCATATGTTATGTAGAATTATCTGCAAGTTAGTATCACAAGTGTTAAGTATGTAATTGTGATAACATGTATCCCTATGTATGAAGTATTTCAATGTACTTGACTTATGTTATGTAATATTTTGGGTTATTATATATTGTCCCAAGTTCCGCTGTGAGATTCTAATGTCTTTTCTTAGTTCTATTCTTCTATCTATTTCTTTTCTTAAATAATGATGCAACTTCCGAGGTACTGGAAAGTTGGGTCATTACAAGTCCGCATGTAAGAAGTTGAAGAACCTAACATAGTATATCATCGTGGTGTTTGGAGGCACAGAAGAAGTACGTCCATCTGATTATTCTACTGGTTATTCTGCTTGCTGACTCTACGGGACTGAAAGTAAGCACACAGCATCCACGAGACGTGGTAGGGTACTCCGTGGTGGTCCTCTATTGCGGTGCAGTGCTCAGTCTGTACTTGCAGAGGTTGGGTCTGCGTGTTACCACTCGGTGAGTATACCATAACTACAACGTAGTTTGGCGGTCAGAAGGCCGTGGAGCATGACGTTGGGTGATTCGGCGATTTTTCCTCTAATAGGTAGGTCAGGACCAATACATGATAGTAATCATTGTGTGTTTGCTCCAAATTTGGGATCAAATACCAAAGGTGTAAAAGCTACACTTCACCTATTCGGTAAGAATACGGAACCGCGAAATCGCAAAATAAACGAAAGTAAGAGCACAAAGGAATTTTTATAGTGGTTCGATTCTCTAGCAATCTCCGTCCACTTTCAATCCATTCTCATTATGATATTCAAGCTTACAACATATGAATTTTCCCTCATTACAATCATTTCTCTCTTTTTTCCCTCCTTACGATCTAATTTCACTTGAATTTGGGGAAGAAAATGAAGAGATCTTTTAGCTTTGTGATGAATATTCAACCACTTATGTGCTTTGATCCTTTTCCATGATCATCATAGATTAACATTCAATTTTAAGCTTCGGAGAGGAGAAGAGATCGTTTGAATGATGCTTGAGAGATTTATTATATAGCTTGAATGAGATTGAAGGAGTTTAGATTGAAATTGTAGAAAGCTCAAATGATCATTGATTTGGATTTGATTTTCATGAAGTTAGAAAAGTGTTGTTGAATCCATGGAAGCCATTAGAGAAGTTGTAGATGAGCTTTGAATTTGATGGAGTCTGCTGAGTCGAAGATTTCAATGATTATTTTGATTAATGACAAGAAGAAGCTTCATGATCGACAAAAAGGAGAATCGATGACAAAAAGAAGAATTGATGTTTTTTCATAGGTTAGAACTTTGTTATTTAAAGTTATAAATGTTAAAATCTATCCTCAAATAATCATACTTCTAATTGCTTTTAAAAAATATTCATGAAAATTCTTTTCTGTAGCAAGTTGACAAAAACATGTCAACTGGTTATTTTTAACTTGTCAACAGGATTTCAAATGAAACCTGTCTACCTGTAAAAATTAACCTATCAACAGCTTTTTAAAGGTAACGGTCAAAAACCTGTCTACCTTTACATTTTAACTGTCAACAACTTTTTGAATAACAAAGCATATTTTTGAAGAGTCGTCTTCTTTTATGAAAGGTTGCATCCATTTCTCTTCATCAGGAATCATCTCTTTTGATTGCAACTTTTCACTAATGATTATAACTTTTCAATCACTATAAATACATCGTGATTCATTCATCTAAATCACCGAATTTCACTCTCTATTCTCTGATCTATTTTTCATTCTATTTTGCATTCAAAAATCACTCAAATTCAATATATTATCATTTGAATCTCCAAGCCTATTTAATACACATGAGATTCAACACGATAATCCACTTCCAAATCATCACAAACATCAAATCATATTTGAGGATAAGATCATAGGAAGGGTGTACTCAATTATTGACTAATCAGTGTTGAAACAGAACACATTCAGAAGTCAAACTCTTGTAATTGTTGAAGTCCTGTGTGGGTAAGCTTGTAGCCCGTGAAATCAAGTGGGTAAGCTTGTAGCCCATGAAATCAAGTGGGTAAGCTTGTAGCCCGTGAAATCAAGTGGGTAAGCTTGTAGCCCGTGAAATCAAGTGGGTAAGCTTGTAGCTCGTGAAATCAAGTGGGTAAGCTTGTGGCCCGTAAATCAAGTAGTGTTGTGAACCTGTTCCTCCAGGTGAAGCGAGGTTGTTGATTAGTGAAAATCCAGAGAGAGGTCTGGGACTGGATGTAGGAAGGTGCTCCGAACCAGTATAAAAATCCCTGGTGTGATTTTTCTATTTTTTACTGCATTTGCTATCATATAGTTCTGTGCTTGTTTATTACTTTATACTTGACTATTGTCCATCATATTACACGATCCTTGTGAGTGTACTATTACTTGACAAGTACATGCATGCACTATCAATTGGTATCAGAGCACGGTCATCTTATAACCGTAACACAGTTATTTGATATATTCTAGTAATATGGCAAATAACTCAAATAGTAGCACTAACACCACTTACATTGAAGGTCGATCGACACAAAGACCTCCTTTTTTAATGGTCATAACTATAGTTATTGGGCAACACGTATGGCTTTTTACATGCAATCAACTAGCTGTGATGCTTGGAATGCTACTCAGAAGGAAATAGTAAATCCAACTACTGATTATACAAGACGGACAGCTGCTGAGAAAACTTCAGCAACTGTAAATGCAAAAGCAATGAATATGTTTTTCTGTGCATTAGATCAATATGAATATAACCGTGTTAGTATCTGTACCACTGCATATCAAATTTGGCAATCACTAAAAACCAATCATGACGATACTAACAAGGTTAAACAAGCCAAAATAGCTATGTTGAAAAGTCAATTTCAAATTTTCAAAATGAAGCCAAGTGAAACAATCAATGAGATGTATTCACGGTTTCAAACCATTCATCATGCACTTATTGGATTAGGGCAAAAATATTCTGATTTTGATGTAGTTTCAACAGTCCTACATTCTCTGACTAATGAATGGGAAGGAAAAGTATTAGCAATAGAAGAAGCTAATGATCCTTCCACCATGAAGCCAGATGAACTGATAGGAAATCTTATGTCCTATGAAGCTAACCTGCAGGCTAGAAAATAACAAAAAGAAGAAAAGAAGAATGTAGCATTTCATGCCAAAAAGGATGAAGACATCTCAGATTTTGAAGATGAAGATCTAGCATTCATTGCAAAAGGATTCAAGAAATTCTTAAAGCAACGAAAGGCTAGTCGTTACAACAGAAAGAAGTTCGGATCAAATAAACCATCTTCATCAAATGTAGAATGCTTTAACTGTCACAAGAAGGGACATATGCAAAAGGATTGTCTAGAGCAAAAGAAGAAGACAGAAAATGAAAAATTCAAACACAAGAAGGACAAGTCAAAGAAACGAGCATTCTTAGTAACATGGGATGATTCAAACTCATCTTCATCTGATAGTGAAAGCGACTCAAACGATGAACAAGCAAATGTATGTTTTATGGCGAAAGAAGATGAGGTACAAATTCCTTCTTTTGAAGAAGTTCTTGATATAAATGCTGAATTGATATATAAATTTAAAGATATGAAACGACAATGCAAACAAGCTCAAGCAGAGTTACGTAGAGCAGAGTTGGAGCGTGATATGCTAAAAGACGAGAAGAAAATATTAGAGGAGGAACTTGAAAAATTTCAAGAGTCATCATCTAATATTAATTCTCAATTAACTCTTTTGAGTCAAGAAATTGAAACTCAAAAAGAGAAAAATGATGCTCTTACTGCTGAAAATCATGACCTTAAGGCAAAAGTCAAAATTCTAGACCTAGAAAAAGCTAGCTTACAAACTAAGTTAGATGACATTACTCAAAATGTTTCTAACTTCAATAAAGGTTGAGAAAATGTGACAAAGATTATTGAAAGTTCACAGTCTGCTACAAATAAACATGGTTTGGGGTATAAGAAACAAGATACCAAGAAACATCTTGGTAATAAAAGAAAGAAAAAGGTGCAAGAAACTAAAGCTAAGAAAAATCTTAGTTTGTTATATTCCAAACCAAAATCAGTTGTGAAATTTCAAAAGAAAATTATCAAGAATATTAAAATATGGGTTCCTAAAACAAATAACAATTTAATTAGGAACAAGTACATTCAAAAAAATTTGAATACTATGCATCATAATTCCAATTATTTATATAAAGGGGATACCGGACCCGTATGGGTTTGGTCTCCTAAGACCTGACTCTTAGGACCCTATAAAAAGTGGGTACCATGATCTTAATTCTATTTTTTGCAGGTGCCACTTAAGAAATAAAATTATGACTAAGGAGATCATTTATATATTTTGTTGTATTTAAACTACATTCTTCATATTTTATAATCATGAGTTTTGATGGAGTTTGAAAATATTCATGAGAAACCAGAAAAACAAAAATATACAGTACCTGTCGACCGGTTAAAATAACCTGTCGACCGGTTTTATTCAATTACAATCCAGAAAGTTTTCCTGTCGATCGCCTGCACATCACCTGTCAACCGCTGTTTATAAAATTAAAACCAGAGAAAAATTAGGTCGACCGGTAGAAAATTTCATGTCGACCGGTTTATATTTAAACTGTTTTATTTCTAACCAGAAACATTTCCTGTCGACCGCCCTATTCCCCCCTGTCGACCGATTTCTGTTTTCAATTTCAAACCAGAAACATTTCCTGTCGACCGCCCTATTCCTCCCTGTCAACCAGTCGCGAATAATTTCGTTTTTTTTTATATACAAACGTCGGTTCACAATCAAATCCAACACACCATTTCATTTTCAACTCCCTTTAAACTCAAAATACCCATTCCTACCAGCCCTAGTTTCTTCAATTTCAATTCAAATCATATTCCAATGGCTCCAAAACATAAGAAAACAAAGACATCTTCTTCTTCCTCACATCTCCAACCTATCAATTCACACATTAAACATTGGTTAATGGATCCTATTGCTGTGAAAAGATGGAATAAAATGAAGGATTACACCATTCATCAAGGATCTTTCATAAAGCTCTCCGATTTCTTTCTCTATGATGTTAGAGATATAGCAAATAGAGTAGGTATTGATTTTCTCCTTAATTTTGATGACAACACCATAGAAATTAATCATATAATGATTAAGTTGTTCTACGCTAATCTCAACCTAGAGAAATTTAAACCGGATAACCCGTCCGATTGTTTATGGTCAGTAGTTTGTGGACAACATGTTTTTATCTCCAAAGATAGAATGGGACAAGTTCTTCATTCTCCAAATAATGGTATTAAATTCTCTAGTGATTTCGGTCCTATTCATATTAGAGATAAAATTAGTCACTTGTTCATTGAAGATCATAAGTCAAGTACAAAAGGAATCAATTTAAGACCCCCGGCTAGAATTCTTCATCTCTGTATCATGCATTCCTTGTTGCCAAGGACAGGAAATTTCGATGTTGTTTATAGAGAAAATTTTAAGGCATTATACGCTATTTATGGAGATATCAGTGTTAATTGGGTTGAAATGATTATTGATGAGATTTCAATGGTAAACCAACTTTCACGACCACATCTGTTTTACAACGAATATATTATGCGCCTCCTAATGGATTGCGGAATTCCATCTCCCGAATCCAAAACTTCAAAACCTAAGTGTATTAATAAAGCATCAAAGAAGAGAATGAAACTTCCCGAGCCATACTTAAACATTATTCCTTTTGAGCAATATGTACACCAAGGTCCTCCAGAGGCTTCTTCCTCACAAATTACTACGCAAAGACCGGAAGACGTTAGAATTCCTCCACCTACTTCGTCAACAAACGTATTTCAAGAGCAAATTGAAAGAAATCAATTTTTACTAGAAGCAAGACTTAAAAGAACCGATAATAAGCTTGATCGTTTGGACACAAAACTCGATAAGCGGTTTAATAAACTCAAGTCTTTCTTCGGTATAATTTGGGAAGCAATTTCTTGTGCCTCATCCTCTACCACACTTGCTCAAGATCCGGGAAAACATCCAATGCCTCCTACATTTACATGGTCAACTTCGGAGGATGGCACTAGTTCTGGAGCAAGTACCTAACATGGTCGTGGTCGTGGAATGTCACATATTGAAGAAGGTGGAAATGAGGAAGAGGAAGAACAAGATAGAGACGAGGAAGAAAGTGAAGAAAAAGGAGACACAGAAGGAGAAGAAGAAGAAAACGATTCGGACTGACCATCCGAGTAGTTCCTTCTATCTATATTTTGTGATGTTATGCTTTTAATTTCAAACACTTATATCAGCACTTGTACATAATTAGTGCTATGTTTAAATTAAGTATGTATGCTACATAACTTAGTTTGGTATGTTTGGTCTGGTATGGTTTGTAATGTGTGTTACAATCTATGTGTGATGTTCAATGTTTTAACTACATAATGTTGTGATGTTACGACTATAATCTCATTCACTGTTGTGTACCCTTTTTGTCGATGACAAAGGGGGAGAAAATGTTACTAACATTCCTTCTTGCAGAGATTTAGTTATATAATTCAGGAGGAGCATATAAACAGGGGAAGATAGCAATGGAGATTGAAATATCAAGCAATATTGTCATCAATCAAAAAGGGGGAGAATGTTGAGTCAAAGATTTCAATGTTTATTTTGATTAATGACAAGAAGAAGCTTCATGATCGACAAAAAGGAGAATCGATGACAAAAAGAAGAATTGATGTTTCTTCATAGGTAAGAAGTTGGTTATTTAGAGTTATAAATGTTAAAATCTATCCTCAAATAATCATACTTCTAATTGCTTTTAAAAAATATTCATGAAAACACTTTTCTGTAGCAAGTTGACAAAAACATGTCAACAGGTTATTTTTAACTTGTCAACAGGATTTCAAATGAAACCTGTCTACCTGTAAGAATTAACCTGTCAACAACTTTTTAAAGGTAACGGTCAAAAACCTGTCTACCTGTACATTTTACCTGTCAACAGCTTTTTGAATAACAAAGCATATTTTTGAAGAGTCGTCTTCTTTTATGAAAGGTTGCATCCATTTATCTTCATTAGGAATCATCTCTTTTGATTGCAACTTTTCACTAATGATTATAACTTTTCAATCGCTATAAATACATCGTGATTCATTCATCCAAATCATTGAATTCCACTCTCTATTCTTTGATCTATTTTGCACTCTATTTTGCATTCAAAAAGCACTCAAATTCAATATATTATCGTTTGAATCTCCAAGCCTATTTAATACACTTGAGATTCAACACGATAATCCACTTCCAAATCTTCACAAACAACAAATCATATTTGAGGATAAGATTATAGGAAGGGTGTACTCAATTATTGACTAATCAGTGTTGAAACAAGAACACATTCAGAAGTCAAACTCTTGTAATTGTTGAAGTCCTGTGTGGGTAAGCTTGTAGCCCGTGAAATCAAGTGGGTAAGCTTGTAGCCCGTGAAATCAAGTGGGTAAGCTTGTAGCCCGTGAAATCAAGTGGGTAAGCTTGTGGCCCGTAAATCAAGTAGTGTTGTGAACCTGTTCCTCCGGGTGAAGCGAGGTTGTTGATTAGTGAAAATCCGAGAGCTCTGGGACTGGAATGGCTTTGACATTTTCGACGACTCGATTGTTTTTAGCCTGGAATACGGTATGACTCTTCCTAGCGACTTGATGTAACCGATATGGAATAACGGTCCTGTTTGCTTACGTGAGAACCTCTTTTCATCATGCCATGTTATATCATTAATGCCATGCATCATTACATATATTGACAGCTGTCTTCCTCACTTTTGCACATTATATTTGGTATTTGAATGGTCAGTATGATCTAGTTCTGCTATTATGCCAGGTGTCGCTTTTTTATGCTAGCAACGACATGAGTTTAATTGGCAATATGGTTTCCACGACTTAGATCCTCACACCATTATTTGAACGCCATGACAACAACGACATGGTTTCATGCTAACGGCATGAGCCCTTTTATTATTCACGGTATGACTAACTAGCGGTATGGGCACAACGTCTTGAATTGGTGTGCGACATGCGGGATGAAGCTTAGACAATATGAACACATGTCGTTGTCGACGACTTAAACGGAGCGGACGACTAGTCTTATATCTTGTGTCGTGTTAACGACTTAGAACCATCTCGCGTTATTGACTTAAAGTCATGTCGCGTGGATGACTGCAGGATCCATGTTGTAGAAACGACATGAATCAGTTATGTCGTGTGTCATCATCTGTGAATAGTTCTTAGTTCTAAACCGTGTTCTAAGAACGGGGTTAACATTTGCCCCTCGAAGCTTGTATTTCTCGCTTGCGAGAAAAGCAGGCTTCGAAATTAACACAATCGAGATTCAGTCGTTTGGTGGCTTTTGTTTGTTATGGTAAACTTTGCTGTGATACCTACTTTGTAATCAAAACAAGTATTTGCATGATTTTTGGACTTATACTTTGTCATTGATCGCCCACATCAATAACAGATTAGCTTAATCATTAGAAAACGAATGATAACGAATTTTTTACTTTGAATTAAATAACGTGTCTGCACAGAATTATTTTATCCAACGGTTTATAAACCGTCAAATATTGCTTGTATAAACATGGCATTCCAATTCGAGTTTGCATTAACGCTTGAAATCAACTAATCGACTATGCCGACTGTGGATTCCAAACACTATCGCTTATAACTTATATGATGGTATACGATGTTTCTCATTTGAGGAACACGTATTTGAGATTTATTTTCTGTTTCTCTTTGGATAATCTTTGATTATCTGGGCCCCGGCTCTGGAGGTCATCACTAGTCTTCATTATGAGAAGAATTTTACTGCTCAATGTTTGTTTGTCACGCTGATCAGTTTTGGCATAGAAGATTCCGTTGGATGCCCCATGTTTTAGTGAAGTTCTTTTAATCCAACGTCTTGTCTTTTTCTTTCGATTGAGTCAACATGATGGATTTCATTGAATGTTGTTGATATCTCCTATGGAGAATTCGCTTTCTCTATGGAAATGGATTTTTGGTTGTTGCATCGTTTCGCAGTGCGAACTCCCGCGAGGTTGGGGTTAAGGCTGCATCGTTCCGTGCTTACGAAACCCCACGCTTTGTCTTGCTTTAGCAAGCTCCGCACTTTGTTTTGCGCCTACTGATTCCCGCGAACCATTGGGTTAAGGCTGCATCGCTCCGCGCTTACGAACTCCCACGCTTCGTCTTGCTTAAGCAACCTCCCGCGTTTTGTTTCGCGCCTACGGATTCCCACGAACCATTGGATTAAGGCTGCATCGCTCCGCACTTACGAACTCCCATGCTTCGTCTTAATTTAGCAAGCTCCCGCGTTTCGTTTCGAGCCTACGGATTCCCGCGAACCATTGGATTAAGGCGGCATCGCTCCGCGCTTACGAACTCCCACGCTTCGTCTTGCTTTAGCAAGCTCCCGCGCTTTGTTTTGCACCTAAGGATTCCCGCGAACCATTGGGTTAACGCCGCATCGCTCCGCGCTTACGAACTCCCACGCTTCGTCTTGCTTTAGCAAGCTCCCGCGCTTCGTTTCACGCCTACGAATTCCCATGAACCGTTGGGTTAAGGCTGCATCGCTCCGCGCTTACGAACTCCAACGCTTCGTCTTTCTTTAGCAAGCTCCAGCGTTTCGTTTCGCGCCTACGGATTCCCGCGAACCACTGGATTAAGGCTGCATCGCTCCGCGCTTACGAACTCCCACGCTTCGTCTTGCTTTAGCAAGCTCCCACGCTTCGTTACGCGCCTACGGATTCCCGCGAACTATTGGGTTAAGGCTGCATCGCTCCACGCTTACGAACTCCTACGCTTCGTCTTGCTTTGGCAAGCTCCCGCATTTCGTTTCGCTCCTACAGATTCCCGCGAACCATTGGGTTAAGGCTGCATCGCTCCGCGCTTACGAACTCCCACGCTTCGTCTTGCTTTAGCAAGCTCCCGCGCTTCGTTTCGCGCCTACCGATTCCCGCGAACCATTGGATTAAGGCTGCATCGCTCCGTTCTTACGAACTCCCACGCTTCGTCTTGCTTTAGCAAGCTCCCGTGTTTCGTTTCGCGCCTATGGATTCCCGCGAACCATTGGATTACGGCTGCATTGCTCTGCGCTTAAGAACTCCCACGCTTCGTCTTGCTTTAGCAAGCTCCCGCGCTTCGTTTCGTGCCTAAGGATTCCTGCGAACCATTGGGTTAAGGCTGCATCGCTCTGCGCATACGAACTCCTACGCTTCGTCTTGCTTTTGCAAGCTCCCGCGTTTCGTTTCGCGCCTACGAATTCCCGCAAACCATTGGGTTAAGGATGCATCGCTCCGCGCTTACGAACTACCACGCTTCGTCTTGCTTTAGCAAGCTCCTGTGTTTCGTTTCGTGCCTACGGATTCCCGCGAACCATTGGGTTAAGGCTGCATCGGTCCACGTTTACGAACTCCCACGCTTCGTCTTGATTTAGCAAGCTCCCACGTTTCGTTTCGCGCCTACGGATTCCCGCGAACCATTGGGTTAAGGTTGCATCGCTCTGCGCTTACGAATTCCCACGCTTCTTCTTGCTTTAGCAAGCTCCCGTGCATCGTTTCACGCCTACGGATTCCTGCGAACTATTGGGTTAAGGCTACAACTCTCCGCGCTTACGAACTCCCATGCTTCGTCTTGCTTCAGCAAGCTCCCGCGCTTCGTTTCGCGCCTACGGGTTCCCGCAACCTTTGGGGGATGAGGTTTTGGATCCGTGATAGCTTGTTGCTCTATTTTCCGTTTGATTCATTGGGACTTCCTTGATCAACCGTTGATTTGGTGTTATCGTAGTCGCCTCATTTTGTCGGATCATGAGGAAGAAAATGCCTACGGAATAGCCTGCAATGAGAAAATCGTCTTTTAGAAAAAAATTCATATATATTTTGCATGTCATAGATTTACACAAGCAGGCACCATTTCATTCGTAGTACTTCTGATTTGTACAATGTACATAAACCATTATAGACTCTTTATAGGAAAGTAAAACATAGTAAAGAGTAAAGTAATGCAGAGAGGTAATAGTGATCGCTTATTTTGAGCCGTAGATATTAGATCATCATCAGCGGTTGTCATTTGATTATAAGCCTTGGAATGATCTGAGCAGAAGCTACATTACTTGGACCAAACTGATCATTTGATGCCCCTTGCCCTTGGGGAGCTGCAGAAGGATTTGCATCATGAGAGTTCTTCACGAATTGTTGCAGACCGTTCTTCCTAATCAACTCTTCAATCAATGATTTCAGATGTCTGCATTCGTTGGTGCTGTGGCCCGGCTGATTATGATACCGAAAGAACTTCCCGGATTTAGCCAGATGGTCATTCATTTTTATTGGCCGAGGCTCTGGGTAATCTTATGCGTCCTTTGTGGCAAGGTAGATGTTCTCGTGAGTGTTATTCAGAGGAGTTAACTCAGAGAGTCAAGAAGGTGAAACTTTTTATTAGCTTTGTTGCCATTTCTGTCATTTACTCGCTTCTGCCCCTGAGTATTCTTTTGATTACACTTAGTAGCAGCGCTTTTGGGAGCTACATGAAGTTGGTTACCACCAATGTCCTGAAGAGGTATAGGATTATCGTCCACTCTCATGTACTCCTCCGCCTTCTTATAGAACTTGTCAAGCGTAGTTGGTTCTTCCATTTTCATCCATCTTCCGAAGTTGCTTGTTTTGTCTATAGCGTCAAGTAGAGCCATGAGAATTATGTGTGGCTCTGGATTCCTCACTTCAGACAAGGCAACATTGAATTGACTGAGGAAGGCTTTGACAGTTTCCCCTGGATTTTGTTTCATTGCTGAAAGTGTTATAGCATCCTTGGCTTTAGTAGCGTACAGGCGGAACTGCTCCTTGAACTTTTTGGTGAGGTCAGAAAATCGATCGATGGATTTGGGTGGCAGCTTTGTGAACCATAGTGATGTGGCACCTTCTAGGTAAAGAGGAAAGTATGTGCATCTCATCTCATCGGTCGCCTTAGCTGCACTCATATGCCACTTGTATTTGAATAGGAAGTAGTTCGGATCAACGAGACCGTTGTACGGAGGCAAAGTCGGAGGATTGAATTTCTTTGGACATTCTGCTTCAAGGATTCTTTTGGTGAATGGAGTCCTGTCAAGAGAGAAGTCCCATTCTATTTCATCATCCTTGCTAGCTTGATTCTTTTTCATGGCTCATTCTATCATGTCCGAAATGTATTCTTTGGTGCTATGGTGCTCTGCGAAGCTGAGCTCTTTACCAAATGTTCGTCTAGGCATATGATCTCGATTAGAGAGCTTAGGTCCTTTGCCTTCTCGACGAAGAGGTGCCCCCGTGATAGTATTAGTGGATTTTCGAGCATTCGCTTCAGAATGGTTCTTAGCTTTTGATCTCAATTCTTCTATGTTAACTTTGTCCCTACCACTGTTCCAATCATAATCGTCTTCCATATTGTCGTTGTGGTTATGATTGGAAGTGGGCGATTTGTCATTTTCCTCAAGATCCACATGCACTTTTGGAGGGGCTGGATTTGATCGAGCATTAAGGATGACATCAGGTTTCTCCATCATCATTTTAGTAGAGGCATCAACTCGGTTGTTGACGTTGGCAATAGCAACTTTTAATTCATTTCTAGTCATGCCAGCTCCGCTTTCTGAATTTTCGCCAACTTCGAAACGGTTATTAAGCGGTGTTTCTTCGTTAGTGACATTTTCGGCATTTCTGACATCTTTACTTATGATCTTCTTTGATTTATCCATAACTTCGGGGAAGAATGCGGTTTAGGGCTTTAATGCAAGGATCTAAACTTTGGGAGAGTGCGAGAAGAGGTAGGAGATGCGAACGCGGCCCCACAGTGGGCGCCAAATGTTTGCTCCAAATTTGGGATCAAACACCAAGGGTGTAAAAATTACAATTCACCTATTCGTTAAGCATATGGAACAGCAAAATCGCAAAATAAACGGATAAAAGCAAGTAAGAGCACAAAGGAATTTTTATAGTGATTCGATTCTCTATGAATCTACGTCCACTTTCAATCCATTCTCATTATGATATTCAAGCTTACAACATATGAATTTTCCCTCATTACAATCATTTCTCTATTTTTTCCTCCCTTATGATCTAATTTCACTTTAATTTGGTGAAGAAAATGAAGAGATCTTTTAGCTTTGTGATGAATCTTCAACCACTTATGTGCTTTGATCCTTTTCCACGATCTTCATAGATTTTGTAGTGAATTAACATTCGATTTTAAGCTTCGGAGAGGAGAAGAGATCATTTGAATGATGCTTGAGAGATTTATTATGTAGCTTGAATAAGATTGAAGAAATTTAGACTGAAATTGTAGAAACCTCTAATGATCCTTGATTTGGATTTGATCTTCATGAAGTTAGAAAAGTGTTGTTGAATCCATGGAAGCCATTAGAGAAGTTGTAGATGAGCTTTGAATTTGACGGAATCTCCTTCTAGCAATCAATTTTTGGTCCCCCTTACAAATGAATTATGAGGGGTATTTATAGGGAGTTTTAGGACCGGGTAGCAATTTTGTAATTACGTAGCAAAACGCCTTGACTCATGGCGTAGGGCGACATGACTCAACTTGTCGTGACACGTTTTTTCATGACTTGCGACATGGGTTAGGGGAATTAACGACATGGTTTGGAGGCTGGACAACCGTGCGACTCATCCAGTAACGACGTGTTTTATTGTGAATGGTGTGGCATGAAGCTGCTTACGACAAGGAGCTGTCTACGGCATGACTTCAAGACTTCGTGCAAGCGACATGGTGATGCCCCCTCAAAGATGTGGAACGACATGGAAACATGCAAGGGTGCGTACAACTGGTATTTCCTACTTTACAGCTGTTGCCTAATCATATGCGCATAGATACTATTACATTCCAGAATCACCTAATGCTTGTGACGTACCTGAATTGGCGGCATGCTTCATGTAGCTTTATATTATGATATGTTGGTTGAACAATCTGCGGCATGGAACGTCTTGCAATGTGAATGCTTCAGCAACTTACGACATGACCAAATCCATCGGCATGGTATGACTAGGTCCATTAATATGGCATAGCTTGCCATGACGCGAAAGCTTCATGGTTCACGACATAAATTCCTGTACAACTTGAATCAACAAATGACTTGGTTTAAGATATTGAACCCACATCATAACTCTATGCGACATGGTCCCAGTGACTTGAATATTGAGATCAACCTATATCCTGCACGTGAAGGTTAGTTCATTATTCTTACAGCTGGCAAACTCTCCTCTTATTAAAAAAGCTTGTCACTATGTACATCTCATATGGACTTCATTCATTTAGGATGATATGGTGTACAGCAACTGCATGGATGAATGGAGTGACGGTATGAACAGCTTTCATTAACGACATGAATGGCTTTGACATTTTCGACGACTCGATTGTTTTTAGCCTGGAATACGGTATGACTCTTCCTAGCGGCTTGACGTAACCGATATGGAATAACGGTCATGTTTGCTTACGTGAGCCCTCTTTTCATCATGCCACGTTATATCATTAATGCCATGCATCATTACATATATTGACAGCTGTCTTCCTCACTTTTGCACATTATATTTGGTATTTGAATGGTCATTATGATTTAGTTCTGCTATTATGCCAGGTGTCGCTTTTTTATGCTAGCAACGACATTGAGTTTAATTGGCAATATGGTTTCCACGACTTAGATCCTCACAACATTATTTGAACGCCATGACAACAACGACATGGTTTCATGCTAACGGCATGAGCCCTTTAATTATTCACGGTATGACTAACTAGCGGCATGGAGTTGATTTGCGGTATGGGCACAACGTCTTGAATTGGGGTGCGCCATGCGGGATGAAGCTTAGACGATATGAACACATGTCGTTGTAGACGACTTAAACAGAGCGGACGACTTGTCTTATATCTTGTGTCGTGTTAACGACTTAGAACCCTCTCGCGTTATTGACTTAAAGTCATGTCGCGTGGATGACTGCAGGATCCATGTTGTAGAAACGACATGAATCAGTTATGTCGTGTGTCATCGTCTGTAAATACTTCTTAGTTCTGAACCGCGTTCTAAGAACGGGGTTAACATTGGGTACCTTTCATCGGCAGTCAGTGGGATGCAGAAAGACTAAAGTTAAACCAAGAGATCATCGATCTTTCACTATCGAGACGTTGGTTACGGGACACGCCAAATTGGATGTTTGATTATTTGCTAAGGGCACATCATTTAGCTCTTGATGTAGTCTTTCACTAGTTGATGGAGGGGTCGAGATGGGACCGTAGGCACCGTAAAAATGCAGATCATAGTTTAGATATATGTACTTTATGCCTTTTTAGTGGACCTATACAAATATGGAAAAGCTCCCGACCGAGCTTTGTGCATTGGATGCACTCCTGTTACAAGACTCGGGGTACACTAAACAGTACGTACGTGTAAGGGTCTAGGTACACGCACCGGGTGGTGTATGAAAGTGTGTGCGTGTACTTGTCAAGTAATAGTACACTCACAAGGATCATGTAATATGACGAACAATAGTCAAGTATAAAGTAATAAACAAGCACAAAACTGTATGATAGTAAATGCAGTAAAAAAAATAGAAAAATCACACCAGGGATTTTATACTGGTTCGGAGCACCGTCCTACGTCCAGTCCCAGACCCTCTGGATTTTCACTAATCAACAACATCGCTTCACCCAGAGGAACAGGTTCACAACGCTACTTGATTTACGGGCCACAAGCTTACCCACTTGATTTCACGGGCTACAAGTTTACCCACTTGATTTCATGGGCTACAAGCTTACCCACTTGATTTCACGGGCAACAAGCTTACCCACACAGGACTTCAACAATTACAAGAGTTTGATTTCTGAATGTGTTCTTGTTTCAACACTGAATAGTCAATAATTGAATACACCCTTCCTATAATCTTATCCTCAAATATGATTTGATGTTTGTGAAGATTTGGAAGTGGATTATCGTGTTGAATCTCAAGTGTATTAAATAGGCTTGGAGATTCAAACGATAATATATTTAATTTGAGTGCTTTTTGAATGCAAAATAGATCAGAGAATAGAGAGTGAAATTCGGTGATTTGGATGAATGAATCACGATGTATTTATAGTGATTGAAAAGCTATAATCATTAGTGAAAAGTTGCAATCAAAAGAGATGATTCCTGATGAAGAGAAATAGATGCAACCGTTCATAAAAGAAGACGACTCTTCAAAAATATGCTTTGTTATTCAAAAAGCTGTTGACAGGTAAAATGTACAAGTAGACAGGTTTTTGACCGTTACCTTTAAAAAGCTGTTGACAGGTTAATTTTTACAGGTAGACAGGTTTTATTTGAAATCCTGTTGACAAGGTAAAAATAACCTGTTGACATGTTTTTGTCAACTTGCTACAGAAAAGTGTTTTCATGAATATTTTTTAAAAGCAATTAGAAGTATGATTATTTGAGGATAGATTTTAACATTTATAACTCTAAATAACCAACTTCTTACCTATGAAGAAACATCAGTTCTTCTTTTTGTCATCGATTCTCCTTTTTGTCGATCATGAAGCTTCTTCTTGTCATTAATCAAAATAATCATTGAAATCTTTGACTCAACATTCTCCCCCTTTTTGATTGATGACAATATTGCTTGATATTTCAATTTCCATTGCTATCTCCCCCTGTTTATATGCTCCCCCTGAATTATATAACTATATCTCTGCAAGAAGGAATGTTTGTAACATTTTCTCCCCCTTTGTCATCGACAAAAAGGGTACACAACAGTGAATGAGATTATAGTCCTAACATCACAACATTATGTAGTTAAAACATAGAACATCACACATAGATTGTAACACATATTACAAACCATACCAGACCAAACATACCAAACTAAGTTATGTAGCATACATACTTAATTAAAACACAACACTAATTATGTACAAGTGCTGATATAAGTGTTTGAAATTAAAAGCATAACATCACAAAATATAGATAGAAGGAACTACTCGGATGGTCAGTCCGAATCGGTTTCTTCTTCTTCTTCTTCTTCTCCTTCTGTGTCTCCTTCTTCTTCACTTTCTTATGTTTTGGAGCCATTGGAATATGATTTGAATTGAAATTGAAGAAACTAGGGCTGATAGGAACGGGTATTTTAAAGGGAGTTGAAAACGAAATGGTGTGTTGGATTAGATTGTGAACCGACGTTTGTATATATAAAAACAGAATTATTCGCGACCGGTCGACAGGGCGGAATAGGGCGGTCGACAGGAAATGTTTCTGGTTTGAAATTGAAAACAGAAATCGGTCGACAGGGAGGAATAGGGCAGTCGACAGGAAATGTTTCTGGTTTGAAACTGAAAACAGAAATCGGTCGACAGGGGGGAATAGGGTGGTCGATAGGAGATGTTTCTGGTTTGAAAAAAAAAACAGTTTAAATATAAACCGATCGACAGGAAATTTTTCTACTGGTCGACCTAATTTTTCTCTGGTTTTAATTTTATAAACAGCGGTCGACAGGTGATGTGCAGGCGGTCGACAGGGAAACTCTCTGGATTGTAATTGAATAAAACAGGTCGACAGGTTATTTTAACCGGTCGACAGGTGCTGTATATTTTTGTTTTTCTGACTTCTCTTGTTTA
This sequence comes from Allium sativum, assembly GCA_030737875.1. Classification (NCBI taxonomy): domain Eukaryota; kingdom Viridiplantae; phylum Streptophyta; class Magnoliopsida; order Asparagales; family Amaryllidaceae; genus Allium; species Allium sativum. The sequence continues at coordinate 10,934,451 of JASFAX010000035.1, forward strand.
TATATTCGAACTCGATTAAAACTTTATTATAAATTATAATAAATTATGAGGAATAAAACATAAATACAACAAATAAAACAATATAAATGATCTCCTTAAATACGATATATAGAAATTATTTTCTTGGTTCCCAAGAAGATTTTCCGCTTGCTCCTTCATTTTTGTTAACTCTTATCCCATGAGTTGGGTGTTCTTGATGATGATGGCATATGTGTGGGGGCATGAACGTTGTGCTTATTAGAGCTATGAAGCTATTTGTTCGAGATACGTGAGCCGAGAAGCTGTTAACTTCTGCTCGTAATACATCTCCCTCTGGCGATCAACTTGATGCTTTTGATAATGGTGTATCTCATCTATTTTCTCTCGTGTACGTGGAGAACAAAATAGTGCTTTATTGCAACGTTTTGAGTTAGGTGTGGTGCCAGGTGTACGTGAGTTTTTATGGAAACCAGGAGGATGTTCCGGTGTCTTCGGGGAGTAGTGTTCATCTGATTCGGAGCTAGGTATGGTGATGTGTGATCTTCGAGCACATTCGTCGCAAATATGAGCCATTACAAGATGAATGAAGATTGAAAGGATGAATTCAGAAAGCACTCAACGAAGAGGTATATATAAGACTACTTCTATTTTTAGAAGAGGTCCGTATTAATCTCACCACAAAATAACACTTTATTTTAGGAGAGAAAATAGTTAAGTAATAACTATTTGTATTAGATAGAAAAGAACTCTGCTACGTTTAAAATATAGTTTAATTTTCAAGTTCCTTTCTAGATAATAAGCCTAGCTCTCTACGTAATTTTATGAAACTTGATTCGAGTAGAGGCTTGGTGAATATATCAGCTAGTTGATTCTCTGTGCTTACATATTCAAGATTTATATTTCTTTTTCAATATTATCTCTTAGAAAATGATGTCGATATGTTTAGTCCGAGAGTGGTTAACCGGGTTTTTGGATAAGTTTATCGCACTTGTGTTATCACAATATATGATTGAACTTGATAAATTTATTCCAAAGTCTTTAAGTGTTTGTTGCATATATAAAACTTTGTGTACATGCAAGAGCCGCTGATATATACTCCGCTTCACACGTCAAAAGTGAAACACAATTTTGTTTCTTACTAAACCAAGAGACAAGTGATTTTCCAATAAAATGGCAAGTACCACTTGTGCTTTTTCTATCTGTTCGAGATCCTCCGAAATCAGCATCACTATATGATACTAACTCAAATGAACAATCTTTTGGATAGAAAAGACCAAAATCTTTGGTATTATTAAGATAACGAATTATACGTTTCACTGCTCGTAAGTGTGATTCTTTAGGATTGGCTTGAAATCGTGCACATAAACAAACACTCATCATAATGTCAGGACGACTAGCCGTTAAATATAAAAGAGAACCTATCATACTACGATTTGTCTTTTGATCTACACTTTTTCCATTTTCATCTTTTTCAAGATGAGTAGATGTACTTATAGGAGTAGTTTTTCCGGAAGTATTTTCAAATCCAAATCTTTTAACAAGATTTCCACAATATTTTTCTTGATTTATGAAAATACCATTTGCAAGTTGTTTAATTTGAAGACCAAGAAAGTATGATAATTCTCCCATATGTGACATTTCAAATTCTTTGGTCATAACTTCTGCAAATTCTTTACAAAGTTTTTCATTTATTGATCCAAAGATTATACCGTCCACATATATTTGAATAAACAATATGTCTTTTTGCGAATGTTTAATAAATAATATTTGATCAACCTTCCCTATATGAAAACCCGAATCAATAAGATAACTTCGTAAACGTTCATACCAAGCACGTGGTGCTTATTTTAAGACGTACAAAGCTTTTTTAAGTTTAAATACATGATCCGGATATTTTTCATGTTTAAATAAAGGAGGTTGTTCAACATATACTCTTTCTTTTATAAACCCGTTTAAGAATGCACTCTTGACATCCATCTGATATAATTTAAAATTGTGATGACAAGCAAAAGATAATAAAATTCTAATAGCGTCTAGTCTTGCGACAGGTGCGAATGTTTCTTCATAATCGATACCTTCTTCTTGATTATAACCTTGTGCTACTAACCGTGCTTTATTTCAAGTGATAATCCCTTGTTCATCAGCCTTATTTTTATAAACCCATTTAGTTCCTATAACCGATTGGCCAGTTGGCCTTGGAACAAGTTCCCATACATCATTGCGCTCGAATTGATTTAGCTCTTCTTGCATGGCAATGATCCAGTAGTCGTCGGTAGCAGCTTCCTTAGGACATTTCGGTTCGATATTCGAAATAAACGCAACATGACCCATTTGATTAAGTTGACTCCTTTTCCTAATCTGTGAGGTTACTTCTGCAATAACATTTTGAACCGGATGATCTTTCAGAATTCTCAGAGGAGATCTAAATCTAGGTGGAGAAGGTGCCACAGCAGGTTGAGGAATATCTTCAATAATTTCTGAGTCAGAGTCATTATTTGTGATGGTAGGATTATTAGTGACTATATTTTCTTCGTCATCTGATATATTATGAGATGGCTTATAGAATTCGTCAAAAGATACATGAAGTGATTCTTCAATAGTTTTAGTTCTCTTATTAAATATATGATAGGCCTTGCTTCATTCCGAATATCCGACAAATATACCTTTATCGGATTTTGGATCAAATTTTCCCAGATGGTCTTTCGTATTTAAAATAAAACATTTAGAACCGAAAACTGTGAAATATGAAATATGAAATATTTGGCTTTTTCTGATTAAATAGTTCATAAGATGTATTTTTCGTGAGAGGTCGAATAGATACACGATTCAAAACATAACACGCAGTTGCAACAGCTTCTGCCCAAAATTATTTTGGTAAAGTGGATCCATTTAATAATGTTCTTGCACATTCTTGTAAAGTCCAGTTTTTCCGTTCTACAACTCCATTTTGTTGTGGAGTTCGAGAAAACGAAAAATTATGATTGATACCTTTCTTTGTACAAAAATGTTCAACTTCATTATTTTCGAACTCTCCGCCATGATCACTTCTTAAATTCTTAACCTTAAGTCCTTTTGACTTTTGATTTTTCTTGACGAATGATTTGAAATGATTAAACGTGTCATTTTTATTTTTCAAGAAAATTACCCATGTATAACGAGAATAATCATCAACAATTACAAACACATACCGACTATGATTTATTGACTGAACCTGTGTTGGTCCGAATAAATCCATATGTAATAACTCAAGTGGTTGTAATGTTGATATGACTTTCTTGGATTTGAAAGATGATTTAGTCAATTTTCCTAGTTGACATGCATCACAAATATTATTAACCCTAAAGCTCATTTTGGGTAGTCCTTTAACTAGATCATTTTTGGCTAGCTTGTCAATAGTTCTGAAGTTTATGTGATAGAAACATTTGTGCCATAGCCATGGATCATTATCATTTGCTACAAGACACATATCTGAATTATGATTGATGTTTATATTCATAATATATATATATATATATATATTTGTCTCTATAACCTTCAAAAACTATATTTTGATCTTTATCTAAAATACTACATTTATTATACGAAAAAGAAATGATAAAAACTTTGTCGCACAGTTGACTAATACTTAGTAAGTTATGTTTCAAGTTTTTAACTAGCATGACATTAGTAATAAGAGGTAAGTTAGATGTACCATAATTGCTCACATCGCTTTTGCCGATGATATAGCCTTTTGAATTATCTCCAAAAGTGACAGAGCCACCATCTGAATAAGTGATATTTGTTAATAAGCTCTTGTCTCTAGTCATATGCTTCGAGCAACCAGTGTCAAGTATCCACTTTCCTCTTTTCTTGAGTGGGTCCTGCAAAAAATAAAATTAAGTACATGGTACCCACCTTTCTATAGGGTCCTAAGAGTTAGGTATTAGGAGTCCAAACCCATACGGGTCCGGTATCCCCTTTATATAAAAAATTTGGATTATGATGCATAGAATTCAAAAAAAATTGAATGTACTTGTTCCTAATCAAATTGTTATTTGTTTTAGGAACCCATATTTGTATAGTTTTGACATTCTTCTTTTGAAATTTCACAATCGATTTTGGTTTGGAATATAATAAACTAAGATTTTTCTTAGCTTCAGTTTCTTGTACTACCTTATTTTTCCTTTTTCTGTTACCAAGATGTTTCTTGATAACTTGTTTCTTATATCCCAACCCTTGTTTATTTGTAGCAGATTGTGAACTTTCAATAATTTTTGTCAAATTTTCTCGATCTTTATTAAAGTTAGAAACATTTTGAGTAATGTCGTCTAACTTTGTTTGTAAACTAGCCTTTTCAAGGTCTAGCATTTTGACTTTTGCCTTAAGCTCATGATTTTCAGTAGTAAGAGCATCATTTTTCTCTTTTTGAGTTTCAATTTCTTGACTTAAAAGAGATAGTTGAGAATCAATATTAGATGATGATTCTTGAGCTTTTTCAAGTTCCTCCTCTAATATTTTCTTCTCGTCTTTTAGCATATCATGCTCCAATTCTGCTCTACGTAAGTTTGCTTGAGCTTGTTTGCATTGTCGTTTCATATCTTTGAATTTATATATCAATTCAGCATTTATATCAAGAACTTCTTCAAAAGAAGGAATTTGTACCTCATCTTCTTTTGCCATAAAACATACATTTGCTTGTTCATCGTCTGAGTCACTTTCACCATCAGACAAAGATGAGTCTGAATCATCCCATGTTACTAAGAATGCTCGTTTCTTTGACTTGTCCTTCTTGTTTTTGAATTTTTCATTTTCTGTCTTCTTCTTTTGCTCCAGACAATCCTTTTGCATATGTCCCTTCTTGTTACAGTTGAAGCATTCTACATTTGATGAAGATGGTTTATTTGATCCGAACTTCTTTCTGTTGTAACGACTAGCCTTTCGTTGCTTTAAGAATTTCTTGAATCCTTTTGCAATGAATGCTAGATCATCATCTTCAGAATCTGAGATGTCTTCATCCTTTTCGGCATGAAATGCTACATTTTTCTTTTCTTCTTTTTGTTCTTTTCTAGCCTGCAAATTTGCTTCATAGGACATTAGATTTCCTATTAATTCATCTGGCTTCATGACAGAAAGGTCATTAGCTTCTTCAATCGCTAATACTTTTCCTTCTCATTCACTAGTCAGAGAATGTAGGAATGTCGAAACTACATCAAAATCAGAATATTTTTGCCCTAATCCGATAAGTGCATGATGAATGGTTTGAAACCGTGAATACATCTCATTGATAGTTTCATTTGTCTTCATTTTGAAATTTTGAAATTGACTTTTCAACAAAGCTATTTTTGCTTGTTTAACCTTGTTAGTACCTTCATGAGTAGTTTTTAGCGTTTGCCAAATTTGATAAGTAGTGGTACAAATACCAACACGGTTATATTCGTTTTGATCTAATGCACAAAACAACATATTAATTGTTATTGCATTTACAGCAACTGCGGTTTTCTCAGCAGCCGTCCATTCTGCATACTCAGTCATTGGATTGACTATTTCTTTCTGAGTAGCATTCCAAGCATCATAGTTAGTTGATTGCATGTAAAAAGTCATACGTGTTGCCCAATAACTATAGTTAAGGCCATTGAAGAAAGGAGGTCTTTGTGTCGATTGCAGTGCCGGCCTTGAGATTGCAGTCATCGGAGGCCCTAGGCGGCCGTCTGGGCTGCCTATGCCCAGGGCCGGGCCTGGTCGATTGACCTTCAGTGTAAGTGGTGTTTGTGCTACTACTTCGGTTATTTGCCATATTACTAGAATATATCAAATAACTATATTACGGTTATGAGATAACCTTGCTCTGATACCAATTGAAAGTGCGTGTGTGTACTTGTCAAGTAATAGTACACTCACAAGGATCGTGTAATATGACGAACAATAGTCAAGTATAAAGTAATAAACAAGCACAAAACTGTATGATAGTAAATACAGTAAAAAATAGAAAATCATACCAGAGATTTTTATACTGGTTCGGAGCACCGTCCTACGTCCAGTCCCAGACCTCTCTCTGGATTTTTACTAATCAACAACCTCGCTTCACCCGGAGGAACAGGTTCACAACACTACTTGATTTCATGGGCTACAAGCTTACCCACTTGATTTCACGGGCTACAAGCTTACCCACACAGGACTTCAACAATTACAAGAGTTTGACTTCTAAATGTGTTCTTGTTTCAACACTGATTAGTCAATAATTGAGTACACCCTTCCTATAATCTTATTCTCAAATATGATTTGATGTTTGTGAAGATTTGGTGGATTATCGTGTTGAATCTCAAGTGTATTAAATAGGCTTGGAGATTCAAACGATAATATATTGAATTTGAGTCCTTTTTGAATGCAAAATAGATCAGAGAATAGAGAGTGAAATTCGGTGATTTGGATGAATGAATCACGATGTATTTATAGTGATTGAAAAGATAATCATTAATGAAAAGTTGCAATCAAAAGAGATGATTCCTGATGAAGAGAAATGGATGCAACCTTTCATAAAAGAAGATGACTCTTCAAAAATATGCTCTGTTATTCAAAAAGTTGTTGATAGGTAAAATGTACAGATAGACATGTTTTTGGCCGTTACCTTTAGAGAGCTGTTGACAGGTTAATTTTTACAGGTAGACAGGTTTCATTTGAAATCCTGTTGACAAGTTAAAAATAACATGTTGACATGTTTTTGTCAAATTGCTACAGAAAAGAGTTTTCATGAATATTTTTTAAAAGCAATTAGAAGTATGATTATTTGAGGATAGATTTTAACATTTATAACTCTAAATGACCAACTTCTAACCTGTGAAAAAACATCAATTCTTCTTTTTGTCATCGATTCTCCTTTTTGTTGATCATGAAGCTTCTTCTTGTCATTAATCAAAATAATCATTGAAATCTTTGATTCAACTGTGCATCATAGACGCTAGGGCATTACTCCGTGTTGAGACTTGATTTCACCGAGAAGTTTGGATATGACAGTTAGTACGCTTATGTGGCATAGCGATAGCGGTTCTGTGCGATAACGTGGCGTAGTAATATGGATGTCAGTACGTCGTTCGACGTATGATGAGAGTTTGCATACGCTTTCGTGGCGTGACAGTGGAGACCGTGTGAGAAGGGTATTATGGGAAGTGCCTTGGTATATTGGGGGTAACTACATATATGTATTATATTAGGTTAATCTACTAGGAGGTAGATGGTTAAGACGTGTGTATAGAGTCTTGAGTGTTGTTAACCCAAACAACCTAATAAATAAGAAAATACAACTGAAGTGTATATGTAGGGTAATTTCAAAATAGTGTTCTGACCTCCTCCTCATAACACACTTGCAAGTTACGTTTATGACAGAGATATAATAGCTTTGGATACTAGTTAGTATAATTACTTTGGTAATGTTATATTTGATTCTATTATACTTTATCCATTCCATGACGAGATATTTTCTGAGCTCCGATATATTTATTATCTTTGTCTTTTCTGCAGGATATCAGACAAGTCATCTCTAGTTTCAATATATTGGAATTTTTGAGAAAAAATCGGGTTGTTATGATGATGAAGTACGGATTTGGGCCAAGTGCAAGTGTTGGGCCGGTTTGTTAAGTCTATGTGGAGAAACACTTAAATTTTTGGGTTTAAATGTTTAAACCTTAGTTTTAAGTTTGAAAAGCATACCTTACAGCTATGTAGTCCAATCAACACAGATTTTTACCACGGGTTTGTATTTACTAGCGTGAGATGTTAATATAAGTCAAAATTTACGACATTTTCAATTCGAACAAGTTAAAATTTATGACATTTTCAAACACATATTATTAAGAAATTCACATAAGCACATTGCCTAGGTGATTAATAATTAGTTAATCTTTAATGAATAACAGATTTAAATATCAAATAAATTCACAGTATGTTTTAGGCTTCCTTTGTTTAGCACAGGGAAACTACGCAAACTGCTCACCATTATTGGAGATGGTACACCAAGCACCGGTTGCATTTAAAATATGTAGTGCATGTCAACAAGACGTGCAAATCTTCCCCTGTTCATTAAACAGAATAGTAGTAATTTATTGAAAAATAGTTGAGGCCAGAATGGAACAACAAATACATTGCTCATATTCATCCCCGTCTATGTTGATATCACAACTTACAAATTACAGTTAAAAAACAAATAAAATTAATGTTCTACACTTGGAACAAACATAGCAAAATATCATCCAAGCAATGTGCAGTTGAAATATATCATCAAAGGTTTTTTTTATTGATTCTTTTGATAAAGGAAAATTTAAACTAAGTTTTAGCTCTCTTCAACCCACCATTGCCATTGAAAGGAGAAACACTGCCACTAGGTACAGGGCTGTCTTCTCTCAAACCAGAGTTTAGCATAGCCAGCTCACGAAGTTGGTGCCTTTTATATACATCTTGTGATTCATCCTTCAAACAATTTAACAAAAATATATTTACATGGTAGATATAGTAGGAGAAAATATATCGCCAATCAAATTAATAGAATTGTATTTAATTTTCCATGTATTTGTGCAATCTGATTTAGTTTGTAGTATATGCAGTCACATTTAATTTTGCTTCTCATTACTACATTCATTATTATAAAATTTGCAGTGGGGAAAATAAACTACACATATGATTATCTCTAGTTTATTGATCCTCCTTTTTTTTGGGGGCCCTCTTTATTCATGATTAATCCATGATAATTTTCTCTTGTTTTTAGAATTGTATAAGCCATTGAAATTACATGCCTAACATCCATCATGCTTGAATATCATATTTGCACGGTATACCCTTTAGAAGTATTACTGGACATGTAAGTTATATGCACAGTGTTCTTTAGGAAATGTATTTAGGCAACAGGAACATGAAGTTTAGTGTTAAATTCTATGAACAAAGAAAAACGATGTTTTTTTTTTTTTTTCTAAAGAAATTTAAAAATAAAATTAAAACATACCACTGGTCTAAGCAGTTCTTCAATGATTTCTTGCGCCTGGGTCAACCTCGTATCAACAATAGAAGCAGGCAACTCAGCTTCAATGAGAATGTGAAGTGGTTCAACCAAGTGCTCATAGCCTGGTCTTCCCTTCAGTTTTTCTTCCTTCAATGTAAGAAACACATCTTTTTAGCATGGTTCATTTTCAACCAGTGGATTGCTTTATTATAGCTTTGAATATCACCATGCTTCTGATCATGCATTGATCAGTCATTACAAGAGTCACTAGGTCGGTAACGTTTTGGACACATACATACAAACAGACATACGCCCACACATATAAATAGGCGCACGTACATATACATGGAGGAAGACAGAGATGAAATAAATTTATTTGAATGGTTTGTAATATGTCAATAGAGTTATATACTTGCAATCGTGCATGCGTGTGTGCGTGTACACACGCGCGCACTTCGTACTGGTATCATATAAAACCGAGAGCTAGGGGTTTAGAATAAGAGTAAAAGAAACCAGGATGAGGAGGAAAAGAAAAAAGAACTTTAGAAAATAAAGCGTGGAAGCGTAATTTTATGTGAAAGGATTTGGTAAACTGAATATAATGGTTTTATGCTTTTTGCATATATTTTGTTTTCCCTTCATTAAACTTATTGTGTAGAAAATCTTGTATGGCGCAATAATACTATTATCACGGCGTGGTACAGAAAAAAAATTGAAGAATACCAACGGATAGAGTATAGATAAATTAACGGCCTGAAACTAGAGTGCATGGAATGCGCAGACGAAAGATTATTTTATAATGAGTCCCTATACAAAGCATTCAAGAAATGAATAAACCGACTAAGATGGATAAAGAAAAGTGGGAAAAATGAATATAAAAGCATTTGCGCCCATTAAGCAGTCTTGGGATGATTTGATATATCATCATGTGGAGAATAGAAAATAGATATATCTGATGTGGAAGAACTTGGAATAAGTTTGTGACAATTTGACAATAAACAAGATGCTTTTCCATTCAAAAGTTCGTGTATTAAAAAAGGAATGCTTGTACACATTGTCACCTTCTCACATCAAAAATGAATTATTTCTGATATAAGCTTACATCCGCAATAAGCTTACATCTGCAGCCAGCACAGCAGATTTCAGAAAAATTAAAAACCAAAACGGTTCACTTCAGATATAATCCCTTAAATCATCTTGTCGGATAATCAATTTCCATTCAGCAAGTTTTCATTTTTGAAAACTCTCCTATAATTTCCTAAACTTATTTTCATATTCACCATAATTAACTCCTCCAAAATATACTCAACTCCATTAAATGTTAACTTTTTAGCAATGGTAGCAAGTCGCACTTGATCAAGTCAAAGGTTCAAGATTCCGCTTTAGTTTGTTCATTTGAAATTTACGGAAATACGATCAATTTAGGAAATCTCGCCTATGATTACCATATTCTAGTCTTTATGGTAGTACAAATCTTTTTAGTCAAGTTTGGGTACATATAAGATTTCTGGTCACTGTCATGGTGGTTTATCATTGAAGGATGGACATTGACTCGTTTTGTTTAAGTCAAAGTTCCACCCCAAAACTAGTCAATGTCCATCCTCCATTGATATACACCATAATGTGTCCAGTAATCAGATATGTTCCCAAACTAGCCTAAAAATTTGGAGAGAAATACCATGGTAATGCTATATGATTAAGTTGAAGAAATCAATCGTAAATTGCTTGTTTTTTAAAAACAAAAAAAGTGTAGCTGCACATCTCACATTTCCCTCTTGTACTACATTAGAACAACTATGTTCATATTATTTACCTTCTCAGGATCTTTGATAGAGCCTTTCCCTCTTATGAACACACGGCAACCCGTAGATGCCTCAATACGTCTCAGTGAATTACCCCTTGGTCCAAGAAGGCGGCCTACAAAATTAAACTGGTTCCACACAAAATAAAAGAACAAAATCAGACATGATAGTAATATGATAATTTGGTATTTTTTAGAAAATACAATAAAAAATATTAATAATAAATCAACTGAAAATGAGGCATAGTACTTTTTCCGACTCCAATGGTCTCCATTTCACATTTTTCTTTCCTAAACAATAGTCTGATGGATCATTCCACAGTTTTTAGATTATTTTTTGAACTTGACTAATTAATACCAATGAAATTCGATCGCAAAATGTTTAAGTAGATAATGTGAAGACAGATAATATCCTAAGGTAAGACACTTTTATTTACTAATAGCTCATACATGTACAGCTAAGCTAACGATTCTCATCCCCTCACTGAGTTTATGTGACCAATAGAACTACATTTGGATAGTTTGCTTGTTCAAACATGATGAGATATCTGCATGTCCATTGGACGTGTCAAAAAAAAAAAGGTGTATTGACTTATTTATTGCTAATTTTGTAAATAAATGTCCATAAGAACAAAATTAAAATGGCTTGGGATGCTTTGGTTTACAATTTAAAATGATCATTCCATAAATTTCATAGGATAATTGATTTAGAAATTAAACATGGAATGGGAAGAGAGATGTGTTACTTACCGTTCCAAGAGTAGAGCAAAACATAGGTAAAAAGAATTACCAAATGTCCTCCTTGCTATTTGTTTTATTTTATTAATGAATAAGGTTAGATTCCAATCCATGTATTCCTATTATATACAGACGCACTAAGCAAGTGCTAGCAAACCGGAGAATACAAAGGCTTATTGAGTTTAAAAAAATTCAATGTCTTTTCTCAAAAAATAAAAAACATATTTTATATAATAGGAGTACTGCGAAGGAATTTACACTTGGATATGCATCAACGGGGATTTCAAGTCTGAGTATCTTCTTCACAAAGCAAGAACTCGGGCTTGGAGGTGCTCCTTGCCAATCCATTGTCATTCCAGTAGGAAAGCCTAATCTCTACGAAATTACAAACGACATATTATAACAAGCCAACACATGCATTTGTCTTTGTGAGCTTTTTTTTTTTTTTTAAGGGGGGGGGGGGGGGGGAGGGGGTTGGTATTGGGGGAGGGAGGGGGCAGTTGGGTGCCAGTACATGGACACACACACACATCGACAAGTTAACACAATTCAAGAGAAAGCAATAAACTCTTGCTAGTCATAAGTTATTTGCTAAAGATCCCTAATATTGTGGTATTAGAAGATAAAGCTTAAGATCTTCCATGCAAAATAAAAAATGATTTGCAATCCATAGCATTTGTTAGAAGGAATAGATGTGTAACACACATTTGTTACTAACATACATGGATGTAAGCTGCACATGCCAATACAAATTTAGTAAAATCGGAGTTTGGAAGCGTTACAGTTCTATTTGTCAAACTTGGTCCCATATGAAAAGGAAGGACATTCGTAAGTAGATTAAATCCAACTAATCATGCCAATATATACATACATACATACATACATACATACATACATACATATATATATACACATATATATGTATATGTATATGTATATGTATATGTATATGTATATGTTTGTATATGTATAATGAAAAAAATTAAAGTATAGCGATAACGTACCTCTGGTTGCATCCCATTCCAACCGTTAACTCCATTGCCAATGATCGTTCTATTTGGAGAAGCCATTGGACTAGGAGAACCTTGATGAAATCGATCAAAATCTCCAAACCCATGATTAGGAACAATTCCTGAGATTCTTATAATTTCTGCCACACAAAGATATGGATAACAAAATTATCATTGTATTCCAAAAGAATCATTGTATTCCCAAAACTATCACTGTATCACAATATTTTATGACAAACATCTCACATCATTATATTCAGGGTAAGTAGGCATTCCAATGTAAAATCACTTGTAGTATCAAATGGTCCAAAAATTGTTCGCGAGAGTGACTCATGGATTACTAAAATGAATGCTAGAGCAAATGATCAATGAAAAAGTTCAATATGTTTAATGAATTTCTTACTATTAGTTTTATAATTCATGATCAAATATATTTTTTTGAGTCTACACCAATAATAGGATTCAATCATCATAATAATTGATACATAAAAAACAAAAATTATACAAGTATATCACTATTGCAGACTTTAATGCAAAAAATCTAGATCTTGTGGTTGCGAATTAAATGGAGTACGATCAAATCATGTTAAGTCCATATCAACAATGGGTTCTATAAACATCAAACAGCCAAAATTTAGTGAAAATTTGAAGAAATCCATAATTTATTCTTCAAGCTAGTATAGCAAAATTGCATTAATTGCATATGCATAAACCGCACAGCTACCTTATGTGAAGATAAAATAATGATAACGAGAAAAAAATGGGGCATTAAACAAATGTCTTACTCCATCCCAGTTTTGGAATTTTATTTTTACTTTGCAACTGAGTAACACGCGTGCACACACAAATTTTTAGACAGCAAATATAGATACAGCTTCAATGTACAAACAAGATCAGGAAAGATACATAACTCATTGCATAATCCTAACAAAATTTCATATTATGCATCAACAAACATGTTTGAGTTTGATAATCATAATTTGCAGTTACAAATTTTGAAAGAATAGAAGATGCACATCAGATTTCATTTATTTCTAGCAAGCAACATGAAACAGGGTTCATGTGAAATTCCATATACTGATTTATACATGCATATGGCGATGCTAGAAAGATTGATTTTATGAATTAGGTTAACTATAATATTTCAATTTAAATTTATAGTAATCTTAACATTTGTACATTTTTTTGCAAAGCATAATAAAAATTCACTGTAACATAAATTAGTTTGGCAAGCTTAACTCAAACAAAACTCGCCAAAGTTCACAATATCACCGTCTCAAACGAGAGATCTTTAATTACCAAATAACTACGAAAGAGAAAAATTAACTATCAAATATCAACATATAAACTAATAACAATCATAAAAATGAAAATAATAAGTATTGATCTCATTGCCATCTATAGCTATAGACGTTTACATTTCCACACAATCTAAGTAGCTAAAAATAGCAAAGTATTTTTTCCTACTAGATTAATCAAACACATAGAAATGAGACAGATAAATTTCACCACTGGACTGTAAAATTAGTAAATCTAATTCGCCCAGCAATCAAAAGCTCGGATGAATCCCCAAAATATACTAACCTTGATTCAACAATTTGCTGCATATAGGCAAAACTTGCATAAAAGGTACAAGCTTTTGATGTTCTGCTAACAACTCTGCCAGATATTGGCTACAGAAATAGCAAATTAAAAACCAAAAAAAGGTTAAAATAACAATAAAACATTAAAATATATCAATGACGTATCAAAGATTAATTCTTTTTGCTAAAAAAGAAAACCTTTCAACATCCGATTGATTTCTCATCTGAGGTGAAATAGCTCTAGCTGGAGAGAAGTTATGAGAATACAGCCCCGACATAGTTTCAAAATCTCAAACTGAAACTTTGGAGAAATAAGCGGTGAAAGTTAGTGAAAATTAGGAAGGTGGCTGCTGTACCCTAAAGATTTATGCATAGAAATGAAGAAGAAACCAAGAAATAAGTGAAAAGAAATTTAATGAAATGTGAAAATGAAATTTAGAATCAGTGGTTAATTGGGTTTAAGTAGGAATTAAACTCTGTGAAAAGTTAAAAAAGGAAAGGTTGCAACAGTTATAAAGTTTACATGGATACGAAGTAAGGAAATTACAGTGAGAAAGAGAGTGCTAAGGACATGAATGTGTTGTAATAATAATGGAAAGGGACAGAGGAGGTGACGCAGGACTTTTGGTGCATATTTCTTCACTGATCATGTTTAGAAATTATGGTTACTAAATTTTCTGAGCCATTTTAATCGTTGGAGATCAGAAAAAAAGGAGGAAAAAGAATCTGGAAGAATGGTGATAATGGTATTACCATTCAAATATTTACCAGTCAAATCGGCTGCTATCAATCAATAAAACCCATTAAATTTGGCGAAGTATGGACACATGTTTACAAATTAGGGCTTATTGTTTGATGTTGGATTCGTTTTCATATACTTCATAAACTTTTCCTCTTTTGTTTTGAAATTTGATTTTTACCAAATGGGGTTAATCCATATGTACATAAATCGGGTGTTTATAGACAGTCTGTGATCAATATGATGTATGCCAGTACCACACTATACTGGAACAGCGAAGTTCAAATAGTGAACCATTTTTGCATTTAAAATGTTGCTTAAAAGTGCAAAAAAGGTATAATTCTCAAAAGCTTATAAAGAAAAGTTAACTTCATTCTGATTAGATTACTAAAAAAAAAAAAAAATTAGTCCTATTTGAAGAAGAACATATAAATATACTTTTGGTAATTTGATGATGGAAACCTAAAATAATAACTTTACAAATTTGTCAATCATTCGGTTCGTTGGATTTCGATGAACGAATTAAAATTTCATCTAACATTTCCAAAAATCATGGATATATTTTGTTTGGAAATTCCGAATTTTCAATTGAGTCTGGTATGTCTGAGATGTGAAAAATGAGCATAAGCATTGATATATTTGGTTCGACGGGTTAGATCGATCCAAAGGCTAACTTTTGCACCTGATAGAACAAGATCTTGAAATATGTTCCATTAAGTTCAAAATATGGGTAAGTGGTTATAAACATTAGTAAGCACGTTTTATTTAGAGTTGCAGATTTCTTGATAGATATTGGTGATCGATAATGGTAAATTAACTATTTGAGAAATAGTCTTAGATTTCGTCGTATTTAATTATCATCGGGACCAAAAAAATGATTCAATTCGCGTGGTCTGAGAACTGTCTGAGTCGGGATTGTCTACAACTCACAAGGATCGAAAATCTATTGGGAAAATTGAATATGTACAATTTTATTTAATATTTTTTTTAAAATGAAAACCCTTTCTCTCTTCCTGTCTCTAACTATTTGAAATGGATGGTTGATATCTGCCTAGCCTTGGATCATCCATCGCGACATTTTATATGGCGATGCTTGAAGGTGAAGGTACCGCCTCGGCCTATGCTTGTCGCACATAGGAAAGATTGGAGTGCGGTACTTTATGGTGGCGTAGGCGAGTGACTGAAACGACATCGTTTGAGGAGGTAGATCTCTATAAATATGTGTTTCTTATCTATTTTCTCCTCCTTTTTCATTTATTTTAACTATCTGGATTCATGTAGAATCTGTCTAAATTGTCCATAAAGACTAGTGCTTTCACTTATATCTAGGGACAATGTCATTTTTAACATTAATAATATCTAAATTATCTTTTAAATAATCGTCAAATAGACATACTTGGGTCTGACTCATTTAATAAATATAATATAAACAATCACCCAAATTACATAAACAAAAAATATAAATATTGATAGCCTCAATAGCCAATTTATCTCTTAGATGACTATATAAATGCATATACAATATTCAACTTCATACTATCGGCATCTTTAGCTATTATTGATAGTTATATAATGTAACAACCCGGAAAATGCGAGCCAGTTTGAAATTTTTATTTTGGCAATTCTAGCGAATTTTGATTATTTAAAATGAATTATTTTAAATAATATCGACGAGAAATTTATTTTGAATATATTTAGAACGTATATATTTATACGCGTCGTCGTTAGAATATAAATATTTATATATAATTATAAATAGAATTGAAAATGGCGCGGTAGTTCGATAATTCGATTTCAAACTTCAATTGGATGTACCGGGGGCAAAATAATCCGGATTTTAGTGAAACCAAAAACATTAGGATCTAATTGACAATATCTTTCCAACGAATCCGAAAAATCAAGATTTCATATCGGGAATCAAAAGGATATGTCCAGTTGAAAATTCTGAATAGTCGCTATGGAATTCAGGCCCTTAAAAATGGACATTTTGCAAATGACCTCGGATTTCGACGAAACCACTTTTGTTGGGTCCGTGATGTCAAGTTATTGCTAGATTCCAAGTTTCATAATTTTTCGAATCAATATGTGAGCGTGGCAAAGGAAAACGCGTTTGACCAGTTTCAGTTGATTTTAATCGACTGGAAATTGGCAATTTTTCAAACGGTCTCAGAATTCGACGAAACTAGTTTTGTTAGGACCGTATCGTCAATACGAAGCTAGAAAATATTTTTCCGGAATTTTTAAAGTCCGTATGTGACCCCGGTAATTTGAAATGTACGTTTAAAATTCAATATAGTGATTTAAATGTAAATTTAACGAAAACTGATTGTAACAGCCGAATCAGCTTACGATACATATCCCATTGTGTTCGAAATGGGGGTAAAACGCTAGGGACGACAGTCGGCAGGTTCGATTTCGAGTTCGAATGATAACCCTACTTTTTATAGAAGAAAAATAATAAATTAAAATTTAGATATATATTTAAACCTAACCTAAAAACTAATGGGTCAAAATTCTTCCTGTGGTCAACGCGACCTTCAGCCCCCTTCATAACCGATTGACGACGGAAATTTCTTCGATTTTTAATCCCCTCGAAACCCCAAATCCACTTCGAATTTCAATCCCGTTTCTGAACGAAAATGGTAGAGTAATCCAAGGTCTTTCCATCCATACTCGTATGATCATTCTTCGTTAGACGTGAAGCTCGAATTTGTGATGCAAAGCTGCATCGTTCATGGTCGATTCCAGGCCCGTTCAGGCGAGCGAGTTCGTCAACGTTCGGCGTGCTGGCAGAACACAAGTAGGCGGAGGCGGGGGACTGGTCAGATCTAGTTCCGGCGACACGTGGTGGCGGCTACGGCGAGACCTAGGATTGGAACAATGGTTCGGTTATTAGCAGTTGAAGATAATTCGACATCCTGGAGCGATACTGAGAAGATAACGGTAAGCTTTTTGTTTATTTTTATTTAGTAATTAGTTTAAATAACCTTGTTTAAAACTGTAATTATTGTTATTATTATATGAAAAACATTAAAGGAAAAATCAGAGTTTATAAGAAAAAAAAATATAAACTTTGTTTAGAAAAAATATAAACTTTGTTTAGAAAAAATATAAACTTTGTTTAGAAAAAATATAAAATTTGTTTAGAAAAAATATAAACTTTGTTAAGAAGAAAAGGAAAGTATACATATGCTTTGAAAAGGAAATAAAAATAGAATTTTTATATATTGAACTTCGAAATAAAAATAGAATTTTTGTATATTGAACTTCGAAATAAAAATAGAATTTTTGTATATTGAACTTCGAAATAAAAACATGATTTTTATATATGGAATAGCGAAGTAAAAATTCGATTTTTAAAGGTATGAAGCAATTGTAAAAATATGATTTTTAAATGGAAAGTGAACAAATAAAAATGTGATTTTTATTTTAAAGACATCAAAATATAAAAATGTGTGATTTTTATATATGTAGTGGCTACGGGCAACGAAGATGACGAAGATGCGATAACGATGGAGATTTCTATCAATGAAGAGCCGTGGAGCTAGGATAGCTATAGGTGAGAATTTCTCACCTTTCCATTTCATTTCTATTTATATATATATACTAGGATGCAGACGGTGCTTAGTAGCACCCGACACAATCGTCCACAGACCATAGACTTGTTTGTTTGGTTGCATAGATTAGTTATATGATTTGATTTGAATTTGGTTGTTTGGTGATTTTGATTGATGTGTGAATGGCGTGGGCCTTCACTAGACCGGAGATAAGGCTAGGCCTCGTCCCGTTTCTAGTATCGTGCCGTTATGCCGCCGAAATTTTCTAAAATATGTTAGAAAATAAAAATATCATTTTATTGTGTAAATGAATAACAAAAATTCATATGTTGGAATAAAATGTTTTATCGTTAAAAATATAATTTTTAACGTGAATATGAATATAGTGAAAGTGAATAAAATAAAATATTCATTTACAAACCAGATGGTTTGTTTATGTACACCTATTTGAAGGACATTGATTGGGACGATAAATTTTACACATCGCCCAACAGCACAAATAAAATATGTGTTTGATTGTTTGAAACCCCACACAGGTGTTGGGATGAAATTTGAAGTTCACTCATCCTGATTGATTAAATGTGTCGATCGATTGATTGACAGGCTGTTATAAGCGTTGAATATCTATATTTGATGCTTATACAGTGTAGTGCACTTTGGTTGATGGTTGATTATTTTTCAATGTAATTATATACATGTGTTGTATGAAAATCCATATAATTAACTTTATATGGTAATTGATTGGGCCTCATTCCAATTTGAAAAATAAAGAATATTATAAAATAAAAGTTCATGTGTTGACAGTACTCATTCATTGAGATTGGTCATGTGTTGAACGAAATATTTTAGTAATAAAATTTACATCTTTATCGATATAAAATAAAAGTTCATGTGTTGACAGTACTCATTCATTGAGATTGGTCATGTGTTGAACGAAATATTTTGATAATAACAACTATTTTGAAAAAGAAATATTTGAAATAGAATATTTGAAAATAGAAATTTATGAAGCCGTGTTGATTAGATTGACGTCATTTTGACGTGAACGATATTTATATCGATTTTATTCATCTTAAAAATGAATATTGAAAAACGATTTCGAAATGAAATGAATTGAAAACGAATTCAAAATGAATTGAAAACGAATTCAAAATGAATTGAAAACGAATTCAAATTGAATTGAAAACGAATTCAAAATGAATTGAAAACGAATTCAAATTGAATTGAAAACGATTTCAAAATGAATTGAAAACGAATTCAAAATGAATTGAAAACGAATTCAAATTGAATTGAAAACGATTTCAAATTGAATTGAAAACGAATTGAAATGAATTCAAATTGAATTGAAATTTGAATTGAATAGAAATGAATTTTGAAACGAATTTATAAAGAAGAATTCAATTTTGATTTGAATTGAAAAGGAAGTTGAAATTGTTTTTGAAACGAATTCAAAACT
Organism: Allium sativum; assembly: GCA_030737875.1. Lineage (NCBI taxonomy): Eukaryota > Viridiplantae > Streptophyta > Magnoliopsida > Asparagales > Amaryllidaceae > Allium > Allium sativum. The sequence continues at coordinate 10,954,279 of JASFAX010000035.1, forward strand.
ATTTATATAATTCGTTTTAAATAGAAATCGACGAAGTATATATTATATATATTATATATATAATATAATGGCCTGAATAGAACGCGCCGCGCCGCGGCAGTTCGCGGATTTCGACCATTTATTTCAAACGGACATTACGGGAGATCCGACAGTCGGATTCTCCTAAAACCGGAACCGTTGGGTTCGTATCGAAAGGAGCTTTCTAACGAATATTAGAAATTTGAAATCTAACGGTTGGATTTGGAGATACGTCCAAATCAAATTTGAAAAAGGTCGCTGTAAGTGCAGTTCGATGGCCATTGGTGGAAATCGACTGTACGGGCCTTGATAAAATTATTAAAAATAGTAATAATTTGTGTAAAATCATAAGAAATGATTTAGAAAGGATTGGGATGAAAAACTCCATATTTGAAAGGATAAAAATAGATTTTTATCGAAACGAACTAGTTTTGAACTAGAATTATAATTCTATTTATTTTTAAATAAATAAATTGAATTTGAAGAGGGTTTTGAAAATAACCAAAATTTCCAATGATTGCATTGGAGTGGATTTGAATCGAAATTGTCTTCGGAATATTTCGATGTTGGAATTCGTGATTATACAGATGTTGTTATGGAAATTTGAAAGATATATATTTATATCGTTATTTCCAATACGACATTTGTTAGTCGTAGAATTTGATATTGAATATAAGCCGATATATTTTCTATTCAGAGCCTTATATTGAATATCAAATGTGATTTGGGTTTGTCGTGACTGGTGTCTTCACTAACACTGTTCTTGAACCCAGTTGAGAAAAGATTAAATCTTTTTATTTAGATTTAATGAAGTGTACCAATTAAATAATATTTAATTGGAATTGAATTGATATTGATTTTTGGGTTCATCGTGAACAGTGTTTTAAATAACACTCGTTCTTTAACCCGATAATTAATGAATGTGATTTTGGGTTTATCGTGAACCGTGTTTTAAATGACACTGATTCTTTAACCCAGTTAACGATTAAAACTAAGTGGAGTTTTAATGAATCTTTAATTAGATTGAAATGATCGAAAATGGAGTATCACCAGTTTTGCTCCAGGCGATAGTTAAATCTTTAATTAGATTTGAACGAGAAATGGTAATTGAATTTACCGATAACACCGTGGTGTTAGATATGAAGTATGACCAGTTTTACTTCATGGGATGAATAGGTTGGGATTGGGAAATTAAAACAAATGATTACTTCGGTAAGGTTCGTTAATCCCGACTAGTTTTGAATTGATATTCAAAAGTAGATTAAAGAATAAATTCAAGGAATTTATCTTTGATAAAATTAATGGGAACCTTTCCCTATGAATGTGAAATTAGAAATTAATTGTCGGTTAGCCAAGCAGAATGGTTTTCTGGATATTGATCTGATGTTGGTTTCGGCCTTCGGGGTTAATATTTGGGGAATTATTCTCTTGATTAATTTACGGTTAATGACTGATGAATTGGAATGAGGCGTATGTTGTGTTTGTGTAACACTTATTTAAAATATACGCGAGTTATTCGGAAAGACCGGGTTTATCCCATTCTGAATAACTGATACGGCGATAAGTCGAAGATGAAGACGATGGTCGAAGACCGGAAGTCTTCACGTCGTTTGGGTAATTACTGATGATCTTGATTGGGCTGTACACCCAAGAAGATGGAAACAGTTAGTGATCGTCCAGACGTACTTGGAGATCGATGGATATGCGGGGTACTAGGTGCCTCCGGCTTCGTTCAGACCCAGAACGGACTCGTAAATGGACTGTGTGTCTGACATTGGATTTTAGTCCGTGTGATTGATCTCTATTAAATATATATCTGTTTGGCGGCGGAGAATTTATTCTCTTGCTTAACGCCCTTCTCTGAGACGTACGAGCTCAGGGGTTATATATTGATGGATATCAATCGCATGGAGTGAATTGCCTGTGTGGCATGCTAAGATGCAAATGATCAAGGCTTCTATTGAAAAGCAAAGTCTTGTGGTTGATGATCGAAGCACGGCCTTTGTGGCGTAGCTTTGTGTAACGTTGATTCGCGAGTATCACACCCGGTATGAATCAAAAACGGGAGACGGACATCAGGGAGGACCTACGTTTCTTTCTAGTTATGAGTGGCGTCAGTGCTTGAACTGGCTAACGAGTTTGACTCATGTGGATGTTACTTATTATTACTTGCTGAAAAGCGAGGCGCCTCGTGATATCGGTTTCGGCCGATGCTTCTGGTCGGCTGACGGGCCAGGCTTACGCCCCAAAGGGCGGGGAAACGTAGTGTTCAGGCATAATAATCCACATCGATGGACCGGCCCTGAAGATCCAAGGGGCAGTTGCGGCTGTTCCTGAGGGGCGGACTAGAGCGTCTCGAATCGGTTGAGGATCTTGCCCCTAGCCTCGGTTCATACCATAAATGATAACCCAACTTCCAATACGACATTTGCGGTTTTGATTGTAAACTTATATATGGCGACATAGTGTTATGGGCCATTCATGCCGCCTATGATTGATACTTATGATTTGAAGTTGTTTTATACACTATGCACTTATAATAGTATCAAATGATTTGTTTTAAACGTATCAAGCATTCTTTGGCTGTTATAAGGGAAAACCCTATCCTCGACTGCGTTGCATTGTGTGATGGGACCTGGGTCTTATAACAGCTTCATTTTTCTTTATTTAGCATTGCGCTGTTTGTTTTATGCACTGGTATTCTTGGGAGGAAACCCGTTCCGTGTTATACGGCGTGGTCCCTTGATTTACCTAACTTTAAAATAAAGATTAATAACTGTTTTAGTTCTCACACCAGTCACATGACTGACCTGGAGTTTATTGTTTTAACCTAAACTCTGGGTGCCCCTATTTTGACACGGGCAGCTAGTAGTTTTGGTTTTGCAGATTTATATTCACAGGATCCTGGTTTACAGCTGGAACGATATCCGGAAAGCTTTGTATCCGTATATCTCTTCTAGTTGTGTATTGTATTATTTTCCGCTGCTATGTATTTAAATGTAATTTAAATCTCTGATATTTCTGTGTAATGTTTATTCATTTATACTCTGTATATTCTTGTAATTCTGATGCATTGTTGTAATATACAATGAAATGTTCTTCTGTATGTGTTCTGATTTGTCCTGTTCTCAAACGATAGGGCGTTTCGAACGGTCTGGGTCGGTTTAGCGACTGGTTCGGACCGAGCGAAATTCCTTGCCGTCACATATAATCAGTATGTATGATATTACACAACAGCGTAGACTCTCAGTCTAGTAAATAATTCAAGTGATCGATAATCACAAAATCGGGATTTAAACTTTTAATCTCGTAGTAATCAACGTGGCTCTCAGCTAATGAAATAAATATATGGTCTCTCAGACCTTCACTATCTTCTAAACTCTTAGTGTATGCATAAACATCGGGACTTCCAGTCCTATATACTCACGACAACATAAATATCTACTGGTCTTAATAAATGAGCATTTAGCTATGAACACAATGATCTTATGTAAGTGTAGTTTCTTTACTATCTTATGTTATCTCATAAACATTAACTAGATAAGAGATTGATAGCTTTCGGCCTGCTCTAGGAGTCTTATTCACATGTTGTGGTTTTAGTCGCCTCTACGACCATTATGATCTTTATACATCACATGTCATAAACACGTTGTAAGATTATGGTATGTATCGGTCACAACCCTACAACGGCTTTTCTAGCCGAAGTGACCTGTGGGCAGTGGCTCTCAGCCATATATATCAACATGTGTCGTTGGATTTGGGGAGCAACTGCGCAATCAGGGAACTAGGATAGATACTAGCTAGTCTAGTTTACTCCCCGACACATAGGGCCTACAACAATTAGATGTTTTATGGGTCTCAACAGGCCCGACCCAAGTGGTAGACCATCTAGGCCCGGGCATAGGGCAACGGGTGGTGGGGAGCAACAATTTGGCAAATGTTATGTACATATAAATATTAGTATGGAAGCCTCACTGTTGTAGTACATGGCCGAGTAGTTTGCTTCTTTCTATTGAAGCTGTGTGACAAGGGATCAATTCCTCCTGTTGTATTCATCTTGTTGTATTTTTTATTGTTTTAACTGGCCTTGCTTGGGGGAATAACTTCGTTTATTCTAATTCAACATAGAAATACAATCAGTTAAAATATATAGTTTTATTATTTATTAATTTGGAAGGGGCTTAAAATACATTTCCAAACAATTTCAGAACATAATTTCCAATTAAAAGAAATTTTAGTTTCAAATCAAAACTCATAAATCTACTATGCGACTGAAAGGAAATCAATAAATTGCAATTCGATTCCAAATCACTTGAAAGCACTTTTTAAAGATAATTCATGCATTTTTACAATTCTTCTTTGACAGTTGAAATAATATTAATATCATATAAATTTTATAACTCAAGATCTCATTTAAAGCATAAACTTAATCAGTTCAGCTTTTCAAATTTTCAAATACGGATTCTCAATTGAAAATAGTCTTCCAAGGCCACAAAATAAATTTTCATAAATGGAAATTATCATTTAATACATAAATTTGAATTCATCTCACCATTGCTTTGAAATATTATTAACACTTTCAAATTTATAAATTCGAATAAATTTAATAACATGCTATAAAATATAAAATCAAATTTTAATTATAAAATTTATTTAAACGTCTTCGTTGTTAATGGTAAATTAATAAAATTATAGATATTAGAAAATTCGCATATTTGAGAAATTTCTTAAATCATCACTTCCAAATAATTTCGATTTTAAGAATATTCAAACAACTCACTTAAATAAACTTTATTACTAACAATATTCCAAATTTAAATAAAAATCATTTTGAAATTTGATATTTGTTTGAAAAAAACAATTTCTTCCTTAAAGCTTCCAATTCAATGAATTAATTCCCTTCCGATAAATTACTGATGTGATTTCTTCTCAAGGACAATGGATGAAATTATATGATTTCATTAAAGCATTTGATCAAAATATGTAATTCTTTTTCATTCAATTCAATTGATTTCCTCGACCAACACAATGAATTCATAAAATTATATTACCTAAACAATAATTGTGAGTTATTCGAAATAACTCATACAAAAAAAAACTAAGCCCAATTGACTATTCAATATCTTTACAATTCAATCGATATTGATTAAACCACTTAATGATTAATTCAAAAATCCAATTAAAGTAAACAGGTCATAAACTAGATCATTGTTGTGAGGAAGCAATAATTACTCACATCATCGACACTTTCCTATATGAAACAAACATTTCCAAATTACTATCGAATTCTGGTAGTTGTTAGCTTAAAATAGGCCCAAAAGTGTCACTTATTCTCACCTACATGCCCCCACCAAACTTTAATTATCTACCCTATATTCGCATCATTTTTTCCGACACTAATATCACCACTTTACTTGTTCATGTCCTCGTGTCTACCACCTTGGCAACATAAATAAAGCCAGGACAACCATCTCTATTTCTTGACGTCGACACTCGATCGTGGCTACTAAGATGTCATCGGCTTCGCTCCTTTCAGGCACGTGTGTAATGACCCGCATTCTATGCATCAAAGGATCGTAGAATATTTATTTCATTCACATACGAAGTCGTATGGTCATGTGACTTTGGGAAACGACTATTGGGGTCATTTACCATGTTCACGATTTTTGCCGAATTTAAAATGTCCGTTTGCCCCTAGCGAATCTAGTTTTGCCTATAACTTTTGATTGTTAAGGAGTTTTGACCTGCAACAACTTCCACTAGATTCGGATAATGGTTTACATTTCCGTAGAGTAGTCACATTAATCAAACGGACTTATCGTTTGGGAGATATGGCTGAAATAAGGTTTGAAGATGGCAAAACAGCTTAACGGGCTTAATTAGGTGATTAGTGGTTAGGCCCATAATTCATTGCGGGATTGGGGTTATGGAAGGGCTAAAAAAAGTTAGAGGATGATTCATTTCATTTTTCCAGTGGCCACTTACCTTCCTTTAACCCTAATAATGGCCTCCTCCACCTTCTTAATTCATCCCTAATCACATATTAAGCAAATTTACATCAAATTAAGGCGGATTAGCACCAAAATCGAGATAGAGCTGCTGGAACACATAGGAATTTGACCCAAATCAGTGGAGTTTTTAGGTCTATAATTTATTTATAGCTAAGGTGAGTGATTTGCACTTTTATTCACTAATTACGGCTAATTAGGGGTGATTAGTGATAATTAGCAAAATTATGTATCATTAAAATTTGGAAAAATATATAGAAATTTTAGAATGTTATTTTATGACTCTGTTGTAAATTTGAGTTAATTTGGATTAAGTTTGTTAATCCTATTGTTAAAACATGGTTAAGGGGATTAAGGAAAAATCATGCTTTTCGGGTATGTTTGATCCTAAATAACACATATGATTAATGTTTTAATGTTTTTGATTGATTCTATATGATGCTACTACTGTTTTGTATGGTTCATGATTTCTTGGTAAAGTTAGAATGGTTGAAAACGCCATCGTGGCTTGTTGAAAGGAGCGTAGGAATTCAAATCGGACAGGGTGCGGCTCGTGACCATCGGCTCGTGACCTAGGCATCACGATCGACCTTGTGAGATAGCACGACCCGATCCGCCCGAACCGTGAAGCAACCTAGGACGTTGGCCATGAACCGATCAGGAGAAGAAGCATCACCACGAGCCGCTAGGAAGATCATCATCACGAGAAGGACCCACGAACCGGAGCTTGGGAACACTAACCACGAGCCCCATGTTCTCACGAACCGTGAGCTAATGCCAAGGGGCAAGCCACGAGCCGCGAGCCAATGCCAGGGGGCCACGAGTCGACCTTCGGGCTTGGATAATGAACCGATGACGACTGGAACTTGAGATGCAAAGGAAGTCCAGACGAGAAGTTATTACTCAGAATCCAGATGAGAACCAACGAGTTAATTGCTAGAGTTGGGCTTTGCTGCGGGACGTGTGCAAAGGGGTTATCGATATCTATAACTTTGGTTCACCATTGAGTGAGGGGGGCATGTAGACGAACCAGATCCAGGGAAGTGTGAACTGGTTTTCCCATTAGGGTTATTGACTATGATCCAGTGCAGTAGGGTTAGAGTAATAGTTGTACGGAGTTGCCGTCATGGCCCCAAATGGCAAAGTGGTCGTAGCAATAGTTGTACAGAGTTGATGTCATGGCCCCAATAGATTTGGTGATCAAAGCGGTGGATATCGTATGCTTTACGCAATGTGTAAGAGATGTGAGTATGATTGCTATGTTTGATGTTTGTTATCACCATGACATGCACACTCCCATTTTTACACTATATGTTACTATTACCTTAGAGTATTGTACATCTTGTTGTGCTAACTCTTTGGTTGCAGGTCCAGGTTCAGGTATGATTATTTATACCTGTTATTATTTTATTCTGCTGCTATCGCTCATACCAGACTTTTGTCTGACCTAGAGTTTTATGTCTCTTCTTATTACTCTAGGAGCTCCTAAACGAGCAAACTAGAGACAAGCCAGGTGGTTATGCACGAGTAACTGTCCGGAGACGAGCAGAAGGCTTCCACATAGTATTTACATATATTCTCCTTGTTTTGTTGCTGGTCACTGCTTTGGGCATTAGTAGTGTACCTTTTCTATTTTGCTTTAGAGACAATATTTTGAAGTTGTAATAATGATGGTTTGGATCATAAGTTTTATTTTGGATTCCGCTGCTATGATGGTTTAGTTTTTAGCTTATGCACTGTCTCACCTGTTTTATATCAAGTTTTGTTATTATTATATTTTATTCCATGTGTTGTGAGATATACTACAGGTTCTTGGTGGTTCATCGTTTCAAAACCCTTTTCCTTGACGACCGTCCTGTGCTAGTCTGGCATTAGTATAGCGCATTTCGAGGAAATGTCGGCTGGTTTGGGGCGGACCGTCACACTTGGTATCAGAGTCAAGTTGCGTAGTTTAACCTATGGGAAGACATCAAGGAGAGATAGTATATGTATATGATAGCACGTATGTGTAATATTTTGGTTTTCAAAAGCTATATGTATGTACACTATTAGTATATCTAAGGATGAAGTCGCATTGCACTGGCACCACTAAGGAGATGGTTAATCGTTTTCTTTTTACAGATTGAACGATGATCCAAAATACAAGGAGTACTGGTTCATGGACAAACAATGGGAATGTCCCTGATATGAGGACGATGTTCTCGGTCTTCATGAAAGAGATGCTTAGGGATGCTCAAGGAGAAGTTCCTAATGCTGCTAACGGTGGTGGTGCAGAAGTGCATGTGCCTAGAGCCGATTTTGCCAAGCTTAACAAGGATTATACTAGCCTTGGTGGGAAGTTTTTTCATGGAACGGAATCGGTTACGGATGTTCAAGATTGGCTTGATAGTTGTGAGTGCATCATCGAGGATTTAGGAATCGATGATGCAATGAAAAGAAAGTTAGCATCACATTAACTTCAAGGACGGGCTATGAATTGGTGGAATGCTATTAAAGTAGCTACTCCAAAGGATCAAATTACTTGGAATCAGTTTAAGATTTGCTTCAATGATAAGTTTATCCCAGTTGCTCAGAAATCAGAATTGTTTAGGAAATTCTTGGAGCTTAAGCAGAATGGTTGGGCAGTCTCAGATTATATTGTCGAGTTCGATACTTTATCGAAATATGGATTATCTCTTATCGATACCATCGAGAAGAAGAATGAGAAGTTCATAACTGGCTCGGATGAGTACTTGGGGGAAAGACTTATAAACCACATCGACGAGACTTTCGAGTCTATTATGGGAAAGGCATTGAGGTCTGAGAGCCTTTACCTAAGTCAAAAACCGAGGTTGTTATTACATCTGCAGAGGAGCCAAAGCCATAGGTAAGCGGTGGAGGCAAGAATAATTCCGAGAATAAGAGAAAGCAGAACCAGACCAAGGATGGTTAGAAAAAGAAGAATAAGAAAGATATCGAGTACTTTAGCTGTGGCAAGAAGGGCCACTATGCCAACAATTGTCGAATAAAACCTAGGGAAAAGAAGTGCCTCAACTGTGGCCAAGTGGGACATTTTAAGAATGAATGTCCACAACCTCCTAAAGAGAAGCAGATCGTGAAAACATATGCTATCAACGTTGTTCCTTCTTCGTCGAATGCCCCAACTGCGGCGCAGAAGGGAAAAGGTGTCTTTATTCAAGGTATGCTTTCTATTTGTGATGTTCCTATTCGAGTGTTGTTTGATATCGGGGCTTCCCATTCCTTCGTATCTAGTGACCTGGTAGATAGGATGGAATTGGAAACCGAAATTGTCGATAGACCTTCAATTGTGACGAACCCGATCGGTGGTTCGACTAGCCTTTGTAAGATTTGTCGTAATTTGTTCTTATCGATTCATGGATGTATGTTTGCTTGTGATTACTTTGTTTTGGGCTTTACTGGGTTTGGTATTATTTTGGGAGTCGATTGGCTCCAAAGGTATGGGGTGGTGGTAGACTGCGAGGGGTCTTCGGTCACCATTAGGGCGGATGATGGGCGGAGGGTACTGTTTGGTTGCCTACCTAGTGATGGGGTGATGGCTAATTTTCTAAATTCCCTCGACATCCCGCAGGATGAGTTATCAGATGTACCTATTGCTGGCGAGTATCCGGACATCTTCGAGGAAGTGACTGGACTTCCACCACACAGAGAGATTGAGTTTCGGATTGATTTAGTGAAAGATGCCAGACCTATAGTGATGCCTCTTCATCGTATGGCGCCAAGGGAGCAGCGAGAGCTCGAGGTGTAAGTGGATGACCTTTTGAAGAAGTGATTTATCCGAAGAAGTGTTTCCAGGTGGGGATCACCAGTTGTATTTGCTACCAAGGCCGATGGTTCCCTTTGATTGTGCGTAGACTACCGAGAGTTAAGTAAGGTGATGAGGAAGAATAAGTGTCCTCTAAAGCGGATATACTATTTGTTTGATCAGTTTTCCCAGTTAGATCTCATGACAGGTTTTCATCAGCTCTGAGTAGTAGTTGATAGTATACCTAAAACGACATTTCGGACGCCGTCGGGATTCTATGAATGGTTGGTCATGCCATTCGGGTTGACCAACTGTAATAACCCGGAAATCTGAGCCAATTTTAAATTTTTATTTTGGCGGTTTTAATGAATTTTCAATATTTAAAGTGAATTATTTTAAATAATGACGACGAGAAATTTATTTTGAATAGAATTCGAACATATATATATCTATATAGATCGACGTTAGAATATAATTAATTATTTATAATTATAAAAGGAATTGAAAATGGCGTGGTAGTTCGATATTTCGATTTCAAATGAATGTACAGGATTCAAAATAAACCGGATTTTAGTGAAACCAAAAATATTAGAATCTATTTGAGAATATCTTTCCAATGGATCCAAGAAATCGAAATTTCATAGCGGGAATCAAAAGTTATGTCCAGTTGAAAATTCAGAATAGTCGCTATGGAATTCTGGCCCTTAAAAATGGAAATTTTGCAAACGACCTCGGTTTTCGACGAAACCACTTTTGCTGGATCCGTGATGTCAAGTTATTGCTAGGTTTCAAAATTCGTAATTTTTTGAATCAATATGTGAGTGTGGCAAAGGAAAACGCATTTGGCAGGTTTTAGTTGATTTTAATCGACTGGAAAATGGCCATTTTTCAAACGGTCTCAGAATGCGACAAAATTAGTTTTCTTAGGACCGTATCGTCAATACGAAATTAGAAAATATTTTTCGAGAATTTTTGAGTCCATATTTGGCCCCGGTAAATTGAAATGTGCGTTCAAATTCAATATATAGATTTATATTTTGATTTTGACGAAAATTGATCGAAACAGTCGAATCAGCCTGCGATATATCCCATTGTGTTCGGAATGGGGGTAATTAGATAGGGACGACAATCGGTGGGCTTGATTTCGAGGTCGAAATAAAAAGTAACTTTATGGATTATAAAATTAATAAAATATATTTATAAATAAATATAACCTCTCCCCTCAGTACGCTCCCTCCAGTCAAAAAAAAGGGCAGAAGCCCTCGTCGATGTCACCCCCCTTGCCTCGTCGCCTCCTGGATCTCGTCGAGCGCGCTGCTCCGGAGCCCTGCAACCCGCCGTTAACGTTAGCCCTCCGACCATCCTCCCTTCCCCTTCTCTCACCTCGCAGCGCTGAAATCCCCCACCCCATTTTCTTTGAACGACAACGGAAATCGCCCTCCCTCTCAATTCGATCTGACGCCGGCCAACACCCTAAACACCACCGACCCCAAATCCATCGCTTCCACCTCCCCCTCCGCCAGATCTAACTTCTCCGCCCCCTCTGACATCACCAAGCACTGTAAGCGTTTTATTTATGTTTTCTATTTAATATAATTAGTTGTAAAATGTATAAAAATCAGATTTTTTTACATTATGTCATAGGAATGTTTGAATACATGAAGCAATGATTTTTATTTGCAAAAGATTGGATTTTTAACAAAGTAAAGGTTCGATTTTTATATAAATGAAGGCGGGATTTTTAAACATATAATAGAGATTAAAAATATGATTTTTAATATTTTATAATTAAAAATATGATTTTTATATTATAGAAAGAATAAAAATTTGATTTTTATATTATATAGATAGTAAAAATTTGATCTTTAATATAAGAACACCGTTGAAAAAAAAATAGAATTTTTATCTATATAATAGCGGTGTAAAAATAGAATTTTTATATACATAGCAACAATATAAAAACGTGATTTTTATATACATAGCAACAATATAAAAATGTGAATTTTATATATGTAGTGGCTACGGACAATGAAATTGACAAAAGGCGAGCACGGCGAAGACTTCCTACATATGAAGAGTCGTGGCGTTTGCTTTAGCTCTTGGTGAGAACTCCTCACTTTTATTTTTATTTCTAGTTTGAAATATATACTAGGATGCAGACGGTGTTTAGTAACACCAGACACCCGTCGTCCACAGACTATGGATGACTTGTTTGTTTGATTGCTATGTTGTGAAATTTGATTGTGTGATGTGGAATGAAATATAATATTTTATAGTGGAAAATATTTTATAGTTAAAAAAAAATATAATTTTTAACATGGATATATAATAAATATTTATAAACAAATCAGACGATATGTTTATATACACTGATTTGACTGATATTGATCGGGATGGTAAATTTTACACATCGCCCAACTGCAAAAATAAAATCTGTGTTTGTTGATTTGAAACCCCACACTGTATTGGGATGAGATTTGACGTACACTAATCCCGATTGTTTAGTTGTATGTCAATCGATGGATTGACAGACTGTGTAAGCGTTAATTATTTATATTTAATGCTTATGCAGTTGTGTGGTGCACTCTGGATGATGGTTGATTATTTATCGTTGTTATTATATACATGTGTTGTAGAAAATCCATATAATTAACATTATATGGTAATTGATTGGGCCTCATTCCAGTTTTGAAATAAAATATTTGAATAGAAATATTTGAAATAGAATATTTGAATAGAAATATTTGAAATAGAATATTTGAATAGAAATATTTAATAAAGAAATATTTGAAATAGAACATTTGAAAATAGAAATATATGAAGCCGTGTTGATTAGATTTGTGTCATTTTAACGTGAGCGATATTTATATCTATTTTATTCATTTTTATAACGAATATCGAAAAGCAAGTGATTTCAAAATATAACGTTTTGAAAATATTATCATTTATATGATTAATGATATGGAATATTCAATTTTGATTTGAAATTGAATATGAAGTTCAAACCGTTTTGAAAATGAATTTAAAACGATTTATAAAATACGTTTTGAAAGGAAATCGATGAAATATATATAATATAAATATATTATATATATAATGGCCTGAATAGAACGCGTCGCGCGTTCTCGAATTTCGACCATTGACTTCGAATGGATATTACGGGAGAGCCGACCGTCGGATTCTCTTAAAACCGGAACCTTGGGGTTCGTATCTAAAAGATCTTTCTAACGAATATTAGTGATTTGAAATCTAACGGTTGGATTTGGAATTATGTCCAAATGAAATTTTGAAAAGGTCGCTGTAAGTGCTGTTCGATGGCCGTTGATGGAAATCGACTGTACGGGCCTTGATAAAATTATTAAAAATAGTAATAATTTGTGTAAAATCATAAGAAATGATTTGTGAAGAATTGGGATGAAAATTCCAGATCTGAAAAGATAAAAATAGATTTTTATCGAAATGAGCTAGTTTTGAACTAGAATTATAAATCTATTTATTTTTAAATAAATAAAGTGGATTTGAAATGGTTTTGAAAATAACCAGAATTTCCAATATATAAAGTGGAAATGGATTTGAATCGAAATTGTCTTTGGAATGTTCTGATGTTGGATTTCGTGATTATACGGATATTGTTCTGGAAATTTGAAAGATATATTTATATCGTTATTTCCAATACGATATTTGTTGGTCGTAGAATTTGATATTGAATATAAGTCGATATATTTTCTATTCAGAGCCTTGTATTTAATATCAAATGGGATTTGGGTTTGTCGTGAATGGTGTCTTCATTAATAGTGTTCTTAAACCCAGTTCAGAAAAAGATTAAATCTTTTATTTAGATTTAATGAAGTGTACCAATTAAATGGTATTTAATTGGAATTGAATTTGAATTTGAATTGATTTTTGGGTTTATCGTGAACAGTGTTTTAAATAACACTTGTTCTTTAACCCGATAATTAATGGAATGTGATTTTGGGTTGTCGTGAACGGTATCTTCAATAATACTGTTCTTAGACCCAACGGAGTTAAGAAAAACAGAAACTAACTGAAGATTAGTTAAGTTGAATGGTTTCTTGGTTATTGATCTGATTTTGGTTTCGGCCTTCGGGGTTAATACTTAGGGAATTACTCACTTGCTATTTTACGGTTAAAAGCTGATAGAATGGAATGTGATTTTGGGGTTTATAATGAACCGTGTTTTAAATGACATTGATTCTTTAACCCAGTTAAAGATTAAAACTAAGTGGAGTTTTAATGAATCTTTAATTAGATTGAAATGATCGAGAATGGAGTATCACCAGTTTTGCTCCAGGCGATAGTTAAATCTTTAATTACATTTGAATATGAAATGGTAATTAATTTACCGATAACACCGTGGTGTTAAATATGAAGTATTACCAGTTTTACTTCATGGGATGAATAGGTTGGGATTGGGGAATTAAAATAAATGATTACTTCGGTGTGGTTCGCTAATCCCGACTAGTTTGAAGTGATATTCAAAGGAAGATTAAAGTATAAATTTAAAGGAATTTATCTTTGATAAAATTAATGGGAACCTTTCCCTAAGAATGTGAAATTTAGAAACTAACTGTAGGTTTGCTAGGCAGAACGGTTTCCTGGGTATTGATCTGATGTTGGTTTCGGCCTTTGGGGTTAATATTTGGGGAATTATTCTCTTGTTAATTTACGGTTAGTGACTGATGAATTGGAATGAGGTATATGTTGTGTTTGTGTAACACTTGTTTATTATATTCGCGAGTTATTCAGAAAGACCGGGTTTATCCCATTCTGAATAGCTGATTCGACGATGAGTCAAAGATGAAGACGGTGGTTGAAGACCGGAGGTCTTCACGTCGTTTGGATAATTACTGATGATCTTGATTGGGACGTACACCCAAGAGGAGGGAATCAGTTGGTGATCGTCCAGACGTACTTGGAGATCGATGGATATGCGGGGTACTAGGTGCCTCTGGTTTCGTTCAGACCCAGAACGGACTTGCCGATGGACTGTGTCTCCGACATTGGATATCATTCTGTGTGATTGATGGATATTGGTTGCATGGAGTGGTCTGCCTGTGTGGCATGCTAAGATGCAAATGATCAAGGCTTCTGTTGAAAAGCAAAGTCTTGTGGTTGATGATCAAGGCACAGCCTGTGTGGCACAACTTTGTATAACGTTGATTCGCGAGCCTCACACGTCGGTAGTGGACCAGAAACGGGAGAGGACATCAGGGAGGGCATGCGTTTCCTTCTAGTTAGAAGTGGCGTCAGTGGTTTGACATGCCCTGACGAGTTTGACTTACGTGGTTGTTGATGTTGCGAGGTGCCTCGGATATATCGGTGACTATGTGAAGCCGATGGAGTCATTTATTGACTCATTGACACACCCATAGGGTGGGGAAACGCAGTGTTCAGGCATAATAATCCACATCGGTGGACCGGCCCTGACGATCCAAGGCTTGTCTGCGCGCTTGCCTGAGGGGCGGACTAGAGCGTCTCGAATTCGGTGAGGACTATCTTTTGCCTCGGTTCACAGAAGGAAATCCAATTTCCAAATACATGACTTTGCGGTTCTGATTGTAGAGCCTAGTATTGGCGACATGATATATGGTACCCATGCCATCTATGATTAATACTTATGATTGAAATTGTTTTGACACTATGCACTTATTATAGTATCAAATGATTTGTCTTTAGCGTATCAAGCATTCTTTGGCCATTATAAGGTAAATCCCTATCCTCCGGCTTGTGTTCCATTGTGTGATGGGACCTGGGTCTTATAATAGCTTCATTGTTCTTTTTTTAGCATTGCGTTGTTGTTTTATGCACTGGTATTCTGGGGAGGAAACCCGTTCCGTGTTATACGGCGTGGTCCCTTGATTTATCTAACTTTAAAATAATGATTAATAACTATTTTAGATCTCACACCAGTCACATGACTGACCTGGAGTTTATTGTTTTAACTTATATTCTGGGTGCTATTATTTTCGACAAAGCCAGCTAGTAGTTTTGGTTTTGCAGATTTATATTCACAGGATCCTGATTTACAGCTAGAACGATACTCGAAAAGCTCTGTATCCGTGTATTACTTCTAGTTGTGTTTTTTATTATTTTTCCGCTGCTATGTAAGGTATTGTAATCTCTTTTTCTGTTGTGTAATATTTATTTATACTCTGTATATTCTTGTAATCTGATGGAATTGTTGTAATAAACAATGAAATGTTCTTCTGTTTGCCTTCCGATGTGTCTTGTACTCAACTCAATCCGTGATTTCCCGTAAGGGGGATTTCGGGTCGTCTCAGTTTGGTATCAGAGCTTTGGTTTACAGAGCTCGGAGAACAAGACACATTAGAAACAAATGAAAGGATTCATCAGATATTGGATTAGTAATATCCAATAAGAATGACTCGTTAGAGATAGGATCAGTAGTATCCTAGAACGAGTGTGAAGAGTAGTGTTTTTGAAATAAAAGCGAAAACAAGTTTTGTTTTGAAATTTAATTCAATTATTCGTATTTGAATATTTATTTGTATTGAATTTGGACAATCCAGTATATAAAGATTTTGCATACACGCCTTGCAAACGTGTATTCGAAGTTTTAATATAATGGATAGATATAGAGTCACACTCTAGTCGCCCGGAGATGATTCTGATGATTGTAGCTACATCATCAGAATTATTATTCGAGTTTCGAAAGTGGGATTTCTATATGATTCCAATTGACTGGCGTGAGAACCGAAACTAGATAGGGCTTATTGTTGTGATTTAGCATCAAAAATCTGATTTTTGGACTATGTATCAAAGTTATGAATTTGAAAAGCTAATCAACTAATTGATTGCTGATTGTGTTATTTATTATTGTTTCATTAATTAAATGTTGAACCATTAGCCAAATTGTATCAAATAGTGAGTGTATTGAAAATTTGTCGCATTTGCTTGCATATACATGTACTTACATTGAACATGTCATAGCAAGGAGGCTAGAGCAGAAGAATAAAATTGTTTGCCCGACAAATAGGTACATGTTTATTGTATTTCTTTGGGTTTGGATGATTTTATGAGCCGATTGGCTTTTTCTTTTTTCTTTTGGATTGAAGAAGGCCATGGGAGGCTATATGAAATAACCCGAAGTCCGCGGTGCAGAGGAGGTTATGGCGAAATTTTTCGAAAATTTAGGGTATTAGCCAAATTTTTGAGAAATTTGAAAAGTTCTTAGAAACTGAAAAGTTGAAGAACTTAAGCCGTAAAGAAAATAATGGAAGTTGAGTTGATTTGTTAAACAACTTTCGGCTTCATTCCTTTTCGGGGACGAAAAGTTTTAAGTGGGGGAGATTGTAATAACCCAGAAATCTGAGCCAATTAAAAATTTTTATTTTGGCGATTTTAATGTATTTTCAATATTTAAAGTGAATTATTTTAAATAATGACGACGAGAAATTTATTTTGAATAGAATTCAAACGTATATACCTATATAGATCGACGTTAGAATATAAATAATTATTTATAATTATAAAAGGAATTGAAAATGGCGCGGTAGTTCGATATTTCGACTTCAAATTTCAAATGAATGTACAGGATTCAAAATAAACTGGATTTTAGTGAAACCAAAAATATTAGAGTCTATTTGAGAATATCTTTCCAACGGATCCGAGAAATCGAAATTTCATAGCGGGAATCAAAAGTTATGTCTAGCTGAAAATTCAGAATAGTCGCTATGGAATTCTGGCCCTTAAAAATGGAAATTTTGCAAACGACCTCGGTTTTCGACGAAACCACTTTTGCTGGATTCGTGATGTCAAGTTATTGCTAGGTTTCAAAATTCGTAATTTTTCGAATCAATATGTGAGCGTGGCAAAGGAAAACGCGTTTGACCAGTTTCAGTTGATTTTAATCGACTGGAAAATGGCCATTTTTCAAACGGTCTCAGAATTCGACGAAATTAGTTTTGTTAGGACCGTATCATTAATACGAAGTTAGAAAATATTTTTCGAGAATTTTTAGAGTCCATATGTGGCCCCGATAAATTGAAATGTGCGTTCAAATTCAATACATAGATTTATATTTTGATTTTGACGAAAACTGATCGAAATAGTTGAATCAGCCTGCGATATATATCCCATTGTGTTTGAAATGGGGGTAATTAGATAGGGACGACAGTCGGTGGGCTTAATTTCGAGGTCGAAATAAAAAGTAACTTTATGGATTATAAAATTAATAAAATATATTTATAAATAAATATAACTTCTCCCCTCAGTACCCTCCCTCCAGTCAAAAAGAAAAGAAAAGGGCAGAAGCCCTCGTCGATGTCGGCCCCCTTGCCTCGTCGCCCCCTAGATCCCATCGAGCGTGCCGCTCCGGAGCCCCGCCACCCGCCGTTAACGTCAGCCCTCCGACCATCCTCCCTTCCCCTTCTCTCACCTCACAACGCTGAAATCCCCCAACCCCCTTTTCTTTGAACGACAACGGAAATCGCCCCCTTCAATTCGATCTGACGCCGGCCAACACCCTAACCACCACCGACCCCAAATCCGTCGCTACCACCTCCCCCTCCGCCAGACCTAACCTGTCCGCCCCCTCTGACATCACCAAGCACTGTAAGCGTTTTATTTATGTTTTCTATTTAATATAATTAGTTGTAAAATGTATAAAAATCCGTTTTTTTTACAGTATGTCATAGGGATGTTTGAATACATGAAGCAATGATTTTTATTTGCAAAAGATTGGATTTTTAACAAAATAAAGGTTCGATTTTTATATAAATGAAGGCGAGATTTTTAAATATATAATAGAAATTAAAAATATGATTTTTAATATTATATAGTTAAAAATATGATTTTTATATTATAGAAAGAATAAAAATACGATTTTTATATTATATAGATAGTAAAAATTTGATCTTTATTATAAGAACACTGTTGAAAAAAATAGAATTTTTATCTATATCTTAGCGGTGTAAAAATGGAATTTTTATATACATAACAATAATAAAAAAACCTGATTTTTATATACATAGCAACAATATAAAAATGTGATTTTTATATATGTAGTGGCTACAAACAAAGAAATTGACAAAAGGCGAGCACGGCGAAGAATTCCTACATATGAAGAGTCGTGGCGTTTGGTTTAGCTCTTGTTGAGAACTCCTCACTTTTATTTTTACTTCTAGTTTGAAATATATACTAGGATGCAGACAGTGTTTAGTAACACCCGACACCCGTCGTCCACAGACCATGGACGACTTGCTTGTTTGATTGCTATGTTGTGAAATTTGATTGTGTGATGTGGAATGAAATAGAATATTTTATAGTAAAAAAATATAATGTTTAACGTGGATATGAAATAAATATTTATAAACAAATCGGATGATTTGTTTATATACACTGATTTGACTGATATTGATTGGGACGGTAAATTTTACACATCGCCCAACTGCACAAATAAAATATGTGTTTGTTGATTTGAAACCCCACATGGGTATTGGGATGAGATTTGACGTACACTAATCCCGATTGTTTAGTTGTATGTCAATCGATGGATTGACAAATTGTGTAAGCATTAATTATTTATATTTAATGCTTATGTAGTTGTGTGGTGCACTCTTGAAGATGGTTGATTATTTATCACTATTATTATATACATGTGTTGTAGAAAATCCATATAATTAACATTATATGGTAATTGATTGGGCCTCATTCCAGTTTTGAAATAAAATATTTGAATAGAAATATTTGAAGTAGAATATTTGAATAGAAATATTTGAAATAGAATATTTGAATCGAAATATTTGAAATAGAATATTTGAAAAAGAAATATTTGATAACGAAATATTTGAAATAGAATATTTGAAAATAGAAATATATGAAGTCGTGTTGATTAGATTTGTGCCATTTTGACGCGAGCGATATTTATATCGATTTTATTCGTTTTTATAAAGAATATCGAAAAGGAAGCGATTTCAAAATATAAGGTTTCCAAAATATTATCATTTATATGATTAATGAAATCGAATACTCAATATTGATTTAAAATTGAATATGAAGTTGAAACCATTTTGAAAACGAATTTAAAACGATTTATAAAATACGTTTTGAAAGGAAATCGACGAAATATATATAATATATATATTATATATATAATGGCTTGAATAGGACGCGCTGCGCCGCGGTAGTTCGCGAATTTCGACCATTGACTTCGAATCGATATTACGTGGGATTCGACAGTCGGATTCTCCTAAAACCGGAACCGTTGGGTGCTTATCGAAAAGAGCTTTCTAACGAATATTAGAGATTTGAAATCTAACGGTTTGATTTGGAATTATGTCCAAATCAAATTTGGAAAAGGTCACTGTAAGTGTAGTTCGATGGCCGTTGATGGAAATCGACTGTACGGGCGTTGATAAAATTATTAAAAATAGTAATAATTTGTGTAAAATCATAAGAAATGATTTGTGAAGAATTGGGATGAAAAATTCCAGATTTGAAATGATAAAAATAGATTTTTATCGAAATGAGCTAGTTTTGAACTAGAATTATAAATCTATATATTTTTAAATAAATAAAATGGATTTGAAATGGTTTTGAAAATAACCAGAATTTCCAATATATAAAGTGGAAATGGATTTGAATCAAAGTTGTCTTTGGAATATTTCGATGTTGGATTTCGTGATTATACAGATATTGTTCTGGAAATTTGAAAGATATATTTATATCGTTATTTCCAATACGATGTTTGTTGGTCGTAGAATTTGATATTGAATATAAGCCGATATATTTTCTATTCGGAGCCTTGAATTTAATATCAAATGGGATTTGGGTTTGTCGTAAATGGTGTCTTCATTAATACTGCTCTTAAACCCAGTTGAGAAAAAGATTAAATCTTTTATTTAGATTTAATGAAGTGTACCAATTAAATGGTATTTAACTTGAATTGATTTATGGGTTTATTGTGAACGGTGTTTTATATAACACTTGTTCTTTAACCCAATAATTAATGGAATGTGATTTTGGGTTGTCGTGAACGGTATCTTCGATAATACTGTTCTTAGACCCAACGGAGTTAAGAAAATCAGAAACTAACTGAAGATTAGTTAAGTTGAATGGTTTCTTGGGTATTGATCTAATGTTGGTTTCGGCCTTCGGGGTTAATACTTAGGGAATTTCTCACTTGCTATTTTACGGTTAAAATTTGATAGAATGGAATGTGATTTTGGGGTTTATAATGAACCGTGTTTTAAATGACATTGATTCTTTAACCCAGTTAAAGATTAAAACTAAGTGGAGTTTTAATGAATCTTTAATTAGATTGAAATGATCGAGAATGGAGTATCACCAGTTTTGCTCTAGGCGATAGTTAAATCTTTAATTAGATTTAAACGTGAAATGGTAATTTAATTTATCAATAACACCGTGGTGTTAGATATGAAGTATTACCAGTTTAACTTCATGGGATGAATAGGTTGGGATTGGGGAATTAAAATAAATGATTACTTCGGTGTGGTTCGCTAATCCCGACTAGTTTGAAGTGATATTCAAGGAAGATTAAAGAATAAATTTAAAGGAATTTATCTTTGATAAAATTAATGGGAACCTTTCCCTAATAATGTGAAATTTAGAAACTAACTATAGGTTACTAGGCAGAATGGTTTCCTGGGTATTGATCTGATGTTGGTTTCGGCCTTCAGGGTTAATATTTGGGGAATTATTCTCTTGTTAATTTACGGTTAGTGACTGATGAATTGGAATGAGGCGTATGTTGTGTTTGTGTAACACTTGTTTATTATATACGCGAGTGATTCATAAAGACCAGGTTTATCCCATTCTGAATAACTGATTCGATGATGAGTCGAAGATGAAGATGGTGGTTGAAGACCGGAGGTCTTCACATCTTTTGGATAATTACTGATGATCTTGAATGGGCCGTACACCCAAGAGGAGGGAATCAGTTGGTGATCGTCCAGACGTACTTGGAGATCGATGGATATGCGGGGTACTAGGTGCCTTTGGTTTCGTTCAGACCTAGAACGGACTTGTAGATGGACTGTGTGTCTGACATTGGATATCATTCTGTGTGATTGATGGATATCGGTTGCATGGAGTGGTCTTCCTGTGTGGCATGCTAAGATGCAAATGATCAAGGCTTCTGTTTAAAAGCAGAGTCTTGTTGTTGATGATCAAAGCACAGCCTGTGTGGCCTAGCTTTGTGTAGCATTGATTCGCGAGCCTCACACCCCGGTAGTGGACCAGAAACGGGAGAGGACATCAGGGAGGGCATGCGTTTCCTTCTAGTTAGAAGTGGCGTCAATGGTTTGACACGCCCTGATGAGTTTGACTTATGTGGTTGTTGCTGTTGCGAGGTGCCTCAGATATATATCAGTGACTATATGAAGCCGATGGAGTCATTTGTTGACTCATTGACATCCCAACGGGTGGGGAAACGCAATGTTCAGGCATAATAATCCACATCGGTGGACTGTCCCTGACGATCCAAGGCTTGTCTGCGCGCTTGCCTGAGGGTCGGACTAGAGCGTCTTGAATTCGGTGAGGACTATCTTTTGCCTCGGTTCACAGATGAAAATCCAATTTCCAAATACGTGGCTTTGCGGTTTTGATTGTAGAGCCCAGTATTGGCGACATGATATATGGTACCCATGCCGTCTATGATTAATACTTATGATTGAAATTGTTTTGACACTATGCACTTATTATAGTATCAAATGATTTGTCTTTAGCGTATCAAGCATTCTTTGGCTATTATAAGGTAAAACCCTATCCTCCAGCTTGTGTTGCATTGTGTGATGGGACCTGGGTCTTATAATAGCTTCATTGTTCTTTATTTAGCATTGCGTTGTTGTTTTATGCACTGGTATTCTGGGGAGGAAACCCGTTTCGTGTTATACGGCGTGGTCCCTTGATTTACCTAACTTTAAAATAAAGATTAATAGCTGTTTTAGTTCTCACACCAGTAACATGACTGACCTGGAGTTTATTGTTTTAACTTAAACTTTGGGTGCGCTTATTTTCGATGCGGGCAGCTAGTAGTTTTTGTTTTGCATATTTATATTCACAGGATCCTGATCTATAGCTGGAACGATACTCGGAAAGCTCTGTATCCATGTATTACTTCTAGTTGTGTTTTGTATTATTTTTCCGCTGCTATGTAAGGTATTGTAATCTCTGATATTTTTCTGTTGTGTAATATTTATTTATACTCTGTATATTCTTGTAATCTAATGGAATTGTTGTAATAAACAATGAAATGTTCTTCTGTTTGCCTTCCGATGTGTCTTGTACAGAACTCAATCCGTGATTCCCCGTAAGGGGGATTTCGGGTCGTCTCACCAATGCACCCGCATATTTTATGGATCTTATGAATATGGTTTTCAGGGATCAATTAAATAAGTTTTTTCTTGTGTTCATGGACGATATCTTGGTTTACTCGAGGACAGAGGAAGACCATAAGGAACATTTAAGGACAGTGATGGAGGTGTTGAGGAAACACCAATTGAAAGCCAAATTTTCTAAGTGTCAGTTCTGGAGGAGGGAATTGAGATTCTTGGGCCATGTTGTTTCAGAGAATGGTATTGCCGTGGATCCTGCGAAGGTGGCTACGGTACAAGATTGGTTTACGCCCAAGAATGCAACGGACGTGAGAAGTTTCTTGGGGTTAGCTGGATACTATCGTAAGTTTATACAAGACTTCTCCAAGATAGGTGCACCGTTAACTTAGTTAACCAAGAAGAATCAAGCTTTTGTTTGGGGAAAAAAGGTGTGAGTATACATTTAAGAGTCTAAAGGAAAAGTTATAGTTCCTAAGGCAAATGAAGAGATGACAGTATACACGGATGCCTGTGGTACGGGACTAGGTGTTGTACTGATGCATGGAGGTAGGGTTGTGGCATATGCTAGTCAGCAACTGAAACCACACGAGAAAATATATCCTACCCATGATTTGGAATTGGCAGCGATTGTGTCCGCGTCAAAGGTGTGGAGACACTATCTTTTGGGAGAAAGATTCGAGTTTTTTTTACCGATTATAAGTCATTAAAGTACATTTTCTCTCAAAAGGATTTAAATCTTCGTCAGGAGAGATGGTTAAAGTTCTTGGCTTCATATGATTTCAATATCGCATATACACCTGGGAAAGGCAATGCGGTGGCTGATGCATTGAGTAAGAGACATGCCATTTTGGGGGCTATGTTTCTGGAACGGAAGCAACTGGAATATATCGCAGGATATGATTTTATAACTAAGTGCGAATTGGACCCAGAGATGTTAGCAAGTTTGATGATCAGACCCACTTTGATTGATCGGTTCTAGTCAGAGGGACGACCCTAACCTATTAGAAATCATCTCCAATATAGAGATGGGTATCAACGGTGAGGAGATAAACAAGTATGGACTTGATAGAGAAGGATGGCTTAGGAAGAATAGGAGACTAGTTGTACCCAACGTTAATGGATTGAGAGATGAAGTGCTTAGAGGATGTCATCACTCGAAACTGACTATACATCCCAGTGGTAACAAAATGTATCGAGACATGTAGTAGATCTACTACTGGGAAGGGATGAAGAGAGACGTTGGAGAGTTTACATCCAAATACATGAATTGTCTGTTAGTTAAAACCGAGCAAAAGAAGCCTAGTGGTTTTTTACAACCGCTAAAAATTCCTGAATGGAAATGGGAACAAATCTCAATGGATTTTATTGACGGTTTACCCAGGACTAGATCGGGTCATGATAGTATTTGTGTGATTGTGGATCGATTGACCAAAAGCACAAGGTTTATACCGGTCAAGTCGAATAGAACGACAACTAAGTTAGTAGAACTGTATATAAAGTAGGTAGTGAGATTTCATGGAGTACCTTGAGGTATTATGAGTGACCGAGATCCGTTATTTACTAGTGGGTTCTGGAAGAGCTTACAAGAGGCTTTAGGATCAGAATTACATCTCAGTACCGCGTACCATCCTCAAACCGACGGTCAAACAGAGAGACTAAATCGTGTATTGGAGGATCTCTTAAGAGCTTGTATATTGGATTTCAGAGCGTCATGGGATGACCATTTACACCTAGTTGAGTTCACATATAATAATAGTTATCAATCCAGTATTGGTATAGCTCCATTTGAAGCTTTGTACGGAAGACCGTGCAACTCACCATCATGTTGGTTGGAAACTGGTGAGAAGTTTGTGCTTGGGCCCGATGTAATAAGAGAAACTTCAGATAAGATCAAGGTTATTCAATAGCGAATGAAGGCTGCTCAAGATACACAGAAGAGTTATGCTGATAAAAGACGAAGAGAATTGATTCTCCATTGCCGACTTCGTATTCGTCAAGATCTATCCATTAAAGAGTGTGATTCGTTTTGGTAGAAGAGGTAAGTTGGCACCAAGCTTTGTTGGTCCATTTCCAATCCTCGAACAAGTTGGGAATTTAGCGTATAGAGTTGATTACCTGACAAGATGGCGGGAGTGCACAACTATTTCGTGTATCTCAGTCAACGAAGTTTGTGCATGATTCTGATATGACTATTTCAACAGATCAGTTGGATGATATCAAGGTAGAATCCGAGGCAGTTGGGAGCCACAGGACGATTCGTATTGTTGGACACAATACGAAACAACTTTGAAGAAAGACGGTGGAACTAATCATGGTCCAGTGGGGCGATAATGAGAATGACTGTACTTGGGAAACCGAGGAAAACATAAGGAAATCATATCCAGAACTCTTTCCCTGGTAAGGTTTTAATCATGATATAGTTATTCCCTTGTTAGTAAACCGCAAGCTAGGATAGGTTTTTTGTGTTATTATGTATGTTTGATTATTTGTAAATGACTGATAGGCATGCGGGGTGCCACTGTATGTTTTGGTTAAGGAAATTCGGGGGAAAAATTTCTTAAGGGGGAATTGTGTAACAACCCGCATCCTGCACAATGGAGGATCGTTGAATATTTATTTCATTCACATACAAAGTCATATGGTCTTGTAACTTTGAGAAATGAATATTGGGGTCATTTCCCATGTTCACAATTTTTACTGAATTTCAAATGACCATTTCTAACTTTTGATTGGTAAGAATTTTTGACCTAAAACCACTTCCATTGGATTCATATGACGGTTTTCCTTTCCGTAGAGTGGTCACATTAATCAAACGGACTTACCATTTGGGAGATATGGCTGAAATAAGGTTTGAAGATCGAAAAACAGCTTAACCGGGCTTAATTAGGAGATTAGTGGTTAGGCCCATAATCCATTTAAGGATTAGTGTTATGGGAGGACTGAAAAGAGTTAAAGGATTATTCATTTCATTTTTGCGGCCGCTACTTACCTTCCTCTGACCCTAGTAATGGCCTCCACCTTTAAATTCATCCCTAATCGCTTCCTAATCACATATTAAGCAAATCTGCATCAAAATAAGGCGGATTACCATCAAAATTGAGATAGAGCTGCTGGAATACATTGGAGTCCATGCCAAATCAGTTAGAGTTTCAGATCTGGAATTTATTTGTGGCTAAGGTGAGTGATTTGCACTTTTATTCACTCATTACGGCTAATCCTATAGTTAAACATGGTTAAGGGGATTTAGGGGAAAATCATGCTTTTTGGGTGTGTTTGATCTAAATAACTCATATGATTAATGTTTTAATGTTTTTGATTGATTCTATATAATGCTACTACTGTTTGATATGGTTCATGATTGCTTAGTAAAGTTAGAATGGTTGAAAACGCCGTCGTATGGCGAAAATGGCTTGCTAAAAGGAGCACAGGAATTCAGTCTGGACAGGGTGCCGCTCGTGACCATCGGCTCGTGATCTAGGCATCACGATCGACCCAGTGAGATGGCATGACCCAATCCGCCCGAACCACGAAGCACCCTAGGACGTTGGCTACGAACCGACTAGGAGAAGAAGCATCACCATGAGCCGCCAGGAGGAGCATCACAATGCAGGACCCACGAACCGAAGCTTGGGGACACTAACCACGAGCCACCTGTTCTCACGAACCACGAGCCGATTCCGGGGGGGCGAGCCATGAGCCGTGAGATGATGCCAGGGGATGAGCCACGAGCCGTGATCCGCTGCCGGGGGGCCACGAGCCGGCCTTCGGGCCTGGATAACGAACGAACCGATGATGACCGTGAATTCTTCTGAAGATCGATTCCAATTCAACTGGAACCCGAGATGCAAAGGAAGTCCAGTTGAGAATTTATTACTCAGGATACAGATGGGAACCAACGAGTTAACTACTAGAGTTGGGATTTGCTGCGAGACCTATGCAAAGGGGTTATCGATATTTATAACTTTGGTTCACCATTGAGAGAGGGGTGGGTATGTAGACGAACCAGAGCCAGGGAAGTGTGGACTGGTTGACCCGTTAGGCTTATTGACTATGAACCAATGCAGTGGGGTCAGAGTAATAGTTGTACGGAGTTGCCATCATGGCCCCAAAGGGCAAAGTGGTCGTAGCAATAGTTTTACGGAGTTGTCGTCATGGCCCCAATAGATTTGGTGATCAAAGCGGTGGATATCATATGCTTTACACACTGAGTGAGAGATGTGAGGATGATTGCTATGTTTGATGCTTGCTATCACCATGGCACACACACTCCCATTTTTAAACTACATGTTAGTGTTACCTTAGAGTATTGTACATCTAGTTGTGAAAACTCTTTGGTTGTAGGTCGATGTTCGAGTATGATTATTTATACCTATTATTTTTTTATTATGCTGCTATCGCTCATACTAGACTTTTGTCTGACCTTGAGTTTTATGTCTCTTCTTATTACTCTGGGTGCTCCTAAATGACTAGACTAGAGACAGGTCAGGTGGTTATGCACAAGTAGCTGTCCGGAGACTAGAAGGAGGCTTCCACGTATTATTTTTATATATTCTCCCTGTGTTGTTGCCGGTCACCGCTTTGGGCATTAGTAGTGTACCTAATCTATTTTGCTTTAGAGACAGTATTTTGAAGTTGTAATAATGATGGTTTGGATCATAAGCTGTATTTTGGATTCCACTGCTATGATGGTTTAGTTTTCAGCTTATGCACTGTCTCGCCTGTTTTATATCATGTTATTATTATATTTTATTCCATGCGCTATGAGATACTACAGGATCTTGGTGGTTCATTGTTTCGAAACCCTTTTCCTTAACGACCATCCCGTGCTAGTCGGGCATTGGTACAACGCATTTTGGGAAAATATCGGTTGGTTCGGGGCGAGCCGTCACAACGTGTCTACAGAGTGATTTTTTAGATATAGATGACGCGATTTTTGCATTATAGATGTTTGGGAAAGCAATAGGAAATAGGCTGAAGAGGGATTCATCATTGGTTTTGAGTTTGGGGCCTAAGATAAGAATGTAAGAGTAATTTAGATTAAAAAAGAATGATTTAAATGGGCTTAGGCATTGGTTTTTATGCCTAGTCAATTTGAATTCAACGAGATTTAATTCATTTCATCCATTTTTTTCACGACTCCCTTGATTTAATTACATCTAAATTTCGATTTGGTTCAAATTATTCACTCTACGAAATATTATTTTATAATCACCCAAATTCATTTTATTAAATGCAGGCCTATTAGTTTTGAAACAACTGGCCTTTTTGCACAGTTCAAACCGGTAATTAAGCCGACTCAACCTCCTCATAAAGACGGATTGTTAGAGGTGCTTACACATTGGAACAAAAATAAAAGAACTTTTTATTGCTATAACAACATTTTTACATAAGAGTTACAATGATCATCAGAGTACATGAGATAAATAGTGAAAGAAAAATATAAAACTCTCAACGGAAGAATAATGATCCAAGATGTAGTTCCAGCTCAAATCTTGAACCTACTCTAACTGATTCAAAGACTAAATCTGCAAACCAAGCTTTCTTGCTGCACATACGGAAAATTATGAGTACCCAATGTTATGTGAGAGAACGATAAACTCCAGGTCAGTAATGAGACTGGTGTGAGAAACTAAAACAATTATATATAGGTTTATTTTAAAGTGAGGTAATCATAAGACCACATTGTATAAACGCGGAACAGATATTTCCCTTATGAATACCAGTGTAAGAAATTCACAATGCTTTTTAGAAAATGAAGCTACAATATGGTCTTGCGGCACAAACACAATGCAAACGCAGACTCCTTATGATAAAAAAATGCTTGATATGTTGAAAATCCTCTGATATTATTATTGGTGCGTAGTGTGAAAAATCATTTTGCAAGTAGATGTATAAATCCTAGCTAACATAGGTACCATATACTACGATTGCATATAATATACAAGTGAAATCGTACAGGCTCTTAACAGAGAATGGATTTCAAACAAATGACCAGGCTAAGGAACTTCCTTATATGATGGGTACGCCTCTAGACTGGATGCCTCAAGAATCAGCTGGCTCTCTACTAACACAAGGTCGGGTTATTCCTGAACTAGATAAATTAAAGCACGCCTGATTATGCCATCTTCCATTCGTTACCGACCTTCAACCTGGCCCCCGCGACATCAACATCCACATAAGTATAAGTTTCCATATAAGCAATGGGCTCCATACCATAATGCGCTTTTAATCTAGAAGGAAATTACACACCCTTCAGCTTGCTGCATTTTTTCCTGTTTAGGCCATTTTCAGGGAGTGAGGCTTGCCGAAGTCTCGTTACTCAAAGCCACGCCTATCCTTAAGCCATGCTTTGATCATCAATAGCTCATCACTTGGTATTCCACACTGACATTTCATAGATAATCACTAACCATATCACCTTTGAGCTTGTACATCTCAAAGAAGGATGTTAACCTAAGAGAACATATTCTCTACCACCAACCGGAAATATAATAGTAAAGATCAATCACACAATACAAAATAAGATGTCATACATACATACAAGTCCATCCTCGGTTTGGTTGAAACAGAAGGCGCTTTATTCCTTAGTCAATAAAAGAGAGAAGCCGTCGTAAATCTGAAAATCTCCAAGTACATCGAAACCACTGCTATAAATAACCTCGCTGTGGGATGCCCTCTAACAAAGACATCAACAAGTAGTCCTTTCGATGTGAAGATTCCCAGTCTTCAATCGTCGTCTTCAAATACTTTGCTCTATTATATCGTATGATTATTCAAAATGGTTTTCATATATAGATCTGATCCCGGTCTTTTCGAATAACCAGCACAATTTAAAACAATTATGGATTATATCACATCTTAATTAAGTCTCCCTTACTTGACTTTTGGTTAATCAAATCTGTCTTTAAAACCATTATCAATTTCTTATCTTTTAACAAAATCCATCTTTAATAATTTTTAACCAATACTTCATTCAATATATCCTTAATCAAAACTCAATCAAGGTTTCCTTCTTTAAATCCTTTCTTAAAGTAAACCCTTCCTTTTAAGATTATACTCATGAATCTCCTTTTTAAAACATACCTTTTATAAACCAAGAATGATTAATACTTGTAAGTATTAATAGCTTTACTTACTTTAAACCAATGTTATTCAAAACCTTTTTTGATTAACTTTATTTAGATTTTATTTTATTCCAAACCGATTGATATCAAATATAAGATTCGTGTACAAATTGGATCAGCTTATATCTATTACCAATTCTCGAAATCAATGAATACTATAAGTGGAATAACGATGTAACATCTTTTAAATTCCTCAGACAGTATACGTCTAAAATGAAATTCCATATCAAATATACGAAGATGAATTCTATCCCAACCTTTCTTATTAAATTTGAAACCCTTATCTCAATTAAAAGAATAACCAGCCATTCGATACTAGAATTAGACAGAAGATACATCAGCTCATGTTTAATATCAATCCCAGTATATAGCTGACACTATAAGTGGAATAGCAGTAAATCTACCTGTTAAATTCCCCAAATATTATAAGTTTATCTATGGTATTAATATCAACATTCGAAGATCACTTTCAACCATTTCTAGTTTCATTAGTAATTGAAAAACTTTCTTATTTTAAGATAAATTAGATTATACTTCAACCCAATATGTTATAAACCCTCAAAAATATTTCATTAACAATTTAAAAATGATTATTTAAGATTAGAACAAGAATTAGTAAGTCTAAAACGTCAAAACTATTATTTTTAGAAATTGTTGCAAAGGTGTTACAAAAGCGTTACGAATAAGCTAGTTTGATCAAAAAACACGTCAATTATGCAAAACTTAATATTTCCAATTTAAATCACTTTCAAATAATTATTTATGATTTATCAAAAAAAATCAATATTTTTAATAATTTTTATAAAGCAGTTTTCATCGGTTTCCAATTACAGTCACCGAACTACAAAACCGCGTTTTCATTTGAAAATAGATTTGAACATAACTTGAGATCTATACATTGAAATTAAAATTTTCTTTTTCATTGAAAATTATTATCATTAGAAAGTAAACGGTTTTCATTTCATGAAAATCTGATTTAGATTGTATTAGTTATAAGCGTTTAAAGTTTATGATCGAAATTCGCAAACTCCCATAGCGCTACTTGTCCTATTTAGACCGTATGACGATTTGAACATAAAATCCATCCGATTTACTTCAAGTGTAATTGTAACCATTTATAAACGTATATAAATTCATTTAAAACAATATTTCCCAAATTTCCATTTTAAATTCAATTTTAAATCAAAATTGAATATTATAATATTATTATATATTAGTAAAATATTATTATTTTTCAAAAATTAATCTGATGAATTTCAAACTTCGCTGAAATCAAATTACATATTATATAATACTATTAGCATAATCAGTTTTAGTTTAAACCATAATTGAAATACCTAACTCAACTTCAATTTTGAAATTCACCATTCGAAAACGATTTTAAACTTGAATATGCAATTTAGAGTCAAAATTGTTTTCAAATATGTTTTCACCTTTACAAAAGTTGTTCATATATATTTTAATCTCGTTTTCAAACTGTTTCGGGTATCAAATTTCAATTTTTGAGCCGTATTCTCAATATTAAATTAATATGATAATCATTTATGTTTCCAATTGAAAGGAGACTTAACCAACCACCTATATAATTCCACAATTAAGGTGTGATATGTGTGCGGTAACATACAAGAAGCAATTACCAATATATGAATATTCATTACAACCATCAACAATATCATAAATACAAGCTATTATATACTGTGGAAGTGTTACGGTAATCAACGCTTATCAGTGTATATGTGTTAGTAACTACACAATCATTCATCAACATTACATGTATATATAACTATCATCCTTAATTAACTTTATATAAACAAAAATGTATAGATTTTCTCACCAGTATAATTACTCCTTAAATATTCATGGTAGGAGAGCCTAGCTAGCCCTTAATGATCCCGAATGAATAATGTTTTCCCGCACCGACTTTTCAACAAAATATTAGATTATAATCTATATATATATATATATATATGTGTGTGTGTGTGTGTGTGTGTGTGTGTATATGGAGAGGAGGAGTGAGAGGAGGGGCTGAGCTAGGCGGTAATGTGATGGGTGGGGTCCACGGTCTTGAGTAACGGAGGAGTTTGGGCGGAGGTTGGTGGCCGACGTGAGGAGGTGGATGGTCAGATGTGTGTAGGGCCGACGATGGGGATGTTGGTTGAGGACAAAGGGAAGGGAGGAGGCGTTGGAAATGGTGAAGGGGCTCGAATGTGAGGGGTTGGTGATGGACAAAGCTTGGCCAAGGGGAGGAGGGACTACGGCTGTGGCTTAGGAAGGAAAAGAGCAGGGAAAAGAGGGGGAAGAAGTAGCTTAAGAAATGGAGAAGGGGGAGAATGTTAGGATGAAATGAAATGTTATGGATTTAGGCTCTTTTTATAGGCTAAAAGAAGGGTTAAATGGTAAAAATGCAAGAGGACACTTGCCCCAAAACCACCATGCATGAATTCATGGTAAAGAAAAAACATGAGCCTAAATTATGGTATTGATTTGAGACATGTTTGCAACACTTTTAAAATGTTTCAATTTAGCAACGTCTTATAGGTGTTTCAAAACTAGGTTTCTGCTTAGCTATTTAACAACCGATAACTAACGTTATCAAATCCCAACGATATTTGTGAACAAATTTATTAATTCAAAATATTTATTTAATTTTTCTTATCTACATTCAAATAAATATATTTATTTAATTAGAATGATCACGTTTAAAATAGCTTTACAAATTCATATTTGGAAAAATCTTTATAACCAAACCTGACAAATTCTTCCTTAATAATTTACCGTTATATTTTAACAAAATTTCAATATCTATTTTTAACAAAATTGTATATTGAACCATATTTGTATTAAAAATATATTAGAATTTTTTTATATTTAACCCAAATTCATATTTAAACCAAATTAAATTCATTTTAATATCAAAAATCCTATTTTAGATTAGTTAAAAATTCTAGATCGTTACAATCTCCCCCTTAATAACTTTTCGTCTCCGTAAAGGAGAGGGTTTAAGCAATCATCTTTGTTCAAAATAATTATAGATTTTCAAACTCACTTATTGAAAATGCTTTATACTTAAATTTGAATAAAATCTTTACCTTCGAAAAATAGGGAATCTCATTCTCATAGTGAAAATGGCGGGTAAAAAATTCTAACATATATAAGTTAGCACAAAATATCATGCTATAGTCAGCCAAAATTTTTATGTCACCATGAATATCCATATTTGAGTACAAAAAAAAGTGTCATCCTACCAACCTGAGCACGTACTATGCACTTAAGGTGGTCTAAATACAACAAAATGTATATTTGTAGGTATTAGTCCCCAAAATTATCCTAACCCAAAAAATATCTTAGTGCAATCTAAGCACTTATGATAATTATATATACAATATCTACACTGTCCCTAAAACAATAACTGCCGGTTATCTAACTATATGACATGTCCGACCCATCATTAGATGGTCTTAATAGGCTCGTCTCCTTAGGCTCCTCGTTTGCGAAATCATCATCCTCATCGTCCATCGGCTCATTGTTATCTAATAATTCGTCCTCATCTATGACCTCAACCTCATCATCCTCATTGAACTCAGGTGCTAGGTCCCACATTGGAGCATCGTCATCAAGGATAGGCTTTACCCGATCATCTAACTGTCCAATAAACTGAGCTACTCCATTGAATGTGTTCATACTCCTAAAAATCATCCCGCTAATCTATCATCATCATGTACTGAAGTATATCCTCACCTTGGAACTCCTGCATCTTGACATCGTCATCTTGAAGCTGCATATCCTCTCCTAGAGTCTCTCATCTCGTCATCGCTGATGGGAGTACCCATATCCCATACAATATGCTCATTAGCCTCTAAGTTATAACTTTCGGACGACACCAGATCCACGGGCTTTACAAGATCCGTCTCTTAGTGTGAAGAAGCCTTAGACTGCATGTCACTCGTCTCGACATCAGCGGGTGAATCAAACATCCGTCCCTTTGAGTCGGATCCAGAACTACTACTATCATCCCCCGTGATAAACCGGGATAAATATTGTTTAACACTAAGTGGTTACAGCCTTAAAATTAACATGGAAATTAGAGTTAGAAATCATTTCCTAGGTTTTTATCTTAACTTCCCAATGAGTCCAAAAATTGTGAAACATGTTTCCTTTTAGATCTCAAAGTTCCAAAATCATGATATAATCTTAGCTTAGTTAAACACCTTCGTTTAAATAACTTATTAATTCTAATTACCAAATAACTTTTCGTCATATTGTGAAATTTAATCCACAAGGTATTTGTACTTCAAGTATTTTATATCTTATTCAAATGTATTTCAGAATTCACCGAGTACTATAAATTGTTAGGAATTCTAATTCTTAAATTCAGATTCTTATAAGGATTATTACCAACTTCAGTTAGGTTATCCTTGATTCACCTACTAACGAAAAAAAATTGAAAAGTCATGACTATTCCCTAATGAAATAAGCCCACGGTTTTTCTTTCCTTCTTAATTTTAAATTAAAATCTTATTATATAACTTATCAACTGTCCAAAATCATCGATAAACCCTGTTTCAATTTAGACACTTGGTTTTTTTAACCTAACTTATTCAAGTTTAAATTTACCTTAATTATTTTCCCAAAACATGCTTTTAACCAAGATCTTAAATTTAGAAAGCTTTTCATACTTGGATTATCTATCCTAATTATAATTTTATATGAATATTTAGGATTTCATAGTTTGACTAATGATGTTCATATTCAAACTTTTAATCATTTTAACTAGTTAGTTCGGGGAATATAACAAGCATTTTAATAGTTTTGGTCTTCTATTCTAGACCATAACATATTTATATTTATATTTTAAAGCAAAACCTTTTATATTCAAAACATATTACCTTTAAATACCAAAACCATTTTTGTGCGAAAATACATTCTCTCGTATATAGTACTCTCTAAACTCATTCTAGGGTGTTACTGACCCTATCTCTAATGAGTTACTCATTATAGGATATTACTAATCTTATCCCCGATGAGTCATTTCCTTCCGTTCTGATCACTTCTACCCTAAAGTTTTGTATAAATCAAATCTCTGATACCAATTCCGCGTCGAACGCCTTTTTGTCACGTTCAAACCGGTAATTAAACGGACTCAAACCATTTATAAAAACGGATTTTTAAGTATACTTATACATTGGAACAGAAATAAAAGAAATTTTTATTGCAATAACAACAGTTTTACATTAGAGTTATAATGATCATCAAAGTACATCAGATATACAGTGGAAGAAAAATATAAAACTCTCAGAGGAAGAATAATGATCCAGGATATAGTTCACAAATTAATTCCAAGACTAAATCTGCAAAACAAACTATTAACTGTATGGAAAATTATAGGCACCCAGAGTTTAGGTGAGGGAACAGTTGACTCTAGGTGAGTCATGGGACTGGTGTGAGAAACTAAAACAGTTATATTTAGGTTTATTTTAAAGTGAGGTATATCATAAGACCATGCCGTATAAACACGGAACAAGGTTTTCCCTTATGAATATCAGTGTAAGAAATTGGCATTTCTTTTTTGAAAATGAAGCTACCATAAGGCCTCGCGGAACACACGATGCAAATGTAGACTTAGGTGATGTTTCTCCTTATGATAACAAAAGTGCTTGATACACTGAAAATCCTCTAATATTATTATTAGTTCATAGTGTGAAAAATCATCTCACAAGTAAATATATCAATCCTAGCTAACATAGGCATCACATACTATGATGGCATATAGTATACAACTGAAATCGTACAGGCTCGTAGTGGAGAATGGATTTCCAACAAATGACCAGGCCGAGGAAATTTCTTATCTGATCGGCACACCTCTAAAGGGATGCCCCGAGAATCAACTGGCTCTCTACTAACACAAGGCCAGTTTATCCCATAACTGTATAACTTAGAGCATGTCTGAGTATATATTTCATCTCTAGGTCATTTCCGACCTTTAACTGGGTGCCCATGACATCAACATCCGCATAAGTAATACCTTGGTTCCATATCATGGTACACTTTTTATTTGGAAGGAAACAATACACCCTTTGCCTTGCTGCATCACTAACTATTTTGGCCATTTCTGGGGAATTAGGTTTGTCGAAGTCTCGTTACTTAAAGCTACGCTTAGCCTTAAGCCATGTTTTGATCATCAATAGCTCATCACTTGATATGCCACACTGTCATTTCATTACCTATAATTGATAATTACTAACCATATTACCTTTGAGCTCGTATGTCTTAAAGAAGCATGTTAAACTAAGAGAACAAATTCTCCACCGCAAATCAGAAATATGTTTACTAAAGATCAATCACACATTATAAAATACGATGTCAGACATATATCCATACAAGCCTGTCTATGGTCTGAACGAAACTGAAGGCACTTTATTCGTCGTCCAAATAAATGAGAGAAGTCCTTGCAAATCCGGAAAATCTCCAAGTACATCGGAACTACTACTATAAATAACCTCGTTATACGATGCCTCCCAACAGAGATATCAACAAGTAGTTCTTCAATGTGAAGATTTTCGATCTTCAACCGTTGTCTTCAATAATTTGCGATGTTACTACGTATGATTATTCGAAACAGTATTCTGATACATATCTGATCTCGGTTATTTCGTATAATCAACACAATTTAAAATAATTATGGATTATATAAGATCTTAATCAGGTCTCCCTTTACTTAACTTTTGGTTAATCAAATATATCTTTAAAATCATTCTCGGTTTCTTATCTTTTAAAAAAAACCATATTTAATACTTTTTAACCAATACTTCATTCAATATTTCACTAATCGACACTCAATCAAGGTCTCCTTCTTAAATCCCTATTTACATTAAATCCTTCCTTTTAATTTTATAATCTTGAATCCCTTTTTTTAAACGTATATTTTAAAAAACAAGAATAAATATGACATGTAAGCCTTAATAGCCTTACATTGAACCAATATTATTCAAAACCCTCTTTAATTAACTTTATTTATATTTTATTTTAATCTAAACCAATTGATATCAAATATAAGATTCGTATAGAAATCGGATCAACTTAAATTTACTACCAATCGTCGAAAACAACGAATACCATAAGCGGGATAACAAAGTAACATCTTTTAAATTCCTCATATAGTATATGTCTGAAAAATGGAATTCCATATCAAACATTCGAAGAAGATTTCTATCCCAACCTTTCTTATTAAATTTGAAACCCTTAACTTAATAAAAATAATAACTAACCATTCGATATAAGAATTGGACAAAAGTTTCATTAGCTCTTGTTCAATATCAATCCCAATATTCAACTGACACTATAAACGGAATAGCAGTAAATTTTCCTTTTAAATTCCCCAAATAGTATAAGTTTATCTATGAGATTAATATCAACATTCGGAGATCAGTTTCAACCATTTTCGATTTCATCAATAACTGGAAAACCTTCTTATTTTAAAACAAATTAGATTTTACCTAAACAAAATATGTTATAAACCCTCAAAAATATTTCATTAACCACTTAAAAATGATTATTTAAGATTCGAATAATAATTAGTAAGTTTAAAACTTCAAAACATATTATTTTCAGAAAACATTACAAAAGCGTTACAAATAAACTAGTTCGATCAAAATAACCCTTTAATTACGAAAAATTCAATATTTCCAATTCAAATCACTTTCAAATGATTACTTATGGTTAATCACAAA
Source organism: Allium sativum (assembly GCA_030737875.1). Classification (NCBI taxonomy): domain Eukaryota; kingdom Viridiplantae; phylum Streptophyta; class Magnoliopsida; order Asparagales; family Amaryllidaceae; genus Allium; species Allium sativum. The sequence goes on from JASFAX010000035.1 coordinate 10,992,256, forward strand.
AAAATTAATAATTTTTATAAAGTCGTTTTCGTTAGATTCCAATTGCGTTCACCAAACTGCAAAACCATAATTTTTATTTGAAAATTGATTTGAACATTACTTGAAATCTATACATTGAAATTTGAAAATTTCCCTTTCTTTTGAAAAATATTATCATTAGAATGTAAATACTTTTCATTTCATGTAATTTCGATTTAAATTGCATTAGTCATAGGCGTTTCAAGTTTATGGTCGAAATTCGTGGACTTTCGAAGGACGACTTGTCCTATTCAGACCACATTACTACTTGAATATAAAATCCATCCGATTTAGTTCTAATATAATTATAACATTTTATAAACATATATAAATTCATTTAAAAAATATTTTTCAAAATTCCATTTCAAATTCAATTTTTAATCAAAATTTAATATTATAACGTTATTACATTAATAAAAATGATTATTTTTCATTTTTTTGCATAGCAAACAGGGTTGAATGGCCCCTACCATATTTTATTAAAATAAAAGAAAAGTACAAAGAAAAGATTATATGATAATACAAAATCAAATACATCAAATAATAGATCGGGCCATTATATGTTTAGAGCAAGATACACCACTAAACACCCTAACGTTCCGTTTCATCCATAGGAGATATAAAGACTTCTTCAATACTTTCAAAAGCAAACCGATTAATAAAACGAATTTCAAGCCTTTACAACATCAAAATAAATATTATATAAGACTATTGGAATAATCTGTTTGAGTTTAAACCATCATTTACATACCTCCCTCAACTTCAATTTTTAAACTCGCTATTCAAAATTGATTTTAAACTTGAACTTGCCATTTATAGTCAAATTGTTTTCAAATATGTTCTTATCTTTACAATAGTTATTCGTATATACTTTAATTTTATTTCTAAACCGTTTGGGATATCAAATTCCAAATTTTATTTTCAAGTTGTATTCTCAATACTAAATTAATATGATAATCATGTATGTTTCCAATTGAAAAGGAGACTTAACCAATCACCTATATAATTCCATAATTAAGGCGTGATATGTGTGCAACATATAGGCCAATTACCACTATACGTATATTCATAACAACCATCAACAATATCATAAATACAAGCAATTATCTACGTGCAAGCGTTACGGTAATCAATGCTTATCAGTGTATACATGTTACTAACTATAGAATCATCCATCCAACATTACATACATATAATTATCATCCATAATTAACCATATAAAAAAAATTTGTAGAGTTTCTCACCTGGTTAATTGCTCTTCAAATCCTCTCGGTAGGAGAGCCTAGATAACTGCGAATGATCCCGAACAGATTGTATTTTCCTGTACCGACTTTTCAACAAAATATCAGATATTATATATATATATATATATATAATAAATGGAGAGAATGAGTGAGGGGAGGGGTCTAGCTAGGTCGTGATGTGGAGGGTTGGGTCTACGGTCATGTGTAGGGGATGGGTTTTGGCGGAGGTTGGTGGCCGGCGTGGTGAGGTGAGTGGTCAGCAGTGTGTGGGGCCGAGGACCAGGATGTTGGCCGAGGCCAAAGGGAAGGGAGGAGGCATTGGAAATGGTGGAAGGGGAAGGTGGAGGGGATGAGGGGTGATGGGTTAGTTATGGCCAAGGGGAGGAGGGCCTATCGCCGTGGCTAAGGGAGGGAAAGGTAAGGGAAAAGAAGGGGAAGAAGTTGCTTAAGAAATAGAGAAGGAGGAGGATGTTAGGAGGAATGAAATGGTATGGCTGTAGGCTCCTTTTATAGGCAAAGAGAAGGATAAAATGTTAAAAATGCAAGGGGATACTTGTCCCAAAACCACCATGAATGAACCCATGGTAAAGGAAAACCATGAGCCTTACAAATGGTATTGATTTGAGACACAATTGCAACACTTTTAAAAGTGTTCCAATTTAGCACATTTTATTGGTGTTTCCAAACAAGGTTTTCTGCTTAGTTATTTAACAACCGACGATTATCGTTATCAAATCCCGATGATATTTGTGAACTAATTTATTAGTTTAAAATTTTTATTAATTTAAAATTTTATTTAATTTTTATTATCTGTATTTAATATATAATTTAAATTGGAATGATCATGTTTAAAATAGATTTATAAATTCATACTTGGAAAAACCATTATAACCAAACCTGATAAATTCTTACTTAATATTTTATCATTACATTTTGATAAAATTTCAAATATCCATTTTTAACTAAATTGTATATCGAGCCATTTTTATGTTAAAACTACATTAGAAATTTATTTTATAGTTAACTCAAATTTATATTTAAGCCAAATTAAATTCATTTGTATATTCAAAATCCAATTTTAGATTGGTCAAAAATACTGGATCATTACAAGTTTCGCACCATTTTATCACAATTAGTTATTTACATTATAAAATATTATATATATAATTAATTATTTTAATTCAATTTAATTATATCACTTAAGAAGAGTTTATTAATTTAATTTACTATAATAAAATCTTTTATTAAATTGCATATAATCTAACTAAAATTTTATTTATTTATTTTTTAATAGTAATTAATAATTTTTAAATTTGAAATCTTAAATTCATTAAATTACATTTTCTATAGTGTAAAAAGTAAACCTGCAACGTATAATATACTTAATTTGATGTGTTATATTAATTAATTAATTCAATTAAAAATAAAGTTCCATAAACGGTATATGTACGATAGTAGATGCAAAGTTTTGTTACCTTGAGTAATTTATCAAAATGAATATAAGTATGCCATTATAAATATTACTTATCAAGATGCATTGAGATTGGATATCAATGTATCAGTTGAAACTAGCATATAATGCTATCCAAATGTTCGACAGGGTATTACTCATGACATATTAGGGTACTTTATTTATTTGATAACTATGGAATTACTCGCTTGATTGTTTTCTGTTATCTAATATAACTAAGGTCAAACATAATATTAATGCCGCTAATTTGTACAGTTCTTACAGCTTGAGAATATTACGTATCTTCAATATGAAAGCTCCATTTTGATCATTTTCAAATTATGGCATGGCATCCGTAGAGTGACAATAATTGGGTTTAGTGGGAGTGTATGTCTGAATCACTATTTAAGAAAGGATTCTTCTCTGTAGTTAAAAGAGGTTGGTATTGTTGGAGAATGGAGTTTGGATGACAACATCCTTATTTCAATATTAATTGATTATAAAATATATACTAACATCTCTGTCCAGAATATATATATATATATATATACATACACACATATATGCAGGAGTTGTATATAGGAATTAATACTGAAGACTGTAAGTTTTAGAGATTCAGAATTCAGAGAAGATTCAAGACTCATGAGTAATCAAGAAATCAAGAGTTCAAGATAAATATAGTAATATATTCTAGTTTATATGTAAGACTCTGAATAGCACTCCAGGTTCAAATTCTGATTTTCAAATTCTGTTTTTCAAAATTCAAATTATAATTCAATTAGTTTTTCTATCTTACCTTTGATTTTAAACTTAAGTTTCAAAGTTTGTTTATTTGTACAGTAATATACTTTTATATGTATATAGTTTTAAATTCTATAATTCTGTAAATATGTTTATATAATTTATATTTATGATTTCGTACGGTTTTCTACTGTATGATACTCATTTATATCATTATGTTTTAATCAAAAATTTCTAGAATAATATATATGTTTAAACACTTGGAAAATAGTTTAAAAAAATTAATTTTAATATATATGTCGACGTACAAAGGAGGGGATGTCAACATATAACTGTTACTTTCTCAATTTTCAAAGGAAATGTCTTTTCATTATTTGAAATGTTCCAGAAGTGTTGCAACCTTTCAAATCTTATAAATAGGGGTTGATTTCAATTTTTTTAACCATTCTTCTTCTACTTCTTTAGCCCTTTTCATTCCTCCATTAATATTTCATATTTTATTGGTTTCTACACTTATACTCTGCCGATTTCTATTCTAAATACATAAAACTTTTTCTCTTCTCACTACTCTCTGAATTGAAGTGTTATTGAAGAGTTGTAGGGCTGTTGTAATCATTTGGGATTGTTTGGGAAAGGGTGTGTTCCTTGTAGCCCTGAAATCAAGGGAAGAAGAGGTGTTAACCTTGTAGCCATGAAATTAAGGGTAGTGGAATCAGTATTAACCTTGTAGTCGTGAAATCAAGGGGATTGTACTTAGATATTGATCTAGTAATAAAACTCTGCGAAAACCAGCGTTGTGCAGGACTAGACGTAGGAGTAATCAGAACCAGTATAAAATCCGTTGTGTTATTTCCTTTTCTGCATTTTATTTTAGTTTATTTCGTATTTGTGTTTGATTCTGTGTCTGTTATCATCTCTTTGGTGTGTGATTCATATAGTAGATCATATAAGTTTTAGATTTTCTTAAATTCCTTGAAAACACTATTCACCCCCTTTAGTGTTAGTTTTTCCTTATGATCTGCATTCCGCATTCCCTAACAATTGGTATCAGAGCAAGGTTTTTCAAAAAGTTCATAATATGATTTTTGAAAAATATTAAATGGAAAATTTTGAAATGATTGTTAACTCTAGTATGAATTCATGCATTGCATCAATGTTGAAAGAGTCCGCATTCAATTATTTTGAAAATTCAAGTGATTTACTGAAATGTTGTCCAATGTAGGAAAAGATGTGTTATATGTCTATTAAGAATTCAATAGTTGAAAAGATGGGTGAAGTGGTTGTTGAAAATTCAAGTTATGAAATTAGGAATGGAAATGGGGCGGGTTTCTCATGCCCCAAACCCAATCCGGACTTTTTAAACCCTGCCCCAGACCCACTCCGTAGACCCGGTGCAGGTCTGGAATTTTGCCCTGTACCTGAAATCTGTACGGGTCAGGGTAGACCTGCCCCGCCCCACGACCCAATGATATTCGATTCTAATGTAGACAAAGTTATATACTTATATTTTTTATCACTAAATGATAAATTATATACATATTATAATGTGTTCACAATGAAAAGAGAATATAATAAAATGAGTTGTAAAATAATAGTTCAAAATTTGTGCATTTGTTATTGTATGATTTTCATTGATGCAACTTAATACTGTGAAAAAAATTTAGTTCGTTTATTGAAAGAATATAATATTCAAGTTATAACCATGTATACATAAGAAGATTAACAAGTAATTATTACAGATATAAAGTGTTTTAATGATGTTCCAATCATGCGGGTTGGGTTGGGGCGTGTTAGTCGTGCCCTGGACCCGACCCTAGACCCGTACCTCTAAAAGCGGGTGGCGGGTATACCCGCCCCGAACACCCTATGGGGCGGGTCTAAATGGGTCAAAACAGGGGCGGGTCAAGCGGGTTTGGACCCTAGACCCGCCCAATTGCCATCCCTATCTGAAATGGTGTGTTACATGGCTGTAGAAAATTCAAATTCTGGCTAACAAATGGTGGAAATCAAAAAGGACAAATGGATACTGGATAGTGATTGTTCGAGATATATGACGGCAAAACCAGAAATACTAAATAATCTAGTCTATGAAGATGGTGGAATGGTGAACTTCGGACAAAACTCTAAAGGATATATTGTTGGGATCGACGATGTCGGTAATTCTGAAACTCCTACTATTTCTAATGTTTTATTAGTTAGGAATTTAAAACATAATATACTAAGTATAAGTCAACTTTGCGATAAGGGTAATAAATAAATTTTGAGAAAGATAAACGTTTTATAGAAGGTAGGAATTCAAAAGTAATATTTGAAGGAGATAGAAAGAAAAAAAATCTATATACTGGGTATGAAAATCTCCAATGATAATCAACGTCTTATGGCCAATACAAATGACCCTTGGAACTGGCATAAGAGATTTGGTCATATAAATTTCAAACACATCTTTAGGATTTTTAAATTAGATTTAATTAAGGGATTACCCAAAATGAAGTTTAAAGTAAATAATTTATGCGACGCTTGTCAGTTCGGAAAATTAAAAAGAAGTTCATTTAAACCAAAAGAGGAAATTACAACCTTGAAACCATTAGAGTTAATTCACATGGATATATTTGGTCCATCTCAAACCAAATCGATAAACCACAATAAATATGTTTACGTAATAGTCAACGATTTTTCTAGATTTACTTGGACATTGTTTCTTAAAAGTAAAAATGATGCTTTTGATCAATTAATAACTTTTGCTAAAAGAATTCAAAGCTCATTATCACTAAAAAACAAAACAATACGTTGTGACCATAGTGGAGAATTTGAAAACGAAAATTTTGAATTTTTTTTAATAAAAAGGGAATAACCTATAATTTTTCTATCCCTAGAACCCCTCAACAAAACAACGAAAAAATAGGACAATACAAGAGTGTGCGAGAACTATGTTATCTTATAGTAATTTACCAAGAAATTTTTGGGTTAGGGCAGTTGCAATAACTTGTTATATTTTAATAGGATTTCAATCAGACCCTTAACTCATAAAACACCATATCAACTTTTGTATAATAAGAAACCAAAAGTATCATATTTTAAAATATTTGGAAGTAAATGCTTTAAACTTAATACTAAAGAAAATTTAGATATATTTGACTCAAAATCCGATAAAGGAATTTTTATTAGATGTTCAGAAAGAAGTAAGGCATATAGAGTTTTTAATTCAAGAACCAATACTACAGAAGAAATTGTAAACGTATCCTATGATAAAAATTATAAAAGTATAAAACAACACAATATAGATGAATGTGAAAATGAAGTTAATGAAACAAATAATGAAGATAGCCAACCAAATAAAAGAATTAGATTACTAAAATACCACCCTGTAGAAAATATCTTAAGCGATATTGAATCCATCGTTAGGACTCATAATCAATTAAATAATATGACTAATTCTGCATTTATTTCAACTATTGGACCTAAGAATCCAAAGGAAGCATCGTTCGATTCTTCGTGGATCCTTGCCATGCAAGAAGAATTGAATCAATTTACTAGGAATGATGTATGGGAACTTGTTCCTAGACCAGAGAATAAAACTATAATAGGAACTAAATGGGTTTATAAAAATTAAATGAATGAACACAGTGATGTCGTAAGAAATAAGGCATGATTAGTTGCGCAAGGTAATACTTAAGATGAAGGAATATATTACGATGAAACGTTTGTGTAACAACCCGGAAAATGCGAGCCAGTTTGAAATTTTTAAATTGGCAATTTTAAAGAATTTTTAATATTTAAAATGAATTATTTTAAATAATATCGACGAGAAATTTATTTTCAATAGCATTGGAACGTATATATTATATACGTCGTCGTTAGAATATATAATAATTATATATAATTATAAATAGAATTGAAAATGGCACGGTAGTTCGATAATTCGATTTCAAACTTCAATTGAATGTACCGGGTGCAAAACAATCCGGATTTTAGTGAAACCAAAAACATTAGGATCTAATTGATAACATCTTTCCAACGAATCCGAAAAATCAAAATTTCATAGCGGGAATCTAAAGATATGTCCAGTTGAAAATTCTGAATAGTCGCTATGGAATTCAGGCCCTTAAAAATGGACATTTTGCAAATGACCTCGGATCTCGACGAAACCAGTTTTGTTGGGTCCGTGATGTCGAATTATTGCTAGATCCCAAATTTCCTAATTTTTCGAATCAATATGTGAGCGTGGCAAAGGAAAACGCGTTTGACCAGTTTCAGTTGATTTTAATCGACTGGAAATTGGCCATTTTTCAAACGGTCTCAGAATTCAACGAAACTAGTTTTGTTAGGACCGTATAGTCAATACGAAGCTAGAAAATATTTTTCTGGGATTTATAGAGTTAGTATGTGATCCCGGTAAATTGAAATGCGCGTTCAAAATCAATATATAGAGTTATATGTTGATTTTAAAGGAACTGATCGAAGTGGTCGAATCAGCCTACGAAACATGTCCCATTGTGTTTGGAATAGGGATAAAACGCTATGGACGACAGGCGGTGGGCCTCGTTTAGAGGTCGTATGTAAAAGTCAACTTTTTCAAAAATAATTAAATAATTAATAAAAAAAACCCTCTTCCCCTTAATCTCGTTCTGGCCCCCCTTTTTCGTTTTCATTTCGATCCGAGGAAAAAAAAACGAAGAAGTGGCGGAGAGGAGCATCGCGCCCCCCTCCAGGGCGGCGCCGCTACCACCAAGCCTCCCCCCCCGTTCTTCTCCTCGATCGACGTGGCGGCCCCCCCTCTGCCAAAAACCACGAACCCGCAAACCCTAACCCAGCCCTAAACCCCCGCCTGCCACCTCCTACCGCCGCTCCGACCTCCTGCGCCCACCGCAACCACCACCCGCCGCCTTACCTGACTGACGCAACCCCCCCCCCCCAGCGCCGTTCTCTCTCCTCTTTCTTCTTGAATCACCAAACCACCAAAACCCTAACCGATTCAACCCGAATCCGCTCCTGTGGGCCCAATGCCGCCACCAGACGTTGGCGCCACCCTGTACTGTGCGAGCCTCGACAGTTCCCCCCTCCATTTGGAAGAAGAAATAAGTTTTTCTATAGTTTAAGTTATTTTAATTATTATTATATAATAAAGGGGGGGGGGACTGATTTTTAAACGCGAAAAAAATCAGATTTTTAACACTATGAGGTTATTATTTTTAGCTATGTAAAACTATCATTTTTGAGCAAGTCGAAAATATAATTTTTATTATATGAAATAGGATTTTTATATTTAAAAGGGGTATGAACTTTATATAGGAAAAGGCGAAATCTTTTTTTTATATATGGTAGCGGAATAAAAATTTGATTTTTATATATTGAATAGCATAATAAAAATTCAATTTTTATATATTGAATAGCATAATAAAAATTCGATTTTCATATATTGAATAACGAAGTAAAAATTCGATTTTTATATATGGAATAGAGAAATAAAAATGTGATTTTTATATATTGAACATCGAAGTAAAAATGTGATTTTTATATATTGAACATCGAAATAAAAATGTGATTTTTATATATTGAATAGCGAAGTAAAAATTCGATTTTTACATATGTAGTGGATACGAGCAACGAAGGCGACAAAAGGCGAGATTGGCGAAGATTTCTATCAAAGAAGAGTCAAGATGATTGGATAGCTATCTATGAGAATTTCTCACCTTTCAATTTCTTTTTCTAGTTATACATATATACTAGGATGCAGACGGTGTTTAGTAGCACCCGACACCCGTCATCCACAGACCATGGATGGCTTGTTTGTTAAATTGTTTGGTTGTGTAGTTAGTTAGAATATTTAGATTGAAATTGAATTGTTTGGTGAAATGAAATTGATTTGATTGATGTGTGAATGGCGTGGGCCTTCACTAGACCGGGGATAAGGCTAGGCCTTGTCCCGTTTCTAGTATCGTGCCGTTATGCCGCCGAAATTTTCTAAAATATGTTAGAAAAATAAAAATATCATTTTATTTAAAGAAAGAACTGAATAGAAATTCATATGTTAAAATAAAATGTTTTATCGTTAAAAATATAATTTTTAACGTGAAGTGAATAAAATAAAATATTCATTTACAAACCGGACGGTTTGTTTATGTACACCTATTTGAATGACATTGATTGGGACGATAAATTTCACACATCGCCCAACTGCACAAATAAAATTTGTGTTTGATTGTTTGAAACCCCACACGGGTGTTGGGATGAAATTTGAAGTTCACTCATCCTGATTGATTAAATATGTCGATCGATCGATTGACAGGCTGTTATAAGCGTTAGATAGTTATATTTGATGCTTATACAGTGTAGTGCACTTTGGTTGATGGTTGATTATTTTTCAATGCTATTATATACATGTGATGTATGAAAATCCATATAATTAACGTTATATGGTAATTGATTGGGCCTCATTCCAATTTGAAAAATAAAGAATAATATAAAATAAAGGTTCATGTGTTGACAGTACTCATCCCTTGAGATTGGTCATGTGTTGAACGAAATATTTTAGTAATAAAATTTACATCTTTATCAATATAAAATAAAGGTTCATGTGTTGACAGTACTCATCCATTGAGATTGGTCGTGTGTTGAACGAAATATTTTAGTAATAAAATTTACATCTTTATCAATATAAAATAAAGGTTCATGTGTTGACAGCACTCATCCCTTGAGATTGGTCATGTGTTGAACGAAATATTTTAGTAATAAAATTTACATCTTTATCAATATAAAATAAAGGTTCATGTGTTGACAGTACTCATCCATTGAGATTGGTCATGTGTTGAACGAAATATTTTGATAACAACTATTTTGAAAAAAGAAATATTCGAAATAGAATATTTGAAAATAGAAATTTATGGAGCCGTGTTGATTAGATTGACGCCATTTTGACGTGAACGATATTTATATCGATTTTATTCATTTCGAAATGAATTGAATTGAAAACGATTTTGAAATGAATTGAATTGAAAACGAATTCGAATTTAATTGAAAACGATTTCGAAATGAATTGAATTGAAAACGATTTCGAAAATGAATTGAATTGAAAACGAATTCGAATTGAATTGAAAACGAATTCGAATTGAATTGAAAACGATTTTGAAATGAATTGAAAACGAATTCAAATTGAATTGAAAGCAAATTGAAATGAATTCAAATTGAATTAAAATTTGAATTGAATAGAAATGAATTTTAAAACGAATTTATAAAGAAGAATTCAATTTTGATTTGAATTGAAATGGAAGTTGAAATTGCTTTTGAAACGAATTTAAAACTATTTATAAAATTCGTTTTAAATAGAAATCGACGATATATATATTATATATATAATATAATGGCCTGAATAGAACGCGCCGCGCCGCGGCAGTTCGCGAATTTCGACCATTTATTTCAAACGGACATTACGGGAGATCCGACTGTCGGATTCTCCTAAAACCGGAACCGTTGGGTTCGTATCGAAAAGAGCTTTCTAACGAATATTAGAAATTTGAAATCTAACGGTTGGATTTGGAATTATGTCCAAATCAAATTTGAAAAAGGTCGCTATAAGTGCAGTTCGATGGCCATTGATGGAAATCGACTGTACGGGCCTTGATAAAATTATTAAAAATAGTAATAATTTGTGCAAAATCATAAGAAATGATTTAGAAAGAATTGGGATGAAAAACTCCCTATTTGAAAAGATAAAAATAGATTTTTATTGAAATGAACTAGTTTTGAACTAGAATTATAATTCTATTTATTTTTAAATAAATAAATTGAATTTGAAATGGTTTTGAAAATAACCAAAATTTCCAATGATTGCATTGGAATGGATTTGAATCGAAATTGTCTTCGGAATATTTCGATGTTGGATTTCGTGATTATACAAATGTTGTTATGGAAATTTGAAAGATATATACATATATATATATCGTTATTTCCAATGCGATATTTGTTAATCGTAGAATTTGATATTGAATATAAGCCGGTATATTTTCTATTCAGAGCGTTGTATTGAATATCAAATGTGATTTGGGTTTGTCGTGAATGGTGTCTTCACTAACACTGTTCTTGAACCCAGTTGAGAAAAGATTAAATCTTTTTATTTAGATTTAATGAAGTGTACCAATTAAATAATATTTAATTGAAATTGAATTGATATTGATTTTTGGGTTTATCGTGAACAGTGTTCTAAATAACACTCGTTCTTTAACCCGATAATTAATGGAATGTGATTTTGGGTTTATCGTGAACCGTGTTTTAAATGACACTGATTCTTTAACCCTGTCGAAGATTAAAACTAAGTGGAGTTTTAATGAATCTTTAATTAGATTGAAAAGATCGAAAATGGAGTACCACCAGTTTTGCTCCAGGCGATACTTAAATCTTTAATTAGATTTGAACGTGAAATGGTAATTGAATTTACCGATAACACCGTGGTGTTAGATATGAAGTATTACCAGTTTTACTTCATGGGATGAATAGGTTGGGATTGGGAAATTAAAATAAATGATTACTTCGGTAAGGTTCGCTAATCCCGACTAGTTTGAATCGAAATTCAAAGGAAGATTAGAGAATAAATTCGAGAAATTATCTTGGATAAAATTAATGGGAACCTTCCCCTATGAATGTGAAATCAGAAACTAACTGTCGGTTAGCTAAGCAGAATGGTTTTCTGGATATTGATCTGATGTTGGTTTCGGCCTTCGGGGTTAATATTTGGGGAATTATTCTCTTGATTAATTTACGGTTAGTGACTGATGAATTGGAATGAGGCTTATGTTGTGTTTGTGTAACACTTATTTAAAATATACGCGAGTTATTTGGAAAGACCGGGTTTATCCCATTCTGAATAACTGATACGACGATAAGTCGAAGATGAAGACGGTGGTCGAAGACCAGAAGTGTTCACGTCTTTTGGTTGATTACTGATGATCTTGATTGGGCTGTACACCCAAGAAGATGGAAACAGTTGGTGACCGTCCAGACGTACTTGGAGATCGATGGATATGCGGGGTACTAGCTGCCTCCGGTTTCGTTCAGCCCCAGAACGGACTTGTAAATGGACTGTGTGTCTGACATTGGATTTTAGTCCGTGTGATTGATCTCTCTTAAATATATATCTGTTTGGCGGCGGAGAATTTATTCTCTTCCTTAACGCCCTTCTCTGAGACGTACGAGCTCAGGGGTTATATATTGATGGATATCAAACGCATGGAGTGAATTGCCTGTGTGGCATGCCTAAGTGGCAATTGATCGAGGCTTCTGTTGAAAAGCAAAGTCTTGTGGTGATGATCAAAGCACGGCCTTTGTGGCGTAGCTTTGTGTAACGTTTACTTCGCGAGTTTCACACCCGGTATGAACCAAAAACGGGAGAGGACGTCAGGGAGGGCATGCGTTTCTTTCTAGCTAGAAGTGGCGTCAGTGGTTTTACACGCCCTGACGAGTTTGACTTATGTGGTTGTTGCTGTTGCGAGGCGCCTCAGATTGATCGGTCGTTCTCGAACCGATGGAGTCATTTAGTTGGCTCGTTTACGCCCCATAGGGCGAAGAAACGCATGTTCAGGGTTTAAGTTTAATCCACATCGGTGGACTGGCCCTGAGGATCCAAGGGTCGATGCGTTCTGATCCTGAGACTCGGGCTAGACAGTCTCGAATCGGTAGAGGACTATCTTTTGCCTCGGTTCATAGACGGAAATCCAATTTCCAAATACGTGACATTTGCGGTTTTATTTGTAGAGCCTAGTATGGCGACATGATATATGGTACCCATGCCGCCTATGATTGATACTTATGATTTGAAGTTGTTTTATACACTATGCACTTATAATAGTATCAAACGATTTGTTTTAACCGTATCAAGCATTCTTTGGCAGTTATAAGGGAAAACCCTATCCTCGGCTGCGTTGCATTGTGTGATGGGACCTGGGTCTTATAACAGCTTCATTTTTCTTTATTTAGCATTGCGCTGTTTGTTTTATGCACTGGTATTCTTGGGAGGAAACCCGTTCCGTGTTATACGGCGTGATCCCTTGATTTACCTAACTTTAAAATAAAGATTAACTGTTTTAGTTCTCACACCAGTCACATGACTGACCTGGAGTTTATTGTTTTAACCTAAACTCTGGGTGCCCTTATTTTGACACGGGCAGCTAGTAGTTTTGGTTTTGCAGATTTATATTCACAGGATCCTGGTTTACAGCTGGAACGATATCCGGAAAGCTTTGTATCCGTATATCTCATTCTAGTTGTGTATTGTATTATTTTTCCGCTGCTATGTATTTAAATGTAATTTAAATCTCTGATATTTCTGTGTAATATTCATTTATACTCTGTATATTCTTGTAATCTGATGCATTGTTGTAATATACAATGAAACGTTCTTTTGTATGTATTCTGTTGTGGCTTGTTCTCGAACTATCCGCTCTTTCCTTTACGGGGAAGTTACGGGTTTTCACAGTTGGTATCAGAGCTTTGGTTTACAAAGCTCATAGAACAAGACACATTAGAACCATATGAAAGAATTCATCAGATATTGGATTAGTAATATCCAATGGGATGACTCGTTAGAGATAGGATCAGTAGTATCCTAGGACGAGTATGAAGAGTATATTTTTAAAATGAAAACAATTTTTGTTTTGAAAATCTAAATCAACCATTCGTATTTGATTATTTATTTCATATTGATTAGGACAATCCAGTATATAAAGATTTTGCATATACGCCTTGCAAACGTGTATTTGAAGTTTTAATATACTGGATAGATATAGAATCACACTCTAGTCGCCCGGAGATGATTCTGATGATAGTTCGAACATCATCAGAATTGGTATTCGTGTTTCGAAGGTGTGATATCTATATATTTCCTATTGACTGGTGTGAGAACCAAAAATTAGATAAGGCCTATTGTTGTGATTTGGCATCAAAAACATGGTTTTTGTATATGTATCAAAATTATGAATTTGAGACTCTAATTCACTAATTGATTGATGTTTGTGTTGTTTGTTTATTTGGTTGATAATTTTGAACCATTTAGCCTAACTGAACCAAATATTGAATTATATTGAAAATTGGTTGCGTTTGCTTGCATATACTTGTACTTACCTTAAACAGTTCATAGCAAGGAGGCTAGAGCAGAGAATAAAATTTGTTTGCCCGACAAATAGGTACATGTTTACTACATAATTTACTGTTTTGTTTGGGTGATGATGATTTTATGAGCCTATTGGCTAGCCGCTTGGCTTTTTCTTTTTCTTTTTGAGATCAGAAGGACCGGGGAAGCTATTCGAAATTCCCCGATGCTCCCGGTGCAGGGGAGGTTATGGCAAAAAATTTCGAAAATTTAGGGTGTTAGCCAAATTTTTGAAAATTTGAAAATTCTCAGAAACTGAAAAGTTGGAGAATGCAAGCCGGATCGAACGTAGAGCTGAATAATCAAACCACTTTCGACTTTGTTCCTTTTCGGGGGCGAAAAGTTTTAAGTGGGGGAGATTGTAACAACCCGGAAAATGCGAGCCAGTTTGAAAATTTTAAATTGGCAATTTTAAAGAATTTTGAATATTTAAAATGAATTATTTTAAATAATATCGACGAGAAATTTATTTTCAATAGCATTGGAACGTATATATTATATACGTCGTCGTTAGAATATATAATTGAAATGAAAGCAAATTGAAATGAATTCAAATTGAATTGAAATTTGAATTGAATAGAAATGAATTTTAAAACGAATTTATAAAAAAAGAATTCAACTTTGATTTGAATTGAAATGGAAGTTGAAATTGCTTTTGAAACGAATTTTTAAAACTATTTATATAATTTGTTTTAAATAGAAATCGACGAAACATATATTATATATATATATAATATAATGGCCTGAATAGAACGCGCCGCGCCGCGGCAGTTCGCGTATTTCGACCATTTATTTCAAACGGACATTACGGGAGATCCGACCGTCGGATTCTCCTAAAACCGGAACCGTTGGGTTCGTATCGAAAAGAGCTTTCTAATGAATATTAGAAATTTGAAATCTAACGGTTGGATTTGGAATTATGTCCAAATCAAATTTGAAAAAGATCGCTGTAAGTGCAGTTCGATGGCCATTGATGGAAATCAACTGTACATGCCTTGATAAAATTATTAAAAATAGTAATAATTTGTGTAAAATCATAAGAAATGATTTGTGAAGATTTGGGATGAAAAACTCCATATTTGAAAAGATAAAAATAGATTTTTATCGAAATGAACTAGTTTTGAACTAGAAATATAATTCTATTTATTTTTAAATAAATAAATTGAATTTGAAAAGGGTTTTAAAAATAACCAGAATTTCCAATGATTGCATTGGAGTGGATTTGAATCGAAATTGTCTTCGGAATATTTCGATGTTGGAATTCGGGATTATACAGATGTTGTTATGGAAATTTGAAAGATATCTATTTATATCGTTATTTCCAATACGGCATTTGTTAATCATAGAATTTGATATTGAATATAAGCCGATATATTTTCTATTTAGAGCCTTGTATTGAATATCAAATGTGATTTGGGTTTGTCGTGAATGGTGTTTTCACTAACACTGTTCTTGAACCCAGTTGAGAAAAGATTAAATCTTTTTTCTTGGATTTAATGAAGTGTACCAATTAAATAGTATTTAATTGGAATTGAATTGATATTGATTTTTGGGTTTATCGTGGACAGTGTTTTAAATAACACTCGTTCTTTAACCCGATAATTAATGGAATGTGATTTTGGGTTTATCGTGAACCGTGTTTTAAATGACACTGATTCTTTAACCCAGTTAACGATTAAAACTAAGTGGAGTTTTAATGAATCTTTAATTAGATTGAAGTAATCGAAATGGAGTATCACCAGTTTTGCTCCAGGCGTTAGTTAAATCTTTAATTAGATTTGAACGTGAAATGGTAATTGAATTTACCGATAACACCGTGGTGTTAGATATGAAGTATTACCAGTTTTACTTCATGGGATGAATAGGTTGGAATTGGGAAATTAAAACCAATGATTACTTCGGTAAAGTTCGCTAATTCCGACTAGTTGAATCGAAATTCAAAGGAAGATTAGAGAATAAATTCAGGAATTTATCTTGGATAAAATTAATGGGAACCTTTCCCTATGAATGTGAAATCAGAAACTAACTGTCGGTTAGCTAAGCAGAACGGTTTTCTGGATATTGATCTGATGTTGGTTTCGGCCTTCGGGGTTAATATTTGGGGAATTATTCTCTTGATTAATTTGCGGTTAGTGACTGATGAATTGGAATGAGGCGTATGTTGTGTTTGTGTAGCACTTTTATAAAATATACGCGAGTTATTCGGGAAGACCGGGTTTATTCCATTCTGAATAACTGATACGACGATAAGTCGAAGATGAAGACGATGGTCGAAGACCGGAAGTCTTCACGTCGTTTGGGTGATTACTGATGATCCTGATTGGGCTGTACACCCGAGAGGATGGAAATAGTTGGTGGTCGTCCAGACGTACTTGGAGATCGATGGATATGCGGGGTACTAGGTGCCTCCGGTTTCGTTCAGCCCCAGAACGGACTTGTAAATGGACTGTGTGTCTGACATTGGATTTTAGTTCGTGTGATTGATCTCTATTAAATATATATCTGTATGGCGGCGGAGAATTTATTCTCTTGCTTAACGCCCTTCTCTGAGACGTACGAGCTCAGGGGTTATATATTGATGGATATCAAACTCATGGAGTGAATTGCCTGTGTGGCATACCTAAGTGGCAATTGATCGAGGCTTCTGTTGAAAAGAAAAGTCTTGTGGTTGATGATCGAAGCACGGCCTTTGTGGCGTAGCTTTGTGTAACGTTTACTTTGCGCGAATTTTTACTTTGTTGTTCAATATATAAAAATCGAATTTTTACTTTGTTGTTCATTATATAAAAATAAAAATATCATTTTATTTAAAGAATGAACTGAATAGAAGTTCATATGTTGGAATAAAATGTTTTGTCGTTAAAAATATAATTTTTAACGTGAATGTGAATAAATAAATATTCATTTACAAACCAGACGGTTTGTTTATGTACATCTATTTGAAGGACATTGATTGGGTCGATAAATTTTACACATCGCCCAACTGCACAAATAAAATATGCGTTTGACTGTATGAAACCCCACACGGGTGTTGGGATGAAATTTGAAGTTCACACATCCTGATTGATTAAATATGTCGATCGATTGATTGACAGGCTGTTATAAGCGTTAGATATCTATATTTGATGCTTATACAGTGTAGTGCACGTTGGTTGATGGTTGATTATTTTTCAATGCTATTATATGTGTGTAATGTATGAAAATCCATATAATCAATATTATATGGTGATTGATTGGGCCTCATTCCAATTTAGAAAATAAAGAATATTATAAAATAAAAGTTCATGTGTTGACAGTACTCATCCATTGAGATTGGTCATGTGTTGAACGAAATATTTTAGTAATAAAATTTACATCTTTATTAATATAAAATAAAAGTTCATGTGTTGACAGTACTCATTCATTGAGATTGGTCATGTGTTGAACGAAATATTTTAGTAATAAAATTTACATCTTTATTAATGTAAAATAAAAGTTCATGTGTTGACAGTACTCATCCATTGAGATTGGTCATGTGTTGAACGAAATATCTTGATAATAACAACTATTTTGAAAAAGAAATATTTGAAATAGAATATTTGAAAATAGAAATTTATGAAGCCGTGTTGATTAGATTGACGCCATTTTGACGTGAACGATATTTATATCGATTTTATTCATTTTGAAATGAATTGAATTAAAAACGATTTCGAAATGAATTGAATTGAAAACGATTTCGAAATGAATTGAATTAAAAACGATTTCGAAACGAATTGAATTAAAAACGATTTCGAAATGAATTGAATTGAAAACGATTTCGAAATGAATTGAATTGAAAACGATTTCGAAATGAATTGAATTCAAAATGATTTCGAAATGAATTGAATTGAAAACGAATTCAAATTGAATTGAAAGCAAATTGAAATGAATTCAAATTGAATTGAAATTTGAATTGAATAGAAATGAATTTTAAAACGAATTTATAAAGAAGAATTCAATTTTGATTTGAATTGAAAAGAAAGTTGAAATTGCTTTTGAAACGAATTTAAAACTATTTATATAATTCGTTTTAAATAGAAATCGACGAAATATATATTATATATATATAATATAATGGCCTGAATAGAACAAGCCGCGCCGCGGCAGTTCGTGAATTTCGACCATTTATTTCAAACGGACATTACGGGAGATTCGACCGTCGGATTCTCCTAAAACCAGAACCATTGGGTTCGTATCGAAAAGAGCTTCTTAACGAATATTAGAAATCTAACGGTTGGATTTGGGATTATGTCCAAATCAAATTTGAAAAAGGTCGCTGTAAGTGCAGTTCGATGGCCGTTGATGGAAATCGACTGTACGGGCCTTGCTAAAATTATTAAAAATAGTAATAATTTGTGTAAAATCATAAGAAATGTTTTAGAAAGGATTGGGATGAAAAAACTCCATATTTGAAAAGATAAAAATAGATTTTTATCGAAATGAACTAGTTTTGAACTAGAAATATAATTCTATTTATTTTTAAATAAATAAATTGAATTTGAAAAGGGTTTTAAAAATAACCAGAATTTCCAATGATTGCATTGGAGTGGATTTGAATCGAAATTGTCTTCGGAATATTTCGATGTTGGAATTCGTGATTATACAGATGTTGTTATGGAAATTTGAAAGATATATATTTATATCGTTATTTCCAATACGACATTTGTTAATCGTAGAATTTGATATTGAATATAAGCCGATATATTTTCTATTCAGAGCCTTATATTGAATATCAAAAGTGATTTGGGTTTGTCGTGAATGGTGTCTTCACTAACACTGTTCTTGAACCCAGTTGAGAAAAGATTAAATCTTTTTATTTAGATTTAATGAAGTGTACCAATTAAATGATATTTAGTTGGAATGGAATTGGTATTGATTTTTGGGTTTATCGTGAACAGTGTTTTAAATAACACTTGTTCTTTAACCCGATAATTAATGGAATGATTTTTGGGTTTATCGTGAACAGTGTTTTAAATAACACTTGTTCTTTAACCCGATAATTAATGGAATGTGATTTTGGGTTTATCGTGAACCGTGTTTTAAATGACACTGATTCTTTAACCCAGTTAACGATTAAAACTAAGTGGAGTTTTAATGAATCTTTAATTAGATTGAAATGATCGAAAATGGAGTATCACCAGTTTTGCTCCAGGCGATAGTTAAATCTTTAATTAGATTTGAACGTGAAATGGTAATTGAATTTACCGATAACACTGTGGTGTTAGATATGAAGTATTACCAGTTTTACTTCATGGGATGAATAGGTTGGGATGGGGAAATTAAAATAAATAATTACTTCGGTAAGGTTCGCTAATCCCGACTAGTTTGAATTGAGATTCAAAAATAGAATAAAGAATAAATTCAAGGAATTTATCTTGGATAAAATTAATGGGAACCTTTCCATATGAATGTGAAATTTAGAAACTAACTGTCGGTTAGCCAAGCAGAAGGGTTTTCTGAATATTGATCTGATGTTGGTTTCGGCCTTCGGGGTTAATATTTGGGGAATTATTCTCTTGATTAATTTACGGTTAGTGACTAATGAATTGGAATGAGGCGTATGTTGTGTTTGTGTAACACTTGTTTAATATATACGCGAGTTATTCGGAAGGACCGGGTTTATCCCATTCTGAATAACTAATACGACGATATGTCGAAGATGAAGATGGTGGTAGAAGACCGGAAGTCTTCACATCTTTTGGATAATTACCGACGATCCTGATTGGGCTGTACACCCGAGAGGATGGAAATAGTTGGTGGTCATCCAGACGTACTTGGAGATGGATGGATATGCGAGGAAAGTGCCTCCGGTTTCGTTCAGACCCAGAACGGACTTGTAAATGGACGGTGTGTCTGACATTGGATTTTAGTCCGTGTGATTGATCTCTATTAAATATATATCTGTTTGGCGGCGGAGAATTTATTCTCTTGCTTAACGCCCTTCTCTGAGACGTACGAGCTCAGGGGTTATATATTGATGGATATCAATCGCATGGAGTGAATTGCCTGTGTGGCATGCCTAAGTGGCAAATGATCAAGACTTCTGTTGAAAAGCAAAGTCTTGTGGTTGATGATCGAAGCACGGCCTTTGTGGTGTAGCTTTGTGTAACGTTGATTCGCGAGTATCACACCCGATATGAACTAAAAACGGGAGACGGACATCAGGGAGGACATGCGTTTCTTTCTAGTTAGGAGTGGCGTCAGTGCTTGAACTGGCTGACGAGTTTGACTCATGTGGATATTGCTTATTATTACTTGCTGAAAAGCGAGGCGCCTCGTGATATCGGTTTCGGCCGATGCTTCTGGTCGGTTGACGGGCCAGGCTTACACCCCATAGGGTGGGGAAACGTAGTGTTCAGGCATAATAATCCACATCGGTGGACCGGCCCTGACGATCCAAGGGGCAGTTGCGGCTGTTCTTGAGGGGCGGGCTAGAGCGTCTCGAATCGGTGAGGATCTTGCCCCTAGCCTCGGTTCATACCATAAATGATAACCCAACTTCCAATACGATGTCTTGCGGTTTTGATTGTAAACTTATATATGGCGACATAGTGTTATGGGGCATTCATGCCGCCTATGATTGATACTTATGATTTGAAGTTGTTTTATACACTATGCACTTATAATAGTATCAAATGATTTGTTTTAAACGTATTAAGCATTCTTTGGCTGTTATAAGGGAAAACCCTATCCTCGGCTGCGTTGCATTGTGTGATGGGACCTGGGTCTTATAACAGCTTCATTTTTCTTTATTTAGCATTGCGCTGTTTGTTTTATGCACTGGTATTCTTGGGAGGAAACCCATTCCGTGTTATACGGCGTGGTCCCTTGATTTACCTAACTTTTAAAATAAAGAATAATAACTGTTTTAGTTCTCACACTAGTCACATGGCTGACCTGGAGTTTATTGTTTTAACCTAAACTTTGGGTGCCCTTATTTTGACATGGGCAGCTAGTAGTTTTGGTTTTGCAGATTTATATTCACAGGATCCTGGTTTACAGCTGGAACGATATCCGGAAAGCTTTGTATCCGTATATCTCCTTCTAGTTGTGTATTGTATTATTTTCCGCTGCGATGTATTTAAATGTAATTTAAATCTCTGATATTTCTGTGTAATATTCATTTATACTCTGTATATTCTTGTAATCTGATGCATTGTTGTAATATACAATGAAATGTTCTTCTGTATGTGTTCTGTTGTGGCTTGTTCTCGAACTATCCAACACTTTCCTTTACGGGGAAGTTACGGGTTTTTACAGTTGGTATCAGAGCCAGGTTTCGATCCTGGGACCTATAGCTAGATTAGAAGTAGTTAGGATATTACTAGCCTTTGCAAACTATAATAATTTCAAATTATATCAAATGGATGTTAAAAGTGCTTTTCTAAACAGATTTGTTAAAGAAGACGTATATGTAGAGCAACCACCTCTTTTTGAAGACGAAAAATTGCCAAATCACGTATATAAGTTAAAGAACCCGTTATATGGATTAAAACAGGCTCCTAGGGCTTAGTACGATAGATTAAGAAATTATTATTACATTCCAACTTTGAAATAGGAAAACTAGATAACACCTTATTTATTAAAAGGAATAATAATGATATATATATTAGTGCAAATATACGTTGACGATATAATTTTCGGATCAACAAATAATAAGGTGAATAATTTTTTTCCAGATATTATGACCCAAATAAGTTGAGATGAGTAATATGGGAGAACTAACATTCTTCTTAAACTTACAAATTTGTCAAGTAGACAATGGAATATTTATTAATAAAAAAATACACAAGAGATTTAATTAATAAATAATTTAACAACTAATGGGAGACTAACACCAATGACAATTAATATAGCCTTAAGTAAAGATGATATGTCAAAAGACGCTGATCAAAAATTATATAGAGGAATGATGGGATCGCTATTGTATATAACCACTAATAGACCAGATATAATGCATAGTGTATGTCTCTGTGCAAGATATCAATCGCAACCTAAAGAAACACATTTAGAAGACGTAAAACGAATTCTAAGATATGCAAAACATACATCATACTTTGTATTATTTTATCGTAAGGATGATTCATTTGATATAATTTCTTATTATAACGCTAATTAAGCGGGATGTAAATCCGATCTTAAAAGTACTAGCAGAACAGTCATTTCTTAGGACATTCACTAGTCTTGTTGTTCAGTAAAAAGCAAAATACCGTATCTTTGTCAATAACTGAAGCAGAATATATCTCTGCTGCTTTGGCTTGTTCATAAGTGATGTATATGCAACAAGCTCTAAATGATTTTGGATTAAGAATAAGTAAATCACTATTATACTACGATGATACGAGTGCTATAAATATATCTAAAAATCCAACTCATCACACAAGAAGTAAACATATTGATATACTTCATCATTTTCTAAGAGATAATGTAAGTAAAGAGAAAATTTCACTCGAATTTATAGAAACAGATAAACAAATAGCAAATATATTAACAAAAACATTAAATGAAGCAAGGTTTACTAAATTTAGAAGAGAATTAGGTATTTGTTCATTAAGTGAATTAGAATAATTAAAATAATTAATATATATAAGACTAACATTAAAAATCAGAAAAGTAAAATTAAAATTACATCTCTGTCGATATACATATAAGCCGATGTCGACATATAACTGTCAGATTTTTTAAAATTAATTCCCACCAAAAGTTAGTTACAATACCCATTTAAACTCTCCACTTGGAAATTTCCTTTTCACTCTCCTATTTCACTTCTGTAAAAACTCAAAACTAAAATAATTCATGGCCTACACTAATTATAATAACTAAATTAACCCTGAATCGTCAGCTGGACCATCCAAAGATCCATTTCTACATTCTACCCTCTCTCATGTAATCAAATTGGAAGAGAAAATTGAGTATGCTCTTCAAATGCTTGCTCAGATTCAAGTACTTTAAATACACATGAATCAAGAGCTAATTAAACAAGGAAAGATGATACATAATCTTCATAAGTATATGATGGATAATCAAGTGAATCCAATCATCATTGAAGATGATAATCAAGCAACGGAAGAAGAAGTTGAAGAAGAAGAAGAGGAGGAGGAAGATATGATGGAAGAAGAGGAACCAGAAGAGGCACAAACAAGAAATCACAGATGAAGATATGATGGGCATTTTGTTCTCCATTACCCCAATTGTCCAATCCATAAGTCTCCTGTCGTAAAGAAAAAATAGAATTTAGGTTTCTTTTCTTTTTTTCGTTTAATTGGTGTACTACGTGTATATTCATTCATGTTATTTGTTTTGGTGTGTATCCTTTGTATTAAAAAACAGTGTTTAATTTAGTTCTAGCTTTATCTTTAATAAGCATTTCATTAGTTTGTTATATAGGCGTGAATTTAGGGGGAGTCATATACATTAAGTAGTTTGATCATAAATTATAATATATAGATGAATATAGGTTTTAACTGAAGTTATTTACTATAATCATAGGATATATAGATATACGATTTAGGGGGATTATTTTTAGACTTTCCTTTTGATAAAGCCAAAGGGGGAGAAATTATAAAATATAGACATAGTTTAAGTAGAAAATATAGGATTCATATTGACAAGGGAAGAATTAGAAGGATCGTCATAAACATGTATGAATATTTTATAAACTAAGGTTGTCATCATTAAAAAGGGGGAGATAGTTGGAGAATGGAGTTTTGATGAGAACAACCTTATTTCCATATTAATTGATTATAAAATATATACTAACTTCTCTATTTAGAATATATATATATATATACACATATATATGCCGGAGTCGTATATAGAAATTAATACCGAAGACTATACAGCTTTAGAGATTCAAGAGATTCATAATTCAGAGAAGATTTATGACTCATGAGTAATTAAGGAATCAAGAGTTCAAGAGTTCAAATTAAATATAGTAATAGAGTCTAGTTTATATGTAAGACTCAGAATAACACTCCAGGTTCAAATTCAAATTCTGTTTTTCAAAATTCAAATTCTGTTTTTCAAAATTCAAATTATAATTTTATTTAGTTTTTCTATCTTACCTTTGATTTTAAACTTAAGTTTCAAAGTTTATAAATTTATATATATATATATATAGTTATATACTTTTATATTTATATAGTTTTCAACTTTGTAATTTTATAAATATGTTTATATAATTTATATTTATGATTTCATATGATTTTCTACTTTATAGTACTCATTTATATAAGTATGTTTTAATTAAAGAATTTCCAGAATAATATATATATATATTTAAACATTTGAAAAATTGTTTAAAAAATATTTTTTAATACATATTTCAGCATAAAAACGAGAGGATGTCGACATATAGCTGTCATTTTTTCAATTTTCAGAGGAAGTGTCTTTTCACTATTTGTAACGTTCCAGAAGCATTGCAACCTTTCAAATCTTATAAATAGGGTTGATTTCGAATTTTTTAACCAATCTTCTTCTCCATCTTCACCCATTTTCATTTCTCTATTATTATTTCATATTTTATTGATTTCTACACTTCTACTCTGCCTATTTCTATTCTAAATGCACAAAACTTCTTCTCTTCTCACTCTCTACTCATTACTCTCTGATTTAAAGTGCTATTAAAGAGTTCCAAGGCTGTTATAATCATTTGGGATTGTTTTGGGAAAGGGTGTGTTCCTTGTAGCCCTGAAATTATGGAAAGGAAACAGTGTTAACCTTGTAGCCGTGAAATCAAGGGTGGTGGAATTAATGTTAACCTTTAGTCATGAAATCAAGGGGATTGTACTTAAATATTGATCTAGTAATAAAAATCTATACAATCCAGCGTTGGATGAGACAGGACATAGGAGTGATCTGAACCCGTATAAATTCAGTGTGTTCTTTCTTTTCCTCCATTTTATTTTTGTTTATTTCTGTTTTTGTGTTTGATTCTGTGTCTGTGATCATCTCTGTGGTGTGTGATTCATATAATAGATCATGCAAGTTTTAGATTTTCTTAAATTCCTTGAAAACACTTTTTACCCCCTCCCATCTAGTGTTAGTTTTGCCTTAAGATTCGCATTTCGCATTCCCTAAAAGGTATCACGACCAACTAAAGTTAACTCAAAGTCACAATCTCATACTAGAGCATCTTGGTTAATAGTAATTGTTATTATTGAAACAAGGACACGTTTGGATTATAGAATTGAATATGCATAGTGTTTAATATTGACTATTACCAAACTTCATATGTTCTAAGTGACTAGGTTTTAATGAAGAGAATTGATGTAAAAAAATATCACAAGTAGGCAATACTTAGTAAACTAAATGTGATTTTATCGAAATTGAATAAGTGATAAACTCAGCCATAGTGTCATGCCACAAGCTAAGTGTCGAATAAACGTCAAAATTCGAATAGTTCATTTTAATATCTGACTGAATTTACATTTAAGACTTACACAAGCGGAATGAAAAATTTTCTTTAGAAACCAAACAATTTAATTACTTTGTGATTGCCATAAATTAATTAGTATATATGAAATTTCAATTATAATTTGAATATGATTTTAAAAAATAAATATTGTTGCATATTTACATTTATGCTAGTTATAAATATATTGATTGGTATATGATAGAAAATGCAATTAAATTAGTTTTTTTACGTAGTATTTTGCATAAGTCTTAAATGGGTTTGCGACCCATTAATAGGGTTACAATGTAACGACCAGTAATTTTTGTGTTTTTATGTTAATTAGTTATGTTCCAAAAAAGTGGAAATTTCTAAATTGTGTAATTGGACCATAAAAATAGCATTATATTGCTCATGGAAGCAACTTTAATTCTTGGAGTTCTGCAATCAAGTTCATATAAAGAAGTTACGATAGAAAATGAATTCAAAATAAAAAAAATCCATGCATGTACATCGACACATGTTGATGGGTCAATCGACCGAGTTGTCATCCAACCTTTCTATGGTAGCTTATACTTCATGTTGCCTAACGATCGAGTATAATGTAATACGATGTAACGACCCAGAAAATCTGAACCAATTTAAAAATTTTAAATTGGCTAAAATAATGGATTTTAAATATTTAAAATAAATATTTTAAATAATAACAATGAAAACTGAGTTTGAATCGACGTTTGAAAACGAATATAATTAATTCTAATTATAAACAAGGCCTGAAATGGCGCTGCAGTTTCAAAAATTGAATTCGAACTTTGTCGGACTGTACCGGGTGCCAAACAAAACGAATTTTAGTGAAACCAAAAATATTTAAATCTGTTAGTGAATACCTTTCTAACGAATCTGAAAAATCGAATTTTCATAGCGGAAAGCAAAAGTTATGGCTGAATGAATTTTCAGAAAGGTCGCTATGGAATTTATATAGCCCGTGAAATTGGCCATTTTGCATACGACCTCGGAATTCGACGAAACCACTTTTTTTGGATTCGGGATGTGATGTTATTGCTAAGTATCAAATTTCATAATTTTTGAAGCTAGTATGTGAGCGTGGCAAAGGAAAACCTATTTTGGTCAATTACAGTTAAATTGGATCGACCAGAAATGGGCCTTTTTGCAAACGGCCTCAGAATTCGGCGAAACTAGTTTTGTTGGGACCGTATCGTCAAAACATAGCTAGATTTATTTTTCTGGAATTTTTCGAATCAGTTTGTGGCCCTGACAAATTGAATTGTACGTTCAAATCAAAAATTGAATGTTATATATTTTAAATTGAATGAAAACTGACTGAAACAGTCGAATGGGCCTATGAAACATATCCCAATGTGTTCGGAATGGGGTAAAACGTTAGGGATGACAGTCGTTGGGTTTGGATTGGTGTTAGTACATGAAGAGGGGTATTTTTGGATTTTGAAAATTTATAAATAAAAAAATATCATTGGTCAGAATATTTCTCTCTCCCCGATAATCTAAAATCGCGAACGATGGAAGAGGGTTCCAAGCTTTCCCCCTCGTTTTCTCCTCCTACACGCATCGATAGCCTTCGACCCAGTTGGGGTTTTTGAAGAGCTCCCCTCAAGCTTCAAATCCATGGCCGTGGCACCCCCTCTCGTCAGGTGAATCGCGAGATCCAGGCCTTCAAAGTTGCGGCCTTTCAATCGCCGCCGCCATCACCTGCGTCCACCGATCTGGCCCACTCCCCTACGCGCGCGAAGCCCTCTCCTAGCCCTTCGACGCTGCGAAGGCCGATCGTCCTCTAGCTTCACGGATTGGGAGAAAATTACAACCTTAGTTTCGAACGATTTGCTGAGGTAATCGGCTATATATATTTTCAACCGTTTTAACACCTTTAAACCATTGCAAACTTTGAAAAATCATATCTTTTTCGTGTGTTGACGAAATTCGATGAAACAGGAAACATCGTGACCGTGCGGACGCCTTCTACATTTTAGAGGAGACCGCGTATTTTTTTGAGCCTTCTGCTATTTTGGGTGGAGTGGAACCCAAAGTGAGATTTCTAATATTGTAAACGATATGGAAAACGACGATGTATGAATTATATAGTCGATGTATGATTTATATAAGAGTTGTACACCTCATGTATAAGCGATGTATAAGTTGTACGTTCAATGTATAAGTTATATATGCGTTGTAAAAATTATATATGTGTTGAAATAGAAATGAATTGCTAAATATATATATATATATATATATATATATATATATATATATATATATATATATACGCCCCTCGTCCACAAACCATGGACGATATTTATTGGTTGTGATTGGTGTGAAAATTGATTGATAGCGAATGGTTGGTTGGAATTGTTTGTGGTTGATATTGATTGATTGTGGTTGAAAAATACCCATTTGTGGTTGAGAAATATTTGGTTGAAACCACATAGGATTAGTTTGTGGAAATGAAATAAATATACATGCCGCCTGCATGCAAACTAGATGCATGATCCCCATTGTCAAAAACCGCGAGGTTTTAAGGTAGAGTGAGGAACCGTACTAGGGACGGTCCCGGTTTTAACTACCCTGTCATTATGCAGCCGAAATTTTCAATAATATTCATATGTTAGAATTATTTTCATGTGTTGAAACTATATTCATGTGTAGAATAGAAATTCATGTGTTGAAACTATATTCATGTGTTGAATAGAAATTCATGTGTTGAAAAATAATCGGGTTTTGAAATAAATTGTTTTATAATAAAAATCATATTTTCATCATCTATATGAACTATATAAAATAGTCATGTTTTGAAATAAATTGTTTTACAATTAAAATCTCATTTTTATTATATACATGAATTGTTGAAAATAGTGAAGTGTTGGAATAAATGTCTGTTAGATAAAAATATCATTTTTATCGATAGTGCGAAGTGAAAATGGTTTTGAAATCGAAGAATGAAATATATAGAAATATGTATAATTATAATATATCGAATAACGAAGCTGCAGTTCGTATTTTGAAACCGTGATTTCAAACGATAAGTGCGGGAGATCCGACCATCGGATTTTCCCGAAACCACAACCGTTGGGTTCGCCTTGGAAATATCTTTCCAACGGCACCAATTTTGTAAAGATCCAACGATTGGATTGTCTGGAATGTTTAATTCAAACCTAAAGAAAAACAGCGCCAAAATCGATTATATTTATATATATATAAATATAATTAAATTAAATCGAATAACGACACTTTAGTTCGTAATTTGAAATCACAACTTCAAATGATTAGTGTGGGAGATCCGACCGTCGGATTTTCCCAAAACAGAAACCGTTGGATTCGTTTTGAAAAGATCTTTTTAATGATATAAATTTTGTGAAGATCCAACGGTTAGATTTTCAGATATGTGTAAATCAAATCTGGAGAAAAACAGCGCCACGACCGCGTTATGGCCTGAAGCATTGTTTGGATGGATTGGCTATTTTTAAATAAATAAAAATAGCGATAAATCGTGATAAAATATTATAAACGATATGGAATGGAAATAAACTGCATTTGCTCGATTTATTTGATATTTGATGGTTGAATGTGTTTGGTGTGGAAATTACATTAAAGAACAAAATTGGTGTTGTTGAATGATTTAACCATTGAAATAAATTGATTTGAAATTCTAAATATACATGAGTTATTTGAAAAGGCCGAGTTAATACTCATTTCAAATAATTGACCGACGATTGAAGGTCGAAGGTATGAGGATGGTGCAAGACCAATAATCTTCACGTCGAATGGAGGGGTGCTACTGATGCTCATGATAGGAGTAGCTACCTTGACGGGGTTGAAGTATTAGCCACCCGGATGTACATGTTGATTATACGGATATGCGAGGTATTGAGTGCCTCCGGTTTCGTTCAGACCCAGAACGAACGTGTAAATGGACTGTGTGTCTGACATTGGATTTTGTTCTGTGCTGATTGATCTCTATTATATATATATCTGTTTGGCGGCAGAGAATTTATTCTCTTGGTTAACGCCCTTCTATGAGACGTACGAGCCCAGAGGTTATATATCGATAGAAATCAGTCGCACGGAGTGAATTGCCTGTGTGGCACACCTAAGTGATAGATGATCAAGGCTTCTGTTGAAAAGCAAAGTCTTGTGGTTGATGATCAAAGCACATCCTGTATGGCATAGCTTTGTGTATAACGTGAATTCGCGAGCCTCACACCCCGGGATGGACCAGAAACGGGAGAAGGATCCAGGGAGGACATGCGTTTCTTTCTAGCTAGGGTGGTGTTAGTGACCTACCAGCCCTGACATTTATATACTTTTCACCTATGTAGTTGTTGCTGTTGCGAGGCGCCTCGGATATATCGGTCGATCCGGG
The DNA here is from genome assembly GCA_030737875.1 of Allium sativum. Taxonomy (NCBI): domain Eukaryota; kingdom Viridiplantae; phylum Streptophyta; class Magnoliopsida; order Asparagales; family Amaryllidaceae; genus Allium; species Allium sativum. Next base: position 11,022,649 of record JASFAX010000035.1, read on the forward strand.
ACCGATGGAGTCATTGGGCTCATTAACGCCCCAAAGGGCGGAGAAACGCAGTGTTCAGGCATTTTAATCCACATCGGTGGACCGGCCCTGTGGCTCCTAAGGGTCACTCGAGCTCTGATCCTGAGACACGGGCTAGAGCGTCTCGAATTCGGTGAGGACTATCTTTTGCCTCGGTTCATGATGGAAATCCAATTTCCAAATACGACATCGTGTGGTTTTGATTGTGTATATACATACGGCGACATGATATATGGTACCCATGCTGTCTGTGATTGATAGTTATGCTTGAAATTGTTTTTGAAACATATATACACTAGCAATAATATCAAATGATTTGTTTTGCTCGTATCAAACATATTTTGGCCATTATAAGGTAAAACTCTATCCTCTGGTGTGTGTTGCATTGTGTGATGGGAACTGAGTCTTATAATGGCTTCATTTTTATAAAAAGCATTGCGATGTTTAAAAGATCTATTTGTTTTAAAGCACTGGCAATCCAATGGAGTAAACCCGTTCCGCGAAAGTGGCGTGGTCCTGTGATATGCCATATTTAATAATGTGTTGAGTAGATTTCTCATACCAGTCCCATGACTGACTCGTAGTTTGTTTCACTTGCAAACTCGGGTGCCTCTTTTTCTACACGGGCAGCCTTGTATTCAGGTTTTAGCAGGCTCTTTCTGGATAGCTGGAGCTGAAGATGGATTCTATCATTTATCTCTTTTTATGCTGTTCAGCTCCTGTTGTACATATTATGTTTTCTTTTCCGCAGTAGACATTTATGTATAGCCGAACTGTACTTTGTACTAAGTATGATCCTATATACTGTGTAACTCTGATGATGATATTTATCCAGTGTATTCTATTGTACATTATCTGGTGTATTTATTTATTTCTGTTCTGTTATTATCTTTTTATGTGTTATATTCCAAAGATTACCCTTGCCACCGTCTTATCGGGAATGGGGTCGTCACATACGATCAAACCACTAAGGTTGGGTTATGAACCTATAAATTAAGGCCTAACCCTCTCTTGTCTTCTCATATTTTTATGGATAGAGCAATGAACCTCTGTCATTTCTTCTTCCCTTCTTTCTTTCAAGAATAAAAATAAAATATGCATGTGCATACATAAAAATTTGGAGGAGAATAAGAATTAATATTAGAAAAATTAGATCAAACCTGTAACGACCCGCATTCTATGTATCGAAGGATTGTAGGATATTTATTTCTTTCACATACAAAGTCGTATGGTCATGTAACTTTGGGAGATGACTATTGGGGTCATTTCCCATGTTCATGATTTTTGCCGATTTTTAAATGACCGTTTTGCCCCTAGCTGATCTTGTTTCGACAATAACTTTTGATTGGAAAGGAGTTTTGATCTGAAACCACTTCAATTAGATCCGGATGATGGTTTACCTTTCCGTAAAGTGGTCACATTGGCCAAACGGACTCACTGTTTGGGAGATATGGCTGAAATAAGTTTTAGATGGTGAAAAACAGCTTAACCGGAACTAATTTGGATGATTAGTGAGTGGGCCCATAACCCATTTCGGGATTAGGGTTATGGGAAGGCTGTTAGGGTTAGGAAATTCAGTTTCTATCATTTTCTAGTCACCACTTTTTGTTCCTTTAAGTTTAGCCATGGCCTCCACTTTCTAAAACACCCCAAATCACCTTTTAATCGCTAATTAAGCCAAATCTACATCAAATCAAAGTGGATTAACACAAGAATCAAGGTAGAACTACTGTATAGCCTTGGGAACAGTGCCAAACAGAGAATCATTTTATATTTGGTAATTTGTTCGTGGCTAAGGTGAGTGATTTGCATAGTTCCTAACTAATTATGGTTAATTAAGGGTAATTAGTGATAATTAGCGAATTTATTCATGTTAAAAATCTGGAAAAATATTGATACATTTCGAAATATTGTTTAAGTCTCTGTTATAGAATTTGGTTATTTTGGTTAAGTTTTACTAATCCTATCATTAGTTTTGCTTAAACATGCTTAAGGAAAAAATATGGGATTTTGGCTATGTTTTATCCGTTTTAACCTATCAAATTGTCTTTTTGAAGTTAGTGGTCGATTCTATATGTTGCTATGACTGTATTGTATGTTTTGTGATTGATTAGAAAAGTTAGATTGGTCGAATACGCTGTCGAATGGCGTAAAACAGTCGTTGGAAAGAAGTGCAGGAAATTAGCCGAACCGGATCAGATCGGGGGAGGGGACATGAACCGATCTTGGAGCACTACCCAATCCGAACCGCTCGTGGATGGTGGCACCGAAACGACCCCTTTCATTTGAAGCTCCGATCCTACCCATCCATCTGGAGAGCCATCCGATCTGAACCGCTTGGAGACCCCCATCCGAACAGGAGTCGAGCTCGAACTGGTGATGAAGACCCGACTCGATCCGAAGCCCCATTACGAACCGATCACAATCCGAACCGAACTGATTTGGATGGAGAAATCCGACCCAACCCGATGTGGATGATCACAGACAGAACTACTTTGAGGAGCATGATCCGAAGCATAAAGAAGAGGAGCATATCTGAACTGATCCGGAGAAGATCAAAACCCGAGATGCAAAGGAAGTCCAAATAGGAAGTTGAACTCAGGATCCAGTTGGGAACCAACGATTTAACTTCGTGATTGGACTTTGCTGCGGGACGCGTGCTAAGGGGATATTGACGTCTATAGCTTTGATTCACCACCAAGACAGATGTTAGGCTACGTATCAGTGCAGTGGGGTGGTTACTACTCCTTAGGGCAGAGTGATCGTAGCATGGCTATGAGCCAGTGCAGTGGAGTTGTTATGAATTCATGGGGGCAGAGTGGACATAGCAAAGACTAGTGGCTATGGATCAGTGCAGTGGTATCATCATGACTCCATGGGGCAGTGTGATCATAGCAAGGAATAGGGTGATCAAAGTGGTGGATGTCGTATGCTTTACGCACTGAGTGAGAGATGTGGGGATTGGTGCTATGTTTGATTGTTTGCTTTTACTATGGCATGCACACCCCCACCCCCGTATCCTTTGCACCATATGTTAGTGGCACCTTAGAGTATTGAGCGGTATGTTGTGCTAACTCTTTGGTTGCAGGTCTAGGTTCAAGTATGGTTTAGTATACCTGTTATTGTTCTGTTTTGATGCTTATCGCTCATACCAGACTTTTGTCTGACCCGGAGTTTTATATCTCTTCTTATTACTCCAGGTGCTCTTAAACGGGCAGACTAGAGACAGGTTAGCTGGTTGCGTACGAGTAGTTGTCCGGAGACGAGCAGGAGGCTTACACGTACTATTTGCTATATATCCTCCCTATGTCGCTGCTGGTCACTACTTTGGGCATTAGCAGTGTATCTTTCCTTTCTTTCGCTTTAGAGACGGTTTTAAATTTGTAATAATGATGATGTGGAACATAAGCTATAATTGGAATTTCCGCTGCTATGATGTTTAATTTTCAGCTTATGCACTGTCTCACATGTTTATGTCAAAGTATGTAATTATTATATTTTATTCCATGCGTTGTGAGATATTCTACATGTACCTTGTTAGTTCAAACTCCCTTTTCTTTCTTTGGTGACCGTCCCGTGCTAGTTGGACATTGGCACAACACACTTTCATGGGAAATGTCGGCTAGTGCGGGCGGGCCGTCACATTTGGTATCAGAGCTCTAGGTTGCGTAGTTAACCTGGGGAAAGACACCAAGGAGAGATAATACTTATATGAGAGCGCGTAATTGTGATTATTTTGGTTTTCAAAAGCTATATATATATATATATATATATATATATATATATATACTACTAGTATAGCTAAGGATGAAGTCGCACAGCATTGACACCACAAAGAGGATGGTTAATCGTTTCTCTTTACAGATTGAACGATGAGCCGATATACGAGGGGTGCTGGTAGAGGAGCCAACAATGGGAATGCTCCTTACATGAGGGCTATGTTTACTGACTTCCTGAGGGAGATGTTCATAAATTTGCAAGGAGCAGTTCCCAACGCTGTAAATCGTGGTGGTGCAGCGGTGCAGGCGCTTAGGGCCGATTTCGCCAAGCTATGCAAGGATTACACTAGTCTTGGTGGAAAGTCGTTCCACAGAACGGAATTGGCCACAAATGTTCAGGATTGGTTGGATAGCTGTGAACGTATTTTCGAATACTTAGGTATCGAGGATGCGATGAAGAGAAAGCTAGCGTCCCGTCAGCTGCAAGGATGGGCGATGAATTGGTGGAATGCTATTAAGGTAGCTACTCTAGAGGACCAAGTTACATGGGATTAGTTTAAGGCCCAATTCAATGAAAAATTTATCCCAACTGCTCAGAAGTCAGAGTTATTTAGGAAGTTCTTGGAGCTAAAGCAGAATGGTAAAGCTGTCTCGGAGTATATTGCTGAGTTCTATACTTTATCAAAGTATGAATTATCTCTTATTGACACTCCTGAGAAGAAGAACAAGAAGTTAATAACAGGCTTAGATCAGTACTTATGGGAAAGGCTTATTAACCACATCGATGAGACGTTTGAATCGATCGTGGGGAAAGCATTGAGGTCAGAGATTCTTTACCCTAAGTCGAAGACCGAGGTTGCATCTGCAGAGGAGCCAAAGCCGCAAGCAAGCGGTGGAAGCAAGAATGGTTCTCAGAATAAGAGAAAACAGAATCAGACCAAGGATGGCCAGAAAAAGAAGAATAAGAAAGATGTTAAGTGCTTTTGCTGTGGCAAGAAGGGCCACTATGCCAAAGAATGTCGGGCCAAGCCAGCCGATAGGAAGTACTTCAACTGTGGCCAAGTGGGACATCACAAGGATAAGTGTCTGCAACCCCTAAAGAAAAGCAGATTGTGTGTAGTGACCTGAAATACTGGTCTAATTTGAGCTGACCAAATTACACAAGTCCAACCCCAATTACACTGGAAAATCAGAAAACTAATAGAAAGAAGTTAGAGGGTGAGGTTAGATAAGATAGAAACTTAGAATAGAAGAAGAAGAACTTACAACATCAGAGTAACACGAATCTCACAGCGGAACAAACAACATAAAATAGATAACATATCCTTGAAATAAAATAGTATATGTTTACAGTAGCATTATCAGAGTACAACACTTAAAACACAACGGAAATAACTACAGCTATATAATCCTGAAGCCTCCTGCTCCAAGCTCTTCCAGTATACCTGTAAATCCTGACTACTTGACTGCCCGTACAAAATTGGGCACCCAAGAGTTTAGGGAAAACAAAACAAAATATACTCCGGGTCAGTCATGGGACTGGTATGAGTAAAACAGTTTAAAACAGTTTGAACAGGTAAACGTTATCTCAATAGATCACGCCGTTTAACGGAACGGGTTTTTCCCTTATGAGAATCAAAAAAATCAATCTTTATATTAAAAATCTCATGATATTATTATAATGTCTATCAATCACAATATAATAATCATCTAGCAGAAACGCTTTCATCTCACGTTCTACATATATAGTATACAATCATAACCACAAGCACGTATTGGGTAATGGATTTCCAACTATGACAAGGTATGGAACCACCTTTCGCTAGTGTACCTCTAGAGAGGGATACACTGGGTTCAACAAGAACATCTTGCAACCCGACCACACATGACCGACCACTCATTTCGCTTGAGTGTATCGAATGGATATCACCAACGGTTGGGATCAACAACCGTTTCCCGAATGGGACAACATCGACAATAGATTTTTAGGAATAAATGAAACTCTAGATCAGGTGATTATACACCCTAATAGATGCGACCAACATAGCCATGTTGCCTGCCCGATTTCTGTCATTTACCGGATGTGAGGCTAGAAGCTACACTTTTCTTTTCACATGCCACATCTTCATTCACTTAGAATGTCACATCATCATACTCGCCAAATCACAAATTGATTTCCCGAAAAATACAACGGGTATACAACTAAGAGAAACGAATTCCTCCGCCATAAAACGTACGTATGTTTGAAGAGATCAACTTATGCGATCTATTAAATATACTCTGTCAGAAATTGTTCCATATAGGTCATCCTGGGACTGGACAAACCGAAGGCACTATTCTGTACATCCATCTTAGGCAATCTTTACCTAAGATTTATACCATAGCCCTTGCACTTTTACTCCGTCTTCAATTATCCTTGGCATATATGATTCAAAACGCTTATGCCAATACAGAGTAGTTCTTTGGATAATAATCCAACCGGTCTCTCCATATTAACAACGTTAAAATGGTCGAAAACTTCAATAGTCGGTGAGTTAACTATCAAAGAAAAACAGGTGTGCAAACAATGATATTGTTTCCAAATGGAAATTTTATCGATCAATCAGCATTCATCTTTTATCTCTTTAGTTCATTAATTTACTTATCTCCTGTTTCCATATATTCAACATTTCTTATTTTCTAATTTTAGAAAATATACGTTATTAACAATGGAAAACATTCCAATTTCCTGTTTTCTATATTAGAAAACATTTCTGGTTTCTTATTTGGAAAACATTTCTAAAACTTCTTCATTGGGTTTAAACAGATGTTTAAATATAACATCGCTAGGCCAACTCCAACCATTTACTAAATTCACTTAACCATCATTCACTATCAAACCTTACCATTCCTTAGTTAAGAAGGAAGTCAATCAAGTTGGGTATAATTACCTCTCAGACCTTAACTGAACAACGTTTTAACTTCAGAATAGACAAAGTTTATCTTTTAGACCTTTAATAATCTTCCTTACGTAACTCTCTCTCGAATAATCTCTTCTACGAATAACTAGATTCAAAAACCTTTCTTCGAATAAACTATATTCGATTAACTCTATTCAATTAACTCTTATTGGATTAGCTCTATTCAATTAACTCTTATTGGATTAACTCTATTCAATTAACTCTATCAATTAACTCTATTGGATTAACTCTATTCAATTAACTCTTATCAATTAACTCTATTGGATTAACTCTTTTCAATTAACTCTATTGGATTAACTCTTTTCAATTAACTCTTATTGGATTAACTCTATTCAATTAACTCTGATTGGATTAACTCTATTCAATTAACTCTTATCAATTAACTCTATTGGATTAACTCTATTCAATTAACTCTTATCAATTAACTCTATTGGATTAACTCTTTTCAATTAACTCTAATCGATTAACTCTATTCGATTAACTCTTGTCGAATAAACTATATTCGATAACTATTCTCGAATGAGTGATATTCGATAACTCTACTTCGAATAAGCGATATTCAATAACTCTACTCCGAATAAGCGATATTCGATAGCTCTACTCGATTTACTCCATTTGAATAACTCTAACTGGTTAACTCTAACTGATTAATTCTAACTCATTAATTCTAACTGATTAATTCTAACTGATTAATTCTAACTGATTAACTAATATTCGATTAACTCTTTTGATTTAACTCCTTTGAATTATCCCTTTTCTATTTGTTTACTTAACAAATAACTATTCCCTTTTCAAATTCTATCTATTTAACAAATAAATATTTCTTTCTATCTTCACTATTTATTTAACAAATAAATATTCCTTTATCTTTTCTATTTATTTAACAAATAAATATTTCCTTTTACCTTTCCTATTTATTTAACAAATAAATATTTCCTTTTACCTTTCTATTTGTAAATGGTTTACAAATATATCCTTTATCTTTTCTATTTGTAAATTGTTTACAAGTATATCCTTTCAATTCTATTTTAACATATTTATTTCCCATAAATATTTCCTTTATAAAATTCTTTGATTTTATAAATAGCTTCTTTTATAAATTCTATTTATAAATAAATATCCCTTTTATAATTTTATTTACTTTCTAAGTAAATATCCTTTTATAAAATTCTTTTCATTTTATTAATATCTTATTTCAATGCACAGCTTGAAATCTTCCTTCTATATAAAATCTTTCGATTTTATATAATATTTTATTTCAATATTTCTTCTGGTATTTAACAGTACCAAATAACCAGACCATTGTCACTATAATCAATCTCAGATCATACATCACATCATATAACACATTACATGAACAAAACAGTATTATAAATATTGAGGAACCCAGTTGGGTCCCTCCAACTTGTTTCCCTGCATCACAGATGTTAAACAACACGAATATAAAATATTCTGATAAACAAAATCAATATTCGATAAATGATTTATATATACCGTTATCTATATTTTCAACCAATACATACGCAATTTAACCAAAGAGTTAACACACATCAGTCAACAGATAATTATCAATTCTAAATATAAGTTAGAAAAATATAACTGTTCAGAGTTGGTGAGTTTTACTCACATTGGACGATCATCGTAAATAACGATAACCATCGCTTGATTCAGACGGACAATTTATTTCACTATAAATTGTAACGTGCTCCAATTGACTCGTGGTCAGTCCCATTGTGTAGTGTCCGTCCATACGATACCAAACGATCTTGTTTCGCGGAATTCTGATAACGTATGACGATGTTATGAATTTACGTAGTTAATATACATTTATCATTGACATTTAAACTTTATAAGAAAAAAATCTCGGGCCTCACCCATTAATTCTCTTCTGGCCCAAATACCCTTATTCAACCTGCACCCACGTGGACCCTTTCTTCCACACATAAACACGCGACCTCAGTAAAAATAATCCGCACCCACCACTACCCCATTGACCCTCTTTGACCATTCCCTGACACCACCTCGTCATTCCTCCAGTATTTCATCTCCAAACCACTCCTTCGAATAACACATACGAACCCGTTAACCTCCATTTCTTCCTGCCTTACTCACTCGCACCTAGGATCCACACCAAATAGTCAAACTGTTTTTCCCCTTGTAGCATGAATACACGCTTCAGTATCAACATCGATCAAACAAAATCACCAACACCTTCACTCTCCCTCCTCGTCAAGGCTAGCACCACCATTCCAGGTCTCACGACCATCATCTAAAGCTCGAACAGCCCTACCAGATCTCGATGTCAGCCTGAACGACCCCCTGATAACCCTTCGCCACCAGAGCTTCCCTTCTACACCCAGAACTGACGTTTCTTTTTCCAATCAAAGCTTCAAACTGCACAAGATTCGAACCTAAGCCGCGCTGTTGTTTTCTGCAACGCATGTATATGATGCGGAATCCACAAATACGTATGCGAGATTGAAGAGGAAAGCCTGATGAATTCAAAGATATTCACTTTGGAATTTATGAATTTGTTTTCGATTTTATATTGATTTTTGAAGACCGACGAATTTTATTGAGGAAGAAATTTTGATGCGGCACAATAGATCTGAGAAAAATGATTTTTAGGTTAGATGAAAAGGTATTATATAGGGGTATTCATTTTATTTTAGGGTACCATGTTATATACAGTTCAATATTTTATGGACCACAATCGACAAAAATAAAAATACCGGTGAGACCACAATGTCCCACGATCCCAAAGTATAAAAATATAGACTAGTTGACTTATTCTGTGAAATCTCCAAAATACTGATTTAGGGCGCATAATAATTTAAATAACTTATATTCAATTTTTGTCTTCTAAAAGTTCCTATGGTCACATACAATATCCAAAAATCATGAAAATTGACATGCAGCTACAGTTTGACATTACGAACCCAATAAATGGTTTCGTCAAATTCCGACTCCGTTTGCTCACGCAGCGTATTTTTAAAAGTCGATTTATCGACTGTTTTTCACATTAAAAATATGTACGATCACATACTTACTCCAAAAATTACGAAAATTGATATCTAACAATAATCTAATATTGCGGATCCAACAAAATTAGTTTCGTCGAATTCTGAGGTTGTTTGTAAAACTGGCTATTTTTAAAGCTCTAAATAGCCCTTTTAAATATATAAATATATTTAAAAGTAATTAAATTAAATATTTATAAATAAATATTGTCATATATATTCACAACAGAATATCATACAGCTCTAGAATATTCCTATATGAATTCCTAACTCAATATTTCAATCCCGATTAAATCGATATTCGATTTATAATGAAATTCCTTTTTAAAATATAAATAATTCCTTTATAAATTATAAAGGAATTCCACAGCGACTTTTCTAAAATTTAATTTGGACATAAATCAAAATCTACACGACGAAATCCCGATTTTTCTCTTCCATCAGAAAGATATACTTCACCAGCTCCGAACGTTTCTTGTTTCACAGAAATCTGGCTTAAAACGAATCCTGTACATCCAGTTGAAGTTCAAATCGCCAAATAGCGAACTGTCGCGACATTTCGAGCTCGATTTTAATTATAATATAATTATACGTTCAAACTGTCGTTATTTAAATATATTCATTGTTCTAATTAAATTCTAAGCTGAATTAAATACTTTAAATCACCCAGTTCACATTAAAATGTCAATTCACTATTTCTGATTATTTCAAAAATTAAATATATTATTTAATTATTATTTTAATTAAATATTCACTCTTATTTAATTCAACGACCATTAAATCCTCTTAATCACCTTCTTAAATAATTAAATAAATTAATTATTATACCGCTGAAAATGCGGGTCATTACATTGTGAAACCATATGCTATCAATGTTGTTCCTTCTTCGTCGAATGCCCCAACTACGGCGGAGAAAGGAAAGAATGTTGTTATTCAAGGTATTCTTTCTGTTTATGATGTTCCAATTAGAGTGTTGTTTGATACCGGAGCTTCCAGTTCCTTCATATCTAGTGACCTGGTAGATAGATTGGGATTGGAGCCCGAGATTGTCGATAGACCTTTTATGGTGATGAACCTGATTGGTGGTTCAACTGGCCTTAGCATGATTTGTCGTAATGTGGTCTTTTCGAGTCATGGATGCATGTTTGTTATTGCTTTGTTTTGGGCTTTACTGGGTTTGGCATTATTTTGGGTGTCGATTGGCTCTAAAGATACGGGGTGGTGGTAGACTGTGAGGGCTTTTTGGTGGCAGTTAGAGCGGATGATAGGCGGAGGGTAGTGTTTGGTGGTCGACCTAATGATGGGGTAATGGCTAGTTTTGTAAATTCCCTCGACATCCTGCATGATGAGTTGTCAGATGTGCCCATGGCTGGCCAATATCCGGACGTCTTCGAGGAAGTGACCGGACTTCCACCACACCGAGAGATTGAGTTCCGTATTGACTTAGTGAAAGATGGCAGACCTATAGTGATGCCACTTAGTCGTATGGCGCCAAGGGAGAAGTGAGAGCTCGGGGTGCAAGTAAGCGATCTATTGAAGAAGGGGTTTATCAGAAGAAGTGTTTCTGAGTGGGGAGCACCAGTTGTGTTTTCTACCAAGGTAGATGGTTCCCTTCGTTTGTGTGTGGACTACCACGAATTGAATAAGGTGACGAGGAAGATTAAATATCCTCTACCGTGGATAGATGATTTGTTTGATTAGTTGAGTGGCGCGAGAGTGTTCTCCCAGTTGGATCTCGCGACAGGTTTTCATCAGCTTAGAGTGGAAGCTGAGAGTATAGTTAAAACGACCTTCCGGACGTCGTCTGGATTTTTTAAGTGGTTGGTCATGCCATTCGGGTTGACCAATGCACCAGCATATTTTGTGGATCTTATGAATAGAGTATTCAGAGATCAGTTGAATAAGTTTGTTCTTGTGTTCGTAGACGATATACTTGTTTATTCGAGGACAGAGGAAGAACACAGGGAATACTTGAGGATAGTGATGGAGGTGTTGAGAAAACACCAATTGAAAGCAAAGTTTTCTAAGTGCCACTTTTGGAGGAGGGAGGTGAGATTCTTGGGCCATGTTGTTTCGGAGAATGGTATCGCCGTGGACCCTGCAAAGGTGGCTACGGTACAAGATTGGTATACTCCCATGAATGCAACGGACATAAGATGTTTCTTCGGATTAGCTGGATAATATCGTAAATTTATCCAAGACTTCTCCAAGATAGCAGCACCGTTGACTCAGTTGACCAAGAAGAATCAATCTTTCGTCTGTGATGAAAAGTGAGAGAATGCATTCAAGAGCCTGAAGGGAAAGTTGACATGTGCACTAGTGTAAGTCATTCCTAAGGGGAACGAAGAGATAACAGTATATACGGATGCATGTGGTACCGGACTAGGTGCTGTATTGATGCAAGGAGGTATGGTTGTAGCTTATGAAAGTCGGCAATTGAAACCGCACAAGACAAGATACCCTACCCATGATTTGGAATTTGCAGCGATCGTGTTCGCGTTGAAGATGTGGAGACATTATCACTTGGGAGAAAGATTTGAGCTGTTTACCGATCATAAATCGTTAAAGTATCTCTTCTCTCAGAAAGATCTAAATCTACGACAGCAAAGATGGTTAGAGTTCTTGGCTTCCTATGACTTCGACATCGTGTATACAACAGGAAAGGGAAATGTGGTGGATGATGCATTGAGTAGAAGACATGCCAGTTTAGGGGCTATGTTTCTAGAATGGAAGCAACTGGAGTACATCGCTGGGTATGATTTCAGACCAAAGTGCGAATTGGATCCAGAAATGTTAGCAAGTTTGATGATCAAACCCACTTTGATTGAGTGGATTGGTTCCAGTCAGAAGGAAGATCCTAACCTATTGGAAATCATCTCCAAGTTAGAGATGGGTAGCGATGAGGATATGAACAAGTATGGGCTTGATCAAAATGGATGGCTTAGAAAGAATGGAAGACTTGTTGTGCCCAATGTCAATGGATTGAGGGATGAAGTACTTAGAGAATGTCATCACTCAAAACTGACTATACACCCCGGTGGTAACAAGATGTATCGAGACATGAAGCAGACCTACTACTGGGAAGGGATGAAAAGAGACATTGGGAAGTTTATATCCAAATTCATGAATTGCCAGCTAGTTAAAGCTGAGCAAAAGAAGCCTAGTGGTTTGTTGCAACCATTAGAAATTCCAGAATGGAAATTGTAACACCCCACCTCCATTAAGGTCACTCACAAAGGGAATGCCTTAACTTTGGTTGAGCGTTTTAGTAGACAGAACAGAAATTTACAAGATAGATAATAGCTGAGAAATTATATCTTTATAACCGCGGAAAACAGAAATCAGTTTGGTTACATCTTTACCAAAAACTCAAGTACATAAATATCAGTCTTGTTCAGAAAATCATCAGAGTACAAAACTTTAAAATCATAATCCCCACAGAAGCTGCCATAAGGAGTCATGCCATACTTTAAGCACTCTAAGTACTTCAAGCAGAAGAAATCCGGAACAGGCTAAAGTGTTCCCTCCTTGGAAAACCTGATGGGGGGGGGGGGGGAACGGAAGAAAAAGGGGCGAAAACAAGCAAGGTCAGACATAAAGTCTGGCAAGTCCAGTGACTTTCAACATATGAATAGATAATAATAATCATGGCATGAAAATAAAACTGGATGAGAGATAACAGTAACAGGAGCAGCATATGTACTTAGGTTAAACAGAAGAAACAAAATAATATTACTTTTCATTTCTCTGCACTAATACTAGTATAACAGGATTAGGTGTCACCCTAATGTCTAAACTGAAGCAGAAACAGTAACAGAATAATTTCCACAGAAACAGAATGCTAATAATGGGTGTTTACCACCCGAACAGAAACATACAGAAGCAGAATGCTGATAATGGGCCTTGACCACCCGAATAGGAAAAAACAGAAATAGAATGTTAATAATGGGCCTTTACCACCCGAACAGAAACAGACAGAAACAGATTAATCCCTACGGAAACAGAATGTAGAATTAGGTGTACACTAGTAAATGGGCCTTTACCACCCGAACAGACGGTACCACGCAGACAGGTGTTGCCACCCAATACAGACAGACGGTACCAACAAAAACAGACAGAACTAAGTGTACCCTAAAACCCTACCCTAAGCGATCGGCTCCCTAATACATAAATACCCTGTGTCGGTCCCATAGTAGGGTGTATCACTCCCTAAAGTGACAACATATTGGCACAGACCTATTTACAGATGTCACGGCGTCTTACATCCTCAGAGGCAGACCGGGATCCATGCACGCACATGACCCGGTTGGAACGCACCATCAACACCCCTCGCCATTATCAGAATGAACCGCTTATAATTAGTTCAGTAACCGTGTCCGGATCCTACCTACTGTTGGGTCAAAGTTTTGATACCAGAAAGGGTTACTGACTAATATGGGTCCCAAACAACAGATGACACAAGTAATTTCCCTCCTAACCTTGTGTCCCCAGACTAACAAATTTCAGATTAACTTGTTTACAAGTTCATACATACAGAGTTCAGATCAACTAGTTCACAGATCAGACAAGTTTTCAGACTAACGGATCAGATATATGGATTTAACAGATTTATAGATTTGTCTAACTTTGTAATTGGGCCTACAGATTCACGAAATGGGTTTGTTAAATTCATTAGTCCAATTGGTTTAACCTTATCCACCCCACACGTTTTAGACATCATATTTATCCCAGATTTGCATTAATTAAATATTAATGCATAGACCTCTCACATTAGGTCGGTAGCTTGTGGCCGCTGGATATGCCGGGCGGTTCCGGGCAGACTTCTGCCACAAGCCAGACCTAACCTCTTGTCTAAGCATATTTTATTATGCCTACAACCTCTCACATTAGATTAACAGTTTGCGGTCACTGGTTAAGCCGGTTGGTTCCGGGCAGGCTTCTACCGCAAACAGAGTCTAACCTCGTGTCATAGCCAATTCATTCCAATACAGATTTTCCAGATATCAGACTAATTATGTTTATTTAACAGATTAATCAAATTTCCATGTTCTACCAAATCTTAGGTCGAGCCTACGGATTTCCATATACAGATTTACCATTATCTAGTTTCAACAGATCAAACAATTCTACGGGTAGCAGATCTAGCAGTTTAAGCGATTCAACAGATTTAGCAGATAACAGATTAGGAAATTTAACAGATTAAGCAGATTATATATCTAAAACTCTATTTACATATCTTGCCTAATCATAAATTTAGCCTAAACTTACATGCCTAAATCAAGGTCATAATTCATAATGTAATATATGCCCCAAATTTAAATCTTAATATTCCCATTTACAGTTCTTGTCAAAACTAGATCTAATATTCTAGTTTACCACTATGTCCATGTAAATCATTCTCTATTATAGCCAATTCAGATTATGCCAAAATATTTGCTATGCCAGATTTACTTAATTAAGCTTCGCTTAATCCCCATATAACATGTTTCCACAAGTTCTCTAAATACTCATGAAATGGCCCTATATGCTTGATGTACATAACAGTGAATGGGGATAAACTAGCAAAGTTACATATTAAATATGAGATCCAACATCATTAAGGGAATATGCATAAGAAACTAACTACAATAGTTATAGGCAACTAACCACAATAGTCATGGGCGACTAATCACAATAGTTTCCTATTCAATGTCATAGGCAATAGTCTCATAGGCGTGAATCATAGTCACAGGAAATAGTTTCTTAAGCATGAATCATAGTCATAGGCAATAGTCTCTTAGGCATGAATCATAGTCATATGCAATAGTCTCTTAGGCAATGGTTTCATGTCCAGTTATGCATTATTATTTGTCCCAAAATTTAGCGTTCGTGCGTTAATCTCTTATGAGATGAGGCGCAGGCTCGTAGTAGCCTGACTATAGAACAGAAAGAAGAAAGAGGTACAGAATAGTCATAGAGAAACAGATCTGACAGATAAGAATATACATAACCTCAGATTCAGATTTATAATCATGCCACAGCTATAATTAAAGTTTATATCGGAAAATAACTGTACTTGCCTTTCGTGGTTTTAAGAAAGGATAATAAACTGTTGTTGATGCAGAAATGCTGAATTATTCCTCTTTAATTGTTGTCGTAGCTCTAGACTTTGATATGAGATTTGATTTAGCTTTTAATTCTATTCAGGTTGGAAGAAGATGCATCAGTCCAAGTTTTGATTCCAGCAGGGTAGCGATGCCATTTTTATTTTTAATTAGAACAGAGGCAGAATATAGACAGAATGAAATTGTGTAGAGAAGATAAGGCTAGGGGGCTGTTTATATAGGATTAGGCGGACGAATCTAGACAGAAAACGAGTCTAAATACATCAAAATGCATCAGGTTCAGAAAGAGGGCTCGGGAGGCAGGTCGACCCCCAGGTCGACACTATGGTCTACCTGGTCCCCCCAGGTCAACACTATGGTCGACCTGGCCCTGGGAGGTCGACACTATGGGCGACCCCCTGGTCGACCTGGTCCATGGGCGGGAATTTTCCCGTCTAGCCTGTTCTGGGATTTTGAATTCGAATTTGAATTCGAATTTTCGAGCTGTTTTCGATTCTGAAATTCTCTGAAACTTTGGAGGGACATATCTCCCTCATACGGACTCCGTTTCTCGAAAACTCGGACTCGTTTCCAAGCAGAATTTCGAGACGAACGCAATGGCACAACCGTTTCCCTTGATTCTTATTTTATAATTTAATTATTCTTGGATTTGTTACTTATACGATTACAGAAAATACGGGGTGTTACATTCTCCCCTCCTTGAAGGATTTCGTCCCTGAAATCTTCAAGTTGAGAAGAATGTGTCCTACCATCCAGTCATCCATCCACTCAACCATCATCCACAAGCACCCATTGTCTTAGAAAACTTCTAATGTTGTATGAACATATGCAAAAGTGTGTGTATATGTTCCTTATCAAATGCAAAGATCAGGCGGTCCACTGATTCAATTGACCTCCTAAATGCGAATTATGTTAGTGCCATGAGTCCAACATGTATGCAATTTTCCTATTTGATATTATTCTTACATGAGTGACAACCATTCATTCATATGCAACATCCATGTGATGAGTCAATCATTTAGCATCCGTCGAAAATTGAAAATGCTCACACATCCATATGCAGTATGAGAGTGTTTTCGAGCTGATCTATTACCTAGTGTGTGTATATGCATCCACGAGCAACCACTGACAACCACTTGCATCCACTTGCAACCATCAAACATAACATGTCTCAAACACATGTTTACATCCATAGGATTCCTATCTATAGGTCAAAGACTCGATTGATAGGATACAGTCGAGTGATGGGAGCGAGTGCAGATAAACAAAAACTTGGTTTCCATTAGACCTTGGTTGTGAGACAAATTCCCCTAAGTATCAGCCCGGAAGACCGAAATCAACATCAGATTTACACCCAGAGGATTACCCTCTTTAGACAATGTCAAAACTGGAAATCTCAACCTTATCAGGAATATTCAGATATTTACTGATTACCGGTACAGATCAGATTATTAAATGATTCTTAGGAAACTAAGCATGACAAAACCCAGAATTTATGCGTCATAGTCAACTTAATACTCAACACAGATACCCAACTTATCACGCTTAGATGAGTCACAACCCTTATGGGTCTGAATCTATAGCGGAATCAGAAACAATACTAGTATTCGAGTGCAGAGTATCGATTACAGAATCAAAATGCCAGAATCAGAAAAGAGTTTTAACCCAAAAATCAGATAAAGAAATTAAACCTCCTACAGAAAGTTTTCCTATTTCTATCCTATCCACTAGCCTCGAGAGTGTTCACCTGCCTTCCAGAAGTTGGTCCTGCCCTCTGCCCTTGCCCTCGTTTCTTCGGACAGTCCCTAGTGAAGTGTCCCATCTCGCCACAGTTGAAGCAAGTCCCCTTTCTTTTTCTGCAATCCTTGTTCAGATGAGTCGAGCTTCCGCAAGTAAAGAACTTTTTCTCCTTCTTATCTTCAGACTTTTCACCCTTCCTTTGTGTTTCCTTTTTGGGCCATGCTTTCTTGTTATGTGGTTCTTCCTTCTTTGCCTTTTTCTTGTCGTTGTCTTCCTCGTGCATTAGTTCCATGTCCACCAATCTCTCGTAAGTCGCTCCCATGGGTACATGGGTCATGGCTAGGTTGTGCAGTGGCTCGTTCAATCCTTTAACAAAGCAGATGGCCTTTTTATGCTGGGTGTTGACTAAATCTAGTCCGAACCTAGCCAGTTGATTGAACTGATTGACGTATTCCCTGACCGTCATACTTCCTTGCTTAAGAGATAAGAACTTTTCCAGTTGTAGACTTCGTTCAGCTTGCGAGAGGAATTTCGTCTCAAACCTTGTTCTGAAATCCATCCATGTTTCATCTAGCCTCTCGGCATCAGTGACTTCCCACCAATAGGAAGCTTCGTCCTTGAGCAACCACACCGCTAATTGTACCTTCTGCCTATCGTCTACCTCGAAGATAACGAACAGATCCTCAGTTTCTTTGAGCTAGTTCCTTGCTTCTACGAATGATTCAGTTCCCTTGAAATCCTTTCCACCCATGGCCCAAAAATCTTTACAGATCTTTGAAAAAGCAATTGCACGAGGAGGTGGCGGAGGAGGAGGAATCGCTGCAGCTGGAGGAGGAATATCTGCTGGGCCTGCATCGTTGGCCCTAGCCTCTAAGTACCTCCTGAACCAGCCAGATATTGGCACGCCCTCTGTAAAGTTAAGATTCCCAAACATGCTGGAATGAAAGAGAAAGATTTAAAATGGAGTACGAAAAAGATAGATATATGGCTTTTTGGGGATTATGTTTTTCAAAATAAACTTTATTTTTGAAAATACTTCCTTTTTGAAAATAGTTTCAAAAACTTTACCCAATCTGGTAACCTTTAGCTCTGATACCAAGTGTAACACCCCACCTCCATTAAGGTCACTCACAAAGGGAATGCCTTAACTTTGGTGGAGCGTTTTTGCAGACATAACAGAAATTTACAAGACATATAATACTTGAGAAATTATATCTTTATTACCGTGGATAACAGAAATCAGTTTGGTTACATCTTTACCAAAAACTTAAGTACATAAATATTAGTCTTGTTCAGAAAATCATCAGAGTACAAAACTTTAAAATCATAATCACCACAGAAGCTGCCATAAGGAGTCAAGCCATACTTTAAGCACTCTAAGTACTTCAAGCAGAAGAAATCTGGATCAGGCTAAAGTGTTCCCTCCTTGGAAAACCTAGGGGGGAGGGGGGGAACGGAAGAAAAAGGGGCGAAAACAAGCAAGGTCAGACATAAAGTCTGGCAAGCCTAGTGACTTTCAGCATATGAACAGATAATAATAATCATGGCGTGCAAATAAAACTGGATGAGAGATAACATTAACAGGAGCAGCAGATGTACTTAGGTTAAACAGAAGAAACAGAATAATATTACTTTTAATTTCTCTGCACTAATACTAGTATAACAGGATTAGGTGTCACCCTAATGTCTAAACTGAAGCAGAAACAGGAACAGAATAATTTCCACAGAAACAGAATGCTAATAATGGGCCTTTACCACCCGAGCAGAAACAGACAGAAGCAGAATGCTGATAATGGGCCTTTACCACCCGAACCGAAACAGATAGAAACAAAATGTTAATAATGGGCCTTTACCACCCAAACAGAAATAGATTAATCCCTACAGAAACAGAATGTAGAATTAGGTGTACACTACTAATTGGGCCTTTGCCACCTGAATAGATGGTACCACGCAGACAGGTGTTGCCACCCAACAGAAACAGATGGTACCAACAGAAACAGACAGAACTAAGTGTACCCTAAAACCCTACCCCAAGCGATCGGCTCCCTAATACATAAATACCTTGTGTCGGCCCCATAGTAGGGTGTATCACTCCCTAAAGTGACAACCAATTGGCACAGAGCTATTTACAGATATCACGGCGTCTTACATCCTCAGAGGCAGACCGAAATCCATGCACGCACATGACCCGGTTGGAACGCACCATCAACACCCCTTGCCCTTATCAGAGCGAACCACTTATAATTAGTTCAGTAAGCGTGCCCGGACCCTACCTACTGTTGGGTCAAAGTTTTGATACCAGAAAGGGTTACTGACTAATATGGGTCCCAAACAACAGATGACACAAGTAATTTCCCTCCTAACCTTGTGTCCCCAGACTAACAGATTTCAGATTAACTTGTTTACAAGTTCATACATACAGAGTTCAGATCAACTAGTTCACAGATCAGACAAGTTTTCAGACTAACGGATCAGATATATGGATTTAACAGATTTACAGATTTGTCTAACTTTGTAATTGGGCCTACAGATTCACGAAATGGGTTTGTTGAATTCATTAGTCCAATTGGTTTAACCCTATCCACCCAACACGTTTTAGACATCATATTTATCCCAGATTTGCATTAATTAAATATTAATGCACAGACCTCTCACATTAGGTCGGTAGCTTGTGGCCGCTAGATATGTTGGGCGGTTCCGGGCAGACTTCTGCCACAAGCCAGACCTAACCTCGTGTCTAAGCATATTTTAGTTATGCCTACGACCTCTCACATTAGACTGACAGTTTGCGGTCGCTGGTTAAGCCGGTTGGTTCTGGGCAAGCTTCTACCGCAAACAGAGTCTAACCTCCTTTCATAACCAATTCATTCCAATACAGTTTTTTCAGATATCAGACTAACTCTGTTTATTTAACAGATTAAACTTCTTCATAGGATATAACAGATTAATCAAATTTCCATGTTCTACCAAATCTTAGGTCGAGCCTACGGATTTCCATACATAGATTTACCATTATCTAGTTTCAACAGATCAGACAATTCTACAGGTAGCAGATCTAGCAGTTTAAGCGATTCAACAAATTTAGCAGATAACAGATTAGGCAATTTAACAGATTTAGCAAATAACAGGTTTTGCAGATTATATATCTAAAACTCTATTTACATATCTTGCCTAATCATAAATTTAGCCTAAACTTACATGCCTAAATCAAGGTCATAATTCATAATGTAATATATTCCCCAAATTTAAATCTTAATATTCCCATTTACAGTTCATGTCAAAACTAGAACTAATATTCTAGTTTACCACTATGTCCATGTAAATCATTCGCTATTATAGCCAATTCAGATTATGCCAAAATATTTACTATGCCAGATTTGCTTAAATTAAGCTTCGCCCAATCCCCGTATAACATGTTTCCACAAGTTCTCTAAATACTCATGAAATGGCCCTATAGGCTTGATGTACATAACAGTGAATGGGGATAAACTAGAAAAGTTACATACTAAATATGAGATCCAACATCATTAACGGAATAGGCATAAGAAACTAACTACAATAGTAATAGGCAACTAACCACAACAGTCATGGGCGACTAATCACAATAGTTTCCTATTCAATGTCATAGGCAATAGTCTCATAGGCGTGAATCATAGTCATAGGAAATAGTCTCTTAGGCATGAATCATAGTCATAGGCAATAGTCTCTTTGGCATGAATCATAGTCATTGGCAATAGTCTCTTAGGCAACAGTTTCATGTCCAATTATGCATTATTATTTGTCCCAAAATTTAGCATTCGTGCGTTAATCTCTTAAGAGATGAGGCGTAGGCTCGTATTAGCCTGGCTATAGAACAGAAAGAAGAAAGAGGTACGGAATAGTCACAGAGAAACAGATCTGACAGATAAGAATATACATAACCTCAGATTCAGATTTACAATCATGCCACAACCATAATTAAAGTTTATATCTGAAAATAAATGTACTTGCCTTTCATGGTTTTAAGAAAGGATAATAAACTGTTGTTGATGCAGAAATGCTGAATTATTCCTCTTTAATTGTTGTCGTAGCTCTAAACTTTGATTTGAGATTTGATTTAGCTTTTAATTCTATTCAAGTTGGAAGAAGATACATCAGTCCAAGTTTTGATTCTAGCAGGGTAGCGACGCCATTTTTAGTTTTAATTAGAACATAGGCAGAATATAGACAGAATGAAATTGTGTAGAGAAGATAAGGCTAGGGGGCTGTTTATATAGGATTAGGCGGACGAATCTAGACAGAAAACGAGTCTAAATACATCAGAATGCATCAGGTTCAGAAAGAGGGCTCGGGAGGCAGGTCGACCCCCAGGTCGACACTATGGTTGACCTGGTCCCCCCAGGTAGACACTACGGTCGACCTGGCCCTGGGAGGTCGACACTATGGTCGAACCCCAGGTCGACCTAGTCCATGGGCAGGAATTTTCCCACCCAGCCTGTTCTGGGATTTTGAATTCGAATTTTCGAGCTGTTTTCGATTCTGAAATTCTCTGAAACTTCGGAGGGCCATATCTCCCTCATACGGACTCCGTTTCTCGAAAACTCGGACTCGTTTCCAAGCAGAATTTCGAGACGAACGCAGTGGCACAAACCGTTTCCCTTGATTCTTATATTATAATTTAATTATTCTCTGATTTTTTTACTTTTGCGATTACAGAAAATATGGGGTGTTACATAAATGGGAACAAGTCTCAATGGATTTTATTGATTGGTTACCAAGGACTAGATCAGGTCATGATAGCATTTAGGTGATTGTGGACCGATTGACCAAAAGTGCAAGATTTATACCCGTTAATTCGAATAGAACGGCAGCTAAGTTAGCTGAACTATATGTAAAGTGGGTAGTGAGATTTCATGGAATACCCAAAGGCATTATGAGTGACCGAGATCCGTTTTTCACTAGTGGATTTTAGAAGAGCTAACAAGAGGCGTTAGGATCAGAATTACATCTCAGTATCGCGAATCATCCTCGAACCGATGAACAGACAGTGAGGGTGAATCGAGTATTAGAAGATCACTTGAGAGCTTGCATATTATAATTTGGTGGATCATGGGATGACCATTTTCATCTAGTAGAGTTTGCATATAATAATAGTTATTAATCCAGTATTGGTATGGCTCCATTTGAAGCTTTGTACGGAAGACCATGCAACTCACCATCATGTTGGTTAGAAAATGGTGAGAAGTTTGTGCTTGGACCAGATGTGATAAGAGAAACTTAAGCTAAGATTAAAGTTATCCAACAGCGAATGTAAGCTGCCCAAGATAGGCAGAAGAGTTATGCTGATAAGAGGAGAAGAGAATTAAAATTCTCTATTGGAGACTTGGTGTTTGTCAAGATTTCTCCATTGAAGAGCGTGATACGATTTATTAGGAGAGGCAAGTTGACACCAAGATTTGTTGGTCCATTCCCAGTTCTTGAGAAAATTGGGAATTTGGCATATAAAGTTGAATTACCAGAGAAGATGGCAGGAGTTCATAATGTATTTCATGTTTCCCAGTTAAGGAAATTTGTGCACAACCCCGATGTGACTATTTCACCTGAACAGTTGGATGATATCGAGGTTGAACCCAAGGCGGTTGGGAACCACAAGCCAATGCGTATTGTTGGGAATGATACGAAGAAACTTTGAAGGGAAGCGATGAATCTTGTCAATGTTCAGTGGGGCGAGAATGAGAATGACTGTACTTGAGAGACAGAGGAAAGCATTAGGAAGACGTATCCAGAACTGTCCGCCTGGTAAGATTTCAGTTTCGATTTAGTCTTTCCGCATGCTAGGATAGGCTTGTTTTGTTTGTTTTGCATGTTTGATTGTTGTATGTGGCTGGTAGGCATGCAGGATCCTTTGTATGTCTTGGGTTAAGGAATTTCGGGGACGAAATTTCTTAAGGGGGGAGAATGTAACGACCCACCTTCTACGTATCGAAAGATTGTAGGATATTTCTTTCTTTCACATACGAAGTTGTATGGTCATGTAACTTTGGGAGATGACTATTGGGATCATTTCCCATGTTCATGATTTTTGCCGATTTTTAAATGACCATTTTCCCCCTAGTTGATCTTGTTTCGGCCGTAACTTTTGATTGGAAACGAGTTTTGACTTGAAACCACTTCCATTAGATTCAGATGATGGTTTAGCTTTCTGTAGAATGGTCACATTGGCCAAACCGACTCACCGTTTGGGAGATATGGCCGAAACAAGTTTCAGGTAGTGAAAAACAGCTTAACCGGGACTAAGATGGGTGATTAGCGAGTGGGCCAATAACCCATTTCGGGATTAGGGTTATGGGAAGGCTGTTAGGGTTAGGAAATTCAGTTTCTATCATTTTCCAGCCGCCACTTTTTGTTTCTTTTACTTCAGCCATGGCCTCCACTTTCTAAAACACCCCAAATCACCTTCTAATCGCTAATTAAGCCAAATCTACATCAAATCAAAGCAGATTAACACAAGAATCGAGGTAGAACTGCTGGATAGCCTTGGGAACAGTGCCAAACGGAGAATCATTTCAGATTTGGTAATTTTTTCGTGGCTAAGGTTAGTGATTTGCATAGTTCCTCACTAATTATGGTTAATTAAGGGTAATTAGTGATAATTAGCGAATTTATACATGATAATAATCTGGAAATATATTGATAAATTTCGAAATATTGTTTTAGGTTTCTGTTAGAGAATTTGGTTAATTTGGTTAAGTTTTACTAATCCTATCATTAGTTTTGCTTAAACATGCTTAAGGGAAAAATATGGGATTTTGGCTATGTTTGATCCGTTTTAACCTATCAAATTGTCGTTTTGATGTTAATGGTCAATTCTATATGTTGCTATGACTGTATTGTATGTTTTGTGATTGATTAGAAAAGTTAGATTGGTCAAAAACACCGTTGAATGGCATAAAATAGACGCTGGAAAGAAGTGCAGGAAATTAGCCAAACCAGATCGGATCGGAGGAGAGGAGCACGAACCAATCGTGGAGCACTACCCGATCCGAACCGCTCGTGGATAGTGGCACCGAACCGAACCCTTTCATTTGAAGCTCCGATCCTACCCGTCAATCTGGAGAGCCATCCGACCCGAACCGCTTGGAGACCCCCATCCGAACAGGAGTCTAGCTCGAACTGGTGATGAAGACCCGACCCGATCCGAAGCCCCATTACGAACCGATCGCAATCCGAACCGAACTGATTTGGATGGAGAAATCTGACCCAACCCGATGTGGATGATCACAGACAGAACTACTTCGAGGAGCATGATCCGAAGCATAGTAAAGAGGAGCATATCCGAATCGATCTGGAGAAGACCAAAACCCGAGATGCAAAGGAAATCCAAATAGGAAGTAGAACTCAGGATCCAGTTGGGAACCAACGAGTTAACTTTGTGATTGGGCTTTTTTGCAGGATGCATGCTAAGGGGTTATCGACGTTTATAGCTTTGATTCACCACCAAGACAGATGTTAGGCTACATATCAGTGCAATGGAGTGGTTACTACTCCATGGGGGCAGAGTGATCATAGCATGGCTATGAGCCAGTGCAGTTGAGTTGTTAAGACTTCATGAGGCAGAGTGGACATAGCAAAGACTAGTGGCTATGGATCAGTGCAGTGGTGTCATCATGACTCGATGGGGCAGTGTGATCATAGCAAGGAATAGTGTGATCAAAGTGGTGGATGTCGTATGCTTTACGCACTGAGTGAGAGATGTGAGGATGGTTGCTATGTTTAATTGTTTGCATTCACTATGACAAGCACACCCCAACCCCCGTATCCTTTACACCATATGTTAGTGGCACCTTAGAGTATTGAGCGGTATGTTATGCTAACTCTTTGGTTGTAGGTCCTGGTTCATGTATGGTTTAGTATACCTGTTATTGTTCTGTTTTGATGCTTATCGCTCATACCAGGCTTTTGTCTGACCCTGAGTTTTATGTCTCTTTTTATTACTCTGGTTGCTCTTAAATGGGCAGACCAGAGACAGGTTAACTGGTTGCGTACGAGTAGCTGTCCGGAGACGAGCAGGAGGCTTACACGTACTATTTGCTATATATCCTCCCTATGTCGCTGTTGGTCACTACTTTGGGCAGTAGTAGTGTACCTTTACTTTCTTTCGCTTTAAAGACAGTTTTAAAGTTGTAATAATGATGATGTGGAACATAAGCTATAATTGAATTTTCCGCTGCTATGATGTTTAATTTTCAGCTTATGCACTGTCTCACCTATTTATGTCAAAGTATGTTATTATAATATTTTATTTTATGTGCTGTGAGATATTCCACAGGTTCCTTGTTAGTTCAAACTCCCTTTTCTTTCTTTGGCGACCGTCCCATGCTAGTTAGACATTGGCACCAACACACTTTCATGGGAAATGTCGGCTGGTGTAGGTGGGCCATCCCAAAACCTTTGTGCTTTATAGGTAATGTTCTTGTATACATGTATATATTCTCATTTTTCTCAAATTTGAACTTGCTTCTTGTGCCAATTATACTTCTGGTGGAATGACCCAATTCCTGCAATGAATTTCCAGGAACTTATGAGTAAGGAATATGCATTTCCTAATTGTAATGGGAAATAATGTGATTATTGGCATACTTAGACCCTAGTGATTCTACTTTTGGATTGACTTATTTCAGTATCCATGTCTTAGGTATTATTTTTGGCAGTGGATATGACGGTTACACTTCATGTGATGCTCCAACAAAACTGGTTTTGCAAATCTTATACATACATACCATATTCATGTGTTTGATGGATATGAGAACAAGATATGGGGTTGGTTTTCTAACGGTCCATGAATTTTTTGCTGCTGTGCATATCTGAGAATTATGTAAGAGTTGTTCATAAAAGATAACAGGAAAGCGCTGACTTCTATATAACGGATGGAACAACGTGGTTATGAGTAATAGTACAGGGGTCCTCCAAAATGGTACTTATTCGAGGATGTAACAACCCATAATTTCTGAACCAATATAAAATTTTAAGTTTAGCTATTTTAATGGATTTTGAATATTTAAAATGATTTATTTTAAACAATAACGATTAAAAATTTATTTTAAATGAAGTTAGAACATATAAATTTATTTTAACTATAAAACGAACTCGAAATGGTGCGGTAGCTTGAAAATTCGATTTTTAATTTTAAATAAATGTACAGAGTTCAATATAAATCGGATTTCAGTAAAACAAGAAACGTTGGAATATTCTGAACTGTAATTTTCTAACGAAGGTAAGAAACTGAGATTTCACTTTATAAATAATAAGTTATGTCCAGTTTAAATTATAAAATAGTCGCTATGGAATTTATATATATTTTAAATTATATATAGCCGTTAAAAATAGCCATTTTGCAAACGACCTTCGTTTTGAAACCACTTTTGTTGGATCCGGAATGTTAAATTATTGTTAGGTTTCAAATTTCACAATTTTTGGAATTAATATGTGAGCACAGTAAATTTAAATGTGCTTTCAATTTCGGTTTAAATTTAATTGACCAGTTAAAAAGGCCATTTTGCAAACGGTCTCCAAATACGATGAAATTAATTTTGTTAGGACCGTATAGCCAAAAAGTAGCTATATTTCAAAATTCATAATTTTTGGAGTTAGTATGTGGCCCGGGTAAAATAAAATGTACATTTAAAATTTAATATATTAATTTATATTTTAATTTAAATAAAAACCGATCGAAAGAGTCAAATTGCATAACGAAACATATTACATTGCATTCGGAATGGGGGTATTTATCTAGGGCCGACAGTTGTTGGGTTTGATTTGGAGTTCGGATTGAAAAACAATTATTGTTGGAATTAAATAATATATATATGTATAACCCTATTTCTCCACAACTCAGGCAACTTCCATCTAGGGTTTTAATGGCATGTTTGATCGAAAAAGAGTATGTGGATTTCGAGATCTATAGGCTTGAAGTGTGCGTATTGGAGCACAAATTATGGGGCGCCTGAGGCGTCGAGTTCAACGCCGCTTCTGGCGATGGGAGGCGGCGGCGCATTGAACGATGTGTGGTGGTGCGATCTTGATCCAATGGCCTGAGGAGGTTGTGACATGCGGATTTTAACAGTGTAGCATGGATTCGATTTTTTTTCTTCCTAGAGCAGAACGTTGAAGAGAGTAATTAGGATGGTAATTAATTTTAATTAGTTAATTAATTATATCTAATTATATAATTATGTAATAAAAGTTTGCAATACCATAACTCTTTCATACGAGGTTCGAACTGAATGATTTCAGTTGCGTTGCAATCATGAAGATGAACTCTACAACATGGGACTAACCAGAATGAAAACGGAGAACATTAAATTTTTGAGCTAAATTAAATGATCCTTTAATTTAGTTCAAAAACAAAAATTCAGAAATAAAGACTAAAGGAGTGGAATCCAATGTGAGAACTCTCTCACTAAAATATTTGTATAGTTATTTATTTTATAACTGAAATTATATGCCAGTATTGATTTTTATTTGTTGTATGTTAGTTATTTTTGGAGTTCAACATACAAACTCACATAAACCATTGAATTGAAAGCGACGTATGGATATTAGCGACACTCGCATTTCATACTTCGTGGATGGCCACTTGTGGCATCGTAAATGGCATTGGATGGTTGAGTATTTATTTATATGAATGATTTGGTGATTTGTGATTATGATGTTTAACATATATATGCAGTTGTATAATATATATATATATATGATGTGGAAAAAAAATATGCGTTGTATAAAATATATATGCATTGTACAAATTATATATGTGCATTATATAAATTATATACATGCGTTGTATATAACAATATATGCGATATATAAAATGGTCATGAAATGAAATATATATTTGTTCATTAAAAATATAATTTTTAACGTACATATGCGTTATATAAAATGGTCATGAAATGGAATAAATATTTATTCAATTAAAATATAATTTTTAATGCATATATGCGATGAATAAAATTGGCATGTAATGAAATAATTATGGGAAGGTTAAAAATATAATTGTTAACGTATATATGCAATGGATAAAATTGGCATGCAATGAAATAATTATTGGAAGGTTAAAAATATAATTTTTAATGTATATATGCAACGGATAAAATTGGCATGTAATTAAATAATTGTTAGAAGGTTAAAAATATAATTTTTAACATATATATGCGATGAATTAAATTGGCATGTAATGAAATAATTATTGGATGGTTAAAAATATAAATTTTAACGATATAAGGAATATTCAATTTTGATTTAAAATTGAAATGGAAGTTCGAATCATTTTTAAAACGAATATATAAAATACATTTTGAATGGAAATCGACAAATTATATATTATATATATTTAATTGCTTGAATAGAACGCGCCTCGCAGCGACCGTTCGCGAATTTCAACCATTGACTTCAAATGGACGTAACGGGAGATCCGACCGTCAGATTCTCCTAAACCTAGAATCATTGGGTTCTTATCAAAAAGATCTTTCCAATAAATATAAGAGATTTAAATTAGAACGGTTAGATTTTAAAATATGTCCAAATCAATTTCAGAAAACGTCGCTATGGGTGCAGTTCGGTGGCCGTTATTGGAAACCGACTGTAAAGGCCTTAATAAAATTATTAAAAAATGGAAAATATGTGTAAAATCATAATAAATGATTTGGAAAGATTTTGGATGAAAAATTCCAAGATTGGAAAGATAAAAAATACATTTTTATCTGAATGAACTAGTTATTAACTAGAATAACAATCTAATGTTTTTAAATAAATAAATTGGATTGATAAATGGGTTTTAAAATAACTAGAATTTTCCATGCATGAATTGGAAATGATTTGAATGGAAATAATATTTGAAATATTTCCTTACTGAATTCCATGATTATACGGATATTGTTGAGGAATTTGGAAGATATACATATCGTTATTCCTAATACGATATTCGTTAGTTTCAGAATTTGATGTTGAATATAAGTCGATATTATTTATATTCATAGCCCTATATTTAATATCAAATTGGATAACCCTACAGCATAGTACCCAGCCGAATAAAGACAACTCTGATACATATGCTTAACCATATGCCAACAATTAGCATGTTATTTCAAAGCACTAATGGATAATATGCATATCTAATAATATGTGGTAGAGAAGTTAGGGTCGGTACCGAGAGGAGCGAATCTCTATTCTATATCCAAGGCGCATCTATATCCAGCGCTATAATTTCCTTTCTTTCGGGGTTTATAGTGAACAATGTTTTAAATAACAGTCGTTCTTTAACCCAATTAACAATGAATATATGATTTGTAAATTATAATTGTTTAAATAAGATTAACGGATTTTCCAAAGAAAAGTTTTCCAATTTAATATATTAAATTGGAATTGAATGGAATTCGATTTAATAATCGAGATGAACTTCTGTAAAGGAAGACCGTTACTATTTATGGAATTTAAAAGGCCTTGCCGTTATTTTGTTCATAGAACTAGCACAATACATAAATTAATATCGATTGTACCGTTATGATTTTTGTGAAAGTTCCATTTGAATGGAATATGATTTTGGGTTTATCGTGAACTTTGTTTTAAATGACAGATTCTTTAACCCAAATAAAAGAAGGATTAATTTCTAGAAAGTTGAATAATCATTAAGTAAGGATTTGTGAAATTAAAACTGAACTAGAGTTTTAATAAATCTTTAATTAGATTATAATGAATGAATGGCGATTAAATTTACCATAACATGAGGTGTGATATAAACCAAATATACTTGGTTGTGGATATTGATTGTGATTTATTGATTATTTGGATTGTGCTCGACCAGTTTATGAGCAAAATATGCTTTTACATTTAGCATTAGGTTGGGTAGAAATATTGGTATGTTAATATCTTGTGAAACACTTCACGATTTGACTATGAGATGTTTATCGATGTTGAGTTCATTTCAAATTTAATGAATGATTTTGAAATGATATTTTCTTAGGTGAAAAGAAATGTATTCCCGATTTTGGACAGGGAATGTTTTATAAAAATGTTTTATAAAATAGAAAGGATTTCGAGGGCTAAACCCGATGTTTCTAAATGATTTAGAAATTTATTATGGTTTGACATTATGGTTCATCAAGTAACCTATTAGTTACTATTGATGATGTATCTGTTTGGTGGCGGAGAATTTATTCTGTTGCTTAGCACCCTTCTTTGAGACGTACGAGCTCAAAGATTATGTGATTAATAGCGACTAATCCTATTTGTGAATTGCTAATGTAAAGTACTTATGATTATTATGTTGTGAAATGATTTTCCCTACTTCGGGATATAAAAATGATTTAGTATGTGGTTAAAGATTCTGGTAACCCGGACGACTAAAAGTATGGATGAGATGGCGTGGGTCCCCGAGGGCGTGGGATTGTGCATTGTCAGTGTAACCTACTCCATCGTGGGAGGTGCATATATATATATATATATATATATACATATATCGAGTTAGTGAGGTGCGTACCCTTTGCCTTGTCTTAGGGGAGCCCGATTTTTGGTTGCCTACTTGTTTGTATGTCTTGTGATGTTCTGGAATTAATATTTCAAAAGATTTTTGTTTGAGATCCCGAAATGAAATCTACTTTGATATAAAAGCTAGATATGTATTTCAAATGATTTGAAATAAGAATCGGTAAATAAAGTCCAAAGGAATAATTTCTGTAAAGAGAATTGGATCTCAAAAATCTAAGTTTGGGGGTAAGCCTAAATGGGTAGATTGGAAAATTGCCTGTTTTATGAAGCATTGTAGATCCATATGTCTATTATTGGCATAGCTTGTTTATGGTATTCTTGGGAGGAAACATGTTCCGTAACATGCGGCGTGGTCCCGTGATTTACCGTATTTTAAAGTGAAGTTTTAATAACAGTTTTAGTTCTCACACTAGTCTCATGACCGACTCAGAATTTATTTTTTCTACCAAAACTTTAGGTGCCTGTAACAACCCGTATTTTGAATAACTTGTTATAACATAAATCAAGGCAGAATTAAATTTTAATATCTGAATTATGGGAAACGGGTTGCGCCATTGCGTTCGTCTCGGAAAAATACGCGAAATAGAGTCCGAGTTTTCGAAAATCGGAGTCCGTATGAAGGAGATATGGACGAACGAAGTTAGGCAGAAAAACCGGAAACAGGCCAGAAATGCACTGGCGCACCTGTGAAGTGCGCCAGCACAAAAATACACTGGCGCACTTGGGAAGTCCGCCCATGTCGAGCCAGTTTGGCCTGGGTGCACTGTTTTGGCTGTTGGGCTGTGTTTTGGTGGCTTGTGACGATTTTTGATGTGCTGGACGGACCTGATGGCTTCTAGGGTTAATCTAAGGGCCTAAACTACACCCTAATCCTATAAATACACCATAATGCAAGCCTAATCCATACTAAAAATAGAATTGATGCCATCATGCCGCCAAAATCAAACTTAGGAGGAGCCTCCACTAGTTTATGAAGAAAGTTGCAAGCTAATCAACCTCTAATCATCATCTTCTTCAAATATTGCAACTAGTTCTACTTCATAAGTTTGCTAATCTTGGTTTTGGTGAGTTTCTATAGACTTAACAATCAATTGTTAAATTGATTATGATAGGATATGATAAGATATGGCTATGTTTGTGGAATCAATGTGTTTATGCAAGTTTAGTATAGTGTATTTTGTGTGCTATATGCAAGTTTAATGCTATGTTTTATGATGCAAAACACTATGTTGAACATTGATTCATATGTAACATGTTATGCAAGCTATATGGGAGATTATATGCAAGTCTATATGTAACATGTTATGCAAGTTATGTATTTGGTTTTATGCATGCTAAGTATTTGGTTTTATGCATGCTATGTATTTGGTTTTATGCATGCTAAGTATTTGGTTTTATGCATGCTAAGTGTTTGGTTTTATGCAAGTTATGATGCAAGTTCATATGAAAGTTATGATGCAAGTTCATATGCAAGTTTGTCTCTTTTTATGATATGCGTAATATATGCAAGTTTGCCTCTAGGTATGGCATGTTATGCAAGTTCATATGCAAGTTATGATACATGTTCATATGCAAGTTATGATGCAAGTTCATATGCAAGTTATGATGCAAGTTCATATGCAAGTTTGCCTCTAAGTATGGCATGTTATGCAAGTTCATATGCAAGTTATGATGCAAGTTCGTATGCAAGTTATGATGCAAGTTCATATGCAAGTTATGATGCAAGTTCATATGCAAATTTGCCTCTATGTATGACATAAGTACATGTGCAAGTTCATCCCTTTTAGACCTATGACATGTATGCAAGTTGACACCTTTATGATAGGTCTATGACATGAACATTTAAGCAAGTTACCATCTTTATGACATTTGTGATTCATGCAAGTTTGGGTTGGTTATTTATGCAAGTTGGGTTTATGGTCATATATACAAGTTGACACCTTTTAAACCCATGATAATGCTAATGATATGCTAAGTTGAACCCATTGTGTGTATGATGAATCTTCTCTTTTGAAGTATGTCATGTTAACGTATTTACGTGGGGACGATGGGGTAAAAATTAATGAACACATAAAATTTTGTGTGAAGTGGGTATGATTAAACATACCGTAAAGTGGATGGACATAATTGGGAATTTACCTATTAAGTTAGGTCTACCCATATTATGGAATTGGGAATTTACCTATTGAGTTAGGTCTACCCATATTCTTAAATATTTGTAATTAATTAGGGATAATTAATACAAATTATGGGGGTGATTAATTAGGTGTAATTAATCTACTAAGACACGAGGTTGGACCCTTTTGTAGCATAAGACTGCCCGGAACCGACCGACAAATCCAGCGGCTACAAATGATTGGCCCAATGTGAGAGGTCTTAGTCATAAACTAAATACGTGACAAGTGTAAAGACACGAGGTTAGACTCTGTTATGGTGTAAGGCTGCCCGGAACCAACCGGCATATCCAGCTGCCATAAAAGACAGTCTAATGTGAGAGGTCTTTACAAAGGTTACGATCTTAATTAATTAAGAAACACTTAACCGAATTAGCATGTAGAGGGGCATGAGGGGTTAAGTGGGTGCCTTGGGTGGCATGAGGAAACTAGTGGGTTGCCTTGGGTGGCAATAGAAAATACGATTAGAATACTTAACCAAAGTGGAACATGTAATTAAACATGGTTAAAGGGTTAAGTAAGTGCCTTGGGTGGCATGTGGGAATCAAGTAAGTGCCTTGGGTGGCATGCGGAAATCTAGTGGGTGCCTTAAGTGGCAATTGAAATATAATTAAATGACAAGCTTAAGTAGTAGCTTGTGGGGGCCTTAAGTGGCAATTGAAATATGATTAAATGACAAGCTTAAGTAGTAGCTTGTGGGGGACTTAAGTGGCAATTAAAATATAATTAAATGACAAGCTTAAGTAGTAGCTTGTGGGGGCCTTGAGTGGCAATTGAAATATGATTAGATGACTTAACCAAACCTTAACATGTAAGTGGGTATGATTATAAAAGGGGTTAAGTGGGATGCACTAGATAAAATGACAAGCTTAAGTAGTAGCTTGTGGGGGCCCATTTCAACCAATATCCCAAACGAATCTTTGTGGGCTCGACCCAAGTCGAGGACGGGACACGCATATTGGGCTTGACTATAAGAGGCCAAAACGGGGTAGCGGTGGCAACGCGAGTCCAACGGGTTTCATATGCGTGTGTGGACCCGGGCTGGTGGGTAAGACGTTGTTGCATCGTGTAGGTATAAGCCGTGCACCATTGATTATCGGGTTGCCACTTTGGGGAGTGATACACCCCACTGTGGGGCCAGCACGGGTATCTACGGTAGGGAGCCGGTCGCTTGGGGGTAGTGGGTACACCTAGTGGAGATAGGGGCAGACGACACCTATGTAGTCAGCTAGGGGTACACGAAACTACTGGGTAAAATTACTAAGTACACTTAGTGGGATCAACCTTTAAGTAGGAATTACCCTTGGGTGGGTAGAACTGGTGTGGTGCAGTGTAGGAATTACCCTTGGGTGGGTAGATCTGGGGTGGTGCAACCTAGTAATTATCCTTGGGTGGATAAATGCGTCTTTTCGGTTATCTTAGTACATCCTGTGTTTAGCTGGCTACTTAGTGTAGTCATTATCCCAAGAGGTACCGTACCTTGTTTATATCATACCCTAATTACTTTAATGATTGTATTGTTAGGGTTATAGGACTCACTCAGACTTATGTCTGACCCCGTTGTTTCTTTATCTTTTTTTCCAACCCTCAGGTTTTCAGAGTGGGCCTAGCACTAGTGGTCTTTGATCAGACTGCTTTATCTATCCTTGGAGCTTGGACCGTGGATGTAAAGCTCAGTTTATCTTTTCTATTATGGCTATTAGGATATGTAGTGGGATTATGTACTTTTGTTTTTATCAGGATGGAAATTATGTACTTGACTCTTATTTATGGTTTTGGTGTAACCAAACATGTTTTACTTTCCGCTGGAATGAAATGAATTTTAAATTCTCAAGTATTACTTATATCTGTCTTGTTGTAATTTTTCTGTTCTATATTCACTTAAAAATACTCCACCGATGTTATGGCATTCCCTTAATGAGTGACAGTAGCGGGTGTGGGGTGTTACACGTGGTATAAGAGCTTAAGGTTACCAGAACAGATAATTTTTTTAGAAAAACTATTTTCTAAGAATATTTTGGAAAGGAGTATTTTCAAAAGCATGTCTTTTAAGAGAAAAGTTTTTGAAAGAAAAGCATAATCCCCGATAGCCATATCTTTATCTTTCGAATTCTCCGTTTTGAATCTCTTCCTCTCTCGTTTTGAGCTTCCCCTCCGTGTATAGATGATCTTTCTAAGATAGATAAGAATGAAAAACCACTTCAAGGGACTTAGACGTTAGTCGGATTAGAAGTTGGTTCAAGAAGGAGGAGGACTTGTAGGTACCTATTGGATAGACGATGGGAGGAAGGCTCGAATAGTTGTTGTTTAA
Source organism: Allium sativum (assembly GCA_030737875.1). NCBI lineage: Eukaryota > Viridiplantae > Streptophyta > Magnoliopsida > Asparagales > Amaryllidaceae > Allium > Allium sativum. The sequence continues at coordinate 11,058,216 of JASFAX010000035.1, forward strand.
TGAAGGACGAAACCTCATTTTGATGGGAGGTTACGAGTGGAGAATGGGAAGAAGAAGGCGAGTAGTTATCCTTTTGGAGGAATAGGACACCTTATTAGGGTTGTCCAAAGAGGCAAGGGCAAGGTACGGAATCTTTTGGAGGGTAGTTGTATTCCCTCGCGGCTAGTGTACCAGATGGGGATAGGACCGTCTAGGTTGGAATTTGGATTCCTTTATTTTCCGGTTCGAAATTTATTTGATTCTGACGCATAGAGTTCGTTTATCTCATCATTTTTAGTTGAGTCACTGCACTTAGGCACCAGTTTAGTAGATGATCCCTTAGTTGTTTCAAACCCAATTGGGGGCTCCATGATGTGTTTGGGTTTGAAAGTTGCTATACTTAGCATTGAGTTTAGATGTGATGCTTTTTGGGCTTCACGGGCTATGGGTTAGTTTTGGGCATGGACTGGTTATCCAGTAGGGGTGCCGTTCTTGATTTTGAAGGGAGAGTTGTTAGGTTTATGACCCGCTTGGGTAACACTCTCGAGATCTCTTGTAATCCCATGGAATCTGTTATGCTAAGTAATCTAGAATCGCTTGACACGTCGGTCGAGAGGTTGCGATCTGTTAGAGTGGTCCGGGAATACTCGGATGTGTTTGAGGGGGTGAAGGGCTTACCTCCGGAGCGGGAGATTGACTTCTGAATATATCTGGTAGACAATGCCAAACCAGTATCTTGGCCAGTGTGCCACATGGCTCCTCATGAGAGGAGGGAACTCCATAAGCAAGTAGGCGATTTGCTTGAGAAGGGGTTCATAAGACGAAGTATATCGGAGTGGGGTGCTCCAGTAGTTTTTGCCACGAAGGCGGATGGGTCCCTCAGACTTTGTGTAGGCTAAAGAGAACTAAATAAACTCACAAAGAAGAATAGACACCCATTGCCGAGGATTGATGATCTCTTTGGTCAGTTAGTTGGCGCCTCAGTATTTTCGCAGTTGGATTTAGCCACGGGGTTTCGTCAGTTGAGAGTGGCTGAGGATAGTATAGAGAAGACTGCCTTTAGGACTCCGGATGATTTTTTTATGAGTGGTTGGTGATGCCATTTGGTTTGACGAACGCCCCCGCATACTTTATTGATTTGATGAGAAGGGTGTTCAGGGAGTACCTAAATAAGTTCATGATGGTCTTTGTAAATGACATCTTGGTCTTTCCTAGGAGCGAAATAAGTTTCCTTATGTGCTCAATAGGTTGAGCAAAGCCAGTTATGGGATAAACGGTGGTTTTGGAGCGAGACTGGCGAGGACATCCAGAGTTGGACAAGGGCTTAATTATTTATCCGTTTTTACTAGTATCATCTCACGTAGGTCGTCTGAATTCGAAGGAGGTATCCCTTGGGTGTTTGTCTGATATTGGTTTAGGCCTTTGGGGCTTGCATTTGGGGGATGCCGAGTTCGACTAGGGTGGTCTGCGTGAGAGATGGACAGTTGTGATGATTTTGGATGGGGTAATATCCTGGTTTTCTATAAGAGTGGAGAAGAGCATGCCCTACATCTTAGGGAAGTGTTGGAGACTCTTCGAGCGCATAGTCTTAGGACAGCAAAAGTGGATGGAATTCTTAGCATCCTATGAGTTTGGGATAGCGTATACCCATGGCAAGGGTAACGTGGTAGCGGACGCCTTAAGTAGAAAAATGTTGTCCTCGAGTTCATTGTTCGTTGAACGACGGAGCTTAGAGTTTATTTCTATGTTTGATTTTAGACCTTCCGTTGACTTTGTACCCAGTTTGCTAGCCTCTTTGGAGGTTAGGCCTACTCTTCTAGGACGGATTGGCGGAGCACAGCGAGATGACCCACAGTTGGTTGAGTTAGTAGAGAAGCTCATGAGGAGGGGGAGTCGTCCAGCCATTTGGGTTGGTACACCCTAGATGATAAGGGGTGGTTGCGTAGTGACGGTAGACTTTGTGTACCGTAAGACGAGGGTTTGAGGAAGGCTATACTTGATGATGCACATCGGTCAAAGATGACCATTCATCCCGGTGGGGACAAGATGTACCAAGACATGAAGCGGGTTTTCTTCTGGGCCGGCATGAAGAAAGATGTGGCCGAGTATGTCGCTAGATGCTTGGTGTGCTAGCAAATGAAAGCGGAGCAGAAGAAACCCGGTGGGTTGCTTCACCCATTTGGAGGTTCCGCTATGGAAGTGGGATAGTGTCTCGATGGATTACCGAAATCAAGGAAGGGTAATTCGGGAATTTGGTTTGTGGTAGATAGACTTACTAAGAGTGCCCATTTCATACCCGTGAAGAGCAAGAGGACTGTTTCATGTCTAGCTTCAGTTTATATTCGAGAGATAGTTCGGTTGCATAGGAAACATGACGTATTCCATGTGTCACATTTGAGGAAGGGCCTACGTGAGACCGCAGAGGCGGTAGAGCCGAGCTTGCTTAAAGAAGTAAAGGTTGAGCGTGATGTGATTATTCGACGAGCTCCTACCCGCATCCTTGGGTCAGAGATTAGGAAGTTGAGAAACAGAGAGGTTCGACTAGTCAAAGTACAATGGGGAGAAGATGAGGGCAACGCTACTTGGGAGACGGAAGCGAAGATGCGTTCGTTATACCCATTCCTTTTTGAGGGTATGTCCTTTAAACGTCTCCTTTATCGTTTGTCTACTGCTTATCTTATCTTTAGTATGCCCTCTCATTAGTATCTTTGACCTTTAGATGGGGTAAACCTACGGTTGAAACATGTGTTTGAGACATGTTATGGTTGATGGATGCATGTGGATGCAAGTGTTTGCTAGTGGTTGCTCGTGGATGCATATACACACACTCTAGACACTAGATCGGCTCAGTCACTTCATATTGCATATTGCATATAATTGTGTGTAGGTAGCTATATTTATGGATGTATAATGATTATGTTATCATATAGATGATGCATTTTGGTGAATGATTGTGCACTCATGTAGATGTTGTATGTGTCGATAGGGTTCTCTCGCATACATAATGGATGCATGGCACTATCATGGTTTGCATTAAGGAGGTCAACTGAATCAGTGGACCGCCTGATTTTGCATTAGACAGGGAACATATACACACACTTTTTGCATATGTTCATAACAGCATTAGAAACTTTAAGGACAATGGATGCCAGTGTTTGTTGGTTTAGTAGATGGTTGTTTGGTTGGTAGGATACGTTCTTCTTGACTTAGAGATTTCGGGGACGAAATCCTTTAAGGAGGGGAGAATGTAACAACCCGTATTTTGAATAACTTGTTATAACATAAATCAAGGCAGAATTAAATTTTAAAATCTGAATTATGGGAAACGGGTTGCGCCATTGCGTTCGTCACGGAAAAATACGCGAAATAGAGTCCGAGTTTTCGAAAATCGGAGTCCGTATGAAGGAGATATGGACGAACGAAGTTAGGCAGAAAAACCGGAAACAGGCCAGAAATGCACTGGCGCACCTGTGAAGTGCGCCAGCACAAAAATACACTGGCGCACTTGGGAAGTGCGCCCATGTCGAGCCAGTTTGGCCTGGGTGCACTGTTTTGGCTGTTGGGCTGTGTTTTGGTGGCTTGTGACGATTTTTGATGTGCTGGACGGACCTGATGGCTTCTAGGGTTAATCTAAGGGCCTAAACTACACCCTAATCCTATAAATACACCATAATGCAAGCCTAATCCATACTAAAAATAGAATTGATGCCATCATGCCGCCAAAATCAAACTTAGGAGGAGCCTCCACTAGTTTATGAAGAAAGTTGCAAGCTAATCAACCTCTAATCATCATCTTCTTCAAATATTGCAACTAGTTCTACTTCATAAGTTTGCTAATCTTGGTTTTGGTGAGTTTCTATAGACTTAACAATCAATTGTTAAATTGATTATGATAGGATATGATAAGATATGGCTATGTTTGTGGAATCAATGTGTTTATGCAAGTTTAGTATAGTGTATGTTGTGTGCTATATGCAAGTTTAATGCTATGTTTTATGATGCAAAACACTATGTTGAACATTGATTCATATGTAACATGTTATGCAAGCTATATGGGAGATTATATGCAAGTCTATATGTAACATGTTATGCAAGTTATGTATTTGGTTTTATGCATGCTAAGTATTTGGTTTTATGCATGCTATGTATTTGGTTTTATGCATGCTAAGTATTTGGTTTTATGCATGCTAAGTGTTTGGTTTTATGCAAGTTATGATGCAAGTTCATATGAAAGTTATGATGCAAGTTCATATGCAAGTTTGTCTCTTTTTATGATATGCGTAATATATGCAAGTTTTCCTCTAGGTATGGCATGTTATGCAAGTTCATATGCAAGTTATGATACATGTTCATATGCAAGTTATGATGCAAGTTCATATGCAAGTTATGATGCAAGTTCATATGCAAGTTTGCCTCTAAGTATGGCATGTTATGCAAGTTCATATGCAAGTTATGATGCAAGTTCGTATGCAAGTTATGATGCAAGTTCATATGCAAGTTATGATGCAAGTTCATATGCAAATTTGCCTCTATGTATGACATAAGTACATGTGCAAGTTCATCCCTTTTAGACCTATGACATGTATGCAAGTTGACACCTTTATGATAGGTCTATGACATGAACATTTAAGCAAGTTACCATCTTTATGACATTTGTGATTCATGCAAATTTGGGTTGGTTATTTATGCAAGTTGGGTTTATGGTCATATATACAAGTTGACACCTTTTAAACCCATGATAATGCTAATGATATGCTAAGTTGAACCCATTGTGTGTATGATGAATCTTCTCTTTTGAAGTATGTCATGTTAACGTATTTACGTGGGGACGATGGGGTAAAAATTAATGAACACATAAAATTTTGTGTGAAGTGGGTATGATTAAACATACCGTAAAGTGGATGGACATAATTGGGAATTTACCTATTAAGTTAGGTCTACCCATATTATGGAATTGGGAATTTACCTATTGAGTTAGGTCTACCCATATTCTTAAATATTTGTAATTAATTAGGGATAATTAATACAAATTATGGGGGTGATTAATTAGGTGTAATTAATCTACTAAGACACGAGGTTGGACCCTTTTGTAGCATAAGACTGCCCGGAACCGACCGGCAAATCCAGCGGCTACAAATGATTGGCCCAATGTGAGAGGTCTTAGTCATAAACTAAATACGTGACAAGTGTAAAGACACGAGGTTAGACTCTGTTATGGTGTAAGGCTGCCCGGAACCAACCGGCATATCCAGCTGCCATAAAAGACAGTCTAATGTGAGAGGTCTTTACAAAGGTTACGATCTTAATTAATTAAGAAACACTTAACCGAATTAGCATGTAGAGGGGCATGAGGGGTTAAGTGGGTGCCTTGGGTGGCATGAGGAAACTAGTGGGTTGCCTTGGGTGGCAATAGAAAATACGATTAGAATACTTAACCAAAGTGGAACATGTAATTAAACATGATTAAAGGGTTAAGTAAGTGCCTTGGGTGGCATGTGGGAATCAAGTAAGTGCCTTGGGTGGCATGCGGAAATCTAGTGGGTGCCTTAAGTGGCAATTGAAATATAATTAAATGACAAGCTTAAGTAGTAGCTTGTGGGGGCCTTAAGTGGCAATTGAAATATGATTAAATGACAAGCTTAAGTAGTAGCTTGTGGGGGCCTTAAGTGGAAATTAAAATATAATTAAATGACAAGCTTAAGTAGTAGCTTGTGGGGGCCTTGAGTGGCAATTGAAATATGATTAGATGACTTAACCAAACCTTAACATGTAAGTGGGTATGATTATAAAAGGTGTTAAGTGGGATGCACTAGATAAAATGACAAGCTTAAGTAGTAGCTTGTGGGGGCCCATTTCAACCAATATCCCAAACGTATCTTTGTGGGCTCGACCCAAGTCGAGGACGGGACACGCATATTGGGCTTGACTATAAGAGGCCAAAACGGGGTAGCGGTGGCAACGCGAGTCCAACGGGTTTCATATGCGTGTGTGGACCCGGGCTGGTGGGTAAGACGTTGTTGCATCGTGTAGGTATAAGCCGTGCACCATTGATTATCGGGTTGCCACTTTGGGGAGTGATACACCCCACTGTGGGGCCAGCACGGGTATCTACGGTAGGGAGCCGGTCGCTTGGGGGTAGTGGGTACACCTAGTGGAGATAGGGGCAGACGGCACCTATGTAGTCAGCTAGGGGTACACGAAACTACTGGGTAAAATTACTAAGTACACTTAGTGGGATCAACCTTTAAGTAGGAATTACCCTTGGGTGGGTAGAACTGGTGTGGTGCAGTGTAGGAATTACCCTTGGGTGGGTAGATCTGGGGTGGTGCAACCTAGTAATTATCCTTGGGTGGATAAATGCGTCTTTTCGGTTATCTTAGTACATCCTGTGTTTAGTTGGCTACTTAGTGTAGTCATTATCCCCAGAGGTACCGTACCTTGTTTATATCATACCCTAATTACTTTAATGATTGTATTGTTAGGTTATAGGACTCACTCAGACTTATGTCTGACCCCGTTGTTTCTTTATCTTTTTTTCCAACCCTCAGGTTTTCAGAGTGGGCCTAACACTAGTGGTCTTTGATCAGACTGCTTTATCTATCCTTTGAGCTTGGACCGTGGATGTAAAGCTCAGTTTATCTTTTCTATTATGGCTATTAGGATATGTAGTGGGATTATGTACTTTTGTTTTTATCAGGATGGATATTATGTACTTGACTCTTATTTATGGTTTTGGTGTAACCAAACATGTTTTACTTTCCGCTGGAATGAAATGAATTTTAAATTCTCAAGTATTACTTATATCTGTCTTGTTGTAATTTTTCTGTTCTATATTCACTTAAAAATACTCCACCGATGTTATGGCATTCCCTTAATGAGTGACCGTAGCGGGTGTGGGGTGTTACAGTGCCCATATTTTCCACACGGCAGCTAGTAGTTTTTTTTAGCAAATATTTATTTAACAGGATCCTGGATTGCAGTTGGAGCTATATTTAGGAAGCTTTATATCCGTATATCTTGTTCAGTTGTGGTAGTTGATGTATTTCCACCATGCATTGTATTTATACATTTTTATTTCCGCTGCTATGTAATTTAATCTATGATATTACTTTTCTGCTATGTAATATTTCTTGTACTCTGATGTAAATTGTTGTAATAGCAATGAAATGTTCTTTTGTTTGTGTTCTGATGCGTCGTGTTCTAAAAGCAATCCGGTGTTTCTCTTCTCCTCGGAGACCGGGGGATTTTGGTTCGTTAAAGAGGATGTGAGCCAATATAAATCATTTCTCATGTTTGAAGAGGTGTCATGAAATTGTACATGTTAAAGCAATATTGAATATAGTATTCAATAGTTTGCAAGATGTTTTCTACATGACTATGACCTGTTCTGAATGAGTGGTATGTGACTGTGAAGAGAACGTGGAGTGTGTGCATTGAAGTGTAGCAGTGGAGCACTTGTAGTGGGACTCTCTGACCTCATCATGTGTCTTATTTCATTGTTTTTACATTCTTATGTTGTATTTGAGTTTATTTCTGTTTTATATGTAATTCAGGTTAGAGTGCTAACCTTTCTATGTACTATTCTTTGAAGTTAATAAAGCATACCAATTTTCAAAAAAAATGTGTGTGTGTATACATGGATCTAAAAGGATTTGACATTGAACCAAGGTTTTACTTTAGATTTGGAGATTTGGGATGTTGTTTTAAGGTGAATTGGAATTTTTTTCCATAATATTAAATGTATGGCATAGGAGTACGTAGAGTTTTATGTCTGAATCTATACTTCACATGTAATATTGGCTTATTCTGAATAATAAGCTAGTGCAGACAATTCTTGCATTAGATCTAATGGAATGGCTGTATACATCTAGGGATATCAATAGATACCTAAAAAATCCAAAATCCTTCTGCATCCCTATCCGAAAAGATGATAAATATCCAATACATGAAAAGATGGAAGCAGATACGAATACATAAATATCCGCATCCGAAATTACACTTCCGATTTTTTTAAAAATTATGCTTAAAATTATATGTATTTCGGTACATTGAATGAGATTTATTTATTCCTTAACTAATTCAAAGGTTTATATTATATGCATTAAATGCATATTAGCTACTGGAGTCGATTTAATTTCATCATATATTTTTCGACTTAATTTCATCATATATTTTTTAACACTTTTGTTATCAATTAAATTGAATAACATTTATGTTAAACTAAAAAACTTCATTTATATTTCTTGATTTATCGATCGCGGATAGGATAATTATCCGATATCTATCTGTATCCACGGATACGGATATCCGATATCTAAAGATGATTTCGGATATGGATATAGATATAACACTATCCGTATCCAAAAGTACTCATTGACTACCCTATTTACATCTGGATCTGGAAATTAGTCCCAAAAACCTAGTAATTTGCATAGTTCGTTTTAGTCCAAATCTGTTATGTGCTAAGATATTAATATGATATGGATTTTCCACATTTAAATCTACAGGAAGAACACCTATTGATTTCTATATTATTTTTATGGTTTTCCAAGAAATGGATGATGTTCGATTTAACAAGGAATATATGAAAATAAAATGGAAGAGATATGAAAAGTATGTGTTATTCTCTATAGTTCACACTATATATTCTAAATAAATAGAAATAATCTTTACTTGTAATTTCAAATGGAGTCAACCTTTACATTTATTATTAATAGTTTTAAACCAGTTTATGGAAATTACATGGAAAAACTTTCGCCAAAAAAATAAATACAGATGAATATTTTAGCAGTTAGATATGATTATAATATATGTTTCTAGCAAGTTAGATGTGACTAGAATATGTATTTCAAATGGAGTCAACCTTTCAATTTATTGCCGATACTATCTATGTGACTAGTATTTATTGTGCTAACCAATAAGAATAAAAATAATACTAATTAAATATAACAATAGTTTGGGAAATAAATTAATTATAGATTAGATTGCATGATTATTAGGGAAAGTAGGAAGAATGATATTAATGCAAATTAATGGCTAATAAATTAGTAGTTACCTATAATTAATTAATAGGATACTAGAAATTATCAAACCAATTAGTAAAGAAATTATTGGGAAAGGGATTAAGAGTTATAATTAAGGGCAATTGGTAATATGGAATGTGATATAAATGATTTATGGGACTGAAAAATTATGTATAAAATGTTAGAGAAAGATTACTACTTTGAAATTAGTAAATATACATAAATGTTTTTGAGAATGTCCATTAGGATTATGTTGGCAAGTGACATTTATGGAATAGGATAGAAAAGAAAACAGTCAGCTAAATACAATACCAAATATAAGTTAATATTGTTAATTTGACTTAGTAGATTCGTGATCCGAGGCCATTAGTTTCATTCGACAAAAGATTATCATTTATTTTAAGGCTAGAAGCAGTGAGATGTACTTACTATAATGTGAGATATCATTAATCTTCCAAACCCGTAGCTACATGAGAATTTGAATAGAGAGAAACATCTCCACAAAGTGCTTTGTTCAAGTGTTGAGGTACTAATTAACTGATTGATAGTCCACTTTCCTGTCTAAAAATGTGGCTGAGATTTTAATAATTAAGAGCGATACCAATTTCTCTAAAAGGGTTCGCTTTAGGATTAGAGTTTTAAAATGTGACAGAATATAGAGTCCGCCTCTTTCCTATAAAAGAAGTCTCGGTTGACCCAATACGATCCCAAGCAATGCCATATAGATAGTATTGGCAAGTCCACTTGGGATATAGGTCTTATGACAAGGAGCCTGCATATTCATTTTTTTATAGGCCTTAATTGACTTGGGCACTGTTTGTTACATTGCTATAATTACAATTAATGATATATGTGGTAGTAATTCCGAGTTCAAATAACGTGAACCCTTATTTAGTAGTGTAACATCTCTATAGCGTGGACCAACATGCTATTAATAATGATGATAGAATTCTATTTGGAGATAGGCATTAAATGAACTGAGGCCTACCCCACTGATGTCTTAAATGGTTAAAGTCTTTGTAGAAATATTCACTTTTGATGAGATGTACCTTGACTGGATGTCTTAAATGACTTAATTTTTTGGATAAAGTTGGGAAAGTATCGAACTCATTAATTACGGAAGCTCGCTTTTGTATTTAGAAGTATTAAGTGATTCATAAGGATTAATTAGTTAAGAGGCTTTATTGTAATTTCATACCTTGGTATTTAAAGGGGAAATTAGTCATGTATGTAATAATATGTTCAGATGACCCAGATTTAGACTTAACGATCGAATAGAAACAAATTGGCACAAATTTTTTGTTATGTGCAGTAATTAGATATTCCAATCACCAAAACACTGTTCCGGCCCCTTCCTCGTTACAATCAACATGACGGATTTAGAGAAACAAGACATTGGAGATTAGTTGAAGCCTTTTTTCTCTCAGACTCGATACTAATGTAGTGATTTTCATCTAGGAAATTTCGTTAATTCCAAGGTAGTAGCCACAACAAGTATTCGTACCCTATCCTAATGTAACAACCCGGAATTGGAACCAATTTAAAAATTTTATTTTAGCAATTTTAATGAATTTTGAATATTTAAAATGATTTATTTTAAATAATAATGATTAAAAATTTATTTAAATCGAAGTTAGAATGAATATTTTTTTTAGTTTTAAAAGGAGTTAGAAATAGCGTGGCAGTTTGAAAATTTGAATTCGAACTTTGACTAAATGTACAGGATGCAAAATAAATCAAATTTTAGTGAAACCAAAAATATTAGAATCTGTTTAAGAATATCTTCCCAACTAATTTGAAAAATCAAAATTTCATAGAGGAAATCAAAAGTTATGGTCAGTTGAATATTTAGAATAGTCGCTATGGAATTTAATATAATATACAACCCGTATAAATAGCCATTTTGCAAATGACCTCCGTTTTCAACGAAACCACTTTTGTTGGAACCGAGATGTCAAACTATTGTAGGATTCCAATTTTCATAATTTTTGGAATTTATATGTGAGCGTGGCAAAAGAAAATGTGTTTGTCAATTTCAGTCAATTTGGATCGACCAGAAAATGACCATTTTTCGAACGATCTTCAAATTCGACGAAATTAATTTTGTTAGGACCGTATCGTCAAAACATTGCTAGATTTATTTTTCTGCAATTTTTGGAGTCAGTATGTGGCCCCGGTAAATTAAAGTGTACGTTTAAATTAAATATACATTGATTTATATTTTATTTTTTATAAAAACCTATCGAAACAGTCGAATGGCTTACCGGACATATTCCATTGTGTCCGGAATGAGGGTATTTAGCTAGAGGTGATTGTCGTTGGGTCTCGTTTGGAGTTTGGATGGTTTAACAAGCTATTTTTGAATTAAATAAAAATAATTAAATAATATGGTATATAATATATATATATACGGTTGGTATACTCTAACCCTAATCACAAATACCCTAGCCGCCACCTTATCGTTTTAGTGGCCAGAATCGTCCTAATTTTTCCCATCAAATTACCTCAATCCTTACAATGAAATTTGAAAGTTCTAAAGACAAAATCAAAGAGCCTCTCAAGCTCTACAAAATCATTCGGTAATGATGTTTCCTCGTTGCTCGTAGCGTTCGATTTTGGGGCTCGAAGTAGCCGACTTCGTGGCGGATTTCTGGGAGGAAGCATGTAACTAACTGCCTCGTTTTGGGTGTGTGGGTCTGCTAGCTCAAGGCTGTTGGAGGGAGCATCAGCGATGGTGGTTCAGTCCACTATGACAACGGTGCGCGATGGAGAAAGATGGCGAGGTTTCATCAATAACGGGTTCCAGCAGAGCGTGAAGAAATACAGAGAGGGGATAATGAAAGGATAAGTGTTTAATTATTAAATTAAATAAAATTTGATTATTCATTAATGTAATTAAAATTTAATCGACCTTATCTCTCTCATACAGAATCAGAATCAGACGATTTCAGAAGCGCTGAAACCACGGTGAAAAATACTACGTCTTAGAACTGAACTGGACAAATTCTGAAGTAACTGGAAATTTTGATTAAATTAAATGCCTTCGTTTAGTTTAATTAAAATCATCGTATTCAACAATTTCTAAAACCAACCTAGGTGAGATTTCTCGATCTAAAATAAATATAATAAATACAGATATATATATATAAATTTATTGTGATTGTGATATTAAATATATATATGCTATATTAAATACATATATGCGTTGCATAAAATTGAGTTTGATTTATTGACTATGGTTGTGATGATTTGTTGAATTATGTTCATGTAAATAAAAAATATCATTTTATTAAAATAAATCTGTCATTTTGTCGGTACATGTTGTGTTAAAATAAACTATCATTTTGTCAGTATATGATGTGTTAAAATAAAACTGTCATTTTGTCAGTATATGTTGTGTTAAAATAAACTGTCATTTTTCAGTATATGTTGTGTTAAAATAAAACTGTCATTTTGTCAGTATATGTTTTGTTAAAATAAAACTGTCATTTTGTCAGTATATGTTGTGTTATAATAAAACTGTCATTTTGTCAGTATATGTTGTGTTAAAACAAAACTGTCACTTTGTCAGTATATGTTGTGTTAAAATAAACATGCCTTTTGTTAGTAAATGTTGTGTTAAAATTAACATATCATTTTGTCAGTATATGTTGTGTTAAAATAAATATGTCATTTTGTTGGTAAATGTTGTGTTAAAATTAACATGTCATTTATTTAGATTATATTCATGTCGAAATGAATCACTAGAAATGTTCATTTTAACATAAAAGCATGTTAACATTAAAAATCTCATTTTTATAAAAAGAATGATTCATATGAAAATTGTTCATATTAGAATAAAAGTGTTGAAACATTAAAAATCATATTTTTAATGTAAAGTTTGATTCATTAGAAATATTGACTATTTGAATAAAACTGTTGAAACATTAAAAATTCCATTTTTAATGTAAAAGTGATTCATTAGAAAACATATGCTAGAAAATATAGAAGTGTTAGAAACATTATTTTTAACATTGCTAGAAAATACATGCTAGAAAATATTTGTATGTTAAAAAATTATTTTTAACATGCTAGAAAGAAGGAAAATAAACATATTAAAATATGTTATTACATTAAAATATTCTTTTAATGTGAATATGGAGCATATAAATATTTGCATATAATGAATTACATTTTTGTTATTAAACAATAATCCTTTTACATGTAATGAAATAAATGGTTTTGAAATTGCCGAATGAATTATATATATATATATATATTATAAATTAAATGAATCGCGCGCGGTAGTTCACGATTTGGAATCGTAACTTTAAACGATTATACGGAGAGATACGACTGTCGGATTTTCCCAAAACAGGAACTATTAGGACTGCTTTGGGAAGATCTTTCCAACGACATAAAATTTGTTAAAATCCAACGGTTAGATTTCGAGGAATGTGTACATCAAATTTGGGTAAAAACAGCTTCAGGGCCGCATAGCGACCTGAAGCGTCGTTAAATTAAATTTGATTGTTTTTATATAAATAAAAAAAGCGATAAATCGTTATAAAATATTATTAACGATGTGAAATGAAAATAAACCAACCTCCCCTGGTTTATTAAGTAGTTATTAGTTTGTTAAAAATATGAATTTTAACATATGTATGCAACATATAAAATTGACATGTTATGGTTGATCGATTGAATGGATTGTGTTCGGCCAGTTTATGACCAAAATATGCTTTTACGTTTAGCATTGGGTTGGGTAAAAATATCTATGTGCTACCACCTTGTGAAACACTTCACGATTTGACTATAAGGTGGCTAGCGATGTTGTTTATTTCAAAATTAATTAATTATTTTGAAAAGTGGTTTCTTCAGTAAAAAGAATAGTACTCCCGATTTTGGACAGGGAATATTTTATAAAAGGTTTTATAAAACAGAAAGGATTTCGAGGACTACATCCGATGATTTTGAAATGATTTGAAAGTAGAAATCTATATAGATTTGATTATACTTGTGATTATGTTGTGAAATGATTTTCCCTACTTCGGGATATAAAATGATTTAGCAAGTATGCGAATGAAGATGCGGGTGACCCGAAATTGAGTAACAGTGTGAGGGCGTGCATGTCTTCCCCAATTGGTAGGATGGTGCATTGTCAGTGTAGCCGTTAGGTGCGCACACACACACGCACACACACACACACACACATACATATATATATATATAGGTACGGTTAGGGTGCGTACGACCCGGTCCTGAGGGAACATGACCGGGTTTCATACTTGTTTGTATGTTTTGTTACGTTTTGGAATTCATATTTCCAAATGTTTTGTTTTCAAATCCCAAAGTGAAATCTACTTTGATATAAAAAAATAGATATGTATTTCAAATGATTTGAAATAAAAGAAATCAGGAAATAAAGTCCAAAGAAATAATTTCCATAAAGTGAATTAGATTTTGAAATCTAAGTTTAGGGATTAAGCCTAAATGGGTAGATTAAGGATTTGCATGTTGATTGATGCATCGTAGATCCATATGTTTATTTATGGTTGATGTTTATCCACTGACTATCCAATGGAGTAAAACGGTTCCGCATTAGCGGAGTGATCCTGTGATTAGCCTTATTATTAAATAGGTTAAGTAGGATTTCTCATACCAGCCCCATGACTGACCTGTAGTTTATTTCACTTGCAAACTTGGGTGCCCTTATTTTCCATACGGGCAGTTGAGTAGCTTGTTTTGTAGATATTTATTATTGAGCAGAATTCTGGATTGAAGCTTAAAGCTGTGTCCAGAGCATTGATAGTCTTCCGCTGTGCTATTTTATTTATTTTCGCTGCGTTGTATTGAATTTGTTGTAAATTAATCTTCCACTGCTGTATTATTATATTTGATGTACTCTGATGAAACATTATTATGATGTTTATAAAAGTCTTCTGTTATTTGTTCTGACGTGTTGTATGCCCAAAGTTAGCGTATTCAGGTTTTGAACGGTCTTAGTCGATTTTGCGATCGATTAGATCCGGACAAAATCCGACCTGCTACGCCTAGTTTGCACTCTAAGTATAAATTTATTAATCCATGATATTCTCATGCTCACTGGCACATACTAAATTAAACCATCTATCTTTTAATGGACTGGGTTTTGAATTCTTTTTAAATTTGGGTTCATAAGGTTTGGGTTATTACATGAATATTTTGACTATAGCATGGGATAGAGGCGACTAAAATGTAGCAAACTTAATTGAGGATGTGTGGTTAATATTGAATGAGAAGAGGTAATAGACTTAGCCACTTTCTCTCTCATGCAACCATCTAAATATTAATCTCTAAAGCTAAACATTTGCACTTCATTTGGCTATCTTCTCCTCGCTATTGCTAGCTCAAATAAATATCCAATTAGAATTACAAAATTTCAAATTAAATTCAATTTATATAAGAAACGATTCAATAGTGAAGGAATTGTGTTTCTCGACTAGCAATCTGATAGATCAATGAATACTTAGAGAAGGAAAATTCATTATTCAATGTGAACTCAAGGGTATTTGTAGTAGGTAAAATTTATTTTTATAATGGGATATATGGAATTGTTGTGCATATATATCCATTAATAATAATGATTTTAAATTAATTTGATGTAATGATTTAAAATCTTCTATATATTACAAATGTGTATATATATATATTGTAAATAAATTTTAAATAGATTTATATATATTGTTTATGAATTCAAGATTAATTTTAGGTAAATCATTTTTATAGTAAGTTCACAGTTTTAATTAAATAAGAGATTACTCCCGAATTAAATTGTTTTGGTATAATATTATTATACATGAATACCTTTCTCATACAAGAAAATTTAGAAAACCTATATATTTAATCGAATATCATAATAATAGTAGTTTCAGATCAGTTTCAAATAATGGTTTATGATTACTTATATAGGTAAGATCTTAGCAAAGGGTATATATATAAATATATATTAGCTTTTTGATCAATATTATCCAAATAAGGATTTTAAATAATCTGTTGTGGATAAAATTTAGCCATCTTCACAGCCTAATGGAATTTACTATTTTATAGTAAATGATTAGGTAAACCTGTATAGTATGGGGTGCACAAACGTTATTTGAACGCCTTCCATTTGTAAATAAATGACACTTCTGATCTCTTTTATATAGGGTTTGGCAACCTTGTCTGAACTAGTAGGAGTTAGTGAGTAGTGACTCGAACCAAATAGCTTATTGTTCAATTAAATCTCCTATGTACTCGAGTGTTGTTTGCTTGCATATATTATATGATCAATTAAATTTATTAATTTTAGATACATCAATGTTACTTGACCAGTTGCAGTTCGAAAATATATGATAGTTTTGATCCCTTTTTTGTTGGTCTTGGTGACCAGATTCAAACTGCTAGAAGTTGCGTGAGTGGCAAACCGAACTGAATAGCTTATTGTTTAATTGAATCTCTTATGTACTTAGATAGAGTTTATTAGCGTATAGTAAATGGTGACTAAATCCATTTGGTATGGAGTGCATATTTGTTACTTTATTGGTTGTTATTCGATAGTATATGCCTTTTTTTCTGTCTGTGAAGGTTTAGCGACTTGGTTTAAACTATTGCGAGTTGGGTGAGTAACGACCCAAACCAAACATGCTTTGTGCTAGACTCATATTATGTGGACTTTGAATTATTGACCTTTGGGTCATCCGTTGGTCCTTTGTCACTAATTCGGGCATTGTGTTACTTTTGGGACTTTAATGCTATATTTTGGGCCTTCGATCCATTATTAGATCTTCTTGACATCTTTTGTGCATTAGCGCTATTTTTGGGATCTTATGCTTTTGTTCAGTCCTTCATGATAGAGTTTATTAGCATATAGTAAATGGTGACTAAACCATTTGGTATGGAGTGCATATTTGTTACTTTATTGGTTGTTATTCGATAGTATATGCCTTTTTTTCTGTCTGTGAAGGTTTAGCAACTTGTTTTAAACTATTGCGAGTTGGGTGAGTAACGACCCAAACCAAACATGCTTTGTGCTAGACTCATATTATGTGGACTTTGAATTATTGACCTTTGGGTCATCCGTTGGTCCTTTGTCACTAATTCGGGCATTGTGTTACTTTTGGGACTTTAATGCTATATTTTGGGCCTTCGATCCATTATTAGATCTTCTTCACATCTTTTGTGCATTAGCGCTATTTTTGGGATCTTATGCTTTTGTTCAGTCCTTCATGCCATTATTAGAACTTTGTAACAAATTTTAGCCTTCGTATCATCTTATCGGCTTTATGGGTTTTGGAACTATAGCGATAGAATATTGACTCTAGAAAAATTTATTCTTGTGTTTGGTGCTCTAATTTTCTTTAACATCTAGATTCGTTTATGGTTAACGAGCTTCGGTCTTATTCGTAGCAGCATACTATTTATAATGGATTATTTTGCTTTTAATATAAATGTGGAGCATATCCATTCATAGGATCATAGATCAATTATGAATGGTTCTCAAATATTGGATCGATGAACCTAATGAGAAGGGTATCCAATTAGTAGAATCATGGAGGACATCTAATTATTGGATTTCCAACCCAACCGTGGAGGGCTTCCAACAACTTAAGTTGGGAAGAGCATTCAGTTACGAATTTGTGGAGTGCACCTCATTACCACAACTGTAGAGGGATTCCAATTATCTGGAATCATGGAGGGCATCGAAATATAGAGTTATAAGTTATTGAGGGCTTCCGCTTCATTTATGCATGTTCTTTGAATTGATAAGCTTGTCATTCTTAGAATCTAAGCACATAACTACTTTGATTTATATATGCCTCTTAGATATCCAGTATCGACTCCTATATTTATGTGTTTATCTTTCTCCTAATGCACCTTTAGGGATAGTTGCTTTTATAATATATCTTAAGTATATTGCTAGAAGATATCATCATTTTTGGATGATTTATTTCCATATACCCGTGATATACCATTTTGTGCTTTAAAATTATATCATGATTCATTCCATTATGTTTCCGTTAGTTCATTGATCATCCATTATAGTCTGGACAGACCTATTTAGTATTTTAAATAATACTCGTTTTAAACTAGGATATTTCAGGTATTGGTACTTCAGTTGGTTCCTTTGAGCAGATGTCTTATATGTAGCTAATAGCTCATTATGTCATCATGGTTTTTTTTATGTACATATATTTATGCTCATGTACTTACATAATTTGTATTAGGTTTAAACCTTTGGTATATATTGTATCTTGAGGTATAGTATTTAGGTTTTATGGATCGTTGGACCATAATTGTGTATTTGACAACAAATATCTGTATAAGCATATAAGCCTTGTATTATGATATTCTTCTGTATATTTCATACCCTGTGATTCTAGGATTATATCATATATTATTCTAAACTATTAATAAAGCCACTATTGTTTATCTATAAGCCTGGGTCCTATGTGTCAAATTCCATTTAATGAAATAATTTCTTAATAAACTATCCGATGTACCTATACTCACTTAAAGAACATCACATATGGTCACCCTTAACCAGCCCTACTCTACGCATTAGCAGAGTATACTAATTTATAACACCCTTTGTCAGCATAGGACTCGATTTGGGACATTACATGATAGTCTCAGAGTACATCTTGAAAAAACATGTTATTCAAGATAAGAGTCTTACCTTAGATAATCTTTAGGGTCTATCCTTTAGGATTATTAGGATATGTATTAGAGATCATGTCCTTTAGACTAATAATATATATCTTGGAGTTTTGGGTATATGTAATGTTGATCCTTTTCAAACCTTTAATACCCAATCGTGTGGTTTTAGAAAATTCTAAAATAACCTACTTAGGGTTTAAATTAATTGGTGGTTGAGTTACTCATTCTTGTACTGGGAAATCTACTGGACCCAGTCGGGGTGTAACACTTATGTTGCACATCAAATCTTCGAACTTTCATTGATCCTTGTTTTGTAATCAGGTTGCATAGTAAAACATGTTAAGCACATTATCTTGTAAATTCATGCCTGATTACTTGCTTGATTTGAGGTTCAATAGGTAGGATTCCCAATGACGATTTTAGTTTACTTAAAACTATCTTTTGTGAATTAAAACCAATTAAAATTTAATAATTAAACTTACTACAAAGTTTTCATGGATTTCTTGAGTAAAAGTTTATTAAAGATAAACCCAGGAAAATCATTAACCAATTAGAAAATGTGTATCCCTGATTTTCTGTAAGTGATTACGGGTAATGATATAGACCTTTAATATATTTATAACTAGAGAGGTATGTATTTTACGTAAAGGTATTTTGGGAGTATATATAAATGTAATTATATATAGTATGCACAAAATTTATGTGTTGAATTGCTCGTTGCATGCTTTAAGAGTTCTAGTTAAGACTTCTGCCCAACATACTCGATAGGACTTCCTAAACATCCGAATAAGATAGTTGGACATACCTTTCTATAAGTGATTACGAGTAATGATATATACCTTTAATATATTTATAATTAGAGCGGTATGTATTTTACGTAAAGGTATTTTGGGAGTATATATAAATGTAATTATATATAGTATGCACAAAATTTATGTGTTGAATTGCTCATTGCATGCTTTAAGAGTTTTAGTTAAGACTTCTGCCCATCATACTCGATAGGACTTCCTAAACATCCGAATAAGATAGTTGGACATACCTTTCTATAAAGTATTATTTTAAAAATTGTATTCCTTGAATTTAAGTCATTCAATGGAATTTCTAACCTTGAAAATTAAGTAATTTTGGAAACATAAATATTTTTAATATATCTATAATTTGAAGAAAAGAATTGCAATGAATGGGATGTATGTATATATGCAAGTGTTAAACCAAAATTTGGTGCTAACACCCAAATGCAGTGTGAGATCCTCACAATCACAAATTACATATCACAGAATGCAGAAAACAATAAATAACAGGAGACACATGAGGTTATTATAGTGGTTCGGCTCAATCCAAGCCTACGTCCACTTTATAGCCTTTTATTTATACTGATAATTTACAAGATAAATCAATACATTTGCAACAAAGAGGAGAAAGAGAATGAATTTATACACAAATCCTCGTGTTATTGTAGTTTGAGAGACACAATATCCTTGTGTTTATGCAATGGTGGATTCTGTGAGATAGTGCCAAAAGATCCGAGGAATCCCCTCAAAATGCCTCAAGTGGTGTATTTATAGCCATTTCCTGGTACCGGCTCGCGGGACACATGGCACGCATCCTAAGAATCTCGAAATGAGGTGGAAAACGTGGAGAAATCCTCTCCAAGTCGTGCCATGCCATGTGCAACTTGATCCATTTCCTTTGGAGTGGAAATAGCCTAAAGGATAGAGCTAAATCCATGTGTAGCTGCTATTTCCAGGTGGTTCGTGGTCTCCAGGTGGTTCGTGGGCATGTTCGAGAGCCGGAGCGACTCTCACTGGAGCTGCTCTCGGACATGTTCGAGAGCTAGAGCGGCTCTGACTAGAGCGGCTCTCGAACATGTTCAATAACCGAGATCCGAGAGTCGGGGTCTGAAAGCGGGGATTCGAGAGCCGATATCCAAGATTTCGTATACTTTGTCACTTCATTCAAGCGAACGTTGATCAACATAAAACTATGTTGAAGTCCTGCGTTATTCTCTTGATAGAATTCAAGGTGTGATAGCTTTGACCAAAAAGCGTGTCAACATGTTTTCCCTCTCATAACATATCTTGTTGGTTGAAGGAAGATGTGTTATGGATAATCCAAGAAATCTAGAGCCATGTCGGGCCCGCCAAGTGCAAGTATAATCCATACCTGCAAAGAAAAAGAGGCGAATAGATGTGTAAAATCTTGACAGCTTTGCTTAATCTTACCAAGCATAAACCATGCTTAGGCATCCAATTGAGTATAAACCATACTCAACAAATGTACAAATCGTCCTGCCAAGTCCTGGCAAGGGACCTAACCTTTCGGGCGTAATCCATACCTGAAAGTACAAACTGATCATAATCCATACTCGAGTTTCCAATCTGAGTACCATCCATACTCAAATCAAGAGAGAGCTATACTTGCCAAAATCTGACAAGATAGTCCAACTCTAGGCGTGATCCATACCTAGTGTTCCAAAATAAGTATAAGCCATACTTTAATCGAGATCGAGGATCTCACCACATCCTGACAAGATACTTAAATCCACCAAGCATAATCCATGCTTGGAAAGCACTTCCTTATTCAATTCAAAATACAAAACCAAAGCTAATCATGATTGGTTCGTCATCGAATTCAGAGCACACTTTTGGGCTACATCCTAACCCCACAAGTGTGTACTTTGACTTAGCAAATTGGAAAACCTAAAGAAATAAAAAACAAATCTCAAATCCTAAGAGATGCAGAATATCCAAACTGATCTCAACCAGATCAGTTGATGATGATCCTGCAAGAGCTCAATCTAGGACAATTTCCTCCCTTTGGTGCAGGGGATGGCAGCGCCGGTGTAGGCGCTGCAAGTTGTTCCACATACTCGGGTAGCTCTCCACATCTAACCCGTTAGTCAATCAGATCTGGTAAATGCCTACATTCATTTGTATCATGACCGTCTGTGTCATGAAAGATGCAATGTTTTCCAGAATTGCACTCTTTCTACAATGCCTCACATCTGGGAGGCTTTGGATAGGTAATAGCACAATTCGTGTCCATGTCAATGTCGATCAGTGGAGCATTGAATTTAGTGTATTTTTCATATCAAGCCTTCTCCTGGACTGAAATTTATTTTCGTTCTAAGGAGCGAATGTTCATTTTCCCTTGTCATTCCCTTTTCCAAAATCAGACAGTGCTCCGCCTTTAATCATGTTGACATTGAGAATAGCGTTCTTGGGTCTTGCGTCTTTCTCATGCAGGAATCTATCCCCTTCAAAGTAGAATCTGCCAAGATCTCATGGCAGGTCTCGATGCAAAGATGTTTTGCAGTCCGATGTGTCCAAATCACCGGATACTACCGCCATCAATAACGTAGATGGTTCGAGTCTATCAACGGATGCTACTACTACGTTGAATCTCTCCAAGAATGAGCATAGAGTTTCTCCAGACCTCTTCTTGTTTGAAGTGAGTGACATGACGTTCTTGGGTCTAGCAATATTGACCCAAAACTATTCAATAAAGCGAGTGACCAACATGTTTCAATCGCTGATCGATTCCGGTGCTAGCTGTTGAATCCACATAGCAGCTATGCCGGCAGAAAGAGAGGAAATCATTTTGCCATGATGTTTTCCGACGCCGACAGAACTTCCATATTCCTTTTGTAGCGCATCAGATGCACGGTAGGATCCATCCTGCCGTTGTATTGCTCCAGAACTGGAAGTTTGGAATCCGAGGGATTGTAGGAAATCCAGATTTTCTGAATGAATGGAGTGTGATTGACATCGTCCATGTCATTCTGAGAAGTACGACCACTCGAGAGGCACTGAATCAGATCTGCTAGCCGATAGCCTTAAAAAAGTTGTTGTAGATTTCCTAAGTCAGTGCTGGTGCCCCGGAGTTGTGAGCAAGAGAAAGAGGAACCTTCTAGTGAGCCGCTATCAGAGGTCGCGGACCGCGAGTCGATGGACCCGATTAGATCTGGACCTGTGTCTCGGTCACGAGCTACCTCCTGTTGCTGCTGAGTTGAAGTAGGTGCCCTGGTGTCCATCTGAACCGAAGCTGAAGAGGGTCGAGCCTGACTATGTCCAAGAGAGAGGGGGTTTCCCCAGAGCATAGGTATAGGCAGGTCGCGAGACGCTTGGCTCAACCTGACCCCATCGTGTTGGCTTATGCGAGCCACTTTAGAGGCTCTATTTCCAGCGAGTCGAACGTTGCCCGACCTTCCATCCATCCGAGCGAAGAATACGTTGATCATCTCCTATTGCTTACAGAGGAGATCATCTGCCTTGCCATCTGGCTCTTCAATTCGGTGATGACGCCATCCATTTCATCTCTTGTCAAGTATGCTGCTAAATTTTTGTGAGAGGATGCCGCTTGACTATCCTCGTTCCTCGTACCTTCTGATTCAACGTCCCAGCATGAGAGGAAATTCTGATTTTCTTCCTTTTGGACCTCATTGATCTGATTGGCAAATAAGTTTCCTTTCAAGCTAGAAGTTGAAGTTTTCGTGTCTCCCCTTCCTGGCACGCCAAAATGTTAGACAAAAATTTGGTACTAACACCCAACGGTAGTGTGAGATCCTCACAATTACAAATTACATATCACAGAATGCAGAATATAATAAATAATAGGAGACACACGAGGTTTTTATAGTGGTTCGGCTCAATCCATGTGTAACGCCCCGCCTTTGTACTCGCTATAGTCAAGTTCATTTCATGTGAAATGTCGTTGGCCACAGTGGAGAATAAAGCTGGTCAGGAGCGACCGTTAATATATTTACTCTTGCTTGGAAAGTAATGTCGAATGGCATGGCCATACCAAAAATTTCGACATGACCATTCCAGGCGAAGGGCTTCTATACAATGACATAATAGCCTCAAAACACATACATAATAACATAACCCAGATAGTCACATGTGTTCACATCACAGGCATATAAACTGATATGAATATAACACAATAAGTGTTTACATCAATTAGAGGCCATACACAACACTCTAACTCCAAAGTATTAGATACATGTACCAAACCCCATACTAATAATGATACATGGCATAAAGGTAGTAAACTACATATAATCCAAAAGGGTTGCAACTATAAAGCAGTTAAGCCAAAAATCACCGTAAGGTCCCAACAGGAATGTCAACTAAGCACCTGTAACACTTGGGTCAGACCTGAGTATTATTTAAGAAAATAAACAATAAACGGATCAGTCAAAACATTCTTATTCCTAACATGAGACAATATTAAGAGATATAACATAAATGACATGGTAAGAATAAACAGGATGATTTACAAATAATATGAAATGCATGATGTCAACATATATAAAATCTCAATAAATCTCATGACAAGAAAGGAGCATCTAACAATAATAATTGATAAATAAATGCCAAACACAAATCAAATTGACCCGCATCACATCAAAGTAATCAAGAATCCATAAATCACTAGAATTGCAGAAAACATCATAAGAAGGCCTGTCATAGAAGATGACATACGATCTCAAGGTAGTGAACCCATATGTTTAAGCCAAAGCTCCCACCGGTGCCGGGGCGTGACCCCGATAGAGAGAAAACACATAAATTAGGATTGTTGGACCGAAGTCCCATAGATGAAGGCCACAAATGGTAAATTCCCACTCGGGTGATTGCGAATCAAACAAATATGTCGTGAAGTGGATACCAATGATCCGAGTTAATAGAAATTATTCCGAGCTAGTTAATATAAGAAAATGGCGACATGTCCCATAACCACATGATATTCTCTTATATTTACGAACAAGTTATATATTCCACTAGAAATACAAACGATGATCATTGCCATAGTTTTCAATTGAACGAGTCCAAGAATTAACCGTAGAAGCAAACACAAGGGGTCATAGTCCTTGTTTTTACTAAGGCGTTTAATTAGATTTCTCATACGAATGAGAAAAAGATATATAAAATATATAATAGTAGATTTGAAGAAGATTTATAAGATGATTTCGTAAAATAGCTTATTATAATGAAGTTAGATTAGAAACCATTTTTGAAAAAAAATTCGATATCTACTAATAACATAAAACCTTTTTATATAATTTCGAAGTGGCAACTCTCATGTAATATCGATCGAAATGACGACCGAACTAAGAATCTACATTTTTATAACTTAAATTAAATCACATGAATATCATTCATAAATTCATTTACAATGAATAAATCAAAAATCAACAAAAATAGAGATGCAGAAATCTATGCTGAAGGGAAACAGAAAAGTCACAAATAAAGTCGAAATATGCCAAAACTCAGCCAGGAAAGAGCCCGAATGGGCCTAAACTGTTGACCGTGGTTGCCACCGCTCAACAGCAGTGAAACAGATTCAGACGTCTGAATCATTTAGGTCAGACATATGAACTGGGATTTTCAGAAACCAGCAAGGATTTAGTTCATTTCGGTGCCAATTTAGATGTCTGAATTATTTTGGTCTGACGTCTGAATTTCAATTCAGACATCTAAATTAAAAAAATTAGAATTCTGAATTTGTTTATTTGATTTCATAATTATTTGAAGTAGATCAGACATCTGATCCAGAATATTCAGACATCTGAATCTGCTCCTAAGTACAAATTTGCCTAGAAACATGTTCAAAACGATGTCGACAAATGCCGAAGGCCTATGATGTTTCCTATGCAAAAATGATGCATCCAAGTCTTGCCGAAGCAACTTATAACACCCAATTTCACATGCACACTAAAAATCATAATAGAAATCATTGAAATGAAATCAAACTTCATAAATTGGAAATGTCAACACATAAATGAATTAACAAAACCAAATACATCATAAGCAACACACATGTGACAAGGGCACCACTTATAAGCATACAAGCTTGTGGCATTGATATGAGTTCATAGGAACTCACCTTGGTGTTAATGGAGCAATTAACATGAAGGAATCCAAGCTAAAAGTGCTGTCTTCTCACTAGAATCAACAAAGTCTAACCCACACATATGAAACCCAATAACTCTATGCATTAGGAACATAGAGATTCTCAAATAGCATAGAGGAGATGATGGAAAAGATGGAAATCAACTTACCTAAGCTAGGAGATGGAGAAACACAACATAGATTGGATTTTTATTTGATTCTAGGGCTTAGGATTTTAATTTTCCCTTTCCCTAAGCTTAAGAAATGTTTAGGAAATAAGAGGAAGAGTGATTGAAGAAGTTAATGAGAGAGGGAGGTGGTTAGGTGCCTATTTGTGCGGTCCAAATTGGTTTGGGTGCACAAATTTGCATTTTAGCCCCTCCAAACGACTCTAATTATCCAGAATTCGAAATATATCGATGTTTATAATCAAAAAGACTATAAACGATGTTCCAGAACTAATGGAAGTGGTCATGATTCATAATTCAATCGTTTAAAAAAATTCACCCTTTTGGGCATTAAACTAATATATCGATTCGATATTTAAATATCTGTTTAAATAATTTGTCGTGAATTTTAAGGGTTGTTACAGACTTCCCTCCTTAAAGAAATTGCGTCCTCGCAATTATTCAAAATAAACTACTAGTGTAACAACCGTAAAATTTCAAATTCCTAATAGACATAAAAGAAAATTCACCTTGTGAGAATAGGTCCGGATGAGAACGCTCGAGGGACTCCTTAGATTCCCATGAGCAACCCTTCGGATTAGCAGACCATAGGACTTTAACAAGGGTAATTTCTTTATTGCGGAGGTGTTTTACTTCCGTGGCAACAATTTGAAGGGGTTGTTGCTCGTAGGTAAGATTCGGTGAAATTTCTATTTCTTCAAGAGCATGAGGCTCGATAGCAATGTGTGATTTCCCTAATTTCCTCTGGAGTTGAGAAACATGGAACACATTATGAATGGAAGAAAAATGATCCGGTAGCTTCATGCGATATGAAACAATCCCAACACACTCGGTGACGGGAAATGGACCAATAAATCTTGGTGCTAATTTTCCCAATTTGCTAAATCGCATAACACTTTCATGGGTGATACACGAATAAAAACTAAGTATCCCATAGAAAATTCTAACTTTCTTTTCTTGCTATCGGCATAGGACTTTTGCCGACTTTGAGATTCTTTTATGCGGCGACGTATAAGCTCAATCTTCTCTGTGGAATCTTGAACAAGATCGGGTCCTATAATCAATTTCTCTCCGGTTTCGAGCCAACAAGAAGGAGATCGACTTGACCTTCCGTAAAGAGCTTCAAAAAGCGCCATGCCAATACTCGATTGATAACTATTATTGTATGAGAATTCTACAAGGGGAATGTGGTCTTCCCAAATTCCTCCAAATTCAAGTATGCAAGCATGGAGGAGATCCTCAAGAATTTGATTTACCTGCTCCGTTTGCCCATCGGTTTGCGGACGATAGGTGGTACTAAGATCAAGCCTTGTTTCCAAAGATCCTTGGAGATTCTTCCAAAATCCGCTAGTAAACAATGGATCACGATCAATTACAATGGAAAGAGGGATTCCATGTTGTCGAACGATCTTTTTAACATAAAGCTTAGCTAAAAGCGGAGCGGTGCGATTAGCTCGAATGAGTAAAAAGTGTGCAGATTTGGTGAGGCGGTCCACAATTGCCCATATACTATCATGACCTTGACGAAAATGGGGCAATCCATCAATAAAATCCATGGAAACAATTTCTCACTTCCGTATGGGAATTTCTAAAGGTCGCAACAACCCATCGGGCCTTTGATGTACGGCTTTCACAAGTTAACAAGTCATGCAACAACTAACAAAGTTAGCAACATCACTTTTTATCCCCTCCCAATAATAGAGTCGCTTCACGTCCGCATACATTTTGCTACTCTCGGGATGGATAGAAAATTTAGAATGATGAGAATCCTCTAAAATGGTTTTGCACAAATCATCTTGATTTGGGACGATAAGTCATCCGAATTTTCGAACGACACCTCTTGAATCAAGACCATAGTCACCATTTTCTTCAGCACAAGATTTATTTCTAAGATTATGACCGATACGGGCCAATTCAAGGTCTTGCATTTGTGCTTTATATATACGATCAAAAAGGTATGGATGAGCCATGAGGCTACATATTATGGGGGTGGAACCCGGGTTGGAGTGATGACTCCGAATATCGCATGAAGATAATAATTCAAGATCCTTCCACTCTGATAACATAATAGAAAAGACCGCTTGTTGCTTCCGACTAAGTGCGTCGGCGACGCAATTTCCTTTACCGGGCATGTAAAGAATATCTGGATCATAAGAAGCAAGAAACTCCATCCATCATTATTGTCGAAAATTGAGTTCCTTTTGAGAAAATAAATATTTGAGCGACTTATGATCCGTATAAAGCACAAATTTCTCCTCAAAAAGATAATGGCGCCAAATTCGGAGAGCAAAAACAATCGCGGCGAGCTCTAAATCATGAGCTGCATATTGAGTCTCAGTCGGTTTTAATTGCCTAGACGCATAGGCAATAACACGTTCTCGTTGCATGGGACGGCCCCTAATCCAACATGGCTAGCGTCGGTGTAAACAATAAGATCTTGATTCCCCTCGGGGATAACAAGAATGGGAGCATTATAAAGAAGTTCTTTGAGCTTTAGAAATGCGGCTTCACACTTGTCCGACCAAGTGTATTTTACTTCCTTCTTTGTCAAATGAGTGAGTGGGGCGGAAATTTTAGGAAAACCTTTAATGAACCGACGGTTATAACCCGCCAATCCAAGGAAGCTACGAATTTCCATCACACTACCCGGTCTCTTCCAATTTTGAATGGCTTCTATCCTAGATGGATCGACCAAAATTCAGGATTCGGGAATAATATGCCCAAAAATTTCACGCTTGCTTGCCAAAAATGGCATTTTGAAAACTTAGCTTTTAATTGATGGTTTCTAAGTATTTCCAAAATGGCATGAAGTTGGTTCACATGTTCTTCATCGGTTTTAGAATAAACAAGGATGTCATCAATAAATACGAGCATGAACCGATTGAGAAAATCCCTAAAAACATGGTTCATGAGATCAATAAGATAAGCCGGGGCATTTGTTCATCCAAACGTCATTACTAGCCATTCAAAAGAACCAAATCGGGTCCGACAAGAAGTCAACGGAATGCTATCCTCCGCGATGCGCAATTGGTGAAATCCGATAGCTAAGTCCAATTGGGAAAAGACTCTAGCACCACTAAGTTGATCAAAAAGATCGTCTATGAGTGGAAGAGGGTATTTATTTTTGATGGTGAGGTCATTAAGCTTGCGATAGTCGACACAAAGCCTAAGAGTCCTATCTGACTTTTTCATAAGGATTGTTGAGGCTCCCCATGGCAAGGAACTTGAGCGTATAAATTGTTTCTTCTCTAATTCGGATAGTTGCTTGCCCATTTCTTCATTTTCCTTATTAAATAATCAATAATTTGGATGTGTGACAGGAAGGGATCCGGGAATTATATTAATCCGAAACTATAGCTCGATTAGGAGGGAGACCCGACAGGGGCTCAAATATATCGGGAAATTCTCGAACAACCGCAATTCGAGATATCACATCCTCCTCATCATCTTTATCCACATACCTAGGATTGGGAGCAAATAACAAGGCCATAAATCCCATGTCTGGATTTGGAAGTACTAGTTTGACATGGTCTTTGGATTGAGGACGTCGAAGATAAATTATCCGTTCCGGACATAATATATGGGCTTCGTAACGGAGAAGCCAATCCATTCCCAAAATAACCCCAGAACCCAAATAGCGCATAACTTGAAAGTCCGCTAGGAAAGGATAACCACTCAAAAATAATTTCAATGTCATGACATAATAAACTAAGAGTAGTTGATCCCCCTATGGGATTAGTAACCGTTAAAGAAGTCATCAAGCAAACAGTATTCAAATAATTAGCATGCACAAGTTCTTGTGAAATAAAAGAATGAGATGCGCCCGTATAAAAAAGAACTCATGTAGGATGTCAACGAAAATCAATTATGCCATCGAGAATAGAATTTAATGTACCTTGGCCCGAAGTAGTGTTGGGAGGAGCTTGTATGACACTTAGCTTTCCACTCTTACTTGGGGGACAAGTGGGACAAGTGGGACATGTGTTTATTATGTGGCCTTACTTCTTGCAATAGCGGCAAGTAAGACGCTTGGTGCACTTAGAGGCAATATGACCCTTTTCTCCGCAATTGAAGTATTCACTGTTGCAGAATCTAGAGGTCCCAGCCTCGGAAGTCACTTGCTTCGCCTTCTTGTTGGGCTAGATCCAAGGCTTCTTCCCGGGTCCTCCCTTGTTGTTGGTGTTGCCTTTGTTTTGAGAACCCCCGCTTCATCATCATTGGGTCATTTCTGGACCACTTCAAGTTGTAGCGCGACATTAACCAATTCATAAAATGTTTTGGATAGCTAAAGAGTCAATGGCTCCTCAAGATATTTCTTGAGCCCATGAATAAAGCGCAAATTCTTTTTCTTTGGGGTGTTAATATACTCGAGTCCATACTTGGATAGCGACTCAAAAGAAGCGGCATACTCTGCCACAGTAGATGTGCCTTGAACAAGGTCTTGAAAGCGATGTGATAGCGCTATTTGCCCCCCGTCTAGTATTAATTTAGTCTCGAACCTTTCCTTAAATAGGTTCCAAGTAAGGTTCGCTTCAGGAGCATTAATGATGAGCAATTCATACCAGTTCAACGCTCGCTCTTGGAGCATGCTAGAAATAACTTGCACCCTATGCAAGTCATTAAGATCCATGCGAGTAAAGATGCGCTCACATGTTCTGAGCCAATTTTGGACTTCAATTATACCTTCGGAGCCTTTAAGAGGCTTTCCACCTATGTAACAACCCGTATTTTCAACAACCTGTTATAACATAAATCGAGGCAGAATTTAATTCAAAAATCTGAATTAAGGGAAACGGGCTATGCCATTGCGTTCGTCTCGGAAAAATACGCGAAATAGAGTCCGAGTTTTCGAAAATCGGAGTCCGTATGACCCAGTTAAGGCCCATTGAAGTTTTCAGAAATTTCCATAGTAAAAACAGATTTAAATTTTGAATTAAAAACAAGGATTAGGGCTAACTGGCGTCAGGCGGGAAAACTCCCGCCAGGACCCCCATGTCGACAGGCATGTCGACAGGGGTCTTAGGGTGTCGACTGCCCTGTCGACAGCCCTGTCGACACGGGGTGGTCGGGCAGTTTTGCCTGGCGCACCATTTTGATTTGGGGCTTGGTCTTGTGGCTTGGTTCTAGAGAATTCCTAAATCTGACGGACCTAAACTAACCTAGGGTTAATCCTAGGGCTAAAAACACTCTAATCTTCTATAAATAAGCCCCTAATCCTACCCTAAAACCTCATTATTCACTCTAGCAACCAAACTATGTCAAATTGAATTCTCAAATGGCCTCCACCTAAGAACCCTAGCCTCCACCCTCTTCAAAAATCATTTCTATGAAGGTTTTGATGTTCATACAACCATTTCTAAGTTGTATGAATGATCATTAGCTTGCATACATCATCAAGTTGCAAGCTTTAATTGCTAAAGCTAGAGTTTTTGGGATTTTTGTTAATTGGAGCTTTGTTTTGGGTTTTTATATGCTTGCATAAAAGGGCTTCTCAATCTTTATTAGTAGATTTGTGTCTTCATAATATTTGTAAGCCCTCTTACCTTCATTTTAGAAACTCTAAAGTTAATATGTGATGAAAGTTGGGATTTATGCATGTTTAATAAGTTATGCATGCTTATGCGAGTTCACTATGCTATGTTATGCATGTTTAATAAGTTATGCATGCTTATGCGAGTTCACTATGCTATGTTATGCATGTTTAATGAGTTATGCATGCTTATGTGAGTTCACTAAGCTATGTTACACATGTTTGATAAGTTATGCATGTTTATGCAAGTTCACTATGCCATGATTTGCAAGTTTAACAAGTTATGCATGTTTATGCAAGTTCA
This sequence comes from Allium sativum, assembly GCA_030737875.1. Taxonomy (NCBI): domain Eukaryota; kingdom Viridiplantae; phylum Streptophyta; class Magnoliopsida; order Asparagales; family Amaryllidaceae; genus Allium; species Allium sativum. The sequence continues at coordinate 11,089,790 of JASFAX010000035.1, forward strand.
CTAAGTCATGATTTGCAAGTTCAACAAGTTATGCATGTTTATGCAAGTTCACTATGCTAAGTTATGCAAGTCCAACATGTTATGCATGCTTATTATGATATGTAAGATTTATCATGTATGTTGTGCCAAGTTCCCTCTTTCTATCCTTTATGCGTTATGACGAATATGTAAGCGATAGAATGACGTTGGGGGTTTTTTGGGTAAAACTTAAAATACATGAAAATATAAGATTGGGAATTTACCTATTAAGTTAGGTCTACCCCTTGGGAATTTACCTATTAAGTTAGGTCTACCCAAGTATTTGTTAAACTTGTAATTATGGTTTGAAAATAAAGTGGACATGACACTTAGAAAACATGTGTGGCCAACTCGAGGTTGGGTTGAGTTTGTAGCGTAAACCTACCCGGAACCGACCGGCTTAACTAGTTGCTACAAACAATAGGACCCAATGTGAGAAGTTGGTCATGTGTACCTTGGACCCGAGGTTAGACCAAGTTGTGGTGTAAAGCTACCCGGACCCGCCCGGCTTAACTAGTAACCGCAACCAAGTCTAATGTGAGAGGTTAGGGTACAATTAAATTAATGCCTCATGATTAGGGTTAAGTCATGGCCCACTAATACTTAACCAATTTTGGGGATGCGAGGGATTAAATGGGGTTAAGTGGTGAACTGTTGGTTACACTTAACTAATTTAATCCATGATTAGTGAGGGGTTAAACCACACTTAACCCTCTTAGAAAACCCTAGCAACGTGGTCTGTTCCAGCAGTAATCCCAGTTGGGTATCATTCACAACCCTAGAGGCTAGGCTAGGGCGGGGCACGATTACTGGACTGATGTAAGCGACCAAAGCGACGGCTGAGTGGTACAGCGGTGCGGGTCCAGGCGGGCTACGGACGTGCACGTAGTCCGGTGTTGGACAAACTCGAGGCACGGGTACCAGTAGGTTTAGACTGTGCATTATTGCTTAGGTGTCTGGGGTTGACACCCGAGGGCTTGATACACCCAAAGGTGGACCCAGCACAGTCTGACTACAACCATATGTGGGCCGTATGGACACCAACACTTGACGTGTTAGGTTTATAGGGAGCCGATCGACTAGACCGTTGGGCTGGACCTTGCATTAAGGTCACCTCATGCTATTGGGCCAAAGTTTGGGCCGAGGGATCAATACCTGTTATGTTAGTTTGCTAGTACACTGTGGTGCAAAGCTTAATCTTCTTTATGTAAGGACACCTTTATCTATTGTCAGTATATTCATCTCAGTTTCCATCATGATGTTAGCTTTATTAGTTTATAGACTGATCGTAGTAGGGCTTACCAGTCTTTTTGACTGACCTGTTTTCTTTCGCTTCTTTTCTTCCGTTTCCCCCCCGGTTCTCAGGGAGGGAACAGTGGTGCTTAGCTTGGATCGCTTGCTTGTTCACTGGATAGCTCATGTATGTCTGGACATTGAGCTCGCTATGGTTTATCACTTTTATTTTTGGGGATAGCACTATGTATTTCAGTATTTCTGTTTATGTTGTACTAGACATATTTATTTTGGCAGATGACTTTATGATGTACTAGACTTGTTTTGAGATGGTTTGAGATATTCCGCTGTTTTATTCTCACTTACTCTGTTTTACATATATATATTTGTGTTCCTGTTCTGCCTTGATATATCATTATGCATGCTTACCCAGTTCTAACGCCCCCCAGAAGCTAGTGCCCCTGAAAGAGTGACCCTAGCGGAGGTGGGGTGTTACAACCTAGCTTTGATAAATCACTACATAAAGTAGCAAACCCAGATTTGGGATGCGTAGGAGGTGGGGGAGCGCCTACCGTGTGGGCATTTGCAATAAGATCAAGAAGTTGTTGAGTGCTTAATGTGACCGCTCCAACCATAGGGGGTGGAACTATAGGCGGTGAAACCACAGGGGGTGGAGCTTCGGGCCTGACATTTGCCCTGGCAGGATAACGATTAGGACGTCCAGCCATTTCCCTTCTTTAAAAAGGAAGAAAGGAAAATGTCACTCAAAAATCAAGGATCATAACCCTATTCTAGGATAGATAAGCAACCATGACTCAATCTAACCCTAAGCCTCAAACTCCTAAAAGATGTCCGAGACATAATCCTTGCTACAAAATTTTATATTGTTCTGAAGATCGGCTCTGATACCAACTGTAACGCCCCGCCTCTATACCCGCTATAGTCAAGTTCATTACGTGTGAAATGTCGTCGACCACAATGGAGAATAAGGTTGGTTAGGAGCGACCGTTAATATATTTACTAAAACTTGGAAAGTAACGTCAAATGGCACGACCATACCAAAAATTGACATGACCATTCCATGCGAAGGGCATCTACACAATGGCATAATAGCCTCAGAACATATATAGAAAAATATAACCCAGATAGTCACAGGTATTCACATCATAGGCATATAAACTGATATGAATATAACACAATAATTGTTTACATCAATTAGAGGTCATATGCGACACTCAAACTCCAAAGTATTAGATACATGCACCATTTCTAATACTAATAATGATACATGGCATAAAGGTAGTCAACTACATATAATCCAAAAGGACTGCAACTATAAAGCAGTCAAGCCAAAAGTCATCATAAGGTCCCATCAGGAATGTCACCTAAGCACCTGTAACACTTAGGTCTGACTAGAGTACTATTTAAGAAAATAAACAATAAACGGATCAGTTAAACCATTCTTATTCCTAACATGAGACAATATTAAGAGATATAACATAAATGACATGATAAGAATAAACCAGATGATTCACAAATAATGTGAAATGCACGATGTGAACATATATAAAATCTCAGTAAATCTCATGACAAGAAAGGAGCATGCAACAATAAGAATTGATAAAAAAATGCCAAACATAAATCAAACTGACGTGCATCGCATCAAAGTAATCAAGAATCCAGAAATCACTAGAATTGCTGAAAACATCATAAAAAGGCCTATCATAGAAGATGAGATACGATCTCAAGGTAGCGAACCCATAAATCAGGAAGTTTGGACCGAAGTAACATAGATGAAGTCCACAAATCGTAAATTCCCACTTGGGTGATCGCGAACAAAACAAATATGTCGTGAAGAGGATACCAACGATCCAGGTGAACAGAAATTATTCCGAGCTAGTTAATATAAGAAAATAGCAACATGTCCTATAACCACATGTTATTCTCGAATATTTACGAACAAGTTGTATATTCCACTAGAAATTCAAAAGACGATCATTGCCACAGTTTTCAATTGAACGAGTCCAAGAATTAACCGTTGTAGTAAACGCAAGGGGTCATAGTCCTTGTTTTTAGTAAGGCGTTTAATTAGATTTCTCATACGAATGAGAAAAAGGTTTATAAAATATATACTAGTAGATTTGAAGAAGATTTATAAGGCGATTTCATAAAATAGCTTCATATAATGAAGTAAGATTAGAAACCATTTTAAAAAAAAAAAATCGATATCTACTAATAACATAAAACCTTTTTATATAATTTCGAAGTGGCAAATCTCATGTAATATCGATTGAAATGACGAACGAACTAAGAATCTACGTTTTTATAACGTAATTTAAATCTCATGAATATCAATCATAAATTCATTTATAATGAATAAATCAAAAATCAATAAAAAATCGAGATGTAGAAATCTGTGCTGCATGAAAACTGAAAAGTCACAAATAAAGTCGAAATGGGCCGAAACTCGGCCGGGAAAGAGTCTGAATGGGCCTAAAATGTTGACCGTGGCCACCAACGGTCTATAGCAGAAAAATAGATTTAGACGTCTGAATCATTTAGGTCAGATATCTGAACTGGGATTTTCAGAAACCAACAAGGATTTAGTTCATTTTGGTGCCAATTCAGATGTCTGAATTATTTTGGTCATACGTCTGAATTTCAATTCAGACATCTGAATTAAAATTTTCAGACTTCTGAATTTCTTTATTTGATTCCATAATTAATTGAAGCAGGTCAGACGTCTGATCTAGAATATTCAGACGTCTAAATATGCTCCTAAGTACAAATTTGCCTAGAAAACATGTTCAAAACGATGTCGACAAATTCCCGAAGGCCTAAGATGTTTCCTATGCAAAAGTGATGCATCCATGGCTTGCCAAAGCAACTTATAACACCCAATTTCACATGCACACTAAAAATCATAATAGAAATAATTGAAATGAAATCAAACTTCAGAAATTGGAAATGTCAACACATAAATGAATTAACAAAACCAAATCCACACTTCATAAGCAACACACACGTGCCAAGAGTACCACTTATACAAGCATACAATCTTGTGGCATAGATGTGAGTTCATAGGAACTCAACTTGGTGTTAATGGAGCAATCAACAAGAAGGAATCCAAGTTAAAGGTGCTATCTGCTCACTAGAATCAACAAAGTCCAACCTACACATATGAAACCCAATAACTCTATGCATTAGGAACATAGAGATTTTCAAATAGTATAGAGGAGATGATGGAGATAACAGAAATCAACTTACCTAAGCTAGAAGATGAAGAAACACAAAAAAGATTGGATTTTTATTGGATTCTAGGGCTTAGGATTTTAATTTCCCCTTTCCCTAAGTGTAACACCCCGTATTTCTGTTAACACTGTAATAACAAACTAAAGAATAACTAATCTCAGATGTGAGAATTAAGGGAAACGGTACGCCATTGTGTTCATCTCGGAATTCTGGTTGAGATAGAGTCCGAGTTTGCGTGAATTGGACTTCGTATGAAGAAGTTATGGCCATCAGAAGTTTCAGAAAATTCAAAACAGATTTCGAAAATTCAAAACAGATTTCGATAATTCAAATTTTAGAGTCAGATGGGCTAGGTGGGAAATTTCCCGCTAAGGCCAGGTCGACCATAGGGTCGACCTGGGGTCGACCTACCCTGACCAGGTCGACCTGCCCCCCCCCGGGCAGATTTGATTGATGACCAGTTTATGACTGTATGCTGACTCGTTAGGGTTTCTGATCTGCTCTGATTGGCTGGGATTAATTCTGGGTTGATCGGATGACTTAAGTTAATCCTAAACTCTATAAAAAGACATGAAGACTCAAACCCTAAATTCAAATTAAAATTAGATTCATGGACTCCATGCCGTCACCTTGCAACCTAGAATAGCCACCACCAATTAGAGAAGAAGAAAGCTAATCAAATTCTAATCTAAACCGCAACAAGAATCTACTTCAAAGGAATGCTAATTCAATTTCAGAACTCAGATTTCAGAACGCAAGACCTACATTTTGTGAGTTCGATTTCTTTAATAAAATTATTAACAATTTAATTGGATTGAGATATGATGCGGATTATATGGTCATGTTGTGAATTATTGATCACATGTTATTATTCTATGTTGTAAATTTATGATGTTATCATTTATGTTGTAAAATCTATGATGTTTTCATCTATGTTGTAAATTCTATGATGTTATCATCTATGTTGTAAAGTTGTGATGTTATCATCTGTGTTGTAATTCTATGACTGGCTTATGTATAATTATGTTTCATATGCTAGTTTGGTTATGTTGATTCGTATGATAAATCACATATATGTATGCAAGTTAGGATGTTAACTGAGACATAGATCATATGCAAGTTAGTGAAAATTTTATGCATAACCTTACATGTTTCATGACATCTATTTTAGATCTAAAGTTAGGCTATGACATGTGTGAGTTATATGCTAAATTTTACATGCTAGTTTATATGTTTTAATGTAAGTTTACACCATCGTTATGTTGTATAAATCACATACGCAAGTTTATATAAATATATGTGTTTGGAGTACGAATCACGTTATGTAAGTTTGTAGTTATTGCCTATGCACGTTTAACCTTTAGATGTAGATCTATGACATACATTATTTATGCAAGTTTATGACTATTGCCTAAACAAGTTTACACCTTTAGATTTGTATCTATGACATATGTAGATTTATGCAAGTTTGTGAATTTGTCCTATGCAAGTTTTAGATGTAGAACCGCATTAACACATGCAAGTTCACCCCTTATGTTTAGATCTAGTTTTATATGTATGTATGTTGTGATGTTTTCTCTTTATTCCATGAGTTAGACTATTCGAGTCTAGCGTGTATTTTACGTTAAACGAACAGACGTACAATGTGGGGTAATGGGATAATATTAAAAGATTTAATATTGAGAATTTGGCATAAATGCCTTAAATGGCATAAAATTAATTTTTGGTGATAATTGGTATAATTTGGCATACCACAAATGGATGGACATAATTGAGTCAATTATGGCCATAGCTAAATTGGAATTGATTGATAATTTGAATAGGGAAATTAATTCGAATTAGGGAATGATTAATTAGGTGTAATTAATCGTCTAAGATCTTTTGTGGTGTAAGACTGCCCGGACCCGCCCGGCAAATCCAGCTGCCACAAATGCCAGTCTAATGTGGGAGGTCTTAGGCATAAATTAAATGCGTAACAGTTGTAAAGACACGAGGTTAGGATCGTTTGTGGTGTAAGACTTCCCGGACCCACCCGGCAAATCCAGCTGCCACAAATGCCAGTTTAATGTGGGAGGTCTTTATAAGGTTATGGTCTTAATGTATTGAGAAATACTTAACTAGATAAACATGTAGTGGGACATGAGGGGGTTAAGTGGGTGCCTTGGGTGGCATGTGGAATTAAGTGGGTGCCTTGGGTGGCATTTGAAATACGATTAGAAACACTTAACCAAAATTGAAACATGTAAGTGAACATGACTAAGAAGAGGGTTAAGTGGGATGTACTAGAGGGGACCAAACTTAGTGGATAGCTTATGTCAAGTAATGGGGGCCCGTTTCAACTAGTAAACCATAAGTATCTTTGTGGGCTCAACCCAAGTCGAGGACGGGACACGCGAACTGGGCTTCGACTATAAGAGGCCAAAACGGGTTAGCGGTGGCAACGCAAGCCCAACGGGTTCATGTGCGTATGTGGGCCCGGGCTGGTAGGTAAGACGTTGTTGCATCGTGTAGGTATAAGCCGTGCATTATTGCTGGTATCAGGTTGCCACTTTGGGGAGTGATACACCCCACTGTGGGACCAGCACGGGTATCTACGAGTTAGGGAGCCGATCGCATGGGGGTAGTAGGTACACCTAGTGGAGATAGGGGCAGGCGGCACCTATGAAGGCAACTAGGGGTGCACGAAACTACCATTATCATTATTAAAGTCTTGTAGGCGGGATCAACCTTTAGGTGACTAGTGGTGGTGCAGTATAGTAGTGGTGGTGCAGTATAGTAATTATCTTATAGTGGTTTAGTTGCGCATTTAACGTTATCTTTGTTCATCTTATTTCTTTGTTTACTCTGTCATACCCTATTGCTCACAGTCATTTCCGTATTTTCCAACTTATGCCTTAGCCTTGTTATTTTGGTAATTATATTGTTAAAGTTATCGCATTCGCCGAACTTTATGTCTGACCCCCTTTGTTTCCACCTCTTTCTTCCTTTTCACCCCAGGTGCTCAGGGTGGAACTAGCACCAGTGGAGCTTGATTTTGGACAGCTGTATCTCTGCTTTTAAAAGTTGCTTGGATCGCTGAAGTAAAAGTTTAGCCTATCTTATTTATGGCTATTTTGTATTGGGTTTATGTCTTTCAATTTATGTAATCTGATTTAGTCAAGATGGATATTATGTACTTTGACTCTGGTTTTTGATGATGTAATCAAACCTATGTATTTACCGCTGCAATGAATAAAATTTTAAAGTTTAAGTACTGTTTATATCTGTCTTGTTGTTAAGTTTCTGTTCTGTACTCACTCAAAACGCTCCATAGAAGTTAGTGCATTCCCTTTGTGAGTGACATTAATGGACGTGGGGTGTTACACGTGGTATCAAAGCTGAAGGTTACCAGAACAGATATGAATTTTAAAAAAACTGTTTTTCAAAAACACTTTTATAAAGAAGTACCTTCAAAAGTATGTTTTAAGGAAAGTATTTTCAAGAGAAAAGCTTATTTTAGAAAGCATAACCCTGAGAGCCATATATCTTTCCTTCGGTTCTTTTGTATTGAATCTTTCCTTTTTCATTTCGGCATATCTGGAATTCCCGAGATACCCGAGGGGATACCGATACTAGGATGGTTTAGGAGGTATTTGGGGACTAGGGCCACCACTGCGGGTCCAGCAAATTCTCCTCCTCCTCCTCCTCGTGCCGATACTTTTGCTAAGATATGTAAGGACTTTCGGGCAATGGGTGGAAAACCTTTTCACGGGATGGAGACGTTTGTTGAAGCTCGAAATTGGCTAAAGGAGGTGGAAGAATTGTTTGGGATCTTTGAAGTGGAAGATGGAAGAAAGGTCCAGTTAGCTGCCTGGCTAATGAAGGACAAGGCCTCGTTTTGGTGGCAGGTCACTAATGGAGAACGTCCAATTGATACATGGCCAGATTTCAGGCGGAGGTTTGAAGCAAAGTTTCTCTCACGAGCTGAAGAGAATTTATATATGGAAAGATTTTTGGCGTTGAAGCAAGGGAATCTATCAGTAAAAGAATATGTCAACAAGTTCAATCAGTTGGCGAGATTTGGCTTGGACTTGGTGAATACACAAGAAAAGAAGGCCATGAGATTTGTTAAGGGTTTGAACGAGCCGCTTCATGGGTTAGCTATGACCCACATCCCTATGGGAGCTACCTTTGAGAGACTAGTTGACACGGCGCTTATGCATGAAGAGGAGAAGGGCGCCAATGCTAATAAGGCACCCGAGAAGAAAGGTGATCCAAAAAAACTGCAACAGCAACAACAGAACAAGAAAGGTGGTAATGGAAACAATGGTAAGGGAAAGAAGAGATACTTTAACTGTGGGACACCAGGCCATCTAAGCAAAAATTGTAGGAAGAAAAAGAAGACTGGCTGTTTCCACTGTGGCGAAGCGGGACATCTGATTAAGGACTGCCCAAGGAATGGGCAGAGGGCAGGGTCTACCTCAGTAGGACAGGTGCAGGCTCTCATGGCACCAGGACAGGCAAGGGGACAAGTTCAGTCTCTCGTGGTCCCACCGCTGCAAGAACGAGGTAGATCAATTTCCGTTGAAAGTTTAGTTTTTCTGTTTGATCATCCTGTCCGTACTTTATTCGATTCTGGTGCATCACATTCGTTTATCTCTTCATCATTAGTTGAAACACTGCACCTAGATACTAGTCTAGTTACAGATCCCTTAGTAGTCCCAAATCCAATTGGTGGTTCGGCTCATCTTTCTATGATTTGTCGGGATTTGAGAGTGTTTATCTTGGGCATTGGGTTTGAAAGAAACGCCTTTGTTCTTGGCTTCATGGGCTACGAATTGATTCTAGGTATGGATTTGCTAACTAGATACGGGGCCATCCTAGATTGTGAAAGAAGGGTAGTTAGATTGTTGACTCGTTGTGGAAGGACCATTGATATTTCTTGTGACCCTAGAGTTCCAGTAATGCTTAGCTACCTAGAATCCCTTAGCGCATCCGATGATGATTTACATTCTGTTCGTATAGTCCGTGAATATGTTGATGTCTTCGATGAGGTGAGGGCTTTACCCCCAAAACGCGAGATAGACTTTCGAACATATCTAGTAGATAATGCAAAGCTAGTTGCATTTCCAGTGCGCCACATGGCTCCAAGAGAGAGAAGAGAACTCAGTAAGCAAGTGAAAGAATTGCTTGAGAAGGGGTTCATCAGATGTAGTATATCGGAGTGGGGTGCTCCAATAGTATTTGCCACGAAGGCAGATGGGTCCCTTAGACTTTGTGTGGACTATAGAGAACTTAATAAGCTTACTAAGAAGAATAGGCACCCACTGCCGAGGATTGACGATCTCTTCGATCAGTTAGTTAGCGTCTCAGTGTTTTCGCAGTTGGACTTAGCCACTGGTTTCCATCAGTTGAGAGTGGCTGAGGATAGCATAGACAAGACTGCCTTTATGACTCCAGACGGCTTCTTCGAGTGGCTTGTGATGCCCTTCGGTTTGACAAACGCCCCCACATACTTTGTTGACTTGATGAGTAGGGTGTTTAGGGAGTACCTTAATAAATTCGTGGTAGTCTTTGTGGAAGACATCTTGATCTTTTCTAAAAACGAGGAAGAGCATGCCCTATATCTTAAGGAAGTGTTAGAGAATCTTCGAGCGCATAGCCTTAAAGCTAAATTTTCTAAATGTCACTTTTGGAGGAAGGAAGTGCGATTCTTAGGGCATGTGGTTTCCAAAGAAGGGATAGCTGTGGATCCCGTGAAGATAGTGGCCATCCAAGATTGGAAGGTCCCTAAAAATGCTACCGAGGTAAGGAGTTTCCTAGGGTTGGCTGGCTACTATAGGAAGTTTATCAAAGACTTCGCAAAAATATCAGCCCCATTAACACGGTTGACGAAGAAGAACTTAGTTTTCACATGGGACGTAGATTGTGATGATGCATTCCAACGTTGAAAGAGAGCTTTGACCACAGCCCCATTCTTAGTGTTGCCAGATGGGAGTAAGCCATTTACCATTTATACCGATGCTTGTGGGACAGGACAAGGCGCAACCTTAATGAAAGAGGGGAGGGTAATAGCCTATGGAGGGAGGCAGTTGAGAGTGCATGAGAGATATTACCCTACGCATGTCCTAGAGTTGGCCGCTATTGTTTTCACGCTTAAGTCTTAGGGCCACTATCTTCTTGGCGAGAAATTCGAATTGTTCACTGAACACAAATCGCTAAAATACTTGTTCTCTCAGAAGGACTTGAACTTAAGACAACAAAGGTGGACGGAATTCTTAGCATCCTACGATTTCGAGATAGCTTATACCCCTGGCAAGGGTAACGTGGTAGCAGACGCCTTAAGTAGGAAAAGGTTGTCCTTGAGTCCGTTGTTTGTTGAGCGACGAAGCTTTGAGTTCATCTCTACGCTTGACTTTAGACCTTCCATTGACTTTGTACCTGGTTTGCTAGCATCCTTAAAGGTCAGACCTACGCTTTTGGGACGGGTCGGTGAGGCACAACGAGATGACCCATAGTTGGTTGAGTTAGTAGAGAAGCTCAAAAGGGGGAGTCATCGAGCTATCTCAGTGGTATACACTAGATGATAAGGGTTGGTTACGTAGGGACGGTAGACTTTGTGTACTGTGGGATGAGAAATTGAGGAAGACCATTCTTGATGATGCACATCGTTCGAAGATGACTATCCATCCCGGCGGGGACAAGATGTACATGGACATGAGACGAGTTTACTTTTGGCCTGGTATGAAGAGGGATGTGGCCGAGTTTGTCGCTAGATGCTTGGTGAGCCAACAAGTAAATGCAGAGCAAAAGAAGCCCGGTGGGTTGCTTCACCCATTGGAGGTCCCACAATGGAAGTGGGAAAGTGTCTCGATGGACTTTATTGATGGGTTACCGAAGTCAAGGAAGGGTAATACGGGGATTTGGGTCGTGGTAGACATACTTACTAAGAGCGCCCATTTCGTTCCCGTGGAGAGTAAGAGGACTGCTCCATGGTTAGCCTCCATATACATTCGAGAAATAGTTCATTTGCACGGTGTTCCTTCTAGCATAGTGAGCGACTGCGATCCTATCTTTACTAGCGAGTTTTGGAAGAGCTTGCAAGTGGCGGTAGGGACTCAGTTATGTTTGAGCACCGCATATCATCCTTTGACGGACGGTGAGACCGAGAGGGTGCATCGTATTCTAGAGGACCTATTGAGGTTGTGTGTCTTAGACTTCGGAGGTACATGGGAGGAACATATTCCATTGGTGGAGTTCGCATATAATAATAGCTTTCAGTCTAGCGTTGGCAATGCACTGTTCTAGGCTCTTTATGGATGGCCGTGTCATTCGCCTACATGTTGGTGGGAGTCTACCGATAAGATCTTGCTTGGGCCCGATATGATTAGGGAAACTTCGGAAAAGATCGATTTGATCTGAAGGGGGATGAAGACGTTGCAAGATAGGCAGAAATCTTATGCGGACAAGAGGAGGACAGATCTTGAGTTTGATATTGGGGAAATGGTCTTTGTCAAGGTGTCTCCATTACGGAATGTTGTTTTCTTTTTGGGTCCGTTGGGAAGTTAGCACCAAGGTTCGTAGGGCCATTTCCTATTAAGGAGAGGATTGGACGGATGGCGTATAGAGTGGAGTTGCCCGAGAGACTTAGTGGTGTACACGATGTATTCCATGTATCACATTTGAGGAAGTGCTTGCATGAGACCGCGGAAGTGGCGGAGCCGAGCTTGCTTAGAGAGGTAGAGATAGAGCGTGATGCGACGATTCGACAAGCGCCTACGTGCATTCTTGGGTCGGAGATTAAGAAGTTGAGGAATCGAGAGGTCAAGCTAGTCAAAGTGCAATGGGGAGATGATGAGAGCAACGCTACTTGGGAGATGGAAGAGAAGACGCGTTCATTGTACCCTTTTCTTTTCGAGGGTATGTCTTTTAATTTCTCCTTTATTGCTTAGCTTGTACTTGTTTTATCTTTAGTATGTCCTCTCCCTAGTATCTTTGACCTTTAGATAGGTAGTCCTATGGTTGAAACATGTGTTTGAGACATGTTATGTATGATGGAATGCATGTGGATGCAAGTGTTTGCTAGTGGTTTCTCGTGGATACATATACACACACTTTAGGCACTAGATCGGCCCAGTCACTTCATATTGCGTATTGCATATAAATGTGTGTACATATTTAAGTTAATGGATGTATAATGGTTATGCTATCATATGGATATTTCATTTTGGTGAATGGTTGTACACACATGTAGGAATAATATGTATCGATGGGATTCTTTCGCATACATAATGGACGCATGGCACTATTATGGTTTGCATTAAGGAGGTCAACTGAATCAGTAGACTACCTGATTCTGCATTAGATAAGGAACATATACACGCACTTCTTGCATATGTTCATACAACATTAGGAATTATATAAGGACAATGGATGCCTGTGTTTGATGGTTGAGTAGATGGTTGTTTGGATGTTAGGATATGCATTATCCTTAACTTGGAGATTTCAGGGGCGAAATCCTTTAAGGAGGGGAAAATTTAACACCCCATATTTCTATTAACACTATAATAACAAATTAAAGAATAACTAATCTCAGATATGAGAATTAAGGGAAACGGGTTGCGCCATTGTGTTCGTCTCGGAATTTTGGTTGAGATAGAGTCCGAGTTTGCGTGTATTGGACTTCGTATGAAGAAGTCATGACCATCGGAAGTTTCAGAAAATTCAAATTTCAGAGTCAGATGGGCTAGGCGGGAAATTTTCCGCCAGGGCCAGGTCGACCATAGGGTCGACCTGGGGGTCGACCTACCCTGACCAGGTCGACCTGGGGGTCGACCTGCCCCCCCAGGCAGATTTAATTGATGACCTGTTTATGACTGTATGCTGACTCATTAGGGTTTCTGATCTGCTCTGATTGGCTGGGATTAATTCTGGGTTGATCAGACGGCATAAATTAATCCTAAACTCTATAAAAAGGCATGTAGACTCAAACCCTTAATTCAAATTAAAATTAGATTCATGGCCTCCATGCCGTCACCTTGCAACCTAGAATAGCCGCCACCAATTAGAGAGGAAGAAAGCTAATCAAATTCTAATCTAAATCGCAACAATGAATCTACTTCAAAGGAAAGCTAATTCAATTTCAGAACTCAGATTTCAGAACGCAAGACCTTCTTTTTATGAGTTCGATTTCTTTAATAAAATAATTAACAATTTAATTGGATTGAGATATGATGCGGATTATATGGTCATGTTGTGAATTATTGACCGCATGTTGTCATTCTATGCTGTAAAATTATGATGTTATCATTTATGTTGTAAAATCTATGATGTTTTCATCTATGTTGTAAATTCTATGATGCTATCATCTATGTTGTAAAGTTGTGATGTTATCATCTGTGTTGTAAATCTACGACTGGCTTATGTATAATCATGTTTCATATGCTAGTTTGGTTATGTTGATTCATATGATAAATTAAATGTATGTATGCAAGTTTGGATGTTAATTGAGACATAGATCATATGCAAGTTATGAAAATTTTATGCATAACCTTACATGTTTCATGACATCTATTTTAGATCTAAAGTGAGGCTATGACATGTGCGAGTTATATGCTAAATTTTACATGCTAGTTTATATGTTTAGATGTAAGTTTACACCATCGTTATGTTGCATAAATCACATATGCAAGTTTATATAAATATACGTGTTTGGAGTATGAATCACGTTATGTAAGTTTGTGGTTATTGCCTATGCAAGGTTACACCTTTAGATGTAGATCTACGACATCCATGATTTATGCAAGTTTATGACTATTGCCTAAACAAGTTCACACCTTTAGATTTGGATCTATGACATATGTAGTTTTATGCAAGTTTGTGACTTTGTCCTATGCAAGTTTTAGATGTAGAACCTCATTCACACATGCAAGTTCACCCCTTATGTTTAGATCTAGTTTTATCTGTATGTATGCTGTGATGTTTTCTCTTTATTTCATGAGTTAGACTATTCGAGTCTAACGTATATTTTACATTAAATGAACAAACGTACAATGTGGGGTAATGGGATTATATTAAAAGATTTAATATCGATAATTTGGCATAAATGCCTTAAATGGCATAAAATAAATTTGTGCTGATAATTGGTATAATTTGGCATAACATAAATAGATGGACATAATTGAGTCAATTATGGCCATAGTTAAATTTGGAATTGATTGATAATTTGAATAGGGAAATTAATTAAAATTGGGGAATGATTAATTAGGTGTAATTAATCGTCTAAGACACGAGGTTAGGCTCTTTTGTGGTGTAAGACTGCCCAAACCCGCCCGACAAATCCAGCTGCCACAAATGGCAGTCTAATGTGGGAGGTCTTAGGCATAAATTAAATGCGTAACAGTTGTAAAGACACGAGGTTAGGCTCGTTCGTGGTGTAAGACTGCCCAGACCTGCATGACAAATCCAAAATGCCAGTCTAATGTGGGAGGTCTTTATAAGGTTTCGGTCTTAATGAATTAAGAAATACTTAACCAGATAAACATGTAGTGGGACATGATGGGGTTAAGTGGTGCCTTGGGTGACATGTGGAATTAAGTCGGTGCGTTGGGTGGCATTTGAAATACGTTTAGAAACACTTAACCAAAATTGAAACATGTAAGTGAACATGACTATGAAGAGGATTAAGTGTGATGTACTAGAGGGGACCATGCTTAGGTGGATAGCTTGTGTCAAGTAATGAGGGCCCGTTTCAACCAGTAATCCATAAGTATCTTTGTGGGCTCGACCCAAGTCGAGGATGGGACACGCGTACCGGGCTTGACTGTAAGAGGCCAAAACGGGTTAGCGGTGGCAACGCAAGTCCAACAGGTTCATGTGCGTGTGTGGGCCCGGGCTGTTAGGTAAGACGTTGTTGCTTCGTGTAGGTATAAGCCGTGCATTATTGGTGGTATCGGGTTGCCTCTTTGGGGAGTGATACACCCCACTGTAGGGCCAGCACGGGTATCTACGAGTTAGGGAGCCGATCGCATGGGGGTAGTGGGTACACCTAGTGGAGATAGGGGCAGGCAGCACCTATGAAGGCAACTAGGGGTGCGCGAAACTACCATTATCATTATTAAAGTCTTGTAGGCGGGATCAACCTTAGGGTGACTAGTGGTGGTGCAGTATAGTAGTGGGGGTGCAGTATAGTAATTATCTTATAGTGGTTTAGGTGCGCCTTTAACGTTATCTTTGTTCATCTTATTTCTTTGTTTACTCTGTCATACCCTATTGCTCACACTCATTTCCTTATTTTCTAACTTATGCCTTAGCCTTGTTATTTTGGTTATTATATTGTTAAAGTTATCACACTCACCAGACTTTATGTCTGACCCCCTTTGTTTCCACATCTTTCTTCCTTTTCCCCCCAGGTACTCAGGGTGGAACTAGCACCAGTGGAGCTTGATTTTCGACAGCTGTATCTCTGCTTTTAGAAGTTGCTTAGATCGCTGAAGTAAAAGTAAGGCCTATCTTATTTATGGCTATTTTGTATTGGGGTTATGTCTTTCAATTTATGTACTCTGATTTAGTCAAGATGGATATTATGTACTTTGACTCTGGTTTTTGATGATGTAATCAAATCTATGTGTTTACCGCTGCAATGAATAAAATATTAAAGTTTTAGTACTGTTTATATCTGTCTTGTTGTTAAGTTTCTGTTCTATACTCACTCAAAACGCTCCATAGAAGTTAATGCATTCCCTTTATGAGTGACATTAATGGACGTGGGGTGTTACACTAAGCTTAGGAAATGTTTAGGAAATAAGAGGAAGAGTAAATGAAGAAGTTAATGAGAGAGGGAGGAGGTTAGGTGCCTATTTGTGCTGTCCAAATTGGTTTGGGTGCACAAATTTGCACCTTAGCCCCTCCAAATGACTCTAATAATCCCGAATTCGAAATATATCGACGTTTATACTCAAAATGAATGTAAAGGACATTCCGGAACCAATGGAAGTGGTCCCGAGTCATAATTCAATCATTTACAAAAATTCACCTTTTTCGGCATAAAACTGATATATCGATTCGATATTTAAATATCCGTTTAAATAATTTGTCGTCTATTTTACGAGTTGTTACACGAAGCCTACGTCCACTTTATAATCTTTTATTTATATACATTTGCAAGAAAGAGGAGAAAGAGAAGGAATTTATACATGAAATCCTCGTGTTAATGTAGTTTGAGAGACACAATGTCCTTGTGTTTATGCAATGGTGGATGCCATGAGGAGTTAGTGCCAAAAGATCCGAGGAATCCCATCAAAATGCCCTCAAGTGGTGTATATATAGCCATTTCCTGGTACCGGCTCATAGGACACGTGGCACGCATTCCAAAAATCTCAAAATGAGGTGAAAGATGTAAAGAAATCCTCTCCAACTTGTGTCATGCCTTGTGTAAGTTGATCCATAAGAATAAGGCTAAATCCATGTGTAGCTGCTGCTTCCAAGTGGTTCGCAGTTCGTGGTCTCTAGGAGGTACATGGGCATGTTCGAGAGCCGGAGCAACTCTCTCTGGAGCGGATCTCGTACATGTTCGAGAGCCGTAATGACTATCACTGGAGCGACTCTCGGACATGTTCGAGAACCGGGATCCGAGAGCCAGGGTTCGAGAGCTAGGAGCCGAGAGCTGAGATCCAAGATTTCCTATAATTTATCACTTCATTACAGCGAACTTTGATCAACATAAAACTATACTGAAGTCCTGAGTTATTCTCTTGATAGAATTCGAGGTGTGACAGCTTTGACCAAAAATGTGTCAACATTAACTACATTATATTTTTGGAAAACATAAATGGATCATAATATTTTAGGATTTTAAAGGGATGAGAATATATATTTTTATGCTATAGACCTAATGAAAGACTTATTATTTAGCACTAGTGCTTAATGAGAGCAATAGAAAGACGCTGGTTTAATAAAAAATGCAAAAAAGGCCGAGGAGACTGGTCTTGAGTAAATGAAGAAGTAACACCAAACTTTAACATTTAGGAACATTTTGAGATTTTCTCTAAAAATTATTTATTATGAAACTTTTGATAAGCCGTAAGGAAACTCTATAATCCAATATAATGCACATAAGTGCAAATTCTTGAAAAGAAAATTTATCGAAACTTTTTAAGGAAAACTCGAAACTCTTAGAAGAAGGAATTTCATAATGAAATGAAGTTATACTATTAGTTGTGAAATTTAATTAGTAAATAATTCTTGACTAGCCTTGTTTTGAGTTAACTAAAGAAAGTATTTCAAAAATAATGGATATTCTATATTTAAAAACAAGTAAAATGCTTTTGACATGAATGTTATAAAATTTTGATCGGTAAAGAAACTCGTACCCAATTTTTTTTTGGGAGGTTGTAATACTAGATATATTACAATAAACGATTTTTTTTTTTTTTTTTGCATTTTTTCTAAGTGGCATAATTAAATTTCGTTAAACACTTTAGGAAGATTTTAATAACCAAAGAAAATTATTTATCTTCACTGTTTAAAGTAAGCTAAATATAAAAATTAGGTTATTGAGAATTTAAAAGTAAAATATGACTATCTTTTCTTAAGTAAATATTAATTAAGATTATGAAGTATGGGAAGAAAATTAATTGAGGACCACTAATGACTTGTGTTTAATTATGGGAATTAATTTGTGCCCATATCCCTGTCTTAAGCAAAATTGGAGTTTCATGTCTATTTGGTTGATCCGTTCTTATAAGTATATCGAGTTTGCATTGATATTGCATCCTCTAAACTTTTAAATAGAAATTTTGTTGGATCATCTTCTGGTGACTTGGGTTTAGATGTAATTTATTGTAGATTCTATTCTATTTACATGTTTCTATGGAACAACGTTTTGTGAACCATCTAATTTGAGAGGTCAGCTTGAGGATGTGTTGGATTGGACTTTTACATGACCATCGAGTGTTTAGGTTTTATTACAAAGTGAATTTTTCTTCCAACCATATTTTCTTCGTGGTAGGCCTTATTCCATTTATGTAAGTCTTGATAATTTCATTTTATGTCATAGTTAACGACCCATTGAGTTCACGTAATCTTTTTAGGTCGTACTTTTGGATAGAGACATATTTACATGTAGGATCGAAGGTTAAACACCTTCAAAATCAAGGGGTTCTTATCATTCAAATTTGAATGGTCTAATGACCATAAGGATTAATTTTGTGGAACTTTTAAGATTATAGGGTGAAGGAATTTTACATGCTTTTCGATGCCATTTGTTATAAGTTTATTTTGTTGAGTTATTCTTTGTTTATACCTCATTTTACTTCTTGAACTTGCATTACTTATTGATAGTTATGGACTTTTCCCTTAAGTAGATTACGAGAATGCAATTTTGGTAAGAGGAAAGTTTGTAACAACACTAGTTGAGATTGCCCAATCAAAAAATATGGTTTAAATGATCTTTATCAATTTTTAGATAATTTTGGGATATTACAAGTAATAATTTCCAAAGTAAAATAGGCTTTGGGATTAAATAAAGTGGAAACTCAAACATTTTTGGTTTGGTTTGGGTCTTGTATTTGATAACATTTGAACTATTTACAAAAAATAAAATTTAGTAAAAATTTATGAAAAATTATTTTCATAAATTTAAAAAGGAATATTTATTTCATTCATATATTTATTTTCGAGTGAAAATTTTAAATAAATATTGTTAACATCAAAAGTTGGTTTAGTGACAATCAACCTCCAAAGTGCGTTAACCACACACAGTCACAATTGCAAGAGAAAGTAAATGAACGAAGGAGACACAATATTTTTATAGTGGTTCAGCTTCAACCAAGCCTACGTCTACTTTATAATCTCTGTTTTATACTATCGATTATAGGTTACATTTGTTTTTGATTGAAAGAAAGTAGATAGAAAAGTAGTTCATACACAAAATCCTTGTGTTATTATTGAATAGTGCGACATGCTATTTCTGAGTGCCGACTAGGAGCTTTTATGTAGAGAATCCAAGAATTTTCAGATTATTCAAGATCCCTTTCCATTTCTAGAAACTGATGTATTTATAGGAAAGAAGGTTGGTCGAGCGAATCATAACGTGGTATGTATTTTATCCAGGGTCGGCCATGTGTAATTTGATTCCAAAAAGTAGTTGTCTGCAGAGGGACCTGGTCTCCTGCTGTTGAACAGTTCTCCAAAAAAATTGCAGCATACGTGGAGCTCAAAATCTGGTGCATGAAAAGTAATGCAGGCCAAAGATGGCCGGTTTCGTAGCCTTGGTAATAGGACTTCATCTTGTAGAAAATAATCTTACTTGATATTCAGATCCAGTATTCCAAGCTTTGATCCAATCTTTCAGGAGTGACTCGATCGGTTGGTTGGTTTTGACTTCGGAAGTGTTTGCTAATTCTAAGTGGGACTTCTTTGCTGGTTATGAAGTTCGTTTGACTCGAACCATAATCGATCGCTCCAGAATGAAAGTCAATTCCAGGGATGGAAGGTTTGACCGGTATTTGACAATGAGCCTCAGTCTTGAGTTGTGATGGTTTTTTCCAAAAAGCTGGTCAACACTTTGCCCTACAGAACATATCTTTTTTGGTAAAAGAAGATATGTTCTTGATCTTCCGGAGAATGTTGAATAAAAATATGATGTATCATAATCCGAAAAGCCATGGTTATGCTGAACCATATTTTGAAGAAGGCCAGAAAACCGACGATTACTGGTGATTGTATTAAGGCCAGAAAACCGACGATCACTAAGGACCGTATTAAGGCCGATAAACCGACGATCGCCAATGATCATATTAAGACTGAAGATCCAAAAATGCCAGAAAACCAATCAAACATACCAAATCGACCTTTAGAGAGAAGCAGAAGGACCCGAGACCTTGCCAAATTAATCCGTATTTGGGTGTTTGTTAGGAGTATAAACCATGCTTAGATTATAATCGAGTTTTCTTGTCAAATCCTGACAAGGTAGCTCGGTTTGTCAGGTATATGCCATACTTGGAAGATTAAAGAGAGGTATAAGCCATAATAAGGAAGCCAGGGAGGATTATAAGCCATACCCTAAAGTTTAGAGAGGGATATCAACCATGAGTTCGAGCATAAATCATACCCAGGGGTTAAGTATAAACCATACCCAGGCTTGGAAAAAGGATTTTCTTTAGGCATAATCTGTACTTGAGATTCTGATCTCGAGCATCAACCATGCTCGGAGTGTGATTTTTCCAAGGAAACTGAGTATAAACCATATTCGGGACTTAGGGGTATTTACTTGCCAAATCCTTACAAGATTTAGTGTGAGTATTATCCATACCCATATTGTAAGAAAGTTAAGCTTGTCACATCCTAACAAGTAGGATTTTAGAATCAATATCAATTATACCTTAAAGACGAGCATAAACCATGCTCGGTTCAAGAGAAAGTTAGGCTCGTCACATCCTAAAAAATAAATTTGCGTATCAACTATATCTTAGGTACGAGCATAAACCATTCTTGGATTTGGATAGGGGACTTTGACATGTCCTTGCAAAGTACTTAGGTTCATCAGACATAATCCATGTTCGAGAAATAAAGTTTATTGCTGCTAAAAATTATTACAAAAAACCAAAGTAAATCCTTATGGGTTTATAGTCAAATCCAGAGTATGCCTCGGGATTAAATCCTAACCCCGTATGTGTGTTCTTCAACAAAACCACATTATTAAAAAATAACTAAAATACATTTCTTATATCCTAAGAAATGGGATGTATCCACAGTGATCTAAACCAGATCAGTTGACGATGATGCCACAGTTGCTAGGCTCAGGGTCTTACCCATTTTGGGAGGTACGAGGACCGCTATGAGGAGCTTGGTAAGGTAGCTATGGAAGTGCGTTTGTCGTAGATTTCTTGACATACTCGGGTAGCTTTTCCTGTCTAACCTGTTCCTTGATGAGATCGCGCAAGTGCCTACAGTCATTGGTGCCATGACCAGCCATATCATGGTACATTCAGTGCTTCCCAGACTCTTTTTCTCTTTGGGTCGGCTCCCTCCTAAAAGGCTTTGGAAAAGGTAGAGATTCTCATACATTGAGTTATATATCCAGTAGGGAAGATTTGAGCTCGCAGTATTGATCGTATCTGGGTTCTCTCCGGAACCACACATTCTTGTCGTTCTTTTCAGAGCCTTTCCCTTTACCCTTGTTTTGGACGGTAGTAGTCGGTCCTCCATCCTTTGTAGCAAGTACCTTGAGGTTTTCCATCTCGATGTTGGCATCTTCTTGTTGGAGGAATCTATCGGCTTCGGAGTAGAAGTCTCCAATGTCTCTAAAAGGGTCCCTTTTGAGGAAGATATTGAAATCTATTCGATCCAAGACACCACCAATGGCGGCCATAAGCACCATCGATGAATCAGGTCGATCAACCAATGCTACACCCACGTTGAATCTTTCTAGGAAGGAGCATAGGGTCTCTCTGGACCGTTGCTTGATGTATGTGTGAAACATGACGCTTTTCGGCTAAGAGATGTGAACTCTAAACTGTTCGATGGAGCGAGTGGCCAACATATTCCAGCTGTTGATCCATTCAGTTGTTAACTGCCAAAACCACATGCTAGCAATATCCATGAGAACGAGAGGGAAGAACTTGGACATCAGATTGACCGATGTTAATAGTGCTTCCATGTGATGCTTGTATCGTATGAGATGTATGGTCGGGTCGGTCCTGCTGTTATAGGGTTCCAGGACTGGAAGCCTGAAGTTCAGAGGGTTACGTGAGTTTTTGATTTCTCACGTGAAGGGGCTTCATTGGATGTTATACATGTATTGTTGAGGAGAGGCGCCTCTGGTGAAGCGCTTGATGATGCTAGCAATCTGCGTTCCATCCCCAAGTTGTTGCCACGAATCCAATTCTACGCCGTGAACACTGGTGAGAATCCCAGTACGGAGTTTAAGCACGCCGTGAGCTCTTAGGGTCAGTTTGGTGCGGCCCACAAATGACTGGTGAAGGTGGTTCTTAGCCTCAGCTGTTGGTTCGGGATTGACTAGAGCCGCTTGGGTGGAATGCGTACTGAGCCGAACCATATCCATGCCCTTAGGATCGGACCGGTCTAGGAAAGCATTATCAGTTCGGGGCTCGGTACCTCCCAGCTCAAGGTGATGTCATAGTGATTTTTAGTAGTGTTTTCCACTGTCCTGCTAGGAACCGGTATGGTAGAGTGGTCTTGTTGGGACAGAGGATCATTTCCCCAAGCTAGGCTTGGGTCATCATTCTGGTTAGGTCGAGTTAGGGCAGACGAGTTTGCAGTAAGATACTAGGTCGGACTAAAGGTTGCATCAATCCAAGTTCTGGTCGACCCAGGATTTCCATTGATTCAAGAACTTCTTTTCTAGGGAGTTGAGTCGAACCCTGGACAAGAAGAAAAATGGTCGACCGACCTTGAGTTTGTAACACCCCGCCTCCGCTAGGGTCACTCGCAAAGGAATGCACTAGCTTTAGAGGGGCATTATTGGTAAACATGCACAGAAACATCACAAGACAGAACACATAAAATAGCGGAAGTAAAATCAATCTTTCATAACATGAATACATAAGGTCTAAAGCCTTTTTACATCAGAGTACATCAAAACCTATCTTGCAATAGTAAAGAAGCATAAAGACTTTTTTTTTCATAAATTATTCCCCAAGTAAAAACAGTAAAGTAGCCATAGCCAGGAAAAGTCCAAGCCATCCATGATGACCTTCAAGCAGAAGAAGTCCGAACTAAACAGCAGTGTTTCCTCCCTGTAACCTGGGGGGGGGGGGGAAACGGAAGAAAAGAGGCGAAACAAAACGGGTCAGTCAAAAAGACTGAGTAAGTCCTATCTACTCCCAGTATAAAAACAGGTAAAGGTAACATGACATGCATAAACTGAAAGTAAACATAAGGATAACTACAAGATAGATAAACTAAACCAGGATAGCCGGTTGAACTACTGTGGCAAGGTAAACTAAGGTATCATGATAAACTACGGTGTTATGATAAGTCAAGGTATCACATCGTCAGATTTCTATCGAGTACATTATCCCAAGGTATCTGCCCCGTCTAACATCCCACGGTATCCATTATGTATATTCTTCCTAGTTCTAACATGTATATTTGCTCTGCACCCCTCGTACTAGTATCCCAACCCGCGTCATGTGTTAACCATGAATGTCCCTTGCCCAATGTCATGTAATGGTCCATGTCAACCTAATATATAGCATGTGTAGGTTTTCCCACTCGTATGTTTCTTTCCATGTATAAGTTCAGTCCTTTGCCGTAGGCCATACGGGCTTTTCTATATAAACGTTTTATCCTTGAAGTTATTTTGGACTGCAACCCTTGATCTAGTTGTGTTTCCTTACCATGAACTATCGCGCATCCACTTAGGATTTATGCCACCTAGGATCGCTAGGGATTATGCGACCTAATGAACGTTTTCGTGTCTCGGTTTGGGTCTTGGCCACCTAGAACCACTAGGGATTACGCCACCCGTCAACCGCGCCCTTGATCCCACGTATATATCGTGAATCGTTTTCCATGTCTATATGCACATGTTCCCCAATGTGCCATCCGAGTTCCGTGCCAGGGCAAATCAAGAAATACGGAACTCGGTCGGGAGCTTTAAATCGTCTGCCGATGCAGATATCAAGGTCTGTTTTTGTACCCGTGGCTATGGTCCCACGTGACCCCTCCCTCAACTACTGAAAGGCAATCCAAGAAAAATCATGTATAAGAACCACTCCACGGCCCCACTATAGCCCTACTTTCCTACGGGCCAACCTCACCCATGACTCGATAGCAAGCACATGGTCTGTTGGGGGTTCCTTGCCTTTCCGTACGTACACGATTTGACTAAAGATGGTAGGTAGTCGGCGATGTACTATCCAGGGCAAAAACCAAGAATCGTCGACTCCACGCTAATCCATCCCAGTCTTTAGGTCGCTCGCATAGCAACCAAGGCATACTCTTGGTCCTTCTAACGCAGACCTTAACCTCTCATGGGCCTAGTATAATTAACTTGCAGCCCACAGAGGGAACCCAAGAATATCCTCACGTCCCCCGAAGCTTCCACTTCGGCACCCAGTGCGCTGGAGCTTCTATCCAAGTTAGATAACTTGCTCCTCCTTGTATACTAAGCGATGACCTACCGTATCAGGTTACTCATCGCTTTGTGAATTAATCCTATGTCCTTAGCTAGGAATTATTACTTAGTTACCCTTAACTAAGGTTTACCACTTAGTTTCCTTTCCCGTTATCCTTGATTAACCACGATTTTCTACCTAGTTCCTTTAACTAGGGTTTGTCTTATTGGGTTAAGTGTTATCATTCAAGTCCATGCCTTAACCCGCCCACGAATCGCGTCAAGATTGGCTAAGTATTTAAGTTCAAGACTTAGCCCTACAAGTTGGTTAAGTGTACCCAGAGGCTCATGACTTAACCTTATCAAGTCAAATTGGTCAAGTACTAGCTTACCTTAATCCTATCGGATTATCTTGCTAGATCGATTAAGCATAGATTATCTTAATCCCATTAAATTATCGAGTCGGATTGGTTAGGTATAGGTGGGCTTAACCCCATCCTCTAATCGTACTACAATGGTTAAGTATATTCTAAAAAGGTCTTGTGACTTAACCTTATCAGGTCCGCGTATTAGATTGGTTAAGTGTAGGTTACTTAACCCCATCAAATCATCATGTATAATTGGTTAAGTATAAGTTGCTTAACCTCATTAAATTATCACGTTAAGTTGGTTAAGTATTGGTTACTTAACCTCATTGAATTACCAAGTTTAAATTGGTTAAGTGTTTGACTTAACCCCCATCGAATTACCGTGTTTAGATTAGTTGAGTGTGGATTACTTAACCCCATCTAATTACTGTGGTTAGATTAGTTAAGTGTCAACTACTTAACCCCATCTAATTACCGAGTCGGATTAGTTAAGTGTAAATTACTTAACCCTATCCTCTAATCATCTTGCATGGTTAAGTGTCATTAGGAAATCAAGCCCGGTCCCACTTAACCTACCCATTCGTATCATATCGGTTAAGTGTCATTAGTCAAATTTACTTAACCTTATCATGTGGCATTAATTTAATTAATGCACTCTCAACCTCTCACATTAGACCTTGTTGTGGTTACTAGTTAAGCCGGGCGGGTCCGGGTAGATTTACACCACAACCTAGTCTAACCTCGGGTCTTAAGCGCGATATGACCAACTTCTCACATTGGGTCCCATTGTTTGCAACTACTAGTTAGGCCGGTCGGTTCCGGGTAGTTTTACGTTGCAAACTCAACCCAACCTCGAGTTGGCCACACTTATATTATTTAAGTTCATCATGTTTCCAAAACATGTTACAAGTTTTTCAAGCATTTGGGTAGACCTAACTTAATAGGTAAATTCCCAAAGGGTAGACCTAACTTAATAGGTAAATTCCCAAGCTTATGTTTTTATGCATACTTACATGTCAACTTCCATGTTATCTTTCAAGTCATATTTTCAAGTATAAACACATGTCATATTCAAGTTAAGATTTTGCGACATGTTCATGTTTATCTAACTACCCAAAAATCGTGTTTTCCCAACGCAAGTAAAGCGAGTCAACATAGTAAGGACACTATGTCACATATTGGTCTCAAAACATGCATGATGCCAAGAAGGGCTTGGCTTCCACATGCATAACATCATAAAGGGATTGGCCATAAACATGCATGATAGAGTCATATAGGGATTGACCATAAGCATGCATACTATCATATAGGATTTGGCCACAAACTTGCATAATATCATAAGGAGGTTTTTGCCACAAACATGCATGAAACATAAGGGGTTTGTGTTCATATGCATGCATAAGCCCCAAGGTCAAGTATTTGGCTATGTTTCACAAGTCAAATGGTTCCCAAAGGTTCATGCTAATCTTCCATAGACAAAGATCCAAACTTGCAAGATAAACTAGGCTAAACATAACATGAGTGACATGATTAAGTTGCTACATCTTAGTCTAAGGTCATAGATCATAGAAAAGGGACAAAGTTAGGTTCACATACATGCATACTTATGTTTTATCTCATTTTATCTCATGCCAACATTAAAACTACCGTTTTGATCCAAAAGTAGCTAGAACTTACATAGGCAAGGCTTAGAAAAGGGGTCATGCATCATCTTGACGAAGAAAGGTGGCTCCTTTGAAGAAGAACCTTCATGAAACTCGCATAGCAATGTTGATTTGGCCTTGATTTGGTGTAGCAAGCTTGCACCTTTTGATTTGAACTTGATTTGAGTGCATAGGCTCTAGGGATTGGAGATGGAGGCCATGATCAAAATTGATTTTGGCAGCACTTAGTTGCTAGGTTTGATTTTTAGGGATTTAGGTTAGGTTTAGGGTCTTTTTATAGAGATTAGGATAGTTTTAGGCCCTTAGATTAACCCTAGGATGGATCTGAACCATCAAACAACGTCAGAAGCTTCCAGAACAAGACCAGAGACCAGTGCAGGTGCACCAAGCCAAGATGGCTCGGCCACCCGTGTCGACAGCCAAGTCGACAGGGCTGTCGACTTGGTACAAACCAAGTCGACTCCCAAGTCAACAGGGCTGTCGACTTGGGTACTGTGGCGGGAATTTTTCCCTCCTGGCCCAACTGGTCCAATTTTCCAAATTCAAGTTTGAATTTGAAATCTGTTTTTACTTAGAGATTTTCTGAAAACATCGCTGGGCCTTAATCGGGTCATACGGACTCCGATTTTTGAAAACTCGGACTCTATTTCGCGTATTTTTCCGAGACGAACGCAATGGCATAGCCCGTTTAACTTGATTCAGAGTTTAAAATTAAATTCTGCCTTAATTCTCGTCTTAATCATGTTATCGAAATACGGGTTGTTACAAGCTTGGCTTCGAATGACTTGAGGTTCTGCAGTCGCCCGAGCTTCGCTGGTTGCAGCGTGTGACGAACTGAGATCCGACCGATCGGGAAGTGAAGGTTAACCAGGTCGTGGCTGAGCTATTGACCGATCTAGGGCTTGGATTCCATCAAGTTGAATACTAGTTGTTGTCGCAGCTTTACCTAGTGTAGGAAGTGATGCTGGTTTACCCGGCCTTCCTTCTATCCGAATAAAGAAGTTGTCCATCATTTCTTGATGCTTTTTAAGGAGGCCATCCTAGTGTGCCATATGAGCTCTGAGTTTGGCTAGAACGTTATCCATCTCATCTCTAGTTAATTATTAGGACATGTCTTTGTGGGAAGAAGCCTCCTGGCTTACATCCGTTGCTGCTGCATCTGATGCAATAGCTGGTTGAGATTGAGTGTGAGAAGGTGCGACATCCTTCTTCTGTTTTTCCATTGCTTCTTTAAGAGGTGCCGAAGGTCATAGGTTCGGGCCCTACCTGGTGCGCCAAAGTTTTGACATCAAAAGTTGGTCTAATGACAATCAACCCCCAAAGTGTGTTAACTACACACAGTCACAATTACAAGAGAAAGTAAATGAACACAGGAGACACAATATTTTTATAGTGGTTTGGCTTCAACCAAGCGTACATCCACTTTATAATCTCTGTTTGTACTGTCGATTACAGATTACAGTTGTTTTATTGAAAGAAAGTAGAGAGAGAAGCGGTTAATACAAAAAATACTTGTGTTATGATTAAAGAGTGCGACATGCTACTTTTGGAGTACTGACTATGATCTTTTATGTAGAGAATCCAAGATTTTCCAGATTATTCAAGATCCCTTTCCATTTCTTGAAATTGGTGTATGTACAGGCAAGAAGGTGGGCCGAGCGGAGCATGATGTGGTATGCATTTTTTTCGGGTTCAACTACGTGTATTTTGATCCCAAAATGTAGTTGTAGGCGGAGGGACCCGGTCTCCTGCTGATGAACGGTTCTCCTCGAAATTGTGGCATATATAGAGCTCGAAGTCTGGTGCATGAAAAGTAGTGCAGGTCCAAGCTGACCGGTTATGTAGCATTGGGAGTAGGCCTTCGTCTTGTAGTAAATAATCTGGCTTGGTATTCAGATCTGGTATTCCAGGCTTTGACCCGATCTTTCAGGGGTGATTCGATCGATCGGTTGGTTTTGACTTCGGAAGTGTTTGCCATTTCTAAGTGCGCCTTCTTTTGTGGTTATGAAGTTGGTTCGACTCGAACCATAATCGATCGATCCAGAATGAAAGTCGGTTCTAGGGACGGAAGGTTGGATCAGTATTTGACAATGAGCCTCGGTCTTGAGTTGTGATGGCTTTTTCCAAAAAGCTAGTCAACAAATACTTTACATAAGCTATTGCAACAAAATGTTGAAATTTAATAAAAATGTTAGCATTGACATTTATTGTTAAAAATAAGATTTTGGCAATTAATAATTTATTTTATCAAATAATAAGAGTTACTTTTGAAAATAAAAGTAATACCGAGTTTTATGCAAAACATATCAAAATTAGTAAAATAATGATTTTTGACATTTTTGATGTTTGCCAATTTATTATAAATTAATGGGAAATTTGTAAAAAAACTTACTAAAGAGCTAAATTGATGATTATAAAAAGGATATGGGAAGGAGATTATAATAAATTACTTATTGGGTTAATGGATACACAGTTAGTCCTATGCAGAAACTAAATAAGGGTAAAAACTAAAAATACACCAAAATTCCTCTTTATAATTTCATTTCAGCTATGTCCTTTATGTGGAAAACAAAATCCTCTTATTAGCAAATGCTAGAAAATCAATCTATCCCCAAATCCATGCTAGATTAAAAGGCTTTTGGTTGTTGATTAGAGATCTTAAACCAAAATAATAGCTATTACACTCTATTACACCTAACATAGTGGTTAATCTTGTTTAATTTAGGTTAATAATTTTTTGTTTTGCAGATTTCTGAAATCATTGTTAAGGACGATATTTAGAGTTTCTAACCTTAGTAAATCAATGTTTAGTCACCTATTCAAGTCCATTTAAGGCGAGTAACCCTCACACTTCTACACTTTGATGGTTGTTATCATTAACTCGTGATTTGGTAAGTCTATGATTGAATTAGTATAAGGTTTTAGTGTAATCTATCATTGATTATAGTTTAAGTTTCAACTTTCTGAAATCCACTTTGTAAGATTTACTTTATCATCAAATTATAATTGTTTGGTTGCCTGTATGAAACAAATTGTAGCACATCAAATGTTAGAACAGTATCAAATGAAGAAACGAGTAGTGATGGGCTACCAAGCACAATCGGTATCACCTGGAGCGAGATCCATGTGTCCAAATCATTGGACTAGTCCCATCAAACTTGTGGACAACTGGAGACTAGACCTTGCTCTAGGACGAGCGATTTGGCTCCTTGGTGACACTCATTCGCTCCTCGGATCGTCATTCGATTACATTGGTCTATCACATTGTTTTTTGAAATTGGCTTTCACGTTGGAATACATATTTATTTTTAGGTTCAATATTTTGTATTCCTGAGTTCACTTTGTTTCCAGTATGCAGATGTCCTATTCTATGGATTTGAGGTTCATTATATATAAGTTTGGGTAGACCAATCAACCTGTATTTTAACAAAAATTCAGATTTCACGGACTAGTAGTAAGGTTATATATATATATATATATATATATATATATATGTGTGTGTGTGTGTGTGTGTGTGTGTGTGTGTATATAGAGAATTTCCATGAATATATATTTATTTTTATGGAATTATCTATTATTTAATAATAATAATAATAATCATGATGTTAAATTTGTTTGAAGTAAAGTTTTTAAATTTCTCTATATTACAAATCTATATATGCTGCAAAGTGATTTTAGAAAGGCTTATATATATACACACATATATATGTATAATTGTCCATGAACTCAAGAATAATTCAAGTAATTTTTTTTTAGTACTTTCAAATATTTAATCAAATAAGAAATTTTTTCCGAGTTAAATAAACTTCCAACAATATTATCATATATGAATGTCTTTCTCATACAAGCATATTTAGAAAATTTATGTATCCATTATTTAATCAAATATTATAATAATCATATTTTTGAATCAATTTCAAATGTTGCTTTAAAATTATTTTATTTTTATATAAAAATAAGATGCTTAGTAAAGAGTTATATATATATTTATAAATGTTTGTACATGTGTGTGTGTGTGTGTGTATATGTGTGTGTGTTTTAACTTATGCATTAATATTATCCAAATAAGGACTTCAAGTAATCTATTACTGTAATGCCCTACCCCCGAGACCCACCTTAATAAAGAGCATTAACAGTGGTATCATCTATTAGTGCAGAGAATAGGGCTAGTTAGGAGCAACCATCCATAGTTATATGTTAAACAAGTGTATAATACATAAATTGAGTGTATAAATTTTTCTGTCTTATCTCAGGTGGATCGATGTACTCGATTTGTCTAATTCAAACCTACGATGACTAAGGGTGGTATTCAGAACATAGTACGTGAGGATACAAAAATAATAGATCACAAAATATACTACATATAATTACAACAACAAAATACAACATATTCATGTGCTACGAACTCGAATGGTTATACATAACCATATACAAATACAATATGCCTCAAAGAATAAGTATGCAGCCACTCGAATATATAAATACACAACTAGAAAATGGCTTTAAGAGATATTTCAAGGGGGATCAACTAACCATGAATCAACTATTAGCTTCAACCTGAAACAATTAGGTCTGACCTGAGTATTACATACACCGATCTGTCTAATTTACATATTAGTTATAAATGACATGAAATAAAGCATCAAGTAGACATAATATCCTTTTCAAAAGAAAAGGAATCCCAAGATTATGGGTTTGCACGAGAATCCATATACGACAATTCCTTCCCATGACTACAATAATATGGGGCAACTAGAGAGTATGAAAAACTCTATTGTATCATAGCATAGGGTTTTAGAGAACGCCATGTAATGACATGCTATGTTAGATCCTCTGGTTTAATTAACAGAAATAGAAACACTATGAAAAACTAATTTTCTATATTGTTTTATGTTTGCTATCGAATAAAAACGGTATAGCACATACCATCTTGTACTTACTTTCCATAGTATTTATTTGTATGTTTCTATAGCAGTTTTTGTATTTTTATATTGTTTATTGTGATATTTCTATAGCATTTGTTTACATAATTGTTATCATTTCTATAGGATTCCCAATGTGTGTTTCTATAGCATAGTTATAAATAAAAAATTTCTTTGTCTAACATTACTAAGGACTTTCTTCTTCTCTTTTTATTGAAATAGACAGTATAATTAATAGAAGGTATATCATAGATTCATAATTTATACTTCCATTTCCCTTTGAAGTGTATCCTTTATTCCGATAATGTGCATTTACACATATTTTAGAATATGGTGATTTATGGAGATTACATGAAAAAAATAACTTAAAAACGTAGAAAGTAATATTCTACGTTGTCTTCGAAAAACTAGTTTACAACCTAAATTGCAACCCTTACAATTTACCAATTTCTTCGAATAGAGGTTTTAGGATTAACAAAAATATTCCTTATCAGGCAATACCTCATATTCCTGATTTGTTCATATCCTAAAACCTCAATCCATCCTACCTAGTTTTCTACCATATTTAAACCATAAAATTAATTCTTTTATAAAACCATAATTTTAGCTATTATACAAAATAAGTTTAAACAAACCGATGAAACATATAATATTTAAAATGAGCATTCAATACCTCATTTATTGAAAAAAATAAAATGTAAAGCATCAAATCCAAAATTCTCATTTTTGAAAATGTTAACATTTGTCAACAACACAAAATTTCTTAGTTTCAAAAAGGGGTGTTAAAATCTCACTCTTTTAGTAAAAGCTTTCTTTATCAAAAAAAAAAAAAATCCATTCAAAGTTAGAATCTTAATTCATAATATTCAAATATTTCTTGGGGTTTTTAATAACAAACTATAAATAACCTTTCTTTTAATGAATACTGAAATAAAAACTAATTTTTTTTCAAAATAAGGCTTTTGATATAAAGAACCAAAACATAATTATCGTTCCAAAGAAAAAGGTTATACCTTTTGTTGCTATGAATAGTTTTCTAGTCACATAAGTTATACCTAAAAATAATAAATTTCCCAATTATCATGTCCAAATTACATTTACTTTCTTTTAAAGCATCAGTGACATTTATGTCCTCATATATCAATATATACCATTATTTGGCAAAGTACATGTAATGACCCATATTCTACTTATCATTGGATCGTAGAGTATTTGTATTATTTGTATGACGTTGCATGATTTCACAATTTTAGGAAATGATTGTTACGGTCATTGCTCACCGTCATAAATTTTTATCAAATTTTTTTGTGGCTGTATTATTTTAAGAATCTTATTTCATCCATAACTTTCGATCCAAAAGGAATTTGGACATAATACTACTTTCATCAAGTGTGGATAATTATTTTCATTTTTGTAGAGTGCCCACACTAAGAAACAATCTTACCGCTTGAGAGATACAATTGTTTCAAGTTCTAACGGTTTAGACCACCTAATTAGGCGATTAAGTTCACTATGAAGATCAGACCAATCCCCATTTTGGGATTAGGATTAGTGAGAGCTATAGAAGCTGATCGGACATCTAGATCTAATTCACCACTTCAAAACTCCTAAAAAAAACCTTATCTACAATAATGAGTTCCCCACTCTCAAAATCACCCTTAAACCCTACTTTAATTAGCTAATTACATCAGTAAGAATAACTTAGTTCAAATCAACCTTGATCTTTTAGGAAGAGCTACTGCAACCCACAAGAAATCCGTGCTAATTACTACTCATTTGATTCTAATGAGGCTATTGGGATTAAAGTGTGTTATTAGTGATTTTCTTACTAATTAGATGGTACTAGCTTCTACCACTTCCTAAAATTCAAAAAAAATGCTCATAAACCTCGTTTTAATATGTTCTAACATATACATAAGTGTAGTTGATTTGGATCACATATATGAAATTGAGTTTATATGGTACCCCAAATATTTATATGAATATAATGCTACTCTTCTTTGTTTATGATTTCGTTCACCTTAACTAAGCTATATGCTCGGGTCGATGTTGGATTTTTTTTAGGTTGTCATATAGTTCTTGCTTTGGATTGACATATAACATCTGTTGTAGATCGATATGGTAATTCAAGGGTTCTTGAGCACAAATTTGGCTAGGTATAGGGTCATCATAAGAATTTAAACATAGGGTAAGGTTGGTAGGGGGACATGTTTTAGGTTTTCTAAGGTGGTTTGCTTTTCGTTGATGTCATCCTGGGATCGAATCGACTAGGGATGTGTTTTGTGTTGGCCTAACACACAAAGAGAAAGGTGGGAAGAGCACTAAGGTTGGGATCAGTACAAATCCCTAGCCCCTTCCTTATATTTTTCACATTCCTCTCATAATGAGATTAAGTGTGGGTTAGCATGGCTTCACGATGAGAAACGACGAATATGACAAGATGATTCTTCGATAGCATGGTTCAAATGCCAATTCCATCTCATAAAGAATGATTCCAATAATGACCGAGTATAAGTGAATTACGTGGAAGTTAGTGTGATCACTTTAGGGTGCTTGGTGGATAATCGATGAGATCCCACGATGGTCAATGACCATAGAGGATAGTCCTAAATTATTGGGACTTAAAGGGAAACCAATGAGATCCCATAGAAATCAATGACCATCAAGGATAGCCCAATTGTCAAAAAACCTCTGAAACAAGTTATATTCATGACTCATCAATGAACTTTTATTATGGAAAAACATGTGAAAATGGATTTTTGGTACTTGAAACCAAGAACACATTTGGGGATAAGGACGATGAGTGATGAGGTTTGAGTGTACGAGTCCAAACGATGTGTGAAATACCTACACCCTTGTTTAGGAAGTGGTCAAGAGGTGACGAGAGTCACATATTCAATGCACTTGATGAGTGGATGTTATGCTTTCTTATCAGTGTCATCTTATAACATACACATCTATTTACACAATATGACATGATGGCCGTAGAGTAAAGAACATCTATTTTCGCTTGCAGTTGACATTCTCTTATCAGGATTTTTATGCATTTCTTTTATTACTTTGAGTTCTCTTAAATGAGCATATTAGAGATGGTTAGGGTGAGAACAAGTAGCTGTTCATGAGGCTAGCAGGAGGCAAATCCATATTTCATAGATATGTACCCTATTGTTTTCCGTTGTAAATTACAATGGGGCTTAGTGTAACACCCCACATCCGTTAGTGTCACTCACAAAGGGAATGCACTAAGTTCTGTGGAGCATTTTAAGGTAAAAGATGCAGATGAATTACAAGACAGACAAAAATTAAAACAGCGGAAAATAAAACCTTGCTTTATTGATAAAATAGTTTGTACAACGATTTCTTTAAAATATCAGAGTATCATCTGTCCTACAAAATAAAGAAGCATAAAACAACATTTATATTCCCCAATGTAGCAAGAGCCAGCCATAGCATCTGAAAAGAGAATCCAAGCAAAACTTCGACAAATCTTCAAGCTGGGAAAGAGTGACAGTCCAACTTAACCTGAGCTATACTATTCCCTCCTTTACTACCTGGGGGGGAACGGAAGAAAAGAAGACGAAAGAAAAACAGAGTCAGACATAAAGCCTGAGTAAGTTCAGTTACTTCTAGCATGTGAACATGGAAAAACAAAACGACATGAATTAACTGAATACAAGATAACACCATGATGATAGGATCAGCAAGATTAGACAAGATTAACACAAAATATGCTAAGACAAGATAAACTGGATATGCTCTAATACTTTCGCCGCTTCGCTATTTCCTTGTTATACTGGTTTCTATATCTCTGCACCACCTAACTAGTGTCCCAACTAGTAATGATAACGTGATCCCAATCCCGGTAATTTCGGTTGCCTTCAGGCATACATTTATTATTTATTACCTAGATCTAATCTAGGGTTTTCTATTGAGTGCTTCCTAGATTCAACTAGGGTTTACGCGACTTGTCCAATGCTTTACAGATTCAGGGTTTATGCCACCTAGGTCCACTAGGGATTACGCTACCTGTCGAACGATGTCCCTAGTCTCAGACACACTACCTAGAGTGGTATATGTTCTTAGACTTTCCCCACGTATGTGTCACGAATCGTTTATCGCTGTCTGGATGCACATATCCTGAAATGTGCGACCCGAGTCCCGTGGCAGGGCTACTCTAGAAACACGGAACTCGGTCGGGAGCTTTTCAGATATCTGCCGGTGCAGATGCTAAGGTCTGTTTTTCTATCAGTGGTTATGGTCCCACGTGACCCCTCCCTCAACTAATGAAAGGCAATCCAAGAAAATCAAGCGCGAGAACTGTACTTTTGCCACCCTATGCCCTACTTTCCTGTTGGCCAGCCTCACCCATAACTAGATAGCAAGTATATGGTCTGTTGGGAGTTCTCTGCCTTTCCGCATACGTACAACGATTGACTAAAGATGGTAGGTAGACGACGAGTTGCTATCACAGGGCTACTGGTTTCGCCGAATCATGCTGGTCCATCCTAGTCTTTAGGTTGCCTTGTATTGCAACCAAGGCATACCCTTGGTTCTTCTACAGCAGACCTTAACCTCTGTGAGCCTAGAAGGATCATCTGCCACCTCATAGAGGGATACCAAGAGTACCCTGGCACCTCCTCGAAGCCTCGGGCTTCGTAACACAATTCGTTGGAGCCTTCTTTTCAATCAGACGGACGTTCGCTCCTTCCTGTGTTATACTAAGAATTACTACTTAGTTTTGCTAACTAAGGTTTACCACTTAGTTTCCAGAATCATAACTTTCTTAACTAAGGTTTACTACTTAGCTCCTTTTAACTAAGGTTTACTACTTAGTTCTCTTTCTCGTCAATTTGGATTGGTTAAGTGTCATTAGTCAATTCAAGCAAACTTAACCCTCTTCATTTATCCTGTTAAACTGGTTAAGTGTTATCAGTAATTCATGTTGACTTAACCCTACCACAAACCAAGTTATATTGGTTAAGTATTTCTTATTACTTAACCCTATTCATTCATCCTGTATTGGTTAAGTGTTCCTTTTTAACTTAACCTTGCCCATCTGTTTTAACTAACATTTTATTAATGGTTAAGTATTACCCCTTCATGTTTTAGACTTAACCCTATTCATTTATCAAAATCTGATGGTTAAGTGTTCAAGTTTACTTAACCCTACGGTCTAGTCCAGCTAACATATCAAATTGGCTAAGTGTATTAAATTTTACTTAACCCCAACCTCTAGTCTAGTTAACATGTTAATTTGGCTAAGTGTATTAACTTTACTTAACCCCACCTTCTAGTCTAGTTAACATGTTAATTTGGATATGTGTTTTCTTAGCTACTTAACCCCTACAAATCTTGTCTTGTTACGATGTTAAGTTTGGTTAAGTGTTCCTATGGACTTAACACTCCCATTCTAGCTTAACTGTGTTAAGTTGGTTAAGTGTTCCTATGGACTTAACCCTCCCATTCTAGCTTAACTGTGTTAAGTGTCTGTATGAACCTAACCCCACCCATCGGTTTAGTTATCATGTTGAATTGGTTAAGTGTCTTAGTTAACTTAACCCTACCATTCTTGTTCTAGCTTTAACTAAATAAATTAAAGCCGCGACCACTCACATTAGACAGATATTGTTGCGATTACTGGAGGTGTCGGTTGGTTCCGGGCAGGTTTACATCGTAACTCAGTCTAACCTCGGGTTAGGCATATTCGTGTTTTCTAAGTTCAAGGGGTTTTGATTAATTTTCAAACCAGGTTTTGATAGTAACCATCCCATCCGTCGGATCAGTTAGGGATAGCCAGGGAGAGCAGTAAACTTGTATTTTCCAAACCCAAGCCTAGACACTATCCTCTCTGTCACCCTAGAACTTTCTGGTGTATGTATTATTAAAAGGGATGTCATTAATAAACCATTCTTTTGTATATATATAAATTGTTAACAATTTATCCTCAAATTTTAACCATTTATCCTCAAAGTCCATTTTCCCTTTTTAAATAAATTTGGCCTATACCATATACATTTGTTATGCCCACTAATCGACTTATATTCTAGGCCCAAATCTTGATTTTCCTATCTTACAGTTTATAGCAATTTAGATCCCACATCCTCATTTACAGTTCATGCCAAAACTAGATTTTATATTCTAGTTTACAGTTTATGCCAAACTAGATTTCATATTCTAATTCACCGTTTATGCCCAAAACTTAATTTGCATACCAACTACCTACTTTGTGGCCCATTTAACCATTTACCATTTATGCCCAATGTATGTAAATTATTCACAATTATGCTAATATACTTATCATGCTTAATTTAGCCACCTAATTCTGATTTAATATTCTAATTTCAGTTCATGTCAAAACTAGACTTGTTATTCTAATTTTCATCTTAATAGTCATGCTATAATGCATGTTCCCAAATTATGCCAATTTCCAAGTTTAGTCAATTTCATGTTTTTCCCAAAACGTATTCCCATCGTTCGTATAATCGTGATTCAACCTAGATTATAAATAAATCTAGATTCGTGGATAAAAAGGAATGAGCCAAAATGCCATGAAAGAGTAGACATAATAACTGGCATAAGATGATAATTCATAGGCATATAGATCTAGTAATATTACGACATGAAAAGGGTTGAATAGTATAGGTTCAAGAACATGGGTAGACCTAACTTAATAGGTAAATTCCCAAGATCAAGATCCAAGGATAACTAAGAATAAACTGAAATAGAAAGTCAATCCTAGATCCAATATAATGCCAGTTTGGGGTACAACATGGTTTTGTAACTACAGTGTCATGGGCATAAATAATAATCTTATATCCATAGTCATAGGCAATAAATCCTCACAGTTAATGAAGCACAGTCATAGGCAATGTTCATAGTCAAAAAGGCATAAGGTTTTAAGGTCCGTTGTTTCATAGTCACGGTCTTATTGGTCATCGAATCATAACAGTTCTTAATTAGGTCCAAAGATATAAGCACTGATTCGAATAGAAAGATTTGGCATATTCTTTTATTCCTTT
The DNA here is from genome assembly GCA_030737875.1 of Allium sativum. Lineage (NCBI taxonomy): Eukaryota > Viridiplantae > Streptophyta > Magnoliopsida > Asparagales > Amaryllidaceae > Allium > Allium sativum. The sequence goes on from JASFAX010000035.1 coordinate 11,128,325, forward strand.
AATTTCATGTCACGAATAGAGAAAACGTTCAAATCTAAAAAGTAACCGACTTACAGAGATTATATTAGATTCGTAGAAAAACAGTCGTTGAAGTCGTTTGAATCTTCACTTGAATCCTAGCTTGTTTTGAATCTCCTATTGAATGTCTTGAGCAGCATTTCCTCATCTTGATTTATTTTACATATTATTTTATTTATTATTTAATTTAGAGGCGGCGAAGGAGCCATGTCCACCAAGAATATTTGTAGCACAAGGTTAGAGAAGAATTGTGAATAGTGAAGGAGACTAGGGGCCGTTTATATAGGATTAGGCGGACGAATCTAGGCAGAAAACGAGACCATGTACATCAGAATGCACCCAGGCCCAAAAGTGGGTTTTGCACCCAGGTCGGCCCCTAGGTCGACTGCCCAGTAGACCTGGTCATGAGGGGGGTCGACTACCCAGTCGACCTGGGTCCTGGGCGGGAATTTTCCCGCCCAGCCCGCTTTTGGGTTTGAATTCGAATTTCGAGCTGTTTTCGATTTTGAAAATTCCTGAAACTTTGGAGGGTCATATCTCCCTCATACGGACTCCGATTCTCGCAAACTCGGACTCGTTTCCAAGCCGAATTTCGAGACGAACATAATGGCACAACCCGTTTCCCTTGATTTTGATTTTAAAATTTAATTCTGCCTTGATTTGTGAATCTTAGTGTTATAAAATTACGGGGTGTTACATTCTCCCCCTCTTAAAAGGATTTCGTCCCCGAAATCTTTAAGTTAGGAAGAATGTGTTCTACCATCCCATCATCCATCTAATCAACCATTCAATCACAGGCATTCATTGTCCTTAAAAGGATTTCTAATGTTTTCATGTTCATATGCATAGTGTGTGTATATGTCTTTATCTAATGCAAAATCAGGCGGTCTACTGATTCAGTTGACCTCCTTAATGCGAATTATGTCTGTGCCATGCGTCCAATCATGTATGAAAACATCCCTAGTTATGTAAATACTACATGTGTGCATAGTCATTCATCCATATGCAACATCCATATGATAACATACCAAGTTAAATCCATTAAGCAGATACATATATGCGAATGAAATATGAAAGTGACTAAGTCGTTCTAGCGTATATGGTGTGTATATGCATCCACGAGCAACCACTTGCAACCATCAATCATAACATGTTTCAAATACATGTTTCAAATACACGTTAACATCCACTGGCTTCTACCTAAGGATCGATGATACGTCCTAGAGGATATACCTAAAAAGCTAGAAACAAGTAGGCCTAAAACTCCTAGAGGAAGGATATACCCTTAAGAAAAAGGGTATGATGCATGTATCTAGTCTACAATCTCTTAAGTCGCATCTTCTTGGGCTTCACTCCACTGTGCCTTAACCAATTGTTGATCGGATAACTGGCCTTCCAAATTCAACTGGATACATCTGCGTACTCATGGACTATTCTAACGGATAGAAAATCGTCGATCAATGTATTAAGAAATTCTAGATAGCTAAGCCTAACCGATCCTTTTAGGATCACACGAAATCTCGAGGGTATTTCCAAGGCATGTCAAAAAGTCTAACTTTCATAATTACTAGCCAACCAGCCTCATAGCTCATGGAACCAAAACATAAGCATTACACTTAAACTCAACACTTAATGTGGCTATTCTCAAATCCCTATAAACCAAAGGTAAACGGGTCGAACCACCAATTTGGATCTGAGTCTATTTGGGACCTTCTACTATACTAAGGTGTAGAGATTCAACTATGGAGGCAGACATGAACAAATGCGAAGCGCTAAAAATGAAAGAGTACGAACAGAAAAACTAGACTCTTCCAACAGAACTTTACTACCTTTCTCCTAGGTACGCTTGGTGGCGAAAGTAGGTACTTGCCCTTCTAAAAATCTTGTCCTTTTCCCTTAATTACATGCCCTATTACACCATAGTAAAGATACTTCCTCTTGTCTTAGGTTTTATAATTCCTTCCTCCTTTGTGAGCTAAGTCTACATCCATGAATTCCTCATCCTCTTCCGTGTGTAGTCATGTTGACAAGTCTCTCGAAAGCTGCTTCCATCATACAGAAAACCCTATAAGCTTGAAAGAAAACTGGCCGTAGGTGAAACAACTACGGCTATGGATGGAAGCCGGGCACTACTTCGCCCATCGATGAGGTTACCTCCCAGAAAGCCAGGAGCCCCAGAGACTCAAGAAAGAAGGAGACAAGAATTCAAACAGAGGAAGAGAAGATAGTGCGTAGGGCTTTGGGGAATATGCCTTTAAAACAAATCTTTTCTCTTGAAAATGCTTCTTTTAAAACCGTGTTGAAAATAATTTTTCAAATCCTTTATCTGATCTGGTAACCTTCAGCTCTGATACCACGTGTAACACCCCACATCCGTTAGTGTCACTCACAAAGGGAATGCACTAAGTTCTGTGGAGCATTTTAAGGTACAAGATGCAGATGAATTACAAGACAGACAAAAATTAAAACAGTGGAAAATAAAACCTTTCTTTATTGATAAAATAGTTTGTACAACGATTTCTTTACAATATCAGAGTATCATCTGTCCTACACATAAAACAACATTTATATTCCCCAATGTAGCAAGAGCCAGCCATAGCATTTGAAAAGAGAATCCAAGCAAAACTTCGACAAATCTTCAAGCTGGGAAAGAGTGACAGTCCAATTTAACCTGAGCTATACTATTCCCTCCTTTACTACATGGGGGGGGGGGAACGGAAGAAAAGAAGACGAAAGAAAAACAGAGTAAGACATAAAGCCTGAGTAAGTTCAGTTACTTCTAGCATGTGAACATGGAAAAACAAAACGACATGAATTAACTGAATACAAGATAACACCATGATGATAGGATCAGCAAGATTAGACAAGATTAACACAAGATATGCTAAGACAAGATAAACTGGATATGCTCTAATACTTTCGCCGCTTCGCTATTTCCTTGTTATACTGGTTTCTATATCTCTGCATCACCTAACTAGTGTCCCAACTAGTAATGATAACGTGATCCCAATCCCGGTAATTTCGGTTGCCTTCAGGCATACATTTATTATTTATTACCTAGATCTAATCTAGGGTTTTCTATTGAGTGCTTCCTAGATTCAACTAGGGTTTACGCGACTTGTCCAATGCTTTACAGATTCAGGGTTTATGCCACCTAGGTCCACTAAGGATTACGCTACCTGTCGAACGATGTCCCTAGTCTAAGACACACTACCTAGAGTGGTATATATTCCTAGACTTTCCCCACGTATGTGTCGCGAATCGTTTATCGCTGTCTGGATGCACATATCCTGAAATGTGCGACCCAAGTCCCGTGACAGGGCTACTCTAGAAACACGGAACTCGGTCGGGAGCTTTTCAGATATCTGCCGATGCAGATGCTAAGGTCAGTTTTTCTACCAATGGTTATGGTCCCACGTGACCCCTCCCTCAACTAATGAAAGGAAATCCAAGAAAACCAAGCGCGAGAACTGTACTTTTGCCACCCTATGCCCTACTTTCCTGTTGGCCAGCCTCACCCATAACTAGATAGCAAGTATATGGTCTGTTGGGAGTTCTCTGCCTTTCCGCATACGTACAATGATTGACTAAAGATGGTAGGTAGACAACGAGTTGCTATCACAGGGCTACTGGTCTCGCCGAATCACGCTGGTCCATCCTAGTCTTTAGGTTGCCTTGTATTGCAACCAAGGCATACCCTTAGTTCTTCTACCGCAGACCTTAACCTCTGTGAGCCCAGGAGGATCATCTGCAACCTCATAGAGGGATACCAAGAGTACCCTTTCGAAGCCTCGGGCTTCGTAACCCAATTCTTTGGAGCCTTCTTTTCAATCAGACGGACGTTCGCTCCTTCCCGTGTTATACTAAGAATTACTACTTAGTTTTGCTAACTAAGGTTTACCACTTAGTTTCCAGAATCGTTGTTTTCTTAACTAAGGTTTACTACTTAGCTCCTTTTAACTAAGGTTTACTACTTAGTTCTCTTTCTCGTCAATTTGGATTGGTTAAGTGTCATTAGTCAATTCAAGCTAACTTAACCCTCTTCATTTATCCTGTTAAACTGGTTAAGTGTTATCAGTAATTCATGTTGACTTAACCCTACTACAAACCAAGTTGTATTGGTTAAGTATTTCTTATTACTTAACCCTATTCATTCATCCTGTATTGGTTAAGTGTTCCTTTTTAACTTAACCATGCCCATCTGTTTTAACTAACATTTTATTAATGGTTAAGTATTATCCCTTCATGTTTTAGACTTAACCCTATTCATTTATCAAAATCTGATGGTTAAGTGTTCAAGTTTACTTAACCCTACAGTCTAGTCCAGCTAACATATCAAATTGGCTAAGTGTATTAAATTTTACTTAACCCCAACCTCCAGTCTAGTTAACATGTTAATTTGGCTAAGTGTATTAACTTTACTTAACCCCACCTTCTAGTCTAGTTAACAAATTAATTTGGATAAGTGTTTTCTTAGTTACTTAACCCCTACAAATCTTGTCTTTTTACGATGTTAAGTTTGGTTAAGTGTTCCTATGGACTTAACCCTCCCATTCTAGCTTAACTGTGTTAAGTTGGTTAAGTGTTACTATGGACTTAACCCTCCCATTCTAGTTAACTGTGTTAAGTGTCTGTTGTAACCTAACCCCACCCATCGGTTTGGTTATCATGTTGAATTGGTTAAGTGTCTTAGTTAACTTAACCCTACCATTCTTGTTCTGGCTATAACTAAATAAATTAAAGCCGCGACCACTCACATTAGACAGATATTGTTGCGATTACTAGAGGTGCCGTTTGGTTCCGGGCAGGTTTACATTGCAACTCAGTCTAACCTCGGGTTAGGCATATTCGTGTTTTCTAAGTTCAAAGGGTTTTGATTAATTTTCAAATAAGGTTTTGAAAGTAACCATCCCCGTCCATCGGATCAGTAAGGGATAGCCAGGGAGAGCAGGAAACATGTATTTTCCAAACCCAAGCCTAGACACTATCATCTCTGTCGCCCTAGAACTTTCTGGTGTATCTATTATTAAAAGGGATGTCATTAATAAACCTTTCTTTTGTATATATATAAATTGTTAACTATTTATCCTCAAAGTTTAACCATTTATCCTCAAATTCCATTTTCCCTTTTTAAATAAATTTGGCCTATACCATATACATTTGCCATGCCCACTAATGGACTTATATTCTAGGCCTAAATCTTGATTTGCCTATCTTACAGTTTATAGCAATTTAGATCCCACATCCTCATTTACAGTTCATGCCAAAACTAGGTTTTATATTCTAGTTTATAGTTTATGCCAAACTAGATTTCATATTCTAATTCACCGTTCATGCCCAAAACTTAATTTGCATACCAACTACCTACTTTGTGACCCATTTAACCATTTACCATTTACGCCCAATGTATGTAAATTATTCACAATTATGCTAATATACTTATCATGCTTAATTTAGCCACCCAATTCTGATTTAATATTCTAATTTCAGTTCATGTCAAAACTAGACTTGTTATTCTAATTTTCATCTTAATAGTCATGCTATAATGTATGTTCCAAAATTATGCCAATTTCCAAGTTTAGTCAATTTCATGTTTTTCCCAAAACGTATTCCCATCGTTCGTATAATCGTGATTCAACCTAGATTATAAATAAATCTAGATTCATGGATAAAAGGGAATGAACCAAAATGCCATGAAAGAATAGACATAATAACTGGCATAAGATGATAATTCACAGGCATATAGATCTAGTAATATTACGACATGAAAAGGGTTGAATAGTATAGGTTCAAGAACATGGGTAGACCTAACTTAATAGGTAAATTCCCAAGATCAAGATCCAAGGATAACTAAGAATAAACTGAAATAGAAAGTCAAGCCTAGATCCAATATAATGCCAGTTTGGGGTACAACATGGTTTTGTAACTACAGTGTCATGGGCATAAATAATAATCTTATATCCATAGTCATAGGCAATAAATCCTCACAGTTAATGAATCACAGTCATAGGCAATGTTCATAGGCAATGTTCATAGTCAAAAAGGCATATGGTTTTAAGGTCCATAGTTTCATAGTCACAGTCTTATTGGTCATCGAATCATAACAGTTCTTAATTAGGTCCAAGGATATAAGCACTGATTCGAATAGAAAGATTTGGCATATTCTTTTATTCCTTTAATTTCATGTCATGAATAGAGAAAATGTTCAAATCTAAAAAGTAACTGACTTACAGAGATTACATTAGATTCGTAGAAAAACAGTCGTTGAAGTCGTTTGAATTTTCACTTGAATCCTAGCTTGTTTTGAATCTCCTCTTGAAAGTCTTGAGCAGCATTTCCTCATCTTGATTTATTTTACATATTATTTTATTTATTATTTAATTTAGAGGAGGAGAAGGAGCCATGTCCACCAAGAATCTTTGCAGCATAAGGTTAGAGAAGAATTGTGAATAGTGAAGGAGACTAGGGGCCGTTTATATAGGATTAGGCGGAAGAATCTAGGCAGAAAACGAGACCAGGTACATCAGAATGCACCCAGGCCCAAAAGTGGGTTTTGCACCCAGGTCGACCCCCAGGTCGACTGCCCAGTCGACCTGGTCGGGGGGGGGGGGGGGTCGACTACCCAGTTGACTCCCCAGTCGACCTGGGTCCTGGGCGGGAATTTTCCCGCCCAGCCCGCTTCTGGGTTTGAATTCGAATTTCGAATTCGAATTTCGAGCTGTTTTCGATTCTGAAAATTCCTGAAACTTTGGAGGGTCATATCTATATTGGAGTTATTATCACTTGCAGAACTCTGATTACTCATGTTGTATAGATTTATTACTCCAACGCCTGCTGTCTCATCCATTTTATATAAATTGGTTGTTATTACTATATTTTTGATCGATGCACTAGGAGTTATATGACAAGTATTGTGTTGTTTTTCTTTAAGTTAACCTTGATAATCACTTTACGATGGTCCAACACCATCGCAGCACACTATTTGGGTGTCAGAGATGTAGAGTTGTCATAATATTTCATGACTCACAAAAATAAAACCTTTTGTTGTTCTTTTCTTTATCAAATACAAATAATCCTTATACAAACATGTTTAGAATTAGGAAAAATATAAAGTATTCTCCTTATACAAAAGCATTCAACTCATATGTTAATTATCATTTAAATCCATTCACTTGCTAAAGATACCTTTTATAATTACACATACAATAAGAAAAGATAATTTTTATCTTTTCATTTTTCTCCTCTCATATGCCATTTATTAATAATTAAACTTGCAATTCAATCTATATCTAGAATTCTATCCATCATCATTTGCATTTCATTATATGAATATCGCTCATACATATCTTACCAGATAAATCTGTCTTTCTATCTTCTATTTCAAAAATAGGTTTTAATTCCATTTATTCAATATTTTAATAAGTTTAAGTAGAAATAACTATTAGGTCCATTATGGAGGAAATATAACATAGGAATATAGACGGATACAGAAAAGGATGAAAAAAGGAAAACCATTTCAATTCAATGAACAAATTTTAAATTGAGAAATTAATAAATGGAAAATTTCTCTCTTTTTTCAACTTTTCCAATTCATGCGATCGGTAAGTTGAAATTGACCACCTAAATATTTCACCATCCTTTTTATAATAACACCCTCTTTTCAACTTTCATTGACAAACTAATAGTGGTGTATTTCAAAAATGGGGTTTTCAGCCTCAAGGATAAAATGAACAAAAAATTGTTCCATAAGGACAAGGGGCTAAAATTATATCCATAAGGACAAGTTTTAGTGTAAAGGGAGGAATTTAGGGACACAATATAATTACTCCCTTTACACGAAAATTTGTCCTTGTGGATAAAATTTTAGCCCCTTGTCCGTATGGAACAATTTTTTGTTCATTTTGTCCTGCATACTATTTTCAAGTTCAAAGAAATTGTCTAAAAAGCATTTTATCAAAAATTTCAAAATTCATAAGGTTTTTCTTTAAAAGCTTTTGAAAGGCTCTTTCCAAATCATCCAATGGATTGTTAAGGAAACATTTTATCAAACTTTTTTCAAGTAGCATAAAAAAATTCTTTCCTTATTACCTTTATCCTTTACAATTTTACTTTCTCCCTGTGGTTAAAAATGCACACATTCCTATAAAAGTTTATTCACCACTACAATCTTTACTATCGTATTTACCAGCATTTTATGTTATAATACCGAAATCCTTATTTCTTGCCAGTGGCAGATCCAGGTTTTTGGTTGAGATAGGAAAAAAGTGCAAGACCAGTCCCATATTACGAGATTACAATAGGTGTAGTGTATAATATATATATATATATATATATATATATATATATGAATATGGGTTGAACTGTTGTAAACAATTGCTGTTAGCATGATTTGGCCCAAATTTCGGGCTGTTGTGGGCTGTTTGCCAAGCCGAGATAGGGCATTGCTTAGGAATCAGGTAGGGATGCATATTAGAACTCAGTTTTTTGTATCAGCATTTCATATTTCCAGGGCGGGCCTTGGCCCTAGCTGGCCTTAAGGTAGATCTGCCCTTGTTCTTGCCTCTATAAACGTCATTTCGTCCGAATTAAATGGTGGTTAATATAAAAGATGTTTTCTTTAAGACATTTATTTGCTTATTCAAATCTTACCTATTTACTTCTTTATTTTCTTCTCATAAATTCCATAATAGCTCATTTGATATTATTAACCCATCTTTTTGCGAGGAAATTACACTTTAGATTTTAATGACTTCTCAATTATCAAGGCAAGAAGTTCGCAGAGTTGATCGATAAGCTTGAAACTTGGTGACAGTTAAGGACATGAAGCTGGGACAAAGAAGATTCACTAAAATAACACTCTTGAGTTAGCTAAGTTTAGATTTACACTTCACCTGAGAAAGAGACTGGTATCCACATTTTTCCAAGAAATAGAGATAAGGAGCAACATGTCATAACATAGCTAAAAAAAAAACACTCCCAACTCAACTAAAGTCACTGGATTACTCAAAATTTCACTTACACAGCCTAATCAACTATTAATGGCGACCCTACATAAATAAAGAGGGGGACTTTTATGGACCACACTCCCTGGAGGTGCTCGACTTTGTCTTAAGACCTTTTCTACTAATTTTCAACCCAAACCGATCTCGCCTTTACCTAAACATATTAGATCTTCTGCATGGGAAAAGGATCTTCTTCTTCTTCTCCCATAGCAAGAATTTTCCATTTTTATTTCTTTCTTTCAATATCATTGTACCTAAAGTGCACATTAAAAAACTTTCTAGAATAGACGTAATCCAGTGTCATCTAGACCACTACAACATCTTATGTTATGTTCGTATTGTTTTTAAATTTGTTCATCATTTCCCTACCACATTTATGTACTTGGATATTGATTGATTTATTGTTTTATTACAAATTGTTTGTTTATGAAAAATTTGGTGCAAATGTTTTTATGTTTTCGTTGAGAATGCTAGCAAGCACTGACTGGAAGAGTTAAAAAATGATTAGTAATAGCCATAATGATAATCACTCAAGGAACTTGACAAGAAGGAACCCCAGCGGCGCCCTTTGGAGGAAATAATTCATCTATCTATATCACCAAATAGGAGAAGCAAAAGATGATGGATAACACAGACTAGAATGTCAAGACAAGAGGAGATGTTGGGTAGATAGAAGGAATTGTGACTTCCATTTAAGGATCGAACAAAACAAAGGAGTCAGAACATCTGGAATACAAATCCAGGATCATAAGAAAGATTTTAAAAGACAAGGAAACTAATTTTAATGACCTTAGCTGATCTCGGACAAACTAAATGGACCAGTAACCCCTTAGAGGGATTGGTGCAATTCCTATGCAACTGCGACATGACTGCTATTCACATTGGCCGGATTTCGGACAGACTTGTTAGCACTATAGAAATTGAAACTTGATCAAATAGGATGTAGAGTAGATTAGAACAATTGGGTCAGGCTTTTGAACCAGTTTAGGGATTGGCCTTATTTCCTCACCTGGTATCAGCATTAGTCTCTATAGATCTAGGAGCAAAGCTCTAGATGAATTTGGAAGGAACATAACAAGAATTGTGTCTAGATTTGAATGTATTACTGCAAATTAAATGGAGAATGTACAATAAGAAGATTATATACCAAAATATTCCCACAAAGTCTAAAAGCAGGACTAGAATGTGGATTAAAGGCTACCAAAAGATGATGATAATAGATTGGTGGACATGATCAAAAGGTTATGACTCACGGCTGATTGTCGAACATGTTTCTGGAAGATGTGAATATGTGTCCATTCATTATTAATATTAGACATGCAAGAAATCCAATGAACTACAAGCTACCAACATTGCTACTATATTGAAGGAAATTAAACCCGAAACTCATTTGATGTAGTAAATTAGACATATGGAAATACTAAGGGGTATCAAAGGAAGTTTATAGCATGGAAAATTCCACTGCACTTGATAGACATTGCTACACTTTGGTTTAGATGATTAGAGAATGGATCTATAAGCACTTGGACTGAATTGACAGGTTTATTTATGAGGCAATTTAGGTCCATTCATGAGACTTAATCATGTTATGTATTTTAACATGGCAAAGAAGATATTGGGTAGGTCCTTAAGGAATTATTTATCTGGGCCTAATATGGAGGTTGCTTGGATGGATAGGTCGGATCCGATAATGGTCCCGCTGATGGCAATATTAGGATTCACATATAATATTGATTCTAAAACATTTTTGGAACAAGATCTTCAAATGGATCTCTTAAAGGTTTACTAAGAAGCTGATAGTTTATTATGATAAAGGATGTTGCAGCTAATCGAAAGAAAGTAAATGCTATTAAGAATGGAGGACAACCCAATAAAGGTTTAGATAACCATAATTTTCTATGCAAAGTGGATGGTTAATATAATGGATTAAAAAGGAAAATGATGAGGCTAGTGAAATCCTTATGTATGTATTTGAACAAATCTACTAAAAGAATATATCTTGATACTCGAGGACGCTTAACATATCTAAGGCCAATGAGTTAGGAACCCACAATACCAAAATGGAGTTTAAAAAATATTGCCTATTCCATGAGATAGTTAGGCATAACTTTAGTGACTATAGGCATTTAAAAGACTTAGTCAAGGAGCTTGGGAAGAGTGGTCAGCTCCCTTAGTTTATTAGAAGCTGAGCCACGATGATGGAATAAGAAGAGGGGTCGTCCATCGCAAACTGAACCAGGGCCATATTTAAGGCCTCAGATCATCATATCCTAAATGAAATGGAACAAACATAAATAACTAATAAACCACATAATAAGAAGGCTAAGTCACTTACATATGCTTGATTTCAGAACTTAGTCCTAATAATTCCTGAGATGATGATAAGCCATGATTCCTAAAGAGTCGCCACTTATTTTGGATTTTTTTTTGAAATTGGTAACTCAAATAAATGTAACATACATATTTATATCCACGCTAAGTGTTAAATAAAATAAGTCATGGTTTCATTGACTAAATAGACATAACATAATTACAATATTTATGTCCCTTTTGTCAAAGAGAAGCTTGTACACTATGGATAATTACATTCCTTGATCAGAGAGTCGAGGATGGAGAACAAACACGCCTTGATAGATGCCTTTGACCAGATATCTAAGTCAAGATAATCAAGTAAGTCCCTTCACTAGGGAGTGACAGAATTGATTTACTTACAGTAGTTATGTATGGAATTTAATTAGGAAAAGTCCATAGAGACTTTGCAGTCTATACCGATCATGAATGCCACAACTTTCCCCACTTACGTGATTCAAGTGGAAGATGTAAGTCAGTTCGATGGAGTGTTACATGATCGACGAACTCATCATTAAGGGTGGATTGGGCTTAGAAAAAGCCTAAAGAGACTCCTATCGGCTTAGGAGAACCATTAACATTATAGCTTTCTCAATTGCCGTGTTAGGATTGGAGTGCAAAGAGAAGGCCCCTTTGAAAGAAAGTGACGGGATTGACTTATTTGACATCAAGGTATAGATTATGCTTAGCAAAGGACCATAAAGACTATGGATCAATCCATAAAGGCCCCACACCTGGATATTTGTACGGAGAGTCCTCAAATACGAATAATGATATGGAGAAATCATAAATCACCCTGAAGAGTTTACGAATTTGATTATTAGTTTGAAAAAACTTAGATTTGGATAATGATCCAATGAAATCGATGGATTTGGATATAACTTAATGAGGTCATAGATTAGAATGATAACCTTAAACCACCTCGAATTGGTAAATAACCCGGAGAGGCTGCAGACTTAGATTCATGTTTCATATGATATGGACATGGACTATGAAGTCGAGAAATCACAGGACTTGGCTATGTATTCGGAACACTATAGGATTCGATTTGATATTAACTTATATATCCGCTTATAGATTGTTCAAAATTGGATTATACAAAGCATGACTTCCATTTGCAAGGAAGGACTTCGCAAGGAATTATTATCCCACTTTTTTGTAAGGCCACTACACATTGGAAGTGGTTAATTGGGCTTTTTAATTTCCAATGTAGGAGGATGAAAAAGATGTTTGATCGACTCAAAACTCGGGTATGGATAAAGAGATGAAGCAAAAACCCTACAAATAAATGCCACGCTGAAATTGGCTTATTATGGATTCCCACTTCACTTGGAAAGGGATTAGTATTAGTCCCTTTTTTTTAAAGAGCTAGGGATCAGATTACCAGAACTCGATAACACATAAAAACATTCCAACTTAGCAGAAGCCGCTCGATCACTCAAAATTTCACCTATGTGATTTATCGACTAGCATTGGAAAATCGACACAAATGAAGAGAAGGACCTATAATAAGGGTCCACCCTTCGAAATTACCACTCAATGGATCAAAGTCAATCTCTTTAGGGATTGATTCCAATTCCTGAAATTGAATGTGATTTTGTCCCATGCTCTCAGATGTTCAACTTGGTCTTACGACATTTTCTACAAACTTTCAACATGATCTAATTTCGTTTTCATTTATAAATACTATATCTTTTACATAGGTAAAGGAATATTCTACTTCTCTTATGATTATATCTAACATTTTGATTTCTTTCTTTCTTTCAATCTTATTGTAATAGTATTCTTTTTAAAATATAAATAAAAATAGTACTTCCTAAGTTAGACGTCGACCAAAGTTAGCTGAATCACTACAAAGATTTTATCTTCTTCTAACTGCCGTTAATTTTATTTCTCTATTGTATTTCTTCTTTTGAATTCCAATTGATTATTGATTTCATTAAACTTGGCTATCTATGGAAAATTTAGCACAAACAAATATACATACACACACACACACACACACATATATATATATATATATTGAAATTTTGTGTAACTCTTCTTTTGTTAATCATTTTGTACTTGTTAAGTTGGGAGTTACAACCTTTCCATCTACTATTTCTATCTTTATTACCAAATATGCTTATAGATCCCATAATGATAACAAAGTATAAGTTAAGTCATAGGAGTCATTCGTTATTATGCCTTTAATGCATTTCCATAAGTTTGAGGCAATGCACTTCCTAATCTATTTCAATATATATGTTCCCTGCTCCGTGGGTAATCGGAGCATGAGTAGAGATTTAATCTATTTAGTATTTCAACACATAGTACTCTCGTCCATTCTTTCGAATATGGTCACAACCATTTTTATAGTTGGAATTAGAGTTATGCGTAAATAAATTCAAGCACATATATATATATATATGCATATATAGTAGGATATTTGGAAAATACTTTTCAAAAATAACAAATACTTGCCTCGCATGTGTACTTTTCTCAATAGATCTAGTGATCTAAGCTCTTGTGACGACTGCCTATGACTCCTGCACTTAACAAGAGGAATAATGCACTGAAAGACGTTCTAGGAAGTTATGGATGATCATCGAGATGTAAAACACATGAGAAACCTGTTGTATAACTCACAGCGCAAGGATAAAATATAATAGAACTATACAACAGATAGAAATATTGGAGCATCATATAATAAACTTTCAAAACTTTCATAACACCTTGAAAGATTATCCATACATCATTGGAAACATCAAAGTTTGTACATGAAGCCTCACTACATACACTTTCAAAGAGCAGAAACAAAGGTACTATGCAATGGCAAAGTGATAAGCTAGCCTCCTACTTGCCACCGCACATCAACATTGTCTTCACAAATCACCTATCACCCACCATCTAGTCTTCCCATCCAAAACCGGAAGAATAGCCCAAGGTAATAAAAGGGAAACATAAAACCTTGAGTCAAACAATAGTCTTGGTGAGCGATAAAATAGCTATCTAACATCATCAACAAAGTATATGAGAATAGGTAAACTAACAAACCAATCTACCAAACACCGTAGAAAGACCCCGAACCTGTCTTTCCCACCTCTGACAGTGATAACATTTACAAAAAAGCAATTGTGCAAGCAATAGTTCAATCATGACAACTAGGGGTAACCAGATAGTAGCATAACAAACTAGAGATAAAACCAATAGACCATTCACCCTTCACAATCGGGGTACGATGGTTTAGGTAAGACGCCAAATGGATGTTTAGATTGTTTTCTTTAGGGGCAGTTGTTTAGCTCTTGTAGTCCTTACTAGTTGAGGGAAGGGCCTAGGTAGGGCCATAGCCACCATGAAAACAGACTGTAGGAATATCTATAGAGGCTCTTAAAGACGGGCCTGTTCAGATATGGAAAAGCTCCCGACTGAGTTCCGTGTTTCTTTCATCGTCCTGCCATGGAACTTGACGCACATTAGAGGATGTGCGATTGAGGTAACGAGATACAATTATAGTACGTACATGGTACAGTCTAGATACATGGATGATTGCTTTGGGTGATGTATCGTATACTTGAGGGCATTACTTCGGAAAGAAATCTAATTTGATCGATGATGGCAGTCCGTACGCTTACGTAGCATTGTAATGACAGATATATGCGGAACATAAGATTGTTATATAGAGATACATACGTCACTCCGGCGTAAGATGAGGTAGTTCTTACTTTTTAGTAGTATTACGAGGGAGACTGTGCGACTGGTGTATCATGGGTTGTACCTCAATATTAAGGGGTAGTTAAAGATATACCATATTAGGTTAATCCACTGGGAAGTAAATGGGTACTACATTGTGTATAAGCGTTGAGTGCCGTTAACCCAAGTAACCTAATAATCAAGAACATGTAATGGAACGGTATTTATAGGGTCATTCTATTTCTATTATAATAGTATTGGTGCGATGTAGAGAAACATATTTAAGAAGCGCAATATATTCTGTTCAAACTTATCTTTCTCAGTTCACACTTATCCTTGTTATTGTTATCTTGTTCTTCCAGTTTTTATATACCTGTCATGATACTTTTATTTATTTATATTTAAAATTAACTGGACTCGCCAGACTTTATGTATGACCCTGTTTGTTTCCTCTACTCTCTCTTCCGTTCACCGCCCCCAAGGTTCTCAGGGTGGGAGTTCTTAGAGTAGATTTGGATTCTTTCAACTTAGCTTGGATTTTGGATATTGATGTGCCGCTTTGACTTCTTATCAACTATCTTATGGCTTCGCAAGGGAAATAGTTTTATGCTTTTGTATTCTGATATTTTTGGCAAGACATATTATTAATGTAATTGGTCATTTCAAACTTATAACGTAAACTCAATATTTGGGACCATGATGTTTTGATTTAAATAAAGTTTTTAATTCCACTGCTATTTTACATATTTGTCTTGTGATATTATGCTCTTACTTACCTATAACGCTTCACGAAACCTAATGTCATTCTATATTGAGTGACATTAACAGACGTGGGTTGTGACATTTGGTATCAGAGAATATGGTTATAAGACTGAATAAAAAATTCTGAAAATGATTTTCAAAAAGGTCTCAAAAACAAAGTATTTTAAAATAATAAGTCTTTTTTTGAAAAGTATATTTCCCAAAGCCATAAATATCTTCTTAATTCTCCGCTTGATTCCTTTTACTTTTTGTTTGGGAAACCGTTTCTTCCCGAAAGGGTATCCCCATTTTGGCATGGTTCTGTAGGCATGTTAAAACTACGTTACATGTCAGAGGTCAAAGAAGTGCGCAACCTCTATCTTAACCACAGTAGTTTCACCTGTGGCTTATTTTCTCTCAAGCCTCGTAAGGATTTCTGTGCGAGGGAGGCAACTTTCAAGAGACTTGTTAGCATGTTGCACAAGGATGGTAAAAAGGATAATAAGGGAGTTGGGGCTAAGGAGCACAGACCAAAGATGAAAGAAAATGGTAGCTTATGAAGGGAATATATATGAAAGAAGAAAAGAGGAAATACCATAATTACGAAATGGTGGGTAATCTGAAAAAGGATTGCAGAAAGAGGAAAGGCTTTTGTTTCTACTTTGGTAAGGCATGTCACCTTATTGAGGAGTGCCCAAAGAAACAAGGACAAGGCCAGATGGCAGGAACTTCTAGAGGGCAAGCTAATGTTCTCATAGCTGGAGGACAGGATAGGGGTAGGAAAGTTTCCATCGAAGGTTTAATTTCTATTTCTAATCATCCTAATGGGATTCTATTTTTGGCACTTCACATTCTTTTATATCTAATCCTTTAGTTGAGTCTATGCACCTAGATACTAGTATGGTTTTGGATCCCGTCATTGTCTCAAATCCCATTGGAGGTACGAGTCATTTATCGATGTTTTGTCAGAGTTTGAGAATCTCTGTGTTAGGCGTCGATTGTGACACATATATTCTTGATTTCATAAGATACAGTTTGATTCTAGGGATGGATTGGTTAACCATATATGGAGCCATTCTAGATTATGATAGGAGGGTCGTTAGACTTTTGACTTGCCATGGGAAGACTCTCGAGATTTCTTTTGACGCCAAAAGGGTTTATCATACTTATTCTCCTAGAACCTCTTGATATATTTATCGATGATTTGCAATCTGTACCAATAGTTGTGAGTACCCTGATGATTTGATGAGGTTTGGGGTTTACCCCCGAGGCACGAGATTGTTTCCGCATATACTTGGTGGACAATGCAAAGCCATTTGCATTGCCTTTGTGACATACGACTCCTAAAAGAAAAGATAGGACTTTGCAAGCAAGTAGGGGAGCTATTTGAGAAGAGACTTGATAGGTGAATCATATCGGGATGGGAAACCTATTAAAGATAGTCCTTAAGGAAGCCCATCATTCTAAGATGTCTATTCCTCCAAACGGCGATAAAATGTATAGAGTTCGAGGTAGTGGAGCCAAACTTGCGAGAGGAAGTAAAAGTAGAGAAGGAAGAAATGATTGGATGAGTTCCGACTTGCATACTTAGATCAGAGGTTAAGAAATTGTGCAACAAAGAAGTGAATCTAGTAAGAGTGCGATGGGGAAAGGGCTGCGAGAACGCTACTTGGGAGGCTGAAGACAAGATTCACGCTTCATATCCTTTACCTTTCGATAATATGTTCTTAACTTCTTTTTCCAATCTTTGAATTAATACTTATATCTATCGTTTGAATATCTCCTATCGATCGAGTCTTTAGGTAGAAAACTAATGAATGTAAACATGTGTTTGTGACATGTTATGTTTGACGGATGCAAGTGTTTGCTAGTGATTGATCGTGGATGCATACACACACACACAATAGGCACTAGATCGGCTCAATCACTTACATACTGCATATGGATGTGCATGCATTTTTTTAAGTTTTTATGGATGAAAATGGGTGTATCGTTACATTGATGTTGCATTTGGATGGATGATTGTGCACATATACAGAACCAATTTAAATTTTTCATTTTAACTATTTTAATGGATTTTGAATATTTAAAATGATTTATTTTAAATAATAACGACTAAAAATTTATTTTAATCAAAGTTAGAATGAATAAATTTATTTCAATTATAAAACGAGCCTGAAATGGCGCGGTAGTTTGAAAATTCGGTTTCGAATTTCAATTTAATATATAGAATTCATTTTAAATCAGAATTGGACGAAACAAGAAATATTCGAATCTATTCAATAATATCTTTCTAACGAAAGTGAAAAACTGAGATTTCATAATGAGAATTAAAAGATATGTCCAGTTTAAAATTCAAAGTAGTCGCTATGGAATTTACATATATTTTATTATAATACATAGCCCTTAAAAATAGCCATTTTGCTAAAGACTTCCGTTTTCGACGAAACCACTTTTGTTGGATCCGTAATGTAAAATTATTGCTAGATTCAATTTTCATAATTTTTGGAATTAGTATATGAGCGTGGCGAAAGAAAACGTGTTTTGTCAATTTCAGTTGAATTAGATCGACCAGAAATTGGCCATTTTTCAAACGGTCTCCAAATTCGACGAAATTAGTTTTGTTAGGACCGTATCCTCAAAACATAGCTAGGTTTATTTTTCAGTAATTTTTGGAGTCAGTACGTAGCCGTGGTAAATTAAAATGTGCATCCAAATTGAATATATGTTGATTTATATTTTAATTTTGACAAAAACTGATCAAAACAGTCGAACTGGCTTACGGGACATATCCCATTGCGTTCAAGAATGGGGGTAATTAGCTAGGGATGACAGTCGTTGGGTTACATTTGGAGTTTGTGACAATTTTGGTTTTAATTAGGAATTAAATAAAATAAATATATACCCCCCACATACCCGGTCAAACCCTAGAAAATTAAAAACACTTTCAAACAAAAATCGCGCCCCCTTTCCAATAGACGACAGAAATTGCTCGAATCCATTTCATCGTTCAAAATCCACGTAGAAATTTGAAAGCATTCTTCAGCAAAACCCTTGAGCTCTTAGAGCTCTTCGTGATGTACGGAAGTGATCGATCATCGTTGGCCAGAGCGACCAGATTCCTCCCACGCAGGCGGCGCAAATTGTGGCCAATTACTAGAGCTAGGAGGCATTGCGACTCAGGAGGCTTGGGCTGTGTTTAGACGACGTTAAGAGGGTGGTTGTGGAGCATTCAGATCGGCCGACGACGGCTTCCATTGGCGGCGGTGGACGGAAATAGGAGTCAAGCATTTTGAAAGGGGGTCGGCCCTGATTTGTTTGAGCTATGTAATTAAGGTAATTAATTTAACTAATTAATTAGTTATTAATTAATTTAGTTTAGCTAAATTTTAGATTTTTGTATGAATAAAAATGAGATTTTTTATATAAAGAGCATTGAAATAAAAACGGGATTTTTTTTATATGAAGAATATTGAAATAAAATTGATATTTTTATATAGAAAGAGCCTTGTTTTAAAAATGTAATTTTTATTATGAAAGAGTATAAAATAAAAATATGATTTTTATATAAATAAGTTTAATAAAAATATAATTTTTATAAAATAAAGTTGTTAATAAAAATATGATAAATATAAAATAACATAAAAAAATTTAAATAGAAAAAACTTTGTTTTTAAAATAAAAATAGCAATATAAAAGTGAAATATATATAGCATAGATAAAAATATGATTTTTATATATAACTTTGTTTAAAAAAAAATACAGATAGCATGGATTTTTAAAATAATTGTAACATGGTTTTAAGAATTATAAAAATATGATTTTATAGAGTAAACTAATTTATAAAAATGTGATTTTTATTATATATAGCATTATATAAAAATGTGATTTTTATTGTATATGTAGCATTATTAAAAATGCGGTTTTAAATATATATAGGCCTATTTAAAAATATGATCTTTAAAAATATATAAAGCATTGTCTTTAAATTTAAATGTAGCATTGTTTTTAAAAATATAAATAACATGATTTTTAAAAGAAATAACACAGTGTAAAAATGTGATTTTTAATATATATATATATATAGAGAGAGAGAGAGAGAGAGCTGTAAAAATGTGATTTTTAGTAGATATACCGCGTGAAACAGATTGCGATGGAACTGACTGGAAACAGAACGGAATCCAAATCGTCCATTAAAGAATTACAGAGTGGAAATCAAAGGTGAGAAACCCTTCTCACTTAATTTATTTTATAGTTAGAAATGTTTTAGGTTACAGATAGGTCTTAGAAGCCCTCTACAGAGTGGAATTCGATTTGGTAATAATCGAAGTGAGCTTCTGTGGAGGAAGACTATTAATATATATGGAATTTAAAAGGCTTTGTTGTTATTCCATTTATGTTATAGTCGGATACGGAAATTGATATCGATTATATATTGATCTGTTTTTCCATGAAGATTCCATAATTAATGGAATGTGATTTTGGGTTTATCGTGAACTGTGTTTTATATGACATTGGTTCTTTAACCCAGTTAAAGATAGGATTACATGTCTAACATTGTATTTTGAACTGTATTGTTGATCTCTGCTAAATATATATCTGTTTGGTGGCGGAGAACTTATTCTCTTGCTTAACACCCTTCCCTAAGACGTATGAGCTCAGAGGTTATATATCAGTAGAAATCAATGGTACAGTATAGACTGTTGATGCGACATGTTTGATTTCCCAAAGTTAAACAATCATTAATATTGATTTTTAGGAAGATTAAAACTAAGTGTAGTTTTAATGAATCTTTAATTAGATTGAAATGAGAATGTGATAATTTAAATTATCAAATTTTGGAAATGATCGAGAATGGAGTACCACTAGTTTTACTCCAAGTGATAGTTAAATCTTTAATTAGATTTGAACGTGAAATGGTAATTAAAATTACCAATAACACCGTGGTGTTAGATATGGATTATCACTAGTTTTTCTCCATAGGATTAATAGGTTGGGATTTGGAAATATAATAAATGATTACTTTGGTAAGGTTTGATAATCCCGGCTAGTTTGGATGAACCTTAATTTGGTTTGAATTGATATCTAAAGGAAGATTAAAGAATAAATTTAAAAGAATTTATCTTTGATAAAATTAATGGGAACCTTTCCCTAAAGATATGAATATTTTAATAAAAGATTATTTTGGATTCGAACGAGGCATATGTTATGTTTTTATAGCACTTGATTATAAAATACGTGAATTATTCGGAAAGGCTGGGCTTATACCCATTTTGAATAATTTATACGATGATAAGTCGACGATGAAGATGGTTGTTGAAGATCGGAGTCCTTCACATCGTTTGGATGATTACTGATGTCTTGATTGGGCTATACATGCAAGATAAGATAATAAATGGTGATCGTCCAAACATACTTAGAGATCGACCAGATACGCGAGTACCTCTCTTCCGTATTAGACATATGGAATGAGTAATAAGGTGCCTCCAGTTTCGTTCGGACCCAGAACGAACTTGTAAATGGATGTGTGTCTGACATTGGATTTTGTTCTGTGTTGATTGATCTCTATTAAATATATATCTGTTTGGTGGCAGAGAATTCATTCTCTTGCTTAACACCCTTCTCTGAGACATACAAGCTCAGAGGTTATACATCGATAAACATCAATCGCATGGCACGAATTGCCTGTGTGGCATGCTGAGATGCAGACGATCAAGGCTTCTGTTGAAAAGCAGAGTCTTGTAGTTGATGATCAAAGCACGACTTTAAATAGCATAACTTTGTGTATAGTGTTAATTCGCGAGCCTCACACCCCGGTGTGAACTAGAAATGGGAGGGGACCTCAAGGAGGACATGCGTTTCTTTCTAGTTAGGAGTTGTGTCATGGTATGGAGCCAAGACATTTAACTTATGTGGATGATGGAAAGCGAGGCGCCTTAGATATATCGTTCATTACGGGGCCGATGGATGACATGGATGACATACTGACCATACTTACGTCCTAGAGGGCAGGGAAACACATTGTTCAGGAATTAGTAATCGTCAAACGTACGAGAGGATTGACCCTGACGCTCCAAGTACTCACCTGAGTCTGAGTCCTGAGACATGGTAGGCTAGATTATCTCTAATCAGTAAGGATCATCCCTTGCCTTGGTTCACAGATGGAATCCAGCTTCCAATACGATATTGTGCGGTTTTAATTGTAGAACTAGTATAGCGACATGATAGATGGCACCCATGCCGTCTATGATTGATACGTTTATATTTGAAGTTGTTTTTAAACACTATGCACTTATTATAGTACCAAATGATTTGATTTAAATGTACCAAGCATGTTTGGCTATTATAAGGGAAAACTCTATCCTTCGGCTTACGTTGCATGTTGTGATGGGACCTGAGTCTTATAATTGCTTCCTTTTTCCAAAACGTATTGCGCTGTTTGTTATATGCACTGGTATTCTTGGGAGGAAACCCGTTCCGCGTTATACGGCATGGTCCCTTGATTTACTTTATTTTTAAGTAAAGATTTAATAACTGTTTTAGTTCTCACACTAGTCATATGACTGAACTAGAGATCATTGTTTTGACCTAAACTCTGAGTGCCCCTATTTTCCACACGGGCAGCTACTAGTTGGTCTTTTGCAGATATTATTTTCACAGGATCCTGGATTTATAGCTGGAGCTATATTCGGAACACTATGTATCCGTGTATCTCTTACAGTTTTATTATGTATTGATTTTCTGCTGCTTTGTAATTTGAATCTCTAATATTTATCAAATACATATTATTTATTCATACTCTGTTATATTCGTGTACTTTGACATAAATTGTTGTAACAACAATGAATATTTCTTCTATTGTGTTTTGATTTGTCGTGTTCTCAACTCAATTCGGGCTTTTCCGCAGGGCGAGTTTGGGTTGTTTAATCGTGGTATCGGGGCTTTGGTTTACAAAGCTTGAGAACAAGGCACGTTAGAACCAAAAGAAAGAATTCATCAGAGATTGGATTAGTAATATCCAATAAGAATGCCTCGTTAGAGATAGGATCAGTAGTATCATAGAATGAGTTGAAAAACTATTATTTATTAATAAAAATGAAAACAATTTTTGTTTTGAAAATTTAAACATTATGATTCATATTTGAATATTTATTTTAGATTGAATTTAGACTATCCGGTATATGGTGATTTTGAATATACGTCTGATCCATGTGTATACGAAGCCTTAGATATACTGGATAGATATAGAATCACAATCTAGTCGCTTGCAGATGATTTTGATGATTGACGTATCATCATCAGATTCTATGTTCGAGTTTCGAAAGTGTTATATCAATATATATCCAATTGACTGGTGTGAGAACCAAAATTAGATAGGGTTATTGTTGTGAATTGGCATCAAAAACATGATTTTGAACATTTACATCAAAGTTATGAATTTGAAAATTTAATCAACTAATTGATTGATGGTTGTGTTGTATGATAATTAGTTTGACTAATTAAAATTTTGAACTATAAATAAATGGAAAGGTAAATTTAGCGAAACTTTGAACTGAATTGGAAATTGTTTGAAATTGCATACATGTACATATATATATATATATATATGTGTGTGTGTGTGTGTGTGTGTGTCGACAGGTCATGGAAAGGAAGCTAAGAAGAGGAATAAAATTGTATGCCCGACAAATAGGTACATGTTTACTAATTTATTGGGTTTTGATGATTTTAAGAGCCGATTGGCTAGCTGCTTGGCTTTTTCCTTTTCTTCTGAATAGGTGAGTACCTTGTGAGACAAGTTGGGGTTTTAAAGGTCTAACCGTACAAAGGAGGTTATGGATAAATTTTTTGAAATTTAGGGTGTTAGCCAAATGTTTGAAAAATTAGAAAATTCTTAGAAACGAAAAAGTTAAAGATTGAAAGTTAGAATGGAAGTTGATTTGGTTAGTTGAACAACTTTCAATTTTTTTATTTTAGGCATTTTAATGGATTTTGAATAATTAAAATGATCTATTTTTAATAACGACTAAAAAATTATTTTAATCGAAGTTAAACGAATAAATTTATTTTAATTATGAAACGAGCCTGAAATGGCGCGGTAGTTTGAAAATTCGATTTCTAATTTCAATTTAATATATAGAATTCATTTTAAATCAAAATTGGATGAAAAAAAAATATTTGATTCTCTTTAATAATATATTTCTGACGAATGTGAAAAAATGAGGTTTCATAATGAGAATTGAAAGATATGTCCAGTTTAAAATTCAAAATAGTCGCTACGGAATTTACATATATTTTATTATAATATATAGTCCTTAAAAATAGCCATTTTGCAAACGACCTCCGTTCTCGACGAAACCACTTATCTTGGATTCGAAATGTAAAATTATTGCTAGATTCCAATTTTCATAGTTTTTGGAATTAATATGTGAGAGTGGCAAAAGAAAATGTGTTTTGTCAATTTCAGTTGAAT
The DNA here is from genome assembly GCA_030737875.1 of Allium sativum. Lineage (NCBI taxonomy): Eukaryota > Viridiplantae > Streptophyta > Magnoliopsida > Asparagales > Amaryllidaceae > Allium > Allium sativum. The sequence continues at coordinate 11,152,577 of JASFAX010000035.1, forward strand.
TAGATCGACCATAAATTGGCTATTTATCTAACGGTCTCCAAATTCAACGAAATTAGTTTTGTTAGGACCATATCATCAAAACATAGCTAGATTTATTTTTCAGGAATTTTGGAGTCAGTATGTGACTCCGGTAAATTAAAATGTTTCAAATTGAATATACAATGGTTTATATTTTAATTTTGACAAAAAATGATCGAAACAATCGAATTGGCTAATGGAACATATCCCATTACATTCGAAGTAGAGGTAATTAGCTAGGGATGATAGTCGTTGGGTTTGATTTGGAGTTCGTGACAATTTTGGCTTTTAAAAGGAATTAAATAAAATAATATATATATATACACCCACATACCCGTCAAACTTTAGAAAATAAAAAAAACGGTCAAACAAAAATCGTGCCCACCTTTCCAACAGACAACCGAAATCTGTCGAATCCATTTTTGTAACAACCCGGATTCCGACCGACCGAATTTTTCAAATTATATCTATCGAAACCCGAGTTGGGTGCTCTGGTATCCTGCAGAAAAAGACATAGATAAAAAACATGTTAGAATTCATAAAGCATCTCACAGCGGAGGAAATAAAGTATAATATTCAAATATTGCTTTACCTTATTAACAATACTGTTAACTAGTATCCAAAGCTATACCATCTCTGTTATGAACCTAACCTGGAAGTATGTAATAAGGATGGAGTCAAAACTTAAGTTCTGTGTGATTGGACTTAGAATAAACTTATGTATAATCCTACATATACCGTTCAGTTCCATTTTCTTGGTTATTAGGTTGTTAACAATGTTAGCTCTTTTAGCTATACTCATGCCCTACTAGTAGGTTAACCTAATACAACGTATATGTAGATACCCCCAACTCGTCAAATCCTTACCATGTATATATACAGTCCCTTGCCGTATGTCGTACGGTCTTCATCATGTAAATCTATACTACTTTAGTGTAGTGCCACCATTCTCGAAACCGTTTGGACTGCTACTTTCGATCTTGCTAGATTCCGTGTATCATCTAGATCTAGTCTAATGTTTACTATCGAGTGCTTGCAAGATTTAGCCAGGGTTTACGCTACCCAGGGCCACTAGGGTTTATGCTACCTATTGAACGCTTCTCAGATTCAGGGTTTTCGCGACCTTGGTCCAACTAGTGATTATGCTACCTATCGAACGATGCCCCCTAGTCTAGAACACACTACCCATAGCGATGTATGTTCCTAGACTTTCCCCACGTACGTGTCGTGAATCGTTATCGATGTCTAGTTGCACATGTCCTCTATATGTGCGGCCTGAGTCCCGTGGCAGAGCTAATCAAGAAACACGGAACTCGGTCGGGGGTTTTAAGTTATCTGCCGATGCAAATGCTAAGGCCTGTTTTTATCTGTGTGTGGCTATGGTCCCACTTGACCGCTCCCTCAACTAATGAAAGGCACCCAAGAAAATCAAGAATGAGAACTATTCGCAGGCCCCTTATGCCCACAAACCTATTGGCCAAACCTCACCCATAACTAGATAGCAAGTATATGGTCTGTTGGAGTTCTCCGCCTTTCCTCTTTATGTACTCGATTGACTCAAGATGGTAGGTAGACGACGACGTGCTATCACAAGGCTAAACAAGATATCGCCGCCTCACGCTGACCCATCCTAGCCTTTAGGTTGCTTATTTTGCAACCAAGGCATACCCTTGGCTCTTCTAACGTAGACCTTAACCTCTGTGAGCCTCAGAAGATCATCTGCAACCTCACAGAGGGATACCAAGAGTACCCTCACGTCCCCTCGAAGCCGCGTGCTTCGTAACCCGGTTCGTTGGAGCCTTCTTCATGATCAGATGGACATTCTCTCCTCCTCGTGTTCTACTTGGCTTTCTTGACTAAGGTTCACTACTTAGTTCTCTTAACTAATGTTTACTACTTAGTTATCTTAATCATTCGTTTTCTTAACTAAGGTTTACAACTTAGTCCTCTTAACTAAGGTTTATTACTTACTTCTCTTTCTCGTTATTTGCTTCGTTCTCTTAACTAAGGTCTATTACTTGGTTCTCTTAACCAAGGTTTGATACTTAGTTTCTGTTACTTAGTTCTCTATAACTAAGGTTTGTTACTTAGTTCCTTTTAACTAAGGTTTACCAATGAATTCAAGCATGACTTAAGTTCTCTTTATCAAATGATAGTGTACGGGTGTTCTCCCACATTCTTAGATTAACTTATCTCATGGTATAAGTCGTCCCACCCTTCGAGTTTGGTATTACATCTTAAGTCATATTCATTTCTTATCCCTAGGATAATTTTATCTATTATTTAATCTTATCATTCCCCACTTTTCCTTGCTTTGATACTGTTATTGGTTAAGTTTAGCCATGTGTCCAAGTTGACGTAACCCCCAGTCACATACTCAATTCAACCCATTCATCATGTCAAATTGGTTAAGTATTATCTATCAGTTCATGTTGACATAACTTACCCATATATCATGTCAAATTGGTTAAGTGTTATCTCATCTTCCTTATCGTTTCCTATAACTTATCTTGTCTCATAAGTTATAATTTCCACCTATTATCCTTTCTTGCCTTATTCAAGTATATTTATAATAGGTTATTTATCATTCCTCATTTCTTGTCATTTATTTTAGATTTGACTTAAGCCTTCCATTTACTTAACCCGTTACATAAACTTTACCCAATTCAATTAACTTATGATACCGTTACGTGTCCTATTTGGTTAAGCACATCTAAATTTTTGTTTCACATGTCACCCGTGTCCCACTTAACCCTCCTTATTATAGATTCCGTGTCTTACACATGTCTTACTACGGTTAAGTCTACCCTAGTCATGATCTACATGTCATTTATATCACCCACTTAACCCTCTAACCGTACCCATGTCACCCACATGTCTTATTATGGTTAGTATTTCTTAATTTATTTATTATGCCGTAATGATGTATGACCTCTCACATTAGACGTCCGTTCGTGGCTGCTGGATTTACCGAGCGGTTCTGATCAGTCTCACACCACAAACACGCCTAACCTCATGTCATAAACCATTACGCCTCTAGTTCTTGCCATTGACCTCTCACATTAGACGTCCGCTTGTGGTTGCTGGATTTGCTGGGCGGTTCTGGGCAGTCTTACACCACAAGCGCGCCTATCCTCGTGTTATAGGTGTTCATTAACAATCGTCTTTCACCCCAACCCCAAATTCATGTCATGTGTTCTAAATTCAACTTAATTACAATTCATCTTTTTATGCCTATTTCCAATTTGTCATCAAATACACCAACTACATAATAGTTAGCCAAATTTCATATTACCCAAATTATCCAATTATAGCCAAATTCACCAATTACCTGTTATTCATACCCAAACCTGCCAATTTCCATTATACAATTATTCCCAATCTCATATAATCAATATTTTCCCGATATATATATATATATATATATATATATATATATATATATGTGTGTGTGTGTGTGTGTGTGTCCCAAAATTCCCACGTTCATGCATATAATCTAATTCACCCTCTAGGCTTATTTTCCAAGTCACAAATAAATTTCACCAACCCATATTATCCAATTACATGTTGTTAATATTAAATTACACCAATTCCATATCCAATGACAATTTTGTCAAACTTACATAAATTCAGCACTACAGATTATATTCCTTGACTGCATAAAATAGATTATGCCCAATATATGCAACAACAATTGTTATGCCACAAATCCCAAAATTACAGATTATATTCCTCGATCGCATGAAATAGATTATGCTCAATATTCCCATATTCCAATCGTTCGTATTGTATAATAAGATTTCGTCTAGGTTCGAGATAACCTAGATCCAAAAATAAAAAGGGGAAGGAGGATAAAAGAGCAATTATTAATCATGAATCTTGCATTGAATTAATAACCGGGGAATGATGAACAAAAATAATTCTATTATACAACAAATTTATTATAATTCCACTCACCCTGACTGGATTAGGGAAAATAAATGATTTGTTGATGTAGAATGCTGATATAATCTTCTTATTTGATTGTTGGTAAAGAGCTTGAATCATTGATGAAGAATTTTTCTTCTTGATTTGATTAAACTCCGAAGTCGATGAAGAACTTGCAATTTAGTTTGAGGTTCTGGGGCAGCGGCCATGTTTGGTTGAAGTTTTCCAGCATGGATGTAACACCCCACGTCCGTTAGTGTCACTCACAAAGGGAATGCACTAAGTTCTGTGGAGCATTTTGGGTAAAAGACGCAGATAAATTACAAGACAGACAAATATTAAACAGCGGAAAATAGAACTTAAGATTTATTGATAAAATAGTCTGTACAAGATTCTTTTACAATATCAGAGTATCATCTGTCTTTACAAAATGAAGAAGCATAAAACAACATTTTATATTCCCCAATGTAGCAAGAGCCAGCCATAGCATCTGAAAGAGAATCCAAGGACGACTTCGTCAAATCTTCAAGCTGGGGAAAGAGCAACGGTTCAATCTAATCCTGAGTTATACTATTCCCTCCTCAACTACCTCGGTGGGGAGGGGGGGGGAACGAAAGAAAAGAAGCGAAAGAAAAACAGAGTCAGGCATAAAGCCTGAGTAAGTCAGTAACTTCTAGCATGTGAACAGGGAAAAATGAAACGACATGAATTAACTGAATACAAGACAATACCATGATGATAGGGTCAACAGGATAAGATAAGATTACCACAAGATATACTAAGGCAAGATAAACTGGATATACTTTAATACTTTCTCTGCTTCGCTATTACCTTATTATTCTGGTTTCTATATCTCTGCACCGCCTAACTAGTGTCCCTACTAGTAACGATAACGTGATCCCAATACCTGTAGTTTCCGTCGCCTTCAGGCATCCATTTATTATTTAATTACCTAGATCTAATCTAGGGTTTTCTATCAAGTGCCTTCTAGATTCAACTAGAACTTATGTTATTTTTCTGAATGCTTCTTGGATTCAAGGTTTATGCCACCTAGTTCCAAACTAGGGATTATGCTACCTGTCGAACGATGCCCTTTAGTCTAGGACACACCACCTAGGGTTGTACATGTTCCTAGACGTTTCCCATGCGTGTATCGCGAATCGTTATCGCTTGTCTAGATGCACATGTCCAGTAATGTGCGGTCCGAGTTCCGCTGTCAGGACTACTCTAGAAATACGGAACTCGGTCGGGAGCTTTCAATATCTGCCGATGCAGATGCTAAGGTCTGTTTTTCCACTGGTTATGGTCCCACACGACCCCTACCTCAACTAATGGCGATGCTAAGATTCGTATGTCGTTGCTCGAGGTTTGTTGATTTAGCCTTTGAATTCTTCACTTTGATTTGAATCTTCTCTTGAACAGATTTGAGCAGCATCTCCATGTCTTGAATTTATAATTTATTTTAATTATTTAAAGAAAATTTAGAGGAGGGGAAGAAGCCATGAATCTTAGCAGCATAAGGATAGAAGAGAATTGGTGCAAAGAGAATGAAGACTAGGGCTGTTTATATAGCTGCTCAAGACCTTATCATACACACAGTTAATTTGTGAATCTTAATGTCACAGAATTACGGGGTGTTACAATGGAGGCGTCAGAAGAAATTGTTTATGAAGTAGGTTAGGTCTAGGCAATATTTTATAGGTGTAGAGAGTGTTTTAGAACCATTAGATCACCTTAGAAGCCATTCGGTCCATCCAGCACACCAAAAATTGTCAGTTCCCAGATCTGGAATAATCAGGGGGCAGGTCGACACTAAGGTCGACACCCAGGTCGACCTCCCTGGGTAGGTCGACCATCTTCTGCTGGCCATAACTCTTTCATACGGAGTCCGATTTTTGAAAACTTGGACTTTATTCCAAGAAGAATTTTGAGACGAACATAACTGTGATGTTCGTTTTTCTTAATTCCCGATATTTAAATTAAGTATCCTTATTTTATTATCTTCTTTGTTACGTACACTGTCATTGAATTAATCTTTCCTTCTCTTTCATGTATTAATTAATTTGCATTGTACATCACCATTATTAACCTATCTATGCATATATATACATTTTTAGTTATATTAAAAATGCGGGTTGTTACATTCTCCCACCATTATGGAATTTCGTCCCCGAAATTCGATAAGGGCAAAATAGAAAATCCCTCACAACATCCAATTAGTGTTCATCCAATTGTTACAACATTGTGCACATGTGCAAAGTGAATTACATCATAGCAAATCATGTATGCCTAATTTGGATCCACCTATATGTATGCGAACTTTAAAAACTCTTTCAAAACATGATGCCCACATCCTAAATTTCCTTGTAGTTCTATATGAATGCAATATTTTTGAAAAATCAAAACGTTTCTCATCCAAATTTTCCTACACTCTTACAGAGTAAGAGCACAGTTCATCCAATTTTCGCATTCAAAACCCTACCAACCATCATTAATTTCGAAATTTAGAAAAATTTAATTTTCCATATTCGATTTCTTATGTTATGGAAATGGAAAAACTCACATCTTCCATTTTTCTTTTTCTCATTGTACTTGGATTTTTACATAATTATTATGGAGATTTCCTATTTTCCTATCCAAGCACAATCACATAAGAAAAATTCTTTTCTGTTTCATCTTATCTTGGAGTAATTTCGTATTTATTCATCTTTTTCTTAAGATTTTCATTTTCTTTTCTCGTCACGTTTTGCTGCTTGATTGATTCTGTTGTTTTCCTTTTAGTTAGGCTAGTTTCTTTCTTAGCTTATTTGACTTAACTAAATTACTTAAGTTTATTATTTTCAAATAAGACTTTTCGTTTTCAACTCAAACAACATCCTGCACGACTACTACTACGGGCCAAGAATCATAGGACTTATGTCACAAGTCCACTCAACCGGATCTATACACTTACTTGCCCTTCACTACCTAGTAGTCACCACTAGTCCATGCTGTGTATTACTAGCCTATACTTCTCTTCCAAGCAACAATCCTTTTTCTTTTTCTCAAGAAATAAACCTAGGTTTCTCAATACTTATGCATTCTGCGGGAAATTTTCCATTGATTCAATATTATCTAATCCCTGACTGTAAATTGGCAAGAGAGTAACTCCCTAAATATCAAGCCGAAGACCGAAATCAACATCATATTGACACTCAGAGAATCACTCAATTCAACCAATCTCTTGTTGGTTCCAATTGTTTAATCCATAGCTTTACCTTTCTCTCGTTCTATTCAAGGCACTAATCCTTACCTACTCCATTCTTTTTAAAACATGATTTGGCCTTCTTTCTTTTCATTACATATTTCTTTCAAAAAAAAGTGTTAAAAATTTGTTTTCTTTTCTCAAAAACTTGCTTTTGCCAAACCATAAAAACATGTTACAAAGTAAAATTGCAAAATATTTTTTTTTCAAATCACAAAACTGGAGCAGACAAGGATAACTAATGGGTTACACCGTTCCTATTTACAATGTTAACTTTGGCTACTAAGATGCAAATATCTATTCAATTCTTACACTCTACCGCTTATTTTGTTCACCCAACAAAAATTTCTTTTTGAAACAATAATCAGATTTTATTGTTAACGGAATAGAATTTCTTTTACAAAATGCAACTCTTTCTTTTCAATCCTTTCATATACTATAATATGAAAACAAGCGAGCTATATATGCTCTATATTATGCAACTTTTTAGTGAGAGAATTCTTTTAAAACAAGAAATCACCGTTTTACAAAATATACCCCGCTTTACTTTAAAACCCCAACATGCACTAAATAATTTCTCAAACATCAGAAATACTTTTAAGATTAAAACTTGAAAAACACCACAAACTCTTCTACAGATTCAAGTTCTTAAAAGTTTATTATTGGGTTAGACTCAAAGCGGGTCTTCAACTCACTAGGCTTTTCCTAGGCACTTTCGCGAATTCAATTCTCTCGGCTATGTATATTCCTAATCCATTTTTCAACCTTTTTTAGTTTCTAAGGTTACACTTCTAAACCCACTACTCTGAAGTACTAATATTTCAGTTTCCAACCTATGGGATATTTTTCTTTCTCTAGCTTCAACATATTGTACACTTTCCCAACCACCTAATGGTTTCCAAATTCCTATGTTCATTCCTTGAGTGTACAAACTAGATATCCCAACTCTTTTCATGTCTAGCAGGCTACTATATGGATTTAGGTTTATATATATAATATATTTATATTTTAGAAAATACAAATACGTTCACTCATTATCTCCCTAAGAACACTAAACCTAAGCTCTAGTAATGACCCGCATTTGCAGCGATATAATAATTAATTTATTTAATTATTTAAATAGTGAATTAAAGAATTTCATGGTCGTTGAATTAAATAATGGTGAATATTTAATTAAAATAATAAATTAAATAATATATTTAATTCTGAAATAATCAGAATTGGTTGAAATGGCGATTTGGTGTGAACTGGACCATCTGTGATATTTAATTCAATTTAGAATTGAATTAGAATAACGAATATATTATTTAAACAACAGTTTGAACATATAATTATATTATAATTAAAATCGAGCTCGAAATGGTGCTGCAGTTCGTTATTTGGCGATTCGAACTTTAATTGGATATACAGAAGCCGTTTTAAATCAGATTTCTGTGAAACAAGAAACGTTAGGAGCTGGTGAAGTATATTTTTCTAATGTAAGAGAAAAATCGGGATTTCGTCATGTAGATTTTGAGATATGTCCAAATCAAATTTTAGAAAAGTCGTTGTAGAATTCCTTTATAATTTATAAAGGAATTATTTATATTTTAAAAAGGAATTTCAATATAAATTGAATATCGGGTTGACCCAGATTTGAAATATCGAGTTCGAAATCCACATAAGATTTTTCTGAAGCTGTATGGTATTCCACTGTGAATATATTCGATAATATTTATTTTTTAATATTAAATTTAATTATATTTAAATGGGTCATTCAGTGCTTTAAAAATAGCCACTTTTGCAAACGAAGTCGGAATTCGACGAAACTAATTTTGTTAGATCCGCAATGTTAAATTATTGTTAGATTTCAATTTCTGTAATTTTTGAAGTCAATATGTGGCCATACGGATTTTTAGAGTGAAAAACAAACAGTATTTTGACGGTTAAAAATACGCTGTGTGAGCAAACAGAGTCGGAATTCGACGAAACCAGTTTCGTTGGGACCCCAATGCCGAACTCTAGCTACATGTCCAGTTTCGTGATTTTTAGGAATCATCTGTGACCATACGAAATTTTAAAAGGCTAAAACGAATAAAGAATATAAAAAAATATCCTAAAATATTTATGTGATCAAAAACCGGCCACATCCTTCTCCATCTCAACCACAAACGTTACCAACCCCGAAGCAAGTAAATAAGAACGAGGCCGCCACTATTTATTGTTTACAGTAAACATATGTATCTTCAAAAATCAAAATAAAAGCAAATAAAATTCCTAAAATCCTGATGCTTGAGTTTCTGAGATCGTTGGACCTTGTGCTTCGATCGCCACCAGCCTGCCAGGTTGCGAATAAGCTTTTGGGGAGTCCGACGTTAGCAGCGTCCATTGGGTTTCGATATTGGGTGAGACTGAGAAGCTTTTAATTCCTCTCGAGTTCGGAATTGGAATCAAGAGGTTGAATAACATTGATTTTTGATTTTTGTCGAATTTATAAAAAAAATATGTCGCAACTTTTCCTGAGGTAGCCGATCGACGGGTTTTGGAGGAGCAAGTCGAGCTGCTTGTTTGGGTGATACGGAGATGGAGATTGTGACGAGAATTTGATCGGTGTGGTCGGTTTTGGGTTTTGTTGAGTAATGAAGGTTTTGTGGATGGATAAACATACGACAATGGTGTTTGGGTTTACGGGAGTCACGGCATCAGGTAGAAAAAGGAGGAACCGAGGGGGAGTGGGCTTTAAGGGTTGTTGGGCCGATGGTAAAAAGGGGTAAAGCCCTATATTAAATTAACTTAGTTCAAATTTAATTTAATATTATATAATAAACTTGTAACCTTTATATCTCGGTCATACAATATCAGATTAACAAATCGTAAGTTGCGTCGGGATCGTATGGACGAGAGCTTCATAATGAAACTGACTGGGTGTGGATTGGGGCTCGTATGAATTTACGGTGAAATAAATTATTTGATTCAAATCAAACAAAAAGTTTATCGTTCTTTAACGATGAACTGCCAATGTGAGTAAATCTCACTAACTCTGAACAGTTTATATTTTCATGTTGTATTTTCAAAACTGTTAAATATTGGCTGATTGACTATGTGTTGACTATTTGATTAAACTGCTAGTCAGTTAGTTGAATTTCTATATTGTTTTTGTTTAACAGAATATATCATATGGAACTGAAAGTGATGTTGATTTTATTGTATAACATCTGTGGATGCAGGGATACAGGTTCGAGGAATCCGACTGGATTCCTCAACAGTTATTTTATTGATTTTCATATATTGCGATATATGATGTAGTTTATAATCTGTGGTTGATTATATGTGTTTGGACGATATTGGTCATCGTGACATGATGTGTTAATTACCATAAAATATCGGAATGGGAAAAGGAGATTTTCTACGTGATATTGAAAGCAGAATATGTATAAATATGAATAATTATAAATAAGAAATATTTATAAATTGGAATAATTATAAAGTGAATTATTTATTTAGGATAAATAAATAAGATGTTATAAAATGGACTATTTACTTAGAAAATAAATAGGAGATAATAAGTGAGATATTTATTTGTTAAATAAATAGGATAAGATAATGGATTTATTTATTTGTTAAATAAATAGAATAAGGAAAGGACATATTTATTTGTTAAATAAATAGGGTTATTAAAGGAAACATTTAGAATAAATAAATAGGATATTAAAAGGATTTTTTTAGGAAATGAATAAGTTATGATAAAGGGATATTGACTTAGAAATTGAATAAGTTATAAAAGAGATGTTAAGCAAAATAAATGGAATAAAGGATTTTCTATTTAGAAAACAAATAGAAGAGTTAATCGAATCGAGGTAATCGAACAGAGTAAATCAAATAGAGTTATGCAAAATTAGAAACTGACTAGAGATTAGTAAATTGAATGGTTTTCTAACTGTTGATCTGATGTTGGTTTCGACCTTCGGGATTGGTACTTAGGGAATTGTTCTTATACTAGTTTACAATCAGGGAATGATAGTTGTGAAATGATAGTGATACGTAAATAAGTTATGGAAATGTTTTCCAGCGTTAATTTATATTTTCTAAACATAGAAAATAAGGAAATACATATATATGTAGATACATATATATGATTGATGATTGATCGATAGAATTTCCTTCTGGAAATGATATCGTTGTTTGCACACGTATTTTCCTCCGATAGTTAAATCACAGACTATCGAAGTTTTGACCATTTTAACGTTGTTAATATGGAGAGACCGGTTGGATTATTATCCAAAGAACCACTTTGTATTGGCATAAGCATTGCGAATCATATATGCCAAAGATAATTGAAGATGGAGTAAAGTGCAAGGGCTATTGTATAAGTCTTAGATAACAGTGCCTAAGATGGATGTATTGAATAGTGCCTTCGATTCATCCTGTTCCTGGATAACTTGTATGGATGAATGTCTGACAGAGTATTTCCAGAAAGGTCAGGTACATTGATTTCTTCAACCATACCAAGAGTGGAAGCGGAGAAGGAAACTTCTTTAGCTAACACGTAATGTACTGTTGTGGACGTCAATTAGTGATTTTCGTTGGATCTGACAATGTGGCATTCGAAGTGAATCTGATGTGATGATGAAGTGTAACCTCAAGCCTCATCAACCGGGAAATGACAGAAATCGGGCAGGCAACATGGCTAAGTTGGTCGCTCCGAAGTAGGGTGTATAATCACCTGATCTAGAGTTTCATTTACTTCTAATAATTTATTGTTGATGCTGTCCCATTCAGGAAACGGTTGCTGATCCCAACTGTTGGTGATATACATTCGATACACTCAAGCGAAATGAGTGGTCGGTCATGTGTTGCCGGGTTGCAAGATGTTCTTGTTGAACCCAGTGTATTCCTTTCTAGAGGTACACTAGCGAAAGGTGGTTCCATACCTTGTCATAGTTGGAAATCCATTACCCAATACATGCTTGCGGTTTTGATTGTATACTACATATGTAGAATGTGAGATGAAAGCGTTTCGGCTAGATGATTATTATATTGTGGTTGATAGGCATTATTACAATATCAAAAGGTTTTTGATATAAAGATATTTTGGATTCTCATAAAGGAAAAACCCGTTCCGTTATATGGTGTGGTCTTATGAGATATCGTTTACCTGTTCAAACCGTTTCAAACTATTTTACTCACACCAGTCCCATGACTGACCCAGAGTTTATTTTGTTTTCCCTAAACTCTTGGGTGCCCAATTTTGTACGGGCAGTCAAGTAGTCGGGATTTATAGATTCTTGAAGAGCTGGAGCAGGAGGCTTCAGGATCATAAAGCTATTGTTTATTTCCACTGTTTTGTAAGTGTTGTGCTTGGAAAATGATATGTATATTCAAGTACAAATTTATATTTCAAAAATGTGTTATATTTTATATGTTATTCGTTCCGCTGTGAGATTAATGTTACTCTGATGTTGTGTTCTTCTTCTTCTATTCTAAGTTTCTATCTTATCTATCCTTACCCTCTGTTTTCTTTCTATTAATTTCCTAATTTTCAGTACAATTTGGGTTGGACGTGTGTTATTTTGTCAGCTCAAATTGGACCGAATTTTCGGGTCATTACAGTTGGTATCAGAGCATAAGGTTAAGTTATTACCTTGGCTCTGTGGTGAGACTCAGCAGAGATGGGGTTAGCAACACCCTAGATTGAGTTTGAGTGTATATATACTAGAGCATATTTGTTATTCAATATAAAATGGTTTATATTGTGGTGATTTATTGATTGAGTGGCTTATGAATTTCTGGTCGATCAATTTGATCCACTGTATCGATAGGAGTTACTAAACACTCGAATGCGATGAACCGTCATGGTATGTTTTGAAAAGAGGGTAAATGATATAATTTTACCCAAATTATATTTTGATGTAAAGGATTTATATCGGAGTGATTACAATATATTGGATATATTGGTTGTTATTATAATCGAGTAAGATTGTAAAAAGTGAAATGGTTACGTATATAACCAAATAATATTCGTATAAGTGTTACGAAATGAATTAAGTCTGAATTTGACACAGAATTGAAATTTAAAAACCCTAGAAATTTGGAACAGAATTTGTAAATGGATTTGGATTAAAAATAAGGAAAATTTAAGATGCTGGGAGATTTTAAATTGTTTAACAAGCCATGTGAATTATATTTTGAAATGAATTTCAAAGTGGAAATGTTGAGAAATGGTTTTATAGTATTGAACTCACTTCGATCGCTGGAAAATAGATTCTGATGATGATAGCTGCATCACCAGTATTCATTTTTGAGTTGTAAGTGACGGATTACTACTAGAGATACTGTTTTGAATTTGTTTTTGGAAAGACAAGTTGTGTTGAATTTAAAAAAGAAAATTTGATTTTTGAAAAGAGTAAACTGTTTAAAAACTCCCAGGGAAAAACTGTTTGAATTAAAAACAAATTTAACAGAAATTTGTGAAAGCAAATTTGAATTAATGTAAAGCCAGTAAAGTGGTAACTGAGATTGAATTAAAATGATATCAAGACAAATTGGAATTGTGAGATTCAAATTTGGAGTGTAATGTGACAATTAAGTTAAGAGTTGGGAATCGAGAATGAAACTCGAGTTGAAATGATATTTGGCTCGGATATAAGCGAATGGTTGTGTTGTGGATAAAAGCAGATTGGAATTTGATTGGGATGGCCCTTGTATCCGCTGAATTGATAACAGGTGGAAACGATAAAATGATATGTCGACAAAAGGTACAAGTTTATATTTCTATTGGATATAAGATTTATGAGCCGAATCAGCAAGCCGCTTGGCTATTTAATTTTCTTTTGGGTTGGAGATGGCCTAGAGTGGCGAGTTGGAGTTTGACCTATTGACAAGTACAAAGGAGGTACTGGCGAAATTTTTCGAAAAGTTAATGCATTAGAAAATTTTCAGGATTTTTGGAAATTTTCGTTGATAAGAATTAAATAAATTTTTAGCTGAAATTAAATTGGTCCAGTTCGAAACTGAAGTTAAGAAGTGAACAGAGACGTTATAACCAGTTAATAGAGTTGTTTTCTAACTTAGCAATTTCGAGGACGAAATTATTTTAAGTGGGGAAGAATGTAATGACCCGCATTTGCAGCGATATAATAATTAATTTATTTAATTATTTAAATAGTGAACTAAAGGATTTCATGGTCGTTGAATTAAATAATGGTGAATATTTAATTAAAATAATAAATTAAATAATATATTTAATTCTGAAATAATCAGAATTGGCTGAAATGGCGATATGGTGTGAACTGGATCATTTTTGATATTTAATTCAGTTTAGAATTGAATTAGAATAACGAATATATTATTTGAACGACAGTTTGAACGTATAATTATTTTATAATTAAAATCGAGCTCGAAATGGCACTGTAGTTCATTATTTGGCGATTCGAACTTCAATTGGATATACAAAAGCCGTTTTAAACCGGATTTCTGTGAAACAAGAAACGTTAGGAGCTGGTGAAGTATATTTTTCTAATAAAAGAGAAAAATCGGGATTTCATCATGTAGATTTTGAGATATGTCCAAATAAAATTTTAGAAAAGTCGCTGCAGAATTCCTTTATATTTTATAAAGGAATTATTTATATTTTAAAAAGGAATTTCAATATAAATCGAATATCGGGTTGACCCAGATTTGAAATATCGAGTTAGAAATCCACATAAGATTTTTCTGAAGCTGTATGGTATACCACTATGAATATGTATGATAATATTTATTTAAAATATTAAATTTAATTATATTTAAATATATTTATATATTTAAATGGGTCATTCAGAGCTTTAAAAATAGCCACTTTTGCAAACAAAGTCGGAATTCGACGAAACTAATTTTGTTGGATCCGCAATGTTAAATTAATGTTAGATTTCAATTTCCGTGATTTTTGAAGTCAGTATGTGGCCATACGGATTTTTAGAGTGAAAAACAAATAGTATTTTGACGGTTAAAAATACGTTGTGTGAGCAACCAGTTTCGTTGGGACCGTAATGCCGAACTCCAGCTGCATGTCCAGTTTTTTGATTTTTAGGTATCATGTGTAACCATATGAAATTTTAGAAGGCTAAAAAAAATAAAGAATATAAAAAAAAATCCTAAAATGTTTATGTGATAAAAAACCGGCCACATCCTTCTCCATCTCAACCACAAACGTTACCAACCCCAAAAAAAATTCCTAAAATCATGGTGCTTGAGTTTCTGAGATCATTGGAGCTTGTGCTTCGATCGCCACCAGCCTGCCAGGTTGTGAATTAGCTTATGGGGAGTCCGACGTTAGTAGCGTCCATTAGGTTTCGATATTGGGTGAGTCTGAGAAGCTTTTAATTCCTCTCGAGTTCGGAATTGGAATCAAGAGGTTGAATAACATTGATTTTTGATTTTTGTGGAATTTATAAAAAAATATGTCGCAACTTTTCCTTAGGTAGCCGATCGATGGGTTTTGGGGGAGCAAGTCGAGCTGCTTGTTTGGGTGATAGGGAGAAGAAGATTGTGACGAGAAGCTGATCGGTGTGGTCAGTTTTGGGTTTTGTTGAGTAATGAAGGAGTTGTGGATGGATAAACATACGGCAATGGTGTTCGGGTTTACAGGAGTCACGGCATCAGGTAGAAGAAGGAGGAACCGAGGGGGAGTGGCCTTTAAGGGTTATTGGGCCGATGGTAAAAGGGGTAAAGCCCTATATTTAATTATCTTAGTTCAAATTTAATTTAATATTATATAATAAACTTGTAACCTTTATATCTCAGTCATGCAGTATCAGATTGACGAACCGTAAGTTGCGTCGGGACCGTATGGACGAGAGCTTCATATCGAAGCTGGCTGGAAGTGGACCGGGGCTCGTATGAATTTACGGCGAAATAAATTGTTTGATTCAAATCAAACAAATAGTTTATCGTTCTTTAACAATGAACTGCCAATGTGAGTAAATCTCACTAACTCTGAACAGTTTATATTTTCATGTTGTATTTTCAAAACTGTTAAATATTGGCTGATTGACTATGTGTTGACTATTTGATTGAACTGCTAGTCAATTAGTTGAATTTCTATATTGATTCTATTTAACAGAATATATCATATAGAACTGAAAGTGATGTTGATTTTATTGTATAACATCTGTGGATGCAGGGAAACAGGTTGGACGAATCCGACTGGATTCCTCAACAGTTATTTTATTGTTTTTCATATATTGTGATATATGATGTAGTTTATAATCTATGGTTGATTATATGTGTTTGGACGATATTGGTCATCGTGATATGATGTGTTAATTACCATAAAATATTGGAATGGGAAAAGGAGATTTTCAACGTGATATTGAAAACAGAATATATATAAATTGGAATATTTATAAATAAGAAATATTTATGAATTGGAATAATTATAAAGTGAATTATTTATTTAGATAAATAAATAAGATGTTATAAAATGGACTATTTACTTAGAAAATAAATAGGAGATAATAAGTGAGATATTTATTTATTAAATAAATAGGATAAGATAATGGATTTATTTATTTGTTAAATAAATAGAATAAGGAAAGGACATATTTATTTGTTAAATAAATAGGGTTATTAAAGGAAACATTTAGAATAAATAAATAGGATATTAAACGGATTTTTTTAGGAAATGAATAAGTTATGATAAAGGGATATTGACTTAGAAATTGAATAAGTTATAAAAGAGATCTTAAGCAAAATAAATGGAATAAAGGATTTTCTATTTAGAAAACAAATAGAAGAGTTAATCGAATCGAGGTAATCGAACAGAGTAAATCAAATAGAGTTAAGCAAAATTAGAAACTGACTAGAGATTAGTAAATTGAATGGTTTTCTAAGTGTTGATTTGATGTTGGTTTCGACCTTCGGGATTGGTACTTAGGGAATTGTTCTTATACTAGTTTACAATCAGGGACTGATAGTTGTGAAATGATAGTGATACGTAAATAAGTTATGGAAATGTTTTCCAGCGTTAATTTATATTTTCTAAACATAGAAAATAAGGAAATACATATATATGTAGATACATATATATGATTGATGATTGACCGATAGAATTTCCTTCTGGAAATGATATCGTTGTTTGCACACGTATTTTCCTCCGATAGTTAAATCACAGACTATCGAAGTTTTGACCATTTTAACGTTTTTAATATGGAGAGACCGGTTGGATTATTATCCAAAGAACCACTTTGTATTGGCATAAGCGTTGCGAATCATATATGCCAAAGATAATTGAAGACAGAGTAAAGTGCAAGGGCTATTGTATAAGTCTTAGATAACAGTGCCTAAGATGGATGCATTGAATAGTGCCTTCGGTTCATCCTGTTCCTGGATCACTTGTATGGATGAATGTCTGACAGAGTATTTCAAGAAAGGACATGTTCATTGATTTCTTCAACCGTACCAAGAGTGGAAGCGGAGAAGGAAACTTCTTTAGCTAACACATAATGTACTGTTGTGGACGTCAATTAGTGATTTTCGATGGATCTGACAATGTGGCATTCGAAGTGAATCTGATGTGATGATGAAGCGTAACCTCAAGCATCATCAATCGGGAAATGACAGAAATCGGGCAGGCAGCATGGCTAAGTCGGTCACTCCGAAGTAGGGTGTATAATCACCTGATCTAGAGTTTCATTTACTTCTAAAAATCTATTGATGATGCTGTCCCATTCGGGAAACGGTTGCTGATCCCAACTATTGGTGATATACATTCGATACACTCAAGCCAAATGAGTGGTCGGTCATGTGTGGCCGGGTTGCAAGATGTTCTTGTTGAACCCAGTGTATTCCTTTCTAGAGGTACACTAGCGAAAGGTGGTTCCATACCTTGTCATAGTTGGAAATCCATTAACCAATACGTGCTTGCAGTTTTGATTGTATACTATATATTTAGAACGTGAGATGAAAGCGTTTCTGCTAGATGATTATTATATTGTGGTTGATAGACATTATTATAATATCAAAAGGTTTTTGATATAAGGATAATTTGGATTCTCATAAGGGAAAAACTCGTTCCGTTATACGGCGTGGTCTTATGAGATATCGTTTACCTGTTCAAACCATTTTAAACTATTTTACTCACACCAGTCCCGTGACTGACCCGGAGTTTATTTTGTTTTCCCTAAACTCTTTGGTGCCCAATTTTATACGGGCAGTCAAGTAGTCGGGATTTACGAATACTTGAAGAGCTGGAGCAGGAGGCTTCAGGATCATATAGCTATTGTTTATTTCTGCTGTGTTGTAAGTGCTGTACTTGGAAAATGATAGGTATATTCAAGTACAGATTTATATTTCAAATATATGGTATATATTATATGTTATTCGTTCCGCTGTGAGATTCTTGTTACTCTGATGTTGTGTTCTTCTTCTTCTTCTTCTATTCTAAGTTTCTATCTTATCTATTCTCACCCTCCGTTTTCTTTCTATTAATTTCCTGAGTTTCAGTACAATTTGGGTTGGACGTGTGTTATTTAGTCAGCTCAAATTGGACCGGATTTTCGGGTCATTACAGCTCTGATACCAGATGTAACAACTCGGATTCCGACAGACCGAATTTTTCAAATTCTATCTATCGGAACCCAAATTGGGTGCTTTGGTATCCTGCAGAAAAAGACAGAATAAAGAAACATGTCAGAATTCGTAAAGCATCTCACCGCTGAGGAAATAAAGTATTGTATTCAAATATTGCTTTACCTCATTAACAATACTGCTAAACTGGTATCCAAAGCTATACCATCTCTGTCATGAACCTAACCTGGAAGTGTGTAATGAGGAGGGGGTCAGAACATAAGTTCTATGTGAGTGGACTAAGAACAAACTTCTTTATAATCCTACATATACCGTTCGGTTACATTTTCTGGGTTAATAGGTTGTTAACAATGTTAGCTCTTTAAGTTATACTCATGCCCCACTAGTAGGTTAACCTAATACAACGTATATGTAGATAACCCCAACTCGTCAAATCCTTTCCATCTATATATACAGTCCCTTGCCGTATGTTGTACGGGCTTTATCAAGTAAATCTATACTACTTTACTGTAGTGCCACCATTCTCGAAACCGTTTGGACTGCTACTCTCGATCTTGCTAGATTCCGTGTATCATCTAGATCTAGTCTAAGGTATACTATCGAGTGCTACCTGGATTCAACCAGGGTTTACGCTACCCAGAGCCAATGGGGTTTATGCTACCTGTTGAATGCTTCTCGAATTCAGGGTTTACGCGACCAAGGTTCAACTAGGGATTATGCTACCTATCGAACAATGCCCCCTAGTCTATGACAAACTACCCATAGCGATGTATGTTCCTAGACTTTCCCCACGTATGTGTCATGAATCGTTATCGATGTCTGGTTGCACATGTCCTCTATATGTGCGGCCCGAGTCCCGTGACAGGGCTAATCAAGAAACACAGAACTCGGTCGGGAGCTTTAAGTTATCTGCCAATGCAGATGCTAAGGTCTGTTTTTATCTGTGTGTGGCTATGGCCCCACTTGACCACTCCCTCAACTAATGAAAGGCACCCAAGAAAATCAAGAATGAGAACTATTCGCAGGCCCCCTATGCCCCACAAACCTATTGGCCAAACCTCACCCATAACTAGATAGCAAGTATATGGTCTGTTGGATTTCTCCGCCTTTCCTCTTTACGTACTCGATTGACTCAAGATGGTAGGTAGACAATGACGTGCTATCACAAGGCTAAACAAGATATCGCCACCTCATGCTGACCCATCCTAGCCTTAGGTTGCTTATATTGCAACCAAGGCATACCCTTGGCTCTTCTAACGCAGACCTTAACCTCTGTGAGCCCAGGAGGATCATCTGCAACCTCACAGAGGGATACTAAGAGTACCCTCACGTCCCCTTGAGGCCGCGTGCTTTGTAACCCAGTTCGTCGGAGCCTTCTTCATGATCAAATGGACGTTCGCTCCTCCTCGTGTTCTACTTGGATTTCTTGACTAAGGTTTACTACTTAGTTCTCTTAACTAATGTTTACTACTTAGTTCTCTTAATCGTTTGTTTTCTTAACTAAGGTTTACAACTTAGTCCTCTTAACTAAGGTTTATTACTTAGTTCTCTTTCTCGTTATTTGCTTAGTTCTCTTAACTAAGGTTTATTACTTGGTTCTCTTAACCAAAGTTTGATACTTAGTTTCGGTTACTTAGTTCCCTTTAACTAAGGTTTGTTACTTATTTCCTTTTAACTAAGGTTTACCAGTGAATTCAAGCATGACTTAAGTTCTCTTTATCAAATGATAACGTATGGGTGTTCTCCCATATTCCCAGCTTATATTAACATATCTCATGGTATAAGTCATCCCACCATTCTAGTCTTGTATTACATCTTAAGTCATATTCATTTCTTATCCCTAGGATAAGTTTATCTATTACTTAATCTTATCATTCCCCACTTTTCCTTGCTTTGATACTGTTATTGGTTAAGTTTGCCCATGTGTCCAAGTTGACTTAACCCCCAGTCACGTATTCAATTCAACCCATGCATCATGTCAAATTGATTAAGTGTTATCTATCAATTCATGTTGACTTAACCTACCCATATATCATGTCAAATTGGTTAAGTGTTATCTCATCTTCCTTATCGTTTCCTATAACTTATCTTGTCTCATAAGTTATAATTTCCACCTATTATCCTTTCTCGCCTTATTCAAGTTTATTCATAATAGGTTATTTATCATTCCCCATTTCTTGTCATTAATTTTAAATTTGACTTAACCCTTCCATTTACTTAAACCATTACCTAAACTTTACTCAATTCAATTAACTTATCATACCGTTACGGGTCCTATTTGGTTAAACATATCTAAATTTTTGTTTCACATGTCAACCATGTCCCACTTAACCCTCTTTATTATAGTTTCCGTGTCTTACACATGTCTTACTACGGTTAAGTCTACACTAGTCATGTTCTACATGTCATTTCTATCACCCACTTAACCCTTTAACCATACCCATGTCACCCACATGTCTTACTATGGTTAGTATTTCTTAATTTATTTATTATGCCGTAATGATGTATGACCTCTGAAATTAGACGTCCGTTCGTGGCTGCTGGATTTGCTGGGCGGTTCCGGGCAGTCTTACACCACAAATGCGCCTAACCTCGTGTCATAAACCGTTACGCCTCTAGTTCTTTCCATTGACCTCTCACATTAGACGTCCTCTTGTGGTTGCTGGATTTGTCGGGCGGTTCCAAGCATTCTTACACACAAACGCGCCTAACCTCGTGTCATAAGCGTTCGTTAACAATCGTCTTTCACCCAAACCCCAAATTCATGTCATGTGTTCTAAATTCAACTTAATTACAATTCATTTTTTTTTTGCCTATTTCCGATTTGTCATTAAATACACCAATTACATAATAGTTAGCAAAATTTCATATTACCCAAATTATCCAATTATAGCCAAATTCACCAATTACATGTTATTCATACCCAAACCTGCCAATTTCCAATATCCGATTATACCCAATCTCATATTATCAATATTTTCCCGATATATATGTATGTCCCAACATTCCCAAGTTCATGCATATAATCTAATTCACCCTCTAGGCTTATTTTCCAAGTCACGAATAAATTTCACCAACCCATATTATCCAATTACATGTTATTAATATTAAATTACACCAATTCCATATCCAATGACAATTTTGTCAAACTTACATAAATTCAACACTACAGATTATATTCCTCGACTGCATAAAATAGA
The DNA here is from genome assembly GCA_030737875.1 of Allium sativum. Lineage (NCBI taxonomy): Eukaryota > Viridiplantae > Streptophyta > Magnoliopsida > Asparagales > Amaryllidaceae > Allium > Allium sativum. The sequence continues at coordinate 11,174,510 of JASFAX010000035.1, forward strand.
TTATGCCAAATATATGCAATAACAATTGTTATGCCACAAACTCCAAAATTACAGATCATACTCCTCGATCGCATAAAATAGAGTATGCTCAATATTCCCATATTCCAATCGTGCGTATTGTATAATAAGATTTCGTCTAGGTTCGAGATAACCTAGATCCAAAAATAAAAAGGGGAATTAGAATAAAAGAGCAATTATTAATCATGAATCTTACATTGAATTAACATCTGGGGAATGATGAACGATAATAATACTATTATACAACAAATTTATTATAATTCCACTCACCTTGACTGGATTAGGGAAAATAAACAATTTGTTGATGTATAACGCTGATATAATCTTCTTATTTGATTGTTGGTGAAGAGCTTGAATCATTGATGAAGAATTATGCTTCTTGATTTGATTAAACTCCAAAGTTGATGAAGAACTTGCAATTTAGTTTGGGGTTTTGGGGCGGCGACCATGTTTGGTTGAAGTTTGGCGGCATGGATGCGTCAGAAGGAATTGTTTATGAATTAGGTTAGGCCTAGGCACTATTTTATAGGTGTAGAGAGTGTTTTAGATCCATTAGATCGCCCTAGAAGCCATCCGGTCCGTCCAGCACGCTGAAAATCGTCACTGCCCAGATCTGGAAAAATCAGGGGGGAGGTCGACACTAAGGTCGACCCCCAGGTCGACATCCCTGGGTAGGTCGACCATCTTCCACAGGCCACAACTCATTCATACGGAGTCCGATTTTCGAAAACTTGGACTCTATTCCAAGCAGAATTTCGAGACGAACATAGCTGTGATGTTTGTTTTTCTTAATTCCCAATATTTAAATTAAGTATCCTTATTTTATTATCTTCTATGTTACGTACACTGTCATTGAATTAATCTTTCCTTCTCTTTTATGTATTAATTAATTTGCATTGTACATCACCATTATTAACTTATCTATGCATATATATATATATATATATATATATATATATATATACATTTTTAGTCATATTAAAAATGCGGTGTGTTAAATTTCCTCAAATCATTCAAAATCCATGCAGGAATTCGAAAGCATTCTTTAGCAAAACCCTTGAGCTTTTTGAGCTCTTCGTGATGTACGATGGTGATTAATCATCGTTGGCCAAAGTGACCGGCTTCACTCCACGAAGGCGGTGCAAATCGTGGCCAATCACCAAAGCTAGGAGGCATCACGACTCAGGAGGCTTGGGTTGGGGATGGGCAACGTGAAGAGGGTGGTTATGGAGCATTCAAATCGGCCGACGGCAGCTTCCACTGGCGGCGGTGGACGGATATAGGAGTCGAGCATTTTGAAAGGGGGTCGGCCGTGATTTGTTTGAGCTATGTAATTAAGGTAATTAATATACTTAATTAATTAGTTATTAATTAATTTAGTTTAGATAAATTTCAGATTTTTTGAATGAATAAAAATGATATTTTTATATAAAGAGTATTGAAATAAAAATGAGATTTTTTTATATAAAGAGGATTGAAATATAAATGATATTTTTATATAGAAAATGCATTGTCTTAAAAATGTAATTTTTATTATATAAGAGTTTAAAATAAAAAATGATTTTTATATAAATAACTTTAATAAAAATATATTTTTTATAAAATAGAATTGTTAATAAAATTACGTTAAATATAAAATAGCATAGATTTTTTTAAATAGAAAAAGCGTTGCTTTTAAAATAAAAAGAGTAATATAAAAGTGAACTTTATATATAGCATAGATAAAAATATGATTTTTATATATAACTTTGTTTTAAAAAATATAAATAGCATTATAAAAATATGACTTTTATTATATAAATAGCATGGATTTTTAAAATAAAAATAACATGGTTTTAAGAATTATAAAAATATGATTTTTATAGAGTAAACTAATTTATAAAAATGTGATTTTTGTTATATATAGCATTATATAACAATGTGATTTTTATTGCATTTGTTGCATTATTAAAAATGTGGTTTTTAAATATATATGGAGCTTTATTAAACATAAGCTCTTTAAAAATATATAAAGCATTGTTTTAAATTTACATACAACATTGTTTTTAAAAATGTAAATAACTTGATTTTTAAAAGAAATAACATAGTGTTAAAAAGTGATTTTTAAAATATATATAGCACTATAAAAATATGGATTTTAATATATATACCGCGTGAAATAGATTGCGATGGAACTGACTGGAAACAGAACAGAATCCAAATCGTCCATTAAAGAATAACTGAGTGGAAACCAAGGTGAGAACTCCTTTTCACTTAATTTAATTTACAGTTATAAATGTTTCAGGTTGCAGACGGCTTTTAGAAACACCCGACACTATTTATTGTACATACCATGTTATGTGATTTGAATTATATGGAGTTTAACACTCGAATTCATTCAATCACATAATTGAAAGCGATGTATGGATATTACTGACACTCGGATTTCATACTCCGCGAATAGCCACTTATGGCGCCGTAAATGACATTTGGGGTAGTTGAGTATTTATTTATTTGGATGTTCTGCGTGATTTGATTGTGTTTATAAAAATGGTTGTGGATTAATTGTGAATTGATTGGAATTGGTTAGTGTATGGCACGAGCCAGTATTAGGCGAGGGGTAAGGCTTGACCTTATCCCGGTTCTAGTATCGTGCCATTATGCTGCCAAAATTATCTAAAAATATTTTAGAACAATATTTTTATTGTATAAATGAACTGTATAAAATATTCATGTGTTGAATAAAATATTTTATCCTTAAAAATATATTTTTAACGTATATGAACGACATAAAATTCTCCTAAAATGAAAATAAATATTCATTTACAAGCCGGACGATTTGTTTATGTACACTCATTTGACTAATATTGATTGGAACGATATATCTTACACATCGCCCAACTGCACAAATATAACCCGTGTTTGTTGATTGAAACCCTACATGGGTATGGGGGTGATATTTGACATACACTAATCCCAACTGTTTAGTTGTATGTCAGTCGATTGGTTGACAGACCGTTGTAAGCGTTAATTATTTATATTTAATGCTTATGCAGTTGTGTAGAGCACTCTGGATGATGGTTGACTGTTTATCATTTGTTGTCGTATACATATGATGTATGAAATCCATATAAGTAACATTATATAGTAATTGACCGTGTCTGATCCCAATTCGAAAAATAACGAATATATTAAAATAACAAAAATTTTAAAATAATATTCAATAAAGGATTAAGATCTAATTTTAATGTTCGATTTTGGATGGACGCGAAAATATTAAATATGTAAAGCCGTATTGATTAAAAATGCGTCATTTTGACGCGAATGATATTTATACTGATTTTGTTCACGTTTATAATGAATATCGAAATGGAAATGATTTCAAAATCTGATATTTTGAAAATAATATCATTTAAAGAATATAATGATAAGGATTATTCAATTTTGATTTAAAATTGGAGATGAAGCTAGAATCATTTTAAAACGAATTTATAAACGATTTAGAAATTACATTTTAAATGGAAATCAATGAAATATATTATATATATATATATTATATATAATATAATGGCCTGAATAGAACGCGTCGTGCCGCGTCCGTTTGTGAATTTCGACCAATGACTTCGAATTGATATTACGGAAGATCCGACCTTTAGATTCTCCTAAAACCAAAATCCTTGGGTTCGTATCGGAAAGGGCTTTCCAATGAATATAAAAGATTTGAAATCTAACGGTTGGATTTGGAATTATGTCCAAATCAAATTTGGAAAAGGTCGTTGTAAGTGCAGTTCGATGACCGTTTAGGAAATTGAATGAAAGGGCATTAATAAAATTATTAAAAATATTAATAACTTGTGTAAAATCATAATAAATGATTTGGAAAGAATTGGGATGAAAAATTCCAATTTTGAAAAGATAAAAATGTATTTTTATCGAAATGAACGAGTTGTTGACTAGAATTATAATCCAATTATTTTTAACTAAATAAATTGGATTGAGAATGGGTTTTAACATAACCAGAATTTCCAATATATGAATTGGAGTGGATTTGAATGGAAATCCTCTTCGGAATATTTCGATGTTGGATTTCGTGATTATATGGATATTGTTATAGAAATTTGGAAGATATATTTATATCGTTATTTTCAATACAATATTTGTTGGTTTCAGAATTTGATATTGAATATAAGCTGATAAAATTTCTATTCAGAGCCTTGTATTTAATATCAAATGGGATTTTGGGTTTGTCCTGAATGGTGTCTTATATAACACTGTTCTTAAACCTAGTTGAGAAAAGAATAAATCTTTAATTTAAGAATTAGTGAAGTTTTCCAATTAATTAATATTTAATTGGAATCGAATAAAAAAGTTAGATTTTTGGGTTTATAGTGAACAATGTTTTAAACGACATTTGTTCTTTAACTCGATTAACCGTGAAATGTAATTTGGAATTTATAAATCTTTTTATTAAGATTTAATGGAAATTTTCCAAAGTAAAGTTTTCCAATTTAATAAAATAAATTGGAATGGAATGGAATTCGATTTGGTAATAATCGAAGTGAGCTTCTATGGAGGAAGATTGTTAATATAAATGGAATTTAAAAGGATTTGTCGTTATTCCTTTTATATTATTAATCGGATACGGAAATTGATATCAATTATATATTGATTTTTTTCCCATGAAGATTCCATAATTAATGGAATGTGATTTTGGGTTTATCATGAACTGTGTTTTAAATGACATTGGTTCTTTATCCCAGTTAAAGACATGATTACATGTCTAACATTGTATTTCGAACTGTATTGTTGATCTCTGCTAAATATATATCTGTTTGGTGGCAAAGAATTTATTCTTTTTCTTAACACACTTCTCTAAGACGTACGAGCCTAGAGGTTATATATCGGCCGAAATCAATAATACAGTGTAGATCGTCGATGCGACATGTTTGAATTCCGAAAGTTAAACTGTCATTAATATTTCTTTTTGGGAAGATTAAAACTAAGTGGAGTTTTAATGAATCTTTAATTGGATTGAAATGAGAATATGATAATTTAAATTATCAAATTTGGGAAGTGATCAAGAATGGAGTACCACCAGTTTTACTCCAAGTGATTGTTAAATCTTTAATTAGATTTAAATGTGAAATGGTAATTAAATTTACTAATAACACAGTGGTATTAGATATGGAGTATTACTAGTTTTGCTCCATGGGATAAATAGGTTGAGATTGGGACATATAATAAATGATTACTTCGGTAAGGTTCGATAATCCCGACTAGTTTGGATAAACCTTAATTTGGTTTGAATTGATATCCAAAGGAAGATTAAAGAATAAATTTTAAAAAAATATCTTTGATATATTTAGTGGGAACCTTTCCTTAAAGATATGAATATTTGAATAAAAGAATATTCTGGATTGGAACGAGGCGTATGTTGTGTTTTTATAGCATTTGATTATAAAATACGTGAATTACTCATAAAGGCCGGGTTTATACCCATTCTAAATAATTGATACAACTATAATTCGACGATTAAAATGGTGGTTGAAGACCGGAGATCTTCACATCATTTGGAAGATTATTGATGTCTTGATTGGGCTATACACGCAAGACAAGTGAGACGTCCCCAAACCCCGTACTGACGGTGGAAAGGGTAATCCGTGGAATATAACACAGAAACAGATAATAGCAGAACAGAAATAGATAAATACACCAGATAATGAATAATAGAATATATTGGATAAAAGTAATCATCAGAGTTACACAGTATATAGGATCTTACTTAGTACAAATACAGTTCAGCTATACATAAATGTTTACAGCGGAAAACAAACAAAATATGTACAATAGGAGCTGAACAGCATAAAAAGAGATAAATGATAGAATCCATCTTCAGTTCCAGCTATCCAGAGAAAGAACTAGCTAAACCTGAATACAAGGCTGCCTGTGTAGAAAAAGGGGCACCCGAGTTTGAAAGTGAAACAAACTACGAGTCAGTCATGGGACTGGTATGAGAAATCTACTCAACACATATATAATATGGCTAATCTCAGGACCACGCCACTTTCGTGGAACGGGTTTACTCCATGGGATTGCCAGTGCTTTAAAACAAATCATTCTTTGAAACAACGCTATGCTTTTTATAAAAAAATGAAGCCGTTATAAGACTCAGTTCCCATCACACAATGCAACGCAAACCAGAGGATAGATTTTTTACCTTATAACGGCCAAAATATGCTTGATACGAATAAAGCAAAAGCATTTGATATTATTACTAGCGTCTATATGTTTCAAAAACAATTTGAATCATAACTATCAATCATAGACGACATGAGCGTCCCATGCCACTATGTCGCAAAATATATATACAATCGAAACCACACAGTCACGTATTTGGAAATTGGATTTCCGTTATGAACCAAGGCAAAAGATAGTCCTTACCGACTTCGAGACAATCTAGCCCATGCCTCCGGAACAGCCGCAACCACCCCTTGGATCGTTAGGGCCGGTCCACCGATGTGGATTATTATGCCTGAACACTACGTCTCCCCGCCCTTTGGGGCGTAAACGAGCCAACGAATGACTCCATCGGACCCGGATCGTCCGATCAAACCGAGGCGCCTCGCAACAGCAACAACCACACAGGTGAAAAGTATATAAATGTCAGGGCTGGTAGGTCACTGACACCACCCTAGCTAGAAAGAAACGCAGGCCCTCACTGATGTCCTCTCCAGTTTCTGGTTCATACCGGGGTGTGAGGCTCGCGATTTCACATTATACACAAAGCTACGCCACACAGGCGGTGCTTTGATCATCACCACAAGACTTTGCTTTTAAATAGAAGCCCTGATCATTTGCCACTTAGGCATGCCATACTAGCAATTCATGCCATGCGACCGATGTCCATCGATATACAACCTCTGAGCTCGTGCGTCTCAGAGAAGGCCGTTAAGCAAAAGAATAAATTCTCTGCCGCCAAACATATGTATATTTAATAGAGACCAATCAACACAGAATAAAATCTAATGTCAAACACACAGTCCATTTACAAGTCCGTTCTGGGTCTGAATGAAACCGGAGGCACTAAATACCTCGCGAACCCAGCGATCACCACGTACGTTTGGACGATCACCACTCATTATCCATATTTCGGGATGCCTCCCAATCAGGACCTCGGTTACCATCCAAACTAGGTGAAGATCTCCGGTCTTCGACCACCGTCTTCATCTTCGAATTACAATCGTCGGTCAATTATTTGAAATGCGAATTAACTCGGCCTTTTCAAATAATTCACGTATATTTAGAATTTCAAATCAATTTATTTCAATGGTTAAATCATTCGACAACACCAATTTTGTTCTTTAATGTAATTTTCACACCAAACACATTTAACCATCAAATACCCCATAAATCGAGCAAATTCAGTTTATTTCCATTCCATATCGTTTACGATATTTTATAATGATTTATCGCTATTTTTATTTATTTTAAAATAGCCAATTTATCCAAAACGACGCTTCGGGCCATAACGCGGCCGTGACGCTGTTTTTCTTCAGATTTGATTTACACATATCTGAAAATCTAACCGTTGGATCTTCACACAATTTACATCATTAGAAAGGTCTTTTCGAAACGAATCCAACGGTTCCAGTTTCGGGAAAATCCGACGGTCGGATCTCCCGGTACAATCGTTTGAAGTTTCGATTTCAAAATACGAACTACAGCGTCGTTATTCGATTAAATATAATTATATTTATATATCTATATAAATATAATCATTTCTAGCGCTGTTTTTCTTCAGATTTTAATTAAACATTCCAGACAATCCAACCGGTTGATTTTCACAAAGTTGGTGCCGTTGGAAAGATTTTTCCAAAGCGAACCCAACGGTTGCGATTTCAGGAAAATCCAATGGTCGGATCTCCTGGTATAATCTTTTGAAATCACGGTTTCAAAATGCGAACTGCACGGCCTCGTTTCGTTTTAATTTTATTTATATTTATATATTTATATAAATATAGTTCATTCAACAATTTCCATATCGTTTTCACTTCAAATAGTTCACTAACGCCTTTAAATTTTGTAAAATTTCGCCATAACCTCCTTTGTATGGGAGGGGCTGGGAAAATTCCCAAATAGCCACAAGGGCGTCTCATGTCAAAAAGAAAAAGAAAAAGCCAAGCGGCTAGCCAACAGGCTCATAAAATCATCACCCAAACAAAACAGTAAATGTGTACCTATTTGTCGGGCACAAAATTTTATTCCTCTTCTCTAGCCCCTTTGCTATAACCTGTTCAATAAATATGCATGTACATATACACAGTTCTTATCATTTATCATTTTCCATTCAACTTCATATTTGATTCCATTTGTTTTAAAAACACCATTCATTCTAATGTTGCATGCATAGGCAAAAATCATATCATTAGCTAATTAATGAATATTTTGACTCATGTATATTTATTTGAACGAGTTGCTATTTTTAACACTTCACATTTCAACGATTCATGTATATAATAAAAATGTGATTTTTATTGTAAAACATTTCATTTCAAAACACTATTATTTTATATAGTTTATATAGGTAATAAAAATAGTATTTTTCTGATAAAACAATTTCTTTTAAAACGATATTATCTTACATAGTCCATATAGTTGATAAAAGGTGATTTTTATTATGAAACAATTCATTTCAAAATATGAATACCATTCAACACATAAATTTCAATTCAACGAATGAATATCGATTCAACACATGAAGGTTTTCTATAGTTTCTATATATAGATAAAAATGTGATTTTTATATTTAAAACACGAATACCATTCAACACATGAATTTCTAATCAACGAATGAATATCGATTCAACACATGAAGGTTTTCTATAGTTAACATATATAGATACAAATGTGATTTTTATATTTAAAACACGAAGACCATTCAACACATGAATTTCTAATCAACGAATGAATATCGATTCAACACATGAAGGTTTTCTATTCAATGAATAAATATAGTTTCAACGAATGAAATAGTTCAAACACATGAATATTATTCAAAATTTCGGCAGCATAACGGCAGGGTAGTTAAAACCGGGACCGTCCCTAGTACAGCTCCTCGCTCTACGTTAAAACCTCGCGGTTTTTGACAATGGGGATCATGCATCTAGTTCGCACGCAGGCAGCATGTATATATTTATTTCATTTCCACAAACTAATCCTATGTGGTTTCAACCAAATATTTCTCAATCCCAAACGGGTATTTTTCAACCACAATCAATCAATATCAACCACAAACAATCCCAAACAACCATTCGCTATCAATCAATTTTCACACCAATCACAACCAATAAATATCGTCCATGGTTTGTGGACGAGGGGCGTATATATATATATATATATATATATATATATATATATATATATATATATATATATATATATAGTAATACACTTCTATTTCAACACATATATAATTTTTACAACGCATATACAACTTATACATCGAACGTACAACTTATAAAACGCTTATACTTGAGGTGTACAACACTTATATAACTCATACATCGACTATATAATTTATACATCGTCATTTTCCATATTGTTTATAAATTAGAAATCTCACATTGGGTTCCACTCCACCAAAAATAGCAGAAGGCTCAGAAAAATATGCGGTCTCTTCTAAAATGTAGAAGGCGTCCACACGAGTCCACTGTCTCTTGTTTCACTGAATTTCGTCTACATAGCAAAAAGATATGATTTTTCAAAGTTTGCAACGGTTTAAAGGTGTTAAAACAGCTGAAAATAAAACAAGTCGTATACCTTTCTGAAATGTTCAAAACTAGGTCACATGATTTCTTGAAATCCGTGAATCGATAGCTCGATCGGCCTACGCAGTGTCGAAGGGGAAGGAGAGAGCTTTCGACGCAGGGGGGTGCGGTGGCGTTCGATCGCCTGAGGCGGTGGCGGCGGCTTGAACGCGCCAACTTCCGAGCCCGATTCTCCCCCAATACTCCACAAAAAAATCGAAACCAGTGATGGATTTGAAGCTTGTCTCGAGCTCTTCAAAATCTTCAACTGGAGCTCTTGAAATTATTGAGTGGATTGATCAGAAAATGGACGGGAAGGTTATGAACGTTTTCCGCCTTCGATTGGGGAGAGAGAAAAGGATTTTTTTTTATAAAAATTCTGATTGGTCGGGGAAGTTTTAAGGGGCTTTTCTGACGTGACCACCAATCTAAACCCAACGACTGTCGTCCCTAGCGTTTTACCCCCATTCCGAACATAATGGGATATGTTTCGAAGGCCCTTTCGACTATTTCAGTCAGTTTTCCTTCAAATTAAAATATAAAACATTCAATAATTGATTTGAACGTACATTTCAATTTGCCAGGGCCACAAACTGATTCGAAAAATTATAGAAAAATAAATCTAGCTATGTTTTGACGATACGGTCCCAACAAAACTAGTTTCGTCGAATTCTGAGACCGTTTGCAAAAAGGCCCATTTCTGGTCGATCCAATTTAACTGTAATTGACCAAAACAAATTTTCCTTTGCCACGTTCACATGCTAGCTTCAAAAGTTATGAAATTTGAAACCTAGCAATAACTGCACATCCTGGATCCAACAAAAGTGGTTTCGTCGAATTCCGAGGTCGTTTGCAAAATGGCCAATTTCGCAGGCTATATAAATTCCATAGCGACCTTTCTAAAAATTCATTCGGCCATAACTTTTGCTTTCCGCTATGAAAATTCGATTTTTCAGATTCGTTAGAAAGGTATTCACTAACAGATTTAAATATTTTTGGTTTAAATCCGTTTTGTTTTGCACCCGGTACAGTCCGACAAAGTTTGAATTCAATTTTCGAAACTACAGCGCCTTTTCATGCCTTATTTATAATTATAATTAATTATATTCGTTTTCAATGGTCGATTCAAACTCACTTTCCATTGCCATTATTTAAAATATTTATTTTAAATATTTAAAATCCATTATTTTAGCCAATTTAAAAATTTTAAATTGGTTCAGATTTTCTGGGTCGTTACAATCTCCCCCACTTAAAACTTTTCATCGCCGAAAAGGAACAAAGTCAAAAGTGGTTTGATAAATCTACAATCACACAACACAACCAACAATCGTAACTTCTCAAAAATATACCGATCCACTTCTATACTCTTTTTAAAATCATTCAGACTATGGAATTTAAAAGTGCACATTCATGGAAAGAAAATAACAACAGAGTAGAGAACTAAATGGTAATGCAAAGTAGGGTAAATGTACCTTGCACCAGAGTCAATCAGAGATATCCACTCGGCATCGAGGATAAGTATTCTGAATGCTCTCCTCAGTTTCCCAAGTACAATCTCGCGGATCTCCACTCCATTGCACTTTGACTAAGTGAACTTTCTTGTTCCTCAGCTCTTTGGTTTCTTTGCCGATGATCTTTAGCGGCTCTCTTCTCACAGCTAGTTCTGGAGTAATTTCAATATCTTGCTGAGCTACTTCTTCGACGATCAAGTCTGGATCATGAATGTGCTTTTGAAGTTGAGATAAGTGAAATACATCATGAGCTCCAGGCAACCAATCTGGCAGTTTAACCCTATAAGCGAGAGTCCCGATCCGTTCCAGAATAGGAAACGGGCTAATGAATTTGGGCGCCAACTTTCCAGTTTTACCGAACCGGATAACTCCTCTCATCGACGATACTTTCAAATATACATAGTCGCCAACTGCAAAGGATATATCTCTTCTTCTTCTATCGGCATAGCTCTTTTGTCGGCTTTGAGCGGTAAGTAATCGCTTCTTAATAAAATCGACTTTGTCGGCAGCTTCTCGAATCATGTCTGGCCCTAACACAAGTCTATTTCCAGGTTCGACCCAACAAGCTGGAGATCGGCATGGTCTACCATACAACGCTTCGAATGGCGACATTGTTAGGCTCGCCTGGTAGCTGTTGCTATATGAGAATTCAGCCAAATGCAGATGGTCTTCCCATGATCCACCGAAATCTATAACACAAGCCCGTAATAGATCTTCTAAAATACGATTCACCTTCTCAGTCTGACCGTCTGTCTGAGGGTGATAGGCGGTGCTCAAGTTCAACTTCGTTCCCAACTCGACTTGAAATGCCTCCCAGAATTTGCTAGTGAATATTGTATCTCTATCACTGACTATACTGAGCGGCACTCCATGTAGTCTAACTATTTCCCTGAAGTATATCTGTGCCAGACTCTGAGCAGTTCTGTTTGGTCTGACAGGTATAAAATGGGCGGTCTTCGTGAAGCGATCTACGATCACCCAAATACTGTCGATCCCTTTTCTAGTTCTGGGCAGACCATCAATGAAATCCATAGAAATATGTTCCCACTTTCAACCTGGAACTTCTAGCGGTTGTAATAATCCAGCCAATTTCTGTTGGTCGCTGTTGACCAGTTGGCAAGTAGGGCATCGGCTAACATATATTGAAATGTCTCTTTTTAACGACTTCCACCAGAATGTGCGTTTGATATCGTTATACATTTTATTCACACCCGAATCGATACTGAGCTTAGATTTGTTGCATTCATCAAGCACATCTCTTCTGAGTTCAGGAATTTCTGGAACGCAAATTCGTCCTTCTAACCTCAGAATCCCTTCGCTGTCTAGCTGGAAACCCGAAGCATTGCCTTCACGAATTCGCTGACTCATTCCTTTGATAAATTGGTCGTCTTCTTGGAGAGCCGATATCTTGTCAATCAACGAAGTCACAACGATGAAACTGGCGATCATTTCATTCTTTCGGCTTAATGCATCGGCCACGACATCGGCTTTCCCTGGAGTATATAGAATTTCAAAATCATATGCTGCAAGAAACTCCAGCCAACGTTGCTGCCTCAGATTCAGGTCTTTCTGAGTGAACAGATACTTTAACGACTGGTGATCTGTAAACAGTTCAAATCTCTCACCCAGAAGATAGTGTCTCCAGATTTTTAAAGCGAATACAATAGCCAATAACTCAAGATCATGAGTTACGTAGTTCTTCTCGTGCGGCTTCAGTTGACGGCTAGCATAAGCAATCACTTGGCCCCTTTGCATTAACACTGCGCCAAGGCCTTCTCTAGAAGCATCTGTCCAGACCTTTAAATCTTGGTTGCCATCGATGATGGTTAACACTGGAGTAGTTGTTAATCTTAACTTTAGCTCCTCAAAAGCCTCCTCACTTTCTGGAGTCCACTTGAATTTAGAGTGCTTCTTTGTTAGCTTCGTTAAATGACCAGTTATCTTCGAAAAGTTTTTAACGAACTTCCGGTAATAGCTAGCCAATTCGAGAAAACTACGTACTTCAGTGGGGGTACTGGGCTGTTTCCAATTCTGAGTAGCTGTGATTTTGCTTGTATCCACAGCGATTCCTTCTTTCGATACTACGTAGCCTAGAAATTTTACTTCATCTTGCCAGAAGATACATTTGGAAAATTTGGCTTTTAATACATTCCGTCTCAGAATTTCTAGAACCTGTTCCAGATGTTTTTCATGTTCGGCCTTTGATTTAGAGAAGATTAGAATATCATCAATAAAAACCAGAACAAATTTATTCAAAACTCCTCTGAACACTCTATTCATCAGATCGACGAAGTAAGCGGGAGCGTTACATAAGCCGAACGGCATTACTAACCACTCGTAGAGTAAGTCGGGACCTCTGAATGCTGTCATTGGAACACACTCTTCGGCAATTCGAAGTTGATGGAAGCCTGTAACAAGGTCCATCCCTGAGAATAATTGTGCACCATTTAATCGATCCAACAAATCATCAATCCGCGGCAATGGATATTTGTTCTTTATTGTCTGTTTGTTCAGATCACGAAAATCCACACATAACCGTAGAGTACCGTCAGATTTTGGGACAAACACCACTGCTGCTCCCCAATCAGAGAAACTATGCCTGATCAGACCCTTCCATACTAGTTGTCGTGTTTGATTGTCAAGTTCTTCTTTCTCTTTCAAGGACATTCTTCGAATAGCGTGAACTACCGGCCTTGCATTGGGAATCAAAGCGATCTTGAAATCTATTTCTCTTTGCGGAGGTAAGTGAACAACTTCTTTGAACACATCCACATAATTCTTGACGACAGGGATGTCCTTCACTAGATCGGGAATATTCTCTGTGACTTCAGGGACATTTTCTATTTGGGCTGGAGAAACATTCAAAGCTGCCCAGAAGTCTTTTCTATTAGCATTCTGACCTTCACATGGTATGGTTATATAATTCCCTGATTTAATCTTAGCCCTAACAACTCTCTCCACGCATCTAACCTCTGCTTCATATTTGGCTGGCCAATCCAATCCCAGAATAAGATCGAATTCATCAAAGTTCATAACGATAGAGACAGTAGGGAATTTATAGCAGGACAAAGAGACAGGTACTACACAAACCCAACTGAGATCGATGGAACCACCGACCGGATTTCGGACAGTCATCGGTTCTTTGAGCTTCTTCAAATTCAGATCCAATTTCTTGACTGCACTCTTTGCAATAAAGCTTCTTGACGCTCCTGTGTCAAACAGTACTTTGACTAGAATGTTTTTAATAGTAAGCGTTCCTTCTAAAACATCAGATCTTCCCGGACTATCTGAGGGTGCTGACATTTCTGCTACTTCATTTACATGAGCCTCTTGGGTCTTTTTCAATAGCCAGCAATCTTGCTTTACATGACCAGCCTGTTGCCAGAGATTGCATTCTCTGCTTTCCTGAAGCTTTCCGCCGGATTTAAATCCATCACTCTTTCGTTTCTTCGAGGATTTAAAATTCCCTTGCAAATGCCCTTTCTTATGGCAGTTATTTCATATGGAAGTCATTGCGGGTTCTTTTTCGGATCTGGCCCTTATTCGATTGACTTTGGGCTCCTTACTGACCTCAGACATTGTACTGGCCTCAGGACGATCAGTTGTAGACTCAATTTTATTACTAGAGCTAACTTCTTCTTCATACTGTAACATACCCTTCTTGTCTAGATCTTCGTACTGATAAGCCATGTATATCATTTCAGAAAAGGGGAGCTTCACGTTCCTCATTACACTATTCTGATATTTTCTTTGAAGCCCGTTGATAAATCTCATATTCTTCCTCTTCGGATTTTCAATTAGATGAGGGGCAAAGTGAGAAAGTTCGTTGAATTTCTTATGATATTCTGGGATGGTCATATCACCTTGTATCAAATAAGAAAATTCATCACATAGTCGCTCCGTCGCTTCAGGAGGAGTAAATCTTACCAGGAAAATCACTTTGAATCTATCCCAGGTGATATCACCTTCTGGATTATCCCTAATAACAGAATCCCACCAGAACAATGCTTCGTCTTTAAGTGCCCAGAAGGCCAGTAATCTTTTCTGGTCATCCCTCATCTTTAATCCTTCAAAGATTTTCTCAGCCAAACGAATCCAAGCCTATGTCTTCATAATAGATTCTTCACCAGAGAATGGTATTCCACCCATATTTCGATATTTGATTAATAGGGCCTCAATATCCGGTTCTGTATTCCTTCTGTTTCTAACACTCATTTTCTAGCACTTCTGCAAACAGCAGATCAAGTGTCAGGTCAACAGAAAAGATATTTCAAAATATAGAGACAAATACTTCAATGTAAATGTGTCTATCGAGGTGTTATTTCATTCTGCTACTCATACTAGGATATTACTGATCCTATCGGTAATGAGTTGCCCGTCCTAGAACACTACTGGTTCTATTTCTGACGAGTTCATTAATATGTTATATTCCAGAACTAAGCTTAACCCAAGCTCTGATACCAAATGAGACGTCCCCAAACCCCGTACTGACGGTGGCAAGGGTAATCCGTGGAATATAACACAGAAACAAATAATAGCAGAACAGAAATAGATAAATACACCAGATAATGAACAATAGAATATATTGGATAAAAGTAATCATCGGAGTTACACAGTATATAGGATCTTACTTAGTACAAATACAGTTCGGCTATACATAAATGTTTACAGCGGAAAACAAACAAAATATGTACAATAGGAGCTGAACAGCATAAAAAGAGATAAATGATAGAATCCATCTTCAGCTCCAGCTATCCAGAGAAAGAACAAGCTAAACCTGAATACAAGGCTGCCCGTGTAGAAAAAGGGGCAACCGAGTTTGAAAGTGAAACAAACTACGAGTCAGTCATGGGACTGGTATGAGAAATCTACTCAACACATATATAATATTGCTAATCTCAGAATCACGCCACTTTCGTGGAACGGGTTTACTCTATGGGATTGCCAGTGCTTTAAAACAAATCATTCTTTGAAACAACGCTATGCTTTTTATAAAAAAATGAAGTCGTTATAAGACTCAGTTCCCATCACACAATGCAACGCAAACCGTAGGATAGAGTTTTAACCTTATAACGGCCAAAACATGCTTGATACGAATAAAGCAAAAGCATTTGATATTATTACTAGTGTCTATATGTTTCAAAAACATTTTGAATCATAACTATCAATCATAGACGACATGAGCATCCCATGCCACTATGTCGCCAAATATATATACAATCGAAACCGCACAGTCACGTATTTGGAAATTGGATTTCCGTCATGAACCAAGGCAAAAGATAGTCCTTACCGACTTCGAGACAATCTAGCCCATGTCTCCGGAACAGCCGCAACTGCCCCTTGGATCGTCAGGGCCGGTCCACCGATGTGGATTATTATGCCTGAACACTACGTCTCCCCGCCCTTTGGGGCATAAACGAGCCAACGAATGACTCCATCGGACCCGGATCATCCGATCAAACCGAGGCGCCTCGCAACAGCAACAACCACACTGGTGAAAAGTATATAAATGTCAGGGCTGGTAGGTCACTGACACCACCCTGGCTAGAAAGAAACGCAGGCCCTCCCTGATGTCCTCTCCAGTTTCCGGTTCATATCGGGGTGTGAGGCTCGCGAATTCACATTATACACAAAGCTACGCCACACAGGCGTTGCTTTGATCATCACCACAAGACTTTGCTTTTCAACAGAAGCCCTGATCATTTGCCACTTAGGCATGCCACACTAGCAATTCATGCCATGCGACTGATGTCCATCGATATACAACCTATGAGCTTGTGCATCTCAGAGAAGGGCGTTAAGCAAAAGAATAAATTCTCCGCCACCAAACAGATGTATATTTAATAGAGACCAATCAACACAAAATAAAATCTAATGTCAGACACACAGTCCATTTACAAGTCCGTTCTGGGTCTGAACGAAACCGGAGGCACTAAATACCTCGCGAACCCATCGATCACCACGTACGTCTGGACGATCACCACTCATTATCCATATTTCGGGATGCCTCCAAATCAGGACCTCGGTTACCATCCAAACGAGGTGAAGATCTCCGGTCTTCGACCACCGTCTTCATCTTCGAATTACAATCGTCGGTCAATTATTTGAAATGAGAATTAACTCGGCCTTTTCAAATAATTCACGTATATTTAGAATTTCAAATCAATTTATTTCAATGGTTAAATCATTCGACAACACCAATTTTGTTCTTTAATGTAATTTTCACACCAAACACATTCAACCATCAAATACCCCATAAATCGAGCAAATTCAGTTTATTTCCATTCCATATCGTTTATGATATTTTATAACGATTTATCGCTATTTTTATTTATTTTAAAATAGCCAATTTATTCAAAACGACGCTTCGGGTCATAACACGGTCGTGGCGCTGTTTTTCTTCAGATTTGATTTACACATATCTGAAAATATAACCGTTGGATCTTCACACAATTTACATGATTAGAAAGGTCTTTTCAAAACTAATCCAACGGTTCCAGTTTCGGGAAAAATCCGACGGTCGGATCTCCCGGTACAATCGTTTGAAGTTTCGATTTCAAAATACGAACTGCAGCGTCGTTATTCGATTAAATATAATTATATTTATATATCTATATAAATATAATCGTTTCTGGCGCTGTTTTTCTTCAGATTTGAATTAAACATTCCAGACAATCCAACCGTTGGATTTTCACAAAGTTGGTGCCGTTGGAAAGATTTTTCCAAAGCGAACCCAACGGTTGCGATTTCAGGAAAATCCGATGGTCGGATCTCCCGGTATAATCTTTTGAAATCACGGTTTCAAAATGCGAACTGCACGGCCTCATTTCATTTTAATTTTATTTATATTTATATAAATATAGTTCATTCAACAATTTCCATATCGTTTTCACTTCAAATATTTCACTAACGCCTTTAAATTTTGGAAAATTTCGCCATAACCTCCTTTGTACGGGAGGGGCTGGGAAAATTCCCAAATAGCTACATGGGCGTCTCATGTCAAAAAGAAAAAGAAAAAGCCAAGCGGCTAGCCAACAGGCTCAAAAAATCATCACCCAAACAAAACAGTAAATGTGTACCTATTTGTCAGGCACAAAATTTTATTCCTCTTCTCTAGCCCCTTTGCTATAACCTGTTCAATAAATATGCATGTACATATACACAGTTCTTATCATTTATAATTTTCCATTCAACTTCATATTTGATTCCATTTGTTTTAAAAACACCATTCATTCTAATGTTGTATGCATAGGCAAAAATCATTTCATTAGCTAATTAATGAATATTTCGACTCATCTATATTTATTTGAACGAGTTGCTATTTTTAACACTTCACATTTCAACGATTCATGTATATAATAAAAATGTGATTTTTATTGTAAAACAATTCATTTCAAAACACTATTATTTTATATAGTTTATATAGGTAATAAAAATAGGATTTTTCTGATAAAACAATTTCTTTTAAAACGAGATTATCTTACATAGTCCATATAGTTGATAAAAGGTGATTTTTAATATGAAACAATTCATTTCAAAATATGAATACCATTCAACACATAAATTTCAATTCAACGAATGAATATCGATTCAACATATGAAGGTTTTCTATAGTTTCTATATATAGATAAAAATGTGATTTTTATATTTAAAACACGAATACCATTCAACACATAAATTTCTAATCAACGAATGAATATCGATTCAACACATGAAGGTTTTCTATATTTAACATATATAGATAAAAATGTGATTTTTATATTTAAAACACGAAGACCATTCAACACATGAATTCCTAATCAACGAATGAATATCAATTCAACACATGAAGGTTTTCTATTCAATGAATAAATATAGTTTCAGCGAATGAAAATAATTCAAACACATGAATATTATTCAAAATTTCGGCAACATAACGGCAGGGTAGTTAAAACCGGGACCGTCCCTAGTACGGCTCCTCGCTCTACCTTAAAACCTCGCGGTTTTGGACAATGGGGATCATGCATCTAGTTCGCACGCAGGCGGCATGTATATATTTATTTCATTTCCACAAACTAATCCTATGTGGTTTCAACCAAATATTTCTCAATCCCAAACGGGTATTTTTCAACCACAATCAATCAATATCAACCACAAACAATCCCAAACAACCATTCGCTATCAATCAATTTTCACACCAATCACAACCAATAAATATCGTCCATGGTTTGTGGATGAGGGGCGTGTGTATATATATATATATATATATATATATATATATTTATATATAGTAATACACTTCTATTTCAACACATATATAATTTTTACAACGCACATACAACTTATACATCGAACGTAAAACTTATACAACGCTTATACTTGAGGTGTACAACGCTTATATAACTCATACATCGACTATATAATTTATACATCGTCGTTTTCCATATTGTTTATAAATTAGAAATCTCACATTGGGTTCCACTCCACCAAAAATAGCAGAAGGCTCAGAAAAATATGCGGTCTCTTCTAAAATGTAGAAGGCGTCCATACGAGTCCACTGTCTCTTGTTTCACTGAATTTCATCTACACAGCAAAAAGATATGATTTTTCAAAGTTTGCAACGGTTTAAAGGTGTTAAAACAGCTGAAAATAAAACAAGCCGTATACCTTTCTGAAATGTTCAAAACTAGGTCACGCGATTTCGTGAAATCCGTGAATCGATAGCTCGATCGGCCTATGCAGTGTCGAAGGGGAAGGAGAGAGCTTTCGGCGCAGGGGGGTGCGGTGGCGTTCGATCGCCTGAGGCGGCGGCGGCGGCTTGAACGCGCCAACTTCCAGAGCCCGATTCTCCCCCAATACTCCACGAAAATATCGAAACCAGTGATGGATTTGAAGCTTGTCTCGAGCTCTTCAAAATCTTCAACTGGAGCTCTTTAAATTATTGAGTGGATTGATCAGAAAATGGACGGGAAGGTTATGAATGTTTTCCGCCTTCGATCGGGGAGAGAGAAAAGGAATTTTTTTTTTATAAAAATTCTGATTGGCCGGGGAAGTTTTAAAGTGGTTTTCTGACGCGACCACGAATCCAAACACAACGACTGTTGTCCCTAGCGTTTTACCCCCATTCCGAACACAATGGGATATATTTCGAAGGCCCTTTCGACTGTTTCAGTCAGTTTTTCTTCAAATTAAAATATTAAACATTCATTATTTGATTTGAACGTACATTTCAATTTTCCAGGGCCACAAACTGATTTGAGAAATTCCAGAAAAATAAATCTAGCTATGTTTTGACGATACGGTCCCAACAAAACTTGTTTCCTCGAATTCTGAGACCGTTTGCAAAAAGGCCTATTTCTGGTCTATTCAATTTAACTATAATTGACCAAAACACATTTTCCTTTTCCACGCTCACATACTAGCTTCAAAAGTTATGAAATTTGAAACCTAGCAATAACTCCACATCCCGGATCCAACAAAAGTGGTTTCGTTGAATTCCAATGTCGTTTGCAAAATGGCCAATTTCACGGACTATATAAATTCCATAGCGACCTTTCTAAAAATTCATTCGGCCATAACTTTTGCTTTCCGCTATGAAAATTCAATTTTTCAGATTTGTTAGAATGGTATTCACTAACAGATTTAAATATTTTTGGTTTCACTAAAATCTGTTTTGTTTTGCACCCGGTACAGTCCGACAAAGTTTGAATTCAATTTTCGAAACTGCAGCTTCTTTTCAAGCCTTATTTATAATTATAATTAATTATATTCGTTTTCAATGGTCGATTCAAACTCACTTTCCATTTCCATTATTTAAAATATTTATTTTAAATATTTAAAATCCATTATTTTAGCCAATTTAAAAATTTTAAATTGGTTCGGATTTTCTGGGTCGTTACAACAAGGTAATAAGTGGTGATCGTCCAGACGTACTTGGAGATCGAGCGGATATGCGAGGGCCTCTTTTCCGTAATGGACATATGGAATGAGGAATTAGGTGCCTCCAATTTCGTTCATACCCAGAACGAAATTGTAAATGGACATGTGTGTCTAACATTGGATTTTATTATGTGTTGATTGATCTCTATTAAATGTATATTTTTTTTTGTGGTGGAGAATTTATTCTCTTGCTTAGCACCCTTCTTTGTGATGTACGAGCTCAGAGTTTATATATATATAGACACCAATCGCATAGCATGAATTGCCTATGTGGCATGTTGAGATGCAAATCATCAAGGCTTATGTTGAAAAGCAGAGTCTTGTGGTTGATGATCAAAGTACGGCTTTAAATAGACAGCTTTGTGTATAACGTTAATTTGTGAGCCTCACACCCTGGTGTGAACCAGATACGGGAGAGGGCCTCAGGGAGGACATGCGTTTCTTTCTAGCTAGGAGTTATGTCATGGTATGGAACCCAAACATTTTACTTATGTTGATGATGGAAAGCGAGGCGCCTCAGATATATCGATCACTATGGGGCCGATGGATGACATGGTCGACATACTGACCACACTTATGCCCCATAGGGCGGGGAAACGCATTGTTCAGGGATTAGTAATCCTCAAACATACGTGAGGACTGACCCTAACGCTCCAACGACTCACCTGAGTCTGAGTCCTGATACATGGTAGGCTAGATTGTCTCAAATCGGTAAGGACGATCCCTTGCCTTTGTTCACAGATGGAATCCAACTTCCAACACGACATTGTGAGTTTTAATTGTAGAACCAGTATGATGACATGATAGATGTTACCCATGCCGTCTATGATTGACACATTTATATTTGAAGTTGGTTTTAAACAATATGCACTAATTATAGTAACAAATGATTTGTTTTAAATGTACCAAGCATGTTTCACTATTATAAGGGAAAACTCTATCCTTCGGCTTGCGTTGCATTGTGTGATAGGGCCTGAGTCTTATAATAGCTTCATTTTTCCAAAAAGTATTGCGCTGTTTGTTATATGCACTAGTATTCTTGGGAGGAAACCCGTTCTGTGTTATATCGCACGGTCCCTTGATTTACTTTATTTTGTCTAAAGATTTAATAATTGTTATAGTTCTCACACCAGTCACATGACTGAACTGGAGTTTATTGTTTTAACCTAAACTCTGGGTGCCCCTATTTTCCACACGGGCAACTTGTAGTTGGGTTTTTGCAGATATTATTTTCATAAGATGCTGGATTTACAATTGGAGCTATATTCGGAACGCTCTGTATCCTTGTTTCTCTTAAAGTTGTGTTATGTTTTGATTTTCCGTTGCTTTGTAATTTGAGTCTCTGATATTTATTAAAGGTATATTATTTATTCATACTCTGTTACGTTCTTGTACTCTGATGTAAATTGTTCTAACAGCAATGAAAATTTCTTCTGTTGTATTCTGATTTGTCGTTTTCTCAACTCAATCAGGGCTTTCCCGTAATGGTGAGTTTGGGACGTTTTATTTTGCTTGCATGGCACAAACATACATTGCGTTAAGGAGGTCAACTGAATCCGTAAACCTCTTGATCTTTCACATTAATTTATGGACATATAAACACACTATTGCATATGTTCATAAAAGCATTAGAAATTCCTTAAGGACAATGGATCCCTGTGATCGCTAGATGAATATATGATTGTTGGATGTTTGGATATACGTTCTTCTTAATTTAGAGATTTCGGGACGAAATCCTTTGAGTATGAGATAATGTAACACCTCGAAATTTTAACAACACTAAAGATGATGAGTTAAAGAATAATTAATGTGAAATACACTATTAATAATGAATTAAGGGAAACTTAATTACATATTAAAAATAAAGTAAAACGGATCACGCCAATGCATCCATCTTGGAATTCTATTCAAGATAGACACAAAGTTTGCATAAAACGGACTTCGTATGAAGAAGTTATTAAGGTTTGAAGTTTGTATGCATATGAAGAATATATATATATAATTAAACTAGAATTCAAAATTTCAACCAGACAATACGGCGCGCAAACAGGGAAGGGCCAACCTTTTAGGGTTGATACGGGACCCTGTTGGGTCGACCTGGGATCAACCTAGGCTCTTGGGGGTCGACCTAGGGTTCGACACCCATGAAGGGGGTCGACCCCCTCTCAGATCTGGGAAGAATTCAAATTTTGAATGTGGACTTGTTCGTGTCTTGGTTCGTTGCTTCTACGCTATAAAAAGGACCTTAAACCTAGGTTTTATTCATCTAAAAAAATGGTTGCGATGGCAGAGTTCTGCTGCAACATAGATTGAATGGCCTTTTATTCTCTAAATCCAGTTCAACAAAGATTATACAAATTCAACGATTGCTACAACAATTCCAACGTGTTCTTCGTAGTAATTTGGAACCATTTCCTTAGATCTATTCACTGCGAGTTCCAATTATTTTTAGATCTAAATATTTAATTGGAAATCATAAAATGTATAAAAAAACTGGATATTAGGTCTACGCCTAAGCAAGTTATGTTATAACATAATTATCAGATTTGCGTTTATATGTTCATATCGCCACCATGTAAAATCTTGCCATAATATGCCTATTCAGTTTTATGCCTATTTTTATCAGTTTATTATTGATTCGCTATTATGATTATTCTTGATTCCCTTCTCTCCCTCTTTTCTCTTTTATTTTTTTATATAGCCAGGCTACCTTCGAACATAAGCCTAATGCTGAAATATGCAAATGTGCAAAATTAGGAACGATTGGGAAAGACATAATTTGGGGCATAATTGTTATTTGAAAGTATGTGAACATGAATTTGGGCATAAATTGGGACATGTGTAAATATTGATTTGGGACAGAAATTGGAACGTATGTGAATATGAATTTTAGGCATATATTAGAAAATATGTGAACATGAATTTGGGCATAAATTGGGACATGAGTAAATATTGATTTGGGACATAAATTGGAACGTATGTGAATATTAATTTTAGGCATACATTGGAAAATATGTGAATACGGATTTGGGTATAACTTGTAATGAAATAGGTGAATATGGACTTGGGGCATGAATTGGAAAATATGTGGATTTCAGTTTGTGCAATATATATATATATGCCTTGAATTATGACAAGGGAAAAAGAACATATAGTGCATAATTAAAAGATGAATTGAAAAGGGGCATAAAAATCTGTAATTTGAATAATGAATTGGGAATATAATTAAATATGGGGAAAAAGGGCATGAACACTTATAAGGACATAGGTAAAATTGGATAATAATGAAATGCCTAGGATTATGGAAATTAGAAACAGTAAATACACTTGTGACACGAGGTTAGATTTCACCTGCAGTGAAAGTCTTCCCGGAACCGACCGACATATCCAGCGACCACAAGTGTTGAATCTAATGTGAGAGGCCTAAGTGTACAAATACGAGACGTGCTCAGACATGAGGTTAAGCCCAATTTGTGGAATAAGTCTGCCCTTACCCATACGACATATCCAATATCGAAAAATGGCAGGCTTAATGTGGGAGGTTTAGCATCCATAGGGTAATAAATCTTGAATACTTAACCTAGTTGAATCCATAGGGATTGTAGGAATATAAACTAAAGTTGGGGTTAAGTAAAATTGGTTGAACAGTGAAAGGGTTAAGTAAATATGAGGGAGTAGGTAATATTTACATATAGGCCCATAAACTTAACCCGATAAGGTTATGTAATTAAGGACACCAATTGGTATACATAACTAGTAGAAATAATAAAGTTATGTAATTAAAGACACCTTTTAGGGTAAGCATAACTTGTAGAAATGATAGAATCTAGATATGCATAATAACCTACTAAGTAGAACATGTTATGGTAACCAAACAAGAATAAAAAGGGATTGTGGATCACAGACCTTGGACCACAATCTAAAGAATAACATGTTGTGGGCTTATTAACAAACTTAAATGGGTTAAGTTATATAACTGAAATTAATAAGCAAGAGGAACTTGGTAACTTTATTAAGAATTCGATATGAATGGGAATAACCAAGTTAAATGGAAACCTAATGAGGTAAGGCAAGTGCGTAAAAGAATGATTAGACATAAGGTCTAACAACATATTAAAGTCAGACGCTTGAACCAGTTCGCACATGTGAGGGTGAATAACCCAACGGGGTAGATCATCGTGGTGCTATAAAGCACGATGGGGAGCGCACATTCATTTGATGTTTCTGATGGCTCTAAAGGACTAGAAGGGGAAGCACGCGGCTTCCTGAGGTACGTAAGGTGCTCCTAGTAGTCCTCTGTGTGGTGGAAGATGTTTTAGGTTGTGCTCGCAGAGGTTGGGTCTATGCGTAAGTGCTAGGTGGGTGGGCCTTGACTGTAGAAGTAGCTATGCAGTCATAATGTTGTGACGCGGTGACACCAAGGTGATTCGGCGATATCCTCAACGTTGAGGCGAAGGGTCATGACCAACAAGGATAGTAGATCGTCGGATACCCGTACTTGGTAGCCAGTAGGATGCGGAAAGACTAGAGCTAAAACCAATAGGCCATTCACCCTTCACTATCGAGGTATATTGGTTAAGGGAAGGCGCCAAATGGATGTTTAGATTGTTTTCATTAAGGGCAGTCGTTTAGCTCTTGTAGTCTTTACAAGATGAGGGAGGGGCTTAGGTGGGGCTATAGCCACCATGAAAATAGACCGTAGGAATATCTGTAGAGTCTCTTAAAGATGGGCCTGTACAGATATGGAAAAGCTCCTGACTGAGTTGTGTTTCTTGTACCGTCCTGCCATGGAACTCGGTACACATTAGAGGATGTGAGATTGAGGCATTGAGATACAATCACAGTACATACGTGGGACAGTCTAGATTCATGCATTACAGCTCTTGGTGATGTATCGTAGACTTGAGGGCATTACTCCGGAATGAAATCTTATTCGATCGATGGTAGCAGTCCATATGCTTACGTCACATAATAATGACAGATATATGCAGAACATAACATTGTTATATAGAGATTCATACGTCACTCCGGCATAGGATGAGGGACTGCATAGTTTTCTGTTGTATTACGAGGGAGACTGTGCGACTGGAGTATCATGGGTTGTACCTCAGTATTAAGGGGTAGCTACAGATATACCATATTAGGTTAATCCACTAGGAAGTAAATGGGTACTACGTGTGTATAAGCGTTGGGTGTCGTTAACCTAAGTAACCTAACAATCAAGAAAATGTAATGGAACAGTATTTGTTGGGATCATTCTGTTTCTGGTATACTAGTATTGGTGCGGTGCAGAGAAACGAATTTAAGAAGCGCAATATATTCTGTTCAAACTTATCTTGCTCAGTTCACACTTACTTTGTTATTGCTATCATGTTCTTCCAATTTTTATATACCTATCATGATACTTTTACTTATTTATATTTAATAGTAATGGGACTCGTCAGACTTCATGTCTGACCTTTTTGTTTCCTTTTCTCTCTCTTTCGTCCCCCCTAGGTTCTCAGGGTGGGAGTGCTTAGAGTTGATTTGGATTCTTTCCAGCTTAGCTTGGATTTGGATATTGATGTACCCATTGACATCTTGTCAACTCTTTTATAGCTTTGCAAGGGAAGTATGGTTTTTTGCTTTTGTAGTCCGATATTTTTGGAATGACAGATTATTAATGTAATTGGTTATTTCAAGCTTATGATGTAAACTTAGTATTTGGGACCATGATGTTTTGATTTAGATAAAGTTTTTAATTCTGTAACAACCCGGAAAACCTGAGCCAGTTTAAATTTTTTAATTTGGCTATTTTAGTGGATTTTAAATATTTAAAATAAATTATTTAAAATAATAACGATGAAAAGTATGTTTGACTTGTTGTTTGAAAATAAATATAATCATTTTAAATTATAAACAAGGCCTAAAAAGGCGCGGCAGTTTCAAAATTTCAATTCAAACTTTGACTGACTGTACCGGGAACAAAATAAAACGGATTTTAGTGAAACCCAAAATATTTAAATCTGTTAGTGAATATTTTTCTAACAAATCTGAAAAATCGAAGTTTCATAGCGGGAATCAAAATTTATGGCCAAATGAATTTTCAGAAAGGTCGCTATAGAGAATATGTCGCACTTGAAAATAGACATTTTGCATATGACCTCAGAATTCGACGAAACCACTTTTGTTGGATCCGGGATGTCAAATTATTTCTAGGTTTCAAATTCCATAATTTTTGAAGTTAATATGTGAGTGTTGCGAAGGAAAATGTGTTTGGTCAATTACAGTTAAATTGGATCGACCAGAAAATGGCCATTTTTCAAACAGTCTCAGAATTCGACGAAACTAGTTTTGTTGAGACCGTATCGTCAAAACATAGCTAGATTTATTTTTCTGGAATTTTTGGGATCAGTATGTGGCCTCGGCAAATTGAAATGTACGTTCAAATCAAATATTGAATGTTTTATATTTTAATTTGAAGGAAAACTGACTGAAACATTCGAATGGGCCTACGAAACATATCCCGTTGTGTTCAGAATGGGTGTATTTAGCAAGGGACGACAGTCGTTGGGGTTGGATTGGAGTTCGTATGAGATAAGGGGTATATTAGAATTTTAAAATTATATAAATTAAATAAAAAAAATCTGATTGGTCCTCACTCTCTCTCCCCATTTTCTCTCTCCCCGACATCCAATTAAAGGTGGAAACCCCTTCAATCCTTTCCATCCATTTTCCGGTCAAACCACTTCGATTCAGACCTCGACCTAGTTGAGGATTTTATAGCCCTCGACGAGAGCTTCGAATCCATACCCACCACACTCCGTCTCATCGCCTGTAGCTCGCGAATCACCTCCAGGAAGTCATTGTCGCCGCCATCGCTAGAGGCGATTGATCGGCGTCGCACCACCAGGCGCGGGTGCGCCCTTCCTTCCTCTTCAACGCTGCGCCGCCCGATCCTCATATCGTTGCATGGATTGGAGTATAAATCAAAACCTAGTTCTGAATGAATAAGCTGAGGTAATGGTTTATTTTATTTTAAACTGTTCTATAGCACTTTAAACCGCTACGGTTTATGATTTCACTGTAAAAATCATATCTTTTTTGTTTGCTGATGAAATTCAGTGAAACAAGAGACAGTGGACTCGTGTGGATGTCTTCTACATTCTAGAAGATGCCGCATATTTTGCTGAGCCTTTTGCTATTTTTGGTGGAGTGGAACCCAATGTGAGATTTCTAATTTATAAACAATTTGGAAATCAACGATGTATAAATTATATAGTCGATGTATGAGTTATATAAGCGTTGTACACCTCATGTATAAGCGTTGTATAAGTTGTATGTTCGATGTATAAGTTATATATGCGTTGTAAAAGTGATATATGCGTTGAAATAAATTGAAATGATATTGAAGTGAAATCTAAATATATTTATATATGAATATATATATACACACACACTCCCCTCGTCCACAGACCATGGACGATATATATTGGTTGTGATATTGTTTGGATTATTGGTTGATGTGAAATTTGGTGAATATCATGAATGGTTGATTTGAAATGATTGATTGTGATCGAAATCCCAATAGGATTAGTATATGGGAAAATTCGTCTGCGTACGATCTGGATATTGAAATCCCCAATGTCAAAAACCGTGAGGTTTTAAGGTAGAGCGAGGAGCCGTACCACGGACGGTGCTGGTTTTAACTACCCTGCCGTTATGCTACCGAAATTTTCAATAATATTCATATTTAGAATTATTTTCATGTGTTGAAATTATATTCATGTGTTGAATAGAAATTCATGTGTTGAGTAGAAATTCATGTGTTGAATGAAGTTCATGTGTTGAATAAATTGTTTTACAATAAAAATCACATTTTTATTATATATATAGACTATATAAAATATTTGTATTTTAAATAAATTGTTTTAACACCGAAAATAACATTTTTTACCTTATGTATGAACTATATACGTGTTTTGAAATAAATTGTTTTACAATAAAAATCACATTTTTATTATATATATAAACTATAGAAAATATTCATGTGTTGAATAAAGGACTAGAACGATAAAAATCATATTTTTATTATGTGTGGAGTCGAAAACATTCATTTGTTGAATATATAGATTGAACAATAAAATCTACATTTTTATTGTGAAAATGAAGAGCTAAAAAAATTATTCATGTGTTGAATAAATATTTTGAGGGTAAAAATATCATTTTTATCAAATATATAAAGTGAAGATGGTTTTAAAATCGAAGAAAGAATTATATTTACACACACATATATATATATATATATATATATAAATATAATTAAAATAAATCGAATAACGAAGCTGTAGTTCATGTTTTGAAACCGTGATTTCAAACGATTAGTGCGGGAGATCCGATCGTCTGATTTTCCCAAAACTGAAACCGTTGGGTTCGCTTTGGAAATATCTTTCCAACGACACCAACTCTGTGAGGATCCAATGGTTGGATTGTCTGGAATGTTTAATTCAAATCTGAAGAAAAATAGCACTAGAATCGATTATATTTTTATATATAAAAATATAATTAAAATAAATCGAACAACGACGCTGCAGTTCGTATTTTGAAATCGTAACTTCAAACGATTAGTGCGGGAGATCCGACCGTCGGATTTTCCTGAAACTATAACCGTTAGATTCATTTTGAAAAGATCTTTCTAATGATATAAAATTTGTAAAGATCCAACAGTTAGATTTTCAGATATGTGTAAATCAAATCTGAAGAAAAACAGCGCCACGGCCGCGTTATGGCCTGAAGCGTCGTTTGAGTGAAATGGGTATTTTTAAATAAATAAAAATAGCAATAAATCGTGATAAAATATTATAAACGATATGGAATGGAAATAAATTGAGTTTTCTCAGTTTATGTGATATTTGATGGTTGAATGTGTTTGGCGTGAAAATTACATTAAAGAACAGAATTATTGATGTCGAATAATTTAACCATTGAAATGAATTGATTTGAAATTCTAAATATACGTGAATTATTTGAAAAGGTGGAGTTAATTCTCATTTCAAATAATTGATCGACGATTGAAAGTCAAAGATATGAAGATGGTGCAAGACCGGTGATCTGCAGGTCGAATGGAGGGGTGCTACTGATGCTCATGATTGGAGTAGCTACCTTGAAGGGGCTGAAGTAGTAGCCGTCCGAACGTACTTGTTGATTGTATGGATATGCGAGGTATTGAGTGCCTCCGGTTTCATTCAGACCCATAACGAACTTGTAAATGGACTGTGTGTCTGACATTGGATTTTGTTCTGTGCTGATTGATCTCTATTAAATATATATCTGTTTGGCGGCGGAGAATTTATTCTCTTGCTTAACGCCCCTCTCCGAGACGTACGAGCTCAGAGGTTATATATCGATAGAAATCAGTCGCATGGAGTGAATTGCCTGTGTGGCATAGCTTTTTGTATGATGTTGATTCGCGAGCCTCACACCCCGGTATGGACCAGAAACGGGAGAAGGATCCAGGGAGGACATGCATTTCTTTCTAGCTAGGGTGGTGTCATTGACCTACTAGCCCTGACATTTATATTATTTTCACCTGTGTGGTTGTTGTTATTGCAAGGCGCCTCAGATATATCGGTGACTATATGGAGCCAATGGGGTCATAGGACTCATTTACGCCCCAAAGGGCGGGGAAACGCAGTGTTCAGGCATTTTAATCCACATCGTTGACTGGCCTTGTGGCTCCTAAGGGTCACTCGATCTCTTATCCTGAGACATGGGCTAGATTGTCTCGAATTCGGTAAGGACTATCTTTTGCCTTGGTTCATGATGGAAATCCAATTTCCAAATACGACATCGTGCAGTTTTGATTGTATACCTATATATGGCGACATAGTGGTATGGGGCATTAATGCCGTCTATGATTGATACTTACGATTTGAATTTTTTTTTGAAACATATAAACACTAGTAATAATATTAAATTCTTTTGTTTTATTCGTATCAAGCATATTTTGGCCATTATAAGGTAAAACTCTATCCTCCGGTTTGTGTTGTATTGTGTGATGGGAACTGAGTCTTATATTGGCTTCATTTTTATAAAAAGCATTGCGATGTTTAAAAGATTTACTTGTTTTAAAGCAATGGCAATCCAATGGAGTAAACCCGTTTCACGAAAGTGGTGTGGTCTTATGACTGGCTATATTATAAAATGTGTTAAGTAGATTTTTCATACCAGTCCCATAGCTAACTCGTAGTTTTTTCCATATGCAAACTCGGGTGCCCCTTTTTCTACACCTGCAGCCTCGTATTCAGGTTTTAGTAGGCTCTTTCTGGATAGCTGGAGCTGAAGATGGTTTCTATCATTTATCTCTTTTTATGTTGTTCGGCTTCTATTGTACATATTATGTTTGTTTTCCGATGTAGACATTTATATATAGCTGAACTGTATTTTGTACTAAGTATGATCCCGTATACTGTGTAACTCCGATGATTATGTTTATCCAGTGTATTCTATTGTACGTTATCTGGTGTATTTATTTATTTATTTATTTATGTCCTGTTGTTATCTGTTTATGTGTTATATTCCAAAGATTACCCTAGCCACCGTCTTATGAGGTTTGGGGTCGTCACAAATTCCCCCGCTATTTTACATGTTTGTCTTGTGATATTATGTTCTTATTTACCTATAACACTTCAGGAAACTTAATGTCATTCTATACAAAGTGACATTAACGGACATGGGCTATCATAGCAGCTGACTGCGTACTTATTTGTGTCTGCCTCTTCAGTGTCATACTTCTTTTTCGGAGCCTCCCAGTTCTCCTTCGCTGATTTGTATGAATTGTAATAGTCGTATAGATTGTTGCTGAGGCCATTGTGGATAAAGTTTTTGCACATGTAGTCATGTTCAATCCAAGTTTGCAACTAGTTCGATTTCTCTGTCCGAATTGCCATCTGATCCGCATCAGATTCATTTGGTTTCTTTGGCAATTGTAGTTTCTCGGTTGATAAAGCACTGACGACTTTTCGGACAATCAGAAAAAATTCCATTTTTTGTCGCTAGCATCTGAAGTTGAGACCTTCAAACCTGAAAGTTGCAGCAGTGACAAGTGGATTCTAGAAAATTGATGCAGGCACGACATCATTATGTTGTTTACAGCGGTAAAGGAAGCGCAAGCCATTAGTTGTCTGATTGTCTTCAAATTTGTTGGAAAACTAACAGTTGAGTTGCGGACAACATCGCTCTCTTGAAGACGTTTTGGCGATTTTCTCAATGGTGCAAAGCATTTCTTACCTTTCCTGCTGCCTGTAGGATAAAACTACCTCTTCTACGATATCAATTCGCTTTCATAAAAGAATTCAGCTTGATTTGCACTCAAGTTAAAAAAAACTGTACCGCTCTTTTTTTTGTTATAAACATTTTTCGGTAAAGATAAGAAGGTTTTTGAAGTGAGAGGAAGATGAAAAATTGTTCTATTTTTTGCTTTTTCTATTCTATTTCTTATATGGACAGAATGCAAAAAAAATATAATGTTCGTTGTGTTAGTGGAAGGAAAGTTGGATCACAATTAATACCATAATAAATAAAAGAAACGGCCAAAAAACTGCAGTTTATAATGTGTAAATTTTACACATTATAAAATTAATGAATGTTAATAAGTTTTAATTTATTACCATTCATAGAAATATTTTAATATCATCTGTTTTTGTAACAGCTCATTAAAATGTCACGTAAATATATGATCATTGTGCTAGTTTAACTTCTAAATCACAATAATGGCTTATATATATGTGTGTATATGTATATATATTACCACTATAACTTTCAACAACTCTATTGCAATAATGGCTCAATAATAAATTCACTTATGTACCAAACATTTCCAACGTAGTCGTTCAAAGTTAATTTTTAATCAATTTCAATTTAGAAAAACTTCTTTGGATGGAAGCAACCGTGACATGAATAGTTTCTTGATGTTACGATTAAGTCTATTCAAAATATTTTCAAGTTGCTTGAAAAGACCAAGTTTCATTATATCATCAATCAATATACCTCCAAGTAAAAATTCTCTTATCTTCGCTTCAGTAAATCTTTACTATTCACACATCTTATAAACATTGGTATTTTTCTTCATGGCTTAATTCATGGGTGCAATCAAGAATAACTAAAAATGTTGAAGATGATCTTACATAATTGGATCAAATTCAGCAATAAACTCGATAAGTTAGCCCAAACCCATTATTTCTTCTATAAAATTTCTAGTTGTTCCTAAGGAAAAGCAAACCATTTCGCCAAAGAAATTCACAACTTCAATTATTTGTAAAAATATCATCTTTTAACGAACTTTCTCTTTAGCGATTTGAGCTTCCATATTTTCATTAATCGTTTCTTTTAAATATAATTCCTTTTGCAAATAGACCCATTTCACAACATTTTCACAATGTTTCGAATTTGGTTCATACTCTCTAAGCTTTTGTGGAAGATTATGCCAATCATCAATTCCGTCTTAAAACAATTTGCTTTCCATTAAATTATTTTTGAATAATTTATAACAAAAACAAATTATTTCATTTAATTAATTTGAATATACAAGTCACTTTCTTTCATGTTTCTTGCAATTTAAAAAACGGTAGATGTAATGCTTGGATGAAAAACCACTATTCCTCCTGAACTTCATGATACTTGTAAACTTATAATTTTTTTAAAGAATTTTGATGGGACCTCTTTCTACTATCATTAATCTTTTAGTATCGCTTATAGGTTTCTACAAACCCGGATCATAATCAATAGCCATATCTTTTTTGTATCAATCATACTTTTATTGCATTCATTTTTAGCTTCATCATCACTAATTTCATCAATTTCGTCTTCATTCACATTCTCTTCATAATCTTCATTGTTTATTCCCTCTACTACTTCACCAACTTCATTCAAAAAACATCTTCATCACTATGCATATCTTGATATTCATGTTCTTATATAACATTCAATATTTTCATCAATAGATTCTCATACATTTCCATTTGGATGAATTGTTT
Source organism: Allium sativum (assembly GCA_030737875.1). Taxonomy (NCBI): domain Eukaryota; kingdom Viridiplantae; phylum Streptophyta; class Magnoliopsida; order Asparagales; family Amaryllidaceae; genus Allium; species Allium sativum. The sequence continues at coordinate 11,208,755 of JASFAX010000035.1, forward strand.
GTTGTGTTTTAGCATTGAATAATTTAGATACTGAATAGATGGAACAAAATATGATGTTTCACCTATATTGAACTAGTTTTCTTCCACGATAAGAAAACTTTGTTCAATAGTGATGTAAACAAAAACTAAAAAAGAGGAAGTTATGTCTTTAATGGAGACTGAAGCAGCCTCCACTCTCTCCACCCTCTTCCCTTTTCCTTTCGATCTCTTTCCTTCCCTTCTACATTCTAAACCCATCGTCTCTACTGTTCCCCTCTAATCCTTCATCTCTCCCTTCCAATTTTTTCTATAGTGGTCCTAACACCCCTTTTTTTTAACCTTCTCCTGATCTCATTTTCCAGATCCTTTCCGAAGTTCAAATCTTCCTCCCGCTACATTTTTTGCATCGCTTCCCTAGGCACTCCACTTGACCCATCACGAAAACATGCTTGAGCTCCTCACCACTTGTTAGTAGCCTCTACTCTGGTGTTAGTTCTCAACTTGTCGAGACTACGTCAACGAGTCTGTTCCCATCAGCCTCCTCCTTGATCTGCGTTGACACTACTCACCGAGGAAGGCTTTTTGTTGTGGATCGACTAGCTCAACGTCTTGGTGGTGTGGCAGTTTTTCTTTGATCTAGTAAGTGTTGTGTGCCATGCTTTGTTGGGTTTGGTTGGTCTGTTGGTGGTTGTCGCTTGTAGTATAGGTGACCGTTAAGTTTTTGAGTGTTTCGTCTTGTGTTCTTGTAACACCCCACCTCCGCTAAGGTCACTCACAAAGGGAATGCACTAGTTTTGGTGGAGTATTACCTAGGTAAACATACACAAAGATATCACAAGGCAGAACATAAATAAAGCAGCGGTAGAAATTAAAAACCAAATCTTTGTTATTTTCAAGGAAAGAGTCAAAACCCCATATATCCAAGGTACAAATTATTCCATTACATCATGTTCCAAATAAAGAAGCATAAACTTACGATAACAAAAGTAAATTACTCCCCATAAATAGCAGAAGCTACCATAGCGTAGCTCAAGACCAAACCGTACATGAGCTGTCAGGAAAGCAAGCTAAATCCAAGCTAAGAGCTAGTGTTTCCTCCCAGAGAATCTGGGGGGAAAACAAAAGAAAAAGAGGCGAAAGAAAAAGGGTCAATCATAAGACTGGTAAGCCCTAGTGACTTTCAGTATAAAAACTAGTAAAGGTAACATGACATGTGAAAACATGAATTAAACATAAGGATGATAACATGACTGATATAGTAATTTAGATAACAAGATAAGTCAAGTCTAGCATCGCATATTCAAGATTTGCTGCACCAACTGTACTAGTTTTCTAACCCATGTCAAGTATTAATCAAGAAATGATCCCTTGGCCCAGTATCATTAAGTGATCCATTACGGGGTCCTACGGTACGATCTACTAATTGATCGGCTCCCTACAAGTTCTAGCTCGTCATGTGTCTGTGTCATACGGCCCTATCCTGAAATGTAGTCACATGTTCTAGGTCCACCATAGGGCGTATCAAGCCCTATGGTGTCAACCACCGACACGAATCAAGCACGCACAGTGTAAACCTACGGGTGCCCAATGCCTACTTTTTCAACTCCGGACTACGTGCACGACCATAGTCTGCCTGAACCTACAATGGCGCACCTACTCAACCGTAGTTCTGGTCGCTTGCAATCAGCCTAGTAATCATGCCCCACCCTGCCTAGTCCCAGGGTGTCGTGATACATCTAAGTGGGTTCCTGCTGAAAAGGACCGCGTAATTAGGGTTTCTAATGAGTTAAGTGTTGTCATTCAAATTCGTGACTTAACTCTATCCAGATCATGTATCAAGTTGGTTAAGTGTGTTCGAGCGGTTCATGACTTAACCCTATCAAATCATCGTGTCAAGTTCGTTAAGTATATTCAATTGGATCATGACTGAACCCTATCATGTGGCATTAATTCATTAATGCACCCCAACCTCGCACATTAGAATAATAGTTGTGGTCACTGGATTTGCCGGGCGGTTCCGGGCAGATTTACACCACAACATTGTGTAATCTCGGGTTTTACGTGTGATATGACCAACTACCCACATTGGATCCTATTGTTTGCAGTCACTTGATTTGTCGGGCGGTCCCGGGTAGATTTACACTGCAAACTCAACCCAACCTCGAGTTGGCCATTTTCAAGTTTATCTAAGTGTCATGCCCATATTCAAGTTTTCATGTCAAAATTCATGTCGAGTTTTCATGTCAGGTTTCATGTTAATTTCATGTCAAGTTCTTGTCCATATACAGGTTCAAGTTATAATAACGTTCATGTTCAAAGCCAATTCATGTTTTACCTAATCTACCCAAATCATATTCCCATCGCACATAAACTTGAATCGATACAAATAAATCTAATTAGGGAATAACATAAGAAGGGATGGGTATAAGGTGGCAAAAGTGATTACTAGCATAACATGGTATAACTTGAGATAAATGATATAACATTACTAGCATATGGAATATTGGCCTCAAACATAAAGATTCCAAATCTACCAAAATAAGGTACTAGTCAAGATAACAGCTGACATAAGGTCATAGTATAGTCATGGTTACGGTTGACATAAGATGATAGTCATAAACTTGTGACTAATAGCAGATTCAACATTGTAGGCATGATAATATGAGGGGTTTTTCCTTTTTGATTTACAACATGACTAGGCCCCAAATCAATGTCATAGTAATATACCCAAAAGTCAAGATCCAAGATGAACAAGAATGAATGTAAAACAGTCATCATACATAGGTCCAATTTCAATTTACAACATATCCATATTACATTTACAGTTTAAATCTAAAAGTAACTGGGCTTACAGATCGTGGTTCGAGAATTAGAAAAAGGAAGTCGATGATGAATCTTTATATGCTTAGTCAAGTCCTAACAGAAATCCCCAAATCAGCAATTCTCTTAACGTGGTTTCGACGTCGAAGAAGTAGTCCCCTTTTCTAACTTTTCAACCAGAATTAGAGCAGCATAAGGTGAGAGAGAATTTTGTGTAGACAGACTAGTGTTAGGGGCTATTTATATAGGGTCAGGTCAATGAATGTAGACAGAAACGAGGCCAGGAACATCAAAGTGAATCCAGCTTCAAAAGTGGGCTCGGCCACCAGGTCGACCCCTAGGTCGACACCCAGTTCGACACTATGGTCGACCTGGTCCTGGGCAGGTCGACCCCCAGGTCGACCTGGTCCTAGCGGGGAATTTCCCGCCCAGTCTATTCTGTGGTTTAAATTCAAATTCTGAGCTGTTTTGAACTTGAAATTTTCTGAAAACTTCGAAGGGTCATAACTTGGTCATACGGACTCTGATTTTCGAAAACTCAGACTCGTTTCCAAGCACAATTTCGATACGAACGGAATGGCATAACCCGTTTCCCTTGGTTCTCACTTTAAAAATTAATTCTGCCTTGATTTATAGTTGTAACATGTTATCAAAATACGGGTTGTTACATTCTCACTCCCTTAAAGGATTTTGTCCCCTGAAATCTCTAAGTTAGGGAGGATGTGTCCTACCATCCATAATCCATCTACTCAAAGCATCATCCACAAGCAACCATCGTCCTTAAAAGGTTTCTAGTGTTGTATGAACATATGCAGAAAGTGTGTGTATATGTACTTATCTAATGCAGAAGATCAGGCGGTTATTGATTCAGTAAACCTCCTTAGTGCAAAATATGTTAGTGTAATGAATCCAACATGTATGCAGATTCCTAATTTATAATCTCTACATGAGTGCACATAACATTCATTCATATGCAACATCCATGTGATAACATAACAAGTTCCATCCATGTACAAGTATAAGCACTCATGCATATGCAACATGAAAATGTGAGTGAGCCGATCTAGTGCCTAATATGTGTCATGCATCCACTGGCAACCACTTGCAAACACTTGCAATCATTTGCAAACATCAACCATAATATGCTTCAATCACATATTTGCATCCATATGGTTCTACCTAAGGTTCTCAAGATAAGATCAAGAAGATAACAAGACAAACGTAGATAGTAGAAGCACGATACGGAAAGGTTTTCAAGTTTATAGGAAAAAGAGATCGAGAATGTACTCTAAAAAAGAAATGGGTAAAGCGCGCGTATCTTCTCTTCGGTTTCCCAAGTTGCGTCTTCTTGGGGTTCACTCCACTGCACTTTAACTATCTTGACTTCTCGATTCCTTAGCTTCTTAATCTCCGTTCCTAAGATACGAATCGGAACTCGCCTCAATGTTGCTTCTTTTTCCACTTCTACGTCTTCAAGGATGCTTGGTTCAACCACTTCGGCTGACTCATGCAAGCACTTCCGGAGATGCGAGACGTGAAAGACATTGTGTACTCCAGTCAGCTTCTCGGGTAAGTCTACCTTATAGGCCATCCGTCCAATCCTCTCAGTGATAGGGAACGGTCCTATGAACCTTTCTGCTAGCTTTCCAACTGCTCCAAAACGAACTACATTGCGTAACGGAGAAACTTTTATAAAGACCATATCTCCGACTTCGAACTCTAGGTCTGTCATTCTCTTATCCGCATAAGATTTCTGTCTATCTTGGGCCGTTTTCATCCGTCTTTGTATCAACTCAACCTTCTCAGAAGTGTCCCTTACCATGTCGGGCTCAAGTATAAGCCTGTCTGTTGTCTCCCACCAACAAGTTGGCGACTTGCACGGTCTTCCATACAGGGCTTCGAATGGTGCCATTCCGATGCTAGCTTGGTAACTGTTATTATACACAAACCCCACGAGAGGAAGATGGTCTTTCCAAGTACCACCAAATTCGAGAATGCATAGCCTCAGGAGATCTTCTAGTACCCTATTTACCCTTTCAGTTTGTCCATCCGTCTGTGGGTGATAGGCCGTGCTTAAACTCAGTCGTGTACCCATGGCTTCTTGCAGACTATTCCAAAACTAGCTAGTGAAAATCGGGTCACGATCACTAACTATACTAGAAGGAACTCCGTGCAACCATACTACCTCTCGAAGGTAAATAGACGCTAGCCATGATGCGGTCCTCTTGCTTTTCACCAGAATGATGTGAGCAATTTTCGTGAGTCTATCAACTATGAACCATATGCTAGTATTTCCCTTCCTTGACCTAGGCAGTCCATCCACAAAATCCATCGAGATACTCTCCCATTTCCATTGCGGAACCTCCAAAGGATGTAATAGCCCACCGGGCTTCTTCGACTCGGCCTTTACTTGTTGGCACACCGTGCACTTCGAAACGAACTCTGCCACGTCCTTTTTCATTCCAACCCAAAAGAAAATGCTTTTAATATCTCTGTACATCTTATCGCCTCCCGGATGTATGGTCATCTTCGAGTGATGCGCCTCTTCGAAGACTTTCCTTACTAGGTCTCCCACTTGTGGGACACATAGCCTTCCATCACGCATTAGCCATCCCTTGTTATCTATGGCATACCTACCGAGGTGACTTGAAGTCTCACCACTAATCAGCTTGTCCATGATTTCAACTATCTGTGGGTCTTCCTTCTGTGAAGTCCCTACTTGATCTAGAAGTGTAGGTCTTAACTCCAGAGATGCTAACGTAGCAGTCCATGACTCAACAGCAGGTGTAAAATCAAAGGTTGCTATAAACTCAAGGCTTTTCCTTTCAACAAACAAGGGGCTCAAAGTCAACCTTTTTCTACTTAGCGCGTCCGCTACCACATTACCCTTGCCAGGGGTATAAGCTATATCGAAGTCATATGACGCAAAGAATTCCATCCACCTCTGTTGTCTCAGATTCAAATCTTTCTGTGAGAAGAGGTACTTAAGTGATTTGTGATTGGTATACAGCTCGAACCTCTCCTCTAGAAGATAATGGCGCCAAGCTTTAAGTGCAATAACAATCGCGGCCAACTCCAAGTCATGTATGGGATAGGTTTTCTCATGAACTTTAAGTTGTCTTCCCCCGTAGCATATTACTCTTCCATCTTGCATTAGGACAGCGCCTAATACCGTGCCGCACGCATCTGTGTACACCGTAAACACCTTGCCTCCGTCAAGTAATGCCAAAACTGGAGCTGTGGTGAGGGCTCTCTTGAGTCTCTGAAAAGCAACGTCACATTCTATGTCCCATTCAAAAGCTAGGTTCTTCTTTGTTAACTTAGTAAGAGGGGCTGAAATCTTAGCGAAGTCCTTAATGAACTTCCTGTAGTAGCCCGCCAAACCGAGAAAGCTCCTCACCTCCGTTGCATTCTTAGGAATTTTCCAGCCTTGTACCGCAACTACCTTTGTGGGGTCCACGGCTATGCCTTGCTTAGAAACTATACGCCCAAGGAACCAAACTTCCTTCCTCCAAAAATGGGATTTGGAGAACTTAGCCTTTAACTGGTGTGCTCTACGTGTTTCCATGACTTCCTTGAGATGTCTAGCATGCTCTTCTTCACCTTTTGAGAAGATCAGAATATCATCCACGAAAACTACCACAAACTTGTTTAGGAACTCCCGAAACACCCTACTCATCAATTCTACAAAGTACTCGGGTGAATTCGTTAACCCAAACGGCATGACGAGCCATTCGAAGAACCCATCTGGAGTCCTAAATGCAGTTTTGTCAATGCTATCCTCAGCCACTCTAAGCTGATGGAATCCTGTGGCTTGATCGAGTTGAGAGAAAATAGATGCTCCCGCAAGCTGGTCAAACAAATCATCGATTCTTGGTAGTGGGTGCCTATTTTTCTTAGTTAGCTTGTTTAACTCACGTTAATCAACACACAGACGAAGCGATCCATCTGTCTTAGTAGCGAATACCACTGGAGCATCCCTTTCAGAAATGCTTCGTCTTATGAATTTTTTCTCAAGCAACTCGTTAACTTGTTTACTGAGCTCTCTTCTTTCTCGCGGGGCCATGTGCCTAACGGGCAATGAATCTAGCTTGGCATTATCAACAAGATAAATTCAGAAGTCTATCTCGCATTTAGGAGGTAACTCCCTTACCTCATCAAAGACATCTGGATTTTCTTGGACCACTCTTACAGATTGAAAATTATCGACGGACGAGTCAAGTGATTCAAGATAACAAAACATGACCGGACCCTTAGGGTTACAAGAAATTTCAAGGGTATTACCAAGGCGAGTCATGAGCCTCACTACCCTTTGTTCACAATCAAGAATGGCTCCATAATCGAATAGCCAATCAATACCTAGGATCAAACCGTATCCCATAAATCCGAGAACATAAGCATTGCACGTGAATTCTACGCTTAAGATAGAGATCCTCAAAACCATACACATCATAGATAAATGGGCGGAGCCCCCAATTGGATTTGAAACTATAACGGGATCCTCAACCAGACTAGTACTTAGGTGCAGATTTTCAACAATATCAGAAGAAATAAAAGTATGTGATGCGCCAGAGTCAAATAAGGTTCGAACAAGAAAGTCAGAAATGTAAACAAGGCTTTCTACGGAAATATTACTATCTCGGTCAAGAGCTGGAGTGGTGTTGAAAGCATGCAACTGCCCTCCAGAAGGTCCTACTCGTTGGGTCTACCCTTGCCCCTGCCCTTGCTTCTTAGGGAAATCCTTGCTTATGTGTCCAGTATCTTCACAATGAAAGCATTCACCCAACTTCCTCTTCTTCTTTCTACAGTCTTTAGCTAGATGTCCCGTAATACCACAAAAGTTTCACTTCCTCGTCTCACGTGGTTTGTTGTTGCTCTTGTTATTCTTGTTATTCTTGTTACCCCCTTCTTGAAGTCAACTTTCTTATCCTGAGTCTCATTAGGCTTAATCTCCTTCTTGCTATTCTTGTCTTCCTCATGAAGTAGGGCCATGACTTAACCCTATCATGTGGCATTAATTCATTAATGCACCCCAACCTCTCACATTAGACTAATTGTTGTGGTCACTGGATTTGCCGGGCGGTTCCGGGCAGATTTACACTGCAAACTCAACCCAACCTCGAGTTGGCCATTTTCAAGTTTATCTAAGTGTCATGCCCATGTTCAAGTTTTTATGTCAAAATCCATGTCGAGTTTTCATGCCAAGTTTCATGTAAATTTCACGTCAAGTTCTAGTCCATATACAGGTTCAAGTTATAATAACGTTCATGTTCAAAGCCAATTCATGTTTTACCTAATCTACCCAAATATTATTCCCATCGCACATAAACTCGAATCGATACAAATAAATCTAATTAGGGAATAACATAAGAAGGGACTGTTATAAGGTGGCAAAAGTGATTACCAGCATAACACGGTCTAACTTGAGATAAATGATATAACATTACTAGCATATGGAATATTGGCTTCAAATATAAAGATTCCAAATCTAACAAAATAAGGTACTATTCAAGAAAACAGTTGACATAAGGTGATAGTATAGTCATGGTAATGGTTGACATAAGATGATAGTCATAAACTTGTGACTAATAGCAGATTCAACATTGTAGGCATGATAATATGAGGGGTTTTCCATTTTGATTTACAACACGACTAGGCCCCAAATCAATATCATAGTAATATACCCAAAAGTCAAGATCCAAGATGAACAAGAATGGATGTAAAACAGTCATCATACACAGGTCCAATTTCAATTTACAACATATTCATATTACATTTACCGTTTAAATCTAAAAGTAACTGGGGCTTACAGATCATGGTTCGAGAATTAGAAAAAGAAAGTCGATGTTGAATCTTTATATGCTTAGTCAAGTCCTAACAGAAATCCCCAAATCAGCAATTCTCTTAACGTAGTTTCGACGTAGAAGAAGTAGTCCCCTTTACTAGCTTTTCAACCAGAATTAGAGCAGCATAAAGTCAGAGAGAATTTTGTGTAGAGAGACTAGTGTTAGGGGCTGTTTATATACGGTCAGGTCAACGAATGTAGACAGAAACGAGGCCAGGAACATCAAAGTAAATCTAGCTTCAAAAGTGGGCTCGGCCACTAGGACGACCCCCAGGTCGACACCCAGGTCGACACTATGGTCGACCTGGTCCTGGGTAGGTCGACTCTATGGTCGAACCCCCGGTCGACCTGGTCCTGGGTGGGAAATTTCCCACCTAGTCTGCTCTGTGGTTTGAATTTGAAATTCGAATTCAAATTCTAAGCTGTTTTGAACTTGAAATTTTCTGAAAACTTCGAAGGGTCATAACTTGGTCATACAGACTCCGATTTTCGAAAACTCGGACTCGTTTCCAAGCAGAATTTCAAGACGAACGCAATGGCTTAACCCATTTCCCTTGGTTCTCATTTTAAAAATTAATTCTGCCTTAATTTATAGTTGTAACACGTTATAAAAATACGGGTTGTTACAGTTCTTGTAATTAATGTGGTGTTTTGACTATATGTGTATAGCGAATTTAATCATGTTGAATGTGTTGTGGTTTTTGTTTTTGCTTATTCTGGCATGAGGTGCTACAGCGTGAAGGTAGGACATAACCCTGCTCCGGTTTTCCTTGGATCTAGTGCATGTGATTTGTTTTGGTCAGATTCAACTTTCCATTGTCATATTTAGTGCCATAGAAATGCTCTATTTGGTTATTTGTTGAGATACCGCTCAGTGAAACATGAGACAGCTTTTGCTACAACAATGCGTAATGTTGTTTTGTCTGTGCTAACTTGTTTAGTTGGTGTCATATGGATTCTACTAAATGTTATATTTTTAGAGTCGTCTTCTTCCTGCGTGAAGAATGTTATTGCTTGTTTTGTTTTAAGTTGCTCTATGCATGGTGCTTTGTTGGGTCAATAGCAGTCTAAATATTTAGTTCAGATCCTATATTATAAGCTAGCATAGTTTTAGTGGTGGGTCCACTTCAAAAATCGAATGTAGTAGATAGGCAATCTGTCATTTCTTGTATTTCTTGTAATTATTATTTATTTTAATAGTGCTATGGACCACTATAAAAATTGCTCGTCTTTGCAAAAAAAATTACATACTCAAAAAATTGAATTAATAGGAAATCAATGTAAACTCTATTATTTCCCTCTTTGCGATCTTGACTAGTTCCCGTTTTTGATCTTTTTTGATCTCGATTTCGCGTTAGAACAAGTACTCGCCACTGCTTCTCGATCATGAAGCCCTTAGTGCTTCTCCTATCACTGGTGAGTCTAGTTGTGTAGATCAGTGATCTCCTATTCCATTTATTCTAGTTACTAATTCTAATGATTTTCTGGCTCTTTCATCTCTTATCCGAGCTCGAGCCCCTAACGTAAGTCTCTCACTCAGTCCCCCTTGTGCTACTGCCACCGATAGTTCCATAACTGCTATGTTTTTCCTGATAATGATAAAATAATAGCTAGTAGATCGGATAGTTTAAAAGTGTAGTGTGAGCCTTGCAGCTCGGATTATTGTAGGCATGTTGTTCCTTCCTAGAACTGTAGTTATTTGCTTGTTCAAACTTCATGCTCACTTAATGACTATGGAAAAGACAAAGATAGCAATGTGCTGCCTAGCTTTGTTGGCTCTGATATTAAGGCAACTACTCCTAAATGTCACTTTTCTTTCAATTATCGAATAATGCCAGAGCTTACTATCCTATAGGTTTTATTCAGAATGTTGTGAACGGTGTCATGCAATTTTTTCTCGAATGAATTAAAGTTGGAGTAAGCTTTTGGTCAGATTATGTTGTGGTTTTTTTTTTGGATCCCCTAAAGCGCACTTATGATCTGAAAGCTCTATGAAAATAGATGTGGAAACATAGGGGTTACAAATAAGGTAATCATCTTAGATTCTATATACAATTTCAAATTTTCCTCCTTTTAAGAGCGACTTCTTGTGTTGCAATCCAAGCCCTCCTTGATTAAAGGTAAACCATTTATAGTCTTCGAATGATCTCCAGTGATTTCCAAAGCTAGAGAGCAGTAACAACTAGAATTCTGACAAAGTAAATTTTTTTTTCAAAATTCTAATCCATTAAAACTCGGGTTGGTTTGCTCTAGTATCCTATAGAAAAGACAGAGACATGAAAAATGTCAAAGCTCAGAAAATATCTCACATCGGAATGGATAAAATATAATATACTCAAAGTATAGCCTTACTTTTTTAATAATACTGCCTAACCAGTATCCAAAGCTATCATGTCTCTGCCACATATCTAAACTGCGAGTATATTATGAGGAGGGGGTCAGAACACAAGTTCTGGTGACCGGATTTAAATTATACACTTTGGATAACACTACATATACCGTTCAATCATATTTTCTTATTTATTAGGTTACTTGGGTTAACAATACTCAAGGTTTATACACGCATCGCACCCATTTACTTCCCAATGGATTAACCTAATACATTATATATGTAGTTACCCGCCAATATTAAGGTACACCTCATGGTACCCCACCTGCACGGTCTCCGCCATAATACCACAGAAATGTATGCAGTCCCTTATCCTATGTCGGAGTGACATACAGACCTATATATAATAATATTATGTTTTTCATATATCTCTCATTACTATATTACACAAACGTACGGACTACCACCTTTGTTCGAATCAGATTCTGTACTAGAGTAATGCCCTCAAGTCTACGATGCAACATCCAGAACAGACACACATGTATCTAGACTGTTCCACGTACGTACCGTTAATTGTAGCTTGATGCCTCAACCGCACATCCTCTAATTTTCACCGAGTTCCATGGTAGGGCGATACAAGAAACACGGAACTTGGTTGGGAGCTTTTCCATATCTGTACAGGGCCACATTTAAGAGCTTCAAAGTATAGATATTCCTAGGGTCTGTTTTCCATGGTGGCTAGGGCCCCACCTCGGCTCCTCCCTCAACTAGTAAAGACCACAAGAGCTAAGAGACATGCCCCTAACAACAAACAATCTAAACATCCAGTAGGCATCTCCCCTCAACCACCGTACCTCGATAGTGAAAGGTGAATGGTCTAATGGGATTAGCTCAAGTCTTTTTGCATCCCACTGGCTGCCGATGGCGGGTATCGACAATCTACTATCCTTGTTGGTCGTGACCGTCCGCCTCCCCATTGTGGCGACCAACAAATCACCCAAACACATCATCATAGCATTTTGACTGCAAAGCTACTTTTGGAGTCGCGGCCAACCCACCTAATAGTTACGCGCAGACCCAACCTCTACGAGCAGAGCCTAAACATTGCCCACCACACAGGGGACTACCAGGAGCACCTTGCGTATCTCATGAAGACGTGTGCTTCAACTTCCAGTCCTTCGGAGCTGATAGAATAATAAGATGAATGTGCGCTCCCCTTGTGCCTTATAGCACCACGATGATCTACCCCATTTGGTTATTCACCCTCAAATTTACGGACTAGTCCAAGCGCCTAACTTTAATATGTTATTAGACCTTATGTCTAAACATTCTTTTACGCGCTTGCTTTACCTTATCAGGTTTCCATTTAACTTGGTTATCTTAATTTTTTATTTGGGTTACCAAGTTCTTCATGGCCCCTTATATCTCTGAGAAATGGGCCCCTTTTGCTTATTAATTTCAGGTATACAACTTAACCCATTTAAGTTTATCAATGAGCCTATAACATGTTATTCTCTAGATTGTGATCCAAGGTCTGTAATCCACAATCCCTTTATATTCTTATTTGATTCAAGGTTACAATAACATGTTCTACTTAATATGTAATTAAATGTATCTTAATTCACAAGTTTTCTATTTAACATGTCACTTAACGTTTATGATTAAATATAACTTACCTCGTTTCCTGAGTTGCCTCATTCTTTCTTATTTAATCGTAATTCCCTCTTATACTCTCATTACAACTTAACGTTGTTTACTTATTAACTTAGTTCTTTTAACTAAGGTTCACTAATAAGTCTCCTCTTCCCATAAATATAACTTATGATGTCCTCATCCATAGATTTTAGATTCTCGTTCGCACAAATAACTTAATTTGGCATATGACTACTACACGGAAATTTTTTATGACATACACAGCTTACCAAAATCGTTACCTACAATGGATCGGCTTGCAAAATGGGGGTTAGGTTTACGTTGTGTGTTGTGTTAAAATGAGTATGAAAACCATGAACATATTTTTACACTATGTGTGTACAGTACTTATCTATGGCAATCTTTCTGGGAAAGATTGGATCTCACTCCCGCTTGCTTTGTGTCCTTGGAGTAGCTATTTTCCTTCCTAGTGTAGTGGTTCCCGAACATCTCAACAGTCCAAGATCAGGTGTACACAGCTGCAGCAACACTGATTCATCATCTCTGGATGGAGAGGAATCGCCGGCAGTTCAAGCAAAAGACTTGCTCTACAGACCAACGCTTCAAATTGGTAGAGATTGATGTTCGGTTGCCGTTGCTGAAACACCCCACCTCCGTTAAGGTCACTCACAAAGGGAATGCCTTAACTTTGGTGGAGGTTTATAAGTAAAAGCCACAGATAAACACAAGACAGTTATAAATACACATATTTTAAACAGAGGAAACCAAACAGACTTTTATTTCATCAATACGTGTTCATACAAAACATTTCCAAAATTGTCTCAAAATACTTCCAACATTACAACCTCATTACTGTCTTGATTATTAAAGAAGCACAAAACATAAATAAAGTAACAAAAATGCCCATAGTGATATCCAAAGCCATAATCCGAGCAAAAGAGATCCATACCATACATCTACGGTCTTGGAGCTCGCAAAGAGTCTGACGGAGATGAGTTGTTTCCTCCCTGTGGACCTGGGGGGGAACGAAAGAAAAGAAGATGAAAGAAAATAGAGTCAGACATAAAGCCTGAGTAATTCTAGTGACTCTTCAGTATGTGAATAGAAAAAGAGCATGATAGATATAAACTGAAAACAGGCAAGTGTCACAAGCTAAGGAAGTGTCGTTTAGAATCGAATGTACTATCGCACCCACACTATATCTCTGCACCTACTTGAGATTATTCTAACTGGCACCCCATGTTGAGGGTGAAGTGATCCCCATTTTCTAAAGATCGGCTCCTACTTGCGCAAACATGTGTCATACGGCCCCTAAGAGTTGTAGATACCTAAGCTAGTCCCACCATGGGGTGTTTCAAGACCCATGGTGGGGGCCCCGACACAATTCCATAAGGCATAGGTTATACTACTGGTGCCCCCAGTGCCCTGTTTGTCTGCTCCAGAGTGTGTGCACGCCCGTACCCCGTTAGAACCTACACTGTTGCACCCACCGCCGTCGCTTTGACCACTTACAATCAGCCCAGTAATCGTGCCCTACCCTGCCTAGTTTCGGGGTACCATGATACCTAACTTGGGTTACTGCTGAAACGGATCCCTCGATACTAGGGTTTTCTAGTCAAACATGTTAAGTGGTTAAGTGTCTGTATTTACCTAACCCCACCCATCAATTCTTGTTAACATGTTGAATTTGTTTAAGTGTTTATAGTTGACTTAACCCTACCATCTGTCCTTAGCCTCTTAAAGCACCTGACCACTCACATTAGACAGATATTGCTATGGTTACTGGATGTGCCGGTCGGTTCCGGGCAGGTTTACACCGTAGCTCAGTCTAACCTCGGGTCCTTATTGGGCTCAATGCTTAACCATCCACATTTGATAGGTATTGTTGTGACTACTGGACAACCGGGCAGGTCCGGGCAGGTTTACGTCAAAACTCAATCCAACCTCGGGTTAAGCATACTGTGTTTTCTAAATTTACATATTTTATTACTTCTCAATTATATATGTAAAAGTCATGTCCTTTATTCTTGGGTATAACAATCCATACCGCTAGAATATCATTGTCGTTGGCATGTGCCAACCATGCCAACATATATTTTTAATGTTTTATACCCAACGTTATTACCCCCGTTTGTACGTTCGCAACATTATAACAAGTGTTGGTCTCGACACAATTCAGTCCAACTTTATAAACGTGAGAAAAAGGGGAAATCAAGAACATGTAATATTTCACATAAAGGTGTGTGGCGCATGAACTTGCAATTTAGCGATTCAACTGACATATAATATGGGTCATGTGAACTAGCATTAAAACCAAAGTATAACTAAGTAGGTGACATATGAAATGGCATAGTTTAGGCTTATACATACTTGGGTTTAAACATGTTTAACTTGGCATAATGTCAACCACAAAACTAACATGTTGTATATTCACCAAAATGTCCAATTTTAACATCTAATCATATAGCCTATTTCAACATGAACTTGCATAGTTTATGAAACCCAAACGATACTTAACATAGATCCAATTATACTTGCAAATAAACATACTAATGTGTTCATAGGTTTTGAGTCATGTAGGCATTAATGGTCTTAAATCTAGAACATGTTTACATAAATTCTAACTTAGACTAAGGGAATATATATAGTCCTTGCCATCGACATAAACATAAAGGGATCAATTACTAGTTTTTGCCACAACTTGCTATTGCTATTACTTTTATATACAAATGTCCAATAGGCTTGCATCAATCAATTTATGCCACAAATATCAATACACAAGTCATGACAGAATTATTACAATACACAGAATTCAAACAATAACACAATTCTATTTTCATTTACATCGAATCACGTCACAGTTTTATTCATATTCTGAAAGATCACTATACTTACAACGAATGCAGAATCTTGAATTCTGGATTCTGAATTCTGAAATTGAGATGCGTTCCTTTGGGTAGATTAATGTTGCGTTGATTAGTTTGATTAAGCTTTAGTCTTCTTCTTAATTTGATTCATCTCTAAGCTCTTCTCTCTTGATGGCTACGCTCAATTCCTTCTTGGCAACATGACGACTCTCATCTTATTTTTTAGTATGAATTTTTAGTTGAGACTTAGGGTGTATTTATAGATTTTTAAATTGTTTTGACCCGTCAGATGAAGACAGGAGGAATCTAGACCATACAAAGTTCAAAGAGCCAATCAAGAGGTGACATGTCAGCCCTAATGACACACCGAGCCATAGAAATTCGAGCCAGACCCAGCCAGCCAAGTCGACCAGGTAGGTCAACTGGCAGGTCGACACCCAAGTCGACACTATGGTCGACCTGTGGTGACCAGGTCGACACCATGGTCGACCCTATGATCGACCTAGTCCCTGGGCGGGAATTTTCCCGCCCAGCTCAGTTTGAACCTGTTTTTCGAATTTCGAATTTGAAACCGAGCTATTTGAACTTTAAATTTTATTCTGAAACTTCCGAAGGTCATAACTCCTTCATACGGAGCCCGTTTCACGCAAACTCGGAATCTATCTCAAATAGAATTCCATGGAGAACGCAATGGCGTAAGCCATTTCCCTTAATTCTTTCATTTAGAATTAATTACACTTTAATTTGTGAAGCTTAATGTTATAGAATTCACGGGGTGTTACATTCTCCCCCATTAAAAGGATTTCGTCCCCGAAATCTTCAAGTTAGGAAGAATGTATATCCTACCATCCAACAGTCCATCTACTCAACCAACAAACACAGGCGTCCACTGTCCTTAAAAGACTTCTAATGCTTCATGATCATATATATAGTGTGTGTACATGTCCTTATCTAATGATGAAATCAGGCGGTCTACTGATTCAGTTGACCCCCTTAATGCGAATCATGTAAGTGTCATGAATCCATTATGTATGCAAAAAAAATTTCCTACTCGTAATTCTGCATGAGTGCACAACTTATTCATACAAATGCGATAACCATATGACAGCATATCAAGTTTCAACCATATATAAATGAGAATACATATATGCATATGCAATATGAAGTGACCGAGCCAATGTAAAACCTAGGGTGTGTGTGTATATGCATCCACGAGCAACCACTAGCAATCACTAGCAACCATTTGCCGCCGTCATCCATAACATGTTTTCAATTACATGTTTGCATGCTTTTGTTTTCTACCTAAGGAGTTAGGAAAAGGACCAAGGAGATATACCTAAAAAGATAAAGCATAACTTAAAGAAAAAGAGAGATCAAAGATGTACCCTCAAAAAGAAAAGGGTAGGCGGTGTGTATTATGTCCTCAGTTTCCCAAGTCGCGTCTTCCTCGGTGTCTCTCCACTGAACTATAATGAGTTTGACTTCGCGGTTGCGTAGCTTTTTCACCTCAGTTCCTAAGATGCGGGTTGGAACTCTCCTCACAGTTGCTTCACGTTCCACTTCGGCTTCTTCAAGAATGTTAGGTTCCACCACCTCTTCAGACTCATGCAAACACTTCCGGAGTGAGAAACATGAAAGACGTTGTGAACTCCGGCCAGTCTCTCGGGTAGCTCTAATCTATAGGCCATCTTCCCAACCTTCTCGATGATAGGAAACGTGTAACGACCCGGATTTTCAAGCGACTTTGGTTATCGACATAAGCGCGATGTCGATAACCAAAACATCGAAAAATCCTGGTAATTAGTGAAAGAAATTAGAGGGTGAGGAAAGATAAGATAGAAAATTAGAATAGAAGAAGAAGAAGAACACAACATCAGAGTAACACGAATCTCACAGCGGAACGAATAAATATATTTCATAACATAACTTTGAAATACAAATCAGTACTTGAATATACATATCATTATCAAGTACATCACTTACAACACAGCGGAAATAACTATAGCTATATGATCCTGAAGCCTCCTGCTCCAAGCTCTTCAAGTGTATCTGTAAAATCCCGACTACTTGACTGCCCGTACAAATTTAGGCACCCAAGAGTTTAGGGAAAGCAACAAAATAAACTCCGGGTCAGTCATGGGACTGGTATGAGTAAAACAGTTTAAAAACAGTTCGAACAAGTAAACGATATCTCATAAGACCACGCCGCATAACGGAACAGGTTTTTCCCTTATGAGAATCCAAAATATCTTTTATATCAAAAACCTTTTGATATTATAATAATGTCTATCAACCACAGTATATATAAAATCATCTAGCAGAAACGCTTTCATCTCACGTTCTACATATATAGTATACAATCAAAACCGCAAGCACGTATTGGGTAATGGATTTCCAATTATGACAAGGTATGGAATCACCTTCCGCTTGTGTACCTCTAGAGAGGAATACACTGGGTTCAACAAGAACATCTTACAACCCGGCCACACATGACCGACCACTCATTTCGCTTGAGTGTATCGAATGTATATCACCAACAGTTGGGATCAGCAACCGTTTCCCGAATGGGACAACATCAACAATAGATTTTTAGAAGTAAATGAAACTCTAGATCAGGTGATTATACACCCTACTTCGGTGCGACCGACTTAGCCATGCTGCCTGCCCGATTTCTGTCATTTACCGGATGATGAGGCTAGAAGCTACGCTTTATCATCAAACCAGATTCACTTTGAATGCCACCTCGTCAAATCCATCAAATCACCGATTGACGTCTACAACAATACATTATGTGTTAGCTAAAAGAAGTTTCCTCCTCTGCTTCCACTCTTGGTACGGTTGGAGAAATCAATATACGTGATCGTCTAGAATTACTCTGTCATACATTCGTCCATACAAGTCACCCAGGAACAGGATGAACCGAAGGCACTATTCTGTCACAGGATAGCCCTTGCATAACTCCGTCTTAAATTTCCTTTGGCATATATGATTCGCAACGCTTATGCCAATACAGAGTGGTTCTTTGGATAATAATCCAACCGGTCTCTCCATATTAACAACGTTAAAATGGTCAAAACTTCGATAGTCTGTGATTTAACTATCGAATAAAAACAAGTGTGCAAACAACGATATTATTTCCAAATGGAAATTTATATCGATCAAACATCATTCAACATTTATCTCTTAATTCATTAATTTACTTATCTCCTGTTTCCCTATATTCAATATTTCTTATTTTCTAAATTGGGAAAATATACGTTATTAACAATGGAAAACATTTCCATTTCTTTGTTTTCTTTATTAGGAAACATTTTTGGTTTCTTATTTGGAAAACATTTCCAAAGCTTCTTTATTGGACTTAGACAGATGTTTAAACAAACCATCGTGATGCCAACTCAAACCATTTCCTTTATTGCCGAACATTAACTATTCCTTAGTTAAAACGAAGCCAATTAAGTTGGGGTAGAACTACCTCTCAGACCTTAACTGAACAACATTTCTAACTTTGAAATGGGCAAAGTTCACTTTGTATTCCATTTACTAACTTCCTTACTTAACCCTCCTTCGAATAGCTATATTCGATTGACTCTTTTTACTTAACTCCTTTGGACTAACCCCTATCAATTAACTCTATTGGACTAACACTATTTGACTAACGCTATTTATTTACTTATTTCACTTACTCTTTTCAAATAAACTATATTCGATAATTCCTTTTACTTTCTATTCGAATAACTATATTCGATTAACTCATTCTACTTTCTATTCGAATAACCATATTCGATTAACTCATTTTCTTTAACTCTAATCGATTATCTAACATCGATTATCTCCTTTTACTTTAACACTAATCGATTAAACTAACATCGATTAACTCCTTTTACTTTAACACTAATCGATTAAACTAACATCGATTATCTCCTTTTACTTTAACACTAATCGATTAAACTAACATCGATTAACTACTTTTACTTTAACACTAATCGATTAAACTAACATCGATTAACTTCTTTTACTTTAACACAAATCGATTAACTAACATCGATTAACTTCTTTTTATAAACTACGTTTTCCGTTACAACTATTTCCCTTTTATAACGTTTACTTATCGTTACAAATATTTCTTATTTATAACTTCTATTTACCGTTACAAATATTTCCTATTTATAACTTCTATTTATCGTTACAAATATATCCTATTTATAACTTCTATTTATTTTCTAAATAAATATTTCTTTTCTAAAACCGTGTTCGTTTTATAAATATTTCCTTTTATAAAATCCTGTGATTTTAAAAAATTCCTTTATTTCAATATACAGTGAAATACTTCCTTTTTACATCCCAGGGTCTTTTACGATATTTACAATATCGAATAACAATGATCAACATCATTCCAACACACATAATCCATAACAGATTATATAACACATCATATATCACAATATATGAAAACAGTAAAATAAATGTTGAGGAATCCAGTTGGATTCGTCCAACCTGTTTCCCTGCATCACAGATGTTAAACAATATAGATAACATCACTTTTCAGTTCTATATGATATATTCTGTTAAACAGAATCAATATAGAAAATTCAACTAACTGACTAGCAGTTCAATCAAACAGTCAACATACAGTAAATCAGCCAATATCTAACAGTTCTAAAAATACAATATGAAATTATAAACTGTTCAGAGTTAGTGAGATTTACTCACATCGGCAGTTCATCGTTGAAGAAAGATAAACTGTTGTTTGATTTGAATCAAACAGTTTATTTCGCCCTAAATTCAAACGAGCTCCAATGGACTTCCAGTCAGTGCCATGGTGTTGTCCTCGTCCATACGACCGCGAAGGATCTTGATTCGTCTAATTCTGATAACGTACGGTCAAGTTACAGTATTCAGAAGTTAATACATATTTATTTTAAATCAAACTAAAAATATATATAAGTATCGGGCCTTAACTTTTCCCAGACTTCGGCCCACAATGATTTAAACCCGCACAATCTCCTTTTGCTTTCTTCCCGAATCAAATTTGTTGCTCCCAATTTACCATGACCGACGTTTCCCCCAAACACCACTCCCTCACCGTCTCTTTTAAAATCAACTAAACATCAGTTTTAATCTCCTCTCCACATCCTCAACATCACCATACCCTTTTCACCGAACTCGAATTTCACTAGCCAAACCCGCGGACCCTGTCATCGCGACGTCATTCAACAGGGTACCGAACCCTTTGTGAAACGATTATCCTCATACTCCTCAACACAATGCTAATCCGCCTCACCGGTCTCAAAACCATACTGATTTCGTGCATCGACGCCTCCATTTCACGATAACCCAAACTCTAAAAATCTCAAACCTAGCTCACGTTGACCCTGTTCGAACAACAGAAACCATTGTCGAACCCTTCGAGACTAGTATGAGCATGACGAACAAGTAGATGGGAGTTCATATATATAGGACTAGTCATTTTATGATTTTCCTTTGATTTGTTTTCGATTTATGAGGTTGGATTGTTCTCCTAGAAAATTAAAAGTAGCGGCGCAAATAATGTGTCTGAGGAAAATGGTTTTTAGGTTTTAAGGATTTTAGTGGTATACTTATATGCATTTCCTTTAATGGACGATGGCCTTCCACGTTGCATTTTACTTTAGGTGGTATGGTATTATATGTGTATGTTTATTCGCCATATGTTTGATTGATGCAAATGAACAATCCAAGCTGGCATGCGCGTTTACATCTGCAACTTGAAATGAGCTTTCATCCCGCTTTGTAAAGCTAGCATTGAGCGATGAGACTCTGATCTGTGAGTTAGCATTTATAAGCCTCTTTCGTTGGTTTAGGGATTATAATATGGTTATGTATTAGTCATTGATTTTCTCCGGGTTTACATTAGTTCATGTTAAAGCTTTTAAGTAAAGTAATTCACTGCTTCAACTCTAAGAAATTGAAGATCAAATCAAATGCATGTCAAGATTTTGGTACGTGAATGATAGAGCGTGTCCTTTTAAAAATATACTTTCATTTAAGTTTTTAAAAGATGATGTTTTTAACAGTACGTCGTTACGTAAAACTTCGTTCATGTGAGTTGCTACGGACAGAAATAAATATACCGTTGTGATGAGCTCGGTGTCACGATCCCAAAAATATAATAACATCAGTAGGTTAACTCATATTTTGAAAACCCAAAATGTTGATTACAGGGTGCAAAATACTCCAAATAAAAAGTGCTTATTTAATTAATTAAAAATTACCATAAAATTTTAAAATTAAATTATCACTATGTCTCAAAAGAACCTTGTTCAAATTCAAACCCGATCTCTAGTTATATCGAATAAACCGATACGGTCGATAAACAATTCTATAGCGACTATTTTAAAATTTGATTTGGACATATCTCAAAATCTACACGACGAAATATCGATTTTTCTCTTCCACTAGAAAGATATACTCCACCAGCTCCACACGTTTCTTGTTTCACAGAAATCCGGCTTCAAACGAATCCTGTACATTCAGTTGAAGTTTCGAATCGCAAAATAGCGAACTGCCGCGCCATTTCGAGCTCCATTTTAATTATATTATAAACTATACGTTCAACTGACGTCGATTGAATATATTCGTTATTCAAATTCAAATCCCAAGCTGAATGAAATATCATAGATGATCTGGTTCACATCATATCGCCATTTCAACCAATTCTGATTATTTCAGAATTAAATATATTATTTAATTTATTATTTTAATCAAATATTCACTATTATTTTATTCCATGACCATTTAATTCACTATATTACCATTGATATAATTAAATAAATTAATCATAATACCTCTGCCAATGCGGGTCATTACAATCTTCCCCACTTAAAATAATTTCGTCCTCGAAATTGCTAAAAGGTAGAGGACGACCCTATCGACTGGTTAGAACATACTTGTTCACTTCTTAACTTCAGTTTCAACTGAACCAATTTAATTTCGATTAAATATTAATTAATTCTTATCAACGAAAATTTTCAAAAATCCTGAAAATTTTCTAACGCCTTAACTCTTCGAAAAATTTTGCTAGCACCTCCTTTGTACTGGTCAATCGGTCAAACCATCACTCGCCTCTCTGGGCCATCTCCATCCCAAAAGAAAATCAAACAGCCAAGCGGCTTGCCAATTCGGCTCATCAACATCTCATACCATATGAATTA
Source organism: Allium sativum (assembly GCA_030737875.1). Lineage (NCBI taxonomy): Eukaryota > Viridiplantae > Streptophyta > Magnoliopsida > Asparagales > Amaryllidaceae > Allium > Allium sativum. Next base: position 11,231,438 of record JASFAX010000035.1, read on the forward strand.
TAAACTTGTACCTTTTCGTCGGGCATATCAACTCTGTCACTTCCATATGCTATCAACTCAGCATATACAAGAGTTACCCCAATCAAATCCAATCTGCTTTTATCCACGACACAACCATTCACTTATATCCCAGCCAAATATCATTTCAACTCGAGTTTCTTCTCGATTCCCCACTCTTAACTTGATTATCACATTACACTTTTAATTTGAATTTCACGCTCCAATTTGTCTTGATATCACTCTAATTCAATCTCAGTTACCACTTTATTAGCTTTACTTTGATTCGAATCTTCTTTCACAAATTTCTGTTAAATTTGTTTTTAATTCAACCAGTCTTTCCTTGGAATTTTAAACAGTTTACTTTTTCAAAAATCAAATTCCCCTTTTGAAATTCAACTGAGCCCATATAATCAATATTCCATTAGCTAAATCACTTCTCTATTTCTTTATCAATATTTGTTAACCAAATATTTTCAATAACCATATTGGCCTTTTATGTTATTCATAAAACATTTTCGAATATCGCCTTCTTTTATTTTCTAAACTTTAGAAAATATATGTTATTTATAATTGGAAAATATTCCAATTACTTCTCTTTCTCGATCTCGTTTATTTCTATACTTAGGAAATATTTATTATTCTATATTTCCCAGCTTACACTTATTTGGGTTGAAACGGATGTTGTGTAAAACATCGTTACGACAACCCAAATACTATATCCAACTAACCCTCATTCAACATTGATCTTCGAGCCTGGAATCTTACTATTTATTTGTTAATAATGAAATCAATCAAGTTGGGGTATAACTACCTCTCAGACCTTGACTGAATAACATTTATAACTTCAAAACAGATATGACTACTTACTCGAATAATCAATACCATACAACTACTCATTCACTTTTAAACACGTATACGCTTCCTCTTTCTAATCCTACTAGATTTTATTTTTTGTCTTCCCTTTTGATTATACTCTTCTATTTCTAAGTTCATTTCCTTATCGACTTCTATATATTTATCGATACGTTGATTTCTAACTATCAAATTATCTTAAAAATATTCCAACTCCTTAAATTCTCGGAAAAATTCGCCATAACCTCCTTTGTACCAGGAGCATCGGGATATTTCAAATAGCCTCCCATGGCCCTTACCAATCCAAAAGAAAAAGAAAAAGCCAAGCGGCTAGCCGATACGGTGCATAAAATCTCATATATGAATTAAATACATACCTTTCCGTCGAGCATTCTATTTATATACCTTCATACCTTATCCATACATATCTCATGTATATTTATACATTTCTAATTCATTTCAACTTAATCCAATCATTTTAACTTAGTTCGTTAAGTGATTTTCAAATTGCTGGTTTGCCCATTTCACCTTTTAATTTGAATATACATGTTCCAATATAGGTTTAACTTGTTTATCAACTAATTGAATTTCATTTCAATTCTCTTATTCAAATTCTATATTTGAATTTCATTTCAAATCTATTTTCAAACTCCATTTGAATTTCAAAATTCAAATCCATTTGAATTCTCTCTATTTCATTTCAATTCCCTTTGAATCTTCTATATTCAAATTTCAATTCTATTTGAATCTTCTTTATTCAAATTCCATTTCACTTTCGATATTCAAATCCTATATTTGAATTCCTTTATATTTCCTATATTCAAATTCTATATTTGAATTTCATTTGAATTTCTATATTCAAACTCTATTTCAATTTCATTGAATTTCATATATTCAAACTCCCTTTGAATTTCTATATTCAAATCCCCTTTGAATTTTCTTATTTACATTTCAAATTCAATTCTATTTGAATCTTCTTTATTCAAATTTCCTTTAAATAAGTCTCGGTTTCAATTCCTTTTGAAATCGATATTTCTACCTTTGGAAAATAGATTTCCCTTTCAACTTCACACTTGTATTTTTTTTTTGTTTTGAATTATCCAATGATAATTCTTTTCACTTCCATTTATAAACTTCGTTTATAAAAGAACTATTTATAAACTTCGTTTATAAAGGAACTACTTGTTTTATTTCTTTTAAAACAAGTTAATATTTCAAATCTATTTCAAAATTCAAATTCTATATTTTAAATCCCATTTTGAAATTCAACACACTTGTCTTTCCCAAAACAAATTCAAAACAGTATCTCTGGTAGTAATTCGTCACTTATAACTCGAAAATGAATACTGATGATGCAGCTGTCATCATCATAATCTATTTCCCAGCGATCGAAATGAGTTCAATACTATAAAATCATTTCTAACCTTTTCCACTTTGAAATTCATTTCAAAATATAATTCACACTGCTTGTAAAACAATTTAAAATCTCCCAGGATCTTAAATTTTCCTTATTCTTAATCCAAATCCATTTACAAACACTTATCCAATTTTCCAGAGTTTTAACTTCAATTTCTGGTTTAAATTTCAGATTTAACTCATCTGATTTCACGTATTTCACTTATATGAATTCTGATTGGTTATTTACATAACCATTTTATTTTATAATCTTACTCGATTATAATAACAACCAATATATCCAATATGTATCAAATATACTTTTGGGTAAAATTATTTTTATTTACCCTCTTTTCAAAACACACCATGACGGTTCATCGTATTCAAGTGTTTACAAGATCCCTACCGATACAGTGGATCAAACTGATCGACCAGAACTTATAAACAACTCAACCAATAAATCTCCACAATATAAAACAATTTTTTATATCAATAACAAATACGTCCACTCGTATATATACACTCAATCTCAGTCTAGGGTATTACTAACCCTATCTCTACCGAGTCACGCCACAGAGCCAAGTAATTCTTAACTTAAGCTCTGATACCAACTGTAACGACCCGGATTTTCAAGCGACTTTGGTTATCGACATAAGCACGATGTCGATAACCAAAACATCGAAAAATCCTGGTAATTAGTGAAAGAAATTAGAGGGTGAGGAAAGATAAGATAGAAAATTAGAATAGAAGAAGAAGAAGAACACAACATCAGAGTAACACGAATCTCACAGCGGAACGAATAAATATATTTCATAGCATAACTTTGAAATACAAATCAGTACTTGAATATACATATCATTATCAAGTACATCACTTACAACACAGCGGAAATAACTATAGCTATATGATCCTGAAGCCTCCTGCTCCAAGCTCTTCAAGTGTATCTGTAAAATCCCGACTACTTGACTGCCCGTACAAATTTAGGCACCCAAGAGTTTAGGGAAAGCAACAAAATAAACTCCGGGTCAGTCATGGGACTGGTATGAGTAAAACAGTTTAAAAACAGTTCGAACAAGTAAACGATATCTCATAAGACCACGCCGCATAACGGAACAGGTTTTTCCCTTATGAGAATCCAAAATATCTTTTATATCAAAAACCTTTTGATATTATAATAATGTCTATCAACCACAGTATATATAAAATCATCTAGCAGAAACGCTTTCATCTCACGTTCTACATATATAGTATACAATCAAAACCGCAAGCACGTATTGGGTAATGGATTTCCAACTATGACAAGGTATGGAATCACCTTCCGCTTGTGTACCTCTAGAGAGGAATACACTGGGTTCAACAAGAACATCTTACAACCCAGCCACACATGACCGACCACTCATTTCGCTTGAGTGTATCGAATGTATATCACCAACAGTTGGGATCAGCAACCGTTTCCCGAATGGGACAGCATCAACAATAGATTTTTAGAAGTAAATGAAACTCTAGATCAGGTGATTATACACCCTACTTCGGTGCGACCGACTTAGCCATGTTGCCTGCCCGATTTCTGTCATTTACCGGATGATGAGGCTAGAAGCTACGCTTTATCATCAAACCAGATTTACTTTGAATGCCACCTCGTCAAATCCATCAAATCACCGATTGACGTCTACAACAATACATTATGTGTTAGCTAAAAGAAGTTTCCTCCTCTGCTTCCACTCTTGGTACGGTTGGAGAAATCAATATACGTGATCGTCTAGAATTACTCTGTCAGACATCCGTCCATACAAGTCACCCAGGAACAGGATGAACCGAAGGCACTATTCTATCACAGGGTAGCCCTTGCATAACTCCGTCTTCAATTTCCTTTGGCATATATGATTCGCAACGCTTATGCCAATACAGAGTGGTTCTTTGGATAATAATCCAACCGGTCTCTCCATATTAACAACGTTAAAATGGTCAAAACTTCGATAGTCTGTGATTTAACTATCGAATAAAAACAAGTGTGCAAACAACGATATTATTTCCAAATGGAAATTTATATCGATCAAACATCATTCAACATTTATCTCTTAATTCATTAATTTACTTATCTCCTGTTTCCCTATATTCAATATTTCTTATTTTCTAAATTGGGAAAATATACGTTATTAACAATGGAAAACATTTCCATTTCTTTGTTTTCTTTATTAGGAAACATTTTTGGTTTCTTATTTGGAAAACATTTCCAAAGCTTCTTTATTGGACTTAGACAGATGTTTAAACAAACCATCGTGATGCCAACTCAAACCATTTCCTTTATTGCCGAACATTAACTATTCCTTAGTTAAAACGAAGCCAATTAAGTTGGGGTAGAACTACCTCTCAGACCTTAACTGAACAACATTTCTAACTTTGAAATGGGCAAAGTTCACTTTGTATTCCATTTACTAACTTCCTTACTTAACCCTCCTTCGAATAGCTATATTCGATTGACTCTTTTTACTTAACTCCTTTGGACTAACCCCTATCAATTAACTCTATTGGACTAACACTATTTGACTAACGCTATTTATTTACTTATTTCACTTACTCTTTTCAAATAAACTATATTCGATAATTCCTTTTACTTTCTATTCGAATAACTATATTCGATTAACTCATTCTACTTTCTATTCGAATAACCATATTCGATTAACTCATTTTCTTTAACTCTAATCGATTATCTAACATCGATTATCTCCTTTTACTTTAACACTAATCGATTAAACTAACATCGATTAACTCCTTTTACTTTAACACTAATCGATTAAACTAACATCGATTATCTCCTTTTACTTTAACACTAATCGATTAAACTAACATCGATTAACTACTTTTACTTTAACACTAATCGATTAAACTAACATCGATTAACTTCTTTTACTTTAACACAAATCGATTAACTAACATCGATTAACTTCTTTTTATAAACTACGTTTTCCGTTACAACTATTTCCCTTTTATAACGTTTACTTACCGTTACAAATATTTCTTATTTATAACTTCTATTTACCGTTACAAATATTTCCTATTTATAACTTCTATTTATCGTTACAAATATATCCTATTTATAACTTCTATTTATTTTCTAAATAAATATTTCTTTTCTAAAACCGTGTTCGTTTTATAAATATTTCCTTTTATAAAATCCTGTGATTTTAAAAAATTCCTTTATTTCAATATACAGTGAAATACTTCCTTTTTACATCCCAGGGTCTTTTACGATATTTACAATATCGAATAACAATGATCAACATCATTCCAACACACATAATCCATAACAGATTATATAACACATCATATATCACAATATATGAAAACAGTAAAATAAATGTTGAGGAATCCAGTTGGATTCGTCCAACCTGTTTCCCTGCATCACAGATGTTAAACAATATAGATAACATCACTTTTCAGTTCTATATGATATATTCTGTTAAACAGAATCAATATAGAAAATTCAACTAACTGACTAGCAGTTCAATCAAACAGTCAACATACAGTAAATCAGCCAATATCTAACAGTTCTAAAAATACAATATGAAATTATAAACTGTTCAGAGTTAGTGAGATTTACTCACATCGGCAGTTCATCGTTGAAGAAAGATAAACTGTTGTTTGATTTGAATCAAACAGTTTATTTCGCCCTAAATTCAAACGAGCTCCAATGGACTTCCAGTCAGTGCCATGGTGTTGTCCTCGTCCATACGATCGCGAAGGATCTTGATTCGTCTAATTCTGATAACGTACGGTCAAGTTACAGTATTCAGAAGTTAATACATATTTATTTTAAATCAAACTAAAAATATATATAAGTATCGGGCCTTAACTTTTCCCAGACTTCGGCCCACAATGATTTAAACCCGCACAATCTCCTTTTGCTTTCTTCCCGAATCAAATTTGTTGCTCCCAATTTACCATGACCGACGTTTCCCCCAAACACCACTCCCTCACCGTCTCTTTTAAAATCAACTAAACATCAGTTTTAATCTCCTCTCCACATCCTCAACATCACCATACCCTTTTCACCGAACTCGAATTTCACTAGCCAAACCCGCGGACCCTGTCATCGCGACGTCATTCAACAGGGTACCGAACCCTTTGTGAAACGATTATCCTCATACTCCTCAACACAATGCTAATCCGCCTCACCGGTCTCAAAACCATACTGATTTATTGCATCGACGCCTCCATTTCACGATAACCCAAACTCTAAAAATCTCAAACCTAGCTCACGTTGACCCTGTTCGAACAACAGAAACCATTGTCGAACCCTTCGAGACTAGTATGAGCATGACGAACAAGTAGATGGGAGTTCATATATATAGGACTAGTCATTTTATGATTTTCCTTTGATTTGTTTTCGATTTATGAGGTTGGATTGTTCTCCTAGAAAATTAAAAGTAGCGGCGCAAATAATGTGTCTGAGGAAAATGGTTTTTAGGTTTTAAGGATTTTAGTGGTATACTTATATGCATTTCCTTTAATGGACGATGGCCTTCCACGTTGCATTTTACTTTAGGTGGTATGGTATTATATGTGTATGTTTATTCGCCATATGTTTGATTGATGCAAATGAACAATCCAAGCTGGCATGCGCGTTTACATCTGCAACTTGAAATGAGCTTTCATCCCGCTTTGTAAAGCTAGCATTGAGCGATGAGACTCTGATCTGTGAGTTAGCATTTATAAGCCTCTTTCGTTGGTTTAGGGATTATAATATGGTTATGTATTAGTCATTGATTTTCTCCGGGTTTACATTAGTTCATGTTAAAGCTTTTAAGTAAAGTAATTCACTGCTTCAACTCTAAGAAATTGAAGATCAAATCAAATGCATGTCAAGATTTTGGTACGTGAATGATAGAGCGTGTCCTTTTAAAAATATACTTTCATTTAAGTTTTTAAAAGATGATGTTTTTAACAGTACGTCGTTACGTAAAACTTCGTTCATGTGAGTTGCTACGGACAGAAATAAATATACCGTTGTGATGAGCTCGGTGTCACGATCCCAAAAATATAATAACATCAGTAGGTTAACTCATATTTTGAAAACCCAAAATGTTGATTACAGGGTGCAAAATACTCCAAATAAAAAGTGCTTATTTAATTAATTAAAAATTACCATAAAATTTTAAAATTAAATTATCACTATGTCTCAAAAGAACCTTGTTCAAATTCAAACCCGATCTCTAGTTATATCGAATAAACCGATACGGTCGATAAACAATTCTATAGCGACTATTTTAAAATTTGATTTGGACATATCTCAAAATCTACACGACGAAATATCGATTTTTCTCTTCCACTAGAAAGATATACTCCACCAGCTCCACACGTTTCTTGTTTCACAGAAATCCGGCTTCAAACGAATCCTGTACATTCAGTTGAAGTTTCGAATCGCAAAATAGCGAACTGCCGCGCCATTTCGAGCTCCATTTTAATTATATTATAAACTATACGTTCAACTGACGTCGATTGAATATATTCGTTATTCAAATTCAAATCCCAAGCTGAATGAAATATCATAGATGATCTGGTTCACATCATATCGCCATTTCAACCAATTCTGATTATTTCAGAATTAAATATATTATTTAATTTATTATTTTAATCAAATATTCACTATTATTTTATTCCATGACCATTTAATTCACTATATTACCATTGATATAATTAAATAAATTAATCATAATACCTCTGCCAATGCGGGTCATTACAATCTTCCCCACTTAAAATAATTTCGTCCTCGAAATTGCTAAAAGGTAGAGGACGACCCTATCGACTGGTTAGAACATACTTGTTCACTTCTTAACTTCAGTTTCAACTGAACCAATTTAATTTCGATTAAATATTAATTAATTCTTATCAACGAAAATTTTCAAAAATCCTGAAAATTTTCTAACGCCTTAACTCTTCGAAAATTTTTGCTAGCACCTCCTTTGTACTGGTCAATCGGTCAAACCATCACTCGCCTCTCTGGGCCATCTCCATCCCAAAAGAAAATCAAACAGCCAAGCGGCTTGCCAATTCGGCTCATCAACATCTCATACCATATGAATTATAAACTTGTACCTTTTCGTCGGGCATATCAACTCTGTCACTTCCATATGCTATCAACTCAGCATATACAAGAGTTACCCCAATCAAATCCAATCTGCTTTTATCCACGACACAACCATTCACTTATATCCCAGCCAAATATCATTTCAACTCGAGTTTCTTCTCGATTCCCCACTCTTAACTTGATTATCACATTACACTTTTAATTTGAATTTCACGCTCCAATTTGTCTTGATATCACTCTAATTCAATCTCAGTTACCACTTTATTAGCTTTACTTTGATTCGAATCTTCTTTCACAAATTTCTGTTAAATTTGTTTTTAATTCAACCAGTCTTTCCTTGGAATTTTAAACAGTTTACTTTTTCAAAAATCAAATTCCCCTTTTGAAATTCAACTGAGCCCATATAATCAATATTCCATTAGCTAAATCACTTCTCTATTTCTTTATCAATATTTGTTAACCAAATATTTTCAATAACCATATTGGCCTTTTATGTTATTCATAAAACATTTTCGAATATCGCCTTCTTTTATTTTCTAAACTTTAGAAAATATATGTTATTTATAATTGGAAAATATTCCAATTACTTCTCTTTCTCGATCTCGTTTATTTCTATACTTAGGAAATATTTATTATTCTATATTTCCCAGCTTACACTTATTTGGGTTGAAACGGATGTTGTGTAAAACATCGTTACGACAACCCAAATACTATATCCAACTAACCCTCATTCAACATTGATCTTCGAGCCTGGAATCTTACTATTTATTTGTTAATAATGAAATCAATCAAGTTGGGGTATAACTACCTCTCAGACCTTGACTGAATAACATTTATAACTTCAAAACAGATATGACTACTTACTCGAATAATCAATACCATACAACTACTCATTCACTTTTAAACACGTATACGCTTCCTCTTTCTAATCCTACTAGATTTTATTTTTTGTCTTCCCTTTTGATTATACTCTTCTATTTCTAAGTTCATTTCCTTATCGACTTCTATATATTTATCGATACGTTGATTTCTAACTATCAAATTATCTTAAAAATATTCCAACTCCTTAAATTCTCGGAAAAATTCGCCATAACCTCCTTTGTACCAGGAGCATCGGGATATTTCAAATAGCCTCCCATGGCCCTTACCAATCCAAAAGAAAAAGAAAAAGCCAAGCGGCTAGCCGATACGGTGCATAAAATCTCATATATGAATTAAATACATACCTTTCCGTCGAGCATTCTATTTATATACCTTCATACCTTATCCATACATATCTCATGTATATTTATACATTTCTAATTCATTTCAACTTAATCCAATCATTTTAACTTAGTTCGTTAAGTGATTTTCAAATTGCTGGTTTGCCCATTTCACCTTTTAATTTGAATATACATGTTCCAATATAGGTTTAACTTGTTTATCAACTAATTGAATTTCATTTCAATTCTCTTATTCAAATTCTATATTTGAATTTCATTTCAAATCTATTTTCAAACTCCATTTGAATTTCAAAATTCAAATCCATTTGAATTCTCTCTATTTCATTTCAATTCCCTTTGAATCTTCTATATTCAAATTTCAATTCTATTTGAATCTTCTTTATTCAAATTCCATTTCACTTTCGATATTCAAATCCTATATTTGAATTCCTTTATATTTCCTATATTCAAATTCTATATTTGAATTTCATTTGAATTTCTATATTCAAACTCTATTTCAATTTCATTGAATTTCATATATTCAAACTCCCTTTGAATTTCTATATTCAAATCCCCTTTGAATTTTCTTATTTACATTTCAAATTCAATTCTATTTGAATCTTCTTTATTCAAATTTCCTTTAAATAAGTCTCGGTTTCAATTCCTTTTGAAATCGATATTTCTACCTTTGGAAAATAGATTTCCCTTTCAACTTCACACTTGTATTTTTTTTTTGTTCTGAATTATCCAATGATAATTCTTTTCACTTCCATTTATAAACTTCGTTTATAAAAGAACTATTTATAAACTTCGTTTATAAAGGAACTACTTGTTTTATTTCTTTTAAAACAAGTTAATATTTCAAATCTATTTCAAAATTCAAATTCTATATTTTAAATCCCATTTTGAAATTCAACACACTTGTCTTTCCCAAAACAAATTCAAAACAGTATCTCTGGTAGTAATTCGTCACTTATAACTCGAAAATGAATACTGATGATGCAGCTGTCATCATCATAATCTATTTCCCAGCGATCGAAATGAGTTCAATACTATAAAATCATTTCTAACCTTTTCCACTTTGAAATTCATTTCAAAATATAATTCACACTGCTTGTAAAACAATTTAAAATCTCCCAGGATCTTAAATTTTCCTTATTCTTAATCCAAATCCATTTACAAACACTTATCCAATTTTCCAGAGTTTTAACTTCAATTTCTGGTTTAAATTTCAGATTTAACTCATCTGATTTCACGTATTTCACTTATATGAATTCTGATTGGTTATTTACATAACCATTTTATTTTATAATCTTACTCGATTATAATAACAACCAATATATCCAATATGTATCAAATATACTTTTGGGTAAAATTATTTTTATTTACCCTCTTTTCAAAACACACCATGACGGTTCATCGTATTCAAGTGTTTACAAGATCCCTACCGATACAGTGGATCAAACTGATCGACCAGAACTTATAAACAACTCAACCAATAAATCTCCACAATATAAAACAATTTTTTATATCAATAACAAATACGTCCACTCGTATATATACACTCAATCTCAGTCTAGGGTATTACTAACCCTATCTCTACCGAGTCACGCCACAGAGCCAAGTAATTCTTAACTTAAGCTCTGATACCAACTGTAACGACCCGGATTTTCAAGCGACTTTGGTTATCGACATAAGCACGATGTCGATAACCAAAACATCGAAAAATCCTGGTAATTAGTGAAAGAAATTAGAGGGTGAGGAAAGATAAGATAGAAAATTAGAATAGAAGAAGAAGAAGAACACAACATCAGAGTAACACGAATCTCACAGCGGAACGAATAAATATATTTCATAGCATAACTTTGAAATACAAATCAGTACTTGAATATACATATCATTATCAAGTACATCACTTACAACACAGCGGAAATAACTATAGCTATATGATCCTGAAGCCTCCTGCTCCAAGCTCTTCAAGTGTATCTGTAAAATCCCGACTACTTGACTGCCCGTACAAATTTAGGCACCCAAGAGTTTAGGGAAAGCAACAAAATAAACTCCGGGTCAGTCATGGGACTGGTATGAGTAAAACAGTTTAAAAACAGTTCGAACAAGTAAACGATATCTCATAAGACCACGCCGCATAACGGAACAGGTTTTTCCCTTATGAGAATCCAAAATATCTTTTATATCAAAAACCTTTTGATATTATAATAATGTCTATCAACCACAGTATATATAAAATCATCTAGCAGAAACGCTTTCATCTCACGTTCTACATATATAGTATACAATCAAAACCGCAAGCACGTATTGGGTAATGGATTTCCAACTATGACAAGGTATGGAATCACCTTCCGCTTGTGTACCTCTAGAGAGGAATACACTGGGTTCAACAAGAACATCTTACAACCCAGCCACACATGACCGACCACTCATTTCGCTTGAGTGTATCGAATGTATATCACCAACAGTTGGGATCAGCAACCGTTTCCCGAATGGGACAGCATCAACAATAGATTTTTAGAAGTAAATGAAACTCTAGATCAGGTGATTATACACCCTACTTCGGTGCGACCGACTTAGCCATGTTGCCTGCCAGATTTCTGTCATTTACCGGATGATGAGGCTAGAAGCTACGCTTTATCATCAAACCAGATTCACTTTGAATGCCACCTCGTCAAATCCATCAAATCACCGATTGACGTCTACAACAATACATTATGTGTTAGCTAAAAGAAGTTTCCTCCTCTGCTTCCACTCTTGGTACGGTTGGAGAAATCAATATACGTGATCGTCTAGAATTACTCTGTCAGACATCCGTCCATACAAGTCACCCAGGAACAGGATGAACCGAAGGCACTATTCTATCACAGGGTAGCCCTTGCATAACTCCGTCTTCAATTTCCTTTGGCATATATGATTCGCAACGCTTATGCCAATACAGAGTGGTTCTTTGGATAATAATCCAACCGGTCTCTCCATATTAACAACGTTAAAATGGTCAAAACTTCGATAGTCTGTGATTTAACTATCGAATAAAAACAAGTGTGCAAACAACGATATTATTTCCAAATGGAAATTTATATCGATCAAACATCATTCAACATTTATCTCTTAATTCATTAATTTACTTATCTCCTGTTTCCCTATATTCAATATTTCTTATTTTCTAAATTGGGAAAATATACGTTATTAACAATGGAAAACATTTCCATTTCTTTGTTTTCTTTATTAGGAAACATTTTTGGTTTCTTATTTGGAAAACATTTCCAAAGCTTCTTTATTGGACTTAGACAGATGTTTAAACAAACCATCGTGATGCCAACTCAAACCATTTCCTTTATTGCCGAACATTAACTATTCCTTAGTTAAAACGAAGCCAATTAAGTTGGGGTAGAACTACCTCTCAGACCTTAACTGAACAACATTTCTAACTTTGAAATGGGCAAAGTTCACTTTGTATTCCATTTACTAACTTCCTTACTTAACCCTCCTTCGAATAGCTATATTCGATTGACTCTTTTTACTTAACTCCTTTGGACTAACCCCTATCAATTAACTCTATTGGACTAACACTATTTGACTAACGCTATTTATTTACTTATTTCACTTACTCTTTTCAAATAAACTATATTCGATAATTCCTTTTACTTTCTATTCGAATAACTATATTCGATTAACTCATTCTACTTTCTATTCGAATAACCATATTCGATTAACTCATTTTCTTTAACTCTAATCGATTATCTAACATCGATTATCTCCTTTTACTTTAACACTAATCGATTAAACTAACATCGATTAACTCCTTTTACTTTAACACTAATCGATTAAACTAACATCGATTATCTCCTTTTACTTTAACACTAATCGATTAAACTAACATCGATTAACTACTTTTACTTTAACACTAATCGATTAAACTAACATCGATTAACTTCTTTTACTTTAACACAAATCGATTAACTAACATCGATTAACTTCTTTTTATAAACTACGTTTTCCGTTACAACTATTTCCCTTTTATAACGTTTACTTACCGTTACAAATATTTCTTATTTATAACTTCTATTTACCGTTACAAATATTTCCTATTTATAACTTCTATTTATCGTTACAAATATATCCTATTTATAACTTCTATTTATTTTCTAAATAAATATTTCTTTTCTAAAACCGTGTTCGTTTTATAAATATTTCCTTTTATAAAATCCTGTGATTTTAAAAAATTCCTTTATTTCAATATACAGTGAAATACTTCCTTTTTACATCCCAGGGTCTTTTACGATATTTACAATATCGAATAACAATGATCAACATCATTCCAACACACATAATCCATAACAGATTATATAACACATCATATATCACAATATATGAAAACAGTAAAATAAATGTTGAGGAATCCAGTTGGATTCGTCCAACCTGTTTCCCTGCATCACAGATGTTAAACAATATAGATAACATCACTTTTCTGTTCTATATGATATATTCTGTTAAACAGAATCAATATAGAAAATTCAACTAACTGACTAGCAGTTCAATCAAACAGTCAACATACAGTAAATCAGCCAATATCTAACAGTTCTAAAAATACAATATGAAATTATAAACTGTTCAGAGTTAGTGAGATTTACTCACATCGGAAGTTCATCGTTAAAGAACGATAAACTGTTGTTTGATTTGAATCAAACAGTTTATTTCGCCCTAAATTCAAACGAGCTCCAATGGACTTCCAGTCAGTGCCATGGTGTTGTCCTCGTCCATACGATCGCGAAGGATCTTGATTCGTCTAATTCTGATAACGTACGGTCAAGTTACAGTATTCAGAAGTTAATACATATTTATTTTAAATCAAACTAAAAATATATATAAGTATCGGGCCTTAACTTTTCCCAGCCATCGGCCCACAATGATTTAAACCCGCACAATCTCCTTTTGCTTTCTTCCCGAATCAAATTTGCTGCTCCCAATTTACCATGACCGACATTTCCCCCAAACACCACTCCCTCACCGTCTCTTTTAAAATCAACTAAACATCAGTTTTAATCTCCTCTCCACATCCTCAACATCACCATACCCTTTTCACCGAACTCGAATTTCACTAGCCAAACCCGCGGACCCTGTCATCGCGACGTCATTCAACAGGGTACCGAACCCTTTGTGAAACGATTATCCTCATACTCCTCAACACAATGCTAATCCGCCTCACCGGTCTCAAAACCATACTGATTTCGTGCATCGACGCCTCCATTTCACGATAACCCAAACTCTAAAAATCTCAAACCTAGCTCACGTTGACCCTGTTCGAACAGCAGAAACCATTGTCGAACCCTTCGAGACTAGTATGAGCATGACGAACAAGTAGATGGGAGTTCATATATATAGGACTAGTCATTTTATGATTTTCCTTTGATTTGTTTTCGATTTATGAGGTTGGATTGTTTTCCTAGAAAATTAAAAGTAGCGGCGCAAATAATGTGTCTGAGGAAAATGGATTTTAGGTTTTAAGGATTTTAGTGGTATACTTATAGGCATTTCCTTTAATGGACGATGGCCTTCCACGTTGCATTTTACTTTAGGTGGTATGGTATTATATGTGTATGTTTATTCGCCATATGTTTGATTGATGCAAATGAACAATCCAAGCTGGCATGCACGTTTACATCTGCAACTTGAAATGAGCTTTCATCCCGCTTTGTAAAGCTAGCATTGAGCGATGAGACTCTGATCTGTGAGTTAGCATTTATAAGCCTCTTTCGTTGGTTTAGGGATTATAATATGGTTATGTATTAGTCATTGATTTTCTCCGGGTTTACATTAGTTCATGTTAAAGCTTTTAAGTAAAGTAATTCACTGCTTCAACTCTAAGAAATTGAAGATCAAATCAAATGCATGTCAAGATTTTGGTACGTGAATGATAGAGCGTGTCCTTTTAAAAATATACTTTCATTTAAGTTTTTAAAACATGATGTTTTTAACAGTACGTCGTTACGTAAAACTTCGTTCATGTGAGTTGCTACGGACAGAAATAAATATACCGTTGTGATGAGCTTGGTGTCACGATCCCAAAAATATAATAACATCAGTAGGTTAACTCATATTTTGAAAACCCAAAATGTTGATTACAGGGTGCAAAATACTCCAAATAAAAAGTGCTTATTTAATTAATTAAAAATTACCATAAAATTCTAATAATTAAATTATCACTATGTCTCAAAAGAACCTTGTTCAAATTCAAACCCGATATCTAGTTATATCGAATAAAACGATACGGTCGATAAACAATTCTATAGCGACTATTTTAAAATTTGATTTGGACATATCTCAAAATCTACACGACGAAATATCGATTTTTCTCTTCCACTAGAAAGATATACTCCACCAGCTCCACACGTTTCTTGTTTCACAGAAATCCGGCTTCAAACGAATCCTGTACATTCAGTTGAAGTTTCGAATCGCAAAATAGCGAACTGCCGCGCCATTTCGAGCTCCATTTTAATTATATTATAAACTATACGTTCAACTGACGTCGATTGAATATATTCGTTATTCAAATTCAAATTCCAAGCTGAATGAAATATCATAGATGATCTGGTTCACATCATATCGCTATTTCAACCAATTCAGATTATTTCAGAATTAAATATATTATTTAATTTATTATTTTAATCAAATATTCACTATTATTTTATTCCACGACCATTTAATTCACTATATTACCATTGATATAATTAAATAAATTAATCATAATACCTCTGCCAATGCGGGTCATTACAATCTTCCCCACTTAAAATAATTTCGTCCTCGAAATTGCTAAAAGGTAGAGGACGACCCTATCGACTGGTTAGAACATACTTGTTCACTTCTTAACTTCAGTTTCAACTGAACCAATTTAATTTCGATTAAATATTAATTAATTCTTATCAACGAAAATTTTCAAAAATCCTGAAAATTATCTAACGCCTTAACTCTTCGAAAAATTTTGCCAGCACCTCCTTTGTACTGGTCAATCGGTCAAACCATCACTCGCCTCTCTGGGCCATCTCCATCCCAAAAGAAAATCAAACAGCCAAGCGGCTTGCCAATTCGGCTCATCAACATCTCATACCATATGAATTATAAACTTGTACCTTTTCGTCGGGCATATCAACTCTGTCACTTCCATATGCTATCAACTCAGCATATACAAGAGTTACCCCAATCAAATCCAATCTGGTTTTATCCACGACACAACCATTCACTTATATCCCAGCCAAATATCATTTCAACTCGAGTTTCTTCTCGATTCCCCACTCTTAACTTGATTATCACATTACACTTCCAATTTGAATTTCACGCTCCAATTTGTCTTGATATCACTCTAATTCAATCTCAGTTACCACTTTATTGGCTTTACTTTGATTCGAATCTTCTTTCACAAATTTCTGTTAAATTTGTTTTTAATTCAACCAGTCTTTCCTTGGAATTTTAAACAGTTTACTTTTTCAAAAATCAAATTCCCCTTTTGAAATTCAACTGAGCCCATATAATCAATATTCCATTAGCTAAATCACTTCTCTATTTCTTTATCAATATTTGTTAACCAAATATTTTCAATAACCATATTGGCCTTTTATGTTATTCATAAAACATTTTCGAATATCGCCTTCTTTTATTTTCTAAACTTTAGAAAATATATGTTATTTATAATTGGAAAATATTCCAATTACTTCTCTTTCTCGATCTCGTTTATTTCTATACTTAGGAAATATTTATTATTCTATATTTCCCAGCTAACACTTATTTGGGTTAAAACGGATGTTGTGTAAAACATCGTTACGACAACCCAAATACTATATCCAACTAACCCTCATTCAACATTGATCTTCGAGCCTGGAATCTTACTATTTATTTGTTAATAATGAAATCAATCAAGTTGGGGTATAACTACCTCTCAGACCTTGACTGAATAACATTTATAACTTCAAAACAGATATGACTACTTACTCGAATAATCAACACCATACAACTACTCATTCACTTTTAAACACGTATACGCTTCCTCTTTCTAATCCTACTAGATTTTATTTTTTGTCTTCCCTTTTGATTATACTATTCTATTTCTAAGTTCATTTCCTTATCGACTTCTATATATTTATCGATACGTTGATTTCTAACTATCAAATTAACTTAAAAATATTCCAACTCCTTAAATTCTCGGAAAAATTCGCCATAACCTCTTTTGTACCAGGAGCATCGGGATATTTCAAATAGCCTCCCATGGCCCTTACCAATCCAAAAGAAAAAGAAAAAGCCAAGCGGCTAGCCGATACGGTGCATAAAATCTCATATATGAATTAAATACATACCTTTCCGTCGAGCATTCTATTTATATACCTTCATACCTTATCCATACATATCTCATGTATATTTATACATTTCTAATTCATTTCAACTTAATCCAATCATTTTAACTTAGTTCGTTAAGTGATTTTCAAATTGCTGGTTTGCCCATTTCACCTTTTAATTTGAATATACATGTTCCAATATAGGTTTAACTTGTTTATCAACTAATTGAATTTCATTTCAATTCTCTTATTCAAATTCTATATTTGAATTTCATTTCAAATCTATTTTCAAACTCCATTTGAATTTCAAAATTCAAATCTATTTGAATTCTCTCTATTTCATTTCAATTCCCTTTGAATCTTCTATATTCAAATTTCAATTCTATTTGAATCTTCTTTATTCAAATTCCATTTCACTTTTGATATTCAAATCCTATATTTGAATTCCTTTATATTTCCTATATTCAAATTCTATATTTGAATTTCATTTGAATTTCTATATTCAAACTCTATTTCAATTTCATTGAATTTCATATATTCAAACTCCCTTTGAATTTCTATATTCAAATCCCCTTTGAATTTTCTTATTTACATTTCAAATTCAATTCTATTTGAATCTTCTTTATTCAAATTTCCTTTAAATAAGTCTCGGTTTCAAATCCTTTTGAAATCGATATTTCTACCTTTGGAAAATAGATTTCCCTTTCAACTTCACACTTGTATTTTTTTTTGTTCTGAATTATCCAATGATAATTCTTTTCACTTCCATTTATAAACTTCGTTTATAAAAGAACTATTTATAAACTTCGTTTATAAAGGAACTACTTGTTTTATTTCTTTTAAAACAAGTTAATATTTCAAATCTATTTCAAAATTCAAATTCTATATTTTAAATCCCATTTTGAAATTCAACACACTTGTCTTTCCCAAAACAAATTCAAAACAGTATCTCTGGTAGTAATTCGTCACTTATAACTCGAAAATGAATACTGATGATGCAGCTGTCATCATCAGAATCTATTTCCCAGCGATCGAAATGAGTTCAATACTATAAAATCATTTCTAACCTTTTCCACTTTGAAATTCATTTCAAAATATAATTCACACTGCTTGTAAAACAATTTAAAATCTCCCAGGATCTTAAATTTTCCTTATTCTTAATCCAAATCCATTTACAAACACTTATCCAATTTTCCAGAGTTTTAACTTCAATTTCTGGTTTAAATTTCAGATTTAACTCATCTGATTTCACGTATTTCACTTATATGAATTCTGATTGGTTATTTACATAACCATTTTATTTTATAATCTTACTCGATTATAATAACAACCAATATATCCAATATGTATCAAATATACTTTTGGGTAAAATTATTTTTATTTACCCTCTTTTCAAAACACACCATGACGGTTCATCGTATTCAAGTGTTTACAAAATCCCTACCGATACAGTGGATCAAACTGATCGACCAGAACTTATAAACAACTCAACCAATAAATCTCCACAATATAAAACAATTTTTTTATATCAATAACAAATACGTCCACTCGTATATATACACTCAATCTCAGTCTAGGGTATTACTAACCCTATCTCTACCGAGTCACGCCACAGAGCCAAGTAATTCTTAACTTAAGCTCTGATACCAACTGTAACGACCCGGATTTTCAAGCGACTTTGGTTATCGACATAAGCGCGATGTCGATAACCAAAACATCGAAAAATCCTGGTAATTAGTGAAAGAAATTAGAGGGTGAGGAAAGATAAGATAGAAAATTAGAATAGAAGAAGAAGAAGAACACAACATCAGAGTAACACGAATCTCACAGCGGAACGAATAAATATATTTCATAACATAACTTTGAAATACAAATCAGTACTTGAATATACATATCATTATCAAGTACATCACTTACAACACAGCGGAAATAACTATAGCTATATGATCCTGAAGCCTCCTGCTCCAAGCTCTTCAAGTGTATCTGTAAAATCCCGACTACTTGACTGCCCGTACAAATTTAGGCACCCAAGAGTTTAGGGAAAGCAACAAAATAAACTCCGGGTCAGTCATGGGACTGGTATGAGTAAACCAGTTTAAAAACAGTTCGAACAAGTAAACGATATCTCATAAGACCACGCCGCATAACGGAACAGGTTTTTCCCTTATGAGAATCCAAAATATCTTTTATATCAAAAACCTTTTGATATTATAATAATGTCTATCAACCACAGTATATATAAAATCATCTAGCAGAAACGCTTTCATCTCACGTTCTACATATATAGTATACAATCAAAACCGCAAGCACGTATTGGGTAATGGATTTCCAACTATGACAAGGTATGGAATCACCTTCCGCTTGTGTACCTCTAGAGAGGAATACACTGGGTTCAACAAGAACATCTTACAACCCGGCCACACATGACCGACCACTCATTTCGCTTGAGTGTATCGAATGTATATCACCAACAGTTGGGATCAGCAACCGTTTCCCGAATGGGACAACATCAACAATAGATTTTTAGAAGTAAATGAAACTCTAGATCAGGTGATTATACACCCTACTTCGGTGCGACCGACTTAGCCATGCTGCCTGCCCGATTTCTGTCATTTACCGGATGATGAGGCTAGAAGCTACGCTTTATCATCAAACCAGATTCACTTTGAATGCCACCTCGTCAAATCCATCAAATCACCGATTGACGTCTACAACAATACATTATGTGTTAGCTAAAAGAAGTTTCCTCCTCTGCTTCCACTCTTGGTACGGTTGGAGAAATCAATATACGTGATCGTCTAGAATTACTCTGTCAGACATCCGTCCATACAAGTCACCCAGGAATAGGATGAACCGAAGGAACTATTCTGTCACAGGATAGCCCTTGCATAACTCCGTCTTCAATTTCCTTTGGCATATATGATTCGCAACGCTTATGCCAATACAGAGTGGTTCTTTGGATAATAATCCAACCGGTCTCTCCATATTAACAACGTTAAAATGGTCAAAACTTCGATAGTCTGTGATTTAACTATCGAATAAAAACAAGTGTGCAAACAACGATATTATTTCCAAATGGAAATTTATATCGATCAAACATCATTCAACATTTATCTCTTAATTCATTAATTTACTTATCTCCTGTTTCCCTATATTCAATATTTCTTATTTTCTAAATTGGGAAAATATACGTTATTAACAATGGAAAACATTTCCATTTCTTTGTTTTCTTTATTAGGAAACATTTTTGGTTTCTTATTTGGAAAACATTTCCAAAGCTTCTTTATTGGACTTAGACAGATGTTTAAACAAACCATCGTGATGCCAACTCAAACCATTTCCTTTATTGCCGAACATTAACTATTCCTTAGTTAAAACGAAGCCAATTAAGTTGGGGTAGAACTACCTCTCAGACCTTAACTGAACAACATTTCTAACTTTGAAACGGGCAAAGTTCATTTTGTATTCCATTTACTAACTTCCTTACTTAACCCTCCTTCGAATAGCTATATTCGATTGACTCTTTTTACTTAACTCCTTTGGACTAACCCCTATCAATTAACTCTATTGGACTAACACTATTTGACTAACGCTATTTATTTACTTATTTCACTTACTCTTTTCAAATAAACTATATTCGATAATTCCTTTTACTTTCTATTCGAATAACTATATTCGATTAACTCATTCTACTTTCTATTCGAATAACCATATTCGATTAACTCATTTTCTTTAACTCTAATCGATTAACTAACATCGATTATCTAACATCGATTATCTCCTTTTACTTTAACACTAATCGATTAAACTAACATCGATTAACTCCTTTTACTTTAACACTAATCGATTAAACTAACATCGATTATCTCCTTTTACTTTAACACTAATCGATTAAACTAACATCGATTAACTTCTTTTACTTTAACACTAATCGATTAAACTAACATCGATTAACTTCTTTTACTTTAACACTAATCGATTAACTAACATCGATTAACTTCTTTTTATAAACTACGTTTTCCGTTACAACTATTTCCCTTTTATAACGTTTACTTACCGTTACAAATATTTCTTATTTATAACTTCTATTTACCGTTACAAATATTTCCTATTTATAACTTCTATTTATCGTTACAAATATATCCTATTTATAACTTCTATTTATTTTCTAAATAAATATTTCTTTTCTAAACCGTGTTCGTTTTATAAATATTTCCTTTTATAAAATCCTGTGATTTTATAAAATTCCTTTATTTCAATATACATTGAAATACTTCCTTTTTACATCCCAGGGTCTTTTACGATATTTACAATATCGAATAACAATGATCAACATCATTCCAACACACATAATCCATAACAGATTATATAACACATCATATATCACAATATATGAAAACAGTAAAATAAATGTTGAGGAATCCAGTTGGATTCCTCCAACCTGTTTCCCTGCATCACAGATGTTAAACAATATAGATAACATCACTTTTCAGTTCTATATGATATATTCTGTTAAACAGAATCAATATAGAAAATTCAACTAACTGACTAGCAGTTCAATCAAACAGTCAACATACAGTAAATCAGCCAATATCTAACAGTTCTTAAAATACAATATGAAATTATAAACTGTTCAGAGTTAGTGAGATTTACTCACATCGGCAGTTCATCGTTAAAGAACGATAAACTGTTGTTTGATTTGAATCAAACAGTTTATTTCGCCCTAAATTCAAACGAGCTCCAATGGACTTCCAGTCAGTGCCATGGTGTTGTCCTCGTCCATACGATCGCGAAGGATCTTGATTCGTCTAATTCTGATAACGGACGGTCAAGTTATAGTATTCAGAAGTTAATACATATTTATTTTAAATCAAACTAAAAATATATATAAGTATCGGGCCTTAACTTTTCCCAGCCTTCGGCCCACAATGATTTAAACCCGCACAATCTCCTTTTGCTTTCTTCCCGAATCAAATTTGCTGCTCCCAATTTACCATGACCGACGTTTCCCCCAAACACCACTCCCTCACCGTCTCTTTTAAAATCAACTAAACATCAGTTTTAATCTCCTCTCCACATCCTCAACATCACCATACCCTTTTCACCGAACTCGAATTTCACTAGCCAAACTCGCGGACCCTGTCATCGCGACGTCATTCAACAGGGTACCGAACCCTTTGTGAAACGATTATCCTCATACTCCTCAACACAATGCTAATCCGCCTCACCGGTCTCAAAACCATACTGATTTCGTGCATCGAAGCCTCCATTTCACGATAACCCAAACTCTAAAAATCTCAAACCTAGCTCACGTTGACCCTGTTCGAACAGCAGAAACCATTGTCGAACCCTTCGAGACTAGTATGAGCATGACGAACAAGTAGATGGGAGTTCATATATATAGGACTAGTCATTTTATGATTTTCCTTTGATTTGTTTTCGATTTATGAGGTTGGATTGTTTTCCTAGAAAAATAAAAGTAGCGGCGCAAATAATGTGTCTGAGGAAAATGGATTTTAGGTTTTAAGGATTTTAGTGGTATACTTATAGGCATTTCCTTTAATGGACGATGGCCTTCCACGTTGCATTTTACTTTAGGTGGTATGGTATTATATGTGTATGTTTATTCGCCATATGTTTGATTGATGCAAATGAACAATCCAAGCTGGCATGCACGTTTACATCTGCAACTTGTAATGAGCTTTCATCCCGCTTTGTAAAGCTAGCATTGAGCGATGAGACTCTGATCTGTGAGTTAGCATTTATAAGCCTCTTTCGTTGGTTTAGGGATTATAATATGGTTATGTATTAGTCATTGATTTTCTCCGGGTTTACATTAGTTCATGTTAAAGCTTTTAAGTAAAGTAATTCACTGCTTCAACTCTAAGAAATTGAAGATCAAATCAAATGCATGTCAAGATTTTGGTACGTGAATGATAGAGCGTGTCCTTTTAAAAATATACTTTCATTTAAGTTTTTAAAAGATTATGTTTTTAACAGTACGTCGTTACGTAAAACTTCGTTCATGTGAGTTGCTACGGATAGAAATAAATATACCGTTGTGATGAGCTCGGTGTCACGATCCCAAAAATATAATAACATCAGTAGGTTAACTCATATTTTGAAAATCCAAAATGTTGATTACAGGGTGCAAAATACTCCAAATAAAAAGTGCTTATTTAATTAATTAAAAATTACCATAAAATTCTAAAAATTAAATTATCACTATGTCTCAAAAGAACCTTGTTGAAATTCAAACCCGATCTCTAGTTATATCGAATAAACCGATACGGTCGATAAACAATTCTATAGCGACTATTTTAAAATTTGATTTGGACATATCTCAAAATCTACACGACGAAATATCGATTTTTCTCTTCCACTAGAAAGATATACTCCACCAGCTCCACACGTTTCTTGTTTCACAGAAATCCGGCTTCAAACGAATCCTGTACATTCAGTTGAAGTTTCGAATCGCAAAATAGCGAACTGCCGCGCCATTTCGAGCTCCATTTTAATTATATTATAAACTATACGTTCAACTGACGTCGATTGAATATATTCGTTATTCAAATTCAAATTCCAAGCTGAATGAAATATCACAGATGATCTGGTTCACATCATATCGCCATTTCAACCAATTCTGATTATTTCAGAATTAAATATATTATTTAATTTATTATTTTAATCAAATATTCACTATTATTTTATTCCACGACCATTTAATTCACTATATTACCATTGATATAATTAAATAAATTAATCATAATACCTCTGCCAATGCGGGTCATTACAAAACGGTCCTACAAATCTTGGTGCTAGCTTTCCTGTGGATCCAAAGTGAACGACGTTCCTTAAGGGAGATACCTTAAGGAAAACCCTGTCCCCAACCTCAAACTCAAGGTCGGTCCTTCTTTTGTCGGTGTAGGATTTTTGTCTGTCTTGGGCTGTCTTCATCCTTCTCCGCATCAAGTCCACTTTCTCTGAAGTCTCTCGAATCCTGTCTGGCGCAAGTATAAGCTTATCTGTAGACTCCCACCAACAAGTTGGTGATTTGCATGGTCTTCCATACAAGGCTTCGAAGGGTGCCATGCCTATGGTAGCTTGGTAGCTGTTTTTGTAGGCAAATTCCACTAAAGGAAGGTGATCCTCCCATGTACCTCCAAAGTCAAGAACGCAAAGTCTTAAAAGATCCTCTAAAACTGTATTCACCCTTTCCGTCTGGCCATCGGTTTGGGGGTGATAGGCCATACTCAAACATAACTGTGTGCCTACAGCATCTTGCAGAATCCTCCAAAACTCGCTTGTGAAGATAGTGTCTCAGTCAGTAACAATGCTGGAGGGTATCCCATGGAGTCGAACTATTTCCTTGAGATAAAGTGATGCTAGACATGAGGCAGTCCTTCTACTTTTAACGGGTATAAAGTGGGCGCTTTTAGTTAGCCTATCCACTATTACCCAAATGCTAGTATTGCCTCTTCTCGACCTAGGTAGTCCATCAATGAAGTCCATTGAAATGCTATCCCACTTCCACTGTGGGACCTCTAAAGGATGAACCAGTCCTCCAGGCTTCTTCTGTTCCGCCTTGACCTGTTGGCAGGTCATGCAGTTAGAAACAAAATTTGCCACGTCCTGCTTCATGCCGCTCCAAAAGAAAGTTCTTTTTATATCCTTATACATCTTATCACCGCCAGGGTGTATAGTCATCTTGGAATGATGCGCTTCCTCGAGAACCTTCTTTGTCAACTCCCTTGCTTGTGGGACGCATAATCTTCCATCTCGCCTCAGCCAACCCTTATCATCAATGGCGTATCTATTTAGGTGACTAGAAGTCTCATCCCTAGTAAGATTATTAATCACATCAACAAGCTGAGGGTCTTCACGTTATGCAGCCCTTATTGAGTCCAAGTGAGTAGGGCGTACTTTGAGAGATGCTATCAAACCCGGTACAAAATCCCAGGAGGGCCTAAAGTTAAAACAGGCTATATACTCCAAACTTTGCCTCTCTACAAAGAGCGGGCTTAAGGTCAGTTTCTTTCGGCTCAACGCGTCTGCTACTACGTTGCCTTTGCCGGGAGTATAGGAAATTTCAAAGTCATATGAGGCAAGAAACTCCATCCATCTTTGCTGCCTCAAGTTAAGATCCTTCTGCGAGAAGAGATATTTCAACGATTTATGGTCAGTGTATAATTCGAACTTCTCACCTAGGAGATAATGGCGCCAAGACTTAAGCGCAAAGACGATGGCGGCTAACTCGAGATCGTGGGTTGGGTAGTTCTTTTCATGAACTTTCAATTGCCTTCCACCATAAGCTACTACCCTTCCTTCTTTCATCAAAACAGTGTCTATCCCCGTATCACAAGCATCCGTATATATTGTGAACTTTTTGCTTCCATCTAGCAAACTCAGAACTGGGGCTGTTGTGAGAGCCCTTTTTAATCGTTGGAAAGGAAACACGCAGTCCAAATCCCAAGTGAACGCCAGATTCTTCTTTGTTAGCCTTGTGAGTGGAGCTTAGATTTTTGCGAAATCCCTAATGAACTTTCGGTAAAAACCGGCTAGCCCAAGAAAGCTTCGAACTTCATTTGCATTTCTTGGTGTCTTCCAATCTTGCACTGCCACCACTTTCGCGGGGTCCACAGCCAACCCCTCTATGGACACTATATGCCCCAGAAATCTTACCTCCTTTCTCCAAAAGTGGCACTCGGAGAATTTGGCTTTTAGCTAATGTGCACGGAGAGTATCCATGATTTCTTTTAGATGCTGAGCATGTTCTTCCTCATTCTTTGAGTAGATCAAAATATCATCTACGAAGACAACCACAAATTTGTTGAGGAATTCTCTGAACACTCTGCTTATTAGGTCTATGAAATAAGCAGGTGCGTTTGTCAAGCCGAAAGGCATGAAAAGCCACTCGAAGAAACCGTCTGGGGTTCTGAACGTCATTTTAAAAATGTTGTCTTCAGCTACTCTTAGCTGATGGAACCCAGTTTCCAGATCAAGTTGGGAGAAGACCGTCGCACCTACGAGCTGATCAAACAAATCGTCGATTCGGGGAAGAGGGTGCCTATTTTTCTTAGTCAATCTGTTTAACTCCCTATAGTCGACGCAAAGGCGAAGCGAACCGTCCTCTTTGGTTGCGAACACCATTGGTGCACCCCATTCCGAAATGCTCTGTCTAATGAACCCCTTTTCGAGAAGTTCTTTAACCTGCTTACTTAGCTCCTTTCTCTCCTTTGGAGCCATATGTTTGACAGGTAAAGCTACAGGCTTTGCATTATCCACAAGATATATGCGAAAGTCTATTTCCTGCCTCGGAGGTAAGCCCTTCACCTCCTCAAAGACATCCGGATATTCGCGAACTACTCTAACTGACTGAAAATTTTCATTAGAAGCATCAAGCGACTCTAGATAACAAAGCATAACCGCATTTAAGGGATTACAAGAAATCTCTAGAGTGTTACCAAGCCGAGTCAAGAGTCTAATTACTCTTTTCTCACAATCAAGAATGGCACCATTACTGGATAACCAATCCATGCCTAAGATCAAACCATATCCCGAGAAGCCCAAAACAAAGGCATTACAACTAAACTCAACGCTGAGAATAGAGATTTTCAAACCCAAACAAACCATTGACAAGTAAGCGGAGCCCCCAATTGGATTTGAAACTACTAAGGGATCCTCTAACATACTAGTGTCTAGATGAAAAGATTCTACTAAGGCAGATGAAATAAAGGAGTGTGATGTGACAAAGTCAAAAAGTGTGCGAACTAGATGATCATAAAGATAGACTACACTTTCTACAGAAATATTACTACCTCGTTCCTGCGGAGGTGCCACTAGCGCATGAACCTGACCCCCTGAAGTGTATCTGGCTTTCAGTCCCTGCACTTTCTTCTTTGGGAAGTCCTTAGCTTGGTGCCCAGTCTCTCCACAATGGAAGCAACCACCCATCTTTGCCTTCCTTTTTCGGCAGTCTTTTGATATATGTCCCACAATGCCATAGAAATTGCACCTTCTCCTCTCACGGGGCTTATTGTTCTTCCCTCCTTTCTTGAAGTCTGTTTTCTTTGCTTGTAAACCCTCTTTCTTTTCTTCCACCTTAGTCTCTTTCTTATCGTTGTCTTCCTCATGTAGCAACGCCATGTCCACCAAGCTTTCATAAGTCGCTCCCGTGGATACATGGGTCATAGCAAGGCTGTGTAGAGGCTCATTCAAACCTTTGACGAAGCGAAGCACCTTCTTGTGTTGGGTGTTTACTAAGTCCAGCCCAAATCTGGCCAGCTGATTAAACTGATTAGCATACTCCCTGATTGTCATACTTCCCTGTTTCAGAGTTAGAAACTTCTCCATTTGCAGGCTTCTTTCAGCTTGGGATAGGAATTTCGTCTCAAACCTTGTCCTGAAATCTTCCCATATTTCCACCGCCCTCTGAGCATTGGTAATTTCCCACCAATAGGAAGCTTCATCTTTAAGCAACCACACTGCTAGTTGTATCTTTTGCCTGTCATCAATTCCGAAGATGACAAACAGATCCTCGGTCTCCTTTAGCCAGTTTCTTGCTTATACAAAGGATTATGTCCCATAAAAGTCTTTTCCACCCATAGCCTTGAGTCTCTACATGTTTTTGCGAAGGCATTTCCATAAGGAGGAGGAGGAGGAACCGCAACCACTGGAGGAGGGATGTCTGCTGGGCCCGCGCCATTGGCCCTTGCTTCTAAGTACCTCCTAAACCAGCTGGGTATCGACGCTCCTTCTGGAAGGTTAAGGTCTCCAAACATGCTAAAACAGAAAGGAAAGATTCAAAACGAAGGATAGAGAGAGATAGTGCACATGGCTTTGGGGGATTATGCCTCTTTAAAAATATAACACTTTTTCTTGAAAAATGCTTCTTTAAACTTTCTTTTGAAAACAATTTCAATTTTTTTATCTTATCTGGTACACCTAGGCTCTGATACTAAGTGAAACACCCCACCTCCGTTAAGGTCACTCACAAAGGGAATGCCTTAACTTTGGTGGAGGTTTATAAGTAAAAGCCACAGATAAACACAAGACAGTTATAAATACACATATTTTAAACAGCGGAAACCAAACAGACTTTTATTTCATCAATACGTGTTCATACAAAACATTTCCATAATTGTCTCAAAATACTTCCAACATTACAACCTCATTACTGTCTTGATTATTAAAGAAGCATAAAACATAAATAAAGTAACAAAAATACCAATAGTGATATCCAAAGCCATAATCCGAGCAGAAGAGATCCAAACCATACATCTACGGTCTTGGAGCTCGCAAAGAGTCTGACGGAGCTGAGCTGTTTCCTCCCTGTGGACCTGGGGGGAAACGAAAGAAAAGAAGACGAAAGAAAATACAGTCAGACATAAAGCCTGAGTAAATCTAGTGACTCTTCAGTATGTGTATAGAAAAAGGGCGTGATAGATATAAACTGAAAACATGCAAGTATCACAAGCTGAGGAAGTGTCGTTTAGAATCGAGTGTACTATCGCACCCACACTATATCTCTACACCTACTTGATCTTATTCTAACTAGCACCCCATGGTGAGGGTGAAGTGATCCCCATTTTCTAAAGATCGGCTCCTACTCGCTTAAACATGTGTCATACGGCCCCCAAGAGTTGTAGATACCTATGTTGGTCCCACCATGGGGTGTATCAAGACCCATGGTGGCGGTCGTGACACAATTCCAGAAGGCATAGGTTATACTACTGGTGTCCCCAGTGCCCTGTTTGTCTGCTCCGGAGTGTGTCCACGCCCGCACCCCGTTAGAACCTACACTGTTGCAACCACCGCCGTCGCTTTGACCACTTATAATCAGCCCAGCAATCGTGCCCCACCCGGCCTAGTTTCAGGGTACCATGATACCTAACTTGGGTTACTGCTGAAACGGGTCCCTCGTTAATAGGGTTTTCTAGTCAAACATGTTAAGTGGTTAAGTGTCTGTATTTACCTAACCCCACCCATAAATTCTTGTTAACATGTTGAATTTGGTTAAGTGTTTATAGTTGACTTAACCCTACCATTTGTCCTTAGCCTCTTAAAGCACCTGACCACTCACATTAGACAGATATTGCTACGGTTACTAGATGCGCAGGTCGGTTCCGGGCAGGTTTACACCGCAGCTCAGTCTAACCTCGGGTCCTTATTGGGCTCAATGCTTAACCACCCACATTGGATAGGTATTATTGTGACTACTGGACAGCCGGGCGGGTCCGGGCAGGTTTACGTCACAACTCAATCAAACCTCGGGTTAAGCATACCGTGTTTTCTAAATTTACATATTTGATTACTTCTCAATTATATATGTTAAAGTCATGTCCTTTATTCTTGGGTATAACAATCCATACCATAGAATATCATTGTCGTTGGCATGTGCCAACCATGCCAACATATATTTTTAATATTTTACACCCAACGTTATTACCCCCGTTTGTACGTTCGCAACATTATAACAAGTCTTGGGCTCGACACAATTCAGCCCAACTTTATAAACGTGAGAAAAAGGGAAAATCAAGAACATGTAATATTTCACATAAAGGTGTGTGGCGCATGAACTTGCAATTTAGTGATTCAACTAACATATAATATGGGTCATGTGAACTTGCATTAAAACCAAAGTATAACTAAGTAGGTGACATATGAAATGGCATAGTTTAGGCTTATAAAACTTGTGTTTAAACATGTTTAACTTGGCATAACGTCAACCACAAAACTAACATGTTGTATATTCACCAAAATGTCCAATTTTAACATCTAATCATGTAGCCTATTTCAACATGAACTTGCATAGTTTATGAAACCCAAACGATACTTAACATAGATCCAATTATACTTGCAAATAAACATAAGAATGTGTTCATAGGTTTTGAGTCATGTAGGCGTAAAAGGTCTCAAATCTAGAACATGTTTCCATAAATTCTAACTTAGACTAAGGGGATATATATAGTCCATGCCATCGACATAAACATAAAGGGATCAATTACTAGTTTTTGCCACAACTTGCTATTGCTATTACTTTCATATACAAATGTCCAATAGGCTTGCATCAATCAATTTATGCCACAAATATCAATACACAAGTCATGACAGAATTATTACAATACACAGAATTCATACAATAACACAATTCTATTTTCATTTACATCGAATCACGTCACAGTTTTATT